>CM069877.1:10002500-11459375 GCA_036172665.1 Prosopocoilus inquinatus
TTATAAGAAGGTTATGAAATGTGACGAAAATCAACTGCCCTAACAAGAGGAAGAAAGCGAAAAGGAAAACAACAGACTCGTTAATAGAACTTAGTTGAAAGAGCAAAAAGGAAAAGGCCAGAAGCTAGAGGATAGCGACTTAGGGGGTGAAGAAGAAGAAGTGTAGGAAGACGACAAAGAAGAATTGGCATCGGACTCTACATCACTAGAACAAATTTTTGAATTCTAAATGCGAAGAGGAAAAGGCAAGCTTTGCGAGGAAGAACAAAAAAGCGAGAAAGGACGCGAAGAGTAAAAGTGGACAAGAGAGGATAGACTACCGAGAGCTTAAGAAAGACGAAACCCTTTGAAAGACATCGATTGGTAAAGACTTACCAATAACATTCCAGACTCTCATCTGCCATCGGAATAAAACCGCACAGTTATATTTGGACCATGAAGCCTTTTCAACAGCCAGAATTGAGGAGGCGAAAAAAATTTTCATCCTATTTCAGAATGAAACGGAAAACCCATTACTAGAACTTGGATCAAAGTACAAAAAGGGAAAGGCTAGAAGAATTTATAAGAAAGTTATGAAATGTGACGAAAGTCAACTGCCCTAATAAGAGGAAGAAAGCGAAAAGGAAAACAACAGACTCGTTAATAGAACTTAGTTGAAAGGGCAAAAAGGAAAAAGCTAGAAGCTAGAGGATAGCGACTTAGGGGATGAAGAAGAAGGAGTGTAGGAAGACGGCAAAGAAGAATTGGCATCGGACTCTACATCACCAGAACAAATTTTTGAATTTTAAATGCGAAGAGGAAAAGGCAAGATTTGCCAGGAAGAAAAAAAAAAGCAAAAAAGGATGCGAAGAATAGAACTAGACAAGAGAGGATAGACTACCGAGAACTTAAGAAAGACGAAACCCTTTGAAAGACATCGATTGGTAAAGACTTACCAATAACATTCCAGACTCTTATCTGCCATCGGAATAAAACCGCACAGTTATATTTGGACCATGAAGTCTTTTCAACAGCCAGAATTGAGGAGGCGAAAAAATTTCTTCCTATTTCAGAATGAAACGGAAAACCCATTACTAGAACTTGGATCAAAGTACAAAATGGGAAAGGCTAGAAGAATTTATAAGAAAGTTATGAAATGTGACGAAGGTCAACTGCCCTAACAAGAGGAAGAAAGCGAAAAGGAAAACAACAGACTCGTTAATAGAACATAGTTGAAAGGGCAAAAAGAAAAAAGCTAGAAGCTAGAGGATAGCGACTTAGGGGATGAAGAAGAAGGAGTGTAGGAAGACGGCAAAGAAGAATTGGCATCGGACTCTATGTCACCAGAACAAATTTTTGAATTCTAAATGCGAAGAGGAAAAGGCAAGCTTTGCGAGGAAGAAAAAAAAAGCGAAAAAGGACGCGAAGAGTAGAAGTGGACAAGAGAGGATAGACTACCGAGAGCTTAAGAAAGACGAAACCCTTTGAAAGACATCGATTGGTAAAGACTTACCAATAACATTCCAGACTCTTATCTGCAATCGGAATAAAACCGTACAGTTAACCACGAAGCCTTTTCAACAGCCAGAATTGAAGAGGCGAAAAAAATTTTCTTCCTATTTCAGAATGAAACGGAAAACCCATTATTAGAACTTGGTTCAAAGTACAAAAAGGGAAAGGCTAGAAGAATTTATAAAAAAGTTATGAAATGTGACGAAAGTCAACTGCCCTAACAAGAGGAAAAAAGCGAAAAGGAAAACAACAGACTCGTTAATAGAACATAGTTGAAAGGGCAAAAAGGAAAAGACTAGAAGCCAGAGGATAGCGACTTAGGGTGAAGAAGAAGAAGTGTAGGAAGACGACAAAGAAGAATTGGCATCGGACTCTACATCACCAGAACAAATTTTTGAATTCTAAATGCGAAGAGGAAAAGGCAAGATTTGCGAGGAAGAAAAAAAAAGCGAAAAAGGACGCGAAGAGTAGAAGTGGACAAGAGAAGATAGACTACCGAGAGCTTAAGAAAGACGAAACCCTTTGAAAGACATCGATTGGTAAAGACTTACCAATAACATTCCAGACTCTTATCTGCAATCGGAATAAAACCGCACAGTTATATTTGGACCATGAAGCCTTTTCAACAGCCAGAATTGAGGAGGCGAAAAAAATTTTCTTCCTATTCGAGAATGAAACCGAAAACAGCAGACCCATTACTGAAGATGGTTCAAAGTACAAAAAGAGAAAGGCTAGAAGATACAGGATAAGGAATTGGGGGATGAAGAAGTAAAAGGGTAGAAGAATTGGCACCGGACTAGAACAAATTTTTGGATTCGAAGGGCAAAACGGAAAAGGCAATATTTCCGAGGAAGAAAAAGAAGAAAAGGATGCGAAGACAAGACGGGTATTGGATGGATTATTGAGAGCCATTAAGACTCTTCCATTTAGAACGACAACGGCTCAAATGACGAAAAAGAAAACGCAACAAGGCAGAGAAGAAGAAGAACAAGGGAGGAGGAGTACAAAAACTAGAAAAGCCGAAAAGAAGAAACAAGGAGTACGACTTGAGAGCCTGCCTAGAAGGTGTCCGAATCTACCAAGATACCAAGATGTTTCTAGTTTACAATCTCAAAATGATCGTACCTTCGAATCCTCTCCAGAGGATGAAGATTCAACTGAAGAAGATCTAACTCCATGCAGTTTCTTCTATTGTTTTTGCCGGCGCGGCGACGTTGTTTTTTGAGAGCTCTTCTTCCTTTCGCTTTCGATGACATTCTCCACTTTTTTTAAAATCGCCTGGAATGCCAATTTAACATTTGACGTCCGACGACGTCACCGAAAGATACGAAACTATCTTCGATTTCTGACGAGAAGACGCAAACACAAGTGAAGGAAGAGGAGGAGAAGAAGAAGAAGGTATCAATTTTGCTTCTTTCGCTGTTTCTGCTGGCGTTGTCTCTTGATTGAGAAAACGCACACGGAGCATTTCTTCATTTCTCTCTATCGATGACATTCTTCACCTTAAAGGTTTCAGTGGCAATTTAAATTCGATTTGCCAATTCCTTGGCAATGACGTATCCTAGAGATGCGATAAAATCCTCGATTTTTGTCAAGAAGATGGAGACACACAAATGAAGAAAAAGGGAAAAGAAGAAGAAGGCCACTGGTCACAAGGTCACTGGAGTTTTCTCCGCTGTTTTCGCTAGTGTTGCCTTTAGAAAAAGGCTTTTTTCCTTTCGCTTTCGAGACGTTCTTCACTTGAAAAGGCTTTAAATTCGATTTGCCTATTCGTTAGTAATGACGTAACTGAAAGAAAGGAAAATATCTTCAATTTCTCCCAAGGAGATGGAAACTCAACCGAAGGAAGAAGGAGAAGAAGAAAAAGATTCTTGTTCAGTTTATTCCGTTGTTCTTGCCAGCGTTGTTTTTTGCGAAAACGCACACAGGGCTTTTCTTCTTTTGACTTTCGATGAATTCTTCACTTTAAAAGACTTGAGGACCAACTTAAATTCGACTTGCCATTTCCTTGGTAATGACATAACCGTAAGGCGCCAAAATGTCTTCGATTTCTGTCTGCCTGGAAGATGGAGACGCAACTGAAGGAAGGATCACAGGACTTTTCTTCTTCTTCTTCTTCTTCTTCTTCTTTCCCTTTCGCTTTTGATGACATTTAGTGCCATCCTGAATAAGATGACAGCATGAGCAAGATGAAGGCACGACTGAGTGAAGAAAAAGAAGAAGATCTCAATGCAATGTCTTCCTCTTGATCTTCATGGCGTTCTTCATTTGGAAAATATTGAGTAAAAAGTCTGAGCGAGGAGGTGACTTGGAGTTTGCCGTTTCCAAGGAGATTTCTACCAAGAAGATTAAGATGTGAGGAAATGGGTGAAAAAGAGGATAAAGAGGCAATGAGTGAAGAAGAGTAAGTGAATGAATGAAGACGAAGAAGAAGAGTAAATGATTCAATGAAGACGAAGAAGAAGAGTAAATGAATGAATGAAGACGAAGAAGAAGAGTAAATGAATGAATGAAGACGAGGAAGAAGAAATGTTGTTTCCACTTGCTTTTGCTGTCACAGTCTTTGACAAAACGCTCGAACGTTTTCTTCTTTTGTTTCTGAGCGCATTCTTCATCTTAAAAGGGCGTCCTTAATTTTGTTTTGTTCTTCATAACTTAACCAGAGGACGTCCCTACTTAAAAAATTTAATACTGCCCGCGTAAAGAAGTTTAAAGGCATTTAAACAAAAGTAGTTAATCTTTACGTAACGTCGCGTCGTCGTCTTTTCGGTGACGTAAAAAAGTTATAAAACAATACATTCCGATTATTAATTAATCGCCGAATTTTTTTTTTAACCCGCGCCGCCTGTTTGAAGTGAAATCCGAACGTGTGTGGGCCAATTGGAGAACTTGGTTTCAGATGGCGGGGTCTCAGAAGGAGACGAAAGGCGTCAGATTTTTTTAAGTCTAATCCTCGAATCTAAGGAACGCAAAAAATTTTTTTCCCTATTCAATTATGGAAAGTTGGGAAAAAAAAGACGGAAAAAAAAAACAAAACATGCTCAGCACGATTTATAATGAAAAAACAAAAAAAAAACAAACACAATCAAAACGAGAAACAAAAAGACGAATTACAGTTTCATTTCAAACGAAAGAAAAAAAGACGACTATCAAAGTCAAACCACCTCGACAAGTTACAATGGAAAAGCAAAAGATGATCAACAGTCAAGTTTCAATATGAAAGAAAAAAACAAAACAAACAAACAAAAGAAAATACGAATGGTAAATTCCGAGCGAAAGAAAAAAAACAGAGCGAGAAAATCGGAAGAAACAAGAAACGATTCGCAGAGATTTCAAAATGAAAAAACAAAGGAACGAAATAACAAGACCGACAAAAGGAATGAGATTTTTATTTGAAGGGCGAAAAAAAACAAAAGACGATCGACAAAGTCGACAGTGCACAGAAAATTTCAATTTGCAAAGAAAACTTTGGAAAAAAAAACAAAACACTCTCAGCACGATTTTTAAACGATTGCACAAACAAAACGAAACGAAAAAGAATAAAAGAACAACTGATTTCGAGCGAAAAACAAGACGATGAAAAAAAATGGAAGAAACAAAAAATGATTGGGGGAGGGGGGTGGGGGGCGAGGAAGGAGACCAAACACAAAAAAAAAGAAAATAAAAAACAGAAAGACAAAAGACGATCAACAAAGACGATTGTCGATTTAATTTGAAAAAAAAAAAAAAACTCGGAAGAAAAACAAAGACACGCAAAGGACAAACAGAAAAACAAAACGAAAAATAAAAGGAGAACGACTGAATTCGAACGAAAAACAAGACAACGAAAAAATTGGAAGAGACAGAAAACGATCGGCAGAATTTCAAAATGAAAAAAAAAGAAACAAAATAAAAGTTTTTTAATGGGTGGGAGGGAGAAATAAGTCGGCAGAGATTTCGAAATGAAAAAAAAAAGAAAAAAATAAAACAAAAGACGATCAACAAAGTTTGATAATATCGATTCAATTTGAAAAAAAAAAACTTGAGAGAAAAACAAAAATCTGAAAAAGAAAAACACGAAAAACTATTGATTTCGAGCGAAAAACAAGGCGACGAATAAAATTGCAAGAAACAAAAGACTATCGGCAGATTTTTTAATTGGGAGGGGAAGGGGGGGGGATCAAATACGTTCGGCTGACATTTCAAAATGAAAACAAAAAACAAAAGAGAAGATAAACTAAGTCGAGTGTCGATTTGGAAAAAAACTTGGAAGAAAAACAAAGGACAAACGAAAACAAAAAAAAGCGAGACACAACAAACAGCAAAATTTTGATGTCGAATCCGACAAATCTCGAACCCAAACGAGAGTAAAGACGACGACCCCCCCCCCCCCCCTTTCAAGGAGAGGTTAATTTCGAAGTGTCACACTTTCAAAACCTAGCGCTGATGATGTCCGCATCGCTGCTAAAAAAAAAAAAGAAAAGAAGTGATTTGTGCAATTTAGACATTTGTAGTGCTCTTCTTTTTTTCTTTTTAATTGAAAATGCAATCAATCATTAGAGACCTACCGTACTCTGAGGGGGGCAGGCAATCGCCTAAGTAAATCGGCTTATCCTTGTCACTGTGCGCCTTCATCAGCTCCTGAATGTTCTTGTACTTCATTACGTTGAAAATAAGCTGGTCGCCACTCATGCGGTCCAACTTAAAAGTCTTTGGTTTCAAACTGAAAAAAGAAAACCATTTCAGGTTTGCTTCAGGCTTGCATTAAATAGGTCCTGTCCTCCTGGGGTCCTCTCGTGTTAGATCCAAGTGCTTCTGATTCTCTACAGCAAGACATTTGGAGGCCAATTAAGTACGTTCGTTCCGACTTTGGGGCAATTGGGGCAGTTGACTTGTGTGGTAAGAATGTTACAACTTCCCTAATTACTCTTTCTTGCTTGCTGATATGTTGACATATCCTTGTATGCACTTATCCTCAGGAAACAATTTTTTTTCTATGTTGGACTTTGGCACTTGAATTCTTTACCGATTAGGTTTGGAATGTCCTAGGCATCCTCCACAAGGCCATGATCTTCTTTTCTCATTAGTATGAAAGGCACTGAAAACGACGATCAAAGATGATTTCTGCTTTGGCAAGATTGGAAGTGTATAAAATCCTCCAATTTAGACTAGAACAGTTCTATTTTCATTGAGTCCATTCCATGGAGATTACTTAGGGCATTTGGAAGCCGAGGGGCAAACGTGTTTTGGGTTTGTTTCGTTTTCGAAATATTCCTTCCGTGCGCCCAAAAGTTCACTTTGATTAGTTCTATCCTGACTGAGTCCATTCCAAGGAGATTAACCAAGGCATCTGGAGTCGAGGGGGGGGATGTTCCGGGGCTCGTTTCGTTTTCGAAAGATTCCTTCCGTGCGCTTCTCATCTGCGCCCAAAAGTTCTCCTGGATCTCCAGACGCCAGTAAAGAAAGTCCTATCGAACTGTTATTCTACTGCACCAAAAAAAAAAAAAAAACAAACTGACTCACTTGTTGACCCAATTTGCTTCTAGATAAAGCGAGAACAGTCGCATCAACAACAAATTTCGCCTAATTGAGGAAGGTGTAAACAAACGCAGCGCTTAATCACTCTCGCCTTAACAGGAATCAAACGCCTTATCGCCGCCTGTTGTTTATCGTTCTGAAGTGATTTTTTATATTTCGGCGGCGGTGGTATTTGCATCACTTCTGCGACGTAAATATCGCAGGAGGCTTGCCGAAACGTAAACAACGACTTTTTCCTTTAAGAGTCACGTCATTTCCGTGCAGGATCAACCCGACAGTATTTTCAAGAATTTAATGTCCAATAATCCAAAGTCAAAAGGAGCAAACTGTCGACCTTTAGGTTTGAGGCGATTGACTGCCAACCGCAAATATACCGGGCGACTTTAATAGTTGTGCAAGAAAGGCTGAAGCCAAAATATGAAGAAACTTTGATCAAAGATATTTTTTTCGAGGAATCACATCACCTGAAGGGACGACCCTTCAACACTTTCAGGACCTTATTTGTCTATTCACAGTCAATTTGAAAAAAAAAAATCGGTTACGATTAAATTGATTACGAAACAAAAAAGAAAAAACACCATGGAGAGTTATTTTTTCATTTGCGAAATTAATTACACACTGTGAAAACTGATTAAAAAAAAAATTAATTATAAAAATAAATTTCAACAGGGAACGTGTTATTAGATCAGGAAAACTGCCCTCGAAGAACCGGGAAGATCGACTTTTCGTACGCTCCCGATCTTCTTAAGCACTTTTTCCTCCCTTGACTTGTATATTAAGGGGATCAGGTGATGTTTCGATGACATTTTCTTTGCATGGAAAATTCCTAATCGAGTGCATAATTAAGTGCAGTACCGCAGGCTTAACCTCGCTCTGCTGCGAACTGTCTTTTTTTTTTTTTTTTTTTGAAAATTGGCCGACACTATTATTACAATATTATTTTTCTATTGATCATATTTTAAGTGAATTTTTTAATATCTACATCCTAGACTAACAACAGCAGTTTAAAACAACACGTTTCCAGTAACAGCGCGATTTAAGAAATTTAAAACATGGACCAAGTAGCATTTTCGTTTATAATAACTATTTATTATGCAAGTGTCTTATAAGGCAAATAAGTCACTCAAGAAAAAATAGCCCACTTGGGTGTCGTAATACATAGTTCTATCCAACATCTGTTTATTATGAAGTCATAATAATGCCGATTTTGAATAGCAGTTTAATTTTGGGTTCATAACTCCACTAGAGTTTTATAGACCTCATAATGTATTCAAAACCGGCATTATTATGACTTCATTATAAACAGGTGTTGGATAAAATAAACAACATAGTTTTTGCACTCGTATTTTATTAATAACTATTAATCGCGATTTAATTTTATAAAACGTTGCATCTCTACGTACTGAATATTCGGACCATGACGCGACGTGTGTGTGTGTGTGTGTGTGTGTGTGTGTGTGGGAGAGAGAAATGCCTTACATTGAACAGTCCCCAAAATAATAATAATAATATTTATTTCACCAAAAGCACAGAGAAAAATGTATAACATAACAAAACAATTAAAAATTTGCTTTTATAGCAATTCTAACCTACGAGAAAAGGATTCCGATTTATTGATCTCTCTTCATTGTGTTTTAAATTATAAGTTGTGTTGGAACTACATATTCTAAAGCACAAGTGCCAGAAACGGTCTGCCTTCAGGTGCTTGAAGTAAGAAGTACGCCTGGGCCAACATTTTGCAAATGACCTAGTCATTAGGATCCACCTCAAATATTGTAATACATAGTAACGCCGATTTTGAATGGCTCTTTAATTATGTGTTCATAATTCCACTAGTGTTTTATAGACCTCATAATATATTCAAAATCGGCATTATTATGACTTCATAATAAACAGGTGTT
This sequence comes from Prosopocoilus inquinatus, assembly GCA_036172665.1. Classification (NCBI taxonomy): domain Eukaryota; kingdom Metazoa; phylum Arthropoda; class Insecta; order Coleoptera; family Lucanidae; genus Prosopocoilus; species Prosopocoilus inquinatus. The sequence goes on from CM069877.1 coordinate 10,011,410, forward strand.
GGATAAAATAAACGATATAGCCATAGTGACCCGTAATTGACCAACAGAAAAAAATTTTGAATAACACTTCCGCGAAAATGCTTTAAAGTACCTCGGTTGCCTGTGAAGCTGAAGTTTTTGCACTCGTATTTTATTTATAACTATTAATCGCGATTTAATTTTATAAAACGTTGCATCTCTACGTACTGAGTATTCGGACCTTGACGCGACGTATGTGTGTGTGTGGGGGGGGGGGAGAGAGAAATGCCTTACATTGAACAGTCCCCAAAATAATAATAATAATATTTATTTCACCGAAAGCACAGAGAAAAATGTACAACATAACAAAACAATTAAAAATTTGCTTTTATAGCAATTTTAACCGACTAGAGAAGGATTCCGACTTATTGATCTCTCTTCATTGTATTTTAAATTATAAGTTGTGTTGGAACTACATATTCTAAAGCACAAGTGCAAGGAACGGTCTGCCTTCAGGTGCTTGAAGTAAGAAGAAAGCCTGGGCCAACATTTTGCAAATGACCTAATCATTAGGATCCACCTCAAATATTGTAATACATAGTAACGCCGATTTTGAATGGCTCTTCAATTATGAGTTCATAATTCCACTAGTGTTTTATAGACCTCATAATATATTCAAAATCGGCATTATTATGACTTCATAATAAACAGGTGTTGGATAAAATAAACGATATAGCCATAGTGACCGGTAATTGACCAACAGAAAAAAATTTTGAATAACACTTCCGCGAAAACGCTTTAAAGTACCTCGGTTGCCTGTGAAGCTGAAGTTTTTGCACTCGTATTTTATTAATAACTATTAATCGCGATTTAATTTTATAAAACGTTGCATCTCTACGTACTGAATATTCGTACCTTGACGCGACGTGTGTATGTGTGTGTGGGGGGGGGGGAGAGAGAAATGCCTTACATTGAACAGTCCCCAAAATAATAATAATAATATTTATTTCATCAAAAGCACAGAGAAAAATGTATAACATAACAAAACAATTAAAAATTTGCTTTTATAGCAATTTTAACCGACTAGAAAAGGATTCTGACTTATTGATCTCTCTTCATTGTGTTTTAAATTATAAGTTGTGTTGGAACTACATATTCTAAAGCACAAGTGCAAGAAACGGTCTGCCTTCAGGTGCTTGAAGTAAGAAGAAAGCATGGGCCAACATTTTGCAAATGACCTAGTCATTAGGATCTTCACTTCAATTATGGGTTCATAATTCCACTAGTGTTTTATAGACCTCATAATATATTCAAAATCGGCATTATGACTTCATAATAAACAGGTGTTGGATAAAATAAACGATATAGCCATAGCGACCCGTAATTAACCAACAGAAAAAAATTTTGAATACCACTCACTGGAAAACGCTTTGAAGTATCTCTGTTGTCGGTGCAACTGAAGTTTTTGCACTCGTATTTTATTAATAACTATTAATCGCGATTTAATTTTAGAAAACGTTACATCTCTACGTACTGAATATTCGGACCTTGACGCGACGTGTGTGTGTGTGTGTGTGTGTGTGTGTGTGTGTGTGGGAGAGAGAAATGCCTTACATTGAACAGTCCTCAAAATAATAATAATAATATTTATTTCACCAAAAGCACAGAGAAAAATGTACAACATAACAAAACAATTAAAAATTTGCTTTTATAGCAATTCTAACCTACTAGAAAAGGATTCCGATTTATTGATCTCTCTTCATTGTATTTGTGCTTGTGCTTGAAGTAAGAAGAAAGCCTGGGCCAACATTTTGCAAATGACCTAGTCATTAGGATCCACCTCAAGTATTGTAAACATAGTAATGCCGATTTTGAATGGCACTTCAATTATGGGTTCATAATTCCACTAGTGTTTTATAGACCTCATAATATATTCAAAATCGGCATTATTATGACTTCATAATAAACAGGTGTTGGATAAAATAAACGATGTAGCCATAGTGACCCGTAATTGACCAACAGAAAAAAATTTGAATAACACTCCTGCCAAAACGCTTTGGACCAATATTTTGCAAGTGGCCTAGCCATTAGGATCCAGCACATTGATTCATCTTAGCTTGGGCTGATTTATTTTATTCGAATTGTTACGTGACTTTTGTAAGTAGACTTAAATTAAGCGAAGATAGTACCAAGGGCATTATGGTGATGTTTATTTGACGAGATTGCAGTTGCAGGTTCGCAACTGTCCCGGTTCTCCAAAGGGACTTTGAAAATAGAAGTATTTTTCTAATTGTTGCTTTTTTTAGTCACCTTCTCTAGCTTATAGGAATTTGGCTTAGAAGGTTCACGCCGCTATTTACGTCAAACTTTATTTAACGCGTGATCTAATTTGCATCGCCGTATCCTGAGCGGCGGTGATTCAATTCAATTCACCGCACTGGCTGGCTGCAAAGAGGTAAAAGTAATTGTAAAATCAAGCGGAAGTCGCGCGGACATGACTAAGGCTGCGATTTTATTTATTATTATTATTATTATTAATTATCAGCCGGTCATGGTAGGTAGATACTTGCGCGATTTTTTTCCCTCTCGACCGTCGCTAATACTTCAGCTTAACGCACGGTAATTCCGGATGTTGTTGAACGCCTCCGCCGCCACTGTCGCTTTTGTTATCTGGCGAGCGTATTTTTTGTTTTTCTGAATCAAACGAAAGTCCCATTGATAACGCCGCGGCGCGGCCTTTAATTCCTGTAATCTGCGATTAAATCGATTTCGAGAAAGACGACGAGACGTCACTGGCTGATTTCGTTTTGGTGGCGGCGAACTGCGACAATGACATTTTCGGAGCCGCGGATTCACTTGGGACGGTTACTTTCTGTCCATATCCAAGGGTATCAGACCGCACCGCTTCCTGAATCGTAAATCTATTCGAAATAATGGATTCATATTTCAAGGCAGAACCGGATTCTGTATTTCTGAGGCCCGCGAAGAAAAAAGGAACAGAAAACTTCCCACCTTAATTGAACGAACAACAACGAGAGTATCTTTGTTGGAATCATTGTTTCCCATCTTAATTTGAACAACAACGAGTCGCTTTATTGGAATCATTGTTTTTGTTTGTTAGACCAAGTTAGGTGGAATAAAATTAGGTTAAATTTCCTAACCACAAAAAGTTTTTCCATACTATATACGTGTTTCGGCAGTTACGCTGCCATCTTCAGTAGATAACTTCTTCTTAATCACAAGAGAACTTCTCTTCTCTTCCCTTCTTAATCACAAGAGAACTTCTCTTCTCTTCCCTTCTTAATCACAAGAGAACTTCTCTTTTCTTCTCTTCTCTTCTCTTCTCTTCTTAATCATAAAAGAACTTCTCTTCTCGTTATTGGAATCATTGTTTTTGTTTGTTTTGTTCGTTAGACCAAGTTAGGCTTATAGTTATATTTGTAGTTACACTCTTCCCCTCTTGTTATGAAACCAAAGGTATTACTTCCCATAAAAAAAAAGATGAAGTTCCTCCCTCTCGTTTTTTTTTCCTTCTGATTGCAGGCAGCATTGGAGTGAACACCTCAAAATTATGTCCAGTCCGATTCCTTTTTAGACTTGGCTCACCTTGATGCCCTAAAAAACAGAGGAGGCATTTCTTTCTTGCTGTCCCTCTCCTCCCCAAGTACTCTACTGGATTGATTAGGATGTGCTAAGTAAACAATCTCCAGGCGATGTCCTCTATCCGCCGAAACTTCCCTTTGGCTGGACCATCATCTTCAAGAGCGCTCAATTTCCTTTCCATCCATTCCTTAAAGCTGGCTTCGCGTCAGAATGATGTCCGTGGACAGAGTCTGCAATATTTTTTTTTCCTTTTGGTTTGACATACACTTTTGTGTAAGAAAGTTCTTACCGTTTTGATTGCCATAGCTCAGTATAGTCGGAGACTGAGGTGAATTCGGAGAGAAAATTCTTTGAACACTTTTTAAGAAGAATTGCGTAATGCGTGAGAAAAAAAAAACATTACGTAACCAAACAAAAGTAATCTCTTTAAACTGTAATTACTAAAACAGTCCGGCAAGAATGAACTCAATGCCGACATTTCAGGTTAAATTACGCAACTTTTTTCTGACAGTAACTGTTTCCGCTGAAGCACTTGCAAATTCACAATTGGCAGCCCTTCCTAGCTGTGTTCGGATTGCCGCGGATGCGCATGACGAGTGTAGAGCAGCCGCCGCCGCCAGACGTCGCTTGTCGCAATAAGAAAACATTTTGCAATGAAGCAACAAAAAACAAAAATAAAGGTCCTTCGAATTTTCCAACTATTCATCCAAGAGTAACGATAATTGAAAAGTCAGAAGTGCAGATGAAAAATGGTATAAATAAAAAAATATACAATGTAACATAAGCGATTAATGCTTAAAATTAAAGTAAACCTCAAACTATTTACGATTAGTTAAGGTAAACTTTTCTTATATTTATACGAAAGTGACCCAATATTTATAATATTGTCTCTTGACAATCAAGAAAAATATATAAGCTTTAAATGAAAGATTTCATACACGATATGATAATTGTCCTTTGACAATAAAAAAAATAACAGTAAGGGAAACTGCATATACGGTACGATCAGAAAAAAGATGTGATTTCTTACTCATCCGATTCGATTCTTGACATGAGGAAGCTCATCTCTTCACGCAGAAACTGCACGTCTCCAATATTCAGGACTTCAAGCAACAGACGCAGAATTCTTCCAAACGAGACAATGCATAATCTTCTCGGTTCCAATCCATCAAACAAGATAACGCAAAATCTTATGCTGCTACTTCGCATATCTAAATGACAGGCTGCTTTGTCCGAATCATTCAAGGTTAGAAAAAAGGCAGCTGCACCCAGCAATAGGAAAACTTGCGGTAGCAGAAAAAATAGCTGCACCCAACAGTAAGACAGCATCCGGTAGTAAGAAAACTTGCGGTTGCAGAAAAACGTCCGGTAGTGGAGAAACGTCCAGTAGTGGAGAAACGTCCGGTAGTAGAAAAACGTCCGGTAGCGAAAAAACTCTACATAAATAATCTTAGAAAATATTTTCCTAATCAACCAAATCAAAGTACAAGGCATGTATTTACAGTCTTTTGCTAGTTTTTCTGAAGAAGAATGTAGCCGAACACGTGCTCGAGTGGGAATGCTTGCGGCGGGGAAATAATCTTGTCGGGAACGTCGCACTATGACGTACGATGAACGACGGTTCAACTGGGAGATTTTACCAAGCCTCCCGGACCCAACAAAAATGCACAAATTGCACTCGCAAACAACGCGTCTGCAAAATTGAGGCACCTGATCGATAAAGCCGTGAGATGAACTCGCAAAAGGAAGGAAATACGTCACGAAAACACTACGTCATTTCCGTTGACGCCAACAGAAGAAATCGATAAATATATTGATTTGTTTGACCGCTGGCAACACCTAAACATTAATTTCTAGAAATTAGAGTAGAATGACCACAGAGTATGACTGAAGAAAGGTTCGTCACTAAGAAAACAACGTCTGCATTTAAATTGAAGCTAAAACAAAAGTCACGAGGAATGAGAATCAAAAAAAAATGAAAGAATGTAAACGAATGAAAATTATGAACGTTACATTGGATTTGGCACACTTTGGTAACCTAAAGAAAAGAGAAGGCGTTTAATTTTTTACTTCTGTTGGCCCTAAGTTCTGTCCAAATGGTTAAGGTTATCCTGAACTTTAGGACTTTACGCGGGGACCAACAGAGAGAAAGCAATTAAACGCCTTCTCTGTTGTTTGGGATATAGGTATTTAAATCCAAAAGAGGCTATGCGGGTTATGCCCATGGACATCATTTTGACATGAAATCAGCAAAAAGAATGTATGGGATATGGTCTTAAAATTGATTAGTCGAAGTTGTAGACGACTTGATGGAGACGCCATACCAGACTGTTAATTCGGCGGTTGGAGATTGCTTAGGACACTGCATGGAGATTGTTTAGAATAGCGGTATCCAAACTTTAGGTTAGTACGTCTCGCTTTTAGGAAAAGAATTTCAATCTTGGCGCCTCCACCTCTTAGTCTTATTTCTATTACTTTTCGCGTCTCTTTTTACACCTATCCGCGCCTCCCAATTTGAACATCGCGGGTTCAGGAAATCCCAAATCAATTGGGTAGATGGTGAGGGAGCAATGAAAGAAAGAAATTAGACACTATCTGTTGCTAAAAAAAAGTCTGTTGGCTACATTTCTTTTTGTTAAAACATTATTGACAAAAAATACTATCAGAGGACGGATTTCCAATAAACATTCACTCACCATTAGTTAGGTCTCTCATTCTGTGTTCTCTCTTTCTTCCTCAGGATCAGTCAGTTTCAAGACCAACTGAAATAAGCACAACCTAACTCTGCTTAATCCAAGAAAAGAATTTTTAAAAATCGCAAAACGTAAAATTCAAAAATGAAGTCAAGACTAAAACATCCCAACTGAATTCAGTCGAAGCAAGAAGGCGAGAGTGATAAAAAAATTAAAACTATTTTTTTTTAAATAAAATTAATAAGAATCAACTGCATCCCAACTCAAGATCAACCCAACTCAACTGAACTCAACCTATAAGTACCCAACCCGAGAAATTATGAAACAACAGTCACAGTCAGCGTGTGCACCATTGTGCCAACAACTAAAAACAAGAAGTGGGACAATAAAAGTAATTATTAAGAACAATTTTAAAAAGATGGCAGGAAAAAATCGACTCGTGGGGGATTCGAACCCTCCGACCTTGGTTTTGCACAGACAGTTCCACGCTCTTACCGCTAAGCTAACGAGTCACACTTTTTGCTTATCAGGCAATAAAGTAACAACAGATAACAGCACGATTAATTATTTTTTAATGTTCTTTTTTTTCTAAACTAATCACGTGGGAAGTGCAATGTGTTTCCATTTATGTCTAGGTATGACTACTATAACTACCCCTTCATCTTCTTTGCAAACAATAAAGTCTCGAAGCCAATTGAGTTTTATGACTCTTTGATCTTTGTTGTTCACAGTTGAAGTCTCTTCCCTTTTGCCTTCGTAATTCTCTTCTTTCCAACCCATGTCTCTCATCTCGATGATGAAAGGAACCAAATTGTAATTGGATTGTCTAAAAGATTTTCCAAATAATCTCCTTCTTTCCAGCTCAGTTCATCTCGATGAAAGGAACCAATTGGATTTGCTAAAGGCTTCCCGAAATAATCTTGTTTTTTCCAACCCAGGTCTTCTCGATGACGAAAGAAACCGAATTATAATTGGATTGGCTAAAAGCTTCTCGAAATAATCTCCTTCTTTCCAGCCCAGTTCATCTCGATGAAAGCAACTAATTGGATTTGCTAAAGGCTTCTCGAAATAATCTTCTTCTTTCCAACCCAGGTCTTCTCGATGACGAAAGAAACCGAATTGTAATTGGATTGGCTAAAAGCTTCTCGAAATAATCTTCTTCTTTCCAACCCAGATCTTCTCGATGATGAAAGGAACCAAACTGTAATTGGATTGGTTGAAAGCTTCTCGAAATAATCTCCTTCTTTCCAGCCCAGTTCATCTCGATGAAAGGAACCAATTGGATTTGCTAAAGGCTTCTCGAAATAATTTTCTTCTTTCCAACCCAGGTCTTCTCGATGACGAAAGGAACCGAATTATAATTGGATTGGCTAAAAGCTTCTCGAAATAATCTCCTTCTTTCCAGCCCAGTTCATCTCGATGAAAGGAACCAATTGGATTTGCTAAAGGCTTCTCGAAGTAATCTTCTTCTTTCCAACCCAGGTCTTCCCGATGACGAAAGGAACCTAATTATAATTGGATTGGCTAAAAGCTTCTCGAAATAATCTCCTTCTTTCCAGCCCAGTTCATCTCGATGAAAGGAACCAATTGGATTTGCTAAAGGCTTCTCGAAATAATCTTCTTCTTTCCAACCCAGGTCTTCTCGATGATGAAACGAACCTAATTGTAATTGAATTGTCTAAAAGCTTCTCGAAATAATCTCCTTCTTTCCAGCCCAGGTCTTCTCGATGAGGAGAGGAACCAAATTATAATTGGATTGCCTATAACCTGCTCAGGATCAGTTCTCTCTTTCTTTCTCAGGATCAGACCGTTCTGGATAGTTCAATACTACCACCAGGTCAGGAACACAACCAACTGAAGTTCAATTCACAACGAATACAGAATACAGGAGTACCATAATGTTTACTGCAGGAATGAGTTTCTGTTTCAGAACTAAATTGTTTTAGTCTTTTATCTGAAATTCGAAGATTATTTTCAATGCAAGGAACAATTTCAAACAGCGAATGGTCTTCTCTTGCATTAATTTTGATAAAATTTCTGTTCCTATATTATCTCAAGGTTGTATTTTAATAATTTTAATAATATTCTTTGTAATCTTGAGCTGACTCTGTTAATATCTTTCTTGACGATGGAAATAAGAGGTTTATGATCAATTATACATAAATAAATAAGTAAGTAAATAAATAAATGTACGTCTACGTCCTCGTAGCTATTAAAAGACCTTGGCTGCAAAAGAGATACCATATGGCATTCTTTTAAACCTATACCTGCCAAATGGTATACCAAATGTGCAAATAAAACTACTATGTTTGTTTAATTCAATTTGAAAAACTCCATCCCGCATGATTTTCTAAAACGCTAAACACATTTCCCTGATAATCTACTACTTATTTCTTCGGAGATCAAATCAAAAATTTTTCTCTACTGATCGCTGATTAATAATTTTGATAATTTTTTTCCCTGCACTTTAGTCCTTTGGGGTCAATGCATTTTCTTAAAGTTTTATCTGGTTTCTCTACAGTTACAAGATTATGACATCCAATCAGTTGATTCGCTAACTTTAGCTGTTATTTCCCTAGCTTAGCTAAATTACCTAAACTTTCTTTTAATTTAGGTTTTATACTCTCAGGCAGGCACTCTTCTAATGAGTTTTAATACTGATTGTGCTCCTTCTTTTAATTTTTTACTTTGTGTTGACTTATTTTTTCCCCAAGCCAAAAAATAAATGTTTGTTTTCATTAATGAAATAGTTAATTAGTTTTCACTTTAGCTTTAGTTTTCACATTAGCTTTCTTCGACAGGATTTACTTCCCATGCTTGAAATTGCTTGAATTCTTTGTACAAGTCCGAGTTTAGTGCAGTCTGACAATCCAAGCACTGGAGAACCAGGAGTATCTAATTAATACAAGAAGCTTAACTTCCTTAACATTATCAGATAAAATAGCGACATCTTACTATCGCTTTTTGACATTACTATTTTATCTGTTCATCACTCTTACATCGCAATTGCGAATAAATCGGACAAGTCGTTTTTGTTTGCAGTGGGAATGTCGAGCTACATCTCTGCTGAAGAACCCCAAGCAGGGCTGAAACAGCTGTACAGAGGCTGCTCGAGGTTTTCACTGCAATCAAAAACGATTTGCACAAAATTTTTCTTAACATTATCATTAATATGATTTATTTATTATTCGTCTTTTGTACAGTGTCAACTGTATACCTTTTTTACGTTCATCTATCTAACAGACCCGGTCATGCACAACAATAAAATATTTAACTGAGCGTGGGGAGACGACGATTTTGAGTGATGAGTAGGGGTGGAATGACTCACGTATCGCACAGCCGCACAGCTGTAAGTCGAACTTAAATACAGGCAAACCTATACAAGAGGGTAGTCCAAATTTAATTAATTTATTTATTTTTTATATTAAGATGCTGAGTTTCGCGTTGCAAAATGAGAATCTTCTACATGGTATGCAGTTGATCGAAATGGAAAAAAAAATCAAAGACGACTGACGCTTTTATTTCAAGCTCGTGAAACCAACACGGACGGATTTGGGGCGTACACATGAGCAAGTCGTCTCGGCAGAAGCAGCAACAGCAGCAGCACATGCACTGAATAACAAATGTGCAGTGTTTTGTTGACCTATATCGGCGACGTTCGCTTCCGGTGTCAAATAGACACGCGATTAGTACAAGCCGTCCTTATAAATCCATTTAACCGATAATTGCTTTGCACCATAAACACTGGCGTACATGTGCCCGATGATGAGACTCGTCGGAAAATCACCTCTTAATAGATAATTAAAAGCCTTTTTTATCACTGGACGTCGGATAAGACTTTTATACAACAGTATTTCTATCGCTGTTGTTGTTGTTGCTGTTGCTGTTTGCCTTACTACTACCTTCTCGTTTGCTTATTAATTGCATCTGCGAGTTGATCCTTTCGTACCTTATTTCATTTGGTTACGTAAACGCCGAGCAATTAATTAAACTCACTGCTTTATGTTGGTGCATGCCAAACTCCTGTTGAACTGAAGCCAACATAATTTGACTCGTTTCATTTCGGTGATTCATCAATTTTATTATTGAAAGCATAACATAACTGAAAGGGTTCAAAGTGATACTGTACAAGTACTTCTTCTCAATGTTCTGCAATCTATTTGATCACTTTTAGACCCGGAAGAAGTCAAACTGTTCTGTTAGTCAAGCATGAACTGATCATCTTTGGGGTCTGATTACGTAAAACACTTCTTTGAACATCGTAGCGAAAAGCCTTTCGTTTTAGATGATGCGTTTTGTTGGGTTTGATCAAGTTTAGATCACCGGAAACTTCAAACCATTTCAATTCTTCTAATATTGGCGGAATTTCTCCTAATTATAATTATAACATAATTAGTTACTATTGCTTTTGTTTTGTTAGGTTTGATCAAATTTAGATCACCGAAAACCTCAAACCATTTTCATTCTTCTAATGTGGACGAGAATTCTCCTAATTACAAAATAATTAGTTACAATTATTTTTTTTCCTTCATTGTTCTCTAATCGGTTTGATAACTTTTATATCCGGAAGAAGTCAAATGGTTCTGTTAGTCAAGCGCGAACTGAACATCTTTCGATCTGATTACGTAATAATGAAGCGCTTTATTCTTATTCTTAATCAGATCCCAAAGACGTTTAAGTTTACGTTTTACCAACAGAACGGTTTGACTTTTTCTGTATCTAAAAGCGATCAAACAGATTGGAGAACATTGGAATCTGATTACGTAATAATGAAGCACTTTATTCTTACCTAATCAAATCCCGAAGATGTTCAATTCAGTTTGACTAACAGAACGGTTTGACTTCTTCTACATCTAAAGGTGATCAAACAAACTGGAGAACATCGCGGTCTGATTACATAAAAATAAGACTTTATTCTTACGTGAACAGATCCCAAAGACGTTTGACTAACAGAACGGTTTGTCTTCTTCAGGATCTAAAAGTGACCAAAGAGATTGGACAACAGCGAAGAAACACGAATTTAACTTAACACTGCTTTTTGATTCAATTTAGATCTTAACACCTTCATTCGTTTTAAACGTTGCACATTCCTGTAGGTCAAGCTCAGTCAAGAGCAAGGCATCAATTTTATCTTAAACAAAACTTTCCCAATATTTTGAGTATGTGATCAATTTTAGATCATTGCAGAATTCAAAGCAACCACTCTATTCGATAACTGTGGACTCTGAACCTGTTTGAATTACCATCGCGATCAGTTTCGCGCTTGTCTTCTTTGCCGTTGTTGGTCTGATCAAATTTAGATCAAAAAAGTTTTCAAATCAACTTCATTTCGTTTTGAATTTGATTCGTTTGGAATGCTTGTATTCAATTAAATTTAGAACACAACAGGTTTCAATAAGTCGTTGTATGGACTGAGCAAGATCCCAGTTACTTAACATATTATATTTTACGCGAGTCTTATCCGTCATCAATTTAGATCGCTGAAAATTGTGTTTGTTTTATATGCATACTTCTGCAGCATTTGACTTGAGGTTTAGATGAAAGCAAACGATTTTGTTTGAACGGCGCGGCGGGGCGTTTAGATGTTTTCCGACCTAAAACTTTGAGTTTGAGCAAATTTAGAACACTAAATTGTTCTAATGTGAACGACTATGGAGTCTAATTGTCTATTCGTTATTATGTGTTCAAATTAATAATGCCTATCGCTTTCGGTCAATTGTTTTCTGACGTTCGTCTGTCTTCAGTTTCATCAAATTTAGATCACAAAATAATTTAACTTATTTTATAAGCGCCTTTTTAATGTTCATTCACGCACGTAACTTCAGTTATTTCTTTTTCTTATTCCTCTTGAATTTGATCCGTTTTAGACCATCGGAGTGAATTGAAACCCGATTATTTTCTGACATTTACCTCATCAAAATTAGATCACAAAAATCTCAACATTCATCTAATGAACGTCTTTGTGATCTAATTAGCGCTCACTTGACGTTTTTATTTTTTTGTATTAACCCATTTTGAATTTGATTAAATTTAGACGACCATTGAGAGCTTCCAATTTTATTTTTATTAATTCTGGATTCTTTAACGTTTAATACTTGTCTCGAATGTTATTATTTCTTCTTCACCTATCTCAAGCTTGATGATAACAAAAGATTTCGTATCATTTCTTGAACGTCCTTGTGAACTAATTAGTGCTGACTCAATGCGTACTTGTCTCAACTGTGCCTTTTTTAATATTCATCTGCCTTGCATTTGATCAATTTTAGATCCTTTCTTTTTTATCATGTGCATACATCCTCGGCATGTAATTATTTGATAACTGTTATTTGAATTTGTTTAAATTTAGATCATAAAAGATTTTCTATCATTTTATGAACGTCCTTGCGATCAAATTAGCACTAATTTAAAGTGAATTGTTTTTTTTTGTTTCTTGTATTCATCTGCCATGAATTTGATCAGTTTTAGATCACGAAGAATTCAGGGGCTTTTCTCTTTATCAGGCAACTATTATAAATGTTATATCCCATACATCTGATTTGAATTTGATTAAATTTAGATCATAGAAGATCGCCTATCATTTTCAGAACGTTCTTCCGATCAAATTAGCGCTCATTTAAAATCAATTGCTTTTTCTTTCTTATGTTCATCTGCCTTAGACTTGATCAAATCTAGACCGCGTTCATTTTATTTAAGTTTGATCAAATTTAGATCGCAAAGAATTTCGTGTCAGTTTCTAAAAGTCATTGTGATCTAATTAGCTTCAGTCATAAGCAATCTGATAATGTAATAGTCTACTTTTCATGTACGTGGGAGTCGAGTTTGATTAAATTTAGATCAAACAATGTTTTAGATCGTTGCATTCGTTTTGGTTCCGCAAAAATGATTGATCGCAAAGAATTTCCTGTCAGTTTCTGAACGTCATTGTGATCTCATTCGTTTCATATGCACAGTTGATATCAATTGTTTCTTTTTTGATATTCTTGATCAAATTTAGAACATGAAGGGTTCAGATCTTTCTTTCTATGAGACGTGTACATTTTTAGCATCTAATTATGCAACAAAAATAATTGATCTAAGCTCTTTGATTTTAACTGTTTTTTGATATTCGCCCGACGTCTTTTATCAGGCGTAAGCGATCTGATAATGTAATAGTCTACTTTTTATGTACGTGGGAGTTGAGTTTGATCAAATTTAGGTCAGACAAGGTTTTAGATCGTTCCATGCGTTGTGAATCCGCAAATAATTTCGTGTCAGTTTCTAAACGTTATTGTGATCTCATTCGCTTCATGCACACTTTATATCAATTGTTTCTGTTTTGATATTCTTGATCAAATTTAAAACATTTCTTTCTATAAAACGTGTACATTTTTAGCATCTAATTTTAAGAAAAATGATTGATCTAAGTCATTTGATTTTAATTGTTTTATGATATTCATCCGACTTGAATTTGATCGAATTTAGACCACAGGTCTTTTATCGAGCGTAAGCGATCTAATAATGTAGTCGTCTACTTTTCATGTATGTGGGAGTCGAGTTTCATTAAGTTTAGATCAAACAAGGTTTTAGATCGTTCCATACGTTTTGGATTCGCAAAAATAATTGATCGCAAGGAATTTCGTGTCAGTTTCTAAAAGTCGATGTGATCTCATTCGCTTCATACACACTTGATGTCAGTTGTTTCTTTCTTCGATAGTCATGATCAATTTTAGAACATGAAGGGTTATTATGCAAAAATAATTGATCTAAGCCAATTGATTTTAATTGTTTTTTGATACTCGCCCGACTTAAATTTGATCGAATTTAGACCACATGTCTTTTATCAGGCGTAAGCGATCTGATAATGTAATAGTCTACTTTTCATGTACGTGGGAATCGAATTTGATCAAATTTAGATCAAACAAGGTTTTAGATCGTTCCATTCGTTGTGAATTCGCAAAAATAATTGGTCGCAAGGAATTTCGTGTCAGTTTCTAAAAGTCATTGTGATCTCATTCGCTTCGTACACACTTGATGTCAGTTGTTTCTTTCTTCGATATTCATGATCAATTTTAGAACATGAAGGGTTCCGATCTTTCTTTCTATGAGACGTATACATTTTTGGCATCTAATTATGCAACAAAAATAATTGATCTAAGCTCTTTGATTTTAGTTGTTTTTTTTCTTTGATATTCACCCGCCTTGAATTTGACCGAATTTAGACCACAGGTCTTTTATCGAGCGTAAGCGATCTAATAATTTAGTAGTCTACTTTTCATGTATGTGGGGAGTCGAGTTTGATCAAGTTTAGATCAAACAGGGTTTCAGATAATTTTAGATCAACGAAATTCAAATTTAATTTGTGCCGTATAAAAAAATTAAAACGCGTTAATTATAGAGCAGACGTATCGTCCATAATTTACTATAGTTTTTAACACACAGCCGGACTATTTAGCGTCGCATTTGCATTTAACATTTAGTTTAGTTCGACATAATTACACGTCACGTAATGAGGCCTACCAGGAGTCCAGACCGCATCACAGGGACCGCCGGCGATAATTAATTATTATAACCGGCGTAATAAAATTATTAAACCTATCAATTAGAAGCTAACGAAGTGGCTCCGAACTAACTAAAGAGCCACCGCTAGGTTTATCAGGCGCACACATACATACATACATCTGTCCAGGAAAACGCACCACGCGTCGGAATTAAATAAGTCGAAGAAAGGGCCTTTGCGCTTATACATTCGTGTGTATATTATACGTTTCGGACTTACGGGTATGTACAGTTACAAGGCGACGGAGAGAGTTTCGAATTTTACCTTGTTTTACCTTGACGGTTGTTGACCTCTGCCCGGGACTGTGTGATACATCTGCCGGTTTAGAGCCAACAACCATCGTCCCACCTATATGAATTTTTCAGATTGAATAACAGTTTATGTAATTACGAGGATGGCCGGCGATTTTTCGTGAACCCGAACAAACGAATCATTCACGACGTAAATCTGGTTTACCAAAAATTGGAGAAATACCCTTCCACCCTGTATATGAAGGTGGCTAATGTTTATTGTACAGGTCAAGCGTTTTTTTCTTATTTTAGTTGTCAGGAACCAAAGAAAAATTGATCTAAATTCGTATGTAATTATGTACCATGTCGAAAACAACAACAAAAGAATGCCATGGAGATTCCTGTGCGAGATCTAATCGATCCCAAAAACTTTCTTCTCTGCACCTTCTTTTTAAAATTCATAATAATGAAGGAGCTACAGTTTACGCAGTGAAGAATCATACACCCTCTATAGTGAGAGTGAGGTGGGCACATAAAAAAAAATAACTTGCACACTAAAGAGTAACGGTGAGATGAAGAGTGCATTCCAAAAGGTGCTGCGGACAGTGCTAACTATGAGCGCTTTTTTGAATTTTGGCGCCAAGAAATAAACGCCAAATTACCACCTGTATTACCGGCTTAACCCTCACGCGCGCAGTGTTGCCAGGTTGGGCGAAATTCCGCCATTTCGGCGGCTACGTTTTAGGCGTACTTGGCGATTAAAAATCTTCTTTGGCGCCTGGCGCCTTTTTTGAATCTTGGCGCTAAAGAGTAAACACCAAATCACCACCTATATTACCGACTTAACTCTCACACTCACATTTCTATTTTCTGTCCCCCACCACCCCGCCGTCTTTGAATTACCCAATTGTATTTGTTTTCCATCGAAAATTCAATTTTAACAATCGAAAGCGCCGTTTTCATTTGTCGATGTTTACATCTTACAAGCAAAGAGAAGGAAGGAAAAGAGAAAGATGACTTTTACTATTTGGATATTCTGTTTATTTTAATATTCCGACATTTAATTTCAATTGTTTCTTGATAGACTTGAATCTAATCAAATTCAAAGCTGCTAGCGGTGGTAACTGTGAGAGCTTTTTGAATTTTCGCACGCGCCAAACAGTAAACGCCCCCCAATCACCAACTGCATTACCGACTTAATCCTCGCGCATACAGTGTTACCATATTGGGCGAAATTTTCCCATTTAGGCTACATTTTAAACTTATTTGGCGATTAAAAATCCTATTTGTCGCCTTTTTTAAATTTTGGCGCCAAAGAGTAAAAGCACGATATCACCACCTGCATTACCGACTTAACCCTGAGGCACACATTTCTGTATTCTTCTGCTCCCCCCCCCCTCCCCCGTCTTTGAATTACCATTAAAAATTTAAATTAAATTAAAAATCCTATTTGGCACCTTTTTTAAATTTTGGCGCCAAAGAGTAAACGCACGATATCACCACCTGCATTACCGACTTAACCCTGAGGCACACATTTCTGTATTCTTCTGCTCCCCCCCCCCCTCCCCCGTCTTTGAATTACCATTAAAAATTTAAATTAAATTAAAAATCCTATTTGGCACCTTTTTTAAATTTTGGCGCCAAAGAGTAAACGCACGATATCACCACCTGCATTACCGACTTAACCCTGAGGCACACATTTCTGTATTCTTCTGCTCCCCCCCCCCTCCCCCGTCTTTGAATTACCATTAAAAATTTAAATTAAATTAAAAATCCTATTTGGCACCTTTTTTAAATTTTGGCGCCAAAGAGTAAACGCACGATATCACCACCTGCATTACCGACTTAACCCTGAGGCACACATTTCTGTATTCTTCTGCCTCCCCCCCCCTCCCCTCGTCTTTGAATTACCATTAAAAATTAAAATTAAATTAAAAATCCTATTTGGCACATTTTTTAAATTTTGGCGCCAAAGTAAACACACGATATCACCACCTGCATTACCGACTTAACCCTGAGGCACACATTTCTGTATTCTTCTGCCTCACCCCCTCCCCTCCCTCCGTCTTTGAATTACCAATTTATCTTTGCCTTTCATCGAAAAATTAACTTTAACAATCGAAAGCGCCGCTTTTAATTATCGATGTTTACAACTTAAAAAAAGCAAACAGGAGGAGAAAAAGAGATAAAGACCCCTTTTATTATTTAGATATTCTGTTTATTTTAATGTACCGACATCTAACTTCAATTGTTTCTTGATAGACTTGATTTTAATCAAATTCAAAGCTGCTAAAAGTGGTAACTGTGACAGCTTTTTGAATTTTCGCGCGCGCTAAATAGTAAACGCCCGCCAGTCACCATCCACATTACCGACTTAATCCTCACGCGTACAGTGTTACCAGATTGGGCGAAATTTTCCCATTTAGGCTACATTTTAAACTTATTTTGGCGATTAAAAATCTTATTTGGCGCCTGGCGCCTTTTTTCAATTTTGGCGCCAAAGAATAAACGCACGATATCACCACCTGCATTACCGACTTAACCCTGAGGCACACATTTCTGTATTCTTCTGCCTCCTCCCCCTCCCCTCCCCCCGTCTTTGAATTACCAATTTGTCTTTGTCTTCCATCGAAAAATTAACTTTAACAATCGAAAACGCCGTTTTTAATTATCGATGTTTACAACTTAAAAAAGGAAAGAGAAGGAGAGCAAAAGACACAGATCACTTTTATTATTTAGATATTCTGTTTTTCTTTTTAATACACCGACATCTAATTTCGAATGCTTTTTGGTAGACTTGAATTTAATCAGAGGTCTGAATAGGTTTCAGAGCTGCTGAAAGTGGTAACTGTGTTACGTAGTGAACGCCCATTCACCACCTGCATTACCGACTTAACCTTCACGCGTAGGGGGTTGGCAAATTAGGAGAAATTCCCCAGTTGGGCTGCATTTTAGATGTATTTGGCGATTAAAAATCTTATTTGGGCCTGACGCCTTTTTAAAATTTTGGCGCCAAAGAGTAAACGCCATGTCACCACCCGTATTACCGACTTAATCCTCACGCTCACATTTCTATATGTATTCTACCCCCACCCTCTCCGTCGTCTTTGAATTATCAATGTTTGTCTGTCTTCCATAGAAAAATCAACTTTAACAATCGAAAACACCGTTTTTAATTGTCGATGTTTACAATTTAAAAAAAGGGAAAGAGAAGGAGAACAAAAGAGAGAGATCACTTTTATTATTTAGATATTCTGTTTATTTTAATACACCGACATCTAATTTCGAATCCTTTTTGGTAGACTTGAATTTAATCAGAGGTCTGAATAGGTTGCAAAGCTGCTGAAAGTGGTAACTATGACAGCTTTTTGAATTTTCGCGTGCGCTATATAGTGAACGTCCATTCACCACCTGCATTACCGACTTAATCTTCACGCGTAGGGGGTTGGCAAATTGGGCGAAATTCCCCATTTGGGCTGCATTTTAGACGTATTTGGCGATTGAAAATCTTTTTTTGAATTTTGATACCAAAGAGTAAACTCCAAATCACCACCTGTATTACCAACTTAATCCTCACGCTTACATTCCCATATTCTCCCTCCCCCTCCCGTCCTCCGTCGTCTTTGAACTACCAACTTGTATTTGTCTTCCATCGAGAAATCAACTTTAACAATCGAAAGCGCCTTTTTTAATTGTCTATGTTGACAGTTAAAAGGCAAAGAGGAGGAAGAAAAAGAGAGAGATAACTTTTACTATTTAGGTATTCTGTTTATTTATTAATATACCGACGTCTAATTTCAACTGTTTTTTGATAGTCTTGAATTTAAACAAAAGTCTGAATAGGTTTCAAAGCTGCTAACTGTGGTAACTATGACAGCTTTTTGAATTTTCGCGTGCGCTATATAGTGAACGTCCATTCACCACCTGCATTACCGACTTAATCTTCACGCGTAGGGGGTTGGCAAATTGGGCGAAATTCCCCATTTGGGCTGCATTTTAGACGTATTTGGCGATTGAAAATCTTTTTTTGAATTTTGATACCAAAGAGTAAACTCCAAATCACCACCTGTATTACCAACTTAATCCTCACGCTTACATTCCCATATTCTCCCTCCCCCTCCCGTCCTCCGTCGTCTTTGAATTACCAACTTGTATTTGACTTCCATCGAGAAATCAACTTTAACAATCGAAAGCGCCTTTTTTAATTGTCTATGTTGACAGTTAAAAGGCAAAGAGGAGGAAGAAAAAGAGAGAGATAACTTTTACTATTTAGGTATTCTGTTTATTTATTAATATACCGACGTCTAATTTCAACTGTTTTTTGATAGTCTTGAATTTAAACAAAAGTCTGAATAGGTTTCAAAGCTGCTAACTGTGGTAACTGTGACAGTTTTTTTGAATTTTCGCGCGCGCCAAAATAGTTATCTGCATTACCGACTTACTCTCACACATGCAGGGTTGCCTGATTGGGCGCAATTCCGTCATTTGGGTTGCATTTCAATCAATCTTGAATCGAATAGGATCGTTGGGAAAGTAAATTTCAATCATAAATATCTTATCTTCAGTTGAAGAAAAAAATTTTGTTAATAGTTTATGAAAAAATTGTTTTGAAAAAACTACGTATTTTTAATGCAAAATCACTTTTAACAAGGAAATGATAATTCGATATCAATTTTGACATTGCACTTGAAAGCTTAGCCGTTGATCTTAGAAGCGACATGCATGCAACGGACTAATTCTGGACCACGACTTACTTGACCAGATTTTTAATTAAACACTGGCTATATAATCCATTATGCTCCTTGCATTCTTTCCTTCCGCTACATTATGTATGTCTTTCTTGTAATGATGTTTCTAGACAGTATTTGAAATGAATGGATCGTTTGATTGGAACAGTACCATTTCTATTGGTGATCCTCTCTCCATATTCTCCACTGCCACCCATGCCCTTGCTTGCAGCATCCCCAATCCTTGCATCCCAGTCTCCCTTTATAATTATCAGGGGAAAGAATTCAGGCCGCTTAGTGTCAATCGACTCTATGCTTCCGCGGCTCCGATACATCGAATTGTTACTGATGAGTAGGAGGGAAAGAAGTGCAATGTGAGCGTTTTCATTTGGCAGAGATTGTTGTGGGCGCGGCTAATACAGTCCGAGTATTACATTTTCGTATTGTTCGCCAAGCAAGTGGCCCGAATTCTTTTCCCTGATAATTATATACTGGGTTGTTTCTTTTATGTTATCCAGGGTTTCTTGTAGCTCTTGATAGAACTTTGCGGTGCTTTCTATTAGAGCTTGTATCTGAATTATATTGATTTTCATCTCTAGTTCTGCTGTTGTCCACGTTACTCTAGACGATACCGGTGTAGGTTTTGTTATTCTTTTGTCACTATCATTCCTACCTCTTCCGTCACCCTCTAGCCCCTTGGTACCTCCAGAACAGTAGGTATAATGCAGCGTTTCCCAAACTTTTAGGGTTCGCGACCCCCTTTTGAGCTGTGTTACGATTCACGCCCCCTTTCCCTTTCTTTTAATATATTTTATTCGTTTTGTTTTCATTTTTTAACTACTATTTACCATTATTTTTTCCCTGATTTGTTTTGATTTTCGTTTATTGAGTGCGCATTTATTTTACACATTAATCCGGTCGGTTCATTGCCATTTTATTTTCTCCTTTATTTGATTTGACTTTATTTTGTTTATAAATTATTCACTCATCACCCAGTTTTGTTAAAATTTACAGATTATTCAGATCCTGACAAAATTTGTCCATTTTTAAATCAATTTGACTTATTGTTAGTTTTATATAATTTCTATTTTGGTCCTAACTTTATCACCACCCTTTATTTTTATACAATCCTCATTTGACTCTATTTTATTTAACTATTAATATAATCAATTGATGGACGTTTGTTTTTTCTTTTAATCGATTTTATTCGTTCTGTTTTTTTTTACTTTTAAATTAACAACTAATCATCTTGTTCCTTGTTTTCTCTTCGGCTTGATTTTATTTGATATGACTTTTGATTTTTTTAATTATCAATTGAACGTCTTTTGTTTCTTTTTTTTACACGATTTAACATTATTTTATTTTAAATTTTAATTTCGCCGATTGATCGCTATTTTCGGCGAATTTATTTTATTTTTTAATCATTAAATTGAATTAAATGTTTGGTTCTGGTGAAAGTCAGTTTATATCGATTTGAGTTAATGAATTTCACACATTTTTTATTTTCGTCCTGTCTTGTTTGACGATTGTCTTTTGTTTTTATTTCATTCGATTTTATTCGTATTTTAGGAGTGTTTAGATTTTGATAATCAATTGAACGTCTTTTTTTTTTTCTCCTTTATACGAGCTAATTCATATTCTTTTAGTATTATATGAAAATTTTTTACTTTTTTTATAAGCTATTCAACAAGATCTTCATTACATAAGACTTAACAACTCCGACACCCGGAAAGACCCCTAGCGGACTTTTACTAAAGGTTCATCGACCCCTTTCAAGTCTTCATCGACCTTCAAAGGGCCGATATACCCGTGCTATAGAATGTGAATAATCGTCTCTTAGACACAATGTTACGTTTTAAATAAACAAAGTTTTAAAAGATAAAATTTGTTTATTTCAGATATCAAATAATAAAAAAAGTACTAAGTTTTCCGTTTGAAAAATTAAAATCTCAGTTTATATCTCAGTTATGCGATGTTCATTTGTTTTTTTTTTTTTTGTAAATAACAGCAAAAACTTTAAATTAGTCTATGTAAGTTTTATAACAAAGACTTCTTTGTAAAGTAAAAAATAAAGAAGTTAGGAGGGAGTGGGAAGGGGTATATAAGCAATTTATTGTAAAAACTAAATTGATAAATTAGTTGCAATTTGCGTTCAATTTTTTTATATTTATTCTGCTGCGCACCCCTTTGAAGACTTATGCGCCCCCCACAGTTTGGGAAACCCTGGTGTAATGTGTGATTTTGTGATACTTTTAGTTTTCCTGTTCCTGATGTCTTTGTCTCACTTAATCCCTGTACTTGCAGCCTGTAGTTATCTATTTCGTGAGTTAATTCATATTCTTTATCATTTAATGACGTTATGTTTCATACGCAAATTGTTATTACCGTTTTTCGGTTATATTTATTCCCTTTTCCTGCTTCATTGCCATTCCTTCACTTTTGTCTAATCGTTTTCTTTTGTCTCTCTGCTTTTATTAGTTATGTGTGTTGTCATTTTTGGTGCCCTATTTTAATTTTTCCTTTTTTTATCCTTTCTTTGTTCCATCTTGCCGTTCCAGTTGGTTCACCGTCTAAACCTTTTCATTCATGTATAATTTATATTAGCCCAATCTCACCATGTGTCCTTTTTTTCTTGCTTCTCTCGTGTGTTTGATTAATTTCTTACGTTTTTCTTTTGGGCAGTGTTCGTTTATGAATATGTCAGTTCCCTTTTGAGTTTCTTCGCGTTTCTCAGGACTTCCATCTACTTACTCCGTGTCTGAAATTCTAGCAATTTTGGTGTGTTCCTATTTCTGTTTTCTCGGACTGATCTTCTCACTTTTTTTATATCTTGCTGAGGATTTATTTATGTTTGTGTTGTTCCCATTATAACTCCCACTTTTTTCCCTTGTTTGTCTCTCCCTCTCTCTCTCTACTTCTGCCTCTTTTAGGCCATGGATAACCATTTTCGTTTTTCTCAGCTCTCTATCCAATTTTTCTATTTTGTTTTCGTGTTTGTCTAACTAAGATATTTTTCTTTTCTTATCTTCCACTTTCAACCTCACATTTTCTTCCTTTACTTTGTTCAATTTAGCACGTATATAATCCAGCTTGTTCTCCATTCTAACGCTTTTCGAAGTTTCAAGTTTTACTTCCATTTCCTCGGCCGAAAAATTCTAAAGTACTGCACTGTCTTTGTTTAATTGGTTGGTAATTTGGCGATTAAACATTTTGTTTGGCGCCTGGCGCCTGATTTGGGTTACTCTTGTTGTTTTCACATAACGACCAAAATGCTACTTTCTAATACTCTGACGTCAAAAATTATTATTTGGTCAAGGGTAGTTATTCATGGATTTAAAAATTATTGTTAGAGCTAGGTTCGTGCATTGTATCAATAATCACTTTTTGATTGTCAATATTTGTTAACTATAACCTTTAAGAAAATAGATTTTAAACTTTAAACGGACACTATTAAAATTGGAAAGAACAATCAGCGTTTCCCCTTCGATTGATAGCTTCGTCAGAAGTGAAAAAAAAAGTAAATAAATTACTTTTATTATTTATTTTATTACCTTACAATTTTCATCGGGCAAGAGTCGACTTCAATTATAATCTTTAAGGTGCTAATAACAAAACTGTGATGAGAATCGCCGCCACTGGCGCACGCGTCAAATTTCGCTTATACTCGCCCAAATTACTTTTAAACTTGAATTGGGAGGGGGCGAGGTACTCAGAAAACGACTCCTGCAACAAAATATCTTAAATCTTCTTAAAAGGATTTTTTTTAAAGAAATTTAAACCAATGTCCTGCACGCTTTTGGATGCATAATACAGGGTGTCTTAAAGACACACGATAATAATAAATCTATTCCTCTTCAGTCTATATGTCTGAATAATTGTTTGTTTCTTTCTTCTATTTTGTTATTTTTGCGAACGTATTGCGAAGTACCAGTAAACTAAAATAGCAAAAGTAAATATTTGCTATTTCCACAGTTTCTCAAAATACGTGCCGAAGTTTGAACTTCCAGGTCAATCAGATCACCAGGGATTGCGACCACCACTGCACGTTGATAAATAAACATTTCGACACGTGATGATGATGATGATGATGATGATGTTTCTGCTAACCTAAAGTCACAGCGAACAAATATTATTGTTAACCCAAATAAATTTTCGGGCTCCGCACGCAGTCCTTTATCACAAATCAGTGACGTGCACACACACACACTTCTTCGCTTGCTTTCGACGATAAGGATAGAATAACCCATTTTCGTTCTGTTTCGCGCGTGTCGTCTTCAAAACAGACGGAAATTTTCGTTTTCGTCGAAAGCGCTTTAATTACGGTGTTTACCGCTTACTGTATCCATTTATTCAGCCAACCGCAAATGGGCGCCTATCTGTGGTGACTACGTAAATTCGAGAGTCTTCTATGATCATATTTTAACTTTCCTCAACTAGATAGAAGGTTTATTTATCAAAGTAGTAACGTCGCTGAAAAATTAATTAATTTGGGCGCCGGTATTTGCAGCGTTAACGGATTTTGCTCTATGCCCCACGTTGGGCGCCAAATATTTTAGACCCAATGCAAAACAAACACAATTTAATCTACGAACTGATATGTACTAACGTCGATAGAAAAACGCTCTAAATCGAGATGAGAGTAAAACAATTCTGGAACCCCCAAGGAAGATAAATTAAAAAAAATTAAAAAAAAAACGAACTCATTCATTTTATAATTCTCAGGTTTTTTGGAGTTCCCAATTTTCATGGAGAGTTTCAGTAGGGCGCTTTAATTCTTTGATGATCGTGTAAACCCAGAGGTTCCCAACAGGGTCGATATGTACCCCTTGGTGGTCGATGAAGACTTGAGAGGGGTCGATGAACCTCTCGGGGTCTTTTAGGCGGACGGAGTTAGTTGTGAATTCTTGTCTAGTACAAACCCATTTGAACGGTTTATTAAAAGAAAAGCAGAATTAATTGCTTATACAGGGTGAGTCATAACATCTCTGCATTTCTGTAATAACTTTCTTATTAATAGAGATAGGGCATAAAACTTTTACGAAAAATTGTCCTGACTTGTCAAGGATTATGTCGATCTGCAATTGTTTCGAGCGGCCACACCTCCTTTGTTTTTTTTAAGTGGCCATTCAAATTTTGGCTTTCTAATAAAGGATGTTCAGAATAATACAGTGGCGTGCCTGTCAAAATTGCCAATTCCACAACTAAAGACGTGAAGACGTTTAAAAAAGTGCAGCAATTAAAGATTAGCCAAAATTTGGATGGCCACTTAAAAAAAAAACTAATGAATTCATCTGAGAACGTCCAGGTTTCAACTCAGTGCCGTGCGTGTCAAACTTCGAAAAGATACTTTTTCACGTGCTTAGGCCTCCTATGTTTGTGTCTGAACGGCTTCCGTCTGTATTTAGTTGCCTAAAGTTGGAGGTGCGCACCGAAAATGCATTTTTGTAATTGACACAGGAAAACCAGTGGCGTACGTGTCGACATTGACAATTAAATTAAACTTCTCTTGTCTGTGCATTTATTGATTTCGATTATGAACAACGTCTGGGTCACTGAAGTAACCCCAATAAGCTCGACATGGAGATGTTAAGAATAATCCAGTGGCGTGCGTGTCAAAATTGCCAATGGCCAACTTTTCTGGTATCTGCCCGCTTTAATTATTTCGATTCTTGACAATTTCTACACTCACTGAACTAAACTGATAAGGCCGACGCCGAAATGTTAAGGATAATCCAGTGGCGTACGTGTCAAAGCTGGCTATTCAACAGCAAATAAATGTAGACGGTTATTAAAAAAATGTAAAACAATTAGAGATTTCCCGAAATTCGAAGGACCACACAAAAACAAATGATTTTTTCTGAGAACGTCGAGGTTTCACTCAGTGCCGTGCGTGTCAAATTTCGAAACAAAAATGCTATTTCATGTCCTGCGTTTGTTTCTGAACAGCATCCAAGTTAAGTAAAGTTGGAGGTACAAACCGAAATTGCATTATTATAATTGACAAAGGAATATCAGTGGCGTACATCAAATTTCGAAAAAAAAATGTTCTTTTATATTCTTGTTTCAGAACACGTAAACGAGAAGGTAGATGTTTTTGCTTTTGGTGATTTCGACGCGTGACACAACTTCTACGACACTGAACTACCAACCTAATAAGCCCCCGACGTCGAGATGTTTGTTAAGAATTATCCAGTGGCGTACGTGTCAAAATTGACGGTTTAACAGCTAAATAAAGAAGACGTTTTTTTTTTAATGCGAAGAAATTACTTGAAATTATGGATCGATTTTTTTTAACACGCAACTGAGAAAATAGAGTCCACTCAGTGCCGTGCGTGTCAAATTTCAAAAAAAAGATAGTTTTCCATTCATGCTCTTAAGCCTCCTACGTTTTCCTCTAAGCGGCTTCCATTGTTCAAAAGTGACCTAAAGTGACCAACCTAGAATGCGTTGTTGTAATTATACGAAGGAAAGCCAGTGGCGTACGCGTCGAAATTTGCAATTAAAGTCACAATTCAAGGCTCCGCGTTTGCTGATTTCCACTCGTAACAACTTCTGCGATACCGAACAAGCCTAATCAGCCAGACACCGAGATATTAAAAATTATTCAGTGGCGTACGTGTCAAAATTTACAATTAAAAGGCTAAAAAAAAAAGACGGTTATTTTAAAAATGTGAAAAAACCACTTGAATTTATCGATCGATTTTTTTTCTGAACACGCAATTTAAAAGCGGAGGTTTCACTCAGTGCCGTGCGTCTACAATTTAGAGAAAAGAGAATACTTTTCTATTCATATGCTTAGGCCTCAAACGTTTGTCTCTGAGTATTTTCCATTGGTCAAAAACTACCTAAAGTTAGAGGTGGAACTTAGAATGCGTTGCTGTAATTATACGAAGGAAAACCAGTGGCGTACACGTCGAGATTGCCAATTGAAACCTCCGCATTTGCTGATTTCCACTCGTAACAACTTCTGCGACACCGAACAAGCCTAATCAGCCAAACGCCGAGATATTAAAAATTATTCAGTGGCGTACGTGTCAAAATTAACAATTAAACGGCTAAATAAATAAAGACGGTTACTTTAAAAATGTGAAAAAAACCATTTGAATTTATCGATCGATTTTTTTTTGTGAACACGCAATTTGAAAGCTGAGGTTTCACTCAGTGCCGTACGTCTACAATTTAGAAAAAAAGAATACTTTTCTATTCATATGCTTAGGCCTTCAATATTTGTCTCTGAGTATTTTCCATTCGTCAAGAGCTACCTAAAGTTGGAGGTACAAAACCGAGAATGCGTTGTTGTAATTGGCAAAGGAAAATCAGTGCCGTACGTCAAATTTCGAAAAAGAAAATGCCTTTTTTCATGTCCTACGTTTGTTTCTGAACACTTTCCAAGTTAAGTAAAGTTGGAGGTGCACACCGAGAATGCGTTATTGTAGTTGACAAAGGAAAATCAGTGGCGTACGTGTTCGAGATTGGCAATTAAACGGTTTTGTAACGTCTCCACGTTTCGTAATTTCGATTCTTGACAACTTCTTTGACGCTCACTGAACTAAACATGAAATTCCGGTGACAAGTTGTTGAGGAGCATAATCCAGTGTCGAAATTGTCAATTTCGCAACCAAATAAATATAGACGGTTATTTAAAAAATGTGAAAGAATTAGATATTTGCCGAAATGTTAAGAATAATCCAGTGGCGTGCGTGTCAAAATTGCCAATTGCCAATTTTTCTTGTATCTACCCGCTTTAATTATTTCGATTCTTGACAATTTCTACACTCACTGAACTAAACTGATCGGGCCGACGCCGAAATGTTAAAGATAATCCAGTGGCGTACGTGTCAAAGCTGGCTGTTCAACAGCAAATAAATGTAGACGGTTATTTTAAAAATGTAAAACAATTAAGGATTTCCCGAAATTCGAAGGACCACTCAAAAACAAATGAATTTATCTGAGAACGTCGAGGTTTCACTCAGTGCCGTGCGTGTCAAATTTCGAAACAAAAATGCTTTTTCATGTCCTGCGTTTGTTTCTGAACAGCGCCAAGTTAAGTAAAGTTGGAGATACAAACCGAGAATGCGTTGTTGTAATTGCCAAAGGAAAATCAGTGGCGTACGTGAAATTTCGAAAAAGAAAATGTCTTTTTATGTCCCACGTTTGTGTCTGAAGAGTTTCTAAGTTAAGTAAAGTTGGAGGTACACACCGCGAATGCGTTATTGTAATTAACAAAGGAAAATCAGTGGCGTACGTGTTCGAGATTGGCAGTTAAATAGTTTTGTGAGTTGTTGAGAATAATCCAGTGTCAAAAGTGCCAATTTCACAACCAAATAAATATAGACGGTTATTTTAAAAATATGAAAGAATTAGAGATTTGCTGAAATGTTAAGGATAATCCAGTGGCGTACGTGCCAAAGCTGGCAAGAAAACAATAAATGAATGTAGACGGCTATTTTAAAAACGTAAAGCAATTAGAGATTTGCCGAAATTCGAAGGACCACTCAAAAACAAATGAATTTATCTGAGAACATCGCGGTTCACCCAGTGACGTGCGTGTCAAAATCGGCCGATTAAATTATTTTTACCCATTTTATCTGCAGTCTTTAAGCCGCTAATAATGTTGCGAGGAAAAGCCAGCGGCGTACGTCAAACGTTTCTTCTGTTTACGTGTACCTTTTTCACATTTTTTTCGTTTTTGAACACATCTGTCACTATTATTTTTTAAATGTTATTTTATTTTCTTAACTTATTATTTTTTTTTGGCTTGTACTGGACGAGTGAAAATTCCCCTTAACCCAAAGGCCGAAAGACGTTTATTGACTTTAATGTTCTTTGAATTGTCTGAGTGGGTAATTTAAGGCCCATTAAGTGGATTTACGCACGTGGTTTTTCGAAATCCTTTCGGTTTTCGTTTATCGAAAGTGTTATTAATTAAGAGAAAATGAAACGACGACGAAAATCACAAGAAGCAAGAAGTGAAAGGTTGGGAAGCCGTGCATCATCATCGATCACCATGACGCGACGACGACACACTTTTTGGCGCAAAAATCGAAAGTGAAGAAAGAATAACAATGCTGTCCGAAGCAAATTGTGATTACCTGCTGTGAAATTAAAGCACGGACGCAACAAATGAAGCGAAGGTAATAAAGTTGTTGAGTTATTAAATCATCAAGAGCTTCTAAAATCTAAACAAATTCAGAAGGAGGCGATCTGCGACGATAATCATTCCGTGGCATCCGTTTTTTTTTTAAATTAATTAAATAATCAATTCCTCAGATTAGATTGCATAATAAGATCGATTGTATCGTCGCTGTAATTATAGACACCGCAAATTCTTATTTCTATTTACAGAACCAAATCAGGATAGAAATTCGCAGTCTAATGCAAGAGATTTATCGCGCAAGTATCAAAAGTCAAAATGCGGCCCGATAAAATTCCACCAACGGATCCGATAAGGCCGAAAAAATGCGTCACGACGAGCCCCCGACGACGCCCCATCCGACGACGAATAACATATTTTGAATTGAATTGGGAAATCTCTACGCGCAACTTTTTATAAATGAATTAATTTGTTGCGAATCGGCTTTCTCATTAAGACGTGTTTTTGTGGCACGCTAATTAAAGAGTCTCGTAAATATTTTGATAATAAAATTATCAAGCCAAAATTAATCGGGGATTCATTTTAATTTAAGTCATTTCTTAATAAAACTTTGATTGTCAATGAAATTTGTGGATGTAATGAGATATTTAAAGTTTTACGTTCTATGCCAATTTTCTAAACCGTAATAGGATGTTTGAATTAAAAATTTGAAATTGCAGTTCGGCGAAATACACATAGATGGCGCCGATGGAACACAATTTTAATTACGGTCTTTACTGCTTATCACATCCATTTATTGAACCAGCCGCAAATGAACTCGTAACCATGGTGACAGGGCCGTAGCTATGGGGCGCCAAGGGAGGTTGAGCCTGCCCTGGAAAATCTTAAGCCTGCCCTACGACAGCCCTACCTGACATGAAAATATTTGTAAAAGCATTGAAATAAAACTTATCGAGCCTGCTCTAAACTACGATAAGCCTCCCCTGAATATTTAGTCCGGCTACGGCCCTGCATGGTGACTTCGTATATTCGAGAGTCTTCTATGATCATATTTTAACTTTCTTCAACCAGATAGAAGGTTTATTTATCAAAGTAGTAACGTCGCCGAAAAATTAATTAATTTAGGCGCCGGTATTTACAGCGTTAATGGATTTTGCTCTGTGCCCCACGTTGGGCGCCAAATATTTTAGACCCAATGCAAAACAAACACAATTTAATCTATGAACTGATCTGTACTAACGTCGATAGAAAAACGCTCTAAATCGAGATGAAAGTAAAACAATTCTGGAACCCCCAAGGAAGATAAATTAAAAAAAGGAACTCATTCATTTTATAATTCTCAGGTTTTCTTGGAGTTTCCCAATTTTCATGGAGAGTTTCAGTACGGCGCTTTAATTCTTTGACGATCGTGTAAACCCAGAGGTTCCCAACAGGGTCGATATGTACCCCTTGGTGGTCGATGAAGACTTAAGAGGGGTCGATGAACCTCTCGGGGTCTTTTAGGCGGTTGGAGTTAGTTATGAATTCTTGTCTAGTACAAACCCATTTGAACAGTTTATTAAAAGAAAGACAGAATTAATTGCTTATACAGGGTGAGTCATAACATCTCTGCATTTCTGTAATAACTTTCTTATTAATAGAGATAGGGCATAAAACTTTTACGAAAAATTGTCTGACTTGTCAAGGATTATGTCGATCTGCAATTGTTTCGAGCGGCCACACCCCCTTATCTTTTTAAATAACATAGTATCAATGCATTTGTTTTTTTAAGTGGCCGCTCAAATTTTGACTTTCTAACAAAGGATGTTAAGAATAATGCAGTGGCGTGCCTGTCAAAATTGCCAATTCCACAACTAAAGAACTGAAGACGTTTAAGAAAGTGAAGCAATTAAAGATTAGCCAAAATTTGGATGGCCACTTAAAAAAGAAACTAATGAATTCGTCTGAGAACATCCGGGTTTCACTCAGTGCCATTCGTGTCAAACTTCGAGAAGATACTTTTTTATGTACTTAGGACTCCTATGTTTGTTTCTGAACGGTTTCCGTCGGTATTTAGTTGCCTAAAGTTGGAGGTGCGCACCGAAAATGCATTTTTGTAATTGACACAGGAAAACCAGTGGCGTACGTGTCGACTTTGACAATTAAATTAAACTTTTCTTATCTGTGCATTTATTGATTTCGATAATGAACAACGTCTGGGACATTGAAGTAACCTAATAAGCCCGACATAGAGATGTTAAGAATAATCCATTGGCATCCGTGTCAAAATTGTCAATTACCAATTTTTCTTGTATCTACCCGAGTCAAAATATTTCTGTATTTCTGTAATAACTTTCTTATAAACAGAGATATGGCAAACAATTTGACATGTCAAGGACTGTAATTCTGTTAATTTTAGTTAACGTCGATCTGCAATTGTTTTCGAGCGGTCACATCTCCTTCATTTTTTTTTTTATGACACGGTATATTTCTAGCAAAGGATGTTGATAGAAAATGTCTTTCTCTTTCTGATGGTCTAAGAGCTTTGGCATCTTAGATAATAAAATAGATATTCTAAATTCTGATACAAACTTTGTCAGTTAATAGACAATGAAGGGTTATTTTTTGTTTTATAAGTCATGAACAACTACCGGGTGTTTGGAAATTCCTAGTACAAAAAAAAAAATGGGACGGCACTGACCGAAACCTCTACTTTTTCGTGTTGCGCGTACAAAAAAAATCGATCGATAGTTTCAAGTGGTTTTTTCACATTTTTAAATTAACCGACCTCATTTATTTAGTCGTTTAATTGTCCATTTTGCCACGCACGCCACTGGATAATTCTTAACGTACATCTTGGCGGCGAGGGCTTATCAGACTAGTAGTTCAATGTCGTAGAATTTGTTGCGAGTCAAAATTAGCAAACGTGGAGCTATTATCATATTTTAGTTGGCAATCTCAACGTGTACGCCACTGATTTTTCTTCGTCCAATTACAACAACGCATTTTCGGTTATACCACCAACTTTAGGTGGCTTTTGACCAATGGAAAATACTCAGAGACAAACGTTGAAGGCCTAAGCATATGAATGGAAAAGTATTCTTTTTTTCTCTAAACTGTAGACGCACGGCACTGAGTGAAACCTCAGCTTTCAAATTGCGTATTCAGAAAAAAAAATTGACGATAAATTCAAGTGGTTTTCTTCACATTTTTAAAATAACCGTCTTCCATTTTTTTAGCCGTTTAATTGTCAATATTGACACGTACGCCACTGGATAATTATTAACATACACTTTGGCGTCGAAAGCTTATCAGACTAGTAGTTCAATGTCGTAGAATTTGTTGCGAGTCAAAATTAGCAAACGTGGAGGTATTATGCTACTTTAATTGGCAATCTCGACGTGTACGCCACTGATTTTTCTTCGTCCAATTACAACAACACATTTTCGGTTATACCACCACCGGGTTATACCCGGTCGCTTTTGACCGATGGAAAATACTCAGAGACAAACGTTGGAGGCCTAAGCATATGAATTGAAAAGTATTCCTTTTTTCTCTAAATTGTAGACGCACTGCACTGAGTGAAATCTCATCTTTCAAATTGCGTGTTCAGAAAAAAATATCGACGATAAATTCAAGTGGTTTTTTTCACATTTTTAAAATAACTGTCTTCATTTTTTTTAGCCGTTTAATTGTCAACTTTGACACGTACGCCGCTGGATCATTCTTAATGTCTCGGAGTCTGGAGCTTATTAGGCTAGTGCAGAGTGTCGCAGAAGTTGTTACGAGTGGAAATCAGCAAATGCGGAGGTTTCAATTGCCAATTTCGACGCGTACTCCACTGGCTTTCCTTCGTATAATTACAACAACGCATTCTAAGTTGTACCTCCAACTTTAGGTAGCTCTTGACCAATGGAAAATACTCAGAGACAAACGGTTGGAGGCCTAAGCATATGAATGGAAAAGTCTTCTTTTTTTCTCTAAATTGTAGATGCACGGCACTGAGTGAAACCTTAGCTTTCAAATTGCGTGTTCAGAAAAAAAAAGCGATCGATAAATTCAAGTGGTTTTTTTCACATTTTTAAAATAAACGTCTTCATTTTTTTAAGCCGCTTAATTGTCAATTTTGACACGTACGCCACTGGATAATTCTTAACATACACTTTGGCGTCGAGAGCTTATCAGACTAATAGTTCAATGTCGTAGAATTTGTTACGAGTCAAAATTAGCAAACGTGGAGCTATTATCATATTTTAGTTAGCAATCTCGACGTGTACGCCACTGATCTTTCTTCGTCCAATTACAACAACGCATTTTCGGTTATACCACCAACTTTAGGTAGCTTTTGACCAATCGAAAATACTCGGAGACAAACGTTGGAGGCCTAAGCATATGAAAGGAAAAGTTTTCTTTTTTTCTCTAAATTTTAGACGCACGGCACTGAGTGAAACCTCAGCTTTCAAATTGCGTGTTCAGAAAAAAAAAATCGATCGATTAATTCAAGTGGTTTTTTCACATTTTTAAAATAACCGTCTTCATTTTTTTTAGCCGTTTAATTGTCAGTTTTGACACGTACGCCACTGAATAATTCTTAATTCTTAATATCTCGGCGTCGGGCTCATTAGGCTTATGCAGTGTCGTAGAAGTTGTCATGAGTCGAAATCGAAAATCGGAGGCATGAATGGAAAAATATCATTTTTTGAAATTTTTTTCGCACGGCACTGAGTGAAACCTCTACCTACTCGTTCACATGTTCAAAAAAAAATCGACCGATAAATTCAATTGTTTTTTTCACGTTCTTTAAATAACCGCCCTCATTTATTTAGCCGTTTAACTGTCAATTTCGACGCGTACGCCACTGGACAATTCTTAGTCTTAGTTTCAGTGTCGTTGAAGTTGTCACTAGTCGAAATCAGCAAACGCAGAGCCATGATTTGTGACTTGTGTGAATTATTGGCAATCTTAATATGTACGCCACTGGTTTTCCTACAGCAATTACAATAATTTATATACCTGTATATTTGTATAGGCAAAGTTTACAAGGAGGAGCAGAAATAGTCTGAGAGATGTGTTCATGTAATATTATGTTGTTATATTATATTATACGTCATACAAGAAGCAAGCGCGGGTAAACGGCGGGAGCATGGTGACTCCCCCCGTTCACCCGCGCTGCTTCTTGTATGACGTATTAAAACGCAATCAACTACGAAGTCCTAGGGGAAGGCTTAATCCCTTCAGATTGAGACTGTTTTTTGAATTTACTGTTTTTTTCTTCTTTTTTTAGAAGACTAGAAACCCTACGATGCTTTCATCTTTTTTTCGTTTTCTTTCTCTTTCGTCGCTGATGACTGATTGATGAGATTTCGGTGGTTTTGAAAACGAGAAAGCGCACCGCGAAAAATTCGTTTTGGTTGCGGAAAAAGGCAAAACGAAAAAAAAAAAATTAAACCCATTCGATTAGGTAACAACGCGACAATCGTTCTAGATAATCATGAGTACGTGACCGCAAGAATGGGCGCAAATCAAAACATTTGCGCAACGCAACGATGCCTTCGTCGGCGTTTTCGCGACGTCGCGAAAACCAGCGCGTCCGCGAAATTAAGAAAGAAACAATGTTTGATCTACAAATCGCGTAGGCAGGCGTTTTTTGTTTTTTTTTTTTTTTATTGTCGGTTCAGGGGTTCCGGGTTCGCTTCTCGTTGTTGACGACGACGCTACTGTGTTGTTGCCAGGTCGGATTTATTAATTGGTCATCAGGATATCACTGTGTTTTGTTCTTGCAGGATATGCAGTTTTGTTTTCAACGATAAAACGCATCGATTGTTTTAGTTTAAAGTGGTCAGCCAATCGGGTGCGAGATTTATGAGGCCAGCAGAATTTTTTTAAAATTAAAAGAAATAAGTTACCAAACAAAAGTTAAAAGATATTTTGTTGATGTAATTCATTTTTTAATGAAGAATAAAAAATCAAAAAAAAAAAACAAACGACGATCGATATTATAGCAAGGTTGTTTACTGTTAGTTTTCCACGAAACAATTTGAAATGAAAGACGTAAAACAAGGCGAAAACAAGTGAAGTCGTCATGAAAATTGGAAGAAATAACTAACAAAAAAAGAGTGTTAAAAGATATTTTGTTGATGTAATTTAATTTTTAAAGAAGAAGAAAAAAAGAAAAGCAAATAATTCAACAAACGCATTTTGTCATTTGTTTATTTACGAACAATGACAAAAAAAAGAACAAAAACAAACGAAAGTCATTTTGTTATTTCACGTAAAACAACTGTCGATCCAATCAGTTGTTTCTGAAAGTTAGTCGTCTTGTTTTGTTTTTATTTATTCATTTATTTATCTTTTCTATAATTGCTTAAACTTGTTTTGTTCTTTCTTTTCCATAAGTCTTAGTACGACTTTTTTGTTTTTCTTTTTGTTTTCTGTTTACAACAAAACCGTTACGTTTTTCTTTAATTTTATTTCTTTCAATTTCGTTGTTTAAAACTAAGAACAATTGTCTGAAAGTTAGTCGTCGTGTTTTCATTTATTTATTTATTTATCTTTTCTATAATTGCTTAAACTTGATTTTGCTTTTCTTTCATAAATTTCAGTATGACTTTTGTTTTCTGTTTACAACAAAATCGTTTCTTTTTTCTTTAATTTTATTTCTTCGCCCCAACTTCTTAGCGAAATTCGAATTTTTTTCACTTAATTTTTTGTTTCAACAATCTTTTCTTTGGTCAGGCATACTTAAGTTGAGTCCACTTGGGTCGGGTTAACCTTGAGAATTGTCGAGCTTAATAATTATTTTCATTTTCTTTATTAAATTTATTTAATTTGGAATTGTTTAAAAACTTCTTTCTTCAGTTAGACATACTTAGGTTGAGTCTTGGCCTTGAAAAAAGTTGAGCTTCGTTTTTATTTTTATATTTTATTCAGTATTTAAGTTGAATTCATACGGGTCGGTTTGACCTTGAGATTTGTTGAGATTAATATTTGTTTTCAATTTTTTTTTTAATTTAATTTATGATTTTATATTGTTTTCTGTGGTCAGGCATACTTAGGTGAAGTTCAGTTGGGTTGAGTTGACATTCAGCATTTTTTTTAATTCAATTTTTGTTTTTATATTTATTTTGTTTAAGAACTCTTGTCTTTAGTGAGACATACTTGAGTTGAGTCCAGTTGAGTCGGGTTGACCTTGAAGTTTTTTGAGCTTCATTAATTATTTTTTATTTTTTTATTAAAACAATAATTTTCTGTTTTAAGTTGCTTTCCTCGGTTCGACTTACTTAGATTCAGATCAAGCGGCGAATTTATAACCTCTTGGCGCTTTGACTTTTGCAAATTCCCTTTTCGGGTTGGGCTCACGTAGATTCAGGTTAGTTAGGTTGTGTTGACCTTCAGTGCATTTTTAAATTATTTTGCCTATATTTAAATTTTTTAAAACTCTTCCTCGCTTGTGTTAACCTTCAAATTAGACTGCACTTGATTTTGATTGAACTTTTTTTTAAGATTTTACTCTGTTATTGTTTTTTTTTTAATTCTACATTGGTCGGTAGTGTGTCTTAGTTTTCACGTTGACCAACTTCATCAAGTCAAACGGAAGCGGCATCTAGTGGCGAATTTGTAAAATATTTTATGAATTCCTTTCTTGGGTAGGTATTTAAGTTGAGTGCTGCTGGTTTGAGGTGACCTTGAGTTGATTTTTTAATTGAATTTTTTTTTCAATTTTTTTGACTCTTCTTTGACTAGGTCGGATCTGACTGAATTATATAAGAATTTTCATTGCATTTTTTACTATTTTTTTGCATATTTTTAATTTTTTAAAACTCTTCCTTTGTTGTGTTGACCTTCAAATTATATTGATAGAACTTTCTAGAAACATTCCCGTTTTCATTTTTTTATAATTCTTCATTGGTCGATATTGTTTTGTTTTTCATGTTGACCGACTCATTTCATCAAGTCAAACAGGGGCGCCATCTGTTGGCTAGTAGTATCTCAATTAGGAAATTGCAAAATATTTTGTGAATTCCTTTCTTGGGCAGGTATTTGAGTTCAGTTGGGTTGGGTTGACCTTGAGCTGATTTTTTAATTGGATTTTCAATTTTTTAATTTTTTTTAACTCTTTGGCTGAATCGAATTTGATTTTGATCGAACTTTCTAAATAAATTTTTCGGTTTTCATTTCTTTTATATAAATCTTCGTTGGTCGACAGTGTCTTGTTTTTCATAGCGGTCGATTCGCTTGTCATTGGCCGATTCGTTCTTTTTAAATTGTTTGGAAAGCTCTTTTCTTGGATTGAGCTCGCTTAGGTCGGGTTGACCTTGAGAGTTTCGTTGTATTTAGATTTTCATTGTTTTTTTTTTTTAGTTTTTATTTTTTGTGAATTCCTTTTTTGGGTTGGGCTTACTACGGCTGAATTCCGTTGGGTTGGATTAAGTTTGAAATGGGCCGGTTTCGATTTCGATTGAATTTAAAGTTCTTTTATAATTTTTTTAACTGTTTTTTAGGATTGGGCAGAGTTGGGTTGAACTTACTTAAGTTGACCTTGAGTTTGGGCTTCATTCAGCTGAATTAAGTTGGGTTGGATTGATCTTGAAATGGGCCGGACTCGATTTCTACAGAATTTAAAGCTTTCTTAATTTTTTTAAAAAAAATTTTGGTTTGGGCAGAGTTGGGTTGAACTTACTTAAGTTGACCTTAAGTTTGGGCTTAATTCAGTTGAATTAAGTTGGGTTGGATTGATCTTGAAATGGGCCGGACTCGATTTCTACAGAATTTAAAGCTTCCTTAATTAAAAAAAAAAAATTTTGGTTTGGGCAGAGTTGGGTTGAACTTACTTAAGTTGACCTTAAGTTTGGGCTTAATTCAGGAGAATTAAGTTGGGTTGGATTGATCTTGAAATGGGCCGGATTCGATTTCTACAGAATTTAAAGTTTTTTTAATTTTTAAAACATTTTTTTTTTGAAAAATTTTTGTGCAAATCGTTTTTGATTGCAGTGAGAACCTCGAGCAGCCTCTGGACAGCTGTTTCAGCCCTGCTTGGGGCTTCTTCAGCAGAAACGTAGCTCGACATTCCCACTGCAGACCAAAAACGACTTGCCCAATTTATTCGCAAAAGCGATGTAAGAATGATGAACATATAAAATAGCGACATCTTACTACTGCAACGTTAGGTTAAAAAGCGATAGTAAGATGTCGCTATTTTATATTGTTCATCATTTTTTTTTTGGGTTGGGCAGAGTTGGGTTGAACTTACTTAGGTTGGCCTCGAGTTTCTACAAATTCTTATTTTCAATTTGTAAAAATTATTTTCAGGTTTCTTTTTTTTAACTCTTCATTGATTGACTGTGTTTTGTTTTCCACATCGTATCGTTGGCCGATTTGCTTGTCACTGACCGATTTATTTGCAGCTTTGTTTCTGCGTTAGGTGGCTGAGACGTATTTTTTAGGGTGGGGGTTAACAATGCGAAAGCCATCCAGCGTTGCCGGGGATGTAGAAATTAGTTTTTGTTTTTTTGTGAATTCCTTTCTTGGAATTGAATTACTTCAATTGGGTTGGATTGACCTTGGGATAGGCCAAACTTGATTTCTATCGAATGTAAAGTTTGTTTTTTTTTTATTTTTTGTGTTGGACAGAGTTGGGTTGAACTTACTTCAGTTGACCTTGAGTTTGGGCTTAATTCAGTTGAATTAAGTTGGATTGGATTGATCTTGAAATGGGCCGGACTAGATTTCTACAGAATTTAAAGCTTTTTTAATTTTGTTAATTTTTTTTTTTTGGGTTGGGCAAAGCCATCCAGCGTTGCCGGGGATGTAGAAATTAGTTTTTGTTTTTTTGTGAATTCCTTTCTTGGAATTGAATTACTTCAATTGGGTTGGATTGACCTTGAGATAGGCCAAACTTGATTTCTATCGAATGTAAAGTTTGTTTTTTTTTATTTTTTGTGTTGGACAGAGTTGGGTTGAACTTACTTCAGTTGACCTTGAATTTGGGCTTAATTCAGTTGAATTAAGTTGGATTGGATTGATCTTGAAATGGGCCGGACTCGATTTCTACAGAATTTAAAGCTTTTTTAATTTTGTTAAATTTTTTTTTTTTTTTGGGTTGGGCAAAGCCATCCAGCGTTGCCGGGGGATGTAGAAATTAGTTTTTGTTTTTTTGTGAATTCCTTTCTTGGGATTGAATTACTTCAATTGGGTTGGATTGACCTTGAGATAGGCCAAACTTGATTTCTATCGAATGTAAAGTTTGTTTTTTTTTTATTTTTTGTGTTGGACAGAGTTGGGTTGAACTTACTTCAGTTGACCTTGAGTTTGGGCTTAATTCAGTTGAATTAAGTTGGATTGGATTGATCTTGAAATGGGCCGGACTAGATTTCTACAGAATTTAAAGCTTTTTTAATTTTGTTAATTTTTTTTTTTTGGGTTGGGCAAAGCCATCCAGCGTTGCCGGGGATGTAGAAATTAGTTTTTGTTTTTTTGTGAATTCCTTTCTTGGAATTGAATTACTTCAATTGGGTTGGATTGACCTTGAGATAGGCCAAACTTGATTTCTATCGAATGTAAAGTTTGTTTTTTTTTATTTTTTGTGTTGGACAGAGTTGGGTTGAACTTACTTCAGTTGACCTTGAATTTGGGCTTAATTCAGTTGAATTAAGTTGGATTGGATTGATCTTGAAATGGGCCGGACTCGATTTCTACAGAATTTAAAGCTTTTTTAATTTTGTTAAATTTTTTTTTTTTTTTGGGTTGGGCAAAGCCATCCAGCGTTGCCGGGGGATGTAGAAATTAGTTTTTGTTTTTTTGTGAATTCCTTTCTTGGGATTGAATTACTTCAATTGGGTTGGATTGACCTTGAGATAGGCCAAACTTGATTTCTATCGAATGTAAAGTTTGTTTTTTTTTTATTTTTTGTGTTGGACAGAGTTGGGTTGAACTTACTTCAGTTGACCTTGAGTTTGGGCTTAATTCAGTTGAATTAAGTTGGATTGGATTGATCTTGAAATGGGCCGGACTCGATTTCTACAGAATTTAAAGCTTTTTTAATTTTGTTAAATTTTTTTTTTTTGGGTTGGGCAAAGCCATCCAGCGTTGCCGGGGGATGTAGAAATTAGTTTTTGTTTTTTTGTGAATTCCTTTCTTGGAATTGAATTACTTCAATTGGGTTGGATTGACCTTGAGATAGGCCAAACTTGATTTCTATCGAATGTAAAGTTTGTTTTTTTTTATTTTTTGTGTTGGACAGAGTTGGGTTGAACTTACTTCAGTTGACCTTGAATTTGGGCTTAATTCAGTTGAATTAAGTTGGATTGGATTGATCTTGAAATGGGCCGGACTCGATTTCTACAGAATTTAAAGCTTTTTTAATTTTGTTAAATTTTTTTTTTTTTTTGGGTTGGGCAAAGCCATCCAGCGTTGCCGGGGGATGTAGAAATTAGTTTTTGTTTTTTTGTGAATTCCTTTCTTGGGATTGAATTACTTCAATTGGGTTGGATTGACCTTGAGATAGGCCAAACTTGATTTCTATCGAATGTAAAGTTTGTTTTTTTTTTATTTTTTGTGTTGGACAGAGTTGGGTTGAACTTACTTCAGTTGACCTTGAGTTTGGGCTTAATTCAGTTGAATTAAGTTGGATTGGATTGATCTTGAAATGGGCCGGACTCGATTTCTACAGAATTTAAAGCTTTTTTAATTTTGTTAAATTTTTTTTTTTTTGGGTTGGGCAAAGCCATCCAGCGTTGCCGGGGGATGTAGAAATTAGTTTTTGTTTTTTTGTGAATTCCTTTCTTGGGATTGAATTACTTCAATTGGGTTGGATTGACCTTGAGATAGGCCAAACTTGATTTCTATCGAATGTAAAGTTTGTTTTTTTTTTATTTTTTGTGTTGGACAGAGTTGGGTTGAACTTACTTCAGTTGACCTTGAGTTTGGGCTTAATTCAGTTGAATTAAGTTGGATTGGATTGATCTTGAAATGGGCCGGACTCGATTTCTACAGAATTTAAAGCTTTTTTAATTTTGTTAAATTTTTTTTTTTTGGGTTGGGCAAAGCCATCCAGCGTTGCCGGGGGATGTAGAAATTAGTTTTTGTTTTTTTGTGAATTCCTTTCTTGGGATTGAATTACTTCAATTGGGTTGGATTGACCTTGAGATAGGCCAAACTTGATTTCTATCGAATGTAAAGTTTGTTTTTTTTTTATTTTTTGTGTTGGACAGAGTTGGGTTGAACTTACTTCAGTTGACCTTGAGTTTGGGCTTAATTCAGTTGAATTAAGTTGGATTGGATTGATCTTGAAATGGGCCGGACTAGATTTCTACAGAATTTAAAGCTTTTTTAATTTTGTTAATTTTTTTTTTGGGTTGGGCAAAGCCATCCAGCGTTGCCGGGGATGTAGAAATTAGTTTTTGTTTTTTTGTGAATTCCTTTCTTGGGATTGAATTACTTCAATTGGGTTGGATTGACCTTGAGATAGGCCAAACTTGATTTCTATCGAATGTAAAGTTTGTTTTTTTTTATTTTTTGTGTTGGACAGAGTTGGGTTGAACTTACTTCAGTTGACCTTGAGTTTGGGCTTAATTCAGTTGAATTAAGTTGGATTGGATTGATCTTGAAATGGGCCGGACTCGATTTCTACAGAATTTAAAGCTTTTTTAATTTTGTTAAATTTTTTTTTTTTTTGGGTTGGGCAAAGCCATCCAGCGTTGCCGGGGGATGTAGAAATTAGTTTTTGTTTTTTTGTGAATTCCTTTCTTGGGATTGAATAACTTCAATTGGGTTGGATTGACCTTGAGATAGGCCAAACTTGATTTCTATCGAATGTAAAGTTTTTTTTTTTTATTTTTTTGGGTCGGACAGAGTTGGGTTGAGCTTACTTCGGTTGACCTTGAGTTATTATCAATTAATATTGTAATTTTGTATAAATTATCTTCAGTTTTCTTTTTTTTTTATTCTTCATTGATCGGCGGTGTTTTGTTTTCTATGTCGTTGGCCGATTTGCTCGTCACTCCATTTACAACTTTTTTTCTACGTTTGGCGTCTTAGATGTATTCTTTGGAGTAGAGGTGAACAACACGAGGGCCATCCAGCGTTGCCAAAGGGATGTAGAAATTAGTTTTTATTTTTTGAGAATTCATTTCCTGGGTTGGACCTACTTAAGTTGGGTTGAGATAGGTCGAACTTGATTTATATTCAATTTAAAGTTTTTGTTTTTTGGGTTGGACAGAGTTGGGTTGAGCTTACGTCGGTGGCATTGCTAGGGGGATGATGAAATTATGTTAAGCGGCGACAGTTGACTGTCTATGCAACGCGCCAGCGTCACCGCAGCGTAGATGAGCAACCCTCTGGCAACGCTGGCGCCATCTACTGACGGACAATGAAGATAAGTGTGCAACAAAAATTTCATTTTACATTTCCAGTACCAATTGTATTTTTTTTTGTGCGCGCAGTTGTTATTCAATGCAATTTCAGATAAGAAGTGCTTAAAAATAAACGTGCGTTTCGCTAAAGATAATTCAATAAAGTTATCAAAAGTGCGTGCGCGCCGAATTTGCAAAAACACCGCTAAATATCGCCGCGTTATTTTTTTTCGAAAAGCGAAAACAAATATACAGATAGGCCACCGTTATCCGCGCCACGGTATCTTCCGAGGAGAGTGGAGAGCGAAAGAGAGAGAGAGCAAACAGATAGATACGTTTCTCGGAACGCGACATATAACAATTGGTTACGCGCAGATAAGGGCCGTATTTTTAGAGTCGTTAAAACGCGTCGTACACAAAAACAACGCACGGTTAAAAATATCATTTGTTAACCCCGATCGGATTGGTCATGAACTTAGAGCTACAATACATTGTAGTAAGGAGATGATATATTATAGTAAAAAGAAGTAACATTGTTTCTTATCCGCGTATAACACGCGCATGTCATTCTGCGTACCCCTTCTTCTTTTCATTGGTATTATTAAGGATAGGACTGGCATATGTTCACGCCGTCGTTTCAGTAGCGCCGTAAAAATGCACCGAACAGACACATCATGTAATGAGATTGTTAAAATAATTTTACGGCGTTCCTGCTGTATGACGCAACGTGACTAAATATTCCTGACATCGAGATACAGCTGGTCAATTAATTACCTACTTTGAAAATCTTTACATACACATTGAAACAAGAGAAGTTGATTGCACAACTGTAATTTTATATTGCGATTACACTCTGTTTTTTGTTTCACCATTCTTGTAGGAGAGTTAATTGTCTCCGCAGCTCTCGCGTTTGCATTCACGCTGAGGCGCTCTCACATCTTACAT
This sequence comes from Prosopocoilus inquinatus, assembly GCA_036172665.1. Classification (NCBI taxonomy): domain Eukaryota; kingdom Metazoa; phylum Arthropoda; class Insecta; order Coleoptera; family Lucanidae; genus Prosopocoilus; species Prosopocoilus inquinatus. The sequence goes on from CM069877.1 coordinate 10,054,524, forward strand.
TGTCCGCTTCATTAGAATTTGAACCGCGCAAAATATACGGCTCCGATCCCTAGTTGTTATTGTTGTTCCTGCAAAAACGAGATTACGTAAAGATAAAAAAACTTTTACGATGAGAATAATATAACAAATAATATTTGCTCGATGTGTGCGGTTTTTTTTTTCGCCAGTGGAAAGATGTGTGTGTGTGTGTGTGTGTGTGATGATTTATTTTCGCTTCGAGGAATTGACCCCTGTGACGTATGTGCGCGGATTTCGAACGTCACCAGTTTTATCGCGATGTTATTTTCTATTATTGTATCTCGTGCCGATTAAATAACAATAACAAGTCACGCCACCCTTTTTTGTTTACGCGATCATCAGCTAAGAGCTATTTCGATTTGACGTACATACTATTTTTTTTGTGAGGCAACATCTATTTATTATTATTTATTAGTATTACACAAATCTAGAAAGATCTTTGTTTGCAGTTATGTACTTGCTAATTGTTTTTAGAATATTGCAGCATCTTTCCCCCCCCCCCTCTCCCCCCGACATTATTTTCTGTTGTACTCATACATGATTATATTTTATGGGGTAGGCATCTCTTTATTAACTGACTGTACACATTAAAGATTTATCGTATTTAAAAAAATCGAAACACGAACACCAGGTGTCGTTGAATTGAGGTTGAAATTAATTTATTTGTTGTACGCAGGAGCCGCGCTAAACGTACTTGGCGTCCCATTGTAGGGCGCCAAAATATAACCTCAACGAAGGCACCGTTTCATCTCGAACAATTTCGCTATTTAACATGACGAACAATTGAACTCGAAACGTCAACGTCGAAAATGAATTTTCTTTTTTGTATTTTTCGATGAGAAAAAAGAAAGATTACCATTGAGTTTAATTTTTAATTGAGCGATTGGACCGAGTTGGGTTGGGTTGAGATTTTCGTCGTTTTTAGATTTCCATTGAATTAAATTTTTTCATTTATTCTTTTTTAATTTTTTACATTTTTAATTTTTTTTTATTTCTCATTTTCTAATCCTTTCTTAGATTGGGTTTACTTCGGGTGGATTGACCTTAAAATGGGCTGGACTCGATTTCTGTTGAATTTAAGGTTTTTTTAAATTTTTTTTTAATGCGTCTTTTTGCTTAGATAAAATTGGGTTGGGTTGTCCTTGAGATTTTCGTTGTATTCAGATTCAGACTGATTTCTATTGAGTTTGGAGTATATTTAAAAAATTTTTAAGTCCGTTTTTCGATTGGGCATTCGATTGGTTTGGTTGACTTTGACATTTTCGTTGTATTTAGCTTACTATCGAGTTTAATTTTTAATTCAGCGATTGGACCGAGTTGGGTTGGGTTGACTTTGAGATTTTCGTTGTTTTTAGATTTCCATTGAATTTAATTTTTCCGTTTAACATTTTTATTCATTTTTCATTTATTTTTTCACTTTTTAGTCCTTTCTTGGATTGGTCTTACTTCGGGTGAATTCAGTATGCTTGGATTGACCTTGAAATGGACCGGACTCAATCTCTGTTGAATTTACGTTTTTTTTTTTAATTTTTTTAATGCGTTTTTTCGCTTAGACAGAGTTGGGTTGGGTTGTTTTGCAGTTTTCCATTTTTCATTTTTTTTTTTCATTTTTTTGACCTCTCTTGGATTGGGCTTACTTCGGGTGAATTCATTGTGCTTGGATTAATCTTGAAATGGGCCGGACTCGATTTCTGTTGAACTTAGGTTTTTTTTTTTTATTTTTTGAATGCATTTTTTCTCTTAGATAGAGTTGGGTTGGGTTGTCCTTGAGATTTTCGTTGTGTTCAGTTTCTCAAAAACTAATTTATTTTTTTTTTGTTTTTAATTTTTTTTCTTCACAGGCATAAAGCTCACTCTTTTCCCATGCCATTGGGACCGATCCCCGACCGCAGTGCTCTGCCATCAGCCTAGCCTGGTTTATTTATTTACTTTTTTAATTATTCGTGGATTTTAAAATTTTTCCTTTCGATTTTCAATACATCCAATAAATGAACGAAGTCACCACATAAATCTATAAATTCAATTACGTCGACAAGATCGTGAAACGTGCTGCGTCGAGAGTTGGGTTGGGTTGTCCTTGACATTTTCGTTGTGTTCAGTTTCTCAAAAACTAATTTATTTTTTTTTGTTTTTAATTTTTGTTCTTCACAGGCATAAAGGTCACTCTTTTCCCATCCCATTGGGACCGATCCCCGACGGCGGTGTTCTGCCCTCAGCCTAGCCTGATTTATTTATTTACTTTTTTAATTATTCCTGGATTTTAAAATTTTTCCTTTCGATTTTCAATACATCCAATAAATGAACGAAGTCACCACATAAATCTATAAATTCAATTACGTCGACAAGATCGTGAAACGTGCTGCGTCGAGAGTTGGGTTGGGTTGTCCTTGACATTTTCGTTGTGTTCAGTTTCTCAAAAACGAATTTATTTTTTTTTGTTTTTAATTTTTGTTCTTCACAGGCATAAAGCTCACTCTTTTCCCATGCCATTGGGACCGATTCCCGACGGCGGTGTTCTGCCCTCAGCCTAGCCTGATTTATTTATTTACTTTTTTTAATTATTCGTGGATTTTAAAATTTTTCCTTTCGATTTTCAATACATCCACTAAATGAACGAAGTCACCACATAAATCTATAAATTCAATTACGTCGACAAGATCGTGAAACGTGCTACGTCGAGAGTTGGGTTGGGTTGTCCTTGAGATTTTCGTTATGTTCAGTTTCTCAAAAACTAATTTATTTATTTTTTGTTTTTAATTTTTGTTCTTCACAGGCATAAAGCTCACTCTTTTCCCATGCCATTGGGACCGATCCCCGACGGCGGTGTTCTGCCTTCAGCCTAGCCTGATTTATTTATTTACTTTTTTAATTATTCGTGGATTTCAAAATTTTTCCTTTCGATTTTCAATACATCCAATAAATGAACGAAGTCACCACATAAATCTATAAATTCAATTACGTCGACAAGATCGTGAAACGTGCTGCGTCGATAAAACCAAGTAGTTCATTGAAGCCGAGCGTAATGAGAAAAAAAAAGCGTTACTCTCGAAATAATAGAGCGTTCTATTTAAGAGTTCCCAGCTCTACGTAGAAACATAAACAAGAAATAAATCGAGATTAAAAATCAGTCAGTCGATCTCTTTCTAGGCGCAATCAACGTGTGATAAGGCAGCAAGGCAGAGGCGTGCGTTCTATGTACGTAACAGTTCGCCATCCGGCGAGGCGATAGGACCATCTTCGCCGGCGCGTACGTACGAGAGGAGATTAAAATAAAATGTTAAGCCGAAAATAAGATAAAAAAAAATCGGGGAGACACGTGGATAACCTAGAATCCAGTGAAAGTGGCTCCTTAGCGCCGTGGCTCGCTTACGCGGAGAACTTGTAAACTATGTAAACTCGAGAACTGGTTATTCAACTGCGGCGGTAGCGCTTCGCGAGCGCAGAACTGTTCCATGTGACACACCGAGCAGGGAATTTACTCGAGGACCGCTTTGTTTACGTTTATTATAAGATTTAAATGCTTACACAAATTTACGATCGCTCGCTTACCTCGTTCCGAAAAGATCATCAACTTACGAACTATGGAGGCGCACGCACGGACTTCGTGTTCTAATTACATTCTAATTCAAAGCTCCACCAAAAAAGCATGTAACAAATACAAAAAAAAAAAAAATTAATACTACGATACCCGCTCGTCGCTGAAACAGTCCTCGCTGAAGAAGACGCCCTTTTTGGCTAGTTTTTTTTTTGTTTAAATATTACAGACAAACAATATTATCTGAGGACGGAGTTACAATAAACATTCACTCACCATTGGTTAGGTCTCTCATTCCTAATGTTCTTTCTTTCTTTCTCGCTTTCCTGACCGCAACAGATGCGGAGGGTAAACGTCTTACCCTCCGGGCATCGCATTCCAATTCGATAAGGACCATGCAAATTATAAGTAACCCTTTACGAGTATCTATTCAGTAAAATTAAACAAACCACTTAACGGGGCCGTTTTCCCGGCCCCGCCAGCTCCAGCGGCGAATCTAGAAGCTGTAGCTACCCCACGATGATATTGGACACTGGGGAAGTCATCCTCGCACGTTGACTTCTTATCTTCGCATGCATTACCGCCCACCTTCACCTGTGGACAAAACCCACCCCTGCCGATGGATATTAGCATACCTTGCCTCCCGAGCATACGTTCTCAGGATCAGTTGTGTCATCGACTGCGTAAGTGTCAAGCACCACTCCGTACCGGTCCAATGACATCATCATGTCAGACCTTTCTGGATAGCTCAATGCTACCACCTGGTCAGGAATGCAATCAACCGAATTCCCACTCACAATGAATGCAGAATACAGCTAATTGCTTTTCCGGTACCGTGCTCTTCATCGCCGCTGCTTGCACGCCGCGGCAAGAGCCCCGATACCGTATGCTGGTGCACGGTACCATTCTCTGGTCAACGCCCCGGATCGCGTCCCGGACAATATTCTGCTACCAGAATACCTCTGCATAACTCATGACTCATGACCCTCAAACCGCATTGCCAATCGTGAGAATGTATCGCCCTAACACTTCTGCCAGAACATACCATCTGAGGTCATATTCTCGAGACACCCTCTAGCTAATGCCCGGCAACACACAGCGGCCAACCACATATATCACCAGGCCCATCCGTGGTCCCTTATACCGACACGTTTCGCCTTCCGCGCTATCCCCCGGGAGACTGCCGTCTCTGCCGTTTCTTTGCTGCCAAGACTAAATACGCCCCCATATCATATTACCAAACTAATAACGTAAACAAATATGCTAGTGCTTCAGAGATATCCCGAGAATGCACAAACTTTCATAAATTCTAAACTTCTAAAATATACAACTACAACACCCTGTATATACGTTGGCTCTTAGGAATCATAATCTGTCGTATTTGATGATGATGATGATGAAAGCTAAAAATGAATCATGGTATGTGGTCAAGTGAATTTCGCACTTGCTGATGAAAGCTCAAATGAGTAACGGAATGGACTTTCGTGAAAAAAGCTACTTGACAGTGGCGTCGCTGCAAAGATTCGTTGAGGCCGAAAACGATAAACGTGAAAAATAAATTACCACTAGATTAGTGGAAAAGATCAAAAGAAAAATGGTAAACAAATTATGTTTTAAATAAAGCGAAGAAGAAATAAATCTGAAGCGAGAAGGAATAAGTGACAAATCAATAAGTCAATGACAAGTAGGAAAATCGGTCGACGTGTAAACCATAACTCCATAGACTGACCACATCAATAAAGTAATAAAAAATAAAATAAAAGTGAAAGAGTTTTTAAAAGTCCATCTAATCTCAAGGTTAATACAACCAAAGAAAGAAGAGTCTTTAAAAAATTAAAATATTAGAATTCAATAAAACTCAACTCAAGGTCAACCTACTGAACTCAACCCAACCTAAAAAGAAGAATTCACAACTAAAATATTTTTAAAAACATTCAATTCAATAAACTCTGCTCAACTCATCCCAATCTCAGCAACAAAAAGAATTTAAAACCAAGGAAACTTAAAAAGTAAAGCAAAAAAAATGTAAAAAAAATAAAGATTAGTTAAAAGCGACTAACAATCTCAAGGTCAACCCAAGTAAACTCAGCCCAGCTCATGATACGATTTTATAAAAATCAAAAATTTTAAATTTGATATAAACCGAGGTCCAATTGTCCCAAATCCATAAAATAATTTAAAAAAGCCCAGCCCATCTCAAGGTCAACTCAACCCAACTGTACACAAAAAAAATGCACAAAAATAAGAACTATACATTTTTAAAAACATTAAATTCAATAAAATCTACTCAACGCATACCAATGTCAAGAATTTTAAAATAGTTTAAAACCCAGGAAATTTAAAAAGTGAGACAAAAAATGTAAAAAATTAAAGTTTAGTTAAAAACGACTTCATATAATCTCAAGGTCAACCCAAGTAAACTCGGCCCAAACTCATGATACGATTTAAAAAGAAAATCATAAATTTTAAATTTGATGTAAACCGAGGCCCAATTCTCCCAAATCCATAAAACAATTTTAAAAAGCCCAGCCCATCTCAAGGTCAACTCAACCCAACTGAACACAACAAAAAATTCACAAAAATAAGAACTATAAATTTTTAAAAACATAAAAACATTAAATTCAATAAAATCTACTCAACTCATACCAACCTCAAGAATTTTAAAATAGTTTAAAACCCAGGAAATTTAAAAAGTGAGACAAAAAATGTAAAAAATTAAAGTTTAGTTAAAAACGACTTCATATAATCTCAAGGGCAACCCAAGTAAACTCGGCCCAACTCATGATACAATTTAAAAAAAAAATCAAAAATTTTAAACTTAATGTAAACCTAGGCCCAATTCTCCCAAATCCAAATTCCAAATTCAAGGCCAACTGAAGTAAGCTCAACCTAACCCTGCTCAACCCAAACAAAGTAAAATTCAATAAAAATTTAAGTCAAGGTCAAACCAAATCAACTGAATCAATCGAAGCAAGAAAAACTAAATTTGTATGAAATAAAATTAATTAGAATCAAACTCAAGATCAACTCAAACCAATTAAACTCAATCTACCAGTGCCCAACAACCGGAGAAATAAATTTAAAAAAAATTAAGCCTGTAAAATGAAAACTTAAAAGTTCAAATAAAATTCAATAAAAGAACGGTTCAAGGTTAACTCAACTCAATTGAACTCAACTTAAATAAGCCCAACCAAATATAAATATCAATAAATAAATTAATATCAAAATAATTTCAAAAAATGTAAAAGATTAACGGTGAATAAAAATAACAACAAATCTCAAGGCCAACTCAAGTAAACTCTGCACAACCTAAGAAAACAATTAAAATTATCCCAAAACTTAAAATTCAATAAAATAATAAGTCAAGATCAAACTAGCTCGAGTGAATTCAGTCGAAGCAAGACCAAGACCAAAGAAATAATATTAAAAAAAATTAGAACAATTTTTTTTGAAATAAAATTCATAAAAATTAACTCCAGCCGAACTCAAGATCAACCCAACTGAACTGAACTCAAGTGTACAATCCGAGAAATAAATGTTAAAAACTTAAGCCTTAAAGAATAAAATTGCAAAAATTAAAATTCAATGAAAGAACAGCTCAAGGTCAACCCAACTCAATCTAAGTCCAACGCAAAAGTTTTAAAAATAATTTGAAGCAAGAAACTTAAAAAAAATTATGTCTCATAAAAAGGAGTTTTGAAAATAATTTGAAATACAAAAAAAAACTTCAGCCAATCTCAGGGTCAACTCTAAGCTCAACCAAACTCTGCCCAACTGAGAAAAGATTAAACAGTGACATCCTGCGATCGCTTTTTGACCTGACATTGCCCGAGGTTTTCACTGCAATCAAAAACGACTTGCAACAATTTTTTTTAGAAAAGATTGTTAAAAAATTCAAAAACTTCAAAAATCATTCATTCAAAATTCATTAAAAAACATGTCAAGGTCAGCTTAACTCAACTCATTGTCAATCGAAGTAAGCCCAATCAAAGAAAGAAAAAGTGTTCAAAAAGATTAAACATGTACAGTCGCGAGCATTAAATTTTGGTCGTCACCGTCAATCAAAACGTCAGCTTTAATTCCGGAAATGAACTATTTTCAGATAAATTTGTTGTTTTTCCAAAAAAAAAGGCACGAAAATAAATTAAATTAAAAAAAAAGTTATTTCCAGTATTCAAAATTAAGGATGGACGCATCAATTACGACCAAAATTTATTTCTCGCGACTATACTTGTACAGGATGTTTGAATTAAGGCGGACTCCTTCATATCTCTGTAGTTACTCAGTTTACAAGAAAATGTTTCGGATCAAAGTTACTTGGTATCACGTGGAGCATATTTTGAAATTAGTTTGGTGTATACAGGGTGTTCCGTTTGGTCTGGGCGTTATGCCACTTCGTTATTTTAAATGGAACACACTATATATTTTTGCATTTTCGGATTCCGAGCTGAATTTTAATGCGACTTTATGTACCACACATAGGGTCTAATCTAAGCCGTTCTTGCGTTATTCAACTTTTTTTCAGAAAATGATGGCTGTTGCACTACTTCAAACAAACGCAAATATTTTCCGAACAAATGACGTTAGGGACTTGTGGTTTTTTGCAAAAGTTTCATCTTGAAACGCTTTTTCAGTTACACTGTCAAGATAAACTCCAAGTAACATAAGTTCTTACAAAAAAAAATTACTTTTATATGAATAAAACGACATCTTTTTGTCGCACTTATTTTTTTTTTTGTCATTTCTCGTCTCACCGTAGATTGGCTCTGCCTATGCATTTACCTTTTACGTCACGTATAAATATCTGTATCTACATATCTGATTCTTCAAAAAAAAAAAAAAAAAACAACAACAACAACACAAAGGCGTTAGACAACAGTAAACAAACGTTCACGTTCACGTAACCGTAGGCAGGGCAGCGATTCCTTCTTGGATCATCTACGACGTAGAGCCTCCAGCTCATCGGCGCACATGTAGCAAAAATGTGTACGTTTGTAACGACGTGCATGTGTGTGTGTGTGTGTGCAAGGTTACATCTTATTAGCACCGCACCGTCGCTAAAAAAAAAGGAAAAAAAAATCTACGGCCAGAAACTCGGAGTACCGTTATTCGGTTTGAATGGGGGGCCTCGGGGGCCTCGCCGAAGCAAGTTTGTGTCTCTATAAAGTGGGCGAAAGTATACGCTGGTTCCCATGCAGCTCGGCTTCTTGTTTTTTTTTTCTATCGTTCTTCCTCTTCTTGCGCTTTTCGTATGCAAATGCGATGGCTTTTTAATAATTAATTGCGCGATTGGCAAGAATGTAATGGTTTTATTGAGCAGTTGGAGTTGAGTAGGTGCGTTATGAAACAACAGTCACAGTCACCGTGTGCCCCGTTGTGCTAGTAACTAAAACAAAAAGAAGTGGGACAATAAAAACAGTAAGAGTAATTAATAAAAAAATTGACAGGAAAAAAATTGACTCGTGGGAGATTCGAACAAGAAAAGAATCTTTAAAAACCACAAAACGTAAATTGCAAAAAGTAAGTGAAGGTCAAACCAATCCAACTGAATTTAGTCGAAGGAAGAAAGCCAGAACGTTAAAAAAATAAAAACTATTTTTTTTTTAAATAAAATTAATAAGAATCAACTCCACTCCAACTCAAGATCGACCAAACCCCCAATTGAACTCAATGTACAAGTGCCCAACGCGAGAAATAAATCAAAAAAATGTAAATCTAAAAAATAAAAGCTTACAAATATGAAAATTCAATAAAAGAACAGCTGAAGGTCAACCCAACTCAATTGAACTCAACCTAAGTAAGTCCAACCAAAGAAAAAATAATTTAAAATTAAAATAACTTTAAAAAATGTGGAAGACTAAAGGTGAATTAAAAGTAACTTCAACCAAACTCAAGGCCAACTGAAGTAAGCTCAACCTGACCCTGTTCAACCCAAAAGAAAGTAAAGTTCAATAAAAATTTAAGTCAAGGTCAAACGAACCCAACTGGATTCAGTCGAAGCAGGAAGGCAAAAGGTCAACTCGACTCAGCTGAACTCAACCTAAGTAAGTCCAACCAAAGATAAAATAATTTGAAACCAAAATAATTTAAAGAAATGTAAAAGGTTGAAGGTGAATTAAAAACAACTTCTGCCAATCTCAAGACCAACTCAAATAAGCACAACTCAACTCTGGTTAACTCAAGGAAATAATTTTTAAAAATCGCGAAACGTAAAATTCAAAAATGTAGTCAAGATCGAACCAACCCAACCCAACTGGATTCAGTCGAAGCAGGAAGGCAAGAGTGTTTTAAATAAATAAAAACTATCTTTTTTTTTAATAAGATGAATAAGAATCAACTCCATCCCAACTCAGGGTGAACCCAACCCAATTGAACTCAATATACAAGTGTCCAACGAGAGAAATAAATTAAAAAAAATTTAAGCCTGCAAAAATAAAAGCTTAAAAATTTTAAAATCAAATAAAAGAATAGCTCAAGGTCAAGTCGACTCAGCTGAACTCAACCTAAGTAAGTCCAACCAAAGATGAAATAATTTTAAACCAAAATAATTTAAAGAAATGTAGAAGGTTGAAGGTGAATTAAAAATAACTTCTGCCAATCTTAAGACCAACTCAAATAAGCACAACTTAACTTTGGTTAACCCAAGAAAAGAATTTTTAAGAATCGCGAAACGTAAAATTCAAAAATGTAGTCAAGGTCGAACCAACCCAACTGAATTCAGTCGAAGCAAGAAGGCAAAAGTGTTTTAAAAAAATAAAAACTAGTTCTTCTTTAATAAAATTAATAAGAATCGACTCCACTCCAACTCAAGATCAACCAAACTCAATTGAACTCAATATGCAAGTGCCGATTGCGAGAAATAACCAACTCAACCCAAGAATTTAAAGAAAAAACTCCAGAACTTAAAATTCAATAAAAGATCAAGTCAAGGTCAAACAAAACCAACTAAATTCAGTCGAAGCAAGAAGGCAAGAACGAGTATTAAGAAAATAAATAAAATATAACATTTTTTTAAAGTAAAATTAATAAGAATCAAGCCTAACTGTATTTTTTTTTTTTTAATAAAATTAATAACACTCAACTCCACTCCAACTCAAGATCAACCAAACCCAATTGAACTCAAAATACAAGTGCCCAATGCGAGAAATAAATTTAAAAAAATTGAAGACTGCAAAAATAAAAGCTTAAAACTATTAAAATTCAATAAAAGAACAGCTCAAGGTCAACTCAACTCAGCTGCACTCAACCTAAGTAAGTCCAACGAAAGAAAAAATAATTTTAAACCAAAATAATTTTTAAAAATGAAAATGTTGAAGGTAAATTAAAAATAACTTCTGCCAATCTCAATACCAACTCAACTAAGCACAACCTAACTCTGCCTAATCCAAGAAAAGATTTTTAAAAATCACGAAACGTAAAATTCAAAAATGAAGTCAAAGTCGAACCAACCCAACTGAATTCAGTCGAAGCAAGAAGGCAAGAGTGTTAAAAAAATTAAAAACGATTTTTTTTTTAAATAAAATTAATAAGAATCAACTCCACTCCAACTCAAGATCAACCCAACCCAATTGAACTCAATATACCTACAAGTGTCCAACCCGAGAAATAAATTTAAAAAATTTAAGCCTAAAAAGATGAAAGCTTAGAAATATTAAAATTCAATAAAAGAACAGCCCAAGGTCAACTCGACTCAGATGAACTCAACCTAAGTAAGTCAAACCAGAGATAAAATAATTTTAAATCAAAATAATTTTAAAAAACGTAAAAGGTTCAAGATAAATTAAAAATAACTTCTACCAAGCTCAAGACCAACTCAAGTAAGCACAACCTAAGTCTGCTTAACCCATGGAAAGAATTTTTAAAAATCGCGAAACGTAAAATTCAAGAATGTAGTCAAGGTCGAACCAACCCAACTGGATTCTGTCAAAGCAAGAAAGCAAGAATGTTAAAAAAATAAATAAAACTCCTCTCCAACTCAAGATCAGCCCAACCCAATTGAACTCAATATACCTACAAGTGCCTAACCAGAGAAATAAATTAAGAAGAATTTAGCCTGAAAGATGAAAGCTTAGAAATATTAAAATTCAATAAAAGAACAACTCAAGGTCAACCCGACTCAGTTGAACTCAATCTAAGTAAGTCCAACCAAAGGAAAAAAATTTAAACCAAAATAATTTTAAAAAATGTACATAAAACGTTAAAGGTGAATTAAAAATAGCTTCCGCCAAGCTCAGGACCAACTCAAGTAAGCACAACCTAACTCTGCCTAACCCAAGAAAACATTTTTAAAGATCGCAAAAATGGAGTCAAGGTCGAACCAACCCAACTGAATTCAGTGGAAGCAAGAAAGCAAGAGTGTTAAAAAAATAAAAACTATTTTTTTTTAAATAAAATTAGTAACTAAAAATCAAGCCAACTCAACTGAACTCAATCCGAGAAATTATGAAACAACAGTCGTGTGGCCCGTTGTGCTAGTAACTAAAACAAAAAGAAGTGAGACAATAAAAATAATTATTAATAACAATTTTAAAAGAATTGACAGGAAGAAAAAATCGACTCGTGGGGGATTCGAACCCTCCGACCTTGGTTTTGTACAGACAGTTCCACGCTCTTACCGCTAAGCTAACGAGTCACACTTTTTGCTCATCCCAATACAGACAAAAAAATAACAGATAACACAACGCGATTAATGATTTTTTTAATATCCTTTTCTTTCTAAATTAATTACGTGAGAAGTGCAAGGAGTTTCCATTCATTTCATATCTAGGTATGACGTACCTTCCGCTTCATCATCTTCTTTGCAAACAATAAAGTCTCTAAGACAGTTGAGTTTTACGACTCTTTAGGTCTTTGTTCTTCTCAATCGAGGTCTCTTCCCCTTTGCCTTTGTCCTTCGAGTTCGTAATCCTTTTCTTTCCAACCCAGATCTTCTCGATTAAAGCAACCGAATTATGATTGGATTGGATGAAAACTTCTCGAAATAATCCCCTTCTTTCCAGCCCAACTCAATTCAATGAAAGGAAACAATTGGATTGGCTAAGGGCTTTTCGAAATAATCTTCTTCTTTCCAACCCAGGTCTTTTCGATGATGAAAGAAAACAAATTATAATTGGATTGTCTAAAATCTTCTTGTTTCCAACCCAGATCTTCTCGATGATGAAAGGAACAAAATTATAATTGGTTTGCCTAAAAGCTTCTCAAAATAATCTTCTTCTTTATAAAGTCAGATCCTCTCGATGAAAAAGGAACCAAATGATTATTGGATTGGGTAAAAGCTTCCCGGAATAATCGTCCTCTTTTTAATCCAGGTCTTCTCGATGATAGGAACCAAATTATAATCGAATTGGGCAAAAGCTTCTCAGAATAATCGTCTTCTTCCCAGCCCAGCTCTTCTCGATGAAAGGAACCAAATCAAATTGTAACTGGATTGGTCAAAAGGTTCTGTAAATAATCTTCTTCTTTCCAACTCAGGTCTTCTCGATGAGAGGAACCAAATTATAATAATTGGTTTGGCCAAAAGCTTCTCAAAATAATCTTCTGCCTTCCAACCCGGTTCATCTCATTTGAAAGGAATCAAATTATAACTGGATAGGCCAAAAGTTTCTTTAAGTAATCTTCTTTCCAACCCAGGTCTCCTCAATGAAAGGAACCATACCAAATTATAATTGGATTGGTTAAAAGCTTCTCGAAATAATCTTCTTCTTTCCTGCCCATCTCATCTCGTTGAAAGGAACCAAATTATAACTGGATTGGCCAAAAGGTTCTCTAAATAATCTTCTTCTTTCCAACTCAGGTCTTCTCGATGAGAGGAATCAAATCATAATAATAGGTTTGGTCAAAAGCTTCTCAAAATAATCTTCTGCCTTCCAACCCGGCTCAACTCATTTGAAAGGAATCAAGTTATAACTGGATAGGACAAAAGTTTCTTTAAATAATCTTCGTTCCAACCCAGGTCTTCTAGATGAAAGGAACCATACCAAATTATAATTGGATTGGATAAGAGCTTTTCGAAATAATCTTCTTCTTTCCTGCCCATCTCATTTCGATGGAAAAAAAGCAAATTATAATTGGATCGGCCAAAAGGTTCTCCAAAGAATCTTCTTCTTTCCAGCTCAGGTCTTCTCGATGAGAGGAACCAAATTATAATATTTGGTTAGCCCGAAAAGCTTCTACGAAAGCGTCCAGCTTCCAGCTGCTTCCAATCACATACCTACGTACGACCACATCCGCATGTGCATGCACATTAAGAAGTCGGTGACTAATGTTTACAATTTTTTTTCTAATGTCGAGGACGATGCAGTTGAATATTTACATGAAATGCTGCTCGGAAAAAAGCGCGAGCGCTTGAAAAAACCAATTATATTCCGACTACAGGTGTACTTAATGCAAGGCTCGAGTTGACCTTCACGTATTTACAGATAGGACTGATAGAACAATATCAAGGCCGTGAGTGAGTATTTTCGCTGCCGTTCATTTTTCCGTCTCTTTCAAGTAAGTCGGGAGATCTCATTGCCATCGATCGAGAGAGGGGAAAAAAAAAGTAATGAATCGAACTAACAGCGCGGTTAAATAAACAAAACGATTTTTCCTTTTTTTTAGTTTCGGAAAAATTACGTGGTTTCGTATGTACAGGGTTTTCCCAAACTGCAACTAAAATTGCAATGAAATACAGCAGGCCTCCATAAAACCACTTTGTTGAAAATCGGTTCAGTTTGGGACGACACTCTTATCATTCACTCACAGTGAGTAGGCAGTGAGTAGGCAGGTAGGTTGGTAGAACCTGTATTTACATTAATATACCGGGTGTCTGATTATGTGTGGTGATAGAACAGGAGTCTCAAAATAAGCGGCGATCGGCGCTATATCGCAAACCGTAATACCTAGAAACTTCGGGAGAAAAAAAAAACAATAGCCAAAGTGACCAAGAGAAATTCAAGGAAAATAATTTGAAGTACCTGAGTTGATCGCAAGGGGGCGCAATCAACGGGCTCAGCGATAAAACTCAATTTTACTAACGAAAGTCTCCGAATAAGGTGCAGCTTTGATAGCGTCGTTGGAAAGCTGAATTAATTCTGCACCATTTTGACTTTAGACTCATTATCGTATCACCATTAATAAGAGTGGAAAAAACAGTTGAATTATTTGGTTTAAGAAATATCATAATTTCTATACACTTTATCAGAAATTAACGAACTTCGGCTCGTTTGAAAGGGAATTTTAAACTGATTTAAAATTTGTTTGCAATATCTCCGGCTACTTTGTTACAGAGTAGTTAGAGGGCGCTTTTTGCAAAAGTAATAGTTTTTCACGGTTTTCCAAAAAAAAATCAAATGGAAAGCTGTGTTTCTTCAGCAGTAATTACAAAGCTTCCAAAATGGTGAACATTATGGTGAAAACCCGAAATCATTATCTATTTTCGTTCTCGAGTTATTATCCAGAACGCGCGATGTGAATTATTCAGAGCGCCATCTCTTGATCAGTAATGAAAGCTACTTAATTCTAATTTCAACTTTCAAATGTTTGCAAGTTGGTAACTATTAATTTAGACATTTTAAGCAATAACTTCGTCTCCCGTCTTTGCATTTGTCTCAAGGAAATCAAAATACGTCTCGGTGAGTTACTTAGAGCGCCATCTGTGCGCTCGTTTATCTTCACTTGTTTGCAAATGAAACTTGCTTTAATCAAGCTTCAAAAACACTATTTCGTCTTAATAATCACAACGTAAGCATTTTTTGTTCTTCAAAATTATATCGCAATTAATGTCAAATCGAATTACTTAGAGCGCCATCTCTTGACCAAAAGGGAAAACTGTTTTAATTGAATTTGAAATGTTTACAACTGTTTTTTATTGGAATATAATATTTTTATTTTTTTTGTTAGGCCTTGTTGGGCACTTGTAGAGTGAGTTCAGTTGAGTTGGGTTGATCTCGAGTTGGGCTTCATTCTTATTAATTTTACTTAAAAAAAAATTAGTTTTTCTTTTCTTTAATACTCGTTCTTGCTTCCACTGAATTCAGTTTGGTTGGTTTGACTTTGACTTGATTTTTAAGGCAGAGTTGGATTGACCTTAGAGTTCGTCCTGAGATTTTTTTTAATTCTTTTCTTAGGTTGGGCAGAGTTAGGTTGAGTTTACTTGAATTGTCACTGAAATTGCTTGTTATTTTTAATTATTCACCTTTAACTTTTTACATCTTTAAAAATTTTTTATTATTATTTTATTATTTAATTAAAAAATATTAAATATTAATTGAAAAATTGAAAATAACTCAAAGTCAACGCAAGTAAGTTCAGCATAACTCCGCCAAATTCAGAAAATAATTCAAAATAAGTCGAAAACGAGCCGAAGTTCGTTAATTTCTGATAAAGGCTACAGAAGTTGTTATATTTTTTAAAGTATTAAATAATTCGACTGTTTGCTCCCCCCTCATTAATGGCATTACGATGATAAGTGATAAGATCAACGTTGTGCAGAATTAATTCAGCTTTCCAATTTGTTTCAAGATCAATGCAACACAACTTAAGTGAACTCAACACAAGAAAATATTAAATATTAATTGAAAAATTGAAAATGAGTCAAGATCAACTCAAGTAAGCTCAGCATAAATCAATTCAAAATAAGTTTAAAAACTTAAAAATTCAATAAAAAAGTCCAGCCCGTCTCAAGGCCAACCCAACCCAACCGGACACAACCTGTAAGAGCCCAAACCGAGAAATAAATTTAAAAATAATTATTTCGAAAAATTAAAAATATTAAAATTCAATAAAAGAATAGCTCAATGTCAACCCAATTCAACTGAACTCAACCTAATTAAGTCCAACTAAAGAAAAAGTAATTTTAAACCAAAATAATTTTAAAGATGTGAAAAGTTAAAGGTGAATAATTAAAAATAACAAGCAATCTGAGTGACAATTCAAGTAAGCTCATCCTAATTCTGCCCAACCTAAGAAAACAATTTAAAAATATTCAGGGCCAACTCTAAGTTCAACCCAACTCTGCCTAAAAATCAAGTCAAAGTCAATCCAAACACAATGAATTCAGTCGGAGCAAGAACGAGTATTAAAAAAAAGAAAAATTAAATTTTTCTTGAAGTAAGATTAATAAGAATGAAGCCCAAGTCGAGGTCAACCCAACTCAATTGAACTCAAACCGGCAAACCCAAAAAATAAAAAATATTAAATTCCAATAAAAGAACAGTTTTAAACACTTAAAATTCGATTAAAACAGTTTTCCCTTTAGGTCAAGAGATGGCGCTCTAAATAATTCGATTCTACATTAAGGCCCAGTTTTACAATGACGGTTTAACTTTGAGCCGAAGCTTAAATCCTTCACAACAATTGTTGAAACAATCGTTGCTAAGGGTTTAAACCTCAGCTCAAAGTTGACCCCCATTTGTAAAACTGGGGCTAATTGCGATATAATTTTGAAGAACAAAAAATGCTTTCGTTGTGATTGTTAAGACGAAATCGTGTTTTTGAAGCTTTATTAAGGCAAGTTTCATTTGCAGACAAATGAAGACAAACGAGCGCACAGATGGCGCTCTAAGTAACTCGCCGCGACGCATTTCGATTTCCTTAAGACAAGCGCAAAGGCAGAAGGCGAAGTTATTGCTTACAATGTCAAAGTGAATAGGTACCAACTTGCCAAAATTTGAAAGTTGAAATTAGAATTAAGCAGCTTTCATTCTTGATCAAGAGATGGCGCTCTGCACAATTCACATCGCACGTTCTGGATAATAACTCGAGAACGAAAAGAGATAATGATTTCGGGTTTTCACCATAACGTTCACCATTTTGTAAGATTTGGAATTACTGCTGAAGAAATACAGCTTTCTGCTTGATTTTTTTTTGGAAAACTGTGAGAAACTATTACTTTTCAAAAAGCGCCCTCTAACTACTCTATAACAAAGTAGCCGAAGTTATTGCAAACAAATTTTAAATCAGTTTAAAATTCCCTCTCCGATGAGCCGAAGTTCGTTAATTTCCGTTAAAGTGTTCAGAAGTTATGATATTTTTCAAACCAAATAATTCAACTGTTTTTTCCACCCTTATTAATGGTGATACGATAATAAGTCTAAAATCAAAATGGTGCAGAATTAATTCAGCTTTCCAACGACGCTATCAAAGCTGCACCTTATTCTGAGACTTTTGTTAGTAAAATTGAGTTTTATCGGTGAGCCCATTGATTGCGCCCCCTTGCGGTCAACTCAGATACTTAAAAGTATTTTCTTTGTATTGTAGGTGTTACCGTTCGCTGTATATCGCCAGTCGCTGCCCATCTTGAGACACCCGGTATATCGCCTTTCGCCGTCCATTTTGAGACACCCGGTATTGTAAAGATAAGTTTTTTTTCTTCTTATATACGCGAATAAGTCTGGTGTTCTAATTCGTGCTCCCTCTGTAAGGCAGATAATTGAGTGGTCATCTCGAGCAATAATCAATTGCATCGATGGTTGGCAATCGATTGCCGACCGCCGACTTTAAATCAAATGATTACATTCACGTTTCTTTTTTATAATCGACTTTTTATTTATAAACCCTCCTATTTTAAAAAAAGCGTGACGCACAAATTTAGTTTATTTTGGTAGCGCAGAGTCCAAACATCCAGACCTGCCCCAACTGAAACAACGTTCTTTTTTTAATTTGGACGTAAGAACAAGTGCCTGCCAAGTGTGTAGGCTTCAGATTATTTTTTTTTCGCGAATACCTTGAAACACGTGCATAAACTCGGTGTCTCAATTTGAAATCCTTTCGCAAATTGAATTGTCATGTCATCCTGAGTCGTCGCATCGGTGGTCGACAATCGATTGCCGGCCGCGCCGACTTACCACTTTAAATTAAACGATTCCATTCAATTTTGATACAATGCATCGACGTAAGAACAAGTGCCTGCTAAGCGTGTAGGCTTCAGATTATTTTTTTTTTGTAATTGCCTTTTTGAAACACGTGCATAAACTTGGTGTCCCAATTTGAGATCCTTTCGTAAATTGAGTCGTAAAGTCACCCTGAGCCGTCGCATCGGTGGTCGACAATCGATTGCCGGCCGCGTCGACTTACCACTTTAAATTAAACGATTCCATTCAATTTTGATACAATGTATCGACGTAAGAACAAGTGCCTGCTAAGCGTGTAGGCTTCAGATTATTTTTTTGTAATTGCCTTTTTGAAACACGTGCATAAACTCGGCGTGCCAATTTGAAATCCTTTCGCAAATTGAGTCGT
The DNA here is from genome assembly GCA_036172665.1 of Prosopocoilus inquinatus. NCBI lineage: Eukaryota > Metazoa > Arthropoda > Insecta > Coleoptera > Lucanidae > Prosopocoilus > Prosopocoilus inquinatus. Next base: position 10,073,296 of record CM069877.1, read on the forward strand.
CAAGTCACCCTGAACCGTCGCATCGGTGGTCGACAATCGATTCCCGGCCGCGTCGACTTATTACATTAAACGATTCCATTTAATTTTGATACAATGTAACGACATAAGAACAAGTGCCTGCCAAACATGAGATTGAGATCCTTTCGCAAATTGAGCCGTCATGTCACCTTAAGCCGTCGGTGGTCGACAATCGATTGCCGGCCGCGCCGACTTGCTTACTTTAAATTAAATGATTCCATTCAATTTTGATACAATGTAACGCAACAAAGTGAGCGTGTGTTTGCTGTTGGAGTTAAGCCGTTTCACCTAACAAGGACAGGAATGCATTTAAAAGTGCTGCGCGCGAGAAGAAAAACACATTAATTACTCCCGCGAAAGATTAGATAATGCGATGTAATAATGCAGATAAATGTCTGCGACCTGTTTGCGTTCAATCTGCGTGTCATTCTTTAATTGTCTCGTCGCCGTTGTTGATCCTCGGCCTGTCTTGCACGCCACGCTCAAAACAGCGCGAACGGCGACGTTTCCTTTCCTATGCGTGTGCGTGCGCTTGTGTATAAACCGGCACTTACAGTTAAATTTTACGAGCGCATAAACAACCGTGTCATATATTGCCGGCATAATTTAAATAGCTAGAAGCGAAACGTCCGAGAGGACGTAAAGTAAAGAGAAAGATTCCGAATTCCAAATAAGCGCAACGCCAATTAGAAAGACAAAAAATTACGCGAAGTCCAGGAGTTGGAATGAATTTAACAACTTTTCTGTAAAGAAAAACCTAAGACAGGATTAATTTTTAAATTTGTTGAAAAGGACTCCGCGTTGGGCGCCAAAATTTGGCTACCTTAAAATAAGAAAAGCGTCGGAACGCTTATTTAAGAATTTTTGGGGCATCGGCCGAAGCGTGGTACCGTACATTTGCATACGATACCGTTGCGACTTGTCGCAGTGGCAAAAACACTAATGAAGTGCACGATATAAAATTCTTTTCTTGGATTGGGCGCACATAGTTTGATTTCATTTGGATTCGGTTGACCTTGAGAAGGGCCGGACTTGATTTTTATTGAACATAACCTTTTTTTATATACAAATTTTGACATTTAAGCTGCCATCTTCAATGCACACACCCACGATTTCAAAACTTTTTTTATTTTTTATTTTTTTAATTCTCTTCTTGGGTTGGGCGAACATAGTATGGATTAATTGGGGTTCGGTTGACCTTGAGATGGACTGGACTTGATTTCTATTGAATATAACTTCTTTTTTATACAAATTTTGACAGCTAACCTACCATCCTCAATGCACTCACTCACAATTTCAAAAGTTTTCTTATTTTGCAATTTTTTTAATTCTCTTCTTGGGTTGGGTGTTCGTAGTTTGGATTCATTTGAATTCGGTTGACCTTGAGATTTTCCGGACTTGATTCTTTATACAAATTTTGACATTTAAGCTACCATCTTCAATGCACCCACCCACGGTTTCAAAACTTTTTTATTTTTTATTTTTTTAATTCTCTTCTTGGGTTGGGCGAACATAGTTTGGATTCCTTTGGGTTCGGTTGACCTCGAGATGGGCTGGACTTGATTTTTATTGAATATAACTTCTTTTTTATACAAATTTTGACAGCTAACCTACCATCCTCAATGCACTCACTCACAATTTCAAAAGTTTTCTTATTTTTCAATTTTTTTAATTCTCTTCTTGGGTTGGGTGTTCGTAGTTTGAATTCATTTGAATTCGGTTGACCTTGAGATTTTCCGGACTTGATTCTTTATACAAATTTTGACATTTAAGCTACCATCTTCAATGCACACACCCACGTTTTCAAAACTTTTTTTATTTTTTATTTTCTTAATTCTCTTCTTGAGTTGGGCGAACTTAGTTTAGATTCGTTTGGATTCGGTTGACCTTGAGATGGGCTGGACTTGATTTTTATTGAACATAACTTCTTTTTTTTACAAATTTTGACAGCTAACCTACCATCTTCAATGCACTCCCTCACGATTTCAAAAGTTTTCTAATTTTAAAATTTTTTAATTCCCTTCTTGGGTTGGATGTTCGCAGTTTCGTTTCATTTGGATTCGGTTGACCTTGGGAAGGCGGGACTTGATTTTTATTGAACATAACTTTTTTTATATACAAATTTTGACATTTAAGCTACCACCTTCAATGCACACTCCCACGATTTCAAAACTTTTTTTATTTTTTATTTTCTTATTTCTCTTCTTGAGTTGGGCGAACTTAGTTTAGATTCGTTTGGATTCGGTTGACCTTGAGATGGGCTGGACTTGATTTTTATTGAACATAACTTCATTTTTATACAAATTTTGACAACTAACCTACCATCTTCAATGCACTCACTCACGATTTCAAAAGTTTTCTTATTTTAAAACTTTTTAATTCCCTTCTTGGGTAGGATGTTCTTAGTTTGGTTTCATTTGGATTCGGTTGACCTTGAGAAGGTGGGACTTGATTTTTATTGAACATAGCTTTTTTTTATACAAATTTTGACAGTTAAGCTACTATTTTCAATTCTTCAATGCACACACTTTCGATTTAAAAAGTTCTTTTTATTTTTAATTTTTTTTTAATTCTCTTCTTGGGTTGGGCATTCATAATTTGGTTTCATTTGGGTTGGGTTGACCTTGAGAAGGCCGGACTTGATTTTTATTGAATATAACTTCTTTTTTATACAAATTTTGACAGCTAACCCTCCATTTCCACTGCACACACTCACAATTTCGTGTTGAAAATCGCATTGAAAATTGTAACGAGTATTCAATTAAAAGAACGGTCTAGATAGCCATGAATTTATTCTGAACGTCTAGCGTAGGGTTCTTCATACGACTAGCGTGAAGCGTCACTTGCATTTCTAACCTCACTTTAACTCAACGAAGACATTTCAAAAAGAAACTTTTATTATCGAAAGTTTATATTAAGTAAAAAATTGCAGGAGCAGCTTTCGAGTTTTGTTGGTTAGGTTAACCGCCAACTTGTCAAAGTTGAAATTCAAATGATGTTAATCACGACATGCGTTTCCTACAACAAAAGCCTGCTACAGTCTACTTGATCGGTTTTTTTTTATTGAACACTCGTTATTTTGCGCGGCTCAATTTCTAATAAGGCGGACGACGCCGACGTATTACACTAGGGCATCATTGGTGCCGCTAGAGAAATGATGTTATGAAGTAAAACGCAAAAGAAGTGCAATAAAAAATTATAGCCCTCCGATCTGTTTATCTCGTTTTAATATGTAAGGAGATTGAGATTGATTTCCATGGCAATTAAGACGGTGTCGCTGAGTGTACTTGCGAAATGCTAACTAAACAATTTTGTCAATTTAAACCGCGTTGAATTTTGTGTAAAATCAAAAGTATAAATCGAATTTAGAATGTAATTTTTTAAACGTGTCAACATCGCATGCTGGTATACGTTTCATCGGTGTAGCTGCTACTGCGGCAAGTCACAACGGAACTGTAGGCTAGCTGTGTATCATGTCGTCCTCCGACCAATGTCCCAGGTCACCGCCAACAGGACGATATTCTGCTGCCGGAATAATTCAACACAACGGGCATGGCCTTCACTCTCCACTCTCCTCTTTTAAGCAAGAACGTGTGGGCGACCAATTTGAGGGTGTTAAGACTAATGCTCTTTTATGATTAATTTAGGATATAAAAATGTTGGGTATCATTCCAAATAAAAGGCGTTCCAAATATTTCATTCAATCAAATCATCCTTGCTTTACTCTGACTTAAGGTATCGTGTACCTTCATCTGGTGGCAAACTTTTTTTTTGTTGTTTTGTTTTGAAACAGCACATTCGTTGAATATTTATGGTTTCCTTCCACGGCGGCGGTAGTAAATTATAATAATATTAAAGTATCCTTGAACGAGTTTCACATTCGAAAGTGATCACCGAGCGAGCGCGGGCAGCTAGTTAAGGATTTTTCAAATTTGGACTTAAAGACACACAAACGAGACAGAACGGCGACGATCAATCACAATTAGCGCTTTCGTTCCGCCTTTTTGCGCCGTGTTGTGAGTCAGACGAGGCGATTTTCACCCGGCCCGCGAAATCTGCCACGGTCGTAATTAATTAACAATAACAATAATAATAATAATTGCAACGGCGATAATTCGCGACGGGATGACGACCGACCAAATTCGCAGAGAACGCGAACGCGCGTTCGCGTTCGTTGCACGCTAGAGTGCGAGTCCATGCTCTACTTACTGCGTTATGTAAAGGCCTTAATTGATGTGAATTTACTGTTTAACATCGCGGCATAACAATTAGGAGCGTTTCGCAACGCAGGGATTATCTCTGGTTCAGTTGAGTTGGTCAGTCAGCACTTTGGTATTGAGGTTGCGGCTTACAGGCGATCACCTGGTGGACTTTTTCGAAAAATTCTCCGGCTGACTTATCGCGAAACTATTCGAAAAACTTTCGCGTGCAATCGTAAATCGCCGTAGACTACCGGCAGCCGTCAACAATTGCCTGATTTATACGCAAATGTCTTACCTTCGGGGCGTCACTTCCGGTCAGACCGGATATCAAATGCCACATTTTTATTTTCTTATTTTCGCAAATAATGAAACACTTCATATAAGTAAAGCACGAGGTGAGAGAGTGTAATAGGCCAATTCCTTTCCTTCGACTCCCTTTTGAACTCTTCCTTCCTCCCCTCCTCCCTCAGGCATCTTCCAAACAATTAGCCATTTTCTCAAAAATTATTCATTTAACCCCTTAACGCTTCCAGGACTTGAGTAATGGAATGGAAGGGGAGAGAAGGAGAGAACTCCTACCACTTCTTTCCACCCCTTCCCTCTTCTTTCTTCTCCAGTAGCAATGAAAATCCGATCAGAACTTGTTTTGGGGGATTAAATCCAAAGAGATGTTAATCCTTGAATCCCGCCTTTCCTTCGAACTCCTGCAACTTCTTCTCCCCCTTCTTCTTCTTTTGCCTCCAGTAGCAATGAAAATCCGATCAAAACTTGTTTTGGGGGGTTAAAACCAAATATTCATTCGTCGTACTTCTGCTTGAGACAAAAGTTAAAAAAATCACCTTCCAAATTAGTCAAAACTTACATAAAGAAAATCCCCGAAGGGGAAGTTTACAACTCAAATACGAAATCGAAATATTCGACGTCGTCGAAAGGGTCGTGGCGAAAGGGGAAAAATGTTAAGCACTGAAGGTAAAGAGGAAACGCTTCCAGGGTTTCAGCGATGGGATGATTCATAAATCTCTAAATTAAGAGACGTGAATCCTTGAATTCCTCTTCCTTCGAACTCCTACGACTTCTTCTCTTCACCCCCTTCTTCTTCTTTTGCCTCCAGTAGCAATGAATATCCAATCAGTACTAATTTTGGGGGTTAAATCCAAAGAGATGACAATCCTTGAATCTCTCCTTTCCTTCGAACTCCTGCGACTTCTTCTCTTCAATCCCTTCTCCTTCTTTTGCCTCCGGTAGCAATGAAAATCCGATCAAAACTTGTTCTGGGGGGTTCCGGTCAGACCGGACATCAAATCTTTCTTATTTTCACAATGAAACTCTTCATATAAGTAAAGCACGAGGCGAGAGAGTGTAATAGGCCAATTCCTTTCCTTCGACTCCTTTTTGATCTCTTCCTTCCTCCCCTCCTCCCTCAGGTATCTTCCAAACAATTAGCCATTTTCTCAAAAAATTATTCATTTACCCCCTTAACGCTTCCAGGACTTGAGTGATGGAAAGGAAGGGGAGAGTTTACAACTCAAAATACGATTCCAGAAGCAAACGCAAAAAAAAGAAGTGGCCGAAAGGAAGGGGAGAGTTTACAACTCAAAATACGATTCCACTAGCAAACGCAAAAAAAGAAGTGGGTGAAAGGGTCGTGGCAAAAGGGGAAAGCTGTTAAGCGCAGAAGGTAAAGAGGAAACGCTTTTGGGGCTTGAGTGATGGGAAGGCTCAAAAGACGTCAATCCTCGATTCCCCCTTCCTTCGAACTTCCTTGCGACTTCTTCTCTTCACCCCCTTCTTCTTCTTTTGCCTCCAGTAGCAATTAATATCCAACCAGAAATTGTTTCGGGGGGTTAAAACCAAATATCCATTCGTCGTATTTCTATTTGAGAGAAAAGTTAAAAAAATCACCTTCCAAATTAGTAAAAACTTTAGTTTTAGGCATCGACTTGTCCGGTTCAGTTCCATCCCACACAGACTACAAGGCTCATAGCTTATCCTTTTCATTTCTCTTTTCAGAGAATTTTTTAGCTTCTTTGAATTTATTTTCGAATTTAGTTTTACGTAGCGACTTGTCCGGTTTGTTTCCATCGCCCACAGGCCACAAGGCTCATAGCTCATTACTCTTATTAATGGCAAACAAATTCAAAGTTCTTTGTAAATAATTAACGATTGAACTTGAACTTTATTTTTTATTCTCTTGCCGGCGACATTCGATATTAATTAGTTCTCGTGAACCGTTTTATAGAAGATTTACAACCTTCCAGGTTGCGTGATTTAATTTTGCATCATCGAATTTGTTAAATTAAGTGAATACGAAACAATATTAATTGACCTAATTTTTATTGGGCCTTTATTTATATCAATTTGATCTTTTCGGGCCATTAGATGCACTCGCTCATAATCAAATTGACACACTTCCTACCTTCCAACCCGAGCAATTAATTTTATAAGAAGTAAGCTTACTTTTATCTAAAATATCGTGGCGCGCTACTCAGCTCACTACGTCACACTGAAGGCGTCAAGAAGTCGGTACGTTATTGTGCGTCATCGACACGCCGCGCCGCTGCGCCGTCCATACCGAACAAACTCGACTTCTCCAGCATCTTCGAAGATGGAACAAACGAGAAGGCAGCGTAGAATATAAAATCGGCCGGGGTTGACTCAGGAGTCAGTCGAATTCTAATTAGTGATCGTCGAAGTTAGATTTAGTGTATAAAATAAATTGTTGCAAATAAATTAGATGGTAATCGTTATTAAATTACGGTTAAGTTTGTTACCGAGTGTTTTATTCGTTAAATAAATTAATTTAAACCCTAGAAACGTAACAATATATTACATAAAGAAAATTCCCGAAGGGGAAGTTTATAACTGAAAATACGAAATCGAAATATTCGACGTCATCGAAAGGGTCGTGGTGGCAAAAGGGGAAAAATGTTAAGCGCAGAAGGTAAAGAGGAAACGCTTCCAGGGCTTGAGTGATGGGAAGATTCATAAATCTCTGAATTAAGAGACGTGAATCCTTGAATTCCTCTTCCCTCGAACTCCTACGACTTCTTCTCTTCACCCCCTTCTTCCTCTTTTGCCTCCAGTAGCAATGAAAATCCGATCAGAACTTGTTTTGGGGGATTAAATCCAAAGAGAAGTCAATCCCTGAATCCCCCCTTTCCTTCGAACTCCTGCGACTTCTTTTCCTCGCCCCCTTCTTCTTCTTTTGCCTCCAGTAGCAATGAAAATCTAATCAGAACTTGTTTTGGGGGGTTAAATCCAAAGAGATGTCAATCCTTGAATCCCTCTTTCCTTTCGAACTCCTGCGACTTCTTCTTTTCATTCCCCTTCTCCTTCTTTTGTCTCCAGTGGCATTGAAAATCCAACGAGAGCTTGTTTTGGGGGGCTAAATCCAAAGAGACGTCAATCTTCGAATCCCCCTTTCCTTCGAACAAATAAGATTCGTCGTATTTCCATTTGATATAAAAGTTTAAAAAAATCGCCTTTCAAATCACCGAAGGGGGAATTTACAACTGAAAATACGAATCAAGAAGCAAACGCAAAAAAGAAGTCGTTGAAAGGGTTGTGCCAAAAGGGGAAAACCGTTAAGCACAGAAGGTGAAGAGGAAACGCTTCCAGAGCTTGAGTGATGGGATGATCCATAAACCTCTAAATTAAGAGACGTCAATCCTCGAATCTCCCCTTTCTTTCAGATTTCCTACATCTTCTCTTCACCCTCTTTCTCCTTTTTTTTGCCTCCATTAGCGATTAATCTCCAACTAGAACTTGTTTTGGGGCGGTTAAATACAAACAACATTCGTCGTATTTCTATTTGAGACAAAAGTCAGCTTCCAAATTAGTCAAACCTTACAAAAGAAAAATCGTCAAAGGGGGAAGCTTACAACTGAAAATGCGAATGCGGAAACAAACGCAAAAGAAGTCGTCGAAAGGGTCGTTGCAAAAGGGGAAAACCGTTAAGTACAGACGGTAAACAGGAAAAAAGACGAAGTGCGTTCTTTGATACTTCAGGACCCACTACCCCATCGTTTTGATTTAATGAAGAACGTCTTTCAGGGATTCCCCCGAAGCATCAAATTACCGACATGGACGATTGGTTTGAAGACTGTGGTTAGTCGGAATCTTTTCCATCAAGATTCGCGTCGGATTAGAAGAGAATTAGCCAGAAGAGGAATTTACAAATGAAGATATGAACTACAGAACCAAACGTAAAAGGAGACGTCATCGAAAGGGTTGTTGCAAAAGGGGAAAACTGTCAAACCACAAAAGGCACAAAAGAAAAAAGTGGAAAAGTGCGCTCATGGATTCTTTAAAACCCCCTACACGTCCATCGTTTTCATTTAATGAAGAATGCCTCTTAGGGATTCCCCCAAGCATCAAATTACTAACTGATTCAAAGGCATTAATTGGCACAGCAAGCTTTTTTCTTCAAGGTTCGCATCGGATTGCAAAAAGAGAACTGCCAGAAAAGGAATCCGCAAATGAAAATGCAAACTACTATTACAGAAGTAACTGAAAAAGAGGAAGTCGTCGAAAGGGTCGCGGCAAAAGGGGAAAACTGTTAAAACACAAAAGGCACAAAGGAAACAAGACGAAAAGTAAGTTCATGGATTCTTTAAAACACACCCCCTCTACGTCCATCGTTTTCATTTAATGAGGAGCGCATCTTAGGGATTCCCCCAAGCATCAAATTATCAACTGATTTAAAGACTGTAGTTTCTCTTCAAAGTTCGTACCGGATTGCAAAAAGAGAATTGCCAGATGAAGAATCCACAAATGAAAGTGCGAACTGCTATTACAGAATCAAGTCCAAAAGAAGAAGCCGTCGAAGGGGTTGTGGCAAAAGGGGAAAGCTGTTAAACACGAAGGGCACAAAAAGAAATAAAACGAAAGGTGCATTCGTGGATTCTTCAAAACCCCCTACACGTCCATAGTTTTTATTTAATGAGGAGCGCCACTTAGGGATTCCCCCAAGCATCAAATTACTAACTGATTTAATGGCTATAGTTGGTACCGCAAGCCTTTTTCTTCAAGGTTCGTATCGGAATGCAGGAACAGAATTGAAAGAAGAGGAATCCACAAACGAAAATGCGAACTACTACAACAGAAGAAACTACAAGAGAAGAAGTCGTCGAAAGGGTCGTGGCAAAAGAGGAAAACTGTTAAAACACAGAAGGCACAAAGGAAGCAAGTCGAAAAGTGTGTTTAGGGATACTTTGAAACACCCTACACGTCCATAGTTTCCGTTTAATAGGGAACGCCTCTTAGAAATTCCTCCAAGCATCAAAAATACTAACTGATTTTAAGGCTGAAGTTGGTACAACAAGCTGTTTTCTTCAAAGTTTGCATCGAATTACAAAAAGAGAATTCTCAAAAAGCAAACCCCTACAACAGAAGCAACTGCAAAAGAAGTTGTCATCGAAAGGGTTGTGGCAAAAGGGGAAAACTTTTAAAACACAGAAAGCCCAAAGCAAAAAAAAAAAACGAAAAGTGCGCTCATGGATTCTTTAAAACCCCCTACACGGTCATGGTTTTCATTTAATGAGAAACGTCTCTTAGGGATTTCCCCAAGCATCAAACTACCAACTGATTTAAAGGCTATAGGTGTTACAGCAAGCTGTCTTCTTCAAAGCTCGCATCGGACTGCAAACAGAGAATTGGCAGAGAGGAATCCGCAAATCAAAATGCGAACTACTACAACAGAAGCAACAGCAAAAGAAGAAGTCGTCGAAAGGGTCGTGGCAAAAGGGGAAAACTGTTAAAACACAGAAGGCACAAAGAAAACAAGATGAAAAGTGCGTTCATGGATCCTTTAAAAACCCCTACACCTTCATCGTTTTCATTTAATGGTGAGCGCCTCTTAGAATTCCCCCAAGCATCAAATTACCAACTGATATAAAGGCTGTGGTTGGTAGCGCTAGATTTTTTCTTCAAAGTTCGCATAGGAATGCAAAAAGACAATTGCCAGAAGAAGAATCCGCAAAAGAAAATGCGAACTATAACAGAAGTAACTGCGAAAGAAGAAGTAGAAAGGGTCGGATCTTGGCAAAAGGGGAAAACTGTTAAAGCACGGAAGGCACAAAAGAAAAAAGTCGAAATGTGCGTTCATGGATTCTTCAAAACCCCCTACACGGTCATGGTTTTCATTTAAAGAAAAACGTTTCTTAGGGATTCCCCCAAGCATCAAACTCCCAACTGATTGAAAGGCTATAGTTGTTACAGTAAGCTCTTTCCTTCAAAGTTCGCATCGGACTGCAAACAGAGAATTGGCAGAGAGGAATCTGCAAATCAAAATGCGAACTACTACAACAGAAGCAACAGCAAAAGAAGAAGTCGTCGAAAGGGTCGTGGCAAAAGGGGAAAACCGTTAAAACACAGAACGCAAAGAGGAAATAGGACGAAAAGTGGTTCCATCGTTTTCGTTTAATGAGGAACACCTCTGAGCCTCTTAGGGATTCCCCCAAGCATCAAATTACCAACTGCTTTAAAGGCTGAAGTTTGTACAAAAAGTTTTTTTCTTCAAAGCTCGCATCGGATTGCAAAAAGAGAATTAATTGCCAGAGGAAGAATCCAGAAATGAAAATGAGAACTAGTACACCGGAAGCAACTGCAAAAGAAGAAGTTGTAAAAAGGGTCGGAACGTGGCAAAAGGGGAAAACTATAAAACAGACTAAGAGGAAAGAGGACATTCATATGGAGCTACGAAAAGGAATTCCACCTTCCATTAAAAGACCAAATTAGTGAAGAAAATAAATTTACGCCAAGTATTTTAAAATCAAGAACAAAATTTAAATGTGGGTTACACGTTTACGTAAGCAGACGAACTGGAAAAGCAACGATTTTTTTTTCTTCGCGTTCCACATACACACATTCGGTCCGGTCTTATGTAATATGTCAGCGGACACGACGGATTTTATGAAATTGAGAAAAAAATAATAATAAAAATTAAAAAAAAAACAACAAAATAAAATAAATCGTTCGCCACGCGATACGACAAGAATGCCGATGTCATGGCGCACTGGATGGAACAACGAACGTATATATTGTACACTTTCTAGATGTAACAGAAACCAGGTCATCGAATGAAAGCGAAAACATAGGCATTCTCACACAACCACCGCTGAACTGGCACGGCCATTTGAATACAAAAGACGAGGAGAATTGTTTGTTATTATTTAAAACGCCCCGGCTCGCTAATGCATAGTTTCAAGAACGGTTAAGTTAGGTGAGCGGCACATAGATACTTTTCCTTCACAACCAAAACAAAAAAGTGCAAGAATTTTTTTTTTTTGAAAAAGTACATTTCAAATCCTTCAAAACACACGATCGCCTTAAAGATCGAACAAAACTAGAACCGTTGCATAACATCTCTCCAATTTTTTTTCTTTTTATTTATTAAAAGTTTAATCATGAGTTTCATTGTGTGTATTCGAAGGATTTTGTATTTTACAAGTTTGATTGTACGTGTGTATGCGTTTCACGCTTTAAATTAGCTGCTCTATGTGTGTTTGTATATCTATCTAATAAAGCGGCGTACGTCAAAAAAAATCCTTGCGTGGTAATTGACGAGTTTCTCTTTCGGTTCGAGGTTGTGGGTACTTATTTACAACCACACGAAACAAAAAAAAACAGAAGAGAATGAGGGCTTCTTAAAAAAATACTTTCGTACGTGTTGCATGAGGGCTTCTTAAAATACTTCCGACGTACAGCCGTGCGCACCTTAAGTGTTACAATTCGACATTTCTCTGAGCCTTGTAGTACAAGCTGTTAAGGGTGAAGTTTGCTTGCTGCAAGAGGTGCGGTTTAGTTGCGCACGACTGTACATTTCGCGTGTCCTAGAAGGTGGCCCGGCCTGTACCTTGACGTTGCTGATTGGCCCTTTGGGTGCGTTGTTATTTTTTCTCGAGCTTTGCGTCCAGCACCGAGTGGGTGCGGTATGGGGCGACGGCGGCGTTGCACGATTTCGCGTTTTATCTGTCTCATTTTTATATTTTTTAAAGTTGATTTTGTCCAATAATATCTTGCAAAAATGAAAGACGAGACGAAAGGTCTCGACGAGCGGCGGCCGAAAATCGTGCTGGTTCGATTTCTCGATTCAAGTAGGCCAGGGGATTATTTGAAGAGCTGAAGACGGGTCTGCACACGTTCGTATCCAGAAAACGATGCGACCATCGGATTCCTTGGATTTTTTTACTCGTGTGAGGGTGGCTGTTTCGCGTTCTGACGCCGTTTAGGGTTGGAGAAAAATTCGCGAAAAGATAATTGCGAAAAAAAAATCGCGAGTTTAAGAGACAAGTTTGAAATCGATGTGTCCGTCGGCTTCGTTAGAATCTTTTACTCATGTGAGGGTGACAGTTTCGTATTCTGACGCCATTTAGGGGTCGAAAAAATTTCGCCAAAAGAAAATCGCGAGTTTGGGAGACTAATTTGAAATCTGAATCTGCGTGCTTTCATATCCAGTTTGAAATCCGGATCTACGCGCGTTTGTATCCAGAATTCGATGTGACCATCGGATTCTCTGGTTTTTTTACTCATGCGAGGATGGCGGTTTCGCGATCTGACGGTGTTTAGGGGTCGAAAAAATTTGGGAGTTTGGGAGACAAGTTTGAAATCCGGGTCTGCGCGCAATCGTATCCAGAATTCGATGCGACCATCGGATTCCCTGGATGTTTTTACTGATGTGCTGGGTGGCAGTTACGCGTTCTAACGCCGTTTAAGGGTCGAAAAAAATTCGCCAAAAAAAATCACTTGTTTCAGAGACTAATTCGAAATCTGGATCTGTGCGCTTTCATATCCAGTTTGAAATCCGGATTTACGGGCATTTGTATCCAAAATTCGATGTGACCATCGGTTTCCCTGGGTTTCTTTACTCATGGGAGCGCGATGGTTTCGCGTTCTGACGGCGTTTAGGGGTCGAAAAGATTTCGCGAAAAAAAAATCGCGAGTTTGAGAGACTAAGTTGAAATCTGGATCTGTGCGCTTTCGTACCCAGTTTGAAATCCGGATCTATGCGCGTTTGTATCCAGAATTCGATGTGACCATCGGATTCTCTGGTTTTTTTACTCATGTGAGGGTGGCGGTTTCGCGATCTGACGGTGTTTAGGGGTCGAAAAAATTTCACGAAAAAAAAATCGTGACAAGTTTGAAATCCGGATCTGCGCGCGTTTGTATCAAAAATTCGATGCCATCATCGGATTCCTGGGAATTTTTTACTAATGTGAAGGTGGCAGTTTCGCGTTCTAACGCCGTTTAGGGGTTGAAAAAAATTCGCCAAAAAAAAAAAAAATCTCGAGTTTGGGAGACTAATTTGAAATCTGGATCTGCGCGCTTTCATATCCAGTTTGAAATCCGGATTTACGCGCGCTTGTATCCAGAATTCGATGTGACCATCGGATCCTCTGGTTTTTTTACTCATGCGAGGGTGGCGGTTTCGCGATCTGACGGTGTTTAGGAGTCGAATAAATTTCGCGAAAAAAAAATCGTGAGTTTGGGGGACAAGTTTGAAATCCGAATCTGCGCGCGTTTGTATCAAGAATTCGATGCCACCAACGGATACCTGGGAATTTTTTGCTCATGTAAGAAAAACGTTCTAACGCCGTTTAGGGGTCGAAAAAAATTCGCCAAAAAAAAATCGTGAGCTTGAGAGACTAATTTGAAATCTGGATCTGCGCGCTTTCGTATCCAGTTTGAAATGCTGATCTACGCGCGTTTGTATCCAGAATTTGATGTGACCATCAGATTCCCTAGATTTCTTTACCCATGCGAGGGTGGCGGTTTCGCGTTTTGACGGCGTTTAGGGGACGAAAAAATTTCTCGAAAAAAATCGCGAATCGGACAAGTTTGAAATCCGGATCTGCGCGCGTTTGTATCAAGAATTCGATGCCACAATCGGCTTCCTTAGAATCTTTTACTTACGTGAGGGTGACAGTTTCGTATTCTGACGCCGTTTAGGGGTCGAAAAAAAATTTCGCCAAAAAAAATCGCGTGTTTGAGAGACTAATTTGAAATCTGAATCTGCGTGCTTTCATATCCAGTTTGAAATCCGGATTTACGAGCGTTTGTATCCATAATACGATGCGACCATCGGATTCCCTGGATTCCTTTACTAATGCGAGGGTGGCGGTTTCGCGTTCTGACGGTGTTTAGGGGTCGAAAAAAAACCGCGAGAAAGAAATTGCGAGTTTGAGAGACAAGTTTGAAATCCGGACCTTCGCGAATTCGTATCCAGACTTCGATGCAACCGTCCAATTCCTTGGGATCTTTTGCTTACGAGAGGGTGGCAGTTTCTTGTTCTGATGCCGTTTAGGGGTCGAAAAAAAATTAAGAAAAAATGTTGCGAGTTTGAGAGAAAAGGGAGTCGAAAAAATTCGCGAGTTTGAGACAAGTATGAAATCCGGTTCTGCGCGCGTTCGTATCCAGAATTCAACGAGACTATTGGATTCCTTAGAAATTTTTACTCATGTGAGGGTGACACTTTTGCGTTCTGACGCCGTTTAGGGGTCGAGAAAAATTCGCGAAAAAATCTCGAATTTGAGACAAGTTTGAAATCCGGATCCGCGCACGTTTTTAAAATTTGGTGCGAGCATCGGATTCCTTGGAATTTTTTACTCACGGGAGGGTGGCAATTCCGCGTTCTGGCGTTGTTTAGGGCTCGAAAAAAAATTGGGAGTTTGAAAGACAAGTTTAAATTCCGGATCTGCCCGCGTTCATGTCCAGAATCCGACGCGACCATCGAAGTACTTAGAATCATGAAAGGGCGGCAGTTTCGCGTTCTGATGTCATTTAGGGGTTGAAAAAAAAAAGTGCGAAAAAAATCGCGAGTTTGAGAGACAAGTTTAAGATCCGGCTCTGTGCGCGACCGTATCCAGAATTCGATGGAACTATCAAATTCCTTGGATTTTTTTACTCGTGTGAGGGTTCTGATGTCATTTAGGGGTCGAAAAAACGTCGCGAAAAAAATCGCGAGTTTGAGAGTTTTTGAACTCCGCATCTGCTCGCGTTCGTATCTAGAATTCCATGCGACCATCGGATTCCTTGAAATTCTTTACTCATGAGAGGGTGACAGTTTCGCATTCTGACGCCGTTTAGGATTGGAAAGAAATTCGCGAAAAAAATTGCTTCGAATCGGTCATTCGTTTCGTCGCATATCAAATAAAACGTCTCGGTGAGTGGACATGGAGAAAATTGTGTCGGTTCAATTTTTCAATCCTAGATGGCAGTATAAGGCCGATGGATTATGATTTAAAGGGCCGAAGTCTGGACCTGAACGCGTTTGCTTCCAGAAATTTGTTTTTTCGTTTTGTTTTTTTTTTTTTTGAAAGAGGAACGGCAAATTAGATATTTGGCCCCAGGTGCAAAATTTCCTTACTACGGCACTGTTTGCTTCTGGAGAGTGACCCCTTAAGACCTTCTGGTCATTGATGAGTCATAAGGCAAATTAGATATTAGGCCCCAGGTGCAAAATTTCCTTACTACGGCACTGTTTGCTTCTGGAGAGGGACCCCTTAAGACCTTCTGGTCATTGATGAATCATAATTAAAAGACGTTGGGGTCATTCAAACAACCACTTTAACGAACCTTCTGGCGATTCATAAATAAAGGCGATTTGTTGAAACTGTCGTCTTAAGACCTTCGGGTCATTGACGACCTTCTTGTCCGCTATAGATTCCAGTTGATTACTGTGAAAAGTAAAACAGAAAAGAAAAATAACAAATGATTAAAGTAATAAGAAACGATGGTAACGCTGCGAAGTGAAATAATAAAAGAGAATTGTCTATTACCAAAAAAAAAAAAATTAAAGAAATTTTAATTGACGGAAGCAAAAACAAAACGAAAAAAAATTGAGGAAATCTTATTTGACGGGACACTAAACAAAGAAAGTGAAACAGTGATGTGTGAAAGTGAAAGTGAAACAGTGAAGTCAAAAGAAAATCACTGTTACAAGAACAAGTGATGAGAGTAAAAAATAAAATGGAATGCTTTTTTCCGCAAAAAAATTGAAACAAAAAAAAAATGAAGTGAAGGTCGCTAAATCCACTGCAGAAAGAGAAACGGTCACAGACGATTCTTTAAAAAACAAAAAATAACCAAATCAATAAAAAAAAACAAAACGAAAGACTGGCGTAAGCATAATAAAAATAAAAAAGTATACGAAAAAATAAAAAAAAGGAAAATGATTTAAAAGGATGCACACAAGGTTAAAATAAAAAGTAAAAAAAGACAAAAGAAATATTCATAGAATGATTTTTTCTTGTTTTGATGAACTAGGCGTACAGTCACGGTCAAAAGTAATGGCTCTCAGATTAAAGTAAGAAATAAAATACAAACAGAAAACCTTCATGGGATGATCTTATTTTGTTTTGATGAACCAAGCATACAGTCTTGGCCAAGTGTAATGTCTCCCAAACTAAATTTTAAATCGTGATCTAAAGGGCAAAGAGATCTTAGATTTATTTTTTTTTACTTTACCTGCTGTCTCAGACACGTCTTAAATTTATTTTTTTGTACTTTACCTACTTTCTCGTTTACAGTCACGGTCAAAATTAATGTCTATCGGATTAAAGTAAGAAATAACAGGAAAAATCTTCACATGGGAAGACCTTTCCTTTATTTTGGCGAACCAAGCATACAGTTGTGGTCGAGAGTAATGTCTCCCCAACAAAATTTTACTTTATCTGCTTTTTCGTTTGCTTGTCTGTCTACCAACTTTAAATAAAAGTTAAAATGATGTTTCTTATCGATAATAAAACTACTTTTACTTATTCCCTAGTTCATTAGAGATTGCTCGTGTGATGCGTGATCAACCGTAGTGGTCAGAAGGCCCTAATGGGGGGACGAAGGACATTACTTAAAACAATGACTGTACATTTCGGATTTTTTTTGTTTTCTTTATTTATTCGTTTACTGATTGTGAGAGTAATTGAAAAACAAACGCAAAACGCACACACATTTTTCTTTTATCCGGCGGATAATTAGCGCAGTAGTGCAAGTGGCAATAAAAAGTTTTTCTTTCCGCGGTCAGTCAGCACAATCGATAATTACGCGTTCGACTTTTCGTTTTGCTTTCGAAACGGCTCGCTTATTACCGCGAATAAATTACCGCCGCCTTTTTTCCATCGGACAGGTAATTACGCTTAATTGAATGTTTTCATTTGCGCGGGAAATCTTACGCGAGTTAAGTCGTAAAGTTTAAACTATTGCTAATTCCCTTAAAATTAATTCCGTATTTAATTGAGAAATAAAGGAAAACGTAATGCGAATCGGAATATTGGAAAAGATTCAATTCTAGATTGGTCCAAGTGCCAGGGCCCATCGCACTCGACAAAGTCCTGGGCCCAGGTACAAGCCAAAAATCTGTGCTATCGAAATCCCGTTTAGTTCACGCTGAGTTTGTGTTGAATGTTTTCATATCCGCGAGTTAAATCGCAAAGTTTAAATTATTCCTAATTTCCTTAAGATATAATCTAATTAATACCACATTTAATAGAAAAATAAAATAAAATAAACCAGAATGTGAAGAGAAAATTGGAGAAAATTCAATTCTAGATTGGTCCAAGTGCCAGGGCCCATCGCACTCGACAAAGTCCTGGGCCCAGGTACAAGCCAAAAATATGTGCTATCGAAATCCCGTTTAGTTCACGCCGAGTTTGTGTTGAATGTTTTCATATGCGCGAGTTAAATCGCAAAGTTTAAATTATTCCTAATTTCCTTAAGATATAATCTAATTAATACCATATTCATTGAAAAATAAAATAAAATAAACCAGAATGTGAAGAGAAAATTGGAGTAGATTCAATTCTAGATTGGTCTAAGTGCCAGGGCCCATCACACTCGACAAAGTCCTGGGCCCATGTACAAGCCAAAAATCTGTGCTATCGAAATCCCGTTTAGTTCACGCTGAGTTTGTGTTGAATGTTTTCATATGCGCGAGTTAAATCGCAAAGTTTAAATTATTCCTAATTTCCTTAAGATATAATCTAATTAACGCCATATTTAATTGAAAAATAAAATAAAATAAACCAGAATGTGCAGAGAAAATTGGAGAAGATTCAATTCTAGATTGGTCCAAGTGCCAGGGCCCATCGCACTCGACAAAGTCCTGGGCCCATGCACAAGCCAAAAATCTGTGCTATCGAAATCCCGTTTAGTTCAAGCTGAGTTTGTGTTGAATGTTTTCATATGCGCGAGTTAAATCGCAAAGTTTAAATTATTCCTAATTTCCTTAAGATATAATCTAATTAATACCATATTTAATAGAAAAATAAAATAAAATAAACCATAATGTGAAGAGAAATTTGGAGAAGATTCAATTCTAGATTGGTCCAAGTGCCAGGGCCCATCGCACTCGACAAAGTCCTGGGCCCATGCACAAGCCAAAAATCTGTGCTATCGAAATCCCGTTTAGTTCACGCTGAGTTTGTGTTGAATGTTTTCATATGCGCGAGTTAAATCGCAAAGTTTAAATTATTCCTAATTTCCTTAAGATATAATCTAATTAACGCCATATTTAATTGAAAAATAAAATAAAATAAACCAGAATGTGCAGAGAAAATTGGAGAAGATTCAATTCTAGATTGGTCCAAGTGCCAGGCCCATCGCACTCGACAAAGTCCTGGGCCCATGTACAAGCCAAAAATCTGTGCTATCGAAATCCCGTTTAGTTCAAGCTGAGTTTGTGTTGAATGTTTTCATATGCGCGAGTTAAATCGCAAAGTTTAAATTATTCCTAATTTCCTTAAGATATAATCTAATTAATACCATATTTAATAGAAAAATAAAATAAAATAAACCATAATGTGAAGAGAAATTTGGAGAAGATTCAATTCTAGATTGGTCCAAGTGCCAGGGCCCATCACACTCGACAAAGTCCTGGGCCCAGGTACAAGCCAAAAATATGTGCTATCGAAATCCCGTTTAGTTCACGCCGAGTTTGTGTTGAATGTTTTCATATGCGCGAGTTAAATCGCAAAGTTTAAATTATTCCTAATTTCCTTAAGATATAATCTAATTAATACCATATTCATTGAAAAATAAAATAAAATAAACCAGAATGTGAAGAGAAAATTGGAGTAGATTCAATTCTAGATTGGTCTAAGTGCCAGGGCCCATCACACTCGACAAAGTCCTGGGCCCATGTACAAGCCAAAAATCTGTGCTATCGAAATCCCGTTTAGTTCACGCTGAGTTTGTGTTGAGTGTTTTCATATGCGCGAGTTAAATCGCAAAGTTTAAATTATTCCTAATTTCCTTAAGATATAATCTAATTAATGCCATATTTAATTGAAAAATAAAATAAAATAAACCAGAATGTGAAGAGAAAATTGGAGAAGATTCAATTCTAGATTGGTTCAAGTGCCAGGGCCCATCGCACTCGACAAAGTCCTGGGCCCAGGTACAAGCCAAAAATCTGTGCTATCGAAATCCCGTTTAGTTCACGCTGAGTTTGTGTTGAATGTCTTCATATGCGCGAGTTTAATTGCAAAGTTTAAATTATTCCTAATTTCCTTAAGATATAATCTAATTAATACCATATTTAATTGAAAAATAAAATAAAATAAACCAGAATGTGAAGAGAAAATTGGAGAAGATTAAATTCTAGATTGGTCTAAGCGCCAGGACCCATCACACTCGACAAAGTCCTGGGCCCAGATACAAGCCAAAAGTATGTGCTATCAAAATCCCGTTTTGTTCACGCTGAGTTTGTGTTGAATGTTTTCATATGCGCGAGTTAAATCGGAAAGTTTAAATTATTCCTAATTTCCTTAAGATTATCTCTAATTAATCCGATATTTAATTGAAAAATAAAATAAAATAAACCAGAATGTGAAGAGAAAATTGGAGAAGATTCAATTCTAAATTAGTTCAAGTGCCAGGGCCCATTGCACTCAACAACGTCCTGGGCCAGGTGCAAGCTTTATTATTTTAAACTCTTTTAAAGTTTTACGAAATATTGCGTCTCTCCTTCAGACGTTGCCAAATAAATCTTCAAATTTGCATTGCGCTAATCGCAAATGTTTTTTTTTCTCTTTTATGCAAGACGGTAAGTAATAAGTCAAACAAACACTGATTGATTTAATGAGTTGGGGTTCCGTCCGATTGAATGTAATCAAAACGTATTCCCGAAACATGATCGCATAAAACACGGCGAATAATCGAGGCCATCGGCGCGCGCGCGCGCGCGAAAAAAAAAACCGTTTATTATATTTGCATTCGGCGTGTGACGTAACCACCTAACTCCAGCTGGCTGTTCGCCAATCGCGTGCAAAAAACTCGCAAAACTGCCCTATCCTAACCTCCGAACGGCGGAAAGGTCGCGCCGACGCCGCTGGTAGACAGGTCGCGGCAGGGCGCCCGTCATCCCCCCTCGCCCTGCGCGCATGAGCAAAAATTCGGCGCGGTTTGCGCACGTCATCGCCACCGTCCGATTTTTTTATTTTTTCTTCTAAATTCGCTCGCGTTCTCGCAAACGAAGGTCGCCCGAACAATGCTTAAGTAAAACTTTATGTTTTATTTATTTGCGTTGCCTTTTTTTTACTTGTCTGGTGTTTTTTTTTTTGCTCGCCAAAAAATAAATAAGCAATCGAAAGAGCTGCGGTGTACACGTCGTAAATTCATTGAGGCGTACCGAAACTAAGACGGCAAACAAAAAAATAAATTTACGAATTTATTACTATTTTTGTTGACCCAAACCAAAAAAAAAAAAACAACGCAGATATTCCAAGCAAAGTGACACGCACTTTTGAGCTATGCATTCAGAATATCGAAAAGAACAATAAATATTTGGGCTATTTACAGTTACTTAGAAGCAAAAACAAAAAAAAAGACTTCCGAAGGCCTTCAGTGAAAATATTGTTACGGTCCTTTGAAATCCAGCGACGCGCGACGTAATCATTAAAAAAATGCTTTTACGAGCAGAATTCGCATTTCGCATTGATTGTGTAGAACTTGGTACAGGGTTTATGACCACCCGGTACATAAAAGTTAATTTTTTGACTGCCGATTTTTTTTTAAATATCTTCGCCGGCCGTCCGGATTTTTTTAATAGACTCGTCCTGGTTTTTTTAAATTTTATTGATGGCAATCCTGCGTAAGTAAGTAAACAAAGCAATATTGTTTTTAATGTTCTATCTCTTTCAACACATAACTTAAATGTTGACGACTCGACGTGCATCAGGCAGTGTGACCAACTGTATACTGTATATGTAAACGGAACACAACGAAACTATTCAGCAGCGATGCCAACGGGATCGTGACAATTCCGCTAAACCTCCCTCCAATCTAAGCTGCGTCGACGCTTGCAGCTTACGTCGGACGTCAATTACCGTCGTACTAATTTCTATCGCACGGACGTTTAAGGAATTTGTGTGGCCTGGTTGTCATCGCCGTACATTTTTCTACTTAACCGGCAACAGTGCTCTCAGATTGTTGTGACGTTAATAAGCAATTAAGAGACTGCTAAAATTACGAATAAAAACTAGAGCTGACTGTTTGTGTAAAAAAAAAAATTAAAGTAATAATAAATAAGAAGCCATGGAGCAAACACAAGAAACGAAAAAGAAGGAAAACATTTGGTCGGCGACTTGACTATGAGAAAAGATTTATTTTATTTTTTCAATTTTGCGTCAAAAATAAATGAAAGACGATAACGAAAGGCGTTCGAACTCCGAGCGAATTTCGACAAGTGCTTAAACAAAGTTTTTTTTTTAATGGAACCAACGTGTCCATTTCTCGATCAAATCAAAAGCAAAATGGAAGGTTTTCTTTTTTGTAGTGGATTATCCATGATATTAGTGACTACTGTAATTAATTAAACTGAAATCTTGAGGTGCCTTAAGTCACTAAAAACGCTGTCAACTTAAAGTAGTTTATTAATAAAAGTCGAAGTCGTTATGATGACATGTTTCGATCAAAAGACCATTTTCTAATTTTGGCAAAAATCGATTAAACGAGTTATAGGTCGAAACGTGTTAACAAAAGGAGGACATGTTGTTTGCACAGAGTGTTTTTCGTTTTCTTTTTCATTATAGATCGATCTATAATAAAAAGAAAGCCTTCCATTTTGATTTTGCTTTGATCGAGAAATGGACACGTTGGTTCCATTAAAAAAAAAAAAATATTGTGTGTTTTTCTTCACTTTTGCGAAGCACTTTTGTTTATTGTGATAACTCTAACATAAAAGGCATAAAATCCTACAGTTTTTGTTTTCTGGGTCCCAGAATAAAGCCTTTAAATAGGGCGCAAAATATTCAAAAAAAAAAAAAACTCCTTACAGGCTGGATCAATTTCGATGTCTCTTTTGGGCATCTCCGTAACTATAAGAGATAGAAAAAACCAGTCGCAAAGTCTCCTATCTCTTTTTTTGGAGGTTAAGTCAGTAGTGCAAACTAAAATTGACTATCTTCTTTTGTTTTTAAATTATAGGCAAAAATTGCCTTTTTCGACTTTTCGTTTTTCGGGCATATCTCGTTTATTTCTGTACAGGCTGTCCCAACAGTGCGTTCTCGGGCCACATCTCGATAACTACTGCAGAAACAAAAAGGGTTTCCATTTTCGTTTTAGAATTTATTATTTTCACTTATACAGGGTGAATCAAAACATTGGTGATGAACGCAGCTTTTTTTATTTCAAATAGCACACCCTATTTATGATGTCAAATTTGGATTGCCCATAAAATTCTGTACATTTTTTATATACATAATCTATGCCTAAATCGAACCGTTCTGAAGATATTTAACATTTTTTCTAAAGCGTGTCGTTTGCAGCCATATTATTTATTTATTTATATTTTATTTATTTTTAACTTTGGAAGAAAGATATTTAATACAGATGCAGTTGATACTTTAACTTATTATAAGTCACCATTAAAAATATTTTTATCACTACGGAGTGATCACGGTACTAAGCAAAATATCAGAAATTTCAAAATGGCGTAAGTCAGAGCCCTACACATATTTGAATTATTTGTTTTAAATCGAGTAATAGCCATGGAAAACAAACGAACCAGTTGACATTCATAATTATTTTGCCTGTTTTAAAAGAAGTAACTCAAATGAATACAAGGGTCTCCAAAAATATTGCAGATAGATACAGAACATGCATAACAAAAATGAAAGTATAAAATTGATTTGTGTCATTTAGAAATTTCTGATATTTTGCTTAGTACCATGATAACCCCACAATAATAATAAATATATTTAATAGTGGCTTAGAATAGGTTAAAGTATCAATTGTATCTGTACCAAAAATCTCTTTTTCTAAAGCCAAAAAATAAATAAAATATGAATAAATAAAACAATGGCTGCAAACGACATTTTTTAGATAAAATGTTAAATATCTTCAGAACGGTTAGATTTAAGCAGATTATGGTAGAATTTTATGGGCATTCCAAATGTGGCATCATATATAGGGTGCGCCATTTGAAACGAGAAAGTTGCGTTCAATACCACCGTTTTGATTCACCCTGTATAGGTGAAAATAATTTTATGTTATAGACCTATAAATTCTAAAAAAAAAGTCTTGAAACCTTTTTTGTATCTGCCATAGTTATCGAAATATAATCCGAGAACGCATTGTTGGGACATCCTGTATATATCTATTTATGTATCTGTTTTGATTTCATTTAGACGCAATTTTTCTTCTTTTGTAACTGTATTTATTTCAAAAAAAAAAAATCTCATTAAAATCGGGCGGCCACTACGAGCGAATCTAAGCGAAGCTAAGTTTTTCGAAAATTAGTTCCTATGTAATCTTATGTAGACGCGGCAACTAAACGCTAAGCTAAGATTACGTTTTTATATCCATCGAATAGATAATTCCGTATCATTTGAAGGACTGTCGTTCGAATTAATTCTTATTCGTCGCCGGCTTTTATATCGACTGTCGTTCGAATCTATTCTTATTCGTCGACGGGCGTGCTTTATCTTGTTATGACATCTCCAGACTTCTGTCAGTTTGACGTTTATTGACATCTATCAATTTGACGTTTATTGACATCTGTCATTTCTGACATGTGTGATTTTGACGTCTGTCACCTTGACGTTGCTTTTTCGGTTGCTAGATGACGGACGAAAACTCGCGAATTATTTTAAAATTAATTCTAGATTTGAAGCGGAAAACTCGTGAAGAAAGGTTGACTGCTTCAAAGAAATAAAATAAAATAAATCAAAACAATTAAAACGGTGACATTAAAAAGATATTTTAAGTTTTGTCGATACTTTACAACTGAGAAAACACTTGACGAAGCGAACGACAAAAACTAGGTTATGTTGAAGCTGTCAAGAGCGCGGCGCTTCAATCCACGTCATATGTCCATCGTTGATAATTAATTAAAAATGTGATATTTTTTTTTATTTTGTAAATTTGACGACGCATAATGCAAGAGTCAGAGAACAACTGTCCGTTACTGTCAGTGTCCATTTTTGAAAATAACTTTCAATAATTTTTTTTTTGTTGTATTTTGACATCTTATAAATTGAAAACACAAGGTGTCACAATTTGACATGTGTTTAATATTTAAAGAATTCGACCACGTTGGACAGCTGTCATGTCAATCAGTGTTCCAAACCTTTATGAGAAAAAAAATCAAACATTGAAATAATGACCTGCTTTACCAAAAATTTGAAACCGATGCAAAAAAATGTACAACATGATTAATAATGATAATGTTTCGTTTTCTTTTGTTTCTTGTTCACTTCATATTTTTTCTTTCTCTTTTGTTTTTCTTTGTTTGTCTTAAGGAATTTATGTTTTGCAATTTTATTCACGGTTCGTTTGTTTTGTTTAGTCCTTTTGTTTCCTGTCGGTTTCTTGATTTTTTCGGGTTTTTCTCTTTTTAATCGAATTGGTTTTTTTTACAATTCTTTTCTGTTTATTTTTATCAAATTGATTTTTTACAATTTGTTGATTAACTATATTGACTATATTCTACTGTTTTTTTTTCCTCTGAAGATTTATTTGGTTTTTGTTTTTTTTGTTCATCTTAGTCATCAATTTTTTTTTTCCTGTTTTTTTTTCATGTTTTTGTGCTATGGGTTTCTCTTTTGATTTTCTTACCGAATTGATTTTTTGCGTTTTATTGACGCTTTTCCCTATTCATCGTTTTTCATTTGTTTTGTGTGCCCGTCACAGTTGTGATCTTCTTTTGTTTCATTCATTTTTTATCGTATTCTTGACTTTTTCTAGTTTGGCTTTATTTTCTACGAACATTTTGATTGGTCCGGAAAACTTGCTGTTTCGTTCGGCTTGGTGTTATCGATCTTCTTTTGTTTTTGTTTTATCTTCACGACTTGTATTTTGTTTATTTAATTTTTCTTTTGTTTCTGGCTTCTTTGCAGGTTAATTTGTTTTTCTTTTTATTTATTTGTTCTGATTTTTGATATTCCAATTGTGCGTTTTTTTTATTTGTTTTTGTTATTTAGTCTTTCTTTTTAGTTGTGTATCTTTATTCTTCGCACGAATTTTCTTTTGTTCCTTCACTTATAGCAAAAAAAAGAAAAGGCCTTTACAACAGTCGAGCAAAACTTAGTTTAGTTTCGTTTAGCTTAGCTTAGCTTCGTTCGCACTGACCGTCCGGCTTCAGACTTTTATGCAGATATATGTAGAATCATATCTTCTTTTGGAACATATACTTTTTTTATTAAAATTACATTTCTTTTCCAACAGTAACGCCGCAACTGTACAAATGAGAATTACTCCAAAATATGGCGAACTTATAAAGATGATAATCGACGTGTCCCAGCGTTTTTTGGCGAAAGAAAATCTTTTAGAAATTATTTAAGGTATTCCAGAGACCTTTTATCCAACTGTAAGCCTGTGATAAGTAAGTTCAATTTGTATTTACTCCTCAATTAAACTTGAAATCTCAATAATAAAGCTTCTTTTTATTTTTCGAAGTATTATTTTACACGGTTATTAAGTTTTGGACCAGGATTTTTGGAAATTCCGCCTGTGTGCGGCCACATCATCTTACGCATACACTCTTCTACTATGGAGTAGTGCTGCAACCAAATCGGTTTTTTGGATAACCGATTAACCAGTTTTGGATTATCCGTGGTTTTAAACAAAACCGAAAACCGGTTATCCGGATAATTGGTTATTCAAATATCCTATTATTTGGATAATCGGATATTCGTAATAGCCAATTATTTGGATAACGGGATATTCGAATAATATCGGTTTTTGGATAATCGGATACTCGAAAGACCGGTTATTCGAATGATGAAAAATATTCAAATAGCCCAAACTACTTGAAATTCAAATAACTATATACACAATAACATATTTATTTTTTTCACCCATTTAAAGATAATCTTAGGAATTTGAGGCAGCAAATTTAAAACTCAAATAAAATTGAAAACGAGTAAACGTTGAAAGTATGAAAAAAAAATGGAAGTAAATCTTATCTATTATGTTCACTACGTAAAAAGGGTAAGTGGTCAAGTGGTACTTCTAATCTAAACATATTAGAAGTTGAAGGAGAAGAATTAAAGTAATTTTAGTTTTTGTTGTGAGTGAGCCTTTTACACAGTACCCAACCGTCTTTCGGAAAATTCAATAAAAAATTATTAGGTACAGATGTTGTTCGGCACCGTAATGAATTTTTACAGCATAAAATATTTGCATTGCTTTTACAATTTGTTGAATATTGTTCATTAGATAGAACAAGAATAATTGACATTTATTTAATAAAAAAGTGAGTTTGTGTCACGTTTTAGATGTGTGAACCCTTATAAATTAGAAATGTAGTTAATACTTTAAAAAGGACAAGAGAAGCATAAAATTGAAATGTTTGAAAACATCTCAACTTTTAAACCACTAGTACATCGTATTTCCTTCTGTACTATAAACTATAACGTAATACGTAATTCATAATTTATTTTATATTTCAAAAATAACTGGCCATTGTAAAATTGGCGTTTAGAGTTAAAATTCAGTCAAGTCTGTTTCTTTATGAATCAGTTTTTGTTAACACGTAATTAACTGATTTTCTGATAATCGGAAAGCTGGTCTTTTGATTACAGATTTCGCAAATATCCGAATAGTCGGTTTTTGAATATATTCAAGTAGACAGTTTTTCAAATATCCGAACAGTCGGTTTTGGATACTCGAATAGTCGGTTTTTCGAATCGGTTTTTGGATATTCGAATACCCGAATGGTCGGTTTTTGGATATCCGAATAATCGGTTTTTAGATATTCGAATAGTCGGTTTTAACCATTATTTGGATAACCGATTTTATCCAAAGCCGGGTTTTTAAAGAAACCGATCATTCGGTTTCAATTTTTTCCGGTTTTTGCCAGCACTACTCTGGAGCAGACCGCTGTCCCCTTAATTAATAAAGCCGCATGTCGACGCCGTTAATCCGCACCCACCGCAGCTATCAAACGCCGACATCATCAATCCGCCTTCGCCGCAGCCAATAAACCGCAGGTGCTCTGTTAATCCGTACACGCCGCACTCGACGCAGCCATCAAACCGCCGGTGATCCGTTAATCCGCACTCGACGCAGCCATCAAACCACAGGTGCTGTTAACCCGTCGCCGCCCTTAAACCGCGCATTCCGTTATGCCGCGCCGCTAACCCGCCACCACCCACCGCCGCCGCCGATAAACCGCACGGAATGCTGCCGTCAAACCGCACGTGCCGCTATGCCGCGCCGCTATCCCGCCACCACCCACCGCCGCCGCCGACAAACCGCACGCGCCGTATTATTGCACGGCATGCCGCCGCCGCGCCGCTATCCCACCACCACCCGCAGCCACCGCCAAACTGCACGCGTCGCCGCCGCAAGCGCCATCGCCGCTAAGCCGCAAACGCCATCGCCGCTAAGCCGCACGCGCCGCGCCGTCCGCGACGACGGTTTAAAGCGCCCGCACGCGATCGGTAAAAATCGACGAGCCGGCTACAAAAAAAAAAAAAAAGACGAAGATTCCGGTGCTCGTCTTCATCTCTAGGCACCTAGAGATAACTCTCCATCGTCGCAACGACTACAGATGCAGCTGAAAGATGCACATCGGATATACAGCTGCTCCCGAGTCGCACGCACCACAGATAGTGTATCCCAAGGCGCACAACTACTAACGAGCGAGTTTCCGCTTCAGCGGACGGGTAACCATCGCACACAGTATGTGGGCGCGGCACCGGTTGCGGACAAGTCGGCCGGTTTTATAGCCCGAGGCGACGCAACTTGCTGCGACAGCCAAGCAGCGCCATCCATCGGCCTTTTCGAAAAACAACTTTCCCTAAACGTCAGTGGAACGAGTACGAGCGCTTTTTTAAAAACGAAACTTCTCACCTGGTTACGTTAGTAAAGGAAATCGTAGGAGTCTATTGATTTTCTTTTTTCTGCACATCTAAGGAGTCCCATTAAAAATAAAGTAAATAAAATTCCGAGAGCTAATAATAGCGTACGAACGAACGGCTGATGACGTAGGGCACAGAGTTGAAGGCCCTCCTTCTTTCTTCTAAATTGGGAAATATTAATTATTGTCCAAATTTATTGGTTCACTTTTTTAAGATAAAATTAAGGGATTTGGAATGTTTTTTTTTTAATTCGACTTAAAATAGTTTTTCCATTTGGCCAAGAGATGGTGCTTCAAATAACGATGATGCTTCGCGTTAAATTTATTTTTTCTTTAGCTGACAGACTTGAAAACGTCGGCGGTAGAAAATGTTTTAAATTTCAATCAAAACGGTTCTTTCGTTTGGCCAAGAGATGGCGCATTAAATGTTAATGCCCCAGATGACGATGATGCTTCCTTTTAAATCACCTTTAGTTTCTTCTTTATTAAAACGTAAATGAATAACTGTCTTTTAAGATGAGAGAAAAGAAAATGTTTTGTATTTCGACTGAAACAGTTCTTCCGTTTGGCCAAGGGATGGCGCATTAAATGATGACGATAATGCTTCAGATGACGATGTTGCTTTCTTTTAAATTTCCTTTAGTTTTTCCTATATTAAAAAATTAATGAATAATTTTTTTTCAGCTGAGAGAGTTGAGAACGCCGGCAATGGAAAAGTTTTAAATTCCGACTAAAATAGTTCTTTCGTTTGGCCAAAAGATGGCGCACTAAATGATGATGATATCGCTTCCTTTAAATCTCCTCGAGTTTTCCTTCAAAATAATTTGTTATTAAAGATTGTTTAAGCTAAGATTAAACTATGAGTTGAGAACGTCGGTGATGAAATATTTGTTTTAAAATTCAACGAAAATACTTTTGTCCTTTAGCCAAGAGATGGCGCTCTAAATGATGAGGATGGTGCCTAGCTTTCCTTTGTTAAAAAATAATAGGAGTAATTTTTTGAAGGTGAAATCAAAAGAAAAGTTTTAAAATTTGAATGAAACGGTTTTCCCTTTTGGCCAAGAGATGGTGCACTAAATTATTAAGAGGATAGTACTTCCTTCAAATTTGTTTTTGTTTCGTGAAAACAATTATTATTATTATTATTTTTTTTTCTAAAGTCAGGATTAGATGGTGTGAGATTTGGAAACCTTAGCGTTGACGTACGTTTTAAAATTCAATTCATATCGTTGTCCCTTTTCGCCAAGAGATGGTGCTCTAAATGATGATGATGGTGCTTTCTTTAAATCTTCTCTAGCTTTCCATATTTAAAAAATAATATTTTTTAACGCTAAAATCAAAAGAAGAGTTTTCAAATTTGACTATAATAGTCTTACCTTTTGGTCAAGAGATGGCGCTCTAAATGACGATGGTGACGGTGCTTCTTTTAAATCTCCTCTAGCTGCCCTTTGTTTAAAAAAAGAACAATATATTTTTTTTTTAATCTGAAATCAAAGGAAAGATTTAATATACTGCTAGAACTGTTTTCCTTTTTGGCAAACAGATGGCGCACTAAATGAATAAGCGGATGGTGCCTCCTTTAAATTTGCTTTTGTTTTGTGAAAATACTTAGTTTTAAAAAAATCATCTTTTTTCCAAAAGTCAAGATTAGAAGATTGCAGATGTGGAAACCTCTGCGATGACGTACGTTTTAAAATTCTCCCTTTTGGCTCAGAGATGGCGCCCCGACTGATTCCTGACGCACTTTGATTCTACGTTTCCGATTTAAATTTGAACAGAAAATCGAAATCGCTTCTTGAATCGTCAAGGCGACCTTGATTTTTTTTTTTGGATAGATCAAGGACAAACGAGCGTAGAGATGGCGCTCTAAATAATTCGTCGGATACGTAAGTACGCCGGCAGCGCATTTCGTTTTGACTTTCGAATTCCAGAACAAAATAAAATTACAAAAATCAACGCAAAGGAAAAGGCGAAGTTATTGCTTGAAATGTCAACGCTGCTTCGCTCTTGAAGGAAACGAAACGTATTTCATTTTTCGTTAAGAGATGGCGCTCTTAATCAGCGTGTCATTTAGATTGTCAATTTAATTTTGAAAATAGGACTGATGACGGTCCCCTTCTTTCTTCTAAATTGGGAAATATTAATTATTGTCCAAATTTATGTGTTATTATCATCCTGGAACAAAGCGAAGGAAAATTTAATTAGGTCCAGAGTCGCTTTGCAGAATTGTAAACGGCGATTACCATATGAAAAACGGAACACACTTCTATACAGGGTAATCCCGAAACCGTTTCGGACAATTCCCTATATTAATTAAGGATCACCCTGTACATCCAAGCATACCATGGTATAACGCAACTAACTGCGTTAATTATTTATTTAATTTCGTGCAAGCTACAAACGTTGGAAGGGGTTTGAGGGTTCATTGCTGACGATATTTTCCTAATACAATCGATATCGTGTCTGATTATACAGATTGAGTCATGCAACTAGGGAGACGGTACGGTACAACTAAGCAGACGATGCGGTCTTGATGTGTTTGAAACGGAGATTCCGAACGCCTATCTACCTAGTTGCCAGATTCAATCTGTATATGTATGCGTATAAATAAAAATGTTGCTGAGTTGCTTCACCGTTGCTTCATCGGCTCAGCAAAGTGCGCTCCTCATAAAATCAATTTCGTAAAATCTACAAACGTTGGAAGGAGTCTGAGGCTTCATTGCTGATGATATTAGCCTAATTTACCCTGAGCTGAGTTATTCTCTAGCGATATCGACTCAGCAAAGTGCGTTTCGCATTAAATCAAATTTGTAACAATTTACACAATTCACACCACCGAGTCGACTCCCCTTCGATTTTATCGACTTAGTAAAGCGCACTCCACTTTGTTAAAATCGGCAAAGGCTGCTCCGACAATTTTTCGTTGCTGACAATTTACTGAACTGATTCCCTTTCATCATCGTCGCCTCAGAAAAGTGCTTTCCAGAAAACCTTTTAATTGTCTGTGGTAACTTTGTGCACTTACGCTTAGGTGCGGTTTAACTGAGGCAGCCCCTCATTGCTGATTGTTTATTCAATTCACTCTGAGTCGCATCACCATATATATCATCGACTCAGTAAAGTGCGCTCTTCATAAAGTCCTCATAAAATCAACTCCGTAAAATCTGCAAAGGTTGGAAGGGGTCTTAGACGGTCTGAGGCTTCATTGCTAATGATTTGCCTAATTTACTCTGAGTTGATTGATTATTCTCTTGCGATATCGTCGACTCAGCAAAATGCGCTCCGCATTAAGTCAACTTCGTGAAAATCTGTAAAGACTAATTCTACAATTCTTCTTTGCTGATAATTTACTGAATTGATTCTCTTTCAACATCGTCAACTCAGTAAAGTGCGTTCCACAAGACCTTTTCGATTTATGTGGTACTTTTTGTGCACCTAAACTTAGGTGCGGTTTAACTGAGGCAGCCCCTCATTGCTGATTATTTATTCAATTCACGCTGAGTTGCTTCACCGTAGATATCATCGGCTCAGCAAAGTGCGGTCCTCATAAAATCAACTCCGTAAGTTCTACAAAGGTTGGAAGGGGTCTGAAACGGTCTGAGCTTCATTACTAATGATTTGCCAAATTTTCGCTGAGTTGATTGATTATTCTCTTGCGATATCGTCGACTCAGCAAAGTGCGCTCCGCATTAAGTCATCTTTATGGCAATTTACACAATTCTTAAACTTAGGTGCGGTTTAACTGAGGCAGCCCCTCATTGCTGATTATTTATTCAATTCACGCTGAGTTGCTTCACCGTAGATATCAACTCCGTAAGTTCTGCAAAGGTTGAAAGGGGTCTGAAACGGTCTGAGCTTCATTACTAATGATTTGCCAAATTTACGCTGAGTTGATTGATTATTCTCTTGCGATATCGTCGACTCAGCAAAGTGCGCTCCGCATTAAGTCATCTTTAAGGCGATTTACACAATTCACACCGTCCCGACTCATTATCGATTTTACCGACTCAGTAAATTGCGCTACACTTCCTGAAAATCTGCAAAGGCTGAATCGACAACTCTTCGTTACTGGCAATTTACTGAATTCATTCTCTTTCATCAATATCGACTCACAATCAGTAAAGTGCGCTCCTCATGAAGTCAACTTCGTGAAAATCTGTAAAGACTAATTCGACAACCCTTCTTTGCTGATAATTTACTGAATTGATTCTCTTTCATCATTATCAACTCAGTAAAGTGCGTTACACAAGACCTTTTCGATTTATGTGGTACTTTTTTGTGCACTTACACTTAGGTACGGTTTACTGAGATATCTCCTCATTGTTCATTGATTATTTATTCAATTCACACTGAGTTGCTTCACCGTAGATATCATCGACTCAGCAAAGTGCGCTCCTCATAAAGTTAACTCCGCAAAATCTGCAACGGTTGGAAGGGGTCTGAGGCGGTCTGACGCTTCATTGCTCACGATTTGCCTCATTTACACTGAGTTGATTCTCTTTAGTTATCATCGATTCAGCAAAGTACGCTTCATAAGACTTTATCCTTTTTCTCAGATTTTGTGTACTTAGTTCAATACATACTAAGTTGCTTCGCCATCGGTATTATCAACTCAGCAAAGTCCGCTTTTCATAAAGTCAACTCCATGAAAATCTGCAAACACCGAACGGGCAACCTTTCGTTGCTGTTGATTTACTTAACTGACACTAAGTTAATTGTATTTTGTCGTCGTCGAATCAGCAAAGTACGTTTCAAAAGACATTTTCGTTTTCTCAGGATCTTTTTGTGCACTTTATCAAGACAGCCTGATTATTTACTCAATTAACGGTGAGTGGAATCATTGTTAATATCATCAACTCAGCAAAGTGCGCTCCTCATGAAGTCAATTCCGGGAAAATCAGGAAAGGTTGGTTCGAGGGACTGAGGGTTACGCTTCGTTGCTGATGATTTATTTAATTCAAACTGAATTGGTTTTCTTTTGTTAACGTCCGCTCAGCAAATTGCGCTGCACTGCTTATGAAGCCAATTTCGTGAAAATCTAAAACGCTGGACTGGTTCCAAAAACATTTAGCGTTTCGTACATTTATGCTGAGAGGGGTTGTCCTGAGGCAACTCTTTACTGTTGATGATTTATTTAACTCATGCAGAGCTGATTTTCTTTACTCATCGACAACTCAGCAAAGTGCGTTGGCTTAAGAAGTTAACTTCGTGAAACTTTTGAAACGTTTCCAAACGGAACCAAAAACACTCAGCGTTTCGTACATTTACACTGAGGAGGGCTTTCCTGAGGCAAATCTACATTGCTGATGATTTGCTTAACTCATACTGAGTTGATTCTCGTTCGTCATCGACGACTCAGCAAAGTGCGCTGCTTATGTAGTCAACTTCGTGAAAATCTGCAAACGCTGAACTGGTTCCAAAAACACTTAGCGTTTCATACATTTATACTGAGGTGGGTTGTCCCGAGGCAACTCTGTACTGCTGATGATTTATCTAACTCATACAGAGCTGATTTTCTTTACTCATCGACGACTCAGCAAAGTGCGTTGGCTTAAGAAGTTAACTTCGTGAAAATTTTGAAACGTTACCAAACGGGTCCAAAAACACACGCTTTCCTGAGGCAAATCTACGTTGCTGATGATTTGCTTAACTCATACTGAGC
Source organism: Prosopocoilus inquinatus (assembly GCA_036172665.1). NCBI lineage: Eukaryota > Metazoa > Arthropoda > Insecta > Coleoptera > Lucanidae > Prosopocoilus > Prosopocoilus inquinatus. The sequence goes on from CM069877.1 coordinate 10,107,473, forward strand.
TGATTCTCTTTCGTTATCGGCGACTCAGCAAAGTGCGCTGCTTATGTAGTCAACTTCGTGAAAATATGCAAAGGCTTGACAGGGTCCAGACACACTCAGCGTTTTGTACCTGCACACTGAAGTAGGCTTCCTGAGGCGCCTCTACTGATCATTATTTTTCTTTATCGTCGACTCAGCAAAGTGCTAATGAAGTCGCCTTCGTGAAAATCGGTAAACGCTGGACGATTTACACAAGTCACACCGACTCGACTCATTATCGATTTTACCGACTCAGTAAATTGCGCTACACTTCCTGAAAATCTGCAAAGGCCGAATCGACAACTCTTCGTTACTGGCAATTTACTGAGTTCATTCTCTTTTATCGATATCGACTCACAATCAGTAAAGTGCGCTCCTATGAAGTCAACTTCGTGAAAATCTGTAAAGACTAATTCGACAACCCTTCTTTGCTGATAATTTACTGAATTGATTCTCTTTCATCATCGTCAACTCAGTAAAGTGCGTTCCACAAGACCTTTTCGATTTATGTGGTACTTTTTTGTGCACTTAAACTTGCGGTTTAACTGAGGCAGTCCCTCATTGCTGATTATATATTGAATTCACGCTGAGTTGCTTCACCGTAGATATCATTGGCTCAGCAAAGTGCGCTCTTCATAAAGTCAATTTCGTAAAATCTACGAAGGTCTGCGGCAGTCCTGAGGCTAATGACTTGCCTAATTTACCTCATAAAGTCAACTCCGTAAACTCTGCAAAGGTTGGAACTTGTCTGAGGTTTCATTGCTGAAGATTTGCCTAATTTACTCCGAGTTGATTTTCTTTCATTATATTCGGTTCGGCAAAGTGCTCTCCATAAGACCTTTCCCTTTTCTTTAGATTGTTGTTGCACTTACATTTAGGTGCACCTCATTTCTGATTATTATTATTACTTCAATACACACTGAGTTGCTTCATTATTAATTATCAACTCAGCAAAGTCCGCGCTTCTCATAAAGCCAGTTCCATGAAAATCTGCGGAGGCCGAACCGGCAATTCTCCGTTGCTGATGATTTACTTAACCGATACTGAGTCAATGGTATTTCGTCATATCGTGACTCAGCAAAGTACGCTTCAAAAGACATATTCGTTCTCTCAGGTTCTTTTTGTGCACTTTGCACTTAGCTGCGCTTTCCTGAAACGGCCTGAGCCAATTAACGATGAGTTGATTCACTGTTAATACCATCGACTCAGCAAAGTGCATTCCTCATCAAGTGTCAACTCCGTGAAAATCAGCAAAGGTTGGACCGGGGCCGAGGCGGCGCTTCGTTGTAGATGATTCACACTTCTATACAGAGTAATCCCGAAACCGTTTCGGATGATTCCCTTTATTAATTAAGGATCACCCAGTACATCCAAGCATGCGATGGTATAACGCAACTAACTGCGTTAATTATTTATTTAATTTCATGCCTAATACAATCGCTATCGTGTCTGATTATACATATTGAGTCACGCAACTAGGGAGACGGTACGGGACAACTAAATAGACAGTCTTGATGTGTTTGAAACGGTAATATATGCGGAGATTCCGAACGCCTTTCTACCTAGTTGCCGGATTCAATCTGTATATGTATGCGTGTAAATAAAAGTGTTGAATCGAGAGAGTCGTAGGACTCTGTGTGTATAAATCATCGAGCCAACAATTGGCCAATCACAACAGACAATGGACGGACGTCTCAGTAAATTTATGTCCGTCGCACTCATTCTGCCAATCTATTATCTCACACCTCCTCCTCCCAGGCAGCCGTAAACTACTTACCTACCGAGTGCGATCTATCAAAAAGGATATTAGTTTCTCGCGGTGCAACCTTGGCGGTGTAAAAATTTCCGCAAAGAGATCGGCTCTTACGTAAGCCGTGCGCTACCACCGGCTGCGCTTCGCTTGGCTCGACGTTCGCTCGTCGCAGTCGCTCCGGTAGGGGCCCGCCGCTCCGGACAAGGACGCACGGAGGCTCCGTGCGGCGATCGGAGCGCGGCGCGAGGGACTAGATGGCCCGCGAAGCGTGACAACATAATCAATGTAAGGCGAAAAGAAGAAAACGGGGCCAGAGAATTGAAATTATGATCGTTATTAATTGGCCGCAACGAAAACCTGCGGGACGAATGGAGGCGGGACGGGATGGGACGGGGTGCACACTTCTTTTAATTAAACCTTTTCTTTTTGCAAAATGCACATATTAGAATAACCAAAAGGTATGGTTTGCGCAGATTTAGAGAAAGGATTCGAAACGATCAAATAAGGAAGTTACTTTTTATTTAAAACCTCCTAAACACTTCTCTTTTTGCTATACTTACAGCTATTTAAGTGCATTTTCCTGAGGCCACCCTCCATTTCTCAGTGTTTGGTCAATTTACATCGACTCAATTATCTATCGATATCGTCCACTCAGCAAAGTGCGCGGTCGAATCCAAGAACATTCGGCGTTTTTTACATTTTTACTGAGCTGAGGTAACTCTACGTTGCTGACGACTTACTTACTTAATTCACATTGAGTTGATTGATTCTCTTTTGATATCACCGACTCAGCAAAGAGGGCTCCTCATTAAGTCAACTTTGTAATAATCAGTAAAGCACGCTCCTCAAGAAGTCAACTTCGAGAAAATCAGCAAACACTGAATCGACAACTCTTCGTTGGCGACAATTCACTGAATTAATTCTCTTCTTGATTCATCATCGTCGACTCAGCAAAGTACCTTCCATAAGACCTCTGATACTTTTTTGTACAATTATACTTAGGTGCGGTTTACTGAGGCAGCCTCTCATTGCTGATTATTTATTCAACTCACGCTGTGCTGCTCCACCGTAGGTATCATCGACTCAGCAAAGTGTGCTCCTCATAAAATCAATTCCATAAAATCTACAAACGTTGGAAGGGGTCTGAGGCTTCATTGTTGATGATATTAGCTTAATTTACCCTGAGCTGAGTTATTCTCTCGCGATAACATCAACTCAGCAAAGTGCGTTTCGCATTAAATCAAATCTGTAACAATTTACACAATTCACACCACCGAAACGACTCACTATCGATTTTACCGACTCAGTAAAGTGCGCGCCACGTTGTGAAAATCTGCAAAGCTTAATTCGATAACTGACAACTCTTCGTTGCTGAAAATTCACTGAATTGATTTTCTTGATTCATCATCGTCGACTCAGCAAAGTACCTTCCACAGAACCTTTTCTTTTTCTCTGATACTTTTTTGTACATTTATACTTAGGTGCGGTTTACCGAGGCAGCCTCTCATTGCTGATTATTTATTCAATTCACGCTGAGTTGCTGTACCATAGGTATCATCGACTCAGCAAAGTGCGCTCCTCATAAAATGAATTCCATAAAACCTACAAACGTTGGAATGGGTCTTAGGCTTCATTGCTGATGATATTTGCCTAATTTACCCTGAATTGCTTAATTATTCTCTTGCGATATCATCGACTAAGCAAAGTGCGTTTCACATTAAATCAAATTTGTACAATTCACACCACCGAGTCGACTTTATCGATTTTACCGACTCAGTAAAGTGAATCGACATATCTTCGTTGCTGACAATTTGCTGAATTGATTCTCTTTCATCATCGTCGACTCAGAAAACTGCGTTCCACAAGACTTCTACTTTTTCTCTGTGTACTTACACTTAGCTGAGATAGTTTACTGATTTGCTGATAATTTGCACTGAGTTGATTGATTATTCTTTTGCGATATTGTTGACTCAGCAAAATGTGCTCCGCATTAAGTCAACTTTGTCACAATTTACACAATTCACACCACCGAGTCGACTTTATCGATTTTACCGACTCAGTAAAGTGAATCGACATCTCTTCTTTGCTGACAATTTGCTGAATTGATTCTCTTTCATCATCGTTGACTCAGAAAACTGCGTTCCACAAGACTTCTACTTTTTCCCTGTGCACTTACACTTAGCTGCGTTAGTTTACTGATTTGCTGATAATTTACACTGAGTTGATTGATTATTCTTTTGCGATATCGTCGACTCAGCAAAGTACGCTCCGCATTAAGTCAATTTTGTCCCTATTTACACAATTCACACCACCGAGTCGACTCACTGTCGATTTTACCGACTCAGTAAAGTGCGCTCCACTTCGTGAGAATCTGCAATGCTCCAATCGATAACTGACAACTCTTCGTTGCTGACAATTTACTGAGTTCGTTCTCTTTCATCAATGTCGACCCACAATCAGTAAAGTGCGCTCCTCATGAAGACAGTCAACTTCGTGAATGTTGGCATATACTGAATCGATAACTCTTCGTTGCTGACCGTTTACTGAACTGGTTCTCTTTCATCTTCATCGACTCAGCAAAGTGTGTCCCACAAGACCTTTTCGATTTTTGTGGTATTTTTTTGTGCATTTACACTTAGGTGCGGTTTACTGAGGCAGCCCCTCATTAATGATTATTTATTGAATTCACGCTGAGTTGCTTCACCGTAGATATCATCGGCTCAGCAAAGTGCGCTCCGCATTAAGTCATCTTTATGTCGATTTACACAAGTCATACCTACTCGACTCATTATCGATTTTACCGACTCAGTAAATTGCGCTACACTACCTGAAAATCCGCAGCAAAGGCTGAATCGACAACTCTTCGTTACTGGCAATTTACTGAGTTCATGCTCTTTCATCGATATCGACTCACAATCAGTAAAGTGCGCTCCTCATGAAGTTAACTTCGTGAAAATCTGTAAAGATTATTAATTCGACAACTCTTCTTTGCTGATAATTTACCGAAATTATTCTCTTTCATCATCGTCAACTCAGCAAAGTGCGTTCCACAAGACGTTTTCGATTTCTGTGGTATTTTCTTGTGCACTTACACTTAGGTGCAGTTTACTGAGGCAGCCCCTCGTTGCTGATTATTTATTAAATTCACGCTGAGTTGCTTCACCGTAGATATCATCGACTCAGCAAAGCGCGCTCCTCACATAGTCAACTCCGCAAAATCTGCAACGGTTGGAAGGGGTCTGAGGTGGTCTGATGCTTCATTGCTCACGATTTGCCTCATTTACACTGAGTTGATTCTCTTTAGTTATCATCGATTCAGCAAAGTACGCTCCATAAGACTTTATCCTTTTTCTCAGATTTTTGTATACTTACTCTTAGGTATGCTCTCCCGAGACAGTCCCTCATTACTAATTATTAGTTCAATACATACTGAGTTGCTTCGCCATCGGTATTATCAACTCAGCAAAGTCCGCTTTTCATAAAGTCAACTCCATGAAAATCTGCAAACACCGAACGGGCAACCTTTCGTTGCTGTTGATTTACTTAACTGACACTAAGTTAATTGTATTTTGTCATCGTCGAATCAGCGAAGTACGTTTCAAAAGACATTTTCGTTTTCTCAGGATCTTTTTGTGCACTTCATCGAGACAACCTGATTATTTACTCAATTAACGGTGAGGCGAATAATTGTTAATACCATTAACTCAGCAAAGTGCGCTTTTCATGAAGTCAATTCCGGGAAAGTCAGCAAAGGTTGGTTCGAGGGACTGAGGGCTACGCTTCGTTGCTGATGATTTATTTAATTCAAACTGAATTGATTTTCTTTTGTTAACGTTCGCTCAGCAAAGTGCGCTGCACTGCTTATGAAGCCAACTTCGTGAAAATCTGCAAACGCTGGACTGGTTCCAAAAACATTTAGCGTTTCGTACATTTATGCTGAGACGGGTTGTCCTGAGGCAACTCTTTACTGTTGATGATTTATTTAACTCATGCAGAGCTGATTTTCTTTACTCATCGACGACTCAGCAAAGTGCGTTGGTTTAAGAAGTTAACTTCGTGAAAATTTTGAAACGTTTCCAAACGGGTCCAAAAACACTCAGCGTTTCGTACATTTACACTGAGGAGGACTTTCCTGAGGCAAATCTACATTGCTGATGATTTGCTTAACTCATACTGAGTTGATTCTCGTTCGTCATCGACGACTCAGCAAAGTGCGCTGCTTATGTAGTCAACTTCGTGAAAATCTGCAAACGCTGAACTGGTTCCAAAAACACTTAGCGTTTCATACATTTATACTAATGTGGGTTGTCCTGAGGCAACTCTGTACTGCTGATGATTTATCTAACTCATACAGAGCTGATTTTCTTTACTCATCGACGACTCAGCAAAGTGCGTTGGCTTAAGAAGTTAACTTCGTGAAAATTTTGAAACGTTACCAAACGGGTCCAAAAACACACGCTTTCCTGACGCAAATCTACGTTGCTGATGATTTGCTTAACTCATACTGAGCTGATTCTCTTTCGTTATCGGCGACTCAGCAAAGTGCGCTGCTTCTGTAGTCAACTTCGTGAAAATATGTAAAGGCTTGACCTAGTCCAGACACACTCAGCGTTTTGTACCTGCACACTGAAGTAGGCTTCCTGAGGCGCCTCTGCTGATCATTATTTTTCTTTATCGTCGACTCAGCAAAGTGCTAATGAAGTCGCCTTCGTGAAAATCGGTAAACGCTGAACCGGATTCGAAAAGAATTCGTACATTTATGCAGAGAATGGCTTTCGTGAGGCAATTCTACATTGCTGAGCTGATTTGTATGTCGTTATCAACGACTCAGAAAAGTGCGTTGCTTATGAAGTCAACTTCACGGAAATCTACAAGGGCTGAACTGGATCCAAAAACACTGAGCGTCTTGTATCTTTAGAGTGTAGAAAGCTTTGCTGAGGCAACTCTGTGCATTGCTGATTATTTACTTAATTCACACTGAGCTAATTTTTCCAGGCGCGCTTTTTCTGAGGCTGATTATTACTCAGTTTACTATCGATGATATATATCATCGACTCAGCGAAGTGTGCTCCTCATGAAATCAACTTTCTAGCTGATTTTAAAGGAAAAAGAGATAAAACGTATGACTTTGTAGAAATATGATTAACCGCTTTCTATAATATAAATAAAATAAATATAAAATAAAATACATAACATTATATACTCATTTGGACATAAAGTTAAAATGATATTCATCACCAAACTCTGGACGATGGTTGTTATAATTTGTAATGAGGAATACAACAAACACTCGAGTCTATGCAAACAAAGTTGAAGAATCCGTGTTTTTTATTTGTCCGGCGATTAAGAAAAACGCCCACAATGGCGTGTGCGGCACGTGCGCATTTTTGTTCCGCTTATCTCCGCTATCGGTAGGTAGTAGTTCTAGCTCCGAAAAAAAAAATGCCACACGTCGTTCTATTATGTCGAAAAAGGCTCGTTATCGTTTCCTATCTTCCACGTTGGCTACTCGGAAAAACTATTGTGCCATTTCGTTATCGGTTTTTGATTTAACTGCGACGGTGTTTTTAATTGAAAATTAAAAGAAAAAAAATTGCACGTGTCGTTTATCTACTGCGATCTGGTGTGCATTCGTTATCCTAATCGAAAGAACAGGCGAGATTTAAAAAACGTTCCGGATTTTTTAAGGAGGAATCGACCGATTCAACTCTATACAGGTTGATTCAGAATAAGTGTCCGACCCGTTAGGAAAGTATTTACTAAGGTCATTCAAGCACGAATTTGCAAGAAATAAATTTATCAGAGGCATTCCAAAAATCATCCTCCTTTTAGTCCAAAATAGAATGATGGTTCATTACGTATGCATGCATACACAAGTTCGATGTCTGAAAGAATGAATTGCGTGTTATACATTTTTTTCTCTGCAGAAAGCCATGAAGAAAATCGTTGTTTCAAGGTAAACACTAGTATTTCTTTCTGCTCCGCGAGGGTTCATTGCTCTTGAGACGCAATACTGCTGTACCAGTGCCCATCAACCAATTTATATCTGAATCTTCGATGCTTTTTATCTTAAAAACTATGCGTACTAGACCCTTTATGCATGGAGACTTTTTGTTTTGTTTTTTTTTTGTGTACTATCTGTGGTTAACAGGTCGGACACTTATTTTGAATCACCCTGTATACTACCTACTAAATAGACATCTGAATTAATCCGGGAATCCAGGACAGTTGTGGACTTGCACATTTCACTTAATAATAATGATAATAATAATATTGTTTATTTAACGCAGCAACACAACATAGTAAATACAATAACAAATAAAACAAAAATTTTTTGGGTTAATGGACTTTGGCTCAGATTGGTCTCAAGGATACACGTAAAGACTTGACCGATTCAACTCTTACGATCAGGGTTGCCAGATTGGGCTACCTTTCGCCAAGTGGGCTAACTGTTTTTAATTTTGGCGACTAAAAATCCAAAGTTGTCGCCGGTGAAATGTTTGGGCTACCGAAAGTAAAATTTGGCGATTTTTTTAGGCGACCCTAGATATTAATTTCGTCACTTGATGATTATAAAACAAATTCTCCATCCCACGGCGACAAAAGCATTGTTATTTTGGAGTATGTAAAGCCGGGTACACACCTGCGAGCTGAGTTTGTACGCGATTATTAAAAAAAAACCTCGTCCACATCTGCGAGTTGAGCGGCTCATGAGCCGCTCGGCTCGCAGGTCTGTACCCGGCTTAAGAAGCCGGTAAGAAGTAAACATGTTGATCGTTTTGTTACTTTTAATTATTATTAAAAACGTAAGTAGGAATATTAATGAATAAACGCGTGGAAGCAACACACACAGACTATTTAATTTAATAAAAGGAATTTCACTTTATTAAAGCCATAATGGAAAGAAAAAAGAAACAAAAGTCATAATAGAACGAAAAACCAAATAAACAAAACTCAATTTCTAGATTTAAATATAGGTCGCTACTTAGCAAACGCGTTCGACAGGTCAAAATAAAGAAAAAGTTCACAGAGACACGTATTATGTACAGGGTGCTCGCGGGGAGGCCGTGCGAGAGTTCGCCTCCATCGATTTCTATCGTGGCGCCCCCATGTTTGATCGAAAAATCGAACCGACACGATTTTCCGTCGCCGCTCGGCTAGGGCTTTCGTTTGAGGTGTGACAACCCGGGTACGTGTTCGCCGCCGTCGGTTTCGATCGTGGCGCCCCCACCTTTGATCGAAGAGAATCGAACTGACGCAATGTTCCGTCGCCGCTCCGCGAGGGTTTTCGTTTGAGATGCGACAACCCGGGTTTATCTTCGACACGACCGATTTCGATCGCGGCGCCCCCGTCTCGATTTCCAAGATGGCGCGATGATATCTAGAAATTAATTAATTAATCAATTAATTAATTAACGTCCAGAAGCAACACACACAAACTATTTAATTTAACTTTTTTTAAACCATAATAGAAAGAAAAAAGAAACAAAAGGCTTAATAGAAAGAAAAAAAGAAACAAAAATCACAATAGAAAGAAAAAAGAAACAAAAGTCATAATAGAAAGAAAAAACAAACAAAAGGCAGAATAGAAAGAAAAAACAAACAAAAGTCATCATAGAAAGAAAAGACAAACAAAAGTCATAATTTCAGTCATACTTTCCGGAATGTCTGGGATTTAAGAGTGAATTAAAAACATAAAGAAAACAAACAAATTATGAAACAAAAGACGATCGATCGCAGTACACAAAAAGCGCTTTCGATTTTCACTTTTTCGTCGGATGATACCAGAAAGAAGAGAAACATTCGGTCGCACTCTCATATTTTTCTGTCTTCGATAAAAGTACGAAACAAAAGACGACGATCGATCGCAGCACATAAAAAGCATTTTCGATTTTCTCGATTTTTTTTTCATCGAAAGAAAAAGAAAACAATCAATCGCCGTCTCATATTTTTCTCTCTTCACAAAAAAAGAAATTTCGCCTTCATCGAACGAAAACAGAAACAGAAAGAAAAAAAAAACAAAAGACGATCGACCGATAATAATAGGACGTGTATTTATTTTTAATGGTTATGTCTTTATCTTGCAATAAATAAAGAGAATATTCATTCGCAGAAGACGAAGAGAAAATAAAATAAAATCGATCGCATTTTTAACATTTTCCTCTCTTCGTCTTCGTCGAAAGGAAAGAAAAAAAGAATTGCATTTTTAATGAAAGAGAGAAAGGAGAAGAACGAAAGCCATAATTTCCATCGTACGTTTACGTGCGCGGAATTTTTGAAAATAAATTTAAGAAAAATCAAACAAAACATGAAACAAAAGACTATCGTGGAAGATCGTGGTACATAAGTCTTTCGATTTTGATTTTTTCTTCGAAAAATAAAATTAAGAAGAAAAGAAACAATCGAACGCCGCCTTTGAATATTTTTCGCCCCTTCACAAAAAAGCAAATCAGTTCTCATCGAACGAAAACGAAAAATTAGAAAACAAAAGACGACCGACCTACCGCCAATAGTATAGCTTCTTTTTCATTTAATGATCGTGTCTCTACCTGAAATATAAATGAAGAGAGAAAGAAAAAATAAAATGAATTTACTGGTGGAGACAAATTGTCTTCGTAAAAAAAAGAATCTCACTTTCACTTATCTAAAAAAAATAATAAATAAATAATAAAATAATAAATAATAAAGTAAAAATAAATAAACAATAAAATAAAAATAATTAAATAATAAAATAATAACAAATAAAAATAAAATAATAAAAAATAATAATAAACCAAAAATAATAATTTGTCTAAGCTAGACAATTTGTCTTTGTAAAAAACATTCAAAAGACTTTAGGCAATTAGACAATGTATTGTTAAGATAGTATTGATGATTGATTGCTTCAGTGGCGACATCTGTCAAAACAAGCCAACCTATTGGCTTGCCATCACTATAAAGCAATCTTCTATTTTTGAAAAGAAAATAATATTTTTTCATTTTTATTTTTATTTATTTTTAATTTTTTATGCTATGCTTTACTTACTTACTGTGAAAGTTTGTTTTTGAAGTTTTCTTCTTGAGTTGGGTTCACTTAGGTTCCTTTAAGTTGGGATGGATATTTTTTAAACTTTTCTTTTTAAATTTTGAACTTAAGTCTAATTTATTTAAAATAGTTTTAAAACATTTTTTTTGTTTTAATTTTTTTATACTTTACTTCTGTGAAATTGTGAAATTTTATTTATGATGTTTCCTTCTTGAGTTGGGGGTTCACTTTGGTTCCCTTAAGTTGGGTTGGAATTTTTTTTAAACTTTTATTCTTTTTTAATTTTGAAAGTAAGTATTGTATTTACTAAAATTTATAAAATTTTTCGTTTAAATTTTTTTATTTATTCCTCCTTCGATTTTTATTTTAATTCTCTTCCGGGGTTGCTGAGTTCGTTCACTTTCAAACGTTTCAGTTTTAAAACATTTTTTTATTTAATTCTTTTATGCTTTACCTTTGTGAAAATTTTGTTTCTGAAATTTTCTCCTTTGGATTGGGTTCACTTCAGTTTGATTGGAATTTTTTAAATTTTTATTTTTTTTTAATTATTAATTATTTTTAAAATTTTATTTTTTACTTCTCTGATTCTTTTTTAATCCTCTTCCAGGGTTGGGTTCACCACTTTTAAACGTTTCAGTTTTGAAACATTTTTTCCATTTTAATTTTTCCTGCTTTACCATTGTGAAAATTTTCTTTTTGAAAATTTCTTCTTGGGTTGGGTTCACTTAGATTTTCTTCAGTTGGGTTGGAATTTTTGAAATTTCATTTAGGTTCCCCCCTTAAGTCGGGTTGGATTTTTTTAAACTTTTATCTTTTTAAATTTTGAACGCAAATATATTGTATTTAAAATTTAGAAAATTTTTCGTTTAAATTTTTTATTTATCCCTACTTTGATTTTTATTTTAGTTCTCTTCCGGGATTGAGTTCGTTCCCTTTTAAACGCTTTACCTTTGTGAAAATTTTATTTTTGATTTTTTTTCCTTAGATTGGGTTCACTTCAATTTGATTGGAATTTTTTAAACTTTTCCTTTTTTAAATTATCACTTATTTTTTTCATTTTATTTTTTACTCCTTCGAATTTCTTTTTAATTCTCTTCCAGGGTTGGGTTCACTTTTAAACGCTACAGTTTTGAAATAAATAATGAAATAATAATAAATAAATAATAAAATAATAATAAATAAATAATAAAATAATAATAAATATATAATAAAATAATAATAAATAAATAATAAAATAATAATAAATAAACAGTAAAGTAAAAATAAATAAATAATAATAATAAAAAATTTAGAAAAATAAAAAATAATAATAAACCAAAAATAATAATTTGTCTAAGCTAGACAATTTGTCTTTGTAAAAAACATTCACTTTCTTATCTAAAAAATAATAATAAATAAATAATAAAATAATAATAAATATATAATAAAATAATAATAAATAAATAATAAAATAATAAATAAATAATAAAATAATAAATAAATAATAAAATAATAATAAATAAACAGTAAAGTAAAAATAAATAAATAATAATAATAAAAAATTTAGAAAAATAAATAATAATAAACCAAAAATAATAATTTGTCTAAGCTAGACAATTTGTCTTTGTAAAAAACATCACTTTCTTATCTAAAAAATAATAATAAATAAATAATAAAATAATAATAAATATATAATAAAATAATAATAAATAAATAATAAAATAATAATAAAAGAAAATAATTAGAAGCCAAAAATAATAATTCCAAATATATGTTTAAGAACGCATGGAATTTGTAACGAACATTGTGTGTAACATGGGTTTGGTTCCCAACGTGGTCGATATAGAGCCTTAGTGGGTCGATGAAAACTTGACAGTGGTCGATGAACTTACACAGGTCAGCAAGGAGTCGATGAACCTGTAAGGGTCTTTTAGGAGGGCGGAGTAAGCATTGTACAGGGTCAACTCGAATGAAAGAAGAGAGAGAACATCGATTGATTGTCAAAGTTATAATAAAACACGATCAAATCGAATGGAAACAAAAACAAAAGACGATCGTCGGTGTGGTGAAGATGGAAATAAAAATCATGCAAAACTAACAATAACTTAAATCAATGTAAAAAAAAGTGACGAACGCAATAAAAAATTCATCAAAAATCTTTTGGAGGTTAACCAATGTTTTCCTTGTTTTCCTCTACATCCATGGTTTTCCTCATTATAGGACATTCCGCTAGATGTCAGCCACTTCGTAATTTTCTGGACTTTAGATATTCTCGAATAAACGAAGATATTTTTCTTGGAACACCTATTATTTACAAAAATGATGAACAATTCTCTATTGTTCGTTCTTTTTGGTTACTGTGCTTTTCTCACTTTTACGTGCTCTAAATCAGAGTTCTTCTCTCTCACAAAATGCCTTTAGAGTGCGTGTACATCACCTATTATGAGATTAAAACAAGATGCAAATGCCCGATTTCTTTACCTCCTGATAAATTTATCTGTCAGGTAAACCATTATCCTTGGAAACCATTGTATCGATAATAGTTTTCAAGAAGATATTACCTGGCATATAAACTTATCAAGAGGTGAAAAAATAATTTTTGCATCTTAGTATTAAAAAAATATATATACAGGGTGGGTCAATAGTCCGTATTCGGTAGATAGCGACTATATTAATGCAGATTTTAAAAATCTGTTGTCGCTATTATTTACCCATGGTGTAGATGCATGATTTAAAATTAGTTACAATTATACAGAGTGTTCCGTGTGGCTGTGCCAGACCAAAGTTAGTTTTTTTTTTTTTTTTAATGGAACATATTGTATATTATGGCTTGCTTATTTCGATTCATCCTTAAGAGTAAATAAATTTATTATAAGGATATTATGTACCTAAACCTAATAGTTTCTGAGATATTGACATTTCAATGTAAAAAAATGGTATTATTTGATGATTTACAGATTAGATGTTTATTAAAATTCGGCGTTTAAATTTTACAGTAACATTACATAACCTCTATGGAACAGAAAACAATTTCCATCTCGAACATATTCCTATTATTTTAGACAGAGTGATTCATAACTCCGATGTTTATTTTACTCGGTTAGTTTCAATGGAACACCCTATATTTTACGACTGAATTTAATAGGTCTTTGATTAGGCTTTACAATGATATAAGGTTCAGTATGCGTTACACAACAAGCTTGCGCACAGTAAGTATCAAAAGAATCAAAAGAAACAAAAGACCATTGAAAGTTTACAAAGAAAATCAGGAATCAAAAGAAAACAAATGACTATCGATTCTGTGTAAATAAAGTTGCAAAGTTGCAATTTTTCGTCCGTCAACAATAATAATGAAGAAAGAAGAAAATTGAGAAGTGAAAGAAACAAGAGCTGAAAGATTTATTTGTAATAAAAAAAGGTTATTTAAACAAATTCGAAAAAAAAATAGGGAAACTGATAATTAGACACAAAATAAAAATAAAAGAACGAGAAACAAAAGACGATCGATTTAGTGACAAAAAATGCAATTTGAACAAAAACAAACAAAAGAATTAGAAAAACCGATTAAGTTTAAAACAAAAAAAAACAACGAAAACCGAAAATCAAAAGGAAACAAATGATCGATTCCGTGTAAATAAAGTTGCCATTTTTTGTTCGCTAAAAATAAAAATGAAGAAAGAAAAAAAACGTGAAGTGAAAGATTTTTTAATTAAAAGGAAAAAATATTTTGAACAAATTTGAAAAATGAAGTTTGAAATTTTCTTCTTCGCAAAAGAAGAAAAGAAAAAGATAAGCCCATCGTAAAAAAGATTGAAGTGCGAAAGGAAACAAAACGCGATCAATATTTACCTTCGTCGAACAGGGAAAGCAAATTAATAACAAAAATGAAACAAAAAAAAAGACGATCGAGTTAGTAAGAAAAAAAGCAAGTCGAACAAATTCAAGAAAAAGAGAGAAATCGATAATTTGAAACGAGAAACAAAAGACAATCGATTTAGTGACAAAAAAGCAATTCGAACAAATTCGAGAAAAAATAGAAAAACCGATAATTTGAAATAGAATACAAAAGAAAAACGGGAAAGAAAAGATTTAGTCACATAAAGTAATTTGAACAAATTCGAAAAAGAAAATAGAAAAAGCCATGAGTTCGAAACAAGAAAGAAATCGAAAATAAAGAAAGACAAATAACGATCGATTCCGTATAAATCAACATGTAAAGTTGGAATTTTTTGTTCGTCAAAAATAAAAATGAAGAAAAGAGAAAAATTAATTTTTTAATTAAAGGAAAAAATATTTTGAACAAATTCGAAAAATGAAGTTAGAAATTTTCTTCTTCGCAAAAGAAGAAAAGAAAAAGAGAAGCCCTTTGTAGAAAAGAATGAAGTGCGAAAGGAAACAAAACGCGATCAATTTCGCTAAGAAGTTTGCAATATTTACCTTCGTCGGACAGGGAAAACAAATGAGTAACAAAAATGAAACAAACAAAAGACGATCGAGCTAGTAAGAAAAAAAAGCAATTCGAACAAATTCAAGAAAAAAGAGAAACCGATAATTTGAAACGAAGAAAAAGAAAAGCGAGAAACAAAAGACAATCGATTTAGTCGCAAAAAAGTAATTCGAACAAATTCAAAGAAAAAATAGAGAAACCGACAATTTGAAGGAAAATAGAAAAGGAAAACGAAAAAGAAAAGATTAAGTCACAAAAAAATAGTTTGAACAAATTCGGAAAAAGAAAATAGAAAAACCCATGAGTTCGAAACAAGAAAAACAAAGGAAATCGAAAATCAAAGAAAATAATAACGATCGATTTTGTATAAATAAAGACGCAAAGTTGCAATTTTTTGTTCGTACAAAAATAAAAACGTAAAATAACACACAGTAAGATGTCAAAATCGTAGATACATAAATCAGCATTTATTCCACCTTTCAATGGAATATTTTGTCTCAATCTGCATTAATATAGGCGCTATCTACCAAAATGGACTATTGGCCCAGCCTGTATATCGTAGATTGCGTTTACGTTGGGCTACTTCAATTCCTAATATAGGCGGGCGACTTTGTATACTTTTAAGCTGGCAACACTGCTTACGATTCCGATTATAAATAATAGACATCGAAATGAATCCGGGACAGTTGTGGACCTGCACATTTCACTTCCTAATAACATGCATTTATGATTAAAATTAACAAGTGATTTGAAAAACGTTAACCGGTTGATCTGATCAGCAATTCCGATTGGATTTAAATTTGTCGACGCGATTGTATCGAGGGGTGCAAATGTGCTTTTGCGGCGCAATTGCACCGAGGGCGCAAGCGCAAATGTGTGGGCGCGCATCTGTCCCGATACCCTTAAAGCGCACTAATGGCTTTGCAAATAAAACGAACGACCACGCATTGATTTTAGAAAGGGAATTATTATTTTTTTTGTTATTTGATGATTTATGTGTTTCCGTGAAGAGCTTCATCAATTATTGTTATTATCGGGGCGTAGCTCCGGAACGCCAAAAACGGCATTGCCGCCCGCGAGGTGCATTCGGGCGGACTACACAATTATCCTTGCACCTACCTTACCGATTACGTCACGAACCTAACAGACTGGCTGTATCGATGTTGCTGGTGATGATGATGATGATGTTGGTTAATAACATTAATCGCCTTTTAAACCTTTCCAATAATTACATAATCCCGATGCTCGTCGCTTCCTGGTCAGGGAATTTGAATATTATTTGTGAATTGGGTGCGCTCCTCATTTTGCATGAGTTTAAGGTTTCTTCTCGGATGAAATGTAGGCTGGAGTTAAAAGAATGGAAGGCGGACGCTCCTCGCAGTGACGACCATCATCAATCATAAAACAAAATCTCTGCGATAAGTTAAAAAAAATATGACTTAATGGAATTACCAGTTCCGAACATTTCCAGAACAAAAAAAAATCCATATTTCTGCATCTCATTCCCAATTTTCGATGTTATGCATCTTTAACGTGTCAAGTTCTAAGATATTTTGTCCTTAAGGGCCAGTTATACCAATGACGTTTAAACTGACGTTCAACTGAACCAGGTTCAAAGTAAAAAATTCGCATAGAAAATTTGATGCGATGCGATTTGGTTCACTTTGAACCTGGTTCAGTTGAAAGTTGGCTTAAATCCCTTTGGTACAACTGACCCTTGAGGTGTTTATTCTATTGGAAAGCTTAATAGCGACATCCTGCGATCGCTTCTTGACCTGACATTACATTAGACTAGACAAATTGAAGCCAGTTTGCCACCTACATTGATAAGTCATCTCATATAAGGCGCGGCCATGCTTCTGGTGATGAAGCCCCAAATAGGGCTGAAACAGAGGATGCTCGAGGGATCCGCTGCAATCAAAAACGTTTTGCAACAAAATTTTAAAAAAAAACGTTTATTTTATTTCTTATAAAATCCTTATACAACGAACCCAGGTAGCAGACTCATGACAAATGACGTTCTTATGAATTCATTTAAAGGTGATATTGGCCTTATCGTCACCAGTTAATGACGTTTGTAATGCGTACCGTTACAAAGTTAATATGATGGTCTTTGCTGACATCTTTTTTCCGTCATTTCCAGATTAAAAAATCACCTATTACTTATTAATAAGTAAATATTTTGTTTCAATTACTAACTGGGACCGTATTCTTGAATCGAATGATAAGAGTCGTATGCGGAAATGACGTCAAAATGATGCAATTCTCGAACGATTTGTGTAGTTTTGTGTAAGAGTCTACGTCATTTTGACGTCATTTTCGCATGCGACTCTTGTCGCTCGATTTGAGAATAGGGCCCCTGGCGTTTAAAAGTTTGTTCGAACCATAATAGAATTTGAACCGTTCGGAATGGTTCAAAACAATCGTTCTGATATTTTATTACATAAATGTCTGTATCATAAAATAACTGAATGATTAAATACTTTGAACCATCCCAGCTGGCAGAGTGTGACGTCGGTATTACGACGTGATTTTTAGGTTATTTTACGTCATTGAAGTCGTATGTCCCAAAAATGACGTCAATATAATGAGCCGTACAACACTTTTTAATAACGTCGTAAAAGTGACGTCATTATCACATCAATATAAAAGTGATAAAATGTTACCATGCATATTTTTGAAAATTATTAATTTAAGAAACATTTTTGGGACTAAACAAAAAGTGTAAATAAGCACTTTGAATATTTCTGAAGCTAATTATACCAAAATTAATATAAAGAATTGTTAAATTAAGGGAAATAATAACATGTAAATAGTTGCGAATGTAAACACAAGATGATGCAATTTTAGCAATTGGTAATTAAAGCAGCACGTATAAATACTTAAACCTTGCCTAAAATTTTGAAAGAACGACGAGATCATCTCAAAGTAATTAATTCTCAACGATCCAGTAAGTTATTATAAAGAAATAACTTTTGTGAGAAAGTTTAAGTGATTAAGACGTCGCTCAGACTTCTTTTGGATGTTAGAATGACGACATCTTAGTGACAAAGATGACGTCATTATAACGCCCTTTTCACGTCACTGCTGCTGGGATTCTGTACTCTTCAAATGCCGTGGTTAGAATAAACTTTTAAGAAACGTTATCAAGCGATCTTCAAGAAAAGTTTATGAAACGTCTTTAAATAACTTTTGTGAAAAAGTTGAAGTGATTAAGACGTCGCTCAGACTTCTTTTGGATGTTAGAATGACGACATCTTTGTGACAAAGATGACGTCATTATAGCGCCCTTCTCACGTCACTCTGCTGCTGAGATTCTGTACTTTTCAAATGCCGTGGTTAGAATAAACTTTTAAGAAACGTTATCAACCGACCTTCAAGAAGCGTTTTTGAGACGTTTTTAAATAATTTTTGTGAAACAGTTGAAGTGATTAAGGCGTCACTCAGACTTCTTTTGGATGTTAGAATGATGTCTTCTTTGTGACGACATCTTTGTGACAAAGATGACGTCATTATAACGCCCTTTTCACGTCACTCTGCTACTGGGATTCTGTGTTGTTCAAATGCCGTGGCTAGAATAAACTTTTAAGAAACGTTTTCAACCGACCTTCAAGAAGCGTTTATCAATCGTTCATGTTCATGTTCGTATCATAAAATAACTGAATGATTAATTTGAACCATCCCAGCTGGCAGAGTGTTACGTCGGAATTACGACGTCATTTTTAGGTTATTTTACGTCATGTGTCCCAAAAATGACGTCAATATGATGAGTCGTACGAGGCGTATTAATAACGTCGTAAAAGTGACGTCATTATCACGTCAATATAAAAGTGATAAAATGTTACCATGCCTATTTTTGAAAATTATTAGTTTAAGAAACATTTTTGGGACTAAACAAATACTGTAAATAAATACTTTGAATATTTCTGAAGCCAATTATACCAAAATTAGTTTAGATGTCATCAAAGTCTGCAGACACATTGTTAGACTTATCTTTTTTTGAGTTGTGCTGAAACTATGTGTTATTTCATTAATACCTTGAATATAATACATATTAAATACGTTTGCTTCACCTTGTTGACAAGTATTATCTTCCTCTTCTTTTTCGATGATTTTGATACTCCTCTCATTCGAGACTAATTCTTTTAGTGTTTTCCACATTTTTATTCATGTCTACTTGCTTTATCTTTTTTCTCGTCTAAGAATTGATGTCAATGTTTTCATTTTTGTTTTAAAGTCTTCCCAATTATCATTATCTCCTATTAACTTAAATCGTTTATATGCAATGTATGTATGTATGTATTTTTCGTATTGAGCTTGCCGCACGTTTTGAGTCATCCAGAGGTAGGTACTTAAAGTATCTTTACGTAAACTAACTCATACATTCCATCTTTGGGGCACTTTGGATAATAATTTTCATAATATTTGAAGAAAAAAAAATATCGTAGAGTCTATCAACATCAGTACAGTCATACAAGCAATATTTTCCTATTAGTAGATGTTCTATCTGGGAAGAGCTGTTGCAAGTACCGCAACAAAGTACTGGCAGTACTCAGTACCCAGTACGCAGAAGTTTTTGTTTGAAATTCAGTATCAGTACCAGTACTTGTGTGAAGTACTTAAAGTTTCAAGTATTTTACTGAAAATAGAGAAATTCCAGTACCAGTATCAAATATCTACTCTTTACAGTACTGGCAGTACTTTATAATATTTGCATTACTTTAATGTAAGTACAAGGTTTTTTTAATCTCGTACCAACAGAATTTTTCGTACATTTTGAATTGTGTTAGGTAATTGGATAGAATAATTTCAATGTTTTGAATTTAAATTAAGACAGGCCGGTACAATTCCTAGTAAATACAATCAATTGTTTTACTTAGGAAATTATGCTTTTAATTGTATGTGGAGATGAAAAGTTAAATCACAACTTTTAATGTAAATCAAAAAACTATTGTAATCGGACCGGAAGTCCACCGTATTTTTATTACAACAATTTTTAAAACAATAGTACTTATTGTTACTGTACATCAGATTTAATTAAAGTATTTATTTATAGCTATTATTTTGTTTTCTTTCTTTTGCAATATAATTAAACTCGTAAACGAATATAAACAAAACAAAAATAACTAAAGATAAAGATAAATATTTCTTAAAATACAATATAGACAAGATACAAGTAGATAGATACAAGATAGACAGCTTTTTTAAAGTTTTTATTTCATGAAAGCTGCGAAATGTAAGGTGGGGGTAATAAAAGCATTTAATTGTGATTATTTTTTATTCGTAACTTGAAAGCCAATTCTTAGAACCTGCCCAACAAATATCAGCACGTTCTGTTGGAATGTATGAGATTTAAATGTCATAAAATGAGATAATTTCAAAACGCAGTGTTGCTCAAAACTGTTTTTTTTTTTTTTTACAGAGGTGAAACGAAAAACTTGTCGACGTGGAGTGAACCATTTCTTTTGAAAATTTATGTTTAACATTTAATGGTAAACACAAATTTTCTTAAAATGTGGGCTCTAGCTTCATAGCTTATTGTGATTTTTTTAGATTCTTTACACAACATTATTTGAAGCTTATTTAGTCAAATTTGGATTATTTGAATATCAGTATTATTAAATTGAATAGAATATAAATAAACGAAACAGAAAGTTTAACGTAAAAAAATATTTAGTACAGCTTTGGGAAAGAAAAATTTTATATGCAACAGGTAACTTTTACAGTACGTGCAGTACTTGAAAAGTTTCAAGTATATTTCCAAGTACACAGTATTACTTATTACAGATAATGTACCGATCAGTACCCAGTACCAGTACTTTGCGAGTGGTACTTAAAATTCAAGTACCAGTAATGTTAATTCAAAGGTACTGGGAGTGAAGTACTTCGATTACTAAAATGAATCAGTACTTTACTTGCAGTACCGTAACTTGGTAATCAGTACCGCAGCTCTGTATCTGGGACATGTGTTCATTTATGTTCCTTATGTTATGGATGAGAAAACACCTACAAAATAAAGAAATAACATAGGCAGAAGAAGAAGAAGCAGCAAGAGATCGAGCAATGGACAGGAAAAAATGAAAGGAGATATGAAACAACAGACTCAACTCACAAACTGTTTTGGGCCTAATGGCATAAAGGCCCAACGTTTAAGTGAGTTGATAAAGCTAATTAATGAAGTTTCCATAAAATTGTTGCGGAAACCAATGATTCCAATACGCAGAATTAAAATCGAATTAGATTCTGCGTCGAAACCACCAAAACCCGCCGCCGCCGACCCACTTAGAACCGTGGATAATTACGGGTAAACGGGCCGGAAATGTTGAGCAGATGCGTCAAAAAGATAAAGCCGTGACGTCCAAGCCGTCGCCTCCATTAAAAACGGATTTCGCTTTTTCTCCGAAACCTCTTATTCATTCGGAAAGTCGAACGATGGGGATGCGATGCGACACCTTTCGGCTCGGCCCGATTATCACCATCATCACCAAGGACGAGAGAGCCTGACCCAAATAGCCCAAAACGTTATGATGATGAATTTGACCGAGTTTCCGCTCAGCGGAATTCTCCTCTTCGGAATTTTGACGACACTTTCCGAAAACAGAAATTAATTTAACAGGCAGTTTTCCACCCACCTTATTCTCATTATTCTCAAAGTTTGCTTTGCGATAATCGTAATCTCCGCGTGCGATTTTACAAAAGCGTGTGCAAGATAGCGACAATAACAATTACATTCGCATAAACAACGCAACGTTTATTTACACGATCTATATATAATTACTAGTTATATGTGCTTTGTAAAAAGTGTCGCTCATTTTATGTGTGAACGGGTGACTCACACTAAGAGATAGGAACGCATTTATAATCGCAGAACAAATAGTTGTCGTCGAGGAATATCGATGCAATTAAAACAATTTGTTTATCTAATGTAATGAACGACTGTGAAGAAAAAAAAATGCGTATATTTTTAATATATCTGCAGCAGAATGGCGCACACTTTTTCTCGTGTGTCATATTTAGCGACAATACGATTTGCTAGGTTACGTGCATCAGTTTTAATTAATGCGTCCTCTAACTACTTTATAGCAAAGTAACCCAAATCATCGAAGACGAATGTTAATTCAGCTTAAAATTTTCTATCAAACGAGCCGAAGTTCGTTAATTTCTGATAAGGGCTACAGAAGTTGTGATATTTTTTAAAGTAAATAATTCAACTGTTTCCTCCCCCCTCATTAATGGCGTTACGACAATAAGTCTAAAATCAAAGATGTGCAGAATTGATTCTTGATTCCTGTCGGGCTTTTGCCTATAGATTTTTTTTCTTGATTTTTTTTAACCGTGCTTTTCAGTATTTTTCCTTCAATTTTTTTCAAGTTATTCTAGATTTTATTCTGAATCGTTAAGAAGAACCGACTTCATTTTATTATCAAATAATTACGATTACGAGTCTCTTTGTATAGGCACCATAAATTTTCATCATATAAGATTTGCGCATCACCTTTCGTAAGGGGGCCCCCAAAACGAAAAGTGCCGGGGGCCACCACATGATTTAAGACGGCACTGACTATCAATAGAGAATTATTACTTATTAAAATGCTGCAGTTCACGAACGGCGAGAGAACAGCATTTCAGAGGAGTGTATTCATTCCGCCATCGACAGTATTTGATTTGATTTTTGATTTCTGTCGTGCCTTGATTTTATATTTTAAAGCCCATGCTTAGGTATCAGGCAGGTTTTTGTCGGTAAAGAGGAAATGTTATTACAGGAAATTAGATTAAAATTGTTTTTTCTGTTCGTCAAAAGATGACGAAACTGATTCTTGATTCCTGTCGCGCTCTTGCCTATAGATTTTTTTTCTTGATTTTTTTGACCGTGCTTTTCAGTATTTTTCCTTCAATTTTTTTCAAGTTATTCTAGATTTTATTCTGAATCGTTAAGAAGAACCGACTTCATTTTATTATCAAATAATTACGATTACGAGTCTCTTTGTATAGGCACCATAAATTTTCATCATATAAGATTTGCGCATCACCTTTCGTAAGGGGGCCCCCAAAACGAAAAGTGCCGGGGGCCACCACATGATTTAAGACGGCACTGACTATCAACAGAGAATTATTACTTATTAAAATGCTGCAGTTCACGAACGGCGAGAGAACAGCATTTCAGAGGAGTGTATTCATTCCGCCATCGACAGTATTTGATTTGATTTTTGATTTCTGTCGTGCCTTGATTTTATATTTTAAAGCCCATGCTTAGGTATCAGGCAGGTTTTTGTCGGTAAAGAGGAAATGTTATTACAGGAAATTAGATTAAAATTGTTTTTTCTGTTCGTCAAAAGATGACGAAACTGATTCTTGATTCCTGTCGCGCTCTTGCCTATAGATTTTTTTTCTTGATTTTTTTGACAGTGCTTTTCAGTATTTTTCCTTCATTTTTTTTCAAGATATTTTAGATTTTATTTTGAATCGTTAAGAAGAACCAACTTCATTTTATTATCAAATAATTACGATTACGAGTCTCTTTGTATAGGCACCATAAATTCTCATCATATCTGATTTGCGTATCACCTTTCGTAAGGGGGCCCCCAAAACGAAAAGTGCCGGGGGCCACCACATGACTTAAGACTATCCACAGAGTGTTATTACTTATTAAAATGCCGCAGTTCACGAACGGCGAGAGAACAGCATTTCAGAGGAGCGCATTCATTATGCCGTCGACAGTATTTGATTTGATTTTTGATTTCTGTCATGCCTTGATTTTATATTTTAAAGCCCGTGCGGAGTTAGCAGGCAGGTTTTTGTCGGTAAAGATGAAATGTTATTAAGGGAGATTAGATTAAAATTGTTTTCTCTGTTCGTCAAAAGATGGCGCAACTGATTCTTGATTCCTATTGATTCGTGTCGCGCTTTTGCACATAGATTTTTTTTTAATTTTCTTTTAACCGTGCTTTTCAGTATTTTTCCTTCATTCTTTTTTTTTAAGATTTTATAGATTTTATTCCGGATCGTTAAGAAGAAACAACTTCATTTTATCATCAAATAATTACGATTACGACTCTCTCTGTATAGGCACCATAAATTTTCACCATATATGATTTGCGTATAACCTTTCGTAAGGGGGCCCCCAAAACCAAAAGTGTGGGGGGCCACCACATGACTTAAGACGGCACTGACTATCAACAGAGAATTATTACTTATTAAAATGCTGCAGTTCACGAACGGCGAGAGAACAGCATTTCAGAGGAGTGTATTCATAACGCCGTCGACAGTATTTGCGCTAATCCTAACACGTTACTTCATGAGCGCCGAATAAGGGATGGATAGAGGAATTTCCTTCTTGTTATACATTTTTTTTGTACTTTTTCGTGTTGCTTGTGCTGTCGGCGTACTGTGGTTTAAAATTTTGCACTTATTTGACAAACACCCTGTATTTCTGTTATTTATTCACGTAGATTATTATGACCCGGTTGCTCAGTCACAGTTTAACTTTAATCTTAATCAGTTTTTTTTTTACATAGGAACAGATGGAAGTTAACTGAAGACTAACGTTAGACTGTAACTGAAAGTTAAAATCGTCGATTGTCATGGGGCAATGGACGATCTTAACTATAGTGCGAAAGAAGTTGTTCATCATAATAATATAGAGAGAAAAAAAAACTTAGCGGCTGATACACGTCACAGGCGAGTAGGTCCACCAAAAACCGCAGTTCATTTCCATACATCTGCCTGTGTTTATTATGTTATGTGCAGTGACGAATAATAAAAGTCAGAGGAATTAATTGTTTACGCATTCATTGACCACAGCCATGTACAAAAATAATATGAATAAGGGAGTGTCATTCATAAACATCGTAAAACGTCGGCCTTATCACGCGCGCAGCGCACAAACGTAAACATTCATGAAAAACTGAAACTAAAGAGGATGTGGTCTGTCTTTCTTTCTTTCTCGTACATACGCAATCGTCTATCTGGGGTCAGATACACGGGTTACTCATTTGGGTGGGTGTTTCACGTGTCCATTCACGAACTGATAACTGATAATTTTTTTTTTCGATTTTCATCGTCCAACCTCAGGAGCGCGGTTTTTCCAACGAGTGAGCGCGTGATTCACGCGTGCGACACGTCTACACGAATTTCTATTTTTTATGTTCACTTTTACTTGTGTGTACGCGTATCCTATTTTCGTTGTTGCGCAACGAAAGTGCGAGCGAGTGAGCGAGCGAGCGAGTGAAAACAATGCGTGGCTCTATTTGAGGACGCCAACGTCGCCGATTTGGTCCTGCGAAAGTCATGTCGACGGACGTAAAACGAATTTTAATTGTATCTGGGCCCCGGCGCAGGCGAAGCGCTTCTCGTCTCTCCGGGCACTTTCTTTCTTCGTGATTTATGTACAAACATTGGAGGTAATTCCGTCTGTTGCATCAAAAATCTAAACCCGTGAAGTATACTGCCGCTAAAAAAAAAAATACAATGAACCTCTAAAGCATAGGTTCCCAAAGTGGGGCGGTAGCGCCCACCAGTGGGCGCTGAAACGTTCTAGGGGGGCGGTAGCGAGTTTACGGGCAATCGGAGGGGCATTTTCTCAAATTAATACAAATAAAATGAAAAATTAAACAGAATAAAATTCGATTTAATGATAATGTTTTTCGAGCATACTCGAGTATGATTTTTATTGTATTGTATTGTTTACAAGATGATGGCCACTACCATGGGCGTAGTCAGGATCTTGGGTAATTATTTACAAAAGCTACAAGCGGATCAAAAATTATACATTTTGGAGGACATGTTTTACAAAATTAACTGTAACTCAAATGAGCTTAATTAAAAAAAAAAATTAAAATCGTTGTGTTGTCCTTCTTTAATCAATATTTATATATACGGCGAGTTTTCAATCCTTTTATAATCGTTGGTTATACCAACGGCGCTACGCGTCAAGCGTCATTTTAAACAAACATGGCCATTTAAACAAGTTTGTTTTTAATTTTTTTTTTGCTAAACTAGCAGCGGGCCCGAAATAAAAATAGTGTTACGAGACAACATACAGGTTGTTCTTTTACTGTGTGAAAATTTAAACCTGCGATATATTATCATAAATGGAAACGATTGAACTCATATGTTCTTAACATAAATGTAATAGTTTTCGAGGAAAATGCAGTGACAGATTTTCACTGAACCGTTTGAGAACTGCTGGCATAGCTAAAAGTGGAACGCGGGCGCCTCTTCGATTACGACCGGCAGCCGAAGTAGGCCAGGGTCAGTGCCTTACTGGATCTTGAGGAGGAACGACGTAAATCAGCGCCACCCCGATCAGCTGGTCGGGGTCAAAACGTTTGCAATTTAAATTAACTTGACTGCAAGTAATTACAAGTTTAAGTATTTTAAATTGAAATCTAGTGCAATTCAAGAAGCTGCGGTTCGTAATTGCCGAACAAATTAAAAGCGAGGTACAAACAAAATGTAATTTCTCATTCCATATTATTTTTAATAGACTTATAAAAATTTGACATTTACTTTGTTTCCAAGGACCGTAAGTGGTAATGCTTTCATAGCTAGCAGCGAGATTGCAGCAAAAGTTTATTTACGTAAAAGGGTGAAGGAAGAAAATTTTTAACGCGCTTGCCTAATTGGTGCATTAATTTTCATCGATAGTTGATGTCGTAAAAGAATTAAATGTAATATTACTTCGATCAGTGAATTAAAATTATAAAAATTTTAAATAAAATAATTAACAAACGATATCAGTAATTATTACTAGAAACTTCGCGTTGAACATCGAGTGGGGTATCGGTGGGCGTGTTCATACCGAGAGAAAGGCGAAGTTGACTTTCCTATATTTCTCGAACATTTCAGCGGTTCCAAACAAGTGGTCCATCCGAATTTTTTTGGCTGTGATACTGTGGCCACCAAAAATACCCGCAGAAGGTAGCATTTCGTGTACTTACATTGAGGCTTTTTTATTTGCATGCAGTAAAAGAACACCCTGTAGTATATAGTGGTGCTATGTGCAAAATTTCATATTCAAACGTCAACTTGTAGCTTTTGTAAATAATTACCGAATCTTGTTTAGGGGAGGGCAAAGTAGATCAAATCTTATCAAAACAAAAAATGATAAAAATTGAAAATTTTAAGGAAATTTGAAAAAAAGCTGTAGAAAATCGAAAAAAAATGTGTTAAAAATTAAATATTTTAAAAATGAAGAGAATGAAAATCATTAAGAATTTAAGCGCATTATTTTAAATAAAAGAAAAAATCAAGGTCAACCCAATCCAACTGAATTAACCCCAGTACAACCCAAGAAAAGAATTTTACAATAGATAAAAACGTAAGAAATGATCAAAAATCGAAAATTGAAGGAGATTGAAACAACAAATCTCAAGAATAAAAAATTAAAAAAAATTAAAAATTAAAATCATAGAAAATTCAAATATCTTTAAAAATTTAAAAAAATATATTTAAAGGTCAACCGAACTAAATCTAAATTAAGTGAACCCAACCTAACGAAACCGAAACTAAGCGAGCCTGCTAAACTAAGTCCAAATGGACTCAACTTCTTTTAATCATGGAATGTGAAACTTAACGTTTCAATGTCAAATCAAATCAACTAAACCACCGAACTTAAGTAAATCCAACCAACAAAGGAATTTTACAAAAGATAAAAAAGCTTAGAATTATCAAAAATCAAAATATTAAAAATTTTAAGGAAATTTGAAAAAACTAAAAAAATTTAAATGTAAGATGTTACTTAAAAATTAAGAAAAATATCCAAAAAAATAACAAAAAAACCTTTCAAGGTTAACCCAACCCAACTGAATTGAACCCGGCCGAAGAAAATATGAGAAATTATTAAAAACCGAAACAATAATTTTGAAAAAATAAAAAAATTTAGACACTATAAAAAGAAGCCCAACCAATCTAATAACTTATTTAACTCTGGGAAAGAGATAGCCTATTTGAATACAGGCGGAAGAATTGTTAGAATTTCGTTTCTTGGAGAAGTTGGCATTGTAACATCACTTTTTGTATCTTGTTTAAACATCCTCCATCTTTAAGAATTGTTTTTAGAACTGGTGCAAGAGCTTTTCTCTTGTCTTTGCAGTTGGATCGCACATTTTCTTTCTTTTTCGTAAGTATTTATTTTTAATTTATTTTATGTTTTTTTTCCTTTTTTTTACGATTCGCTTCTGTTTTCTGTCAGTCACCGTTCTTTTTTTTTTTTCAAAAACCCCTCGCCAAAAGTTCACCGAAAATTCTTTTATGTTTTTTTTCTTGTTCATATCATTTCATCGTTCCTCATTGATTTTCTTTCATTTATTTTTTTCTTTTGTTTCATCAGAAAACTCCTCGCCAGAAGATCACCGATTACTTTGTTCCCTTGTACTTCGTCACTCTTTGTTGACTTTCTTTTGTTTATTCCCTCTTTCGATTTGATTTTGTTTAAATTTAATTTTCCTAGTGCACCGGATTTATTAATTCATTTGACGTAGTTTTTTTTTTGTTTTTTCAATTGTTTCCGTTACTGCATATTTTTTTCTTCTCTACTTCTTTACTATTTCTCTTTTGTTTATTGTCGGCCTTCGATTTTTTTCGATTTTTACGATTCGCTTTTGTTTTCTGCTAGTCTCCTTTTTTTAACTCCTCTCCGGAAGATTACCGAATATTCTTTCGTTTTTTTTTTCTGTTCCCATGCATTACGTCGTTCTTCGTCGACTTTCTTTCGTTTATTCTTTCTTTTGATTTCGTTTTGTTGAAATTTCAGTTTTCGTATCGCACGGGATCTATTAATTCATTCTCATTTGACGTAGTTTCCTTTTGTTTTGTTTTTTTTTTAATATTTTTTCAATTGTTTCCTTTATTGCTTATTTTTTTTCTTCTTGTTTCGATTTTAAGTTTCCTGTCGACCTTCGATTTTTTTTTTCAAGGGCTCCTGCTTTTTGTTAGTCTCGTAACTGTTTCTTTCATTGAAATCTTTTTCGTTTTTACGATTCGCTTTTGTTTTCTGCCAGCCTTCGACTTTTTCTTTTTCAAAAGATCCTTGCCGGAAAATCAACATCGCAAATTCTTTTGTCTTTTTGCTTTTTTTTTCTTTTTTTTTTTGATGCCTATTATTTCACTCGTTTCGTTATTTTTTACTTGAATTCTATTTTTTTAGTTTTTTGTTTATTGTGAATAAATGTTTCGTTTTTTATTTTCCTTTTGTATTTTGTCGGCCAGAAAGTCACCCGAAAGTGTCCTAGACCCTGATTTGGATTGGTTTGATGTAAGGGTGTTGTAAGGGTTTTGTAACAAAAGAAAACCAATTCCAATAAATTCGAAAGAGAGAGAAGAAAAGGCGATTTTTTTTTCTTGGATTAGGTACAGTTAAACTGAGCTTAATTAGGTTGGGTTGACCTTGAGATTTGTTTCGCCTGTTTTAAGTTTTTCGTTAATTGTTAAATAATCTTCAATTTCACATTTTGTCCGGCTTTGTTCTTTAGATTCAGTTCAGATGAATTGGCATTATCGGACTTAATTTAAATTAATTAAAAATAAGAAGAAAAAGGAAACACAACGCAAGATAAAAAGTTAAAAGAAATCAAGCAAGTGTTAATAAATAAATTAAGATATTTTGAAAAGCGTCATTTCGTCAGCAAATCCGAAATGCGCGCAATTTTAATATCACTTGCGATATCTTACGTAATAATTTTATACAGCGTGATCAACAATGATCTGAAATGTTTCCGAAATATTATCAATCCATTATCTATGCGTTACTTCATTAACGCCATGGGGATAATAAAAAGATTATTGTAGAGCGGCACGTTCTATCATTATTTTAGTTAGATATATTTTTAGTTCTCTTATTCAATTCGATACCGCCATACGACCAATACAAAGTACGATTGAAGAGTGACATAAATTACACTCAACTTAATTATAAGAAGCGCTTCGAGAAAATTGCATTTGTATTGCAAAACCGTCCCTGCGCAGAGGTACTGGGTCAGGTAAGCAGCGCCGCGCCGATTTTCCCAGGGGGCGCTCTCCACTAATTGTAAGCAAGCGCTGCATTCTATTTTGTTTTAATAACGACGAAAGCCGATGTGCGGCGCCTCACGAAAAATATTCTTCTTCCATCACAGTCGAAGCAAGCAGAAAACAAAAGATTACGACACGTATGCAGGCGGCTTGGAAGTCGAATCGAAAAAAAGTGAGTCATAAAATGAGTGCGCGCTCGATAAGAGGTCAATAAAATAAAATGCCAAAGGCTGTCACATTGTTTTTAGCGGCGTTATAATTAACATTGTCGTATTAGGCAATCCGACAACGGCAAAGGAAGTAAATCTGAGCTCAACATCTGAAAGGATAGGAGCGAAAAAACTGCTGCAGCGTTGCTCCAATCACAAGCCAGATTGTTGCGAAATGGTAGTAACAACGTCCCCTTCTTCGAGCGTATTCAAATGTTCTGGAACTAGCTGTATGGAATTTGTTTGAAAAGTAATGATTTTGTTTCTGGAATGGTTCTCAAAACCGTCGGGAGCATGAGCATTACAAAAAAATCCAAGGTTCTAGGTTGACAGGTGACAGTTCTAGGACGACGGGTCAAGAGCATGCGCAAAACAAAACTTTGGATTCTTTTGTGTAATGCGCATGCTCTTTGAATTGTCTTCGCGAGAACCCGAGCATGCTTAATACCTACAGAAATATTAAAATTGTGCGTGTTTTATAAATTTACCGAACGCGTGTCAATTTTGTCAACGAATTGTAGGTTATGGCTAATTGTTATCGATTATTGTCAATTGGAGGTTAGAATATCCTGTTGGCTAGATTTTTTTTTGTTTAATGATTATGAACAAACAATACTATCTGAGGACGGGGTTACGATAAACATTCATTCACCATTGGTTAGGTCTCTCATTACCAATGTTCTTTCTTTCTTTCTCACTTCCCTAACCGTAACAGGCGCTGAAGGTAAACGTCTTAGCCTCCGGGCATCGCATTCCAATTCGATAAGGACCATGCAAATTATAAGTAACCCTTTACGAGTATCTGTTCAGTAAAATGGAACAATACACTTACCGTGGCCGTTTCTCCGGCCCCACCTGCTCCAGCGGCGAATCTAGAAGCTGTAGCTCCCTCATGATGATAATGGACACTGGGGAAGTCATCCTCACACGTTGACTTCTTATCTTAGCATGCATTACCCCCCACATTCACCTGTAGATACAAAACTCACCCCTCCCGATGGATATCAGCATACCTTGCCTCCCGAGCATACGTTCTCAGAATCAGTTGATGCACCGACTGCGTGAGTGTCAAGCACCACTCCGTACCGGTCCAATAACATCATGTCAGACCTTTCTGGATAGCTCACTGCCATCACCTGGTCAGGAATGCAATCAACCGAATTCCCACTCAGAATGAATGCATAATAGAGCTAATAGCTTTGCCGGTAC
This sequence comes from Prosopocoilus inquinatus, assembly GCA_036172665.1. Lineage (NCBI taxonomy): Eukaryota > Metazoa > Arthropoda > Insecta > Coleoptera > Lucanidae > Prosopocoilus > Prosopocoilus inquinatus. The sequence goes on from CM069877.1 coordinate 10,139,122, forward strand.
CGTGCTCTTCATCGGTGCTGCTTGTACGCCGCGGCAAGAACCCCGATACCGTATGCTGGTGCACGGTAGCATTCTCTGGCCAACGCCCCGTATCGCGTCCCGGACAATATTCTGCTACCTGGAATATCTCCGCATAACTCAAGACTCATGACCCTCAAATCGCATTGCCAATCGTGAGAATGTACCGCCTTAACACTTATGCCAGAACATACCATCTCAGGTCATATTCTACAGACACCCTCTAGCTAATGCCTGGCAACAACACATCTCTAATAAATCATCGCCTCCTCAAGGCTAATATTTCGTGGACAGCCCTTATCAAATATCCACTACATATTTTAACCACTTCGCGAGCCCCAGTTATTCCGCGTTCACCTACGGCGCTAACCCTCGGGTGACTGTCGTAATCTCTTCCGTTTCTTTGCTGTCAAGACTAAACACCCCTCCATATCATATTACCAAACTAATAATGTAAACAACAAATATGTTAGTGCTTCAGAGATATCCCGAGAATGCATAAATTTTCTTAAATTCTAAACTTGTAAAATAAATTACTAAAACAATCCCAATCAAATATGATGTGCCATTATTCAAAGTCTACATAGATCCGACAGACACCGTGCAAGACTTGATATTAAACCTTGCACTTGCGAAGTGACAGAAAAGTATCGGATCAGTCAATGGTACCCTGTCGTATAACGTAATAATCAGACCTAGGCGATCTCTAGGCGGAAGGTCTCGTTAAATATACGAGGAACTACTAATATGCTAATAAGCGGTCACAGCCGTAAAAAGAAGTACGAATTTTTAACGCTTGTCCGCCGTAAAATCAAAACAATAAACCAGTCAAACCCTGAGAAGTCTATGCGGCACGCAATAACCACTAAAGCTTTGGTCGACTGGATATAAAAAGTTGTTTAGGTAACCGACAAAACTCGCAGTCATTTTGTAGTGATGGGGGTGGTATAATTGATTCGAATTAAATGTATTATGCCATATAGTAGAATTATAACTTTTCATAATTATTATTAATTTGAAAGAAACTGTAAAGGCAATTCTGTTACACAAGTGCTTTACAGCGGATGCTTGCTTTTAATAATGCGATGAGCGCGACGGCAAGAGTGGCTCGCGCATATACGAGCATGCCGATGATGCCTCGCTGTTCACCCTCGATGTTTAGGTTGCGCTTGATACCGCTCTATCACCTCGATGTAAAACAAATGTACAGCTTTAAATATGTAGAATCGTGCTATTCCTAGAGTACAAATTTTCTAAATAGTTGTCTTAAAAGTGTATTATTATACACTCTTTTACCATATTTTGTATAATTATATATTACTGTCAGAGATGAATAATAAACTGATACTATACTAAAATTCATCTTCGATATACAGGCTTCCATTTCGAATGCGATTTAAACATCGAGGGTGAACAGCGAGGCATCTTCGTATGCATATTTGTACCCTAAGCGGAGCGTTGAAATCTACGCCGCTGCTTTGTTTACATCGATCTTGGTTTTCACCAAATATCCTACGAAAGTCCTAGCCATACGAGATTTTGTATCAAATGTTGCGCGGTGCAAAAAAAGTATTTCAATATTAAGTATCGACATCGATTCATTACTTATCAATCACGCAAATTTATTAATGCGAGCAGTTTTTAGATTTGTGTGCGAAGTAATCGCATTTGACTTTCAGCTCTTTTTCTTTAAGTGTGATTGATTATAAATAATATTCGCACCTCAAGTGGTTACTATGCTTATCTATTAACTTAACAAGCTGTTAAATTCACTTTTTTGTAGTTCGTTGCATCACAACTGCACTTGCGTTGCTTAATTTTTACTAAACGTCACTTGGTTATGCGCCGTTATGTTTCCGTTACGTTTCGCGCATGTCCAAATATTTTCACGTTTGGAGTTGGCATTGATTCTATCAACGTGTCCGTCGATAATCTATACTACACCGTACCACACAAAACCGGCTGCTCTTGACTTACTGTTGAGGTTAAGGTGATTGCAGCGGCGGCTTTAGGCTTTAAAGCCGCGTTTTCAGGGGCCCCGCGCCATCTGTAATACGTGTTTTATTTCAATTTTTAAAATATTTGCGTGTCCTGCTCTTATTACTAGAATAACATCTGTTATATGAGGACTAGATTGTGTGGTTTCCAATAATTGTGTGCCTTTCGCCAAGAAATTTAAGTTTGGTTGTGAACAATCGTATTCTTGTAACTGAAACTTACTTTTTATTGATTGCAATCTCCGTCGTAGCGCAGACGTGCATTTTATAGTGCTAATCACTTCCCCCCACGTTTTGGATCTGTTTTGTTTTGCAATTCCTAGAGAGTTTTCATACACCTCACCTGACCTGCACTCTTGAAATAAATCTCTACGAGTTCGCCACTTTCTAGCTTGATTTCAACATCTCGTCGGCCTAGAGTCGGTGTTTTTTTGGCGTTGGTTTCGCAAGTATCTTGCATTCGTCTGCAACTGTATTTCACAATATTTATTGTGAATTAAATAGGTTGTTTATCGTACGTTTATCTCCATTTGTGGTTCTGATTTATGTCATCTCGATTTTGATTCGTTCGAACTCTTTCCTCCGGACTTATTAATCCAATCCTCTTCTTCGGCTAAGATTAAGCGGCGGTCAATATTATTTTTTTTTTCGCGTTGAAGTAAATAAATCTTCACGCCCGTCACGACTGAGCTGCTGGCTGTGGCGTAAGTTAATTTACTCGGCACATTTGTGTTGCTGCGAAATAAGCTTTTCGTCGGCTTGTTTTCGGCCGGAGTTACAAATTGTTTTCACACTGAGCGTTTATCGTTACCGGTTCACACTGACATCAGGTTTTACTCGGTTAGTTCTGACTTATGTCATCTCGGTTTTGATTCGTTCTAATTCCTTCCTCCGAACTTATTAATCCGATCCTCTTCTTCGGCTAAGATTAGGCGGCGCTCAATATTATTTTCTTTTTTCGCGTTCAAGTAAATAAATCCTCATGCCCCTCACGACTGAGCTGCTGGCTGTGCCGTAAGTTAATTTCCTCAGTACAATTTTTTTTGTTACGATTCGAGTCGCTAACTTCAAAAGAAACAGAAGAACAAACAAAGAAGGAAAAACAAGTGACCAGTTACAAATACGACTCATGTGGCTAACTTCAAAAGAAACAGAACAACAAAGAAAGAAGGAAAAATAAGTGACGAGTTACAAATACGACTCGAGTGGCTAACTTCAAAAGAAACAGAACAACAAAGAAGGAAGGCAAAACAAGTGACGAGTTACAAATTACTTTCACACTTGACATAGACCCACATTGACATCAGCTTTTACTCGGTTGGTTCTGACTTATGTCATCTCGGTTTTGATTCGTTCGAACTCCTTCTTCCGGACTTATTAATCTAATCCTCTTCTGCGGCTGAGATTAGGCGGCGCTCAATATTACTTTTTTTCACGTTCAAGTAAATAAATATTCACGCCCGTCACGATTGGTCTGCTGGCTGTGGTGTAAGTTAATTTCCTCGGCACATTGGTGTTGCTGCGAAATAAGCTTTTCGTCGGCTTGTTTTCGGGCGGAGTTACAAATTGCCTTCACACTTGACGTTTATCGTTATTGGTTCCCACTGACATCAGGTTTTACTCGGTTGGTTCTGACTTATGTCATGTCGGTTTTGATTCGTTCTAACTCCTTCTTCTGTACTTATTAATCTGATCCTCTTCTGCGGCTGAGATTAGGCGGCGCTCAATATTACTTTTTCACGTTCAAGTAAATAAATATTCACGCCTGTCATGATTGGGCTGCTGGCTGTGGCGTCAGTTAATTTCCTCGGCACATTTGTGTTACTGCGAAATAAGCTTTTCGTCGGCTTGTTTTCGGACGGAGTAACAAATTACCTTCACACTTAGCGTTTATCGTTACTGGTTCCCACTGACTTCGGGTTTTACTCGGTTGGTTCTGACTTATGTCATCTTGGTTTTGATTCGTCCGAACTCCTTCTTCGGGACTTATTAATCTGATCCTTTTCTTCGGCTAAGATCAGGCGGCGCTCGGTATTTTTTTTTTCGCGTTCAAGTAAATAAATCTTCACGTCCGTCACGGCCGAGCTGCTGGCTGTGCCGTAAGTTAATTTCCTCAGTACAGTTTTTTTGTTACGACTCGAGTGGCTAACTTCAAAAGAAACAGAACAACAAAGAAGGAAGGCAAAACAAGTGACGAGTTACAAATTACTTTCACACTTGACATAGACCCACATTGACATCAGCTTTTACTCGGTTGGTTCTGACTTATTGTTGGTTTTTTCTTAATCGTAGTAATTAATAATGTTTTTTTTTGCAGGAGAGTAAAATAAAACGTCCTTTTTTTACGAGTGAGAAACTCACAGAGCAATAATTAATTGCTGTACCTGTAATAGAAATTGAATCGTGTCAAGTAACAGTCACTGACGTATTGGAAAGATTATTTTAACTACTTTATTCTTTTTCTTAATTTATTTAGTATTTTCTGATTTTTTATACCTAATACAAAGAGATCAATCAAAGTTTTCCCTTATCCAAAGGGCCCCGCAAGAACTTCTTGCCTGGGGCCTCGCAATTCTTATGGCCGCCCTCTGGGTAAGGGTAATTGTATTGTAGAGCTAATTGTTTCTCTTGTGTAAGTTAACGGTTAATTTACCAGCAATTGTTATTTTTATGGGGGAACAGAGGAAGAAAGATTAACGGAAATTGGAACCATTCAGGAAACAACTGAAAAAGTATACAGGTCCAGAAAATGTGTTCTTCCACCATCCACCAAATTATGGCCAACTCCAAACGTGGAGAACGTCCGAACGCTTTTTGCTGTGCCTTCATTTTCCTTGTCGTTTTTTCTTTTTGTTTTACCTTGCTTCTCTTCTCAACGCTTCTTTCTTTTGAATAGAACTTGGAAGGCCAAGCAAACACAGATTTAGAATAATTTAGAAGTGGCAGGAGCAAAGAGGAAAAACAGTTGTCCCCAATTATCATAATGTGAGAAGTCGGATTATTAAAAAGAAGTAGAAAAGTCTAGGCTCTAACATAAAAGGCGTAGAAGAGGATCAAAGGTACATGGATCGAGGTAAATATGGCGCAGAGATTTGGCAGGGGTTTGTAAAGAAGGCCAAGAGAAATCATGGACATTGCCAAGAAATAGGTAGGCAGGAATGGAAACATACCTCGTCTCGGCTAAATACTGTAGAAGAGGATAAGAGGTACATAGATCGAAGTAAACATGGCGCAGATATTTGACAGGGCTTTGGAAAGAAAGCCGAAAGAAATCATGGACATTGCCAAGAAATAGGTTGGCAGGAATGGCAACATGCTTCGTCTAGGTTAAGACTGTAAAAGATTTTATTTTAAATTTTGGAAACGCATAAAGAAGAAGATAAAACACTTCCTATGTTGACGGAAATTCACCAAACCAATAACATTCACAAATAAAAAAATAAACACCTTGTGCAATGTTGACAAAGCGATTTGCAACAACTCCAGCAGCGAATTGGAGGAGATGATGGTCGTGGATGCGGAGAGAGAGAGAGAGATCGAAATTCCACGTACACATCTCAGAGAGAACAGCTGCCTACGATCGCCGACCGTTCGTTCGTTCGCGAAACGAGCTACAAACCCATTAACATTACTTTCAGTTTTTGCACGTTTAACCTACTTCGCGCGATTCATTCAATTCTGTTTTCGTACTTTCGCTTTCCGCTTCTCACTTTCAACGTCGGTCGTCGCTTCGATCGACGATTATGACTTGACGCACGTTCTATAACAGATAGTTCCTTGGCTGATCGCGAGGTCTATATGAAGAATTGGTTGATCAAACTAAAATTTTTACGATTTTAACCTAACCACATTTTTGTGATTTGGGGCAACTTCTGCGATAAATATTTGGGCCGTAGACATGGTTTGGTATGGGTTGGAAATTTCAGGTCTCCTTTGGTTCAATTGAAAACGCTTTACCAAACCTTATATATAGGGTTACAACTAATTAAAGGGCCACCATGGGGATCTCGGTAAACTCGTACAAAGACTGTTAAATTAGAAAAAAAGTTGCGTTATTTTGGAGCCTATCAAAATATTCAAAAAAATCTTTTCTACCTTCATTTGTTTCTGAAATATCTTCAAAAAAAAACTGGAAGCTCTAATTTTCGAAAATCTCGAATATCTTTTTACCTCTGATTAACAAAACGATAACTACAAACCGTTGAATGATTTGGGGTAAAATTTACCGATACAAGCCGCTGTAAAAAAAAGAAAAAACAACGGTCACTCTAAGACTGGTAGATACAAAATGTAAACACTTACGGTCTTATTAAAACATTTTAAAACAAAAGTTCATCAGTATGGAATGTTTTTTGAAACGATTCACAATAAATGGTTAAAGGTAAAACAGAATTAAAAGCAACGTTAGAAAACGTACGCCAAATGACAACGAAGCTGGTTTTTACTCAGCACCGCGACAGGTTAACCAACTTGTAGGTTAGAGTGAAATTCCCCAAGTATTGGCCAACCTAAGAGAAATGAATTTACAACCGATTGACAGTGTGATATTTGATAAAGTTATGGTAAATGATACTTAAATTTTGTGGGTCCGTTCTTAAATTTATAGAATTTTTATTATTCTTTATATGAATCATTTTAGAAATTAATCTTTTTGTAAAAACCGGTTCATAATCTAAAATCTTAACATTGTCAAAATCGAACTGTGGAAAAATGATGAGTAGATAGAGCGGTTTTTTGATTTTGATTACAATCATATTTATGATTTCTCATTCTATGGCATAGTTTTTGTTTAGTTTGGCCAATATAAGAGGAATCACATCCCATACAATCTATTTTATAAACAACGTTGCATTGATCAAGCAAAGGGATTTTTGATTTAAGTTTTGTACATAAGCTGTTGGTTGATTTTAAGGAATAAAAAGCTATTTTAGTTTGATTATTGTTTAAGATTCTGGCAATGTTATAAGTTAGGCAAAAAAGGAATTTTGAAATATTTGGCTTGATTTTGAGACTCTATTGTTTGTAATTGTGAAATATTGGGTCTGTCACTCAACAGATGGGCAATGAGTTTTATTTGGATAGCCATTTTGTATAGCCAGTTTTTGAATGATACTAAAATTCTTATTCCACAAATTTGGATCAGAAAGCTCCATGACCCTGTGTTTTAAGGACTTTAAAACTGCTAGTTTTTGGTTTAAAGGCTGTACAGAATGGTAATTAATTATTCTGCCAGCATGGGTAGGCTTTATGAACCAATCAGTGATAATCTTACCATTGTCACATCTCTCAAGCAACACATGCAAGAAGGGAAGTTTTTTATTGTTTTCTATTTCAATAGTAAATTTTAATTCATCACAAAACTCATTAAACCTTGACAAAGTCAAATCCACAGAATCACAAGGAATGCTAGTAACGATATCATCGACATAACAATATAGAAAGGGGATAGGAAACGGTAAGTTGTGTACAACAGAATTGAGCAATTTGTTCATAACTATGTTTGCTAAAATGGGGGAAGCTGGATTGCCCATGGCGGTACCAAAAATTTGTCTGTAAAATTTATTGTCAAAAATAAAATAGCTGCTGTCAAACAAGAACTCGACCATGTTGATAAAGGCTACCTTAGGTATGGCTGTGTGTAATTGTATTTGGTCCCAATCATCATTCAAAATTTTGAGTACCAATTGTTTTGAAATGTTGGTGAATAACGAAGTTACATCTAACGAAATTAAAATATAGTTATCCGGTTAAGGTTTAAAATAAAAAAATTTAAAACAAAACCGAAACTAGTCAGCTGAATGATTTAAAATTAATTTGTTTGTCCTAAAAAAAAAACCGATCAAATACCACGTTTTTCAAAATTTAACAAACAGGACGCCAATTTCATTTTTTTTTTTCTAATTAATTATCTTTTATCCCTTCGTTCTGTTCTGTTTTACGCTTCTACATTTCTCGTGGTTTAAGATTTGGCAATAAATATTTGGGCTGCAGATGTGGTTTGGAGATATTTTTTGCTTCATCTTTATTGGTTGATTGAGAAGTGAATTGCTGGGTGACGAAGCAACCCCTCACCAACTCCACTGAACTGAACTGAACGCGGAAAAGAATGAGGATTTTGTTTCTTCCTTCAAAGGAGCAATTCCTACGATACGTTTTTTTATTGAACAAGACGCCTTTTTTGGTTTGAATTCGAAAACTTGAAAAATGAGGAAGTTAGGTTTGAGTCTTTAAACTAGCCGCCTTCGTTCTTTTGACATCGCAGTAAATACGTCACTAAACTTTGAATGTGGATCTTGGCTCTCGAGATAGAGGAATATTTTTTTTTCCTTCGTATTTGTTCCCGATAATTGAACGGATGATATCTAAAGGCGACGCACTTCAATTGTTTATTTTTCTGAAAGAACACACCAGTTTTTTTTTTATGTAAACTGCATCGCGGCAAACAAAATGACAAGTTTGCGGATTTTTTTCTTGGAACATTCCCTATATCGTTCGTTCACCTGCGAGTTTATTCACCCGGGTTTCGAGCGCGAGCGCGTCGATCATTTTTCTTGTTTCTCTTTTGTTTTTTTTTTTTTCGCGGGAAATTTGAGGTTTGACGCGTCGTCTTATTCATCGCCGTTCCGGTTTCCGGCGTTTTGTGTTGTCTTTCTTCCGGGCGGGTGCGGGTGGACACGAGATTCCTGGAGAAACGGAGGATGTTGACGCAGCCCTGTGCAGCGAAATCCATGACGATCATCACTTTATCGCACTTGCGTATTTATTTTAGATTATCGCGTGTGTGTACGTGTGTACAATCAAATCGCGCAAATAATGGGATTTTTTCCTCTTGTCTGTGTTTTTTTAGCGCGTGTAAATACTCGCATGCGTCAAACACTTTTGTCTCCTCCGAGAAACCACGATCCTAAGAAACTAATTAATAATAGGTTTTCCTTGTGCCAACCATAAAAGTCAAGAAGAGTTTAAGTACAGCGACATCCTGCGATCGCTTTTTCACTTGACATTGCAACAGAATTTTATCATAGTAATAAAATGTTAGGCGAAGAACACTCAAACAATTCTAACTTCGAACTCTTACAAGGTAACACAAGAAATAACATTAAGATCTTCCAAGAGAGGTCCTCATGCACTCATGAGGCAAAGAAAAATATATTCAGGGAGTTAGAGGGTCTTTGTAGGGTCATTAGGGTATGTTTCAGGAAGTTAGAGTACCTTCGTGAGGTCATTAGGGTTACACTTTCGCGTTTCTATGCGTTACGTAATTGATAGGTGGCGCCCAAAACTTTAACACCTACCCATGCGAAGCACTACTTTCCCCACCCCATCTCCACTGAGTGGGCAGGTAAAATTACGCAACGCAACATTTTTTTCCCTCTTTCATTTGAATCCAGAGGTGACTACCGACTTGCTTGCTTGCTTCGAGGGATCCGTTAATTATAAGTTTTACATGATGTGCCAGATGCTTATTATTATCAACATATAAAATAGCGACATCTTACTATCGCTTTTTGACCTAACATTGCAGTAGGATAGACAAATTGAAGCGGGATTTGCTCCTAATAAGTCCCCCATGCAAGGCGGCCATGCTTGCTGTCAAAGCATAATGAAAGATTTTAGAAAAATTTTTTGTGCAAATCGTTTTTGATTGCAGTGAGAACCTCGAGCAGCCTCTGGACAGCTGTTTCAGCCCTGTTTGGGGCTTCTTCAGCAGAAACGTAGCTCGACATTCCCACTGCAGACCAAAAACGACTTGCCCAATTTATTCGCAAATGCGATGTAAGAATGATGAACATATAAAATAGCGACATCTTACTATCGCTTTTTGACCTAACATTGCAGTAGGATAGACAAATTGAAGCGGGATTTGCTCCTAATGAGTCCCCCATGCAAGGCGGCCATGCTTGCTGTCAAAGCATAATGAAAGATTTTAGAAAAATTTTGTGCAAATCGTTTTTGATTACAGTGAGAACCTCGAGCAGCCTCTGGACAGCTGTTTCAGCCCTGCTTGGGGCTTCTTCAGCAGAAACGTAGCTCGACATTCCCACTGCAGACCAAAAACGACTTGCCCAATTTATTCGCAAATGCGATGTAAGAATGATGAACATATAAAATAGCGACATCTTACTATCGCTTTTTGACCTAACATCCCGCTTCAATTTGTCTATCCTACTGCAATGTTAGGTCAAAAAGCGATAGTAAGATGTCGCTATTTTATATGTTCATCATTCTTACATCGCATTTGCGAATAAATTGGGCAAGTTGTTTTTGGTCTGCAGTGGGAATGTCGAGCTACGTTTCTGCTGAAGAAGCCCCAAGCAGGGCTGAAACAGCTGTCCAGAGGCTGCTCGAGGTTCTCACTGCAATCAAAAACGATTTGCACAAAATTTTTCTAAAAAATAAAAAATTTTTCTTATTATTATCATTATCTATGTATCTGTTTAAAAGAAGTTGTTTCCCGTCCGATGAAAATTGTAAGTAAAAAGTTTTTTTTTTTTAATTTTGAACCGGACAGAAATATGATTGGAAAAACACTCAACGTTCGGCTATCGATTGATAGTATTAATCGAGTGCGAAACGTTGATTGTTTTTCCAAACACATTTCTGTCCGGTTCAAGATTAGAAGAATGTATCTATTCGTGTCCATCAAACTCATATTTAAAAAAAAATAGATCTCAGGATAGCTCAATTATTGAAAGCTACTGCGCCTTGTCGACAAAGAATGGGGGACCAATGAGGAGGAGACCTTAAACACCTTGTTTTACATTTTTGAAACCCAAGTAGACGGTTTCGAACGTAATTACTCCAAAAAGAAAACAAAATTTAAGAAAATGTAAAATGGAACGAGCAGCGAAAGAAACAAAAGACTGTCGATTCGTAATGAAGTTTGCCATTTTCTTCTTCGTCAAAAAATCAAAAAAAAAGAAAAGAAAAAAGAGAAGCAAAAGAAACAAAAAAAGACGAGGAGGGATTTTGTGATAAGAATGTTTCCCTTCGTAAAAACAAAAGAAGTTCGATTTTGTTATAAAGTTTGTGCAATTTTTTTCTGCAAAAAAGAAACGAAAATGTGAAACAAAAGATATGATAACAAAAAAAGCGATTGAAACACATTCGGAAATAATAAGAAAAAAAAGCACAAGTGTGAAAGGAAACAAAACGCGATCGATTTCACGATGAAGCTTGCAACATTTTCCTTCGTCGAACAGGAAAAAAAAGAATAACGAAAAGCGAAACAAACCAAAAACGATCGATTTAGTAATAAAAAAAGAAATTCGAACAAAAATAGAGAAAACAATAATTTGAAACAACAAGAAAAAAGAATAGCGAGAAACAAAAGACCATAACAAAAAAGAAAGCGATTTGAACAAAATTTAAAAAAGGAATTAGAAAACCGACAAGTTTGAAACAAAAAAAAGAAGAAAAAGATTAAAAAGATTTTGTAATAAAAAAAAAATTATTTGAACGAATTCGAAAAACAAAGTCTGCAATTTTCTTGTTCGTCAAAAAAGAAAAGAGAAAGAGAAGCAAAAGAAACAAAAAAAAGACGAGGAATTTTGTAATGTTTTCGTTTCTTGTGTAAACAAAAGACGTTCGATTTCGTTATAAAGTTTGCATTTTTTTTTCTTTTGAGAAAAAGGAAATCGAGAATCAAAAGAAACAAAAGACGATGGATTCTGTAAATAAAGTTTGCAAAGAAAATCGAGAATCAAAAGAAAACAAATGACTATCGATTCTGTGTAAATAAAGTTGCAAAATTTTTTGTACGTCAAAAATAAAAATGAAGAAAGAAGAAAATTGAGAAGTGAAAGAAAAAAAAGATGAAAGATTTTGTAGTAATAAAAGATTATTTGAACAAATTGGAAAAAAATTAGAGAAACCGATAATCGATGATAACAAAATAAAAAGAAAAGAGCGAGAAACAAAAGACGATCGATTTAGTGACAAAAAAAATTCAATTTGAACGAAAACAAACAAAAGAATTAGAAAAACCGATAAATTTGAAACAAAAAAAAAACAACGAAAATCGAAAATCAAGAGGAAACAAATAATCGATTCTGTGTAAATAAAGTTGCAATTTCTTGTTCGCTGAAAATAAAAATGAAGAAAGAAAGAAAACGTGAACCAAAAGAATCAAGAAGTGAAAGATTTTTTAATTAATGGAAAAAAATATTTTGAACAAATTCGAAAAATGAAGTTTGAAATTTTCTTCTTCGCAAAAAAAGAAAAGAAAAAGAGAAGCCCTTCGTAAAAAAGAATGAAGTGCGAAAGGAAACAAAACGCTATCAATTTCGCAAAGAAGTTTGCAATATTTGCCTTCGTCGAGCAGGGAAAACAAATGAATAACAAAAATTAAACAAAAAAGAAGACGATCGAGCTAGTAAGAAAAAAAAAGCAATTCGAACAAATTTAAGAAAAAGAGAGAAATCGATAATTTGAAACGAGAAACAAAAGACAATCGATTTAGTGACAAAAAAGCAATTCGAACAAATTCGAGAAAAAATAGAAAAAGCGGTAATTTGAAATAAAATAGAAAAGAAAAACGAGAAACAAAAGATTTAATCACATAAAAGTAATTTGAACAAATTCGGGAAAAGAAAATAGAAAAACCCATGACTTCGAAACAAGAAAAACAAAGGAAATCGAAAATCAAAAGAAAGCAAATAACGATCGATTCTGTATAAATAAAGATGCAAAGTTGCAATTTTTTGTTCGTCAAAATTAAAAACGATGAAAAGAGGAAAATGAAACAAAACAAACAAAAGACGATCGATTTAGTAATAAAAGAGCAATTTGTACAAAACAGAAAAAAGAATTCGAGAAATCGATAATTTGAAAAACAAAAAAGAAGGAAATCGAAGATCAAAAGAAACAAATACCATCTGTTCTATATTTAAATAAAGATGCAATTTTTTGTATGTCAAAAAATGAAGACAGAAGAAAAACGAGGAACAAGAGAAGCAAGAGATGAAAGATTTTTTGATAGAGAAGAAAGATTATTTGAACACATTCGAAAAAAGAGAGAAAGGAATGACAGACCATAAATTTTGCTGTGACTTAATCTAGAGTACAATATCTTTTTCTTCGTCAATAAAAAATGAAAAAAAAAAGAAAAGTAAAAGAAACAAAAATAGTAACAAGAGAATATATTTAAATAAATTCGAGAGAGAGAAAGAGAAAAGACAATAGGTTTGAAAAGAATAACATTTTTTTTTTAATTGGGCGTAGTTGGTTGAGTACAAATGGGTGGAGTTGAGTTGACTGTGAGATTTGTTTTACCTATTTTAAGTTTTTCTTTTTTTGTTAATTTTTTATTTCTTGTTTTGTTTGGGCTGTTTTAGGTTGAGCTCAGGTCAGAGAAAAAGGTAAAGGGACTCAAGCAAATATCATTTAAATATCATTTTAATATTATTTGCAAGAAAAATGTTTTTTTTTACAACAAATTCAATGAGAGACTTTTCATTACGTCGCGTCGTCATTACGTCGGTGGTTCACTGTTGGGCGGAGTTCCTCAGGATTCGTAGTCCGATCCTTCGTTGTTTATTCTAACAATTTCTTCGAGGGCCTCCTCTCGGTCAACCTTCAGTGCAGTTGTTCAGGGGTTGATGATTAGACCATTATTATTATTTATCGCGTGCAAAATTGTTTTTCTTTTGCAAGAGTAAAACAAAAGGTTCTAATATTGTCATATTGTTTTAAATATGAATGTTAGTTATAAGGGAATCTTTAATAACTGTCCGGGGGGGTTCGGTATTGGGTGGAGTTCCTCAGGATTTCCCAACTGGACCTCTGCTCTACATTCCAACAAGAATTCCTCCTCCACAGTGGTCAAACTTCAGTGGATTTCCTCAGGGGTCGGTGGTTAGGACTTTACTTTCTATCGCATGCGTAATTGTTTTTTTTTTAAGTTATTTATATATAACATCGCGAAGGTTAAGGTGCGATTATTATTATTGTTATTATATTAATCGGCAGACTTGTGTGTGTTTGCACAGACGCAAATATCCGAGGAGTGAGTAATACTCGATGCATATCATACCTGGGTAAATATTTTTTTCGCTTTTTTTTTCTTAAGTCGCAGAACGAGATGTTTTGTTTGATCTGTTCATTTAGCTCGCTGATAAACAACGATATGAAATTACGCGGAAATTATAATCTTTGTAGTGGTGCGATCTTTATCGCCCCGGATTTATTTTTATTTGATTATGTACACATGGATTGAATTTATTAATCTCAGGGCCTAAAATTGTTGTTGTTTAACCTAGTACCGAAATTATTTTCACAATAATTATTCTGGTATAAACAATTTCGAATGCCAGAGCGTACTTTCTGAAATAACATTACAGCAGGAGCCGAATCGTTATTTTGTCAAAGCACGTTGTTATGAATACAGTGGTTCTCAGAAAAGTTATCGATCTTATTTTCACAATGATTATTCTATAGTAATCTTTTTATTGATAGGCGATAGACGCGAAGTTGAAAAAGAGTAGTTCGTAACGATTGAGATCAAATTTGAATTTAATAATAATTTAATTTAATAATAACTGCGAGTTGTGTAACAAGTTATACCAATCCTTAAAATCCGCAAAAAAAAAATAGGGTGTAGTTTAAATAATATCGGTCTACTTGCATGTGCATTCTGGAACAACATTACATCAAACATACCAAATCGTTGTCATTCTAGAGTTATGTAACAAGTTATACCGATCTGTAAAATCCGCCAAAAAAAATTAGAGTATAGTTTAAATAAGATCGGTCTACTTGCATGTGTATTTTGGAACAACATTACACCAAAAGTACCGAATCGTTGTTATTCCAGAACACAGGGAAATGGTGTTTAACTCTATATTGTCTACAAACGACCAAGCAGAGTTTCCCTATTCCACTTACATCGAGACTGTACTGTTATTCAATATTCTAAGTAAAATCAGAGGGTAAGAACCCCATGTCGGTCTTATACTGAAAACATTAAAAATTTAAGTTACAAAATTAAATTTTGGTAATTTTAAAATTCTTACCGTCTTGTAGACTTACACCTTAACTAACAACGCCCAAGAAAGACTGAAAGTATGGCATTTCAGCCTTTTTTACCCAGAATTTTGTATAAAAACTTGCACCACTGGACAACATAACCTCAAATTTTCAAAATTAGAAACAAAATTCTCCTAAATTTCAACTACCTTAGTCTAACGCTGTTATATAATTAGATAAAATTTTAATTCTTCTTCTCAAACGTAGGCCAAGCAATGAGACCAAGACATGATGCCCCCCACCTTCACCATCCTGTGCTTTGAACTCGTCAGGCAGGTTCAGTGGCGGCTTTAGGGGCGGGCGAACCGGGCAACCGCCCAGGGCCTCGCGCCATCTGCTGTACATGAATTTTTCAATATTTTAACCCACTACACTTCAGTCAGAGTGAAGATTATGCAATATCGAATATAGATACGAAAATATTTGCGGATCTGTATAAAATGAACACGTTAGAGACTTTATTCAATCAAAAAGAAAGATAAAAATCTTACATATAAAAAAAATAATCATCCTTAATATCCCCTTATTAAATCGTACTTAGACATAGAGAAACAACATTTTCGAAACACGACCAGCTCGTATTTCTAGAATAATATCTGTTGGATATGAGGACTAGATTTTATGGTCTTCAATATAATTTTTTTTGCCCCTCCTTAGAATTTATTTTCTATTTTTTAACTATTAGATTATCTTTCATTCGTTGCAATTTTATGTTTTGATTATCAATTGATCGTCTTTCCTTTTCTGTTTTCCCCTTAATTTATTCGATTTGAGTTTTACTTTAAATTTTAATTCTTTCCACGGATTGCCAATTTTTGTTTTTGTTTTTCTTCTAATTTCTTCGATTTTGTTTTACATTTTCATCTCTTCGATCCATGGCCATTTTTATTTTCTCTTTTATGTGATTTGACTTTGTTTATTGATTAACAATTAATCATCTTTTGTTTTTATTTATTTATTTTTTCTTTAATGTACTTGATTTTAACTTGTTTTATATGTTAATTCCTTCTATCGATCGCCATTCTTATGCGATTTGATTGATTTTATTTATTGATTATTAACCGATCGTCTTTTGTTTTTGTTTTTCGTTTTATATACTCGATTTGAGTTTAATTCATTGTTTTCTCTTTTATGCGATTTGATTGTTTGTTTTTATTTTTTAATTATACTTTAACGATTGATTCTTATTATACGGTATTTATTTTCGTGTATCACCTTTTGTTTTCTGTTTTATCTTTCGTTTAACTTTATTTGAGAAGATTTTTATTTTTTATTTTTTTCATTCATTTACACGATTTGAGTTTATTTCATTTTAATCTTTGATACTTACAGATTCAATTTTTTGTTATCAATATTCACATCGATTTGACTTACTCTTAATTTTACATAGTTTTATCTTCATCCACAATCGTCTTTTGTTTTATCAGATTTGACGATATTTTATTTTTATTTTGAATATCAATTAATCGTCTTTTATTTATATATTGTTGTTTTATAGTTACTTTTTCTTTCTAAGTCGTATTTGTAATTCACAGTTTTACTTGTTTGTTCCATAGTACCATTTTTATTTCACGCTTTCAAATAACGATATATTTTAAAAATTGGACCATGTCAAATAAGTCACTTATTTTACCTGCCCTTTTTTAATGTATTGAGAATTTTCTGCTTTTTATAATGCAAAGAAGACAAGGAACTTTTTCCCCTACCCCAAGGGTTCGGGCTTTCTCGCTCGGGGCCTCGCAACTATTAAGGCCGCCTCTGGGCAGGTTTAATGTAAGTCGCCGTTTATTGCCTCTTCGGTTTTTCAAAAAGCTCCTCCAAGGCCTTTTCAAACTCAACCCCATCCAACTGCGACTTAATAACAGGATTCGAACTCACGTCATATGTGCTGCTAAAAGTAGCTGGTTACCGAAACGGTAATCCAAACCACCACCAACAACAACACCACCAGACGCTGGGGAATATTGCCAAACGACTAACTCTCCGAAGCGCTTTATAAATTAATAAAGCAACACCAACCATGCCCCCAAATGTTCGAAAAGAAGGATTTGCATGAATCAAAACCATCGTGACGTCAGCAAGGACCAACGAGCACCAATCTGACGTAAGGAAACCCCAGTGGTGTCAAAGGTCAAGAGTAAAACCTGTTGAAACTATCCGTCGAAATATTAGCTCGCAAAAACCTGTATTACTAATTCGATAAAAAAAAACAGGCGGCAATGGAAATGTTTTAACTCTCCAACGGCGTCAAACAATAATTTCGAACGGTTCTCGCGGAACAGATGAAATCCGCCCGCGCTCGTTTATAAAAGATGATGCAATCCTATCTAAAAATAGAATCTCCGAAAGATATTGTTCATTTATTTAGAACCACAAAGGAGTGTCGATGCATCGAGAATTTCACACTATTTCGTGGCCGGAATATTTTAAAACGAATGCCCGAACAAGCGTCTAAAATAAAAAGCAAAGCGTGAGGTTTTTTGAAGTTTGTTAAATTTATAATTATTTCGGCGACGACAAAGCTGATAATAAAAAGCTGGCTGCTTTTGCTATGGCAAAACCGTTGAGAACGGGCGCGGTCTGAAGCTTTTACTACCCACGCGACTTCCTAAGATGATGCAGTCAGTACGCGTTGAACTGAATATACGGCACACCGTAACAAATTATGTGTTGGAATCGTTGTTATTCCAGAACACAGGGAGTTGGTGTTTAACTCTATATTGTCTGTAACGTCACGATGTAAATGACTGGGGCAGTTTCCCTATTCCAATTACATCGAGGCTGTATTGTCACTGAATATTCTAAGTAAAATCAGAAGAAGAAAAAGAACCCCACGTCTGTCTTATATTGAAAACATTAAATATTTATTCTGGTTCGGTCGTAATTCTCCAGAAGGTGGTCGAATTCAAAAAGATTGAGTTGCCTGCTGACATTTCTTGAATGACTGTGCGTCTCGGAGAGTGAGGGATGTTACTGGAGGTTGCAGTTCTTGTAGACACGTATTTGACTGGCTGATTGGTTACACGAAACAGCGTAAGCTGGTGCGCATGTGTAGATGTGGTGGGGGGCTCGCCTGACTACAGTATTAAAGCGCTGTACGAATGTATACACACTTGCGGCGAAATCTTTTAGAACGAGTAAATTTTCCACGGTTTACAGCGGAGTGTTGATATTACTGTTAATACTGTTACTAAATAGTAATGTCAGGTAAATCAATTTGATAATATCAAATTATATCAACAATTTCACTATAAAACATAAGATTATAGCTGCATTAATATGCTGTATAAAGAGATGATTGCAAAACATGAGCTAGAATAGTTGATTCTCATTCTCTAATTGCAAATCAAAATTTCTTGAAGGTAGGAACGATATACATACACAAAATTTATTAAAAACAGTCTACTGATTGAAAAAATCGTTCTAAATGTTTCCGCCGCAAGTATACACAATAAACCCGACTACAGTATTAGAGCGCTGGGCTATTATACTTGTGAGTGTTAACGTCGGACTACAAAAAAGAGCGCGCGACGTATATGTGAGTGATTTGTCAGGTGTAACACTCTGACAGAAACCGATCTATCAGGGCATCGATAATTCTGTCATTAGATGGACTGTCGTTCGAATCAGCTACGATCGTAGATGGACTGTCGTTCGAATCAGCGACGATCGTAGTCAATCCTTATTCGACGTTGGGCAGTATCTATTCCGCTTGCCCCGATAGTTACCGTAGTGATCAGATGAGATACGCTAGCCAATCGAAGGGAATACATAGAATGGAAGTGCGTCTCAATTGCGCTGGGGCGCGGGCGGCCCGATTTCGGTGTTTGTATTTACTAGGGTCCCCAGATGCGATTGACATTTAACATATCAGATAGGGTTCGGCAGTACAACATCAAATCCACCATTTTGCAAAGCTCCAAATCGTTTACGACATAGCAATACTATCTTTTATTTTTTCTAACCCACGGGAATCCCCTCTATTCAAAATTTAACTTTGCATAAGTTTAATCGACCGAAAAGGACTTTGAGCTGCGAGCTAAGCAGGATTCGGTAAATCATGCTAGACAATTCACGCGGCGATTAAGTCGATGACCGTACTTGCGAAGTGTTCACCACGCAATTTTGCCAATTAGACCTAAAAACACCCGCTATAAATTTTATGTTGTACCAACAAAAATTTAAAAAAAAAAATGGGTATTGATAATAATTTTCCAAACGTAACAGGATATCGATCGTGTTGAATATTAGTTAAAATTTGTTTGTAAACTTGAATAATATACTGGAAGGGGTGGTAGGTTAATCGAATAGTTTAAAATGTTGATTTTGTTTTCGATTTTAAGAACACACTGTATTAATATTGAAATTTTTATTGCCAGACTGGTTTCTCCTACTGATTTAGTCACATAATAGTAATTTGAACAAATTCGAAAAAGAAAATTGAAAAACCCATGAGTTCGAAACAAGAAAGAAATCGAAAATCAAAAGAAAACAAATAACGATCGATTCTGTATAAATAAACATGCAAAGTTGGAATTTTTTGTTCGTCAAAAATAAAAACGAAGAAAAGAGGAAAATGAAACAAACAAAAAACGATCGATTTAGTAATAAAAAAGCAATTCGTACGAAATAGAAAAAAAAATTAGAGAAATCGATAATTTAGAAAACAAAAAAGAAGAAAATCGAAGAACAAAAGAAACAAATACGATCTGTTCTACATTTAAATGAAGTTGCAATTTTTTGTATGTCAAAAAATGGAGACAGAAATAAAACGAGGAACAAGAGAAGCAAGAGATGAAAGAATTTTTGATAAAGAAGAGAAATTATTTGAACACATTCGAAAAAAAAAGCGAAAGATATATACATAGATTTTGCAATGACTTAATCTAAAGTACAATATTTCAATATTTTTTTCTTCGTCAATAAAAAATGAAAAAGAAAAGAAAAGTAAAAGAAACAAAAGTAGTAACAAGAGAATATATTTAAATAAATTCGAGAGAGAGAAAGAGAAAAGACAATAGGTTTGAAAAGAATAACATTTTTTTTTTTAATTGGGTGTAGTTGGTTGAGTATAAATGGGTGGAGTTGAGTTGACTGTGAGATTTGTTTTACCTATTTTAAGTTTTTCTTTTTTTGTTAATTTTTTATTTCTTGTTTTGTTTGGGCTGTTTTAGGTTGAGCTCAGGTCAGAGAAAAAGGTAAAGGGACTCAAGCAAATATATATTACATTTAAATATCATTTTAATATTATTTGCAAGAAAAATGTTTTTTTTTTACAACAAATTCAATGAGAGACTTTTCTTTACGTCGCGTCGTCATTACGTTGGTGGTTCACTTTTGGGCGGAGTTCCTCAGGATTCGTAGTCCGGTCCTTCGTTGTTTATTGTAACAGTTTCTTCGAGGACCTCCTCTCAGTCGACCTTCAGTGCAGTTGCTCAGGGGTTGGTGATCGATCGAAAAGGACTTTGAGAGCTAAGCAGGAATCGGTAAATCATGCTAGACAATTCACTCGGCGATTAAGTCGATGACCGTACTTGCGAAGAGTTCACCATGCAATTTTTTGTCAATTAGACCTAAAAACACCCGCATTAAATTTTATGTTATACCAACAAAAATCTAAAAAAAAAAAAATGGGTTTTGATAATAATTTTCCAAACGTAACAGGATAACGATCGTGTTGAAAATTAGTTAAAACTTGTTTGTAAACTTGAATAATATACTGGAAGGGGTGGTAGGTTAATCGAATAGTTTAAAATGTTGATTTTGTTTTCGATTTTAAGAACACACTGTATTAATATTGAAATTTTTATTACCAGACTGTTTTCTCCTGCCGTAAATGCTGTTTAGTCAAATTGTCTACCAGTTGCATTTTCACATTTTCATATTAATAAACTAATGTTTAAGCCTGGTTTTCCTCCATGTTCGCTGGTCGCCAACGACTGTGACCGATTGTCAACCACCAATTAAACGACATGCGACACCTCTGTCCAAGAAGAATTAGTTTATACTGGTAGATCCTATAATAACTCATTTATATTCATCTATTTGGTTGTCGATATACGATCGCAGTTTTTGGCGACTAGCGAACGTGGAGGAAAATCGGGGTTGTACGTGAACTTTTCGTGCTCACTGCACCTGATCTCGGCTCTTCTCTTTCCTGCGCAGCAAAAAATTTCGTTCAAGCGATAATTCGTTCCATTATGAAACGATATAAATCTCTGCGTGTTATACAGGTCGGATCAAAACGAGCGGAACGAGCCAAAAAAAGCTTTTCCTGCGTGTGTTTCGCGTTTAATGAACCCGCCCGTTCGCATCCGTACGCTCTAACAACAACAATTAGCAGCAGCGTTAAATAACACTCTCCCCGAAATAATAAAAAAAGAAAAAAAAACGAAACTCGTTTGCGTGTGAACTCTCTGTATTGTGTCCTGTCCGCCGAAATAAATCTGAATACGTACCTACACGTCCACCATTCCAAATAGTAGGTTGGTATGTAAGTCCCGTACTCCTGCGCGTTGTACTCTGCAAAACCACTGCACTTCCGATTTCCTCCCGATTTCAACATCGTTCTTGGTCATTCTTGATGATGATAATAATCGTTGGTCAATCGAACTGCATGTTGCAATGATTGCGCAGGCCTTGGAAACCGACCTGGTGACTCACTTTGAACTTCGCCCAATTTTTTTTAGTAACACGTGCTCTGATTTTTATCGCAGGGGGGCGACCTGAGCTGCTGAGGTTTCCTTCCAGCAAATTTGCGCAGCATTTCCGGGAAATATCGAGCGGTGTAAAATCGCGGAAAAAACAGTGACGTGCGCGAGAATTAAACGCAATTTACATAATTGTTTACACATAGACAATGACGTAGTTTACATCATACTTTATTATGTAGACAATGTAAACAATTGTTGGATAGTTATTGCTCGTGAGAATTGCAGAGAACATGAAACAAATAAAAAATCTTTTTAAAAACGAGCTAAAAGAGTAATTTATTGACTTACTTGACGTTTCGCAAATATAAATATTTGCTTTATCGTTATTCACTTTTGATAAAGCAAATAATTATATTTGCGAAACGTCCGGTAAGTCAATAAATTATTTTAGCTCGTTTTTGAAAATCTTTTTTTATTTGTTTCATATTCAATGTAAACAATGTAGACAATTACTTTTTTCTCATGTATCTAACATAAAAGTACGAAATTTTTAACGATAATGGACAGACACATTCTTTCGCTAATAATTTAGGGTCATGTTCCTACAACCGTCATCCATATACTTACGATCCAAATGATAATCAAGGTGACAACAAATATGCTGGATTTAATCAAAACTGTTTTTTTCCTAAAATTCCAAAAATATTTGAAGATTTGTTGATGGTTGAAAAAAATATTATTACTCTTAGTTTTGGTTCAAACAGTTAACTTAGCTAAAATAATGATGCCAAATCATTTCATTGTATGTTCTGACCTGACATGTATTTTTTTTTTTTGATGTCGAATAAAATTATTATTATTATTATTACTATTAAAACGACCCCTACAAATGGCAACATATTATATATGTTTGAAATCAGAAAAATATGATCCTTCTTCTTGGCAAAAAATATACAGAGTATTCTATTTAAAAAAAAAAAAAAAACAAAAATTGTATTTTTTTCTTCAATTTTTCAACTTTTGCATTTAAAGCTCTTCACTATCTCATAAAATAAATCCTCTAGATAGGGTGCAAATTAAAAAAAAAAAACTGTACGCTTCTTATTTCTTTTTCTTTGGTTTCTTTATGCTGTTTGTACTGCCGCAGATGTTGTTTCTAAGAAATTTTAATTTAATTAATTTGATTAATTTTGTAAAATTCAAATTATTTTGCTACATGCGTGATTTGTAAACATTTGGTCGAGAGTATGCATTTCTTACTTGTTTTCTTCAGAAACGTTTGGACTGCAGATGTTGTTTCAAGGCAGTTTAGTATGTAGCTCAATTTAAAAAAGTTTTAAACATTATTTTGGAAATGGATTCTGTGATTTTAAACTTTTGGTCGGCAGTATACGTTTCCGGCTTTTTTTCTTCAGGAATATGTCGACTGCAGCTGTTATTTCCAGGCGATTTAATACATAATATAAATAAAAATCAAATCACCTGCAAATTAATTACATAACCATTTCATTTAATTAATTAATTTTTAATTTTTGGCACATTTGGAACCTTATCGCCGCTCGATTCAGTCCATTTTTTTTTAGTTGAATTTAATTTCGAAATTCACGTGCAAATTTTCCGCTTGAATCACTCCGGTAAATCTGGTTTTGGGAAAAAACGATTTTTTTCCTCAAATTCACAAACCGCGTTCTCGCCCCTCAAGAGTTTCTTCGGCAGTTCGGTTTTTCGAAGGTCGAAACTGCCTGGCTTAACAGGCAACATTAATAAACTGGAAATTCGCAGTGATCACACTACCTGGCGCCTTGCAACTTAATACACGAGGAAGCCTGGAAAGCCCCGAGAGATGACAGGCCCGGAGAAAGGTGTGGTCCACAGATACACATAAATAATTTTTATATTAATTAATGTGACGCAAGCAAATGCAATAATAAACAAAATGCCACGTCGTCGCTCGGCGTCTTGGTGTTTTCCGAAACTGTATTATTGTTATCTTCCTTTATATTCTATTATTACGTGTAGGTAAACAACGAGCTGCTCTTACATGATAAACAACACGTATGTTTTCTCTGCTACTATAAACATGATTCATTCACTTCGTCCTTCCTTTCTTTTCATTAATTTCTTTCCTTCCTCCGTCCGGTGGGTTGCTGGATGCTGCAACTCGCCGAGATCTCTTGCAGATCGTTGCCTTGCTTCACAGATAATTACAGTTTTCGACCGGGTTTATTATTGGGTTAACGACGAGGTAAATCGTAGATTCTAAATTAATTCCAGCGAAGGCGAGCGTGTTTAGCATAAATCAGTTAGTTGCTCGGGAGGCGATTTTTAACTGTCCCACAATGATGCCGCCTGATTAGTAGTGAATTATGCGCAGGGGATTTGCATCGCAGGTGGCTCGGTGCATTCGGTTTCTGAATTATTCATCGATTGGGATTCGCGTTTTCGTGTTGGTCACGTTCTGCGATGCAGGACGGACAAAGACGGTCGCTTAAAAGACGTCCACCGAATTTCTATTTGCCGGTTTAAACAGCCAAGTAGCTTGCCATGACATCGAACGGCAATTCTCAAGCCAACGGCACACCCAATCCTCAAAATGATTGCATTTTTGAATTCGCGAGTAAATTCTAGCCTGAAGTCATGTGTCGCATGCCGGGTCTAACGCCAGTAGTTTCGGACTTACGTTTTTCGAACACCCTGTATCGACCCTGAAAACAAAAGCGTCAGATCCAGGATGTGAAGCGTGGATTCGAATTTTTTGCTCACTTAAAGTAACAAGTAGTTTTTTCTTGAGAACCCCGTGACATCCCGTGACATCTAGCGGTAATTCTCAAATCAACGGCACGCCCAATCTTCAAAATGATTGCATTTTTGAATTCGCGAGAAAATTCCAGCCTGAAATCATGTGCCGCATGCCGGGCCTAACGTGAGTAGTTTCCGACTTGCAACACACTTGCATTTATCGAACACCCTGTATCGATTACAAAATTAATCGCGTGAAACACACGATGCGACACATCATTTCACGCTAGAATTTACTCAGGAGTTTAAAAATTCAATAATAAATTGAGTTTAATTCACAACTATCACGTGAGGTGCTCCTTTTCTATCTTTTGAGTAAGCGGCATTGCAGGTTCGGTTGAAAATTATAATGTTACCCGCTATTTCAATGCATTTTTGGATTCGTGAGTAAATTCTAGCCTGAAATCATGTGTCGCATGTCGGGTCTAACGTCAGTAGTTTCTGACTTGCGTTTTTCGAACACCCTGTATCGATTAGAAAATTAATCGCGTAAAACACACGATGCGACACATCATTTCACGCTAGAATTTACTCACGAATTTAAAAATTCAATAATATCCGAGTTTAATTCACAACTGTCACGTGGGATGCTCCTTTTCTCTTTTTTTTTAAGTAAGCAACATTGCAGGTTTAGTTGAAAATTTTAATGTCATCCGCCATATCAATGATTTTTTGGATTCGCTGATAAACTCTAGCCCGAAGTCACGTGCCGCATGCCGAATTTGACGTAGGTATTTTTTCGAACACCCTGTATAGATTCCAAAATCAATCGCGCTAAACCCAGGATGCGATGCATGAATTCAGCCTGAAATTGACTCACCAGTTCAAAAAAGTAGTGCTCTGCATAAAGAAAATCGCAAGTGAACTTCACAACTGTCAAATGCGATGCTCTTTTGTTTTTCTCCGAGTATTATGCAATGCTGCAGATTTAGTCGAAATTTTTTTAACGACATTATTTTTGAACTTGCGAGTCAATTCCAATCTGCGTATCACTCCGTGATTGGTTTTCGACTTGCCAAAAATTCTCGAGCACCCTGTATCGAGTTCGGAATCAATCGTGCTAGACCCCCCGTGCGACACATGACTTCAGGCTAGAATTGACTCACGATTTCGAAAATGCGATGACATACAGGGTATATCGTACGAAAAATTGCAAGTCTGTTTCACAAATTGTAAGTGCGGCGCTTTTTTATGTTTCTGTTTTCCCCGAACGTGCAAAGTTTTGCAGAATTAGTCAGAATTTTGAAAATTGTCTGCGAAAAGTCAACCGAACATGACATGGTCGAGTGTTAGTAAGTACAGTAATTTTACAATGACACACCCTGTACATTATTGCATTTTTGATATCGCCATTCACTGCGCAACTTGATTGCGTGATGGTTTCTTGTTTTTTTCCGAGTGTACAAACATTGCAGATTTGTTCAGAATTTTTAAAGTTGTCTGCCGGGTCGAATGTCAGTTGTTTTCGTGTTAATTTCTCGAGCACCCTGTATTGACGTCAGAACCAATCGCGCTAGACCTAGCATGCGACACATGATTTCAGGCTAGAATTGGCTCGCGAATTCAATAATGCAATTATATACAGGGTGTGTTATCCGAAATATTGGTAATCTACTGCACAACTTGACTGCGCGACGGACTCTTGTTTTTTACGAGTGTGCAAACATTGTAGATTTGCTCAGAATTTTTAAAGTTGTTTGCCGGGTCGGATGTCAGTTGCTTTCGTGTTAATATTTTCGAACACCCTGTATTGACGTCAGAACCAATCGCGCTAGACCTAGCATGCGACACATGATTTCAGGGTAGAATTGACTGGCGATTTCAATAATGCAATAATATACAGGTTGTGTTATACGAAATATTGGTAATCTACCGCGCAACTTGACTGCGCGATGGTCTTTTGTTTTTTTCCGAGTGTGCAAACATTGTAGATTTGCTCAGAATTTTTAAAGTTGTTTGCCGGGTCGAATGTCAGTTGCTTTCGTGTTAATATTTTCGAACACCCTGTATTGACGTCAGAACCAATCGCGCTAGACCTAGCATGCGACACATGATTTCAGGCTAGAATTGACTCGCGATTTCAATAATTCCGTAATATACAGGGTGTGTCGTACGATCGTTCGAGAAATTACACAAAGCGCTGTTTTTCCGAGCACGCAAACGATGCGGGTTTTCGTCAGAAATTCCAACGTACGTCCATCCGTCGGCTACTGGAAAACAATTGAATTCCTAAATATTGCAATAAATAATAATTTCAGAGCTGGCTGGTCCATTTCGTGGGCGTCATCGAATAAAACAGACGCATGTGGAAACTGAAGTCGTTTTCCAGTTTTTTCTGTTTTTTCTTCCTCGCCAGGTACGTAATTGGAATATTAAAGTTGGCGATCTATAAATAGCGCTCCGCGCAAATCAAAAGCGCTGGGAAAACCTGAACAGGTTTTTGTTTTAAATGTATTTTCCTCGTTCGGCCTTGTATAAAAAAAAAGTTAGGATTTGATGAACCTATAGATTATTAAAAAACAAAATCAATAAATCTAAAGAACGGTTTAAATTTGGCCCCTCAAGAATTATTTCTTGTATTTTATTGTCATGCTGTTTTGTATTATTTTATCCCCCCCTTCCTCTTCTTACAATGTTAAATTTTTTTGTGCGCATGTGAATCATGTTTAATTGAAAATATATAATAATAATAATAATTGTCAATCGAGTCGCCGCCAACTTATCGAATAGAAAACTGCATGCCGAATGCGCAAGATGAAAAAAAAAATTGAAAATTTAAAAAAATTTGCTCAAGTTACACAATCCCCTGCAACCTAAATTAATCGGTGTTGTATACGTGCGACAAAAACAAAAAGAAAACGCAGTCGATTCACAAATTCTAGTCGCTTGAATCTCCACTAAGTAGGCCATGACTCGATTTATTCAAACCGACAAAAACACACGGCGAATTCGCGCCGTGATTGGCCGTTTTGCTGGGCTAGACGCGAACAAGTGAAAGTGCAAACCTAACCTCGATTTCACTTTCGTTTAGTAGGCCGAACGGGTCCCACGACGTATTTGGATTTTGCAATTGCTGCGCTGGTACGCCCGCGTCGTCCGTCTCGGTCGGGCGCGGGGAAATCGCGCGCGAGACAGGGATGTACTGAGGGTCGCGACGCCGAAACGTCGCGGGGAACTGGGGGGGCACCGTTCCGAGCCTAGAAACAACGTGAATTGGGTCGTGTGCTCCTTAGTCGCCGTTGCATCATAGTTAGGCTATTATGCGACGACGACGACGGCGAGATTCACTGTCCGTAGTAGGATTGAGGAAATTAATTCGGATTTTTATTTTTGTAATTTAATTGTTACGGTTTGCCGGCCTGGTTTTAAATGTCTCACTTTTTCCGAGCGCTACCAACCGCTTACCAATCAGATGCTGCAGAATGCTTCTACACAATCCAAATATCGCGCATGTTTAACTCGGACAATACTCTTCCTTTTAAACACCCCTCACAACTTTGTTTCGATAGTTATTAAAAAAAAAAAAAAAAATTAAATTTAAACTTTTTATTTTTCAGAAAGCTTGACTGTTCGCCGATTTGTTCGAGGGCTTTTCTGATGAGACCCTTTGTTTTGATAGTTATTAAAACAAAATACAAAAATCAATTCTTCGAAAAACTGGACGAATTGTTCGCCAACTTGTCTAACGATTTGTTAGGTGTCTTGTTTGTTGAGACGTTTGTTTTGACAGTTATTAAATGTATAACCTAAAAATCAATTTTTCGAAAAACTTGAAGAATCGTTCGTCAACTTGTTTGACGTTTTGTTCGGCGATTTGTTTGATGAGACGTTTGTTTTGATATTTATTAAAAAATAATAATCCAAAAATCAACATGTTTACGAAAAACTTGACGAATTGTTCGCCGACTTGTTTGACGATTTGTTCGGCTACATGTTTGATAAGACGGTTGTTTTGATAGTTATTAAAAAAATAATAATCCAAAAATCAATTTTTCGAAAAGCTTGACGAATTGTTTGTCGACTTGTTCAACGATTTGTTAGGTGTCTTGTTTGTTGAAACGTTTGTTTTGACAGTTATTAAAAATGTAACCTAAAAATCAATTTTTCTAAAAACTTGAAGAATCGTTCGTCAACTTGTTTGACGATTTGTTCGGCTACATGTTTGATAAGACGGTTGTTTTGATAATTATTAAAAAAAATAATAATCCAAAAATCAATTTTTCGAAAAGTTTGACGACTTGTTTGACGATTTGT
Organism: Prosopocoilus inquinatus; assembly: GCA_036172665.1. NCBI lineage: Eukaryota > Metazoa > Arthropoda > Insecta > Coleoptera > Lucanidae > Prosopocoilus > Prosopocoilus inquinatus. The sequence continues at coordinate 10,167,869 of CM069877.1, forward strand.
ACGCTGACTTATTTGATAAGTTATTAAAAAAATAATAATCAAAAATCAATTTTTCGAAAAGCTTGACGAATTGTTTGTCGACTTGTTCAACGATTTGTTATGTGTCTTGTTTGTTGAAACGTTTGTTTTGACAGTTATTAAAAATGTAACCTAAAAATCAATTTTTCTAAAAACTTGAAGAATCATTCGTCAACTTGTTTGACGATTTGTTCGGCTACATGTTTGATAAGACGGTTGTTTTGATAATTATAAAAAAAAAATAATAATCCAAAAATCAATTTTTCGAAAAGTTTGACGATTTGTACGCTGACTTATTTGATAAGACGGTTGTTTTGATAGTTATTAAAAAAATAATAATCCAAAAATCAATTTTTCGAAAAGCTTGACGAATTGTTTGTCGACTTGTTCAACGATTGAGACGTTTGTTTAGATCGTTATAAAAAAAATAATTTAAAAACAATTTATCGAAAAACTTGTCGAAATGTTCGCTAACTTGTTTGACGATTTCTTCGGCGGCTTGTTTGATGAGACGTTTGTTTTGATAATGATTAAAAAAATAATCTACAAATCAAAGTTTTCGAAAAGCTTGACGATTGGTTCCCCGACTTGTTTGACGATTTGTTCGGCGACATTTTTTGATGAGACGTTTGTTTTCAAGGTTATTAAAAAAATCCAAAATTCAATTTTTCAAAAAGTTTGACGAACTATTTGCCGATTTGTTCGAAGATTTGTTCGGTGACATACTTGATAAGATTTGTTTGATGAGACGATTGTTTTGATAGTTATTAAAAAATAATAATCCAAAAATTTTCGAAAAGCTTGACGAATTGTTTGCCGACTTGTTTAACGATTTGTTCGGTGATATTTTTTGATGAGACGTTTGTTTTCATGGTTATTAAAAACATCCAAAATTCGATTTTTCAAAAAGTTAGACGAATTATTTGCCGATTTGTTCGAAGATTTGTTCAGTGACATATTTGATAAGACGTTCTGATAGTTATTTAAAAAAGAAACCCAATATCAATTTTTCGTAAAGCTTGACGAATTGTTCGCCAACTTGTTCAACGATTTGTTAGGTGTCTTGTTTATTGACACGTTTGTTTTGATAGTTATTAAAAAAATTATTAAAAAAAACAATTTCTCGAAAAACTTGTCGAATTGTTCGCTAACTTGTTCGACGATTGAGACGTTTATTTTGATAGTTATTAAAAAAATAATCCAAAAATCAAAGTTTTCGAATAGCTTGACGAATTATTTGCCGACTTGTTCGACGATTTGTTCGGTGACTTATTTGATAAGACGTACTGATAGTTATTAAAAAAAATCCAAATATCAATTTTTCGTAAAGCTTGACCAATTGTTCGCCAACTTGTTTAACGATTTGGTCGTCGACTTGTTTGACGATGACGAATTAAATTAAAAACAAAAAACATTAAATTTCGATACAAACAAACCAAAAAGCAAGTGAAAAGCCAGAACAAATATTTGAAAATTAAAGTTTTCTAACGAAAACGCAGAAGCTAGTTAAAAAGAATATACACAAATGACCATCGTTTGAGAGGAGAACAAAAACATAGAGAAATAAACGGAGTATGCAAAGCTCAAAAATAAAAGAAAAGAAGTTAAAAGTAGTTAAAAGTAAGACAAGGACACGACGTACATACCAAGAACCCACGGAAACAGAAATAGAAAACAAGTAAAAAGAAAAAAGCAAAATAAAAAGAAAGTTAAATCGAACGAATGAAGAAGGAAACTAAAAATAACTCTTGATCGAGTTATAAATAAGAATAAAGTTAAATTGAACGAACGAAGAAGGAAACTAAAAATAACTCTCGATCTCTCGATCGAGTCATTTTTAATTTCCTTCTTCATTCGTTCGATTTAACTTTATTTTTATTTTACTTTTTCTTTTTACTTGTTTGTCATTTTCATTTGCTTTCGTCGGTTCTTGTATGTACATCGTGTCTCTGTCTTATTTTTAACTTTTCTTTTCCACTTGTTTTTACGTTTTTTTTTTTTTTTTATAAATGTCTACCTATTTTTTTTATTTTTTGTTTTGCACAGTAAGAAGAAAAATGATCGACTCAGACTCGTTTATTTGTTCCTTTACAGTATACAGTATTAAAAGTATACATAAATACAAAGTATGTGGAACATGTGAAAAGAAGGCAGAATTAAAAATAGGGGGAAAATTCAATAAGAATACTTAAAACAAAAAAAGAAATGTTGACAAACGTATTGACACCAACTTTGGTTATTGTTGTACACCTTGTGGTTTCTTGCTTAAAAAAAATCCTTCAAGGTACTTTATTGTTAAATGCCTTTTATTAATTTATACTTATATATACACATACAGCGATGGATAGGTTTGATTAATTAATTTTACAAGGGTTTATAGAGAACGGTGGTGTCCCACATGGTACCATATTAGGACCGCTGTTGTTTTATTTCAGTTACATACTTCCCAAAAGCTTTTCGACGGTGGTGTATATGTCCCGCAAGGTACCATATTAGGACCGTTGTTGTTTCAGTTACATAATTCCTGTAAACTTTTCGACATTAGCATACAATGTGTTTCCAGCGATAAATTTTTTGACGCCGGTGTACATAGAAAAAACAATTGGTGCAACGCAATCAAATTCTGCAACCAATTATTTTTTTTTGTGCCGCAAGGTACCATATTAGGACCGTTGTTATGTTGCTTCAGTTATATAATTCCTGTAAACTTTTCAACAGTAGTATACAATGTGTTTCCAGCGATTAATTTTTAGACGCCGGTGTACATAGAAAAAAAAAATTGGTGCAACGCAATCAAATTCTGCAACCAATTAATTTTTTTTTTGTGCCGCAAGATACCATATTAGGACCGTTGTTATGTTGTCTCAGTTACATAATTCCTGTAAACTTTACAACAGTAGTATACAATGTGTTTCCAGCGATTAATTTTTCGACGCCGGTGTACATAGAAAAAAAAAATTGGTGCAACGCAAGCAAATCCTGCAACCAATTAATTTTTTTTGTGCTTGCTCGGAAAGACCTTCGATCGATCATCTGCACCCAACCTACGAAATACTGCCCACGCAAGCCAAACTGAAAAAGCTGCGTTCAGCAACGCGTTCCAGCGAGGAATGCACTCGCAAACATAAATTAGCGCCGCGCGTGCACTTTTGTTTCACATTCGCGTCACTCACACACTGGCGAGTTCTCGGCGTCCGTGTAAGTAAAAAAAAAGTTGTCGGAGCTCATCTTCATCCAATCAACACCAGCCAAATCGAAAGAGCCCTTACACACCGAACGCGCCCTTATTATACCGGTTGTTGAACGAAATTGAGATCATAGAAAAGTCTGTCTGTGTGTGTGTGTGTGTCTGTACCGCGTTCTCTCTGTTGTATTGCCTGTAATGTTCTCACTTTACAACAAGGACCGGTATAACCATAACAAAACAATGGCCCTTATTCTCACCTCGTCTTTAATTTAACAACGCCGTGATTAAATACTCTCTCACTCTCTTACTTATGAAATTCGCATAAAGCTATGTCGTTTATGTTTATTTTAATCATGGCTTCAGTTAGAGACGACCTTAGTCATGAGATGAGAATACGGGCCAATGTTTTTAAACCTCGTGTGATAAGTAAAAGTTAAAGTAAATCGAAAGGCCACAACACATTGAAAACCGCCTTATTATACCGGTCGTTGAATCAAACTGATTAAAAAGTCTCCTGTGTGTATCGCCTATGTTCTCATTTTACAGCAACGACCGGTGTAATAATCACTACAGAATCTCGAGTTATGATAACGATAGGAACGTATCGAAGTGTGTAATCTAAAACGTGCGCGCTCCGTTTCCTTCTTTTTTTTTGTTTTTTTCCTTCTTTTTTTAGTCTTATCTAAACGCATCTCGAAAATTTCCACACCTCCCATTTAGCGCTGTTTTAATTTCATTAATTATTCCTATCGTTTCACTTAATTATCGCCCCCGACGAAATTTAGGTTAGGCCGCGCGAATCGAAATCAGGAGAAATCTGCTTCTGCCGCTGCGCGAGCGACCGCTCGCCTCGTCCTTGTTTTTTTCTTTCCAAGAATTTACGCCGCTTCGGCGGCGAAGCGATTTCTTTCCTTCGCCCCTACGCCCCACCCCCCTCCTCTTCGTCCCGAACGAAGAACTTTTCATTTTTGCAAGCGAGGTCGAAATTTTCATAATTTCGATTTCATTCGACTTCGATTATCTTATTATCTCTTCTCGTTCTGTATCATCATCGTTCCTATCCATTAGTTAACCCAGTTTGGAAACGTAAAAGGAAGAAATAGAATGGAAAGAAAGAAGGGCGATTATTATCTCCTCTCATTCTACAGGGTGTTTTTTTACTGTGTGCAAATATTTAAACCTGCAATATATCACCATGAATCGCAACGATTGAACTCACGTGTTCTTAACACAATAGTTTTCGAGAAAAATGCAATGGCAGATTTTCACTAAACCGTTTGAGAACTGCCGGCATAGCTAAAAGTGGAACGCGGGCGCCTCTTCAATTCCGACCCGCAGCCGAAGTAGGCCAGGGTCAGTGCCTTACTGGATCTCGAGGAGGAACGATGTAACTCAGCGCCGCTCCTATCAGCCGGTCGGTCAAAACGTTTACGATTTAAATTAACTTCACTGCAAGTAATTACAAGTTTAAGTATTTTTAAATAAAAATCTAGTGCAATTCAAGAAGCTGCGGTTCGTAATTGCCGAACAAATTAAAAGCGAGGTACAAACAAATCGTAATTTCTCATTCCGTATTATTTTTAAAAGACTTATAAAAATTTTACATTTACTTTGTTTCCAAGGACCGTAAGTGGTAATACTTTCATAGCTAGCAGCGAGATTGCAGCAATAGTTTATTTATGTAAAAGGTTGAGGGAAGAACATTTTTAACGCGCTTGCCTAATTGGTGCATAAATTTTCGGATTTATTCGTCGATAGTTGATATCGTAAAAGGTATTACTTCGCTTAGTGAATTAAAATTTTAAATAAAGTAATTAATAAACGATATCAGTGATTGTTATTACGAAACTCTTAGCTCAGCAGAAGGAAGCATTTCATGTACTTACACTGAGGTTGTTTTATTTGCATACAGTAAAAGAACACCCTGTATTATGTAGTGGTGCTATGTGCAAAATTTCATATACAAACGTCAACTTGTAGCTTTTGTAAATAATTACCGGATCTTGTTCAGGGGAGAGCAAACTAGATCAAATCTTATCAAAATAAAAAATGATAAAAATTGAAAATTTTAAGGAAATTTGAAAAAGAAAGCTGTAGAAAATCGAAAGAAAATGTGTTAAAAATTAGGTACTTTAAAAATGAAAATCGTTAAGAATTTAAGCACATTATTTTAAATTAAAAAAAAATCAAGGTCAACCCAATCCAACTGAATTAACCCCAACCCAACCCAAGAAAAGAATTTTTGGAACATGTCGCGTACTTATACTGAGTTTTCTTTTTATTTGCACACAGTAAAATAACACCCTGTATATTTATCATTACTGTCCATTAGTTATCCCAATATAATCGAAGGGAGGATTTTTAAGGAGTACGGTAGAGATGGGCAAAGCGCTCGAAAAGTGCGCACTCAGGCACTCCTGATTGTTACGGAGGGTCCAAACCTGATTCAGACAGACAGGCGTTCGGGTTCTTCTTGCTCCACTTTTAACGCGATGGGGACATGGGCGTAGCCAAAGTGCAGGGACAGCTGTCCACCCCTAGCTCGCGGGGCGAAAAAACTACTTCAATTCACTCTATAAATAATTTATTAATTTTAATTAATTAAAAAAAAAAAAGTTGGGTTGGTGACTAGAAGACGAAAGAAAAACTGAAACAAACGGTTGCAATCGAAAAGAAGATATGAAAAATGAGGTAATGGTGGAAAAGAGACGAAAAGAAAAGGAGGAATGAAAAGTGCAGAAGGTCAGGGAGGACGAGGCGAGGCGAGGCGAGACGAAAAACAAGGGAAAAGCAAATAATAACAAATATAACAAAAATAAATAAAACATCAAAGGGAAATGCAAAGAAAAGAAATAGATGGGAAAACACAAAACAAGATAAAAAGAATTCAAGAGAATGCAAAAGGAGAAGACAACGTATACTACACATGTATTTTTTTTTAATGCAGGAAAAGAAATATGGAAAAGAGCCCAAGCAAGAAAAGATCGATGGAGGGAGGGGGGGGACGATTATGAGCGAAAGAAAATGTGCGATCCAAGAGAAACACACGCATCTTGAAATGTACCTCAGCCACGGCATACGAATCTTGAAACGTACCTCAGCCACAGAATAAGCGCCGTTACTAGTGGCGTTATCTGTGATAATTTTCAGACAAGTGAAATGACGTCAACGTTCAACGTTGCCTTTTGAGTTGTAATCACTAGTCAGACAAAAAATTTGGGTTAATTGGATAGGCCCCCTGACACTGTTAGTCCAGGGGGTCCTTAAAGTCAAAGGTCCGTCCCTTTGTATGTAAGAGAGAAGAAATCTGTTTCAGTATAAGTAAAAGTGAGAAAACCTGAGTAACAAGAGCGAATTAAGGAAATCGCCTTAAAAGTCGTATTCACCATTTTGAAGAAAGAAAAATTACAGGAAACTACAATTGTTTACTGTTCCTTGCTTTGCTTTCACGTACAGACTAATCATCTGTTTTAAAAACAGCTTTACATTCAGAACGTCGGACTTTTTTTTAAATTAAAAACATAGAAAAAAAACAAAAGAAATTTCGAGCGAAAAACAAAGAAACACGAAGAACAAGATACATAAAGAAAACCAAAAGTAAATAAGAAATCGCCGATTTGGGATATCAAAAATCAGAACAAATAAAAAGAAAACACAAATGACACCTGCAAGGATTCCGAAACAAAGGCGAATGAAAGAAGCAGCAACAAAATACAAGTGAAGAAAAAACAAACAAACGAGCTAAACGAAAAACAACAGACGAAAAAATCCTCATTAGTCAATAATGCGATAAAGAAAAAAAAAACAAAATAGAAACGAACGAAGAAATACAGGGCGTAAAACAAAAGAAGGTCACAAATGAGATGGACACGAAACAAATGAAAAACGATGAACTACAAGAAGAAGCGTCAATAAAATGCACAAAATAAAAAATCAATTCGACGAGAAAAATACGCAGTACGAAAAAATAAGGGACGGAAGAAACAACAAAAGAAGAACGACTAAAATGAACAAGAAACAAACGAATATCCAGACGAAAAACAAATAGTAAAAATGTTTATTTTAAAAACTATTAACTATTAAGTCGGTAATACGATTAAAAAAAAAAAACAAAAAGGAAATAAACAAGATTCAAATGGGGTAACAACCACGAAAGAAAGAAACGAAATCGAGTCTCTGTCTCTTTCCTCAAGTTAAACAAATTATTAAATTAGTTTAACATTTTTTGTTTGAATTTTCTGTTTTTTAATTTTTTATCTCTTAAAATTCTTCAAACTCAACATTTTTTTTTTGTTTCGATTTTTAATAATTTCTTACATTTTTACTTATTTTTTATGAAAATCGGCTGGGTTTAGTTTAGTTAGGTTGGGTTAGGTCGAGCTCGAAAAGTTTTTTTTTATTTTTTGGATTGTTTCATTTTTTTTTTATTTTTATGTTTAACGTTTCTTCTTTCAATCTTCTGCAGTTTGTTCGAATTTCCTCAAAAATTTTTAAATTTCGACTTCTTTGTTTCGATTTTTGATAATTTTGTAAAATTTCTTTCTTGTATTGGATCCACTTTGGTTTAGTTTAGTTGGATTGGTTTGCCCTTAAAATGTTTTTAATGTTTCAAATTTTGTGTTGAAAAGGAATTGGTTTGATTTGGGTTTAATTTAGCAGGGTTGGGTTGCATTATCTTCGGTTTGGTTTGGTTGGGTTCACTTAAGCTCGGTTTAGTTGGATTGACCTTGAAATATTCAGTTTGGTTGGATTGGTTAGCCAGGAAGGAAATGGATCGAGTGAAATTTGAGAAGAACAAGTGAATCGGGTGAGATTAGAAGCAGACAAAGAAGAGAAGAAGTAGTAAAAGGCTATGGAAGAAAGGGATTGCCAAAGTTCGGAATTCGAGAGGAACGAGAATATTTGGGGTAGTCCTTGGACCAGGAAGGAAATGAATCGAGTGAAACTTGAGAAGAACAGGTGAAGGGGGCGATGTTAGAGGTAGACAAAGAAGAGAAAACAAGGTGAAAGGTGAGAGTAAAAGCTAAAGAAGAAAGCGTTTTCCAAAACTGGGAAATTCGAGAGGAAATGGAATATTTGGGAGAGTCCAAGGGCCAGGGTGGAAATGAATCGAGTGAAACTTGAGAAGACCAAGTGAAAGGGGTGAGATTAGATGTGGACAAGGAAGAGAAGAAGAAGTAAGAAGCTATGGAAGAAAGGGATTGCCAAAATTGGGAAATTCGAGAGGAAGGAGAATGTTTGGGGTAGTCGTTGGACCAGGAAGGAAATGAATCGAGTGAAACTTGAGAAGAACAAGTGAAGGGGGCGACGTTAGAGGTAGACAAAGAAGAGAAAACAAGGTGAAAGGTGAGAGTAAAAGCTAAGGAAGAAAGCGTTTGCCAAAACTGGGAAATTCGAGGGGAAATGGAATATTTGGAGGAGTCCAAGGGCCAGGGTGGAAATGAATCGAGTGAAACTTGAGAAGAACAAGTGAAAGGGGTGAGATTAGAGGTGGACATGGAAGAGAAGAAGAAGAAGTGAAAGGCTATGGAAGAAAGGGATTGCCAAAATTGGGAAATTCGAGAGGAAGAGAATGTTTGGGGTAGTCCATGGGCTAGGATGAAAATGAATCGAGTGAAACTTGGGAAGAACAAATGAAGGGGGCCAGGTTAGAGGTAGAGAAAGAAGAGAAAAGAAGGTGAAAGGTGAGAAAAAAAGCTACGGAAGAAAGCGATTGACAAAACTGGGAGATTCGAGAGGAGAGAGAATGTTTGGGGGAGTCCATGGGCCAGGGAGGAAATGAATAGAGTGAAATTTGAGAAGAACATGTGAAGGGGGTGAGATCAGAAGCAGACAAAGAAGGGAAAAAGAAGTAAAAGGCTATGGAAGAAAAGGAGTGTCAAAATTCGGAAATTCGAGAGGAAAGTGAATGTTTAGGGTAGTCCTTGGACCAGGAAGGAAAAGACAAAGAAGAGAAAATAAGGTGAGAGGTTCGAAAAAAAGGTACGGAAGAAAGTGATTGCCAAATTCGAGAGGAAAGAGAATGTTTGGGGGAATACAAGGGCCAGGATGGAAATGAATCGAGTGAAACTTGAAAAGAACATATGAAGGGGTCAGTTCGTAAATAGACAAAGAAAAGAAGACAAAAGAAGTGAAGGTTAAACGTGAAAGGGAAAGGCTATGGAAGAATGCGAAATAAGCGACTGGGGTATTTCAAAGACCAGCAGAATATCCAGAAGAAAATGGAAATTAAAATGAACAGATGGAAGAGATGAGGTTGGAAGTTGATAGAGAAGAAAATGTTAAAAGTGAAAAAAGACTATGGAAGACATGGATTGCGAAAATTGGGAAATTCGAGTGGAAAGAAAATGTTTGGAGGAGTACATTGGCCAGGATGGAAATGAATCGAGTGAAACTTGAAAAGAACAATTAAAGGGAGTGATAGAAAGAAGAAGTAGAAGAGAAAGAGAAGTAGAAAAGGAAGAAAAAGGAAGGTGAAAGGTGAGAAAAAAAGCTACGGAAGAAAGGGGTTGCCAAAACTGGGAAATTCAAGAGGAAGGAAAATGTTTGGGAGGGTCCATAGGCCAGGATGGAAATGAATAGTTTGAAACTTGAGAAGAATAAGTGGAGGGGGCGAGATTAGAGGCGGACAAAGAAGAGAAGAAGAAGCAAAAGGCTATGGAAGAAAGGGATTGCCAAAATTGGGAAATTCGAGAGGAAGGAGAATGTTTGGGGAAGTTCGTGGACCAGGAAAGAAATGAATCGAGTGAAGCTTGAGAAGAAGAAGTGTAGGGGACGAGTTAGAGGTAGACAAAGAAGAGTAAACAAGGTGAAATGTGCGAAAAAGAGGTACGGAAGAAAGTTCGAGAGGAAAAAGAATGTTTGGGAGAATATATGGGCCAGGATAGAAATGAATCGAGTAAAACTTGAAAAGAACATATGAAGGGGTCAGTTCGGAGATAGACAAAGAAAAGAAGACAAAAGAAATGAAGGTTAAAGGTGAAAAGGAAAGGCTATGGAAGAAAGCGAAATAAGCGAGTGGGGTATTTCAAAGACCAGCAGAATATCCGGAAGAAAATGGAAATTAAAATGAACAAACGGAAGAGATGAGGTTGGAAGTTGATAGAGAAGAAAAGGTTAAAGGTGAAAAAAGGCTATGGAAGACATGGATTGCCAAAATTGGGAAATTTGAGTGGAAAGAGAATGTTTGGGGGAGTACATGGGCCAGGATGGAAATGAATCGAGTGAAACCTGAGAAGAACAATTAAAGGGGATGAGGTTAGAGGTAGACAAAGAAAGTGAAAGGTGAAGGTGAAAGGTGAAAAAAAAGGCTATGGAAGAAAGGGGTTGCTAAACGGGGAAATTCGAGGGGAAATGGAATTTTTGAGGGAGTCCATGGCCCAGGAAGGAAATGAATCGAGTGAAACTTGAGAAGAACAAGTGAAGGGGGCGAGGTTAGAGGTAGACAAGGAAGAGAAGAAAAGGTAAAAGGTGAAAAAAAAGACTGTGGAGAAAGGGATTGCGGAAATAGAAGAATGGGGCTGAGCGAAGGCCAGCAACATATTTGGAAGGAACTTGAGAAGGACCAATGATAGGGGTGAGATAGAAAAGAGAAGAGAAAGTGGAAGGAAGGGGTGGCCAAAATGGATGAATTGGGGAATACGAGAGTGCAAAAGACCTTTGGAGCGTGGGGGCTACGAAGGGGTGATGCCTTTGAAAACCCTTAACATTTCCCTTAACAACATTACCAAAACAGTTTTGGCATCGAAAAGGAAGAGGGCAGGCGATGGCATCTTTGAAGATTACGTTTGAAAGGTGATTGCGTTGTACTTGAAGTCTACTGAGTTGTTGTTGTGATTACGCCGACAGGTCATCAAAAAAAGCAAAGCAAAAAATTAGAGCGTCCACGTCCTTGCATTATCCTTAACATTTGCGCGTCCTTTTGTAATAGCAGGGAGCGAATTCCGCTATACTTAAACGCACACTTAGCGATCCGCAGGAGTTCCGCTATAAATAGCCGCGTGCAGCGCTAATAATATCTTCAGCATCCATCTAGTCAGCTGTGCTCGCGCCCTCCCCTCTCGCCCTCCACCGCCCACCGCTGCATCTCCCAGTTGGAGCGACCTACTTCCGTATTTTTAACGCGCGGCCGTTTTTCTTCGCCACGCGAGATGTATTTCCGTTCGCCTGCATCTGTTTTGGCGAATAAAAACTATTCTAGGGACGCGTAAATAAATAAATAATAAGCTCGGCCGCGTTCAGATAAATGTCTTCGACGACGGAAGAATTATATTATTCGAGAAGATTTCAATAAAAATTGGATTAAATCTCCCAACCGCAATAGACTTTTTTGATACTGTATACGTATTTCGGCAGCTACGCTGTCATCTTCAGTAGATGACTTCTTTGCTTGTTAATCACAAGAGAAGTCAAGCGAAGAAAACTAGAAGATTTTGATGAAGAAGCGAGTGTTCAAAGTGCAGGCCGCTCTTTTGTACGATTTAGTTTTAATTGATTTGCATTAGGGATACTGATACCCGATAATTTTGCTACCCGGATACCCATTAATGATACCCGGGTAGTTACCCGGGTACCCGATAAATACCAGGTACTCGATGACTACTTGAATATCTGATAAATATAAAATAACAATTTGAACAACTGTTAGAAGTGCTCACTCGAGTGGTCATATCAACCGAATTGAAGTCCACTCGGCTCAGTTTTGCCATCCGACTCGACCAAAAATTCCTTTTTCGGCATGCAGTATTTTCCCAGAACTTAATCAGGGAAATTTAAACAGGAGGTTAAAGTTAAAAACACGATTACAAAATTATAAAAAAAAGAAAACAATAAAAACTATAAACGAAACAAAAATATTAAAACAACCTAACCTTGCACTTTGCAGCAATCAGAAGCAGCATTGCCAACTCATCAAATTTCGAAATTGGTTCCTTTTTTTAAAGAAAAATCGATTTTGACGTATAAAATCATTTTATCCCATGGTGGACCTTAATAATATGAAAATTTCAAAATTTATTTGCAGTTTTGTTTTTCGAACGTTTCGTAATCGTCACTTGTTTATAAATTATTGTTATACGTTTCCATCTTCTAATATTTCCGTCACTTTCTGATTTTTTTTTGTGCTGTTGCCGTCATTGTATAAAACAAGACGTCGTTTCGAATTAATAATTTGTTTTCCTCTTGAATTTTCTTTGTTGCGAAATTGGAAAATTTATGATCATCATTTGTTTTTTTCTTTAAAGTATCGTGATGGAAATTTGTTTTATTTGTTGATTATTGTGAAGTTTGAATTATTATTAGCCTTGCATGTTCCTGCTGCAGATTGCTGTGGAGTCGGTGGGGTAGGTGAAGAGCACGAAATTCAAATGATAAATGTTCAAAAGTTCAATGAAACACCATCACACGTCAAAATTATATTTTTTTAACGATACGCTTCTTATAATGGCATTTTTGTACTCCCCGGTAAATTCTAGCCTGAAATGATGGGTCGCATCATGGGTCTAGCGCGAGCGGTTCTCGACCTTTTTCATTTGTTTTTAACAATGCAACTCGAGAACCGGTTAAGATAGACCCATGGTGCGACCCATCATTTCAGGCTAGAATTTACCGTGGAGTTCAAAAATGCAATAAAATTCGCAGTTCTTATGTTTTTTTTTGTTGTCGTTCTCTCTTCTTGTTTGAATTTTGTCACTTTCCTTTTGTTCTTGCCGCTTTCTTTCTTTCTTTAATTGTTTTAATTAAGTTTTGAAAATCGATCGAATTTTACTATGTATTATTATTTGGAATAAAACAGTCTCGATTTTAATTTTTATATTTATTTCTCTTATCTATATTTTTTTCTTGGCATAAAACTGATCGTTATTTTTAAGACGAAAATCGAAAGTCTTCGTCTACACATTAGTGCGTAGTTCGAAGTCAAGTGTAATCGCTTTAAACTGTTTTTCATTCTTTCGTCCTTTTATTTGATTTTTTAATTTTCGCACGGTCTGTTCCTTTATAAACCAACGGAATTTCTGTCAGGAATATCTCTTTAAGTACTTGTTATTTGTTCATTTGTTTTTTTTTATTAAAATAAAATTCTTTATTGCATCTTAAAAGAGAAATTGAAGAAGTTTTCTGTACAGAACGCGTTTGCTTTCAAATGTTCTTTCATCTTTTGTCGTACTTGTCTTTTAATTGTTATTTATTTTTTTTGCTCTGCCGAAGAACTGCAGCAAACCATCAAAGTTACTTCCTTTTAGCGAACACCTTGTATATGACCGCATTTTTGAATTTTCGAGATAATTCAACCTCGGTAGAGTGAGTCAAACTCAGTGAAGAATGGACGTGATCTAGTGACGATTTTCATGAAACACGAAAAAAATTGATAATTGACTAACGCGTTTCCAAGGAATATATGAAACTTGTATTTTTTACACAACACTTTGTATGTAAGGGCATTTTTGAATTCGCGAGTAAATTCTAGCCTGAGTTGATGGGTCGCACCATGGGTCTAATGCGAGCGGTTCTCGACTTTTTTTCATTTGTTTTTAATGGCGCAGCTCGAAAACCGATCAAGATAGACCCATGGTGCGACCCATCAGTTCAGGCTAGAATTTACTGGGGATTCCAAAAAATGCAATAAAAACCGCAGTTCTCATGTTTCTTCCCCCAAAATCGTGTTTCTCATATTTTAGAAATATTTTTGAGAACGCAAAACCCGATTTCTAAGACGCAGCACCTCACTTAAATTAATTTCTAATTCAGTTTTGACTAGAAAATTCAAATTTTTGTTTTTGAATACGTTTGAATTGCTATAACTTCTAAACAAAAGCAAACCGGACCTGCTTTGATGGGATACATTCTTCATAAAATTACATCTACTTTCATTTGCCAATGTTTGCAAATAGGTTAACGAGACACCCTGTATAAAAGCTTGCTATATCTGTTTTTTTTAATAAGGAGACGAGAGGCAACCAAATATATTAAATAGAAAACAAAACTGTCCGATTAAATAGTTTTATCGTAGTTAAAGTTTCTCAGTTTTCAAAATAAATAAATAAATAAATATATAAATAAATAAATAAATAAAAAGAAAAGGACAAGAAAGGGTCAAAAAGAAAGACGTCGATAAAAAAATTAACGATGGAGGGCTGAGGGCAATTGAAAGTTGAGATTTATAATCAAATTAAACAAATCCAAAAAAGCTTAATTAATTTATTTTCATTTTAATGAAATTTAAAAATTAGAGTGAGAGAGATGGATGTTAGAAACAAACAGCTAAACAACCCGCCCTCTCATCTCTTACGTATGCACGCATTCAAAATCAAGTCGCTTCAAACAAAAAAAAACTCCCTCAGTGTACCCCCTCGCCCCCGTCCACGTCTTAACGGTGTGCACGCGAACGCGCCTTGATTGGCTCGTCAATAATTCAAAAATTATTATTTAACGACGAAAGCACTTAAAAATGTAATACATTAATGGAGTCGTTTATTTCAGTGCGGGAATTGCCGCCATTAAGCTTTTAGGGCCCAACTTTGTGAAAGCATTAATCAGTTCGTTGTTATTGGGGGCCATGAATAATAGATTCACAATTTTAAACTCGTTAATACGAGATGGCGTTACGAATATTAAAAAAAAAGAAAAGAAAAAAGACTATTACTTTTTAAAGCGCCGTCCGCACGAAGCTCAGCGTTAATGAATGGGTAAAAAAGAGGCGGAGCTGGTGTAGATACGGCCTTAATTCAAATAATTAATTAATAATATAAAGTAACAATACGAATAATTAACAATAATAAATTAATTACGAATCATTGAATTCGAAGTTTTTTTAAGGCTGTTACACACCTGGCGATGCAATTTAACTGGCTTTAATATAATTATTAAATTGAGTTAAGGCCGTGCTTACACTTGGCGATTATTAAATTTACTACTCGTAAGTAAGTGCGCGGACGGCTTTAACGAGTGAATCAGCGGCGACCAAAACCTAATGAATGGAGATCGAAAACTAAAATGAAAAAAAAGAAACTGCGCGATGACCCCGGGGGGTCCGCGGCAGATACGCCGCAGAAAAAGTCCGATATTTTGATGTTGCCGGATCGAGATGAACTCTGCCAATCGTCCGGAAAAAGCGTCGGTCATCAAAATGGCCGACTTGTTCTAAAAAAAAAAAAAAACAGGATGATACGAGCGCGTCAACATCGTAATTAAATCTGCCACAACAATAACATCAATTGCCATAGAAACAGACGTAATGTGATGTGATTATTTATTAACATTTATTTTCGGAGAAGATTATTGTTGCAAATACATACATTGTTTAGTAATGAAATTGTTTACTACCGCGAAAAGGAAAAGAAACTAAGTGGTTGGATGAGAAGAAGATGAGAATTTTTTTTTAATTTCGGAGAACATCTTATCTTTATTGTCCCCTCCCCAAATGCTCCCAAAGCGCAGCACAGACGAGAGGCAGTTCACGTCGGCACGTTTGATCTTTGCCCCGAATGGTAATCCCTTTAAAATGACGTAGCGAGAAGATCCACAACACCAGAGCATCAGCGTGGTGAACGATTTTGAAAACAGCCCGTTTTTAGTATTATTTTCACTTACTTTTGTTTTTCTTTAGTTTCTTTTTTTAAAACTTTTTCTTCATTTTTTTTCTTGTTGCTTACAACAAAATCAGAAAACGTAACTTTTCTTACGCATACGTACATAACAAAATATTATTTGTTGTGTGCTTTCTTGTTTCTTGTTTAATGTTTCTTTCCCTCGTGTCCAGTGGCGTAGCGATAGATCCGGTTAAGATAGAAGATAAAAAATGCAATAATAAAAACCGCAGTTCTTATGTTTTTTTTTGTCGTTCTCCCCTTTTGTTTGCATTTTGTCACTTTCTTTTTGTTCTTGCCGCTTTCTTTCTTTCTTCAATGAAGCACCATAACACATGTCAAAATAATATTTTTTAACGGAACGCTTCTTATAATGGCATTTTTGAATTCCCGGGTAAATTCTAGCCTGAAATGATGGGTCGCATCGCGGGTCTAGCGCGAGCGGTTCTCGACTTTTTTCATTTGTTTTTAACGGTGCAACTCGAGAACCCGTTAAGATAGACCCATGGTGCGACCCATCATTTTAGGCTAGAATTTACCGGGGAGTTCAAAAAAATGCACTAAAAACTGCAGTTCTTATGTTTTTTCTTTGTTGTCGTTCTCTCTTTTTGTTTGCATTTTGTCACTTTCCTTTTGTTCTTGCCGCTTTCTTTCTTCAATGAAGCACCATAACACAATGTTTTTTAATGGTACGCTTCTTATAATGGCATTTTTGGATTCCCCGCTAAATTCTAGCCTGAAATGATGGGTCGCATCGTGGGTCTAGCGCGAGCAGTTCTCGACTTTTTTCATTTGTTTTAACGGTGCAACTCGAGAACCCGCTAAAATAGACCCATGGTGCGACCCATCATTTCAGGCTAGAATTTACCGGGGAGTTCAAAAAAATGCAATAAAAACCGCAGTTCTTTTTTTTGTTGTCGTTCTCTCTTTTTGTTTGCATTTTGTCACTTTCCCTCTGTTCTTGCCGCTTTCTTTCTTTCTTTCTTTAATTGTTTTGATTAAGTTTTGAAAATCGATCGAATTTTACTATTATTACTTGGAATAGAACAGTCTCGATTTTAATTTTTATATTTATTTCTCTTCTCTATATTTTTTTCTTGTCATAAAACTGATCGTTATTTTTAAGACGAAAATCGAAAGTCTTCGTTTACACATTAGTGCGTAGTTCAAAGTCAAGTGTAATCGCTTTCAATTGTTTTTCATTCTTTCGTCCTTTTGTACGGTTTCTTTTAATTTTGGCACGGTCTGTTCCTTTAGAAACCAACGGAATTTCAGTCAGGAATATTTCATACCTGAGTTTCAATTTTTAGTCGGTTTGCTTTCTTTAAGTACTTGTTATTTGTTTATTTATTTTTTTTAAATAAAATAAAATTCATTATTACATCTTAAAAGAGAAATTGAAGAAGTTTTCTATACAGGACGCGTTTGCTTTCAAATGTTCTTTCATCTTTTGTCGTACTTGTCTTTTAATTGATATTTTTTTTTGCTCTACCGAAGAACTGCATCAAACCATCAAAGTTACTTCTTTTTAGCGAACACCTTGTATATAACGGCATTTTTGAATTCTCGAGAAAATTCTAGCCTGAAATGATGGGTCGCATCATGGGTCTAGCGCGAGCGGTTCTCTACTTTTTTTCATTTGTTTTTAATGGCGCAGCTCGAAAACCGATCAAGATAAACCCATGGTGCGACCCATCAATTCAGGCTAGAATTTACTGGGGAATCCAAAAAATGCAATAAAAACCGCCAGTCCGCCGTCCAGTGGCGTAGCGATAGAGGGTCGCAGCGGTTGAAGAGCAACCCGCCGTTAGGGCTTCATGGGCACCTGCCGTTTGAAATGAAGAAATCAAATTTTCGTTGCCATACTTCCCAATACCGATTTTTCTTATAAAAATAACAATAATAATAAGTGAAGTTTGTTCTTGTCCGATGAAAATAGTAAGTAGAAGGTTTTTTTAATCTCAAACCGGACAGAAAAATGAAGGGAAACACACTCAACGTTTCGCTATAGATTTATAGCTTCGTCAGGAGTGAAAAAAAAGTAAATAAACAAGTTGTCAAGAGAAACAAGTCGTCAAGAGAAACGAAAAGGTAACATGATTTTTAAACTAAACTACGAGTTGTTCGGAATAAAAGTAACGAGAACTAATTAAAACTACTTTTTTTTTTTTTTTTTTTTTTAATATATATATATAATTAATTAATTGACAGATCTATATCTTGTTTAAAGAGTCCAGAAAACTACAAAATATGTCATTTAAATTTTCAAAGTCCGTACGTTTATTAATAGAATTTCCAGACATTTTAATTTTACACATTTCTATGAAACGTCTTTTAAAAATATTAGATTCACTGTACAAAATATCAGTATTATCAAAATCAAAATTATGATTATTTACTAATGAATGCTCTACAAGCATTGAATGATTTTGATTATTTTTTTGAATATGATATTTATGTTGGTCTAAACGTTTTTTTAAATTTTGGCTCGTTTCACCTATATAAACAGAATTACAATTTGAACATTTGATTTCATAAACCACGTTAGGTTGTTTTAATTTCGGTATTTTGGTTTTTAAATTCGAAAAAATTAAATTTAAATTATTCACAGATTTACTGGCTAAAATTAAATTTTCAAAAAACATAATTTAATTTTAGCCAGTAAATCTGTGAATAATTTAAATTTAATTTTTTCGAATTTAAAAACCAAAATACCGAAATTAAAACAACCTAACGTGGTTTATGAAATCAAATGTTCAAATTGTAATTCTGTTTATATAGGTGAAACGAGCCAAAATTTAAAAAAACGTTTAGACCAACATAAATATCATATTCAAAAAAATAATCAAAATCATTCAATGCTTGTAGAGCATTCATTAGTAAATAATCATAATTTTGATTTTGATAATACTGATATTTTGTACAGTGAATCTAATATTTTTAAAAGACGTTTCATAGAAATGTGTAAAATTAAAATGTCTGGAAATTCTATTAATAAACGTACGGACTTTGAAAATTTAAATGACATATTTTGTAGTTTTCTGGACTCTTTAAACAAGATATAGATCTGTCAATTAATTAATTATATATATATATTAAAAAAAAAAAAAAAAAAAAAAAAAAAAAAAGTAGTTTTAATTAGTTCTCGTTACTTTTATTCCGAACAACTCGTAGTTTAGTTTAAAAATCATGTTACCTTTTCGTTTCTCTTGACGACTTGTTTCTCTTGACAACTTGTTTATTTACTTTTTTTTCACTCCTGACGAAGCTATAAATCTATAGCGAAACGTTGAGTGTGTTTCCCTTCATTTTTCTGTCCGGTTTGAGATTAAAAAAACCTTCTACTTAATAATAATAAGGGTAATAACTATCAATCTTATAAGTAATTTTTATGATCACGACTTGCTAAATTAATTGCGACTTCTAACCAAGTCGCCAGTGTTTCTGAAACTAGAATTTGAACTAAATGTCAAAACTGCACCAAAGTCTCACTCAGTGTTGCCAACTTAGGGAAGAAGTCGTTAAATCTAGGAATAATTTCAAATAAAAGGGAAAAATTGCAAAAACTTGGCAAAGTTCATGCTAGCTCGTTCCGTTGCTTGTAATCAATGTTGCCAACCGTACGATTATAGTCGTATTGGTACGATTATTTAGCAGTCGGTATGATATACAGTTGCATTTTCAAAATCATACGCGTGATTGTGATTATCTTTTAATAAACATATTTAAAATTTAAATTAAAAAAAAAACATTTAAATTTTCTTTAAAAAAAATAATTAATTATAAACATTCACAAATTCACAAATTAATAAAAAGAAAAGGGGAAACAAAAGGCGATTTCTACATTTTGCGAGAACAAGACAGAAGAAAGGTAATCAGAAACAAAAAAAAACACAAAACATTTGTTGATCCATGAACATACGATCGAAGTGGAAAGATTAAAATTTTCAAAAAAATTATTATTTATTACATGAAACGAAAAACGTTTTTGACAAACGAAAAACCCTATTAGAAATGGAAAAAGAAACAAAAACAAAACAAACAACAAACAAAAGTAAGAAAATGTA
Source organism: Prosopocoilus inquinatus (assembly GCA_036172665.1). NCBI lineage: Eukaryota > Metazoa > Arthropoda > Insecta > Coleoptera > Lucanidae > Prosopocoilus > Prosopocoilus inquinatus. The sequence continues at coordinate 10,187,725 of CM069877.1, forward strand.
TAGAAGTAAAGAACTTATGAACGAATGGCAAATTTAAAATTAAAAAATTAATAACGAATATTTCAGACTAATAATAATTCGATCTTCACAAAAACCAATAAACAAAACTAAGTCACTACAGCAATAATTAATTACGAATGGAAATTTCTGAAGAAAGCAGGAAAAGACAAATGATTGTAATTATTCGCGAAGGGGAAAGAAATAAAAAAGTTATTAATTAATAACAATTAATTTCAGAACGGAAAGAAAAAATCACAGGTAAGAAAAAGAAACCACAAAAAACTATCGTAATATTTACGAAAACAAAAGAAATAATTTCAGGAGATAAATTAAAAAAAACAAAACTAGTGTGCGGTTCTCGACTTTTTTCATTTGTTTTTAATGGCGCAGCTCGAAAACCGATCAAGATAGACCCATGGTGCGACCCATCAATTCAGGCTAGAATTTACTGGGGAATTCAAAAATGCAATAAAAACTGCAATTTTCGTGCATTTCCCCCCAAAATTGCGTTGCTCGTTTTTTTATGATGCAAGTTTAAGTTGCTTTTGAGAACGCGAAGCCCAGTTTCTCGGACGGAGGACCTCACTTAAATTAAATTCTAATTCGTTTTGATTAGCGTCTGCAGCAAAGTCATTAATCATTAAGTTTTTGTTTTTAAATATTTTTGGATCGCTTTATTAACTTCTATAAACTTAAAGCTTTAACAGTTCTATCACATAATGAGAATGATGACTCTTTTTTAGTTTCGTTTTCTTATAACGTAAATTTACTTGTAATGCTAAAAGGGAATAGTAAAGTTCTGCAACCCGGTGACTTGACTTCTAGGTACGCCACTGCTCGTGTCGCTCGCGCGATGTATGATGACATGATGAAGAAATGATAGCGGCGGCAAAAGGCAACAAACAATAAATACGGCGAACAAACAATGGTTATTATTAGCAGTGGTCAACTTGACCGACCACGCGACTTCTTCGTTTCGACCTTGGAATTTTTTGACGCGCCGAGTTGGTAACATGTATCGCGCCTAACCTAACAATATTTACAAACAGTCTTTACAGCTTGTGCAAACAAGATCCTCGTTGGAGTTGCGCAACTCTAGAAAATGACCGCACAAATTTTCCGAAGCAACGTTAAATTGAATCTGGACGTAATCGGTTCGTCTGACGTTTGCCGTCTTTGCTCATCTTGTTTATTTGTGTGAAGTTGGCAACAAATATTAGTTTTTCTTTCTTTAGAAGGTAAACAACTTAACAGTGAAAAGCAAAAACTACTTGTTTTCCATTTGTTTTTGTTGTGACATTAATTTCGGTTTTAAAAAAGAGAAGTCGGCAGTAACCCACCACACACGCGCATACTTCCCAACGCCCCTGGCTCGTGGCGTACCTGGCACGCAGACTCGGAGGGTTTGTTTAGGGAGAAAAGTCTTCGCTCCAAGTACGCGGGTCAAAACGTGAATCCGGGCTCGCTAGTCTAAATCGTTCTTTTAAAAGTATATTTTCGAGTAAGTCAGGTTTTAATAAATTAAATAATAAATTAAACATGGGCGGTACAATCTCTTAGGCCATTTATCGGCCAGAATAGACATTCTTGAAGTTTTTGTTCAAATCTGCCGCCTAATATTCAATTGCACCGACGTTGATTAAAATTAATCTCGAATGAAAGCGTGGAAAGTCCTAGGTTTAATCGAGGATTAGTTAATCGCAGCAGCTCAGCCTAAGTATTTCAAATCGGCTTGCCAATCTTTGAGCAACAAGGTACTCGGCTCGTGGCGGACTTGGCACGCGGGAGAAGTCAACCACGAGCCTGGAGCGTCGGAAGGTAGGTGCGTGTGTGGCGGCCTAATCACTCTGGTAAATTCGGTTTTAATTTTTCTTAGCCTTTTGTTGTTGCTGTTATTAATTTGTTTGTTTCTTTTTTATTTATTTCAAATTGACTTGCTAATCCGTGGGTAACAGCCGCCTCGGCTCGTGGCGCACTCGGCGCGCAGGAAAAGTCCGTCACGAGCCAAGAGCGTCGGAAAGTATGTGCGTGTATGACGGGGCCAATCACTCTGGTAAATTAGATTTTACATTTTCTTAGCCTTTTGTTGTTGCTGTCATTTATTTGTTTGTTTCTTTTTTATTTATTTCAAATTGGCTTGCTAATCCGTGGGTAACAGCGTCCTCGGCTCGTAGCGGACTTGACGCGCGGGAGAAATCCGCCACGAGCCTGGAGCGTCGGAAAGTACGTACGTGTGTGGCGACCTAATCATTCTGGTAAATTAGGTTTCAATTTTTCTTAGTCTTTTGTTGTTGCTGTCATTTGTTTGTTTGTTTCTTTTTTATTTATTTCAAATTGGCTTACTAATCTGTGAGCAACAGCGTCCTCGGCTCGTGGCGGACTTGACGCGCGGGAGAAGTCAGCCACGAGCCTGGAGCGTCGGAAAGTAGGTACGTGTGTGGCGGCCTAATTACTCTGGTAAATTCGGTTTTAATTTTTCTTAGCCTTTTGTTGTTGCTGTCATTTATTTGTTTCTTTCTTTTTTTATTTATTTCAAATTGGCTTGCTAATCTGTGAGCAACACCGTCCTCGGCTCGTGGCGGACTTGACGCCCGGGAGAAATCCGCCACGAGCCTGGAGCGTCGAAAAGTACGTACGTGTGTGGCGGCCTAATCATTCTGGTAAATTAGGTTTCAATTTTTATTAGTCTTTTGTTGTTACTGTCATTGATTTGTTTGTTTCGTTTTTGTCGTTTTGTTAAGTTTTCTTTTTTCTTCTTGTTCTGAAACCTAAGTTTAGCGATTATCTTTTAACAAAACAAATTAGTCGACGATTTTGATTTCCCGCTTTATAACTGAGCTAAAGATCTCCTTAGTATGTAACACAACCCCCCCCCCCCCCCCGTCGGTAATAACCAAGAAATCTAGACTTAGCTCGCTTTACAATTGAGCTAAACATAGACTGCTTTTTAATAACCAGGGAAAAGAATTCAGGCCACTTAGTGTTGGACGCTTTTTACTCCGAATGTACTATATATGTACTGTCACGTTTCTGCGGCCTCCGATGCGATGCATCGAATTATTATTGAGTGGGAGGAGAAAGAGTGCAATTCGAGCGTTATAGGCGAGGCTGATACAGTCCGTGTGCTAAATTTTCGTACCGTTCGCGGAACAAGTGGCCTGAATTCTTTTTCCTGGTAATAACACTGGAAAATGTGGCTTACGCTCTAGAACCAGCCTGGATAGTTCGGGTAAATAATCGACGTCTTTTTCGCCGGATAATTTCTGCATTGCACATCTACTCTCGAACGACGCGACGTCATTGGACGCCGGAAGGAAATTTCGGACGGAGGTTAGACTGCTGAGGCCCTTCCGGAAGACGCTCCTCAAACATCCCAAGCATCCTAAGCCATTTCTGAAATGTTCAATTTGAGATTTTTAAAGGTCGATATGTACCGATCGTTTCGTTGAAACTTGAAAAAAGGCGGAGTCAAGATATTGCGGAGCAAATAAATTCAAATACGCATGCGAGCTTGTTCGCTGAGCCACGCCTACTTTGCTGCTGCAATTTCTGAATATACAGTAGTTGGAGGGTTTAGGATAAGTATGCTTTCATTTCCCGCAACTCAAATTGAAGCACACGGTATTCATGTACTACCATGCTCAACTAAAACACTCTAACAGTGAACAATTTCGCGCGGTCTATCATGCTCAACTAAAACTCTATAACACTAGACAATTTAGCGGCCCTTATAGTAATGGATAGGGGATGGCTGCGGTGCACTGTTTTAAATGGTTGCCGCTGAATATTCATAAAGGTGCGGTTTGCGTGCAGAAGTATCGCTTTTATCGAGCATGATAGTACGTACAACATGGTTTTTCACAATACTTCACGATAAAGTGTTCACGAATGCGAACGGTTTGCGTAAATCACCGAACTATTCTTGAAGGCCCGTAAAGCGCCTAAGTACGCCCCTGGTTTAAAAAAAGTACTATATTTTTTACTTACGGCGAAATTTTTAGGCGTCCAAGCGTGTGAAGTATATTAAAAATTCTACTCATTTGAAGCCTTTACTATAAGCTTTGATTAATTTACACGATGTTAAAGCAGTGGCGGAGCAGTAAGTTGGCGTGGGTTTTGCCGGGATGGGAGGGCGGGGCAAAATATTTAGCGCACCAATTTTTGTTACGCGAGCTTTAAAAAATCTATTTAGATTTAATTTGTTTAGTAAACACCGATTCGTGACTTCACAGTTCAGTTGGGGCAGAGTGGATACGTTGTGCAACTGAAAAAAACATGTGATGCCAACATAACAGAATGCAGTAACCAGATATTTTTTTTTTATTAAAGAAAGACGTAAAGACTGTTCAACACCAAACACTTCAATCGAAGGATGTTTTGAAATAATCAAAAGCGTAGGTAGGTGGGAAATTGAACCGACCCGTATACAGTATTGGCAAAATTTTAACTGAACGGTCTTAAAAATGTGTGCGGCAGGGAACGCACCACAAAAACAGAGAAGAAATATGTAATAGCAATTAACACAGAGATCGTTAGACTTTTATATAATATTTTTAATTTCCTGGTCGATTGCCTTTTATAATATTTTTTAAAATCCTTTTCGTTTTACATGTTTACTGTTCTTAAGATGAAGGTCAAAAGTCTTTGTTGTTTAGTTAAATCTGAACGCAGTAAATTAATTACTCTTGGTCTTCGATTTTTTCCCTCGTTTTTTGTCGCCGTTCTTTCTTTTTTTCTTTTCTTGTTTGCATTTTGTCGCTTTTCTTTTGTTTTTGCCGCTTGCTTCCTTTCTTTCTTTAATTATTTTAATTAAGTTTTGAAAATTGCTTTCAATTGTTTCTCGTTGTTTCGTCCTTTTATTTGCTTTTTCTAATTTCTCTTTTTTTAATTTTCGCGCGGTTTTTTCCTTTGTAAACAAACGGAATTTCAGTTAGGAATATATCACATTTTGAGTTTTAATTTTTAGTCGGTTTGTTTTTTTTAAGTACTTGGTATATGTTTATTTATTTTTCCAAATAGAATAAAATTCATTATCATTTTTTAAAAGAGAAATTGAAGAATTTTTTTGGCCAGAAAACGTTCGCCTTCAAATGTTTTTTTTGTTTTCGTGCTTGTGTTTTAATTGTTATTTTTTTTGCTCTGCCGAAAAACTTCATCAAACCATCAAAGTTACTTCTTTTTAGCGAAAACCTTGTATATAACGGCATTTTTGAATTCCCGGATAAATTCTAGCCTGAAACGATGGGTCGCATCATGGGTCTAGCGCGAGCGGTCCTCGACTTTTTTCATTTGTTTCTAATGGCGCAGCTCGATAACCGATCAAGGTAGACCCATGGTGCGACCCATCATTTCAGGCTAGAATTTACTGGGGAATTCAAAAATGCAATAAAAACTGCAATTCTCGTGCATTCTCCCCCCCCCCCCAAAAAAAAAAAATTGCGTTACTCATTTTTTTATGATGCAAGTTTGAGTTGCTTTTGAGAACCCGAAACCCAGTTTCTCGGACGGAGGACTTCACTTAAATTAAATTCTAATTCGTTTTTGATTGGCGTCTGCAGAAGAGTTATAATCGTCAAGTTTTTGTTTTTAAATATTCTTTTAATTACTATAATAACTTCTATAAACAAAAGCAAATCGGACTCGTCTTCCTTTTCTTACATAAAATTGTATTTACTTTTATTTGCCGAAGTTTGTAAAGAAGCTAATGAATCACTCGGTGATAATATTTTGGCATTTACGAAAAAGAAAAAGAATTGGACATCGCGTTGCCGAAAAACTACATCGAAGTTACATCGTTTTAGTGAACACTTTGTATACAGTGGCGTTTTTGAATTCCCGAGTAAATTCTAGCCTGAAATGATGGGTCGCATCATGGGTCTAGCGCGAGCGGTTCTCGACTTTTTTCATTTGTTTTTAATGGCGCAGCCCGATAACCGATCAAGACAGACCCATGGTGCGACCCATCATTTCAGGCTAGAATTTACCCGGGAATTCAAAAATGTAATAAAAACTGTAGTTTTCGTGAATTTCCCCACAAAATTGCATTGCTCATTTTTTATTTTTATTTTTGAGTTACTTTTGAGAGCGCGAAGCCCAGTTTCTCGGACGGAGGACCTCACTTAAATTAAATCCTAATTCGTCTTTGATTGGCGTCTGCAGAAAAGACATAATCGTCAAGTTTTTGTTTTTAAATTTTTTTTAATCACTATATAAACTTCAATAACAAAAACAAATCGGACTTGTTTTCATTTTCTTTCATAAAATTGTATTTACTTTTATTTGCCGAAGTTCGTAAAGAAGCTAATTAAATCACTCGGTGTGAATACTTTGGAATTTACGAAAAAGAAAAAGAATTGGACGTCGCGTTACCGAAGAACTACATCGAAGTTACCTCTTTTTAGTGAACACTTTGTATACAGTGGCATTTTTGAATTCCCGAGTAAATTCTAGCCCGAAACGATGGGTCGTATCATGGGTCTAGCGCGAGCGGTTCTCAACTTTTTTCATTTGTTTTTAATGGCGCAGCTCGAAAACCGATCAAGATAGACCCATGGTGCGATCCATCATTTCAGGCTAGAATTTACTCGAGAATTCAAATATGCAATAAAAATCGCTATTTTCGTATATTTCCCCAAAATTGCGTTGCTAATTTTTTTATGACACAAGTTTGACTGTATGAAACTCGATTTCTAAGACGCGGGACCGCAGTTCTGATAAATGTCAATCTATTTTCTGCAATTTCAAGCGAATCTATTGTGTGATGGGCCCAGGCAACCACCCGTTATTTCCTTGAATAGGAACGATGAGGGAGGCCACGTAAAAAAAAGAAACAGAAACTCATATAATATACTCTGCAAACTGCTACGCGATGCTGAAATCAAACGTTTTCTGATTTGGGGCAGCAACTTTCCATATTTTTAGACGCGCGATGCGTCAGTGCAGGTGAACCGTGACAGTGAGCTTGGTGACAGTGCCAGAAAATACCTGCGCGAGCACGCATTCGCTTCATTTCTTTCTTTCTTTCTTTCTTTTTAATTTTAATAAATCCGCTGCACTTCAAAACAAAGTTGGCCGTGCAACATGACGACGAAAATAACGCGCGCTGCACGTACACGTTTATTTCCACGTAAATGATTCATTGAGGAGGCTGCCTGCCGCTCGCTGAAATATCTTTACGGTCCGCCTGGTATTTTTACGCGGGTGACCGAAAAGTGGCGGCGGCGGCGGCGCTGTTGCATAACCGGGCAGAAAGAAATTTAGGTCGATCGCAATTTAAATAAAATATTTATATAAGTTCGTTTAACCGAGGTATAGTTTGCGGGCGCGCGCTAATTTTGGCCGCTGTCATAACAGAAGTGATGGAACGCGCGAGGAACGTACAGCGTGACCAAAATAAAACGCAGCAGATTTTTTCTTCTCTTTTCTTTTCTTTTCCTTTCTTTAATATACACGGGAGGAGCTTACAACGTATGCAAAACAACGGAAGGAGGAGCTTAAACGAACATCCAGCGCGAAACGACCTCCCACCCACTTATTTCCTAGCCACACAATAAAATGAGGGGAGGAGCTTAGAGTATACGCGGAGACAGTTGAAGGTGAAGCTTAATTAAATGCGAATTTGTTTTCCTAGCCACACAGTAAAATGAGGGGAGTAGCTTAGAGTATATGCGGAGACAGTGGAAGGAGGAGTTTAAACGCGAATTTCTTTTCCTATGCATACAATGAATGAAATGAGGTGAGGAGCTTAGAGTATAGGCGGAGACAATAGAAGGAAGAGCTTAGATGCGAATTTATTTTTCTAGTCACACAATAAAATGAGAGGAGGAGCTTAGAATATATGCGGAGACAGTTGAAGGTGGAGCTTAATTAAATGCGGATTTGTTTTCCTAGCCACACAGTAAAAAGAGGGGAGGAGCTTAGAATATACGCGGAGACAGTGGAAGGAGGAGTTTAAACGCGAATTTCTTTTCCTATGCATACAATGAATGAAATGGGGGGGAGGAGCTTAGAGTATAGACTGAGATAATAGAAGAAGGAGCTTAGATGCGAATTTATTTTCCTAGTCACACAATAAAATGAGGGGAGGAGCTTAGAATATATGCGGAGACAGTTGAAGGTGGAGCTTAATTAAATGCGGATTTGTTTTCCTAGCCACACAGTAAAAAGAGGGGAGGAGCTTAGAATATACGCAGAGACAGTGGAAGGAGGAGTTTAAACGCGAATTTCTTTTCCTATGCATACAATGAATGAAATGAAGGGAGAAGCTTAGAGTATAAGCGGAGACAATAGAAGGAGGAGCTTAGATGCGAATTTATTTTTCTAGTGACACAATAAAATGAGAGAAGGAGTTTAGAATATATGCGGAGACAGTTGAAGGTGGAGCTTAATTAAATGCGCATTTGTTTTCCTAGCCACACAGTAAAAAGAGGGGAGGAGCTTAGAGTATACGCGGAGACAGTGGAAGGAGGAGTTGAGTTTAAACGCGAATTTCTTTTCCTATGCATACAATGAATGAAATGAGGGGAGGAGCTTAGAGTATAAGCGGAGACAATAGAAGGAGGAGCTTAGATGCGAATTTATTTTCCTAGTCACACAATAAAATGAGGGGAGGAGTTTAGAATATATGCGGAGACAGTTGAAGGTGGAGCTTAATTAAATGCGAATTTGTTTTCTCAGCCACACAATAAAACCAACCCAACGCCTTTTGGACCACGCCCTCGGATGAGGTCGAAATCGGTTGGACTTTACACACGACAATGACCAATTTCTATTTTACGGTAAACGAAATCAGTGTGGGAGGGGGGGGGGGGGATGTATCATTGTTGTTGTAGCGTTTTTAACAGGACGGCATTCAATAAAAATTATTTGCAGTAATATACAGGGTGTCTACGGATAGGTGATACAAGAGATACAAATGACCAGAAATTTTTTATATCAAAACGCGCGCCGTTTAGCAGTTAATCCCTGCTTGTTTAACATGAAATAGAAATGACAAATATGTCAGATTTTGATCTGATTAAAAAAAGTCCAAAACTGTGGAATATAAGGAAGTAAAGTAAAGGTGAGAATTAAGATTTTCTGAGAAATCAATAATAAAAAAAGTGTTTCCTCTTGTATCACCTATCCGTCGACGCACTGTATGAAAAAAAAAACCTTATGGACCACGTCCGATCTTAACTGAGTTTGGCTCAATCGAGATTGAAGTTTGTTCGACTCTACGATTCATTAATTACTATTACGGAAAACGGAATTACTTTGCGGGGGGAGGAGGGAATGTTGTCATGTCTTTTTCGTTGTTTTCTTTTGTTTCATTTATTTACTTTTGTTATTAGTAATTTTTTCGTGTTTCGTAAACGACGCCAGTTGCGTTATGAACCACGTCCGTTCTTCTCTGAGTTTGACTCGACCGAGGTTGAAGCCTGCTGGACTCTACGATCAATTCCTAGTACGGAATCACTTTGCGTGGGGGGAGGGAGGGGGGGGGGGACTACGTACTCCATCCCCAATGTTGTGATATATTTTCCGTGTCCTTTCCTTTATTTCATTTATATACTTTTCTTTGAAAACTAATTGTTTTTTATGGATTTGTTTTAATTGATTTAACTATTTAACATATTTGTTGCCTTTCATCGTTATCTTCGCATTTTCCAAAAAAAAAATTCAAATTTGTATTTTAAAAAAAGTGAATAACGTATTTTCGCGAAATATGCGAAAACTGCAGTTTTTCTGGCATTTTTGAGTTCCTGAGTAAATTCCAGCCTGACTTGATGGGTCGCACCATGGGTCTATCTTGATCGGTTATCGAGCTACGCCATTAAAAACAAATGAAAAAAGTCGAGAACCGCTCGCCGTAGACCCATGGTGCGACCCATCAACTCAGGCTAGAATTTACTCACGAATTCAAAAATGTGTTGTATAAAAAAATACAAGTTTCATATATTCCTTGGTAACGCGTTAGTCAATTATCAATTTTTTTCGTGTTTCATGAAAATCGTGAAAGTCACCAGATCACGTCCATTCTTCACTGAGTTTGACTCACTCTACCGAGGTTGAAGACTGTTGGATTCTACGATGAATTTCTATTACATAAAACGGAATCGCCTTTGGCGAGGGGAAGGGGGAAGGAAGTACGTATTCAATAAAAATTATTTTCAAAGTAGACATTAGATGATTTTAGTTTTTTACTTTGAACTGTAACTCTAAAACCTAACTTGATTGGTGACGTACCATTCATAGTGAACTGAAAAGTAATGAATCGTCATTTTCGTGGCGTTGTGCAATTTTATCGATTTGGGGTTCGGCCAAGGTTGAAGCTGGTTGGGCCTCCTGGAAACCGGTTGGACTCTACAACCGACAAGATTAAAGATTTGGCAAAAGCGGAACACGGAGACCTCTTCTGGTCATCACATCGCATGATTCCAAACTCATTCAATTAAAGCCGTGCCCGAAGTCGGTTGAATTTTGCCGAAGTCAAAGATGATTATACTTAACAGACGACACAATAAAAAAATTTGGCAAAAGCGGAACATGAGAGGTCTCTCGACTTGGTTCAAAGTCATGAATCGAAATAGATATTTCTTTTTAAACTCTTTGAATCGAAGTCGTGGCTGAAGCCGGTTGGACCTCGACCGAGGTCGAATCTGATTGGATTCTACGGAGGACGATATAAAAAAATTGACAAAAGCGGAAAACGAGAGGTCTCTTGATTATTCATGATTCAATCTCCTTGATGCCCGATTTCTCCACCTCCTGATAAATTTATCTGCCGGGTAATATCCTCGGAGACTATTTTCGAGACAATGGTTTCCAAGATACCTTACCTGGCAGATAAATTTATCAGGAGGTGAAGAAATCGGGCATGAATAGAAGTAGAGGTCCTTCACATGATTCATCAAACTCAATGAATCGAAGTCGAGGCCGAAGCCGGTTGGATCTAGACTGAGGTCGAAGTCGATTGGATTCTACGGAGGACGATATAAAAAAATTGACAAAAGCGAAACACGGGAGATTATTTCTAATTGATCACATGATTCAAACTCGTTGAATCGAAGCCCCAAATCCGAAGCAGATTGGACTTCGGCCGAGGTCGAAGGCGGTTGGACTGAACAAACGATTCATTTAAAAATTTGGCGAAAGTGGAACACGGTAGGTCTCTTGATGATTCATGATTCAAACTCCTTGAATCGAAGTAGAAACCCTTCACATGTTTTATCAAACTCAATGAATCGAAGTCGAGGCCGAAACCGGTTGGATCTTGGGCGAGGTCGAAGCCGGTTGGACTCTACAGTCGACGCGATAAAAAATTTGACAAAAGTGGAGCACTTTTCGGCCATCACGTCGCATATTCAAACTCGTCGAATCGAATCGCTGTGGTAGATGTTAAAGGAGGAAAAATTTCGGAGGTCGTTTCGCAACGTGCGAAATGCAAACACGATCCACCTATTTGTTTGATTACCTCTGGCGCTCGTTCGGCAAACACGGCCGAAAATTTTCTGAGGCGTATTTGCGAGCAAACAGGCGCAGAGCGCAAACACGAGCGCCGCCGCCGCATTTTTCGGCGCGGCTCGTAAAGATAAACGCGAAGTGGAAAACTTGCTCCTCTTATCGAAATCGCGCGGTTCTGAGTAAAATTATTTTTTCCCTCCGGGGCGTTCGTACCTGATTATATTCATGTGTGTTCTCAGGAAAATTCGTCGGAAAACAAGCGATGCCTTTGAGGTTTTATGTTGCCACCCCCTACCTCATGCTCTTTTGTACTTTTTTTTGCCCTCCGAATTGCCTCGGGGTCTTTGGGACAACGTATTCCAATTCAGAACTTCCCCTCTTCTCAATTATCTCGAAAACTTGAAAACTTGCACCTAGTTCTGGTTTCTTCATACTTGCACCATCCAACCCCTTAACCTATATCCCACATCATACATCAACATCGAAAGATTTGAAGGTTAGGGTCATGGTGATGGTACTGCAATTGGTCAGCTCCAAACAAAACCAGCATGTTGCGGTTCCTTTCATTACATATCATCGTCGAAAACCAAATGATGTTTGATGGCTTCCCCCTTCCCTTAGTTCCGATGCCCAAGAAGACGAACTCAAACTGCTTCCTCTGCTTCCGGCCGTTTTTCCTTTGGGCTGCCAATTTAGCGTGCGCTGGGCCCAGACCTCAAACCCAAGTACTGTTACAAAACCAGAAGAATTGTTACGATATAAGAAGAGCCGGGGCCTCTATCATGGGCGGCTTCACCATCTCACTGATTGGTATGATAAGATTTTTATGCTTTAAGACACGAAAACTTCAAAGGATCAATCATTCCAATCAACAGTAGGAAATCAACATTGCCGATTTAAGTAACAATTATAACAATTTTAAAGCGAACTAAAATATCGCAGTGAAAACTGTTTCAAGCAAAAAAAAAATCATGAAGTCGAAGTTTAATGAATCTCGTCTAAGTTGTCAGTGCTGCAAGTCAACAACAGAAAATCATCATTAACCCCAGAAATCAACAAAACCCAATAGTAATAATAATTAACAAGATCTGGGATATTTTAAGTGAAACGTAGAAGAGGTTTGTGGGCAGGTATTTTTAAAACGCTGAAAATCAGTTTTGCGAATCAACACAAGAAAATCGCAACATTATTGATCCATTAAATCGCTGACGTCAAGATTAAAGGCAGATATTTTAAGACGCGTACACTTTAAGGATCAGTCTTGCCAATCAACAGTAGAAAAATCAACATCGCCGATTTAAGTAACAATTATAACAATTTTCAAGCGAACTAAAATATCGCAGTGAGCCTTAAATCGTCAGCATCATATCGCATCAGCATTAGTAAGTCCGAAAACTGCTTCAAACAAAGAAACGATGAAGTCGTCGAAGTTTAATGAATCTATGAATCTCGTTTAAAGTGTCAGTGCTGCAAGTCAACAATAAAAAATCAATATTAACCCCAGAAATCAACAAAATAAACGGCAATAATTAACAAAATCTTGAATATTTTAAGTGAAATAAAGAAGAGGTTTGTGGGCAGCTATTTTTAGAATGAACCCCTTAAAAATCAGTTTTGTGAATCAACAATAGAGTGAGTGAGTGTGAAATCGTCAGCATCAAAAATAGACGAGTCAATATCGCACCAGCATTAGTAAGACCGAAAACTGCTTCAAACAAAAAAAAAGACGATGAAGTCGTCGAAGTTTAATGAATCTCGTTTAAGGTGTCAGTGCTGCAAGTCAACAATAGAAAATGAGCATTAACCCCAGAAACCAACGAAGAAACGGCAATACTTAACAAGATCTAGGATATTTTAAGTGAAATGAAGAGGTTTGTGGGGAGGTGTTTTTAAAACGAACCCTTTGAGAATCACTTTTGCGATTCAACAATAGAGAATCAGCAACGCCACTTCAAGATATTGACCACAGGATGACGTGCCTAAACTGTTGTCATCAAACATACACATTTTGAAATAAATAAGACCTTTCGTAAGAGGCGATAAATTTGATGCTTGTGGTGTCTACCTGAAATAAAGCAAGCATCAATTCAAGGTATCAATAATAGATAGACAATCAGTAACGAGGATCTATTAACGAGATTTAATAAACAAAATAAATGGATGAGGTCGGAGGCACCTGTTTTTAAAACGATAGGCTCAAAAATCAGTCTAGCGAATCAACAATAGAATAGAAAATCAACAACGCCTCTTCAAACATAAATATTTTAAAATAAATGAATTTCTCCGAAAGGCGATAAAGTTCATGATGCTTGGGACGACTAGCTAAAAAAATGCTGTAAGTAAGCATTAATTCAAGGTGTCAACAATGGTCAATCAGTATCACAATATCAATAACAGAGATTTAAAGTAGAACAAATCGTTAGCTGCTGTGCAAAAGGAAAGTACTTATATAGCAAGCTTCAACTATGCTTACTAGATGGAGGCTTCAAGGCATCAATTCAAAGTGTCAATAATAGACAATCAGTAACGAGGATCAATTAACGAGATTTATTAAATAAATTAAATCGACGAGATCAGAGGCAACCGTTTTTAAAACTCAAAAATCAGTCTTGCGAATCAACAATAAAATAGAAAATCAGCAACGCCACTTCAAACTTAAACATTTTAAAATAAATGAATCGCTTCCTAAGGGGGTAAAGTGCATGATGCTACTTAAAAGAAAATGCTGTAAGTAAGCATTAAGTCAAGGTGTCAACAATAGACAAACAATATCACAAGATCAATTAACAGAGATTTAAAGTAGAACAAACCTTTAACGATATGCAAAAAGAAACTACTTGTACAGCAAGCTTCAACTGTTGCCCACTTGATGGAGGCTTGACAAATAAATTATTACGGTCCGCTAAAATCAAATGTTCTAATAAACACGCGAATCCCTGGCGCTGTCTGTTGCTACATTTAATTACCGTATATCAAAAAAAAAGAAACTCGAAACTATATTAATTAACCATCACTGCTTGCTCGGACTTTTTGCTGTAAAATGTTATTTCTGAATCAATTAAAATAGTTCACCAAAAGGTGGCGCTTTGAATGATTTCTATCGCGCTTTAATGCTGTGGCTAACTTTGTTTTGTTAGAAAAATCGATAAAATATTAAGACGAAATCGCGATTTTTGACTTTCGTATTTAGACAAATGAAGATACGCAAATGATCCAAGAGATGGCGCTGTAAATAATTCACTACCGCGTTAGAGTTAGTAGCTTTTAATTTCTTAAAGTAACTGCAAAATCAGAAGCAGGGAGTCGCAACGTGATCGCGATATCTCACCATTTGAAATTGGCGTAACATTGCTTTAATTATTGGTCGAGAGATGTCGCCCTGAAGAATTCGATCGCAACTTGATTTTAGATTTGGAATTTAATTTTGAAATTAAAATCGACGCGAAGTTGGAAAGCAAAGTTTGGCTCGGCGAAACGATCAAATGCTGTCATTTAAAATTCGAGTCAAGTTGCTTTCCTGTTTCGAAAAGAGATGGTGTTTGGATTTTTTTTTTGAAGATCAATTTTGAATTGAAATTCAATTTTTCGCGCAGCAAAGTTAGAAGGCGGGTAACGTAGATTTAAAGAAATTCTACTAAAATACTTATCACTTTCGGACAACAGATGGTGCTATGAATCACTCTTAAATTTTATACTTTCGAGTTTATAGATTTTATACTTCCGATTTCATTAAAATAAAAAATAGTATTCTTACTGGGAATATAGGAACGAAACGTTATTTTTACACTCGATTAAATTAGTTTTCAGTTGCGGACGATAGATGGTGCTTCAAGCGATTCAATATGGCACGCTTATTGGCGGAAGCCGGATAATCCCTCATTGAAATAGCAACGACAGTAAACAAAACAAATTTACTAAGAGAACACGAGCACGCAGATTAATTTCTTAGTTGGCACATAGATGGCGTTCAATGCGGTTAATCACAGCTAAGCAGAATGTCTTGGAATTTAAGAAATTATTATTAATTTTCGATTCCATTCGAACGAGAGTTTCATGAACGTGAACGCGACGATACTTCACAGTTTGAAATTTTAGAAAAAGAAATTGGCCGAGTGTTGGCGTTCTGAATAATGCCGTCACGGTTTAAGCTTCAAATGAGGGAGCGAGGGGAGGGGGGAGTCGATGAAAACTTTATTTTCTTCTCAGTGATCGACGCTTGTAAATAGTTGGGAATCTTCACCCTCCAAATCCAATTTAAAACGCGAAGACTATAGAATGGTTAGTTTTGTGTTGCGGGAAAGTGAGAGGGGGCAGAGCAGCCTTAATCGCTACTAACTGACTGAATGAATCCATTAATGAATTCGTAACTGCCCCCATTGATCTCCAAAGCTCCCCCTTTTATGCGACTCCGGTACCGGATGCCACCAAGTCCGTTTTCTAAAAGTTTGGGTCCGAAAATCGGATATCAAAATAGTCAGCCAGCGTCTCGGCGAAAACGCAATTAAAGAGCGAGCGCGTTAATTGCTTTTAATGAAATAGGATCCGCTGGTGCAGCACTGCAAGTAATTAATTTGCGTACGTTCTTTGACCGAATAGACTTTGAACTGCAACGTAAGCAGAAGTTCATCCAACGGTCATTCGTGTTTCAGACCCGTGTCGATAACCGCACCTGTGATATGGAACTAAACGATTTTTGCCTGAAACACGTGCGTTGAATTTGTTGTAAATCCAACAGTAAAAAACGAATTTAGAATACAATAAGACAATATCTTAAATACTTATTAATTACTCCCAAACCTTTCGCTGCGACTTTTTGCATTTTCCAAGTAAGTAAGTTCAAGTTAAAAAAAACTGCAGTTCGTCGAAAATCCAAACTTGAATGTTATCTGTGTGAAGTAGATAACAAACAAACGGTTTCGAAACCCGAAGCGAAACCAAAAAAAAAAAAGAAAAAATCGTAGAGTACTTAAAACCGAACGTGCTCGCCCACCAAGGAAAAAAAAGAGGCAAAAATCGCCGGTCCGATAGCGGCACGATTGCCTCACGCCATTTTCGGTGCTACGCCGAAGTGTTTGCCTTGCGATTGCGCAACGCGGAAACGATCCACCAAGTCTCTGAGGTCAGGTCTATTTACGATTGCGCAAACCTACTACCCCGACCTATCGCATGTTGAAACGCGTTATCGCCGTCGTCGAAATTTACACAAGCGCTCTGGAAAAATCGAATTTGGCAAACAGAACAGACCTATGCCATATAGAGTTTCCTGCGCCCGGAAAAAAAGGGGAATGTTGATTTTTGGTTATCGCAAGTTATTTTTTTTAATTCGGGTCGTATCGTTGTGTTTAAGTACACAGTAGACACTATTTGGGCAGAGCAAAATTTGGGTAGGTTGTTTACTTCAATATTACGCAATATTGGTTTAGAAGCCAGATATGATCTTAGCAAAGAAGAGGAATGCAACTACTCTCGAGGTACTCCAAACCAAATCGTCACGAAGGGAAATGCAACCACTAAACTAATAAGGAGCTCTAAACCAAATGGGGATGATGAAAAAACAAAAAATAAAAAACCGTCATGGAACCATGAAGGGTGGTTCTGTGCGTCTCCTTTTCAGGTCACCTCCCTTCCCCCTTCAAAGTCGTTTTGGAAATAATTTCGTGAAATCCAGCCGTCGTTTTATTTCCACTACAGTCAAAAAAATTTAGGTTTTTTTTTTTGGAAGGGCCCCAGAAACAGATAGATCCAGGAAATTTACGGGAAGGAAGTTTAAGACCAGCCAATGCCTTCTCCTTTCCAGGTCACCTCCCTTCCCCCTTCAAAGTCGTTTTGGAAATGATTTTGTGAAACCCAGCTTTCGTTTTATTTCCACTATCGTTCAAAACGTGTAGCTTTTCGTTTCTTGGAATGGCCCCAGAATAGAACAGATAGATCCAAGAAATGTAGGGGAATGTAATCAGGGACCAGCCAAAACCTTCGTTCCAGATCACCATCGTATTCAAGGTCAAATCTGAATATTCCAAGGCAGTCGCTGAAACCTAAAATATCTTCCACGAATCAGAGTAAAGCAAAAAATAATAAAACGCGTTTCATCAGAAGGCATAGGGGATGACGTCAAAATTGACGTGATTCCGTCGCCCGTTCATAAGTGATTTCCCGATTATTCTTTCCGAAACAAAATCGAACACCCTTTTTTGGTTCTTACCATTACCTCTCTGCCAGTCGCGGCTCGTCGGGGTGGGCAAGGTGGGCAGTGCCAACCCTGTCCTACGACGTTGCACGTTCCGGACAACCCCGAAAGACAAATTAGTTTGGAAAATGCTCACACTTTCCCTTTTGCAGTTGTTGTCGTTTATTTTTTGGTGAAAGGCGTTGGAAAGCTAAGAAAAAGCTCTGTAAATCTCCCGCTTAAATTGAATTAAAAAATTTCAAGCACAATCGCGAGGGTTGGAAGAGACGTTGATTTAATTGAGCAAATAAAAAAACGCGTCGCTTTTGAATTTTCATTGTAACCCAAGAACGCGTTCGTCGATTGTTTTTTGGTGAAAGGCGTTGGAAAGCTGAGGAAATCCTCTGTAAATCCCTCGCTTAAATTGAACTCAAAAATTACAACCGCAATCGCGAGGAGAGGGAGAGGCGTTCAATTGAATTGAACAAATAAAAAATACCGCCGCATCTGAATTTTCATTGTAGCAGGAGAACCCGTTCGTCGATTGTTTTTTTGCAAATGGCGTTGGAAAGCCGAGAAATAGCTCTGTAAATCCCCCACTTAAATTGATTTAAAAAATTACAAGCACAATCGCGAGGGTTGGAAGAGACGTTGATTTAATTGACCAAATAAAAAACGCAACGCTTTTGAATTTTCATCGTAACTCAAGAACGCGTTCGTCGATTGTTTTTTGGCAAAAGGCGTTGGAAAGCTAAGAAAAATCTCAGTAAATCCCGCGCCTAAATTTAATTCGAAAATTAAAAACGCAATCGCGAGGAGAGGGAAAGACGTTCAGTTTAATTGAACAAATAAAAAATGCCGTCGCTTTTGAATTTGTAGCTCAAGAACGCGTTCGTCGATTGTTTTTTGGCAAAAGGCGTTGGGAAAATGAGAAAAAGCTCTGTAAATCCCCCGCTTAAATTGAATTCAAAAATTACAAGCGCAATCGCGAGGGAGGGAGGAAGAGACGTTGATTTAAATGAGCAAATACAAAAACGCGTAGCTTTCGAATTTTCATCGTAACTCAAGAACCCGTTCGTCGATTATTTTCTGGCAAAAAGGCGTTGGGAAGCCGAGAAAAAGCTCTGTAAATCCCCCGCTTAAATTGAACTCAAAAATTACAAGCGCGATCGGGAAGGGAGGGAGAGCAAATAAAAAACGCGGCGATTTTGAATTTTGATTGTAACTCAAGAACGCGTTCGTGGATTGTTTTTTTTTTTTTTGGTAAAGGGCGTTGGTGGAAAGTTGAGGAAAAGCTCTGTAAATACCCCCCCCGCTTAAATTTAGTTCAGAAATTACAAGCTCCGAAAAAACAAATTTATTTGGAAAATGCACCCGCTTTCCCTTTTGCAGTTGCCCACTCCGCAGTAGGTCATCACGAGCCGCCACTGCTCTCTGCTCTGTCAACACGGAAGTATCGCACGTACACCTAGGACAAGAAAGAAGGAATATTCAAGGATGTTTTTATTTGGCGCAAACAAACTCGCGTCCACTCTGATTATTCTGTTTGCCGACTGCGCTCGTGTTCCGCTTCGCTTATCGGGTGCAACGACGAATTTATGTTGTCGTTGGTCGCAAATTAAAAAATAATAATAAAGGAAATGAAATGAAAACAATATACAGGTTGTATCACATATACTTATATATTATTGGTTAAAGCAATAGGCGTGAGAGAACATGAGCCGGTCTTCTGAATACGCAGGCGCGGAATAAAATCCTTTCAGTTTCGATAACGCTTTCTCGGTTGGATGCGTCGAGTAAAATTATCTTCTTTCCTTGTTGCTCTTTCGTATAGGCAATCAGAGGTATTAACTGACACAATCTGTATGTCATTATTATTAATTTTCACAAATCCGATTATTTCCAGATGCAAGTGGAAAACTGATCGGGTTCTACTTTCTACTGTAAACAATATTGTTTACGACGAGTACGGTAAATGCAAAAGTAAATATTTTCGCGGTAGTTTCCGAGTGATTCTCCGTCTCTCGTGCGTGTGCATTCGAGTTCAATTCGGGCGCAATTCCGAACACCTTGGATGTTTATGCCGCTCGTGCACTTCTGCAAACACAAAACAGCGGAGCAGCGCTAAAAATAGCGGCGTTGTATAACGAGCCATTAGGCGAGGGAAAACGTGCTCGGCGGGACGCCATTGCCAAGAAAATTTCCACCGTGATTAAGTGAAACGCCGTCTCGGATAGGTGCGTGGCGATCTGGCACGTATTTTGGAAACAAGTTCGGGATGTTGCCGTTGGAAAATGGAAATTAGTATACCGGATGTAAGAATGAAATAACGCATCTAATAATGATAAAAGTTATACGGCATTCCATTTAAAAAAAATTAGTTATCGTAGTTTGAATATTCTCAAGTTTATTAATTTTTTGTTATGAACTTATGTTGCTAGAATTTTTTCTTTACAGTGTAACTGAAAAAGCGTTTCAAGACGAAACTTTTGCAAAAAACCACAAGTCCCTAACATCAGTCGTTCGGAAGATATTTGCATCTATTTGAGGTACTGCAAGAGCGATAATTTTTTAAGAAAGTTGACTAACGCGAAAACGGTTTAGATTAGACCCTATATAATAAAATAAAATTAATAAAATTCAATCCAGAATCCGAAAATGTAAAATATTTAAAGTGTTCCATTTAAAATAACGAAGTGACCTAATGTCCAGGCTAAACGGAACACTCTGTATACGTCAAACTAACTTTAAGATATGCTCCACATGATCCTGTGGAGCTTTCATTTGAAACATTTTTTCGTAAAATTAATAACTAGAGAGGTATGAAAGTATCCGCCTTAAGTGACACACCCTGTATATGTGAGGTGATCGGGGATATACAGCAAGCCATAATATCCACAACTACAGAAGAAAAAAAAATTGTAGTCGAAGTGACCAACAGAAATTCAAAGAAAATATTTTTAAGGATCTGAGTTGAGTTGGCGATCTGGCACGTATTTTGGAAACAACGTCGGGATGTTGCTGCTGGAAGGTGGAAATTAATATACCGGGTGTCTCAATATGTGAGGCGACCGGCGATATACAGCAAGTCGTAATGTCTACAGCTACAGAAGAAAAAAAAATTGTAGTCGAAGTGACCAACAGAAATTCAAAGAAAATATTTTTAAGGAACTGAGTTGAGTTGGCGATCTGGCACGTATTTTGGAAACAAGGTCGGGATGTTGCCGCTGGAAGTTGGAAATTAATATACCGGGTGTCTCAATATGTGAGGCGACCGGCGATATACAGCAAGTCGTAATGTCTACAGCTACAGAAGAAAAAAAAATTGTAGTCGAAGTGACCAACAGAAATTCAAAGAAAATATTTTTAAGGAACTGAGTTGAGTTGGCGATCTGGCACGTATTTTGGAAACAACGTCGGGATGTTGCTGCTGGAAGGTGGAAATTAATATACCGGGTGTTTCAATATGAGAGGCGACCGGCGATATACAGCAAGTCGTAATATTTACAGCTACAGTAGAAAAAAAATTGTAGTCGAAGTGACCAACAGAAATTCAGAGAAAATATTTTTAAGGATCTGAGCTGAGTTGGCGATCTGGCACGTATTTTGGAAACAAGATCGGAATATTGCCGCTGGAAGGTGGAAATTAATATACCGGGTGTCTCAATATGTGAGGCGACTGGCGATATACAGCAAGCCGTAACATCTTCAGCTACAGAAGAAAAGAAAATTGTAGTCAAAGTGACCAACAGAAATTCAAAAAAAAATATTTTAAGGATCTGAGTTGAGTTGGCGATCTGGCACGTATTTTGAAAACAAGGTTGCCGCTGGAAGGTGGAAATTAATATACTGGGTGTCTCAGTATGTGAGGCGACAGGCGATATACAGCAAGCCGTAATATTCACAGTTACGGAAGAAAAAAAAATTGTAGTCGAAGTGACCAACAGATATTCAAAGAAAATATTTTTAAGTGTCTGAGTTGAGTTGACCGCAAGGGGAAACCGAACGAAGAGCCACCCCAAGATCAGTAAGAGGGTTTACGATTGGTCCATAATCATGAATAGTCTCAAGGCGGACCAACCAAAGCGAAAAATTAAACAGAATTAAATAAAATAAATTAAAATTGAAAACTGCGTATATAGGGATTATGAAAATTTTCTCGACTTGGCAATCATTACTGAGGGGCGGAGGTTATAATAAAAAAAACAAAAAGTATAAAAAAAGAAAGAATACCAAAAAAAAAAATAAATCAAAATTGAAAAGTGCACATGTATCTATGAATATCAGTTCAGCAGTTTTAGCAATCAGTATTGGGGTAGGGGACACCCTATATTAAATTGAAAAAGAAAAAAAAGGGAAAACAAAATCCATGATTTTTGTTTTAAATAATAATTTTAGATAAATTAAAATTGTTAACAAAACTGCATGTTCGGGGAGTCAGCCTCAAATAAATATGAAAAATGTCAGCGTCTTAGCACTTGAGGGCACCCTGTATTAATTTGGAAAAAAAAGATGAAATAAAAATTTTAAATAAATGAAAGTCAAAAACCACATGTACAGGGTCAGCCTCAAATAAGTGTAAAAGGACTTCTGTTTCAACAAATAATTCTTGGGGAGGAGGGCGGGGGCTGTATTAAATTTGAAAAATCGGAAATTGGAAAAATTTGAAAAACCACATGTAGAGGTTCAGTCTCAAATAAGTGTAAAAGGACTTGTGTTTCAGCAACTAATTCTTCGGGGGGCTGTATTAAATTTGAAAAATGTTAAATTGAAAAAATTGAAATTAATGAAATAAAAATTTTAAATAATTCTTGGGGGCGGGTGGACTGTGTTAAATTTGAAAAATTTGAAATTGAAAAAATTGAAAATTTAAAAGTCAATGAACATCATTAATCACAATCAATCAGTCCAACACGAACCAACTCAAGCACGCGAAATTAAAAATTACCAAAAATTAAAACTCAAAATTAGATCCAACCCCACCCAAGCAAAAAAAAATTAAGTAAATTAAGTAAAAATCAATAAAAAGTAGGTCCCTCTCAATCTCAAGGTCAACCGAACCCAATCAAGCAAAAAAATGTAAATCGAAAAAATTAAAGTTAATTAAAGATCAGTTAAAATTAAACCTCGGCTAATCTCAAGGTCGACCCAACCCAACTAAACTCAGTCGAATCCGATTCAAAGTAAAATTTAATTTAAATAGTAAAAAATAGTAAAACTAAACAAAGCAAGTTTTAAAAATGTTGAAACTTGAAAAATATTAAAAATTAAAAATCAATTAAAGCAAACTTCTGTAATCTTAAAGTTAATTCAACGCAACTGAAGTCAACACTAGTTACCACGAGCTCCCTCCTCCCCTCAACCCCTGCTTTCCATTGGCGAGAGATTTCAAACGTTGAGAATAAGGGGGAGGGGGGGCTCAAATTACAAATTTTTGTTGTATTTTAATTTTTTTCTTTTAATTTCCTTTCTTGTTTGTTTAAAATATACATTCAAAAATTTTTAAGTACGTACAACAGAAGGTTAAAACTAAAAATCAGACCCAACCCAATCCAAACAAAAAATAAAATAAATTAAAAAAAATTAAAATTAAAGATCTATTAAAACTATATCCGGACCAATCTCCAAGTCAACCCAGCTCAACTAAACTAAATCGAATCCTCTTTAAAGTAGAAATTAAAAAAGTAAAAAAAAATTAAAACTAAAATTATGAACAAATTAAAATTTGAAAAATATCAAAAATTAAAAATTAATCAAAATTAAGCTTCACTAATCTTAAGGTTAACCCATCTCGGCCGAACTCAAGAATAGTTACCACTAGCCTCTCCTCCCTTAATTACATGCGTGTAAACTGTTAGACCTTGTTTGGGTTGAACAGAAACAAGGAGGGGGCAAAGTTATATCTATAGCAGCGAGCCTGTAAGAAAATAAAGTGATGGTTTGAATAATCTGGGAGGACTCGGGGCGTTGTAGAAAAGCGCTAGGTTAGAACGCAATAAGAATAAATTAAAAACAACAACAAAACTTTGATCGGTGACTCTTTTGTTAGTTTCTATTTTATTTTTCGATATATCAGAAATCTTTTAATTCTACTCTTGCTTTTGTTTGAACAACGTCATTCGAGGATTGGTATTACGAATCAAATCTAGGAGGTCGGGCCTCATGGCCAACTGAGCCGCTTTCTTCGGAATTACTGATGATTACTGATTACTAACTTAAACTTGTTATTAGATTAGTCAAAATCAGACGACGTTCAAAAACGAGTTGGTCCTCTTGATTTTATGCGTGCGGCTGCAGCTTGAAGATAATCGGCTTGCTTTCTCGATGACAGGGGCAACTGTGATGTCATCAAGAAAAAAAAAAGAAGACTTCGCCGATCTTCGTTGGCCCGCGGCCGGTGTGTAAGCATGTAAATGCCGATAATTATCGAACACATGGCACGTTCGGAGGACGAGCGGAATGCATGGCGTTGTGAAGGAGGCGACCGGCAGAAGAAGTGACCTTGGCCTTGTGCTCGCATGCACTCTCTAGTAACGGCTCCGGCCGCACATGCGTCGCTCTCGCGCCGATTTCCGCATACGTGAGATGCCGCTGCTTACCGCGAACGTCCATCACAATAAATCGCAAGAAGAAGCAAGATGGGAAAGGCAATCGATCGCTAAAAAAAAACCACACACACTTACAAAAAGAGGATGACACTTTTTGACTAACCCCTGTAGAAAAACATTTGATTTAGAAAGCGTTGTCCAAAAAATTTGAAGCGAATTATAAAAAGGAAAACAGCAGAATTTTCTTTTGTTCAAATCAACGCTTAGGATTAGAAACACAGAAAAAAATTAACGCGTCACTTACAGGGTGTTTCACTTAAGGTGACTTCCTTCATACCTCTCTAGTTGCTGATTTAGAAAAAAATGTTTCAAATGAAAGTTACTTGATATCATATGGAGCATATTTTAAAATTAGTTTGGTGCATACAGAGTGTTCCGTTTGGTCTGGGCGTTATGTCACTTCGTTATTTCAAATGGAACACCCTATATATTTTTACATTTTCTGATTCCAAACTGAATTCTAATGCACGACACTATCTTGTTTAGGGATGCATGGGATGCTTCGATACTTTTGCAAGTATCGATATTTTTTGGGTATCGAACTGCATCGGAACACCGAGTCCTTCGCTTCGATACTTTTGAAGTACCGATACTTTCATTTGAGAATCGAAAAGTATCGCAATCGCCAAATTAACGACAGTAGCTCAAACCTACCATAAAAAAAAATAATAATCTCGTCTTCTCGCTTCAATTACTCAACTTGTTACGGTTTGGAGAACCGCTTTCAAAAGTCATCCTGTATATTAAATAGCAAAAATTTTCTTCCGAAAGAAACATAATTATGGTGTGAACGACATCATCATCATCATCATCATTTTTGTCGCAGAATGATAGTATTTGTATAACATAAAATTGCGTCTCACGTCTCGATCTAGTTTTGTGGTGCAAGTCGCAGACTGTTTCTTGCACATCTCAAAACGTTGCGTCAATAAATCCAATATAATTGCCTTAAAATCCATTATAATTGCCTTATAATCCATTATCATTGCCTTAAATTAAACTTTCATTGGCCCGGAGTTTGTATTTTTAGTTTTTAGGTTTGGTTGCACAATCTTTTGCAAGCATCCGCAGCTATACTTCGCCATATTTCGTGGGAATTAAATCGAATGTTTATTCTAATCGTCGAAACTTATCGTAAAACTCTGACGCCTTTGTTTTTTGCGTCATCTGGCTCCTACGATTTATGTTTTTCTGCCCACTTGCACACTTGATATTTGATACTATTGGCTATTACTGATATCATCTTATACATTTTTTTTTGTTCAGTTCGTGCTGGTTTTGATTCGTCCAAGCCCTTCTCTTCGTAAGTATGCGCATAGCCAAGTTTGGCTTTATTAATTTGTGGCGTACACGTAGCAATCAATCGTCGTTGTGATATAACATCTTTTAATTATTTTTTTTTTCTCTGTCCTTCCTAAATTAGTAATGTATGTAATTTAATTGATACTGTTGCTGCACAACGATACGATATTTCAAAATATCGATACTTTTCTGCGAAGTATCGTATGGTATCGATACTACTAAAAAAAAAAAACATCATATGGTACAAAGTATCGATACTTTGTTTAAAATATGCATCCCTAATCGTGTTTGCTTTATCGCAAGAATTTAATTTTCGTGCTTTCGTGCCACCAGAGTAATGATAAAAATAACTGCCAACGGCTGAAGTGACGGCTCGTCGGGGTGGGCTTGGTGGGCAGTGCCCACCCTGTCCTATTAAAGTTGTATTAAACTCCTTGTCGGGGCTGCCCCGATATTTAAATCTGTACGATTCAGTTCCACGTCGGCACAGCCCCGCAGAATATTTCTTTTTTTTTAATGCAACTTTTGCAGATGTTGCCTACACGCAGTTAATCATCACGAGCCGCCACTGAACAGCTGCACTCAAATACCTACATAGAAAAGTAGATTTTTCAAAATTCGCTCGTCTTTTTGTTTTGATCTTTCGAACGCAAGGGCAAGGTGATTGTCATTTTTTTTTCGAGTTTGAAATTCGTCCGCCGCCTTTTGAACTTTTCTCGCGATCGTCATTTGTTTCTAAAATGGAATTCGTCCTCAAAAATTTGATTTTTTTTCCTTTTTTTTTCTTGTTTATTTTCTGTGTTTTCTGAAGTTATTTATTTATTTTTTTTGCAAATAGTCATTTGCCTATTTCTTTTAAGTTTCCCCGTCGTAAAATACGATCGTCATTTGTTTTATTTTTCCTTTCGTTTTGAAGTTATCGTTTTTTGTTCGTACAATTTTCATTCTGATTACTTCTCTTCCAAGAGACGAAAATGTTCCCCTTTTCACGGCCCATATCCATATTTTCTGAAATTAAATAATCAAAAGTTTTCTGCGCTCCTCTTTCTCTTTCGCGATTAATCACAGTCATTTGTTTCTCTTTGTTTTTTTTTTGTGAATTTCGAATTACTGTTACGTCTTGAATTATTGAAGAAAAGAAAATTAATGTACAATTCGTTGTTTCTTTTTTTTGTTTTTCTTACTCTCGCCGAGGATGTTTATTTTATTTTTTCATTTGAGTTTCTCTATTGTCAATAACGTTGTCTGGCATTGATTTTTAAAAATACCGAAGATTATTAAATAGAAAAGTATATTTTTCAAAATTCGTTTGTTCTTTTGTTTTGATTTTTCGAACATAACGAGATCGTCATTTGTTTATTTATGGATTACTGTTTTTTTTTTTAAGTTTGAAATTCGTCGTCAAATGTTTCCGTCCCTTTTCGAACTTATCTTGCAATCGTCGTTGATTTCTGAATTTGTATAAATAAATTCGTCGTCGAAAATTTAATTTTTGCCCTTTTTGTTGTTTATTTTCTGTGTTCTGAAACCTACCTCTTTCTTCAGAAATATTACTATCCTCGTATGCTTTTCTTTTCAGTTTTCAGTCGTAAAATTTACGATCGTCATTTATCTTTGTTTCTTTTTTTTGCCTTTTCGTTTTGAAGTTGTCGTCATTTATTTTTCCTACATTCTTCAGTTCATTGTTTATTTGTTTCTTTTTGTTAATTTCGAATTACTATTATGTCTTGAATGTTTATTACTCCTATTAATTATTAAAATATAATTAATGTACGGTTCGTTCTGTATTTCATTATTTTTTCTACTTTATTCGTTTAATCTTACCAAGTTCGTTTTTTTTTATTGTTTACAATTTTTTAAGAATTAAAATAATGATAATTTCTTTGGAGATTCTAATTTTTCCATTTTGGTCGTTTTTTCTGTCATTGAAAAAACGTTTTTAATTTTTTTTCAATTCTGATTTTCCTTTTCCTGTCTTTTTCTCGCAACGTGTCGCGATTGTCTTTTGTTCTCCCGATTCCCTTTCTCAATTTGTGAGTTTCACGTTGAAAGTTCACCGTTTATTATTAGTTTATTATTTTTTATTTTTGTAAAAACTTACGTTACTTGGTATTTTCTTGACGGTGTAACTGAAAAACCGTTGCAAGATGCAACTTTTGCAAAAAACAAAAATTTCTTAAAAAAGTTGAATAACGCGAAACCGTTTCAGATTAGACCCTGTGTGTGGTACACGAATTCACATTAAAATTCAGTCCGGAATCCGAAAATGTAAAAATATATAGGACGTGCCGTTTCAAATAACGAAGTGACATACCGTCCAGACCAAACGGAACACTCTGTATACACTAAACTAATTTTAAAATGTACTCTACATGATACCAAGTAAGTTTCATTTAAAACATTTTCTTTTAAAATGAGTGACTAGAGAAGTATGAAGGAAAGTGGAAGAGCCTGTATAAGTGTCCAAGAACATGGCGCCATCTGTTAATTATAAGTTTAACGAACTAATAAAATAAAAAGTGTAATAATTAAAGAATGAAGCAGGTATATTGAACTGTTTGACAAGTTGACAAAATTAGAAAAGAAATAAATTTTTACAAGGAAGCTAAGAGGTCTAAGAAACAAGTTTATGTCATTTATTGACAGCTTCACGAAATAACAAACTTCAAACAAAATCGTTGTTAAGGAAAAATTTGTAGACACAAACATAACACAGCGCCATCTCTTGAAAGTTCAATGAATTCATAAAATTTATAAAAGAGAAATGCAGAAAAGGTAATGTCCAGACTTAATTTATCAAAAGCGTAAAGAATTATGGAAAGAAAAACAAATTTTCGCATTAGCGAAATGAAAATCGTATCTAAGCAACAGTGTAGCCTACTGCCATCTATTGACAGTTTAACGAATTAACAAAATGTGGACAAATGAAGAAGTTTGCGTTTGGACGTCGCGTTTAGCAGTTTAAAGAACTAATAAAATTAAAAAATTAAATTAAATTATTTTTTTTTTAAACGAAACTTTAATCGCGTGGCGTCACCTGTTGAAAGTTTGACGAATTTACAAAATTTTAAAATGTGTAAAGCTGGAATAATTTTTAAAAAAGTAATAAAAAGAAAACATTTTAAGAAATTGAGGAAAACTTATTTTAATATAAAACTAAAGTCAAAGTCAATCCAACCCAAATCAAGCGAGAAAATAAAAAAAGTAAGACTTAAAGGCTCAAGGTCAATCAATCCCAAGCAAGGAACTGAAACTGAAAAATATCAAACTAGAAAAATAATTAAAAATCCATAAAAAACAGATCAAAGCAAAAGAAATTAAAAAATTCTCAACCAATATCAAAGTCAATCCAATTTAATCCAAGTGAAAAAGAAAAAAAAAACATATCTCATTAATATAAAAATCTTTTAAAGTTCAGCTAAATCAAGGTCAATCGAACCCAGGCAAGGAATTAAAAATCAAAAAATTAAAACTTGAAAAATCAATAAAAAAATACTCAAGCAAAAAAATTAAAAAATTAAAACAAAATTAACTCACTTAACCAATCTCAAGGTCAACCCAATTGAATCCATATGAAAAGAACAAAAAAGGAAATCTCAGAATTAGGTCCCACCCAGTCCAAACAAAATGAAAATTAAAATTAAAACAAAAAATCTCTCAAAATAATAAAGATCAAGAAAGTTTCCACAGAAAAAGAAAGATAATTTCCGGGCGAGAATGTGACGCCTCCATCTATTGACAGTCACTCTACTTTGCCCCCTCCTCGGGTCTGTTAGTGCCGAACCACGCCAGACTGTTTAAAGTACATCATAATTTATAATTCTCTACAGTATTTTAAAAATCAAATTAAATTAAAGATGAATTAAATTTAAGTCTAGCCAATCTCAAGGTCAACCCAACTACACTCAACGGAAATCAAAAAAATCAAAATAGCAAATAAATATGAAACTAAACGAATCAAATTATGAAAAAATTGTGTCCAAGCGAAAATTTGGCGCCAACTATTGACAGTGGCTCTAACAATAAATAAATAAACAATAAAATAAGTTTGTCCGGAACAAGGCCAGGCGTCATTGTGGCGCCGCTCGTCGTTCATCCACTTCCTATTCTTAGATTTGCCCGTACCTAGGATACATCTTTGCCCCTCCTTGGTTTTCTTAGTCCCGAATGACGCTGAAGGGTTTAAAATGCATTGTAATTCTTCAGAGACCTCTACAATACTTGAGCTTATTTATTCGTAAATGCATAAGTATTTTTTAATTTTAAGTTAATTTTTATAGTTTTTCTTAACAATCTTATTTATTTATTTATATTCTCGATTTTCGATTTTTCAGGGGGAACTCTTTGACTGCACATCACTCGTTGAATGAATGACGTGTATTTTTAAACTTTGCCTCAGACTTAAAAAAAAATAATAATAAAATGCGCGATATCATCCGTTCTTATCAAAATACCTCGAACACGCATCGTCTCTGATGGAGCAAAGGTTAGGCGAATCGTTGACTTTTTGCTCCGGAGCGATTCCATCGCGCTTCTCGAGCGATTGCGCGCGCTTATTTTTGGAAATAAGAGGCATCAGACGGGACACCGATAGACGCCTCTGAAAAAACAAGTGCATGCAAAATTAATAAGTATGATGCAATGTTCGGGGGCATTTCAATTTCGCGATCGATGATTATTATTTTTTAATTTTTTATATTTTGGTTCGTTTTGTTGTCGAAGATCTACATATGTACATATCTGGAGAAGTGCGCATCATTTTGACGCTCGTTATTTTTGCGTCGGGCTTATCTCCGTTATACGCAGATTATGTCAACAAGTTATCTTAAGCAGCGGCTTAATTAAAGAACTTCAACAGATAATTAATTACTATGACCTAATTTACCTTAAGATTTGTATTCGACGAACGCGTGATTTTCTTCTTGTTCTTATTTTGTTTTTGGATTTCTTTTTTTTCGATCCGTCTGTAGTAGAAATTTCATTCTTTTTTTTAATATCTCATTATTACTTAGTCTTCAAACTGGCAAAAGTTTTATTTTAAGACGCTGACCTAATTCGATGAATTAAAAAAGACAAAAAAATAATCAATGGAATATGAAGAACATATACAGGGTGTTCTTTTTCTGTGTGCGAATATTTAAACCTGTAATATATCACCATAAATGGCAACGATTGAACTAATATGTTCTTAACACAAATTTAATAGTTTTCGAGAAAAATGCAGTGGCAGATTTTCACTAAACCGTTTGAGAACTGCTGGCTTAGCTAAGAGTGGAACGCGGCCGCCGCTTCAATTAAGACCCGCAGCCGAAGTAGGTCAGGGTCAGTGCGTTACAGGGTCTCGAGGAGGAACGTTGTAACACAGCGCCGCTCCGATCAGCTGGTCCGTCAAAACGTTTACAATTTAAATTAACTTCACTGCAAGTAATTACAAGTTTAAGTATTTTTAAATTAAAATCTAGTGCAATTCAAGAACCTGCGGTTCGTAATTGCCGAACAAATTAAAAGCGAGGTCCAAACAAATTGTAATTTTTCATTCCACAATATTTTTAATACACTTATAAAAATTTACTTTTTTTCCATGGACCGTGAGTAATAATACTTTCATAGCTAGCAGCGAGATTACAGTAAAAGTTTATTTACGTAAAAGGGTGAAGGAAGAACATTTTTAATGGGCTTGCCTAATAGGTGCGTAAATTTTCATCGATAATTAATATCATAAAACAAATAAATGTAACATTACTTCGCTCAGTGCATTAAAGTTTTAAATAAAATAATTAATAAACGATATCGGTGATTATTATTACGAAACGCTACGAAATGGGTTTGACTGCGGAACTTAGCGCAGGGTGGTTTGTAGGACCTTGCAACTATCTCTCTCTCTCGCACATATCAACGGTTCCAAACAAGTGGAACGTCCAAATTTTTTTTGGCTATAGTACGGTAACCACCGGAAAATACGCACAGTAAGTAGCATTTCATGTACTTATACTGCGTTTTTTTTATTTGCATACAGTAAAAGAACACCCTGTATATGCAGATCGTGGCGCCATCTTTGAAAGTTTAACGAATTCATTTCATTTAAAAACGAGATTTAAAAAAGAATTAAATAAATTAAATTAAATAAAAAAAAAACAATTATTTTTTACAAAAGAAAAAACAACGTGTCTAAACCAATCGATGTGCTGCCATCTATTAACAGTTTACCAACTTAAAAAAAATGTGGAAAAAATGAAGATTACGTGTGGGTAAGAACGTGGCGCAACTTGTCTATACTTATTTGTTAAATTTCAAAAAAATGACACACGGAAAAGTTTAGAAAAAGAAATAAAGAAAGGCGATCAAGTGTCAGGTGTAACGAATGTCAAAAAATGTCAAAAAGTGGAGATCGTGTTTGCGCAAGAACGTGGCGCCACCTGTTGAGAGTTTGACGAATGCATAACATTTACAAAAAGAGAAATAAATCACATCCAAGCGTCATCTATTGAAAGTATAATACTTATTAAAAAAAACAAAATTCATAAGAATGGAAGAAAACGAAGAGCGCGTTTGGATGAAAACATGGCGCCACCTGTTGGGAGTTTAAGGAATTCATAAAGATAAGAAAAAATAAAAAAAGAAGTAAAGAAAAGAGATGAAGTATCGAATGTAACGAATGTAAAAAAATTATGAGGATCGTGTTTTTGCAAGAACGTGGCGACACCTGTTGAGAGTTTGACGAGTTTAAGGAATTCATAAAGATTTTAAAAAAGAGAAATAAAGAAAAGAGATCAAATATAGAATGTAACCAATGTAAAAATTAAATTAAAAACATCGTAGTTGTGCAAGAGCGTGGCGCCACCTGTTGAGTTGAGTTTTATCGAATTCACAAAATTAACAGAAAGATAAATAAATCATGTCCGAGCATCATCTATTGAAAGTACAAATACTTAAAAAAAAAAAAAACTAAATTCATAAGAACGTAGAACAATACGTAGATCGTGTTTAGGCACAAACGCGGCGCCACCTATTAAAAGTTTAAGGAATTTATTCAGTTAAAAAAATGAAGAAGAGAAATTAAAAAAGAGATCAAGTGTGGAATATAACGTCTTATAAAACTAAAAAAAAAAAAGCTTGTGGCGCCACCTGTTAAAACTTTGACGAATTCGTAAGATTTAAAAAAGATACATACATAAAAAAGTAGAGACGTCATCTGTTGGAACTACAGACGAATTATAGAAATAAAAGATAATAATTAATGTTCGCAAGGAAGAAATTCAAGTCGTGTCTAAACTACGGTGTGCTGCCATCTATTAACAGTCTAGCGAATTAACGGTATTAAAAGAAAATGTCAAGAAAATAATGAAGATCGTATTTGAGCGTGAACGTGGCGCCACCTGTTGAGAGTTTGTGACGAACGTATGCAACTTAACAAAGAGAAATAAAAAAGAAGAGGTCATGTCCGAGCGCCATCTACTGAAAGTATAAAGAATTGTAAGAAAAAAAATCGTGCCTAAGCAACATGCGCTGCTGGTTTAACGAATTGACAAAATTAAAAAAAAAATGAAGATCGTGCTTGGACAAAACATGGCGCCATCTGTTGAAAGTTTAAGGCAATCAAAAAGTAAAAAAAAGAAGAGATATAAAAAAGAGATTGAGTGTCGAATGTAAATAATTATAAAACAAACAAAAAATTTAAATTTTGTCATAAAGGAAACCTGTGTATGTGTGGCGCCACCTGTCGCAAGCTTAACGAACTCATAAATGTTAAAAGGATAAATGAATCATTGCTATAACGAATTATAAAACTTTAAGAAAATCCCAAGAAACGAAAATCATGACCAAGATAAAAACGGTATGACGACACCTATCGATAGTTCAACGAATCAACAAAATTTAAAAAAAAATGTAACCTAAAACCTGAACCATTATTTAAGCAGTGGCGTATCATAAACATAATTAATTTTTTAATTCCCAACATTTTTGATCCACTTTTTTTCCAACAATCACTATCCGAGTTCTTTCATGAGAAGCTACAAGATTAAAATGCAACTTTCACAATAGGTGGCGCCGCTCACCCACCACCAGGAAAGCCCCTACTTTTCGGAATCGAATTTTAAGCGAATTGAATGAATACTCACTCTATTTATGATGAGCATTTGCCGAAGCGCGGGTATGCCTATAATAAATCGATCATCAACAGATGGCGCCACTTCCTATATACCCTGTCAAGTGCGGTGATATGACGCCACCGTCCTATTTTCTTCGGAAAAGGTGACGATTTTCAAAGATTTGGGTCTCGTTCTATTTGACCGTCCAAAGGTCCACAGATGGCGCCACATCACCTCAGGGTAATTTAAATTTGATCATCAACATGTGGCGGCACTTCCTATATACCCTGTCAGGTGGGATGATGTGGCGCCATCATCCTACTTTTTTCGGAAAAGGTGAAACTTTTCAAAGATTTGGGTCTCGTTCAATTTGACCGTCCACAGATGGCGCCACATCACCTCACTTGGCAGGGTAATTTAAATTTCATCGTCAACATGTGACGTCACTTCCTATGTACCCTGTCAGGTGGGATGGTGTGGCGCCATCATCCGACTTTTTTCGGAAAGAGGTGAACCTTTTCAAAGATTTAGGTCTCGTTCGATTGGAATGTTAACAGATGGCGCCACATCACCCCACTTGCCAGGTTAAATAGGAAGTAGCGCCGTCTGTCGACTGCCAAATTGAACGGCCCCAAATCTTTGAAAATCTACACCTTTTACGAAGAAAGTTGGATGAATGCTTAACAGTGAACTTTCCTTCAATACTTACAATACTCTATGTACAAACAATAGATGGCGCCACATCACATTTGACAGGGAGGGAGGGGGTGAAGTGGCGTCTCCCTAAATATTTTTAAAAACCATTTCGTTTCCCGACGGTTGTTCTTGTACGAATATTTAAGACTAGTAAGCTTTCAGCTGCTTCAGAAAGGTAACATTCGATAATACTAGATGGACGAGCCTAGTTGTAACTACCAACAGATGGCACCACGTCACGCATCTTTTTCAAAATCGAGTTTTGAAACCGTTTTTGAAGGAATTGATGGACGGGCGCATGTAAACGAAGTTGACCGCGGAAGGTATTGGTTGAACTGATTATTCAAAAGAGAAAGTGGCGCCATCTATTCAAAGTTTAAAGAAACAAATTCGAAGCATCGCCACCTGCAAAGGTCCTCTTAAACGAAGTGAGTCGGAAACCTTTAGTGTTTTGTTTTTTTTTTTTAGTACAAGACTTATGCGTGATAAATAATTTAAAGCGAAACTTTTAGTTTAGCCGGTAGGTGGCGCCGCACCAAATTGATAAGCAAGATTTGGCGATGAACGTCACGACGAAGGCCGTGTCTGTTCAAACCAAAAGTTTAATAAATTTGCATAGTTTCTCGATTTTCGTATCAAGAAACTCTTTTTGCTTTTCCGTTGGATGGCGCTCAGCGCGTCGTTGGTTTTTATCTAAACTCGAGCTGGAATGTTTTTTTTTTTTTCTATTGTGATTCTATTTAGTTTTACTCTTTTAATGTAGTTAACAAGTTAAATAAACGCCAGAAAAAAAAACGAAAAGATCACCTCCGGGCGCTGCCAAAAATAATTTTCAAAAAATAATTACGAAGTGAAGTAGATCGTTTCTATGGAAGAAGGTGGCGCCACCTATTGAAACAAATCAACAAAATCGAAGAGATGTTTTGCACGAGCCAGAATTTGATCGTGTATGACGTTTTCATGAATTAATAAAATTCGAAAAATGTAAGAAATAAAAATCTAGAGACCATCCTCTATAAAATTCCATAAAAATCAAGAACGTGTCGCCTCCTGTTGAAAATCTTACGAATTAGAAAATTAAAAAAAAAATAGTGTTTAAAAATAAGTTTCCTTTGGAGGAATTACGGAAGGGTTGTTGTTGTTTTGGAGCAGAAGAAGAAGAATAACTGAGCTTTGATAATATTTACAATCGGAACTCAGTGACGTCACCACCTTTTGATAAGACGTCCAGTTTTATTACCAAACGATTTGAACTGACGTCAATCATATCGGACGTCAAAAGAAATAATATTTTGAATGTTTAAGTACGCGCGTGAATTTGTTTTTAAAACGTTAAAGTCGCCGGAACAAACAAAAAAGCAATTCTACCTAAAATTAACTTTTGTTTTTTTTTTTTAATTTCATTCTTTTCGTCACGCTCAGAACTTTAAAAAGAAAAATTTAAGAATAAAGCGATCGTAGATATAAAAATATTTGGTAATATGATAACTGAAGTAAGAATAATATTCAGAATAATACTTCCATATTTTCTCTCAATATTTACTTGACAACTGGTTTCGGTTTTTACACCTTCATCAGATCAACATCGTTCGTCATTAAAGAAAATAATGGAAAATAAAAATAAAAAATCACGAAAAAGAGGATAAGAAACACGTGAAATTTTTCTTCTCCTCTTTTCCATTATTTTATGTTATTTTTTTCCAATTTTGTTTAATGACGATGCCGACCTGATGAAGGTGTAAAAGTCGAAACCGGCTGTCAAATAAATATCGTGTTCAAAGATTTTCTTTAGTGCTCTTCTTGCCATCTATTAGCAAAGTGCTACACTAACATTAGACAACAATTAACACAGAAAACAGTTGGCACTCCTGTAGTGAGTGAAGGCAACCAAACGAAACTATTTTATTCTTTTTAATTTTGAAATTTCTAAATGGATTTAGGAGAAAGAAAACCACAAATGAATTTGTTAAAAGATAAACAAAGTAAAGAAAAAACAGTTTCCTGTGCAACATGCAGGGTTCTGTAATTACAGAAACCTTGCGCAACATACAGGGTTCTGAATATGACATAAAATTTTTTTTACAACCTACAGGGTTATGTAAATACAGAACTGAGTATGTTACACAAAGGTTCTGAAATTACAAAACCCTGTAGGTTGCAAAAATTTCTTGTGTCATTACAGTAAACTGTTTTTACTGCAGATAACCAACAGTTTGAAACAAATTCATTATAGAACTCTGCGAGTTGTAAAGATTTCCATGCGTCATTACAGGAAACTGTTTTCATTGCTTTTAACATCACGTTTCTGTTTATTGGCGGTTAGTTTGATTTATTAATAAACAATTAATATTTTCATTACTCTGTTTATTTTGTAACAAATTCATGTGCGGCTTTGTTTTGCCTAAATCAATTTGGATATTTACAAATTAAATAAATAAAAAAACGCAGAATTATAGTAATTATAGTATTATAGATTATAGAAGAACTTACTATTTGTTAAAAAGAAAGGCTGAAACGACATTAAACTTAAAAAAAAGACACTGATGGGATATTTTGATACTTTAAATTGAACATGAATGTTTGTCAAAATTGCAAAAATTGTGAAGTAAAGCAGGCAGGAACAGACGACATCTAAAAGCACGACACGAGAACCCTCCTGTTTGCATTGTTGGTTGTCTATCAACTAGGCGTAACCCACCACGCGACGCCACTGCCGAGAAACGACCGAAGACAAAATCTTAATTTTAAAAACTCGACGATACTGTGTAGCGGATGAAAACCGAAACAGTTCTTTCCCCTTTCTTTTTTTTAAGAAAATCGTTAAACAAAAAATTCCAAAAAAAGATTCGCCGGCACTTGCCGGGCACATTTAAAAGTAATAACCAGGGAAAAGAATTCGGGCCACTTGTTTTGCGAACAATACGCAAATTTAGTACTCTCTGCCAAATGAAAACGCTCACATTGCACTCCTTCCCCTCCTACTCATCAATAACAATTCGATGCATCGGAGACGCGGAAGCAAAGAGTAGAGTAGACGTAAAAAGCATCTGACACTAAGTGGCAAGAGTTCATTTTGCAGGTTAGTTAATTCACAGCCTATATATTTTTTTTAATTTTTTGCCGAACTGCATTTTACATTTTTGTTTTTATTACTCGCGGAGTTGAGTGTTTGTTTTGATTTAATTTTTTTTTTTTGAGCTCGCCGCTCATGAAAGGTAATCATGACTCACTATTCGGTGTTTAAAATCCAATAAAAAAACAAAACAAAAAAAAACGGGCACATTCGCGCTTCTAGAAAAATAATGTAACCCAATGTATTGCAATGTATGTCAATGTAAACTGCGCAAACATTTGTTTTATAAATCAAAATTGCCGATTTGAGGTTTACTGTAGTGTAAAACCGGCCATGGCTTTCACGTTCCAGCAGATTTCATCCTGCGATGTTACCACGTTTACATTTTTTTCTTGTCTCATGAATATTTAATTTAGTTATTTTTGTAACAGACTTGTCTTTTTTGTGATGCCAAGCAAGCAAATAAAATCGTGTTCGCGGAGAAACCGAAAAAAAAAATAATGTAACCCAATGTACTGCAATGTATGTCAATGTAAACTGCGCAAACATTTGTTTTATAAATCAAAATTGCCGATTTCAGGTTTACTGTAGTGTAAAACCGGCCATGGCTTTCACGTTCCAGCAGATTTCATCCTGCGATGTTACCACGTTTACATTTTTTTCTTGTCTCATGAATATTTAATTTAGTTATTTTTGTAACTGACTTGTCTTTTTTGTGATGCCAAGCAAGCAAATAAAATCGGGTTCGCGGAGAAACCGAAAAACAAACACTGGAACATTAGCGCTTCTAAATAAATCATGTAATGCAATGTATTGTAATGTATCTCAATGTAAGCTGCGCGTAAACACGTTTTGTCAGTCAAAGTTGCCGGTAGTTGGCATTTTGTGGTTTATTCTGGTGTAAAACCGGCTGTTGCTTTTACGTTCCCGCAGGTTTCATCCTGTGATTTTGCTACATTTACATTTTTTCTCGTTTCGCTGATTTTTAATTTGTTGCTTTCGTGATTGAATCGGTTTCCTGTGATGTAAGCACGCGAATAGAAACTTTTTTTCGTAAAAAATATCATAAAAAGGGCACGTTCGTGCTTCTAAATAAATAATGTAATGCGATGTTTCAATGTAACTTGCGCGAATATTCGTTTTATAGGTCAAGATTGCCGGTTGTTAACACTTTGAGGTTTATTGTAATGTAAAACCGACTGTTGCTTTCACGTTCAAGCAGGTTTGAACCTGTCGTGTTACCACATTTACATTTTTTCTTGTTTTGCCGATGTTTAATTTATTACTGAAGTCAACTCTTGTCCGAAGAAATATGTAAGAAAATAGTTATCACTCTTGATTTAACGGATTACGTGATTGATTCAATTTCCTATCCTATCCTATCATCAATGTATCGCAATGTAACATGCGCGTGCCCTTTTTACAAATCAAAATTGCGCTGGTTTAGTTGGTACTCCGAGGTTTATTGCAATGTGAGACAGGCCGTTACTTTCATTTTTCCGCATAACGGTGCACCGGCTCGGTTAGACTTGCGGTGTTACCACATTTACATTTTTTCTCTGATTTCATCCATTATTAATTTAGTTATTTTTGTAACTGAATGTTTTTTTGTGTAGTAAACAAGCAAATAGAATAAGGTGTTCGTAAGAATCAAAAAAGTGCCGAATTCACGCTTATAAATAAATAATGTAATGCAATGTTTCGCAATGTAATGTGCGACGTTGCACTAGTCGGACCATTGAGTTTTTTTGCAGAATAAAACAGGTTGTTCGGGGCATGAAAAATCTGTTTAAATCTTTTATATATGTATAAAATCGGTTGTTGCATTTACAATTCCGCACGTTTGAACCTGCAATGTTACCACGTTTACATTTTTTTTTTTGCTTAATCGATTTTTAGTTGCAGTTATTTTTGTAATTGTAATCCTGTTTTCGTAAATACCCGAAAAATAGCACACTCGCGCCTTTAAACGCATAATGTAAAGCCATGCAATGTTTTGCAATGTAGCGTGCGAAATTTCGCTGAAGTTTTTGTTTTTTTTATGATTTGCGTTTAATTTGCGAGCTGCGCTAAATCCGGTGGACGGAAAGTTGTTCTAACTTGTCAAGACTCGATCTTGTCAAACTCTCCGCCACGAGAGCACAGTTCGTATTTGTCATGGCGTTGCAATTTTGTGAGAAGACATTTTCATGCGCGATGAGGAGCTTTAATTTTACAATAATGAATAAATGTTACAGTTCATTTTCCCTTTTCATTCTGAGACACCCTATATAGTAATAAACCCTGTATTAATGTATTTTATCCGTCGCCGAGTTGGACTGCCGAGCCAAGGGCCGTGCTTTGTATATTCTAGCCCGGACTCGCTTTTTGCAGGTAATGCTCGCTAACGAGTTTTTTGTTCCTTCTCTCGCCCGAATCTTATTGCCCTTTATTGTCGCTTTTTTAAATCGTTTCTTAGTAAGATTTTTCCGCGTTCCCAAAGAAATTGAGTGGCGCCCTTCGGATATTTCGCGATTGGTTTGATGAAACCCCAACCCGTCCCACTGTAGGTACCGGCGGCACCGAAGTCAATCGTAGTGGGTACTTATCTTCTATCTATCCACCAGATAAGTAGCATATAAAGCAGCCCACTCACTGGGCAACATGTTGGACGACATGTTCGCAGCGTCAAGTTCGCTTGTGTGTGGCCAGGATGGTCAACATGTCATAAGTTGTGGTCTGTTGAAGATATGTTCACAAACATGTTGCCCAACCTGTTGCCTTATGAGCGGCCTGATTTTTGTACTAATCAGCGATGCTAACAGGATGTAAAAATTCCTTACTAAACGTCCGTGCGATTGCAAGCGAAACAGCGGCAATAGACGGCCTAAGCAGTGCGTCAGCGCCAATGCAACTGTGATTGGAGTGACGTTTAGCGACGT
This sequence comes from Prosopocoilus inquinatus, assembly GCA_036172665.1. Classification (NCBI taxonomy): domain Eukaryota; kingdom Metazoa; phylum Arthropoda; class Insecta; order Coleoptera; family Lucanidae; genus Prosopocoilus; species Prosopocoilus inquinatus. The sequence continues at coordinate 10,228,026 of CM069877.1, forward strand.
TACTGGCACGACTCAACTTCGTATCTCAGCGGGAATTTTTCTGTCAACTTTTAGTTGGTGTCACCTCACATTTATTTGATAATAATTAAATGAATAACACTAATCAGCGGTACTAACAAAAATTTCGCTAAGCGTCTGTGCGATTGCAAGCGAAACAACGGCAACTGACGGCTCAGGCAGCGCAACAGTGCCGATGCAATTTTGATTGATTGATTGGAGGGTGGTTTAGTTACAAGCACGACACGACGGAATTTTACTGTCAAGTCTTAGTTAATGTTCCCTCACATTAGTTTTACAATAATAAAAATGAATAACAATAATTACCGGTACTGGCAAGGTTGTAAAAACTTCTGGCTAAACATCCCTGCTATTGCAAGCGAAACAGCGCCAATTGACGGTCTACCGACGCGTCAGCGTCGTCACCGCGTTAATCGGAGGGGGGCTTAGCAATTCTGTTGACTCTGTTTAGTATTAATTTAGTAACGGAACGCCTTTTTCTTTCTGCAAACGCCTTTATTAAAACGCCTTTTCGTTTTTACGAAAGTAGAAAATTCAGTCTTCCTCCTGCATCAGAGAATTTTATATAATAAACAATTAAATAACGTACAAATAAAAAAAGGATCATTACAATACTTTAAAAATCTTCAAATTCCAATAAATAATATTTTTCAAAAAAAAAAATTATCAAATAATTAACAGTTGAAGTCGTCGGCCGCCGCCTCCTCCTCGGCCTCGTACTCCTCGTCGGCGGTGGCCTCCTGGTACTGTTGGTATTCCGAGACGAGATCGTTCATGTTCGATTCGGCCTCGGTGAACTCCATCTCGTCCATGCCTTCTCCGGTGTACCAGTGGAGGAAGGCCTTGCGGCGGAACATGGCGGCGAACTGTTCGGAGATCCTCTTGAAGAGCTCTTGGATGGCGGTGGTGTTTCCTATGAACGTCGAGGACATCTTGAGGCCGACGGGGGGAATGTCGCAGACGGCGGTCTTGACGTTGTTGGGGATCCACTCGACGAAGTAGCTGCTGTTTTTGTTTTGGACGGCCAGCATCTGCTCGTCCACCTCCTTCATCGACATCCTCCCTCTGAAGACGGCGGCCACCGTCAAGTACCGCCCGTGCCTTGGATCGCACGCGGCCATCATGTTCTTAGCATCGAACATCTGCTGGGTGAGCTCGGGGACCGTCAAGGCCCTGTATTGTTGACTACCGCGGGACGTAAGCGGGGCGAATCCGGGCATGAAGAAGTGAAGACGCGGGAAGGGCACCATGTTCACGGCCAGCTTCCGGAGATCCGCGTTCAATTGTCCGGGGAAGCGAAGGCAAGTCGTCACTCCGGACATCGTCAGCGACACCAGGTGATTTAAATCTCCATAACTAGGATTGGGTACTTTTAAAGTCCTAAAACATATATCGTAGAGGGCCTCGTTATCGATGCAGTACGTTTCGTCGGTGTTCTCCACCAGCTGGTGCACTGAGAGCGTCGCGTTGTACGGCTCGACGACGGTGTCCGAGACCTTGGGGCTCGGCATCACCGAGTACGTGTTCATGATCCTGTCGGGGTATTCCTCCCGGATCTTCGAGATCAACAAAGTGCCCATTCCGGAGCCCGTTCCGCCCCCCAGCGAGTGGGTCAGCTGGAAACCTTGGAGGCAGTCGCAGTTTTCCGCTTCTTTTCTGACGACGTCCAGGACCGCGTCTACCAGCTCGGCCCCCTCTGTATAGTGACCCTTCGCCCAGTTATTTCCGGCACCGGATTGGCCGAATACGAAATTGTCCGGGCGAAATAGCCGGCCGTATATTCCGGAACGGACAGCGTCCATGGTGCCCGGTTCAAGGTCGAGGAGGATCGCCCTTGGAACATATTTTCCTCCACTACTATGCGATGCCACTGCAAAATAAAGAAAATACCTTTCAAAAAGAATTCTTTTGATTAAATATTAATTTAGAAATTGGATTGAACCTCCTAACCACAATTTTTTTTTTAATATATACGTATTTCGGCAGCTATGCTGCCATCTTCAGTAGATGACTTCTTAATCACAAGAAAACTTCTCAAGATACCACAGTCTCCAATACGTTTCAATAATACTCCTATCGTTTGATTACATGCCAAGCTACATGATTTCGACTACCGTCGCTAACGGAACTCGAACCCGTATCGTCTGGTTTCATGCCAAGCCGCTCTACTTTTGACCGGCGACGACCTCTCAAAGTCCGCCCTACTTTTAAGCTACGATTTAGACAAGTCGCCTTAACTCAAAAGTAGAGCGGCTTGGCATGAAACCAGCACATACGGCTTCGTGTACCGTTAATTGCCTACTTGGTCAGTGTTTTTTTCTTTGTGCCGGATTATTAAAAAAGAAATGTAATATGTACAACCCTTTGTTCGGTTTACCAATCCAAAACCACCGGTCACCCTACTCTTCCCCCTCCTCCCCCCGCTCGGGTTAATTACAATATAAATCCAAAATTCAAAAATTCCAGTGGTCTGAAACAAACCGTTCAAAGAAATGTAGTACGTACGTCGCATACTAAAGAAAATGAGAATTTTACGTAATCGACTACGATTAGCAACTATCTTGTCCCCCCCCCCCCCCGGTATCCACAGATTGTTACGGTTTAACATCCCGTTTTTCAAGTCAGCCTGTATATGACGATTTCCTCCGCAGTAAGAAGCTCGGCTTTAATACGTTTTTATTTCATACGCGGCCTACTATTATTATTTTTAGGAGTACTTTTTTGTGTGACGTCTGGCACACGATTTTATCGCTTCAAGGGCGTATTGGCAGCGGCGTTTCATTATTTTGCGATCCCGGCGTTCTAATTTCCTTTCTAAACACCCCTTTGCGTCGGTTGTCCTGCAAGCCCGCAGTTTTTTTTTTTGCTTGTTGCGACTTTAAATTAGATTCTCAGTGTTTTATTTCACATTATGTTACGGTTTGAAACACAGGAAACAGCCTGTTTATCGACTTTTAAATTGCATTTATCCTAGATGGCGCAACGTTAGGAAATTGTATGGGAAACGCTTCATGCCGCGCCTTTCACGTATGCTTTTATTGCGTTAAAAATAGGCTTTTTTATCATCGTCTCCGTCGCATGATTAATTGGATTTGTATATTTGTATTTATCGCTTCAAGGGCGTATTCGCAGCGGCGTTTTATTATTTTGCCATCCCGGCGTTCTAATTTCCTTACCAAACAAACACCCCTTTGCGTCGGTCGGTCGTCCTGCAAGCCCGCAGTTTTTTCTTTTTTTTTTCGCTTGTCGCGATTTTAAATTAGATTATTTTATTTTACATTATGTTACGGTTTGAAACACAGGAAACAGCCTGTTTATCGACTTTTAAACTGCATTTATTCTAGATGGCTCAACGTTAGGAAATTGTGCGGGAAACGCTTCATGCCGCGCCTTTCGCGTCTGCTTTTATTGCGTTAAAAATAAGCTTTCTTATCATCGTCTCCGTCGCAAGATTAATTGGATTTGTACATTTGTATTTATCACTTCAAGGGCGTATTGGCAGCGGCGTTTCATTATTTTGCGATCCCGGCGTTCTAATTTCCTTTCTAAACACCCCTTTGCGTCGGTTGTCCTGCAAGCCCGCAGTTTTTTTTTTTTTTTTTTGCTTGTTGCGACTTTAAATTAGATTCTCAGTGTTTTATTTCACATTATGTTACGGTTTGAAACACAGGAAACAGCCTGTTTATCGACTTTTAAATTGCATTTATCCTAGATGGCGCAACGTTAGGAAATTGTATGGGAAACGCTTCATGCCGCGCCTTTCACGTATGCTTTTATTGCGTTAAAAATAGGCTTTTTTATCATCGTCTCCGTCGCATGATTAATTGGATTTGTATATTTGTATTTATCGCTTCAAGGGCGTATTCGCAGCGGCGTTTTATTATTTTGCCATCCCGGCGTTCTAATTTCCTTACCAAACAAACACCCCTTTGCGTCGGTCGGTCGTCCTGCAAGCCCGCGGTTTTTTCTTTTTTTTTTTCGCTTGTCGCGATTTTAAATTAGATTATTTTATTTTACATTATGTTACGGTTTGAAACACAGGAAACAGCCTGTTTATCGACTTTTAAACTGCATTTATTCTAGATGGCTCAACGTTAGGAAATTGTGCGGGAAACGCTTCGTGCCGCGCCTTTCGCGTCTGCTTTTATTGCGTTAAAAATAAGCTTTCTTATCATCGTCTCCGTCGCAAGATTAATTGGATTTGTACATTTGTATTTATCGCTTCAAGGGCGTATTCGCAGCGGCGTTTTATTATTTTGCGATCCCGGCGTTCTAATTTCCTTACTAAAAACCCCTTTCCGTCGGTTGTCCTGCAAGCCCGCAGTTTTTTTTTTTTTGCTTATCGCGATTTTAAATTAGATTATTTTATTTCACATTATGTTACGGTTTGAAACACAGGAGACAGCCTGTTTATCGATTTTTAAATGGTATTTATCCTAGATGGCGCAACGTTAGGAAATTGTGCGGGAAACGCTTCATGCCGCGCCTTTTGCGTCTCCTTTTATTGCGTTAAAAATAGGCTTTTTTATCTTCGTCTCCGTCGCAAAATTCATTGGATCTGTATAAGGCAAATGGTCTCACTCTCTGCTTTATTTTCGTAGTGCAACCCAGACAGTTTTCTGAATATGTTTTAGAATACACCGGCCATAAAGTAACGTTTGATTTTCGCCAGTCGGCATGTTTTTTATTGCCTTAAGCGAACAATATCGTCCGGAGTTTCTATTTTTAGCCACAATTGCATCATCTTTTGCAAGCGTCGGCAGGCGCGTTTCAACTTTTGCTTTTGAATCGTTCGAATTGTTTAGTCTACATTTGTAGATGGTCGGTCCTAAATATCAATCTTCAACGTCGACTCATTATAATTTCTTTCTGCGGTATGAAAACCTGAGAATTACAGTTTCTTGTGCGTTGTTATTTCGACGGAAAGATTAGATTGCGTTCACACTTGACTTTTCACGCCATTGGGTTTTATTTACATCTTTATGGCTTTAAATGTAAATGCCTAGAATGGTTAATACTGAAAGGCAAAATGAGCCGCAACTGCGCAAAGCAAAAAGAATGTCAGCTTTTATTCGATTGGGTCTTGATGCTGTCGCCATGCTTTCGATTCGTGTAAGCCCTTTTTCATTTCGAAAGAGGGTACGGCCGGTTTTGGCTTTATTATTATTTATTATTTGCAACGTGCCTGGAGCACGCTGTCGTCCTCGTGATGTCACCCGGACATAGTTTGCTGTGTTTCGTGCGGGGACTGCTGCCCTATGGCTGCCTATATTCCGTGGTGAATAAGACATGCTCATTTTGGTACGGGCAGAGCCTCGAGGAGGTTTCCCGCAATTGTACGAAATATCTGCTCCCCCAAACGGATCGTCACAGATGAAAACGATTCGAAAAGTACATCGCGTGAAATTTAAAATCAATAATGCATCTAAAATAGGCCGTACCAAAGAGCCTGTAAGGGAAGGGAAGTTCAACAATAGTAATTTGCATGAAAAGCGAAAGTAATAGTCGCAAGCATACGTGTCCTGGCCATCGAGGACGAGGCTGAGACAAACACAAGTGAGTTTTTGATCCACCAGGACACCACGACTTCGGTCAGAGTTAATCTGGTGTCCTGGTGAATCAGAAATTCACTTATGTTTGTCTCAGCCTCGTCCTCGATGTTCACGACAGGTATGATTACGATTATTCACGATCCGTTTGAGGAGTATAGATATTTAGCTTCGGCTTCATTGTAGCAACTTCGAACCGGAGTTTGTTTATAAGTTGAATCGAATGTCCGGGAATTTCTAAGGAAGACGATTCAGGTAGGAGATTAGATTCTTATTTGCGCTACAGCCTTATGCCGACTCTAACTGTATTAAACACGAACTTTTCGCGTTGTTTACGCGAATTAAAATACAATTTGAGGTTTTATTTTACTATAGTACGTGTTATGTAATTATTTTGCCTGTAAGGCGAGGCGCAAACTAGAGTGAAAACGCGCCCTGTAGCAGACGCGGTGGCAAATTTGTACTCCTTATGGTTGTACCGCCACCGTGCGCGTTTCCGCTCTAAAGTTTTAAAATTCGAACACATCTGACCTTTCCAGGTATTGGTTCAACTTTACGTCAGATTACATCGGGTTGATTAGAGCTTATCGTCATCTGAGAATTGTAGTATTCTATCTGCATTTTTAGAATACGTCGAAATCGCGAATACAAATACAAATAATTGTGTTGGGATGATTCGTTAGAGCATTCTAACATTGGCCATATTACCTAGTTACCTTTAAACTGTACAGTATTATGATAAATTATATTGAGATAGATGATTTTATATATAAAACTTACCTGACTCGTTTTCAGAACAAAATGCAGATAGAAGTTTAATTCTCAGATTTTTTATTGTTCGAGCTCCTTCCTTAGCGGTTTTGGGGCGAAGCCAAGTGGCGGCTTTATTAACTTTAACGCGTGCTCTTTTCGATAGTGTCTTTTACAATTTCTCCATGGCATGTTGGTGGTTAAGGGAGGAGGGGGGAACTTGATTATATACCGATGCCCTTGTTCAAGGCATAATTCATAATAAACTTCAAGTGGGAAGTTCCTTACAACTCTACGGCTACTGCCGGCCGTTGATTGGTGTCCTGATAAACCAGAAGCTGCCGTGGTTCTGTTCTTAAGAAGTATTTGGGCAGGTAAATTTTGGGTTTGCTGCCCTTTCATTCAAGTCGCGATTTTCTTTCCCTATAGGCGCTACGTATCGGCATTACGAATCAGCTTTTCGTACCGGCTTTTCGTAACGGCAATAGTATACGTACAGACTTCTACGATTTTAACTTTGGAAGATCGAGTACCGACCTTTCAGTACTAGTTATCTTCGGTTTCTTATCGAGGTTTTGCTGTATCGTCCTCCTACAAGGCGAACTTACGTTTCGACCTGAGAATGAGACTGAGACAAACTCATGTGAACTTTTGATCCACCAGGACACCAGATTAATTTCGACCGAAAGTTGTGGTGTCCTGGTGGATCAAAAACTCACTTGAGTTTGTTTCAGTCTCGTCCTCCATGTTCAGGACAGGTATGCTTGCGACTATTGTTGCCTTTTCGTGCAAATTACTATTGTCGAAGGATTTGCCACTCTACGGCTACTGTCGGCCGTTGATTGGTGCCCTGGTGAACCAGAAGTAGCCTATGTCTGCCTGTCCCTAAGAAGTATTTCAAGATGAACGATTATTAAAATATATAAAATGAATAAACATCGCCCCTTTTCCTTGCTTATTTTACCTCAATGTACGTCATTTTTCAACGCTACGTGACGTCACTCATTGTATAGTTAAAAGTGTAATAACCAATTCAAAATAGTTTTTGGAAAAAGAAACATGAGATTCTGCACCACAATAAAAAAATATTATAAAATAAAAGCTTTTGTTAGTCATTGAAATAAATTAGCAAATAAAATAATCTTTATATTTGTACAAGTTCTAAATTAATGATAATAATAATTTGGATTAAACTTTTACCTTATTTTATGTAATTTTTTTTGTATTGTCTGAATATGTAACTTATCATTATTATTATTATTGTTTATCTGAAATATTGTTAGTTCTATCAGAGCTTGTCCAAACTGTTCTAATTTGTCTAATTCTTATTATATCATTTTTAACAGGTTTGTAGTTGTAGTTTATTATTTTAGATCCAAATTTTCTGGGAAGGAAAATAAAATTTAGGTAAAAAGAGTCCTGTCAGTCGGTTCATCCTTAAAAATACCGTGCAAGGCGGGCAAGAGCGAAAATGTCATATCGTTACAAAAGGGTTGAAAGCGATTCCTGGCTATCGACAAGCTCAAACCAGAAGCGCTCGAACAAGCCAACAATTGCGCTTTGGATCTTTATTGGTTGATCAAAATTTTGGAGAAAAAAAGTGGGAAGAAAGAGTGAGTAACTTCTAGGGATATAGTAGATTAGAACTGGAGGAGCCCTTGTAAAGTGATCATTTTATCCTCGTTCTAACAGTAAGAACAGTAAAAGAATCAAATGAAAGTTGACCTTGGAATATGAAACCGTTGAATTGCAAGCTCGCTGACATTTCTGCGCGTTTGTAAAACCCATCGAGCCGTTTAAGGGAATTAGAAGAAAATGCGGTTTTTTCTAATCGCAGCAACCGTCACCGATGAGGACGAGTAACAGTTCCAACAGGTGCGAACTTCTTCCTTAAACAAACGAGAAACTCGACTTGGGTGTTCGCGACTTTCATATTTGCTTTCTGGTGTTAAATCCTTCTTCGGCGAACACGCTTCATTACGCATAGCAACATGGATTTGCATGTCGTCCTGAACCGCCTGACTTGCTGCCACCTTCGTTATTAGCTTGTGCAGGCACGGAGCGAGGTGCATTGCTTTTTGATTTGCCGTCATCAAACATCCGGTCGTGATCGGAGTATGAATACGTTATTAAATAACAATCATGGATTGCTTCTAGAACAAGTTTGAAAACACAGCAAATAAGTTGTCTTTTACCCGAGTTGAATAAGGGTACAGGAACATGCCGAAGATGTCTCGCTGTTCACCCTCGATGTTTAGGTCGCGCTCGATACCGCCCCATCACCTCTAAATAAAACAAACGAATGTTGTAGTTATTTATTTTAGAAGTTTAGAATGTATGAAAGTTTATGCATTCTCGGGATATCTCTGAAGCACTAGCAGTTTACGTTATTAGTTTGGTAATATGATAAGGGGGCGTGTTTAGTCTCGGCAGGACAGAAACGGCAGAGACGGCAGTCTCCCAAGGGCTAGCGCGGAAGGCAAAACGTGTTGGTAAACGGGGCCACGAATGGGGATGCTGATATATGTGGTGGCCGCGGTGTGTTGCCGGACATGAGATAGAGGGTGTCTGCAGAATATGACCTGAGATGGTATGTTTTGGCAGAAGTGTCAGGGCGGTACATTTTCACGATTGGCAATGCGGTTTGAGGGTCATGAGTTTTACGGAGGTATTCTGATAGCAGAATATTGTCCGGGACGCGATCCGGGGCGTTGGCCAGAGAATGCTACCGTGTACCAGCATACGGTATCGGGGCTCTTGCCGCGGCGTGCAAGCAGCGCCGATGAAGAGCACGGTACCGGCAAGGCAATTAGCTGTATTCTGCATTCATTGTAAGTGGGAATTCGGTTGATTGCATTCCTGACCAGGTGATGGCATTGAACTGTCCAGATGATGTTATTGGACTAGTACGGAGTGGTGCTTGACACTCACGCAGTCGATGCATCAACTGATCCTGAGAACGTACGCTCGGGAGGCAAGGTATGGTAATATCCATCAGGAGTGGTGGGTTTTGTATCCACAGGTGAATGTGGGGGGTAATGCATGCGAAGATAAGAAGTCAACGTGCGAGGATGACTTCCCCAGTGTCCAATATCATCGTGGGGTAGCTACAGCTTCTAGATTCGCCGCTGGAGCAGGTGGGGCCGGGAAAACGGCCCCGGTAAGTCGATTGTTCCATTTTACTGAATAGATACTCGTAAAGGGTGACTTATAATTTGCATGGTCCTTATCGAATTGGAATGCGATGCCCGGAGGCTAAGACGTTTACCTTCAGCGCCTGTTGCGATCAGGCAAGCGAGAAAAAAAGAAAGAACCTTAGGAATGAGAGACCTAACCAATGGTGAATGAATTTTTATTGTAACTCCGTCCTCAGATAATATTGTTTGTCTATAATATTTAAACAAAAAAAAAATCTAGCCAACACGATCTCATTTAAATTAATGCGTTTGTTTTATATTAAACTATCGAGCACGACCTAAACATGGAGGGTGAACAGCGAGGCATCTTCGGCATGTTCGTACCCTAAGGGATGATTTGTTGGCTTAATTTTCGGAGTCGAGAGGGTCTTTGGGCTCGGAAACTGTACGAAGTGATTTAATTTGATATGAAAATTATTGATTATTACTACTATTGCCAATTGAGTTCCAGGGGGCCCCCCCAAAGTAGCGATGTTTTGACATCGGTATAAAAGTGTAGCAAACCGCGTTAATTAATCACCTCTAAAAATAGCAACGCGCATTTTCGCCACAAACTCTCCTCAAGGGCGACAGCTTATCACGCGACGCGCAAGTAATCACTTAATTAGTCAACGACGATAACTTCTTTTAAATTTAAATCTTAAGTCGCGCGAGCAATAAAAAAAAATTCGCAACAAAACCACTTGGCCAGGCACTTGCCTCGCCATCATCAAATTAAGTACATCCCGTCCTAGAAAAAAATCAAATAAATACCGGCGTAATGAGTTAAATTAGATCCATTAAATCCAGTGGCGTACACGCCTCTTATTTCCAAATTCCTGTTGCGAGCGCTAATTAAACAAATTCGGAGGAATTAAGTCGGGGAATTAAGACGCAATTAATCGCGTCGATGAATCAACCTCGACAGAAAAAAAGAGAGCGCGATAAAAGCCGTTTCCGTTGTTATTAGAAGCCACAATGTCAAGTTTTTGCTGCGCTGCGGTGAATACAAATGCCTAGGACTGACTCATTTTATAGTATTTACTTTTATCCCAACTCGTTTAGCACCTTGTGTTCAAATGACTGTTAATGTTACTCACTAATATTAAATTGTAACTACAATAAACAGAGTTAGGATTCTTCAGGTGTTGGCCTTTGTAACCATAGCAACGCCCCAAACATCCTAAGCCTGATTATTAAAGAAAAAAAAAACACAATTGAATCGATGAGTGCAAAATCGTGTTCAGTCCAAATTTACTGTGTTGAGAAAACAACAAATAACTTTCTAGATTTTTAATTTAAATGAATTACTGCCTTGAAATTCTTTCAGATAAGGATATCTGAAACCTCCTGAAGCCAATAGTTACTTAAAATAAAAATCTAGAGAAAGTTATTTGTTGTTTTCTCAAAACAGTGAATTTGGACTGAACATGATTCAATTAATTTCGCCGCTCTCTAGTTATACCTGAATTGCAACAAAAATTTTAGTACATTTTTTTTGGATGAACAATTTTAATTGGAATATCATAAATTATAATTAGTAAATGATTGTTACCTGTGGCTTCATTATAGTACACGTTGATCCTCTCGAGCTGCAGGTCGCTCTGGCCCAAGTAGATTCCGCTGGGGTCAATACCATGCTCCTCGGAGATTACTTCCCAAAACTGAAACACGACGAGAAAATGCGAGGTCATTCATTGATTATGCGCCGAGTGTCTCATGGATTTTCTTCTTTTTTTTTAATGCGGGGTCATTGTTAACTTGATTCCAGAAGAGCTATTATGTCGTACGCGTGTGCTGTAGGAAGCACGTGCACGTGCACTGACTTCTTCTGAATTGTCATTTCCAAAAAGTAAAAATTAAATAAACGATTAAATAGGAGCCGCTTTAAATGAAGGTCCGACAACATTTTTGGGACTGCAGGTTTTGATCCCGAAGTTATAATTTATAACTGTACAGGTGTCTCGTCACTTTATGAAATTAGGCCAAAGGAGAATGGAAGGGGAAGGTTTATGCAACCTACACCGCTCCCTACGAGTTTTAATTTCTGCAAATGTTAATAAGTAAACCAAAAAAAGAAGAAACAAAAAGCGAAAAAAACTGTTAATTATTAGATGTTTCAAATTTCGCGCCACATTTCGAAATTCGAAGAGATTTACGTAGATGGTTAGGCCAAAAAATAAGAAAAATTTTTTTTTAATTTTTAGACATATTTAAATTTCGCGCCACAAAGAAATTCGAAAAGATTTACGTATAGGTGATGGCGCCACAAAAAAAAAGAACAAAAAGCAAAAAATTCTTTTAATTTTTTAATATTTTAAATTTCGGGCTACAAACAAATTCCAGGAAATTTACGTAGATCGTAGCGCCGCAAAAAAATTCGAAGAAATTTACACAAATGGTGGCGCCACAAAGCAATTCGAAGAGATATACATAGATGATTGCGCCAAAAAAAAGAAAAAAACAAAAAGCAACAAAATTTTTAATTTTTAGACATTTTAAATTTCGCGCCACAAAAAAATTCCAAGAGATTTATGTAGATGGTAGCGCCACAAAGAAATTTGAAGATATATTTATATAGATGCTTGCGCCAAAAAAAAAGAAAAAAACAAAAAGAAATTTTTAATTTTTAAATATTTTCAATTTCGCACCACAAAAGAATTCCAAGAGATTTATGTAGATGGTAGCGCCACAAAGAAATATGAAGATATATATATAGATGCTTGCGCCCAAAAAAAAGAAAAAAACAAAAAGCAACAAAATTTTTAATTTTTTAGACATTTTAAATTTCGCGCCACAAAAAAATTCGAAGAGGATTACGTAGATGGTAGGGCCACAAAGAAATTGAAGTATCTTAGAAAACAAGAATAAAAAGAAGAAAAACAAAGGAATGTCGACTATACTACAGCGAGAGGTTATGAAAATCAATCAAGGCAAAACGTGAACAACAAAGGAAAAACAAAAGAAGAAACGCGTTCAGAAATACACGAAGATGACAGATGCTTCGTAATTATTAGATATTGTAAAATTCGCGCCCAAAGAAACATAAATTTTACGTAGCACTGCATTTGACGTGAGAACAGGAAGAAAAACGAAAAAAAAATTGACGATTCTACGGCGAAGAGTTAAGAAAATCAAAAAAAGACAAAAGTAAAACAAAAAAATACGAAAACGCGATAAAAACGACGCAATTCTTAGATATTTTAAGTTTCGCGCCCGAATGTACATAATTCGGCGAGATTACATAGATGGAGCCACACGATTACACGTCTGTTTTCTTCGATTATGTGTCTTTTTTTGTGTATTATTTTTTTACATAGCGCTGTTCGATGTGATAAGAATGAAAACAAAACAACATCGACGATTGTGTGGTGAGAGGTTATGAAAATCAAAAGACAAATGCGAACAGAAATACGAAAACACGACTAAAACTTCGCAATTCTTAGATATTTTAAATTTCGTGCCCAAAGAGACGTTATTCGGTGAGATTTACAAAAATAAAAGAACATCAACGATTCTACAACAGAGATCAAAAGACAAACATGAACAACAAAAAAAAAGAAACAAAAGAAATACGAGAAGAACACAGAAATTTCATACCAAAATCTTTCGGTATTTTGAATTTCGCGCCGAAAGCAATGTAATTCGATAAAATGTACATAGATGGGGCCACACAACGGCGTGGCTTTTTACATTTTATTTTACAGAGCGCGCCGTTTGAAATAAGAATAAGAAGAAAAACAAAAAAGAATTTTGACGATTCTAGAGCGAAAGACAAAAAAACGTAAACGAAAAACAGAATAAGAGGGGCGTCCGGAAATACGAAGCAAAAAAAAATAAATAAGACCATCGCAGTTCTTAAAAATATTTTAAATTAGGCGCCCAAAGAAACGTAAACTCTTGAAATCTCAATAAAAAAAGAGAGAAAAAAAACAAAATGAAAGAACGTCGACGATTCGCGAATCTAGTCCGTTAAGTTTCACACAGATGGCGCGATACGAATCAAACCTACACGAAAAAACCGAAACACAAATGAAAAAAAGAATTAAAAAAGGGTGAACTGTAAAATTTTCAAAAATATTCCCGAAAGGGCACAGATGGCGCCTCAAGAATAAAAAGAACGAAAGAACGGAAAAGATAGACGAGTTTCCGGGAAAAAATAAAAAGTACAAAACCTTCTAAAGGCAGAGATGAATAGAATGAACACAAGAAGAAAATTCTGGAAGCAAGAAACAGAAAAAAAAAAACGAAACAAAAGAACGTCGACGATTTTGCTCCGAAGAGTTAAGAAAATTAAAAAGTAAATAAACGAACGAAAGACAAAACGAGAGAAGCGTTCAGAAAAACGAAAAATGATAATTATTAATAATTATTTAATTGTTTTAAATTTCGCCCCTGAGCAAATCCAGTCCGTTAAGTTTCACATAGATGGCGCTATAGGGTTTCCATTATTTTGTTAAAATTTTGTTTGAAATATGAATCAAACGTTCACGACAAAATCAAAAGACGGACGAATAGAGAAAAAAAGAAAAAATAGAGAACCGTGAAGCATTTAGGAAATTTCCCGAAAGGACTCCCGAGCAAATCTAGTCCGTCAAGTCTCACACAGGTAGCGCTACAGGTTTTCAAAGCAATTTATCAGTGGAAATTATCCTTTCAAATTTCGCGCACTAAAATCTATGATCTGTAAGCTTTACGTAGGCGGAGCCTCATATTTTCCGATTGATATTTCGTGGCGCCATCTATGTAATTCAGATTGGACTGGATAATGTAGTTATGATCGGGAAATTCAAAATTATTTCAAAATTACAGAATATACTAAAGTCGATACAAAGGATTTTTTTAATATTTTGTTTAACCACAAGTTCTGTCTTTGTTTTCAAACAACTAAGAGAGGCAAATCGCCGACCTTCTTTGTTTCTCATCCACCTAATTTTTTTTATTATTGTTGTTTATTCGAAAATCAAATTTCTTCGAATTAAATACTCTACCATCTTCTAATTTATTACAATTATAAATGGTTCTGGTGGCACACATTTTATTTTGCCTCGTGTATTTCAAGTATTTCGGCCACCCTGTATGTTAGATTCGATTAAAAAAAAAAACGAGTATAAAACAGAGGAGAAGAACTGTGAAGGGTTCAGAAATATTTCCGAAAGGGCATAGATGGCGCCTCGGGAATAAAAAGGAATAAAACCGAAAAAGATCGCCGAGTTTCCGGGGAGAAATAAAAATGTCAAAAAACAGAGATGAATAGAAAAAACAAAAAACAAAAATTCTAGAAGCAAATTATCAATGGAAATCACCATTTCAAATTTCGCGCCCTGAAATCTACAATCTGTACAAGCTTTACGTAGGTGGAACCACATATTTTTATCGATATTTAGTGGCGCCATCTATACAGTTCTGGTTGGACTATACATGTTTGTGTTTTTTGGGAAATTCAAAACATTTCAAAATTACAGACTAAAGTCGATATAAACAGTTTTCTTTTTTCAATTTTGCCTTTGTTTTCAAACAACAAACAGAAGAACCGCCGGCTTCCTTTCTTTTGTTTCTCAACCATTTCATTTTTTTATCATTGTTTTTCAATACAATATAAAATTTTCTTCGAATTAATCACTCTGCCGTCTTCTAATTTATTATAATTAGACTCGTACTCTTGCGACAAACATTTTATTTCGTCTCGCGTACTTCACGTACTCCGGCCACCCTGTATATTTGATTCGATCAGAAAAAAAAAAACGTTGAGTAAAACAAAGGAGAAGTACTGTGAAGTGTTCACAAATATTTCCGAAAAAGCACAGATAGCGCCTCAGGAGTAAAAAGGAATAAATCCGAAAAAGATTGACGAATTTCCGGAGGGAAATAAAAATGTCAAAAAACAGAGATGAATAGAAAAAACATAAGACAAAAATTCTAGAAGCAAATTAACAATGGAAATCACCATTTCAAATTTCGCGCCCTAAAATCTACGATCTGTACGAGCTTTACGTAGGTGGAGCCACATATTTTTATCGATATTTCGTGGCGCCATCTATACAGTTCTGGTTGGACTATACATGTATTATGGTTTTGTTCGTTAAATTCAAAACATTTCAAAATTACAGACTAAAGTCGATATACAGTTTTTTTTTTTAATTTTGTCTTTTTTGTTTTCAAACAACAAAGAGAGGAAAATCCCCGACTTCCTTTCTTTTGTTTCTCAACCATCTCATTTTTTTTATCATTGTTTTTTAATAGAATATAAAATTTTCTCGTACTCTTGCGACAAACATTTTATTTCGTTTCGTGTACTGCACGTACTCCGGCCACCCTGTATATTTGATTCGATCAGAAAAAAACGAGAGTAAACCAAAGGAGAAGTATTGTGAAGTGTTCAGAAATATTTCCGAAAAGGCACAGATGGCGCCTCAGGAATAAAAAGGAATAAATCCGAAAAAGATCGACGAGTTTCCGGGAGAAAATAAAAATGTCAAGAAACAGAGATGAATAGAAAAAAAACGCAAGACAAAAATTCTAGAAGCAAATTAACGATGGAAATCACTATTTCAAATTTCGCGCCCTAAAAAAGTATTTAGTGGCGCCATCTATACAATTCTGGTTGGACTATACATGTGTCGGGTGTCTGAAGATTGCTGGTAGAAACAAGAATTGGTAGTTGATGATAGTGAGTTAAAGTCATCGGCAAAAAAAAATTAATAAAAGTCCTTTAGTTTTCGAGATAAAAATTACTAAAAAAAATTGGCTAAAATTATTGGTGCGCCACTGAGTTAAGGTAACAAGCTGTCACAACAGTCACAACTCAGTACGTTGTTATGCCGCTTAGACAAGTAATGAGTCGACGGATATGGTGTTATTTCTCGGAGAAAAATAAAAAATAAAAAAATTATAATAAACAGATAAAACAGCGACATACTGCGATCGCTTTTTGACCTGACATTGTAGTAGGATAGACAAATTGAAGCGGATTTGTTCCTAATAAGTCCCCCATGCAAGGCGGCTATGCTTGCAATCAAAAACGATTTGCAACAAAATTAAAAAAAAATATATAATAAAAAAAAAAATTTAAAATGGGTGTTTTGGATTTCTTAAGATTTCCAGATGGCACAGTTTTTTTTTTTGTACTAGCAATTTCCAAACACCCTGTATTATAGTTTTGTTCGGGACATTCAAAACATTTCAAAATTACAGATTAAAGTCGATATAAACAATTTTATTTTTTAGTTTTGCCTTTGTTTTCAAACAACAAAGAGAGGAAAATCGCCGACGTTCTTTTGTTTCTCAACCGTTTTATTTTTTTATCATTGTTTTTCATTCGAATATAAAATGTTCTTCGAATTAATTATTAATCTACCGTCGTCTAATTTATTACAATTAGAATTTTTTTCTTGAACTCTTGCGGACATTGCACACATTGTATTTTTGCTTCTTGTACCTCACGTATTTTGGCCACCCTGTATATTTGATTCGATCACACAAAACGATTTCTTCGCTGGGATTTTCTGTTTTTTCTTTTTTTTTTTTTCTTTTTTAATTATTTTCATAGCAATAATTATGATTGGATTTCCGCCGAGCTGAGAACAACAACACATTCACAACGATTATATAAAAATGTAAGGCCAACCGCATAATTAATCGCGTTTCTTTTGTTCCATTATTTTCATTTCAATTCATCCCACGTGACCTACGACGCGATGTATCAAACCAATTAATTAATTACCTCCAACCTTTAAGAGTTGGATAAGAATTACAAAGCCCTTAATCGATGTTACTGTGGAAAATTAATTTGTTTAGACGTCATTTAAGGCTGCCGCAGCTCTGCCAATCACCTGTGTGTTGTTAGTTGCCTAACTGTCAGGTGGTCAGGTTGTATACAATCAATTATGAAGACTGGGTAGGTGGATTTGATTTGCGATTCTTCGTCTGGAGTTCACGTAACCTCGTCGTTTCTTTTCTCTCTCTCTCTCTCTCTCTCTGTCACTTATATTCCACTTTTCTTATCTAAACGAGATATTTAAGCAGACGCAGCAGCGTGGAATTTTATCTGTACGCATGTAAGCAGGGGGTACAGAGGCGGAAATGTCAACGGGAGCAATTCCCCAAATTTTTTTTCGGCGGATGCATCTGGACTAGATCCGTCCATCACCGGAAGTGACGCGACTTGACATCCATCTTGACAATTCGGGGCGACGCGACGGAAACGCGAAACCAGACGGGCCGGACCCGTTTTACTTTCAGATTTCTTAAAAGTACGTCGAACCACCAGGAGAGAGAGAAAACTATGCGTATCTCAGACTACTAATTGGTCTGATTAATTCACTCTTATTAGTTACCATGCGGAGTAGTATAACATTATTTATTCCTCGAGTTCATTCCAAACGATCGCAGATGTGTCTTGAGAGCTGCTCTCAAGAATAAATCCTCTAGGTCGGTCGTTCCTAACAAGCATTAGAAGAAATTATTATTAGAATTTACGACGGAGTCTCTTCTCAAGTACCCCCCCGCCGCCCTAGTTAACATCTTTAATATTTATTATTACAGCTTATTGAACTTTTTCATTATTTTACTTTCGCTTAATTAATCAATCAAAAAGCGCAGAGAATTCAGTTTGATTAACTTTTTTTTCTGCTACACATTTAGAAATAAATAAATTACTTGCTGCTTTATAATATCACATCGCATCACTGCGACAACCTCGCAATAAATCGATTTTTATTCTATTAATGTGTTCGTGGTGGACGGCCAAGTGGAAAGATCAATAAATGGCCGTTACTTAAACGAGTTATAAATGGAAAAGTCATTCTCATGCGAATAACTTTAATTAAAGCTTGTCATGGGAGGCTTGATTTGAACAACGCACGATCGAGAAAGAAATCCGCCAAGGAAAAGACGTTTTTAAAGATACTACAACTCACCTCCAGTCTTATAAGCTCGATCCCCCCCCCCCCCCCCCAAGTCTTATAAGCACGAGACATTGTCTCTTGAAATCTAAAATTAAAAAAATCAAGAGGGTGTAGTAATAACAGGAATTTAAAAATAAATGATCGATACAGAAGAAACTTTGCAACTTATTTCGAGATACCCTGTATAAGATTAAAAAATCGAAAGCAAATGTCTGACGCAAATCAGGATGCTAATGTCTAATTTTTTTAATTAGCAATCTAAAATTACAAAATCAAGAGGGTGTAGTAATAACAGGAATTTAAAAATAAATGATCGATACAGAAGAAACTTTGCAACTTATTTCGAGATACCCTGTATAAGATTAAAAAATCGAAAGCAAATGGCTTACGCAAATCAGGATGCTAATGTCTAATTTTTTTAATTAGCAATCTAAACTAAGAAAAATCAAGAGGGTATAGTAATAACAGGAATTTAAAAATTGATTGTTACAGAAGAAACTTTGCACTTATTTCGAGATACCCTGTATAAGATTAAAAAATCGAAAGCAAGTGGCTGACGCAAATCAGGACGCTAACGTCTAATTTTTTTAATTTCATTTTCATTTTTTATTTTCAACCTTCTATTTAGTTGAACAAAGTTGCATCGAATTTAGTTGGGTAGAGTTGACCTGAGATTTCTTGAGCTTAATTTCAATTTATTTTAACTTTTTTCCCGCTTTTCTACCTGCTTTGACCGAATTGATAAAGAAAAGTATTTCATCGTTGACGTTCTCCTTTCATCTTCTAAGTTCAGCTTTAAAGAGAACGATCGAGCAAAACAACGAGATCTAAAGGACGCAACATTGTCATTTAGAGCGCCATCTCTTAGCCGGAAGGGAAACCTAACTTAATCGAATAATACGTCTAATTTTAGCTTTGGAAAAAAAAAATAAAAATTCTCTTTAATAAGGTTAAATTATTTTCAAGATAAACTCAAGAGAGATCTAACGGAACGATCACCGTTACTCAGAGCGCCATCTCTTGACCAAAAGGAGAGCCCAATTTAATCGAATTAAAAAAATACCACTTAAAAAATATGTAACCTCCGGTTTTAGCGTCTCTTTAATAAGAAATATTATTTTCAAGATAAACCGAAGGAGATCTAATAGCGCAATCGTTATTATTTAGAACGCCATCTCCTCTAGCCAAAGGAAAAACCTAATATCAAGAAAATGTAACTTCACGAGCGCCATCTTTCAGATTCAGATTTCTGCGAAACTAAGCCTTTTAAGCGCCAAATTTAAAAAGTACATTTGAATAAAAAAAGTGAATAAAAAAATGATGAAAGTAGGTATAAAGATTAAATTTTGAAGACAATTTAATCGAATTAAGCAACCATAGATCACGACAACGTAACTCACGAGCGCCATCTGTGAGATTTCCGTGAAACTAAGCCTTTTAAGCGCTAAATTAAAAAAAAATAACTTTCTGAAAAGTAAACAAGAAATAACCCGACGAAGTCTAACTGTGAAGGTTTTAAAACAATCGGTAGTTTTCTTCGAAAACATCTGAGAACGTCAACGATGCAGGTGGCTTTCATTTTGGCCAAGAGATGGCGCATTTCACATTTTCGATTTAATTTTGAAAATGACATATCACTTTTGCCGAAAATATTAAGACGAACTGAGCTCGCGGATATCTCAAAAATGCAACTTCATGAGCGCCATCTGTGAGATTTCTGCGAAATTAAGACTTTCTGGCTCCATTTTAAAAATATAAATTTTTCAAAGGCCGAAATAACACGAACAAGTCTAACGAAATTATATTCAAGAAAAAATTAATCGAATTAAGCACGCAAATATAAATAAAATGTAATTTTAGGAGCGCCATCTGTGTGATTTCTGCGAAACTAAGCTTTTTAAACGCTAAATTAGAAAAATTTAAGTACAACGATGAAATTTTTAACCCAATTTAATCGAATTAAGCACGCAAATATCACGAAAATGTAATTTCACGAGCGCCATCTATGAGATTTCTGCGAAACTAAGTCTTTCAAGCACTAAATTTGAAACAAATTAAGAAATTTTTGAAAAGTAAATAAAAACTAGCCCGACGAAGTCTAACAATAAAAATTTTTCAGGCAATTTAATCGTATTAAGCACGCAAATATAAAGAAAATGTCATTTTACGAGGGCCATCTGTGTCATTTTTGCGAAACTAAGCTTTTTAAGCGCTGAAATTAAAAAAAATTAAGTCCAACGATGAAATTTTAAACCCAATTTAATCGAATTAAGCACGCAAATATAACGAAAATGTAATTTCACGAACGCCATCTCTGAGATTCCGCGAAACTAAGCCATTTAAGCGCTAAAAGTAAAAAAGAAATAACCCGACGAAGTCTAACTGTGAAGGTTTTAAAACAATCGGCAGTTTTCTTCGAAAACATCTGAGAACGTCAACGATGCTAGTGGCTGTCATTTTGGCCAAGAGATGGCGCGTTTTACATTTTAGATTTAATTTTGAAAAAGACAAATCACTTTTGCTGAAAATATTAAGACGAACTGAGCTCGCGGATATCTCGAAAATGCAACTTCACGAGCGCCATCTGTGAAATTTCTGCGAAATTAAGTCTTCCTAGCGCTATATTAAAAATATAAATCCGAAATAATCCGAAAAAGTCTAACGAAATTATATGCAAGGAAAAATTAATCGAATTAAGCACGCAAATATAAATAAAATGTAATTTTACGAGCGCCTCTATGTGATTTTTGCGAAACTAAGCTTTTTAAGCGCTAAATTAAAAGAATTTAAGTCCAACGAGGAAATTTTTAAACCAATTTAATCGAATTAAGCACGCAAATATCAAGAAAACGTAATTTCACGAGCGCCATCTATGAGATTTCTGCGAAACTAAGTCTTTCCAGCGCTAAATTTGAAGCAAATTAAGAAATTTTTGAAAAATAAATAAAAAGTCTAACAATAAAAATTTTAAAGGCAATTTAATCGAATGAAGCACGCATACGTATATCACGAAAACGTAACTTCAGCAAGCGCCATCTCTGAGATTTCCGCGAAACTAAGCTATTTAAGCGTTAAATTTAAAAATAATAAATTTTCGAAGAAAAAATCTCCCGACGAAGTCTGGCGATGAGATTTTTTTAAACCATTCAGGCGAATTAAGCGCGCAAACGTAACTTCGCGAACGCCATCTGTGAGATTTCTGCGAAATTAAATGTTCGAAGCGCTAAATTAAAAAAAAAAATTCAAGTAAAAAAGAAATAACCCGAAATTTTCAAAAAACAATCGGCAAAGAACATCTGAAGGTCATTTCTCCCAGGAGAGAGTTTCATTCGTTTCTGTTTTTCCGTTTCTTTTTTGTTTCTTTTGTAAACTGAAGAAGAACATTGCAAACTGCTTCGTAATGACACGACGCGACGCGTATCTCAGGATTTTAAGCGAACCAACAACGAGCGGTTTCTCTGCGAGTTTGTGCGAGAGGCAGGAAGTGACATCTAGCGGCACATTATTTAATGCCCTTAGCTTGCGCACAATATTCTAACGCCTTCAGCTTGCGCGCAAGTGAACGATTTTTCTGTCAAACACAAATACATGTTTCTAGTGGTTACTTCGCCATCGATCAATTTTAAGCTCACTAAAAGTAAAATCACGAGCGCCATCTATGGAATTACTCCGAAACTAAGCGTTTTAAGCGCTAAATTTAAAACGAAAACTTTTGCAACGCACGGAAAACTCAGGAGATAAGCTCCATTTATTTTTTTATTTCATTCACTCATGATGGGGCATGCGGCAGTACTGTAATGAGATTTTTTTTTGTTAAACGTCTTCAATTATTTTAACAACCCCTTTAAATTACGTACTTCTTAAATATGAAAGACTCCAAGAGTTTATATGTATGTATACCCTACGGAATTGATCGACTTTTACGTAAGGTCCGAGCGCATGTAAAGTATTTGGAATTTCCGATGACTAATGGCATGGCGGCGCAGTAACTCCTCCCCCCCTCCCCCCGCCCGCCCGCCCGCCCCCGGCGCCCTCTTGGATACTGCGGCGTTAAAATCGCGATTGTAATTTATACGGGACTACGGTTTTAGCAACCTAGCGATAACGTGTCAATTACTCCAGTAATTAAAGAAGACTTCCAGTGGCGTTCGTTCGTGTTAGGTTCGATCAATCTCGGGGTACCGATGGAGATAAGCTCGACTCAAAAGTGAATGAATCTATTGTATTGGCATTCAAAGAGAAAGACGTCGTCTTTGAAACTGAACAAAACAAAAAGTTAGGTCACAATTAAGAACAAATAAATAAATAAATAAAAGTTAGGAGGTCAGATCAAAACAAAAAAAAATAATGATGAAACAAGCAAAGCAAAAAAAAATTCAGTAGTTTTGGTCCCAGAAAATAATTTTTGTGAGTGCCTTTCTTTGTTCGATGTCTCGCCCCGATTATGAGACGTCCATCTGTCCTTTCTGGAATCCAACTCGAGAAGAAGTCAAAAGTTCACGTCTGCTTAGATAAGCAAGATGAGTGAGTTATTTTTACTGCCGCCGGAGGCGCGGCATCGGCCAAGTCTCCTCGTTCATTTCCCTTTTTTTTTTTCTTTTGACTTCTTTTGTTTTTGTTCTTTTTGACGGGCGAAATCTCTCAGCTTTCGAACTGGCGCATGGCGCACCTTTGATTACAGAAACATCGATTACGGTTAATCGTTTTGATACCAAGAGGTGTAGATTTTTGTTTTTTTTTTTTTCAAATGCAATAAGTTTGTTGCAAGTCAGTTTCGACGGTGCGACGGTGGATTTCCCCGAGCATCCCTTGGAAAGCCGTTTCAGCCCTATTTGGGTCTTCTTCAGCAAGGGAGCAGCCTGAGAACTCCGCTGCTATCAAAGCAGAGGTATTAAATACGATGGTGAATATAAAAACGTATAACAAAATTTTTTATTGCAGTGAAAACCTCGAGCAGCCTCTGTACAGCTATTTCAGCCCTACTTGGGGCTTCGTCAGCAGAGACGTAGCTCGAAATTCCCACTGCAAACCAAAAACAACTTGACCAATTTATCATAAAAAACATATATTCAAAGTGTAGGCGTTTTCCTTATTTTATCGAATAAATTAGTTCACTGGAGACATGGCGAGGAGAATATCCTCTGGTTGATGCCAACCGAAGTGTTTTTTTAACTTGTGAATGTACTGAAGATGGTAGCTTAGCTATCGAAATAACTGGGTACGCATGTGGGAGGGTAAGTTT
Source organism: Prosopocoilus inquinatus (assembly GCA_036172665.1). NCBI lineage: Eukaryota > Metazoa > Arthropoda > Insecta > Coleoptera > Lucanidae > Prosopocoilus > Prosopocoilus inquinatus. The sequence continues at coordinate 10,251,667 of CM069877.1, forward strand.
TTTGTGATAAAAGAATTCAAAGAAATTTTAATAAAAACTGTGCGAATGATTTATTTTTTCGCATCGGCCTTCATTTAATACTAACGGAAAAACCAAATTTAATGGAAAATCAAAAAATAATGGAAAATTCAAAGTTAATTAAATAATTAAAACTTGAAAAATAGAAATTACCATTCGAAAATGAAATATGTATGTAATATTAAAATATCATATTAAAAAAATTGTGAAATAATTGGAAAATTTGAAAATTTAATGAAAAGTTTAAGTAGCGACATCCTGCGATCGCCTTTTTGCTGACGAGGTCCCAAATAGGACTGAAATAGCTGTTCAGATGGTGCTCGAGGGATCTACTGCAATCAAAAACGATTTGCAACATTTTCTTTTGAAAAATTTAATCAAAAACGATTTGCAAGAATCTTCTTTTGAAAACTTTAATAATACGTGATGGAAAAGAGTTCGGGATTCAAACGTACCAGCGGGAGAATTGAAAAACAAAAATTTGAGAAAATGACGGAAAATCTACAAGTAAAATTCGAAAATTATTTTTAAAAATTACGGAAAATTAAAAAGTGACAATAAATTCAAAAATAGTAGAAAATTAATAAATAACAAAACGCGTTATTCAAAGTGCAATAGACGTTTTGAAAACAAAACAAAAGTAAAACAGAAAAAGAAAAAAAGTGTGTTCTGCCGTTTTCACGTTTTTTTTTTTTTTTAATTAGAGACTGTTTTTAATTAAAACGTAGGAACATAGGTCTAAAGAAAGATAAAAATGACAAGAATTCTTTTTTATAAAGAAAATAAATAAAACGAAAATGCCATAAAAAAAATCTGATTAATACAGGGTTCTTCCATTCTCGTACTAAAAAAAATATAAATAAATAACGGCGTTCTCTGTCACCATTAAATCATGAATAAATAAATTTGAATGATTAATTTGAGTTTCGGTTGAATGGAAATACATATTTTTTTTTTTAATTCGAAATTTTAAGTAAAACTGTGAGAGTGACTTATTTTTTTAGTACTGGTTTTCATTTAATAACAACAACATAAAAATTAAATAATTCAATGAAAAGTCCAAAAATAATGGAAAATTCAAACCCAAAAATAACAAAAATAACAGGAACTCCAGAATTATTAAGAAATTCGAGAACAAACTGAAAATTAGAGAAAATAATAGAAAAACTAAAAATTATTGAACATTCAAAAACTGAAAAAGAAAAAAATAGAAAATTACCAAATAACCGAAAATCTAAATGTAACAGAAAATTCGAAAGTAAAATAAAAAGCAATTTTAGGGAAAATTGCGTGCATGACTTCATTGAGCAATAATAAAGATTTCATAACGTACAGGAAATTCAAAACTATTAGAAAACTCAAAAATAAAGTTAAAAAAAAGTCAAAAATCACAGCAAACTAAAAAGCGACGAAAATTCAATAATGGCAGAAAATTATTAAATAAAGAAACGCGTAATTCAAAGTAATAGAAAATTTGTAAACAAAAATAAAAATCGAACTTAAAAAAAGTGTGTTTAGGTGTCCTTATACTGTTTTCTTTTAATTACAGACTATTTATAATTTAAGAAACTATAGGAACAGGTGCAACACAAAAACAAAAATTAAAAAAAATTCTTTTAAAATAAAAAATTATAAACAAACATTTTTCTTTAATTGCAGATTGTTTTTAATTTAAGAAAGTACAGGTACAACAAGAACAAGAATGAGGAAAAAAATATTTTTAAAATTATAAAACAGAAACGTCATTTAAAAAGAAAATATTCCTGATTCACACAGACATTCTTGAACTAAAAAAATAACTAAAATCATTCGCGGTCAGTATTAAATCATTTGAAAATTTATTTAATTTTTTTTTTGGAAAAATGGAAATATTATTTTTTAATTCGAAATTTTAAGAAAAAATTATGTGAATATTTTTTAGTATTGGCCTGATTTGATTTTATTTGAAAAGAAAAACAAAATTCAACGGAAGGCAAAAAAAAATAATGGAAACTTCAAAATTGATAGAAAACCCAAAAACAACAGAAAATCCAAAAATAATAATAATTAAGATATTCGGAAAGTTAGAATATAATGGAAAAACAAAAAATAACTTTACATTCGAAAAGAAAATAATATTAAAATATGTTAAAAAAAAAAATTAAAAAAATAATTGAAAAATTTAAAAATACGTAATTGATGAAAATTCAAGATTTAAAAGCACCAACCAGCAGAGAATTGAAAAATAAAAAAATACAAAATAACGAAAAATCTAAAAACCAAATTCAACGAAAAATCAAAATTCAAAATTGATAAAAAACCCAAAAATAACGGAAAATCAAGAAATAGTAATAATTTAGAAATTCGAGAGTAAACTGAAAGTTAGAATATAACAGAAAAACTAAAAATATCTTCACATTCGAAAATATTAAAATATGTTTAAAAAAATCAAATCAAAAATTGAAAAATTTAAAAACACATAATTAAAGAAAATTCAAGATTTAAAAGTACCAACCGGAGAATTAAGAAAATAAAAAATTACAAAATAACAAAAAATTTAAAAGCAACAGAAAATTCCAAAATCAAAAAGTAAATGAATTTTAGGAGAAATGTATGCATGACTTCATTCAGCAATAATAAAGAATTCAAAATGTATACGAAATTCACAACTAATATAAAAATTCGAAAATGAATTAAAAAAAAATCAAAAATCACAGCAAACTAAAAAGCGACAGAAAATTAAAAAATAGCAGAAAATTACTAAACGACGACACGCGTAATACAAAGTAATAGAAAATTTGAAAAGAAAAGTAATAACCAAAATTTAAAAAAGTGGGTTTAGGCATCTTCACACTGTTTTTAATACAATTTTTAAAAAATATATTTAAAAAAAAATTAAAATAAGGAAATAATTAAAAAATTGAAAAATTTAAAAATACAAGATGGAAGAAAGTTCAAGATTTATTAAAAGTACCAGCCGGTATTGAAGAATAAAAAATTGCAAAATAACGGAAAACCTAAAAGTGAGGCAAAATTCACAAATCAAAAAAAAAATAAATAAATAAATTTTAGTAAAACTGCGCACATGACTTCATTCAGAAATACATAATAAAGAATTCAAAATTTATAGGAAATTCAAAACTAACCCTAACCTAAAATAATTAAAACAAAAATAACATTCAAGAATCACAGGAAATTAAATTAGGCGACGGAAAATTCAAAAAATATCAGAAAATTTATAAATAACGAAACGCGTAATACAAAATAATAGAAAATTCTATAACAAAAGTAAAACCGAAATTAAAAAAAAAGTGTGTTTAGGCGTTTCTTTTTTAATTATAGTCTATTTTTAATTAAAACAAAAAATAGGGACAAAGATAAAACGAAAAGAAAAGAGAAAACTTTCCTTAATAAAAAAAATATATAAATGAAACAAAAACGCTATGTAAAAAAAATAAAATAAAAACAGAAGCGTACTCTGCCAGGGTAAAATCATAAATATTAAATAAATTTGAAAAAAAATTTATTTGATTTGCCGGTAGAATGGAAATATTTTTGTTTCGGCAGAAATTAAAAAAAAAAAACAAAAATTAAAAAAATGTTCTCACAATATTAATATTATTCTTTTGTTTTTTTTTTTTAGAAAACGATTTGCAATTCCTGTTTTCTCCTTAATACATAAAAATATGTGTAGGTATTTCAAGTTCAATAAAGGAAAAAAAAATTCGATACACCGATTAAATACAAAAAAAAGGAACAACCAAAACTTAATCAAAGAAAAAAAGCGCAAGCCTGGCACAAAATAATGATAGATGAAAGTTTTTGGTCCTTCCAAGCAGCTAGGTCCTTTATTATATTGCAGAAGAATATTAGTGAGTGGTCTTCTATTAAAAAAAAAAAAAAATCAGAAAGATTGGACCCCCCCAAAAATTTGTCGGGCTTTGTGCACGTGCGGTATTTAAATTCGAAGCTAGCAAATTTAAAACGCGGGAAAAAATTGGAAAAAAGTTTGCGGCGAGGAAAAAATCGCGCACGGGGGGGAATAACAAGATCTCCAAAGTTACTGACCTTTGCGCCCACTTGATTTCCGCACTGACCGGCTTGCAGGTGAACGATTTCCCTCATGGTTGGTGGTGATCTATCTGAAGTGTGCTCTTCGAGGAGTCAAGAAAGCTACTGTGTCGAGTGCAGACGCTCCAAGCGAAGTACACAATGTGCCCCGAAGCCATGCTGGAACTCCCCCCCTTCCCCCCTTCGTATAAACTCACTTACTTACTCCACCAATATAAACTCTATTGAGATTACTACTTAAGGCACTTGAGTTTTCCACCAACGAAGAGAATTTCGTCTATTTCGGTGCATTATTACGATCTTGCTTTTTTTCTCTTTCTCTTTCCTCTTCCGTTCACTCGGGACGATGAGTCAGTCACGTTACAGTTTTTTTTTTTTTTTAGTTTTGTTTTGTTTTTGTTCTCGTGCGCCCCGAATTTCGTGGGCGGCCAGACGTGAAGGGGATTTTAAATTAAATTGTCCTGTCAGAATCTGACTTATCATCGTCGATGGCTTTTTGTCGGAAACCACGTGATTAAGTTTTATCGCGAAAGCGGGGTTAAGTCGGCGAAAGAATAAACGAAATAATCGCCGAACTCAAAACACCACGCGCAAATAATACCTTAAACCCCCCTCTAAAGTCACAGTATGGCTCGGCAATGCAGATATTGAAATATCGAACAAAATCCTTCCAGTCAATCAAACTAAATTAAATCCGCGATGCAGTGAACAATAATCTTATTCAGACCCCTACGATCTCATTATAACCGTTCGTCAAATCATACGGCGCAGATATGCAGACAGAGAAATAAAAGAAAAGAAGTTCTGTAGTACTCACCTATTCAAAACCTCTTATAAATAATAATCTCATGCACTGTACGTTTTCTGCAAACAAAAGAGTAAATTCTACGAAAAAACTGCGATGGTATACAGAGTGTTCCTCTTAAAAATGACAACTTGAGATTTCCGTCTCCTCACCTCTCTATCTCTATTACAAATAATTCTTCTTGAGGTTGTTTCCAGCCCCCTTACACACTCCATCCGTCTCGAAATTGCGTAATTTACTCCAAAGTAAAGTAACTTTTACGAGATATCCTCAAACTGACTGTATTCTTGAATTCGCGAGTCAATTCTAGCCCGAAATGATGTGTCGCATGAAGGGTCTAGGATAAGCGGTTTTCGAGTTGAGCGACGTCACTCTAATGTATCAACTCGGAAACCGCTCATCCTAGACCCATGATGCGACCCATCAATTCACGCTAAAATTTACTCGGGAATTCAAAAATGCGCCCGGAGGATTGAAATCTGCAACTATACACAGGATGTTCTATAAAACATAACGATAACTTCAAAATTAAAAAATTTAATAATACGTAATGGAAAAAGAAAATTCAATGTTCCAAAGTACCAAAGAATTGAAAAATATAAAATTAAAAAATAACTGAATTTCTAAAAGCAGCAGAAATATCGAAAATAAAATTTAAAAAATAATAATACATTTTTGGAAATTGCATACGTGACTTAATTCAGCATTAATAAAGAATTCGAAATGTAAAAATTAATTAATTAATTAATTAAAATAATTTAAAAAAATCAAGAATCACAAGAACTTAAAAAGCGACAGAGAATTCAAAAATACCAGAAAATTAAAAAATAACTAAACGCGAAATTCAAAGTAATAAATAGTCGAAAACAAAAGTAAACACCGAAATTAAAAAAAAATATGTTTAGGCATCTTCACATTTTCTTTAATTACAGACTGCTTTTAATTTAAAAAATAAATTGAATAGCTTAAACAGCGACGTCCTACGATCGCTTTTTGACCTAACATTGCGTTAGGATTGAAAACTTGAAGCTGGTTTGCTATATAACAAGTCATCCCGTGCCAAAAAAATCAAAAATCAAAAATAATTTAAAAATTTAAAAATAGATAATAGAAGGGAATTCAAGATTTAAAGAGAATTGAAAAGTAAAGTAATTTTTACGAGATATCCTAAAATTGACTCTATTTTTGAATTCGCGAGTCAATTCTAGCCTAAACTCATGGGTCGCATGACGGGTCTGGGATAAGCGGTTTTCGAGTTGAGCGACGTCACTATAGCGTATCAACTCCGAAACCGCTAATCCTAGACCCTTGATGCGACCCATCAGTTCACGCTAAAATTTACTCAGGCCTTCAAAAATGCGCCCGGAGAATTGAAATCTGCAACAATACACAGGGTGTTGCATAAAACACAACGACAACTTGAGAATTCTCAGATAATAGTCTCATTTTGTAAAAGAAAATTCTGGAGACGCTTCAGAGCCGTTCGCTGTACGTTGCAGCAACATACAGGGTGTTCCATAAAACATAACGATAACTTGAGAACTCTCGGGTCACGGTCTCATTTTCTTTTTGTAAAAGAAAATTCTGGAGACTTTTCAGAGGCTTTCGGTAAACGTTGACTACGGGAAAAACAATTGAGGGTCACTACTGTAAAATTTGCACCAAAATTGTCATTTTAAATGAAATTTTCCAGAAACTACTGCACTTTGGAATTCGTCAGCCAATTTTAGCCTGAATTGATGTGTCGCATCATAGATCTCGTTTGTGCAGCTTTCAAGATGAGTGACGTCACCATAAAATATCAACTCTAAAACCTCTCATCGCAGATTGGCGATGTGATCCCGCAATCGTTTCTTATCGGATACACTCGGAATCCTCAGTATGACGCCACAAATTTCAACCCGAAAACCGCTCATCGTAAACTCACTGTGCAACACATCAAATCAGACCAAAATTGACTGGCGAATTTGAAAATACAGCAATATCCAGAGTATTTTATTACCAATTGTGACAAAGTGTGACTTGCTTCACTTGTTTTTTTTTTTTTTTTGTAAAATAAGTAGAATTCTGAACACCGCGTCTGTAAAGTTTAAATCAAAATTGTAATTTTAAACGATTTTGCGTTTTTCTATTCGTTTAAACGATGATTACAGGAAGAAAAAAATTGAAGATCGCATCTTTTGAGATTTACACCAGAGTTATGTTTTTTTTTTATGGAATGCCCTAAATGTTACTGCAGATTTGAATTCGCCAGTCAATTCTAGCCTGAATTGATGTGTCGCATCATAGATGTAGGATGGGGGGTTTTCGAGTTGCACGACGTCACTACTAAATATCAACTCGGAAACCGCTCATCGTAGACCTATGATGCGACCCATCATATCAGGCTAAAATTGACTGGCGAATTGAAATCTGCAATAATATACAGGGCGTTCCGCTAAAAAATTGAGATTTTGCTTCTGATCTCGAAAACGCATTGCTGAATTGTTTTTCTGCATGACGCATTCGGAGCTCCCGACAATTTCTTTTAATTTTTAAGTGTCAAAATTAATGTATTATTTAAAATAATTCTCAGGTAATAGTTGTTTTGTTGAAAACAAATGAAAAGACTCGGAAACGGCTTGAGCTAGACCCACGATGCGACCCATCAATTCGGGCTAGAATTGACTCGGCAATTCAAAAATGCTGTTACATTCTGTGAAGCTGAGCATCCACTAATGCGCCCTAGTGGGCGCTCAGCTTAACCGATCATTTTTTTTTTAATTTTTTTAGCAATACACTATATCAAGGTAATCATATGGCGGAGCGATGCAGAAAAATTAAAGAACACGTTAAAGAACATGTTATGACAACACCATCTAAAAGAATAATAGTAAGAGCTAATCAAACTGCGCGGAAATGCAGACAAATGAAAGAATCCTCTGTCGATATTCTTTTATTGAAATTGGTCTCGGCCATTTCACAATAATAAAAATAATCCGATGGTGACGAGAAGCTTGAGCTTTCCATGAATAAATTAATTACGCGGCAGAGCGAGCACGTAATTTCGTTTTTCATTTTCACCAAAACGAACACGCACCCAAAATATAAATAATATAAAATAAATAAAAAGTTCGATCGAATTTGCCTCCCCCCGCCCCCCTCGCCGTCGGAATTTGTGAGTGTCGCTGATCACCAGGACGACGACAACAACGAAAGAAAGTAAACCGGCGCAACTCTAACGGAATAAATTATTTATCAGTGCATGCTCTGGCGTGTTTCGTCGGGGGGGAACGTGAGCGGGGGGGATGGGGGGGCGAATAATTAGTAATTAGTCGAGGTGAGGTGCTTGTTGAATTTGATGCTCTTGACGCTCACTCCTGCGGATTAACCGTTGCCTTAAATTATTTATGACGACCTTTTATTTGCGCACGGTTTTGCGAAGCCGGTTTTTCGACGAATTAAATCAACACGCCGGGCAATTAGGCATTTGCAGAAATTCGAGGCCATTTCCGACACCATCGCTCCACTTAAAAACGCGTCGATGAACACTTTATACGAATGTAACAGCATTTTTGAATTCCCGAGTAAATTCTTGCACGAATTGATGGGTCGCGTCGTGGGTCTAGCGCGAGCCGTTTCCGAGTTTTTTCATTCGTTTCCGTTAGCACAACTCGAGAGCCAATCGAGATAGACCCATGGTGCGACCCATCAATTCAGGCTAGAATTTACTCGAAAACTCAAAAATGCAACGAAATCTGCAATTTTCTCGAAATCGCCGCTTCCAAACAAAAGCGAATCGGAACCACGTCCGACGGGTTGTTTGCATTGCAAAGTTTGTAGGGAGGCTAACGAATCGCCCTATATAGTAATCTACACACCAAGCAATTAAGTATTACAGAAATTCGAGGAGGCCATTTCTAACACTGTCATTCCTCTTAAAAATGCGTTGTTGAACGCTTTTTATGAAAATAACAGCATTTTTTGAATTCCCGAGGAAATTCTAGCCTGAATTCATGGGTCGCATCATAGGTCTAGCTTAAGCCGTTTCCGAGTTCTTTCACTTGTTTTCAATAGAACAACTTGAGAACCAATCAAGATAGACCCATGGTGCGACCCATCGTTTCAGGCTAGAATTTACTCGGGAACTCAAAAACGCAACAAAAACTGCAATTTTCCGAAATCGCCGATGTACCTTCCAAACAAAAGCGAATCGATAGCAAATCAATGGGATGTTTTTCTTTGCGTTCATAAAATTGCATGTAGTTTCATTCGGCATAGTTTATAGGGAGGCTAACAAATCGCCCTGTATAATATTCAACTCGCCAAGCAATTAAGTATTTACAGAAATTCTAGAAGGCCATTTCTAACACTGTCATTCCTCTTAAAAATGCGTTGATGAACGCTTTTTTATGAAAATAACAGCATTTTTGAATTCCCGAGGAAATTCTAGCATGAATTGATGGGTCGCATCGTGGGTCTAGCGCGAGCCGTTTCCGAGTTTTTTCATTTGTTTTCGTTAGCACAACTCGAGAACCAATCAAGATAGACCCATGGTGCGACCCATCGTTTCAGGCTAAAATTTACTCGGGAACTCAAATACGCAATAAAAACTAGAATTTTCCCGAAATCGCCGCTGTAACTTCCGAACAAAACCTAATTGGAAGCACATCGATAGGTTGTTTTTTTTTTTTTTTTATAAAATTGCATGTATGTATTTTCATTTACCAAAGTTTGTAGGGTTGTCTAACGAATCACCCTGTATAATGGCGTCGACGCAACGAAAAACAGTTGACGAAAACGGCCGCGGCGCCGACGACAATGGTCGAGAAACGTGGCCAGAAGTCTTAATAGAATTTGTATAAATAAATAATCGTCGAACGCACGACGAGCCTACTTACAAATCTGGAGGCATTATTCACGCGTTCCTGATAAGCGATAGCGTTTGTTTTTTCCTTCGTGTTCTCGGAATGTGACTGCGTTATTCATTGTTGACATTCCGTCACAGATTCTGTAATTAAAACGAAGGATATTATTTCGAGGAACCGTCGCCCGGTTGTTTAAACAAACCCTACGGCGGAACAAGTCTTATTATGTCCGTAACCTTAAAAAAAAAAAAATCAAATATACAGCGTGTTCTTTTACTGTGTGCAAATATTTAAACCTGCAATATATCACCATAAATGGCAACGATTGAACTCATATGTTCTTAACATAAATGTAATAGTTTTCGACAAAAATGCAGTGGCAGATTTTCACTAAACCGTTTGAGAACTGTTGGTATAGCTAAAAGTGGATCGTGGACGCCTCTTCAAGTACTACCCGCAGCCGAAGTGGGCCAGGGTCAGTGCCTTATTGGAACTCGAGGAGGAACGACATAACTCAGCACCGCTGCCATCAGCTGGTCCGTCAAAGCGTTTACAATTTAAATTAACTTCACTGCAAGTAATTACAAGTTTAAGTAATTTTTAAGTTAAAATCTAGTGCAATTCAAGAAGCTGCGGTTCGTAATTGCCGAACAAATTAAAAGCGAAGTACAAATAAATGGCAATTTCTCATTCCATATTATTTTTAAAAGACTTATAAAAATTTGACATTTACTTTTTTTCATGGACTGTAAGTCGTAATACTTTCATAGCTAGCAGCGAGATTGCAACAAAAGTTTATTTACGTAAAAGGGTGAAGGAAGAAGAAGAATCATCGCTAGTTGATATCGTAAAACAAATAAATGTAATATTACTTCGCTCAGTGAATTAAATTATTAAGTTTTCAAATAAAGTAATTAATAAACGATATCAGTGATTAATATTACGAAATGATATAAAAAAGTTCGATAAAATTTGTAAAGTAAACGCTGCGCGCCGCTTAATATTAAAAGAGAAATCAACTCGAAATTAGAGAAAATTTGACGACAAAAAAAACACTAAAGACTAAAAGGAAACATAAATAAATAAAACAAAATATAATTTGTCAACAGTTTGATAAAATTGTAAATTGTTCACCGCCTGACATTTCAAATGGAATATAATTGAGAAAACTTACAAAAGAAATAAAAAATAAACAAAAAACAAGAAATAATTTGATAGTTTGAAAAAATTGTAAATTAAACTTAACAAGAGAAGTCAGTCCGGAATGAGAGTAAAATTTAAAAAGAAAGCAAAATAATGCCTGCAACGAAATAAAGAAGACAAATACATAATGAGAGTAAAAGATAGTCGCAATGCGATAAAATTCACACAGTGAGAGAAAGCATGCAAGAAGCAGATAAAAAAAATAGAAAAAATAAAATAAATTAATTAATAAATCACTGTTTAAAATTCCACGGGAAATTTCAGCAAAACGAGAGAAAATTAAAAATGTCCCGAATGAACCAAAAAAACAAATAAATAAACAAAAAAAGAAAAGAAAAACAAATCAAAATAAATTAACAGTTTCGATAAAACTGTACGTTAAGATTGACTTCAAGAGAATTCAAAATGGGAAAGGAATTTCAAGAAATACTTTTTAAAAGGCAATGAAAAACAACAAACAAAGGAAAAAGAAAAAGAAAATTAATGTACTGTTTGTCAAAATTGCAATTAATTATCGTTTAATTTTGCAAGAGAAATCTACCTTGTCAAAATGAGAGAGAGTGAGAGAAACAAATGACAGTCGAACGGAAATAAAATTCACAGCGAGAAAGAGAGAGAGAGAGAGCGTAAAAAAGTGTCGATAAAAAATAGAAATAAAATAAAGTAAGTGTCAGATAAAATCGCGTTTAAATACATCATTTAACTTTCCAAAAGGTGAAATAAGAAAAGAAATAAGAGGAGGAAAAAAAGTAATAAAATGTGAATGAAAGGATTTAAAAAAAAGTAGATCAAAAATAAGAACAAACTAAAATAAATTAAATAAAACTGTCCGCATTTATTTATTGCATATAAATAAAAAATAAATAAATAAATTAAAACCTCAATGCATTTCTCAGTTAGTCGTTGCTTAACTATCCAAAAGAAAGCTATAATAGAAGAATAAAAAAATATCTTCTCGCAATTTACGAATTTATGCAAAAAAAAAACTAAATTTGTACATCGACTGTTTTGTTTTTATTTAAGTTTTTAATTTATCTGTTTTTTGTACCGTTATTCGGGCAGATTAGAATTTAAAAATATATATATTTTTTAACAACTTTAAAAAAATGGTGCAGAAAAATGAAAAAAATTCAAAATTCTCAACAACTGCAAAACAAACTAAAAAAATTTGGAAAACAAAAAATAGGAAATCGAAATCGAAATTTGAACACGACCGAAGCTTTCAAAGCGATCAGAATTTTTGGCAGAATAAAATAAACTTTGCAATTTCAAAAATAATTGAGCATAATAAAAATATAGGAGTAATAGAAAAATTTACGCAGAAAAAAACGAAGTTTGTAAATCGGCCGTTTTATTTTTAAGTTTTAATTTATCTGCTTTTTTGTACCGGTATTCGGGCAGACCAGAAATTAAAAGAAATATATATTTCAAAACAACTTAAAAAAATTGCTGCAGAAAAATAATGCGTTGCACATCGAGTGCGGAATCGGTGGGCGTGTTCATACCGTGAGGAAGGCGAAGTTGCCCTTTCTATCTTTCTCGCACGTTTCAGCGGTTCCAAACAAGTAATCCATCCGAATTTTTTTGGCTATGATACGGTAGCCACAAAAAATACCCGCAGAAGGTAGCATTTCGTCTACTTCCACTGAGGTTGTTTTATTTGCATGCAGTAAAAGAACACCCTGTATAAACGGCAAAGCGCAATGCCATCGCCATCTTATCGGAAGTGATTCAATCAATTTACTTCAATTGTATGTACAGGTTGTGTCAGTCACTCTTGGTTATCGAATATGCGAAAGAGCGTAAAGGAAAGAAGACACTCCCAATAATATGTGGCACAACCTGTATAATAATATGTTGTAGGCATCGACAAAAGCTACGAATTTAAAAATAAACAAAGTGGTTTGGTAATTAACGAGGTATTAATTACGACAAAGTCGTGAACCGGCGATAAAAAAAGAGGAAACAATGCACTTGGGTGTAAATCCGTCGTCGTTCGTCGAGGAAGTTGCGGCCTCGGAGTTTTTCTTTTTCTTCTTTCTTGTCAATCAAAACATACAGTTCCGTTGCACGCACACATAGGGGAAATTAACTAACCAACTGCATTAACAGGTTACACAAACAGATATCCATTATCGTCGCGCTACGCCGAGATTGTGGTGCATTCAATACCGTAATAATAATTATTGCAGTTATTGCAATTGTTTGTATTCCTTGCACTGAACGACGACGCAAAAAATAACAATACCCGGTTAACTTGATCGACTTTTTATAATGAGTATACGATGTAAAACAGAGATGATTAAATTACAATCTTATAGAAAACAGAGCTCGATTGTAACTAGGCATTGGAGTAACATATTTTGACGTCATGATCGTAACGTCAAAGTATGTTACTCATATTTACTCATATTTTGACGTCATGATTATGAGAAGCAGGCATCGGGGTAACATATTTTGACGTCATGATCGTAACATCAAAATATGTTATGTCCTCCTAATCACGACGTCAAAATATGTTACGTTTTTGCTTTTTAAGCGACTTTAATTCGATTAAAATTTATTTTCCCTTAATTATCTTCGTTTCTTTAGAATTGTTTCCTGTCTTCTTTTAAATCTTTCCGCTTTTTAATTATTTTTATATTTATTACTGTCATTTTTTATAGTTTAATATTGTCGCACCCGATTGCTTCTTCGTTTCTTCTATTCTTTATGTGATGATCATTTGTTTTTATGTTGTTGATATTACGTTATTGTTTTCGATTATTTTCTCAATTGTCTTCGATTTTCGATTATATTTCGTTATTGTGTAATTATTTTTTTGTTGTGTAACCGCTTTTGTTTCCTTATTATTTTATGAGTTTAGTTTTGTATCTTGAAGCCATCTCTTTTAAATTCTATTGTTTCTGTTTTTTAAGTTCTATATTGCAATATTTTGTTTAGGTTTAATATTTTTTAAATTATTATTTCTTGTTCATTCCATTGTCCTCGATTTTTTATTTTTTTTAATTTTTAACGGCGTTACTTTGGTTTTGTTTTTTCTTTTTCTTTTTTTTTTTCGTTGTCTTCGCTTCTTTATTGTTATTTAGCTTTTTGCTTATTGCTTCACGTCTTTGACTTTTGATTGTTTTTCCTCTTTTAATTTTTGTTGTTTTTTGTGACGCTTTTTGTTTTATTTTAATAACATCAACCATTCGTCTATTATTATATGTCAGCTGCTTTAGATTTTTTTGATAATTTTTCTTAATTATCTTTCCTTGTTCCTTCAACGACTTTCGATTATTTTTTTATTGTTTTCGATTTTTGATTACTTTTACTTGCGTTATTTTTGCTGTTCAAACAGCTTGGAATTTTTTAACATTTCTTTGTACATAGACCTTTTCTTTTCTACTTTATTTTTTTATCTTTTAATTTTTGTTGTTATTAGTGTTGCTGATTTTTATTTGTTTTTAAACTGCTTTGGGTTTTTTGATAATTTTTCTCAGTTATTTCTTTTGTTCATTCTACGATTTTCGATTAATTTTTCTGTTTTTTTTTCAGTTTTCGTTTTATGATTACTTTTTCTGACTTTTCTGCATTATTTTTTATGCTCAAATCACTTGGACCTTTTTAACATTTCTTTATAGACCACTTTGCTCGTTAGTTGTTTTCTTTTTTATTTTATTTTCTGTTGTCTTTTGTATTGCTTTCTATTTTACTTTAATAACATCATCCATCCGTCGATTGTTATTTGTTTTTTAAGCTGCCTTAGATTTTTTTGATAATTTTACTTAGTTACCTTTCCGTGTTCCTTCCACGACTTTCAATTATTTTTGTTTGTTTGTTTTTTTTTCATTGTTTCCCATTCTGATTGCTTTTTTTTGACATATCTTTTCAGGTATCTTCACTTTTTAATTGTTTTCTTTTTTATTTGATTTTTTTTGTCTTTTAATTTTTGTTGTTTATTGTCTTGCTTTATGTTTTATTTTAATAACATCATCCATCGGTCGATTGTTATTTGCTTTTAAGTTACTTTGGGTTTTTTGATAATTTTTCTTAGTTATCTCTCTTGTTATTTCTACCATTTTCGATTATTTTCGCTTGTTTTTTTCGTTGTTTTTTGTGCTCAAATCACTTTTTTAACATTTCTTTATAGACCTCTTCGCTTGTTTTCTTTTTTATTTTATTTTTTGTTGTTTTTCGTGTTGCTTTTTGTTTTATTTTAATAACATCATCCGTCCGTCGATTGTTATTTGTTTTTAAGCTGCCATAGATTTTTGATAATTTTACTTAGTTATCTTTCCTTGTCCCTACCACGATTTTCTATTATTTTTGTTTGTTTTTTTTTTCATCGTTTCCTATTTTGTAAAGTTTTTTTGACATATCCTTTCAGATCTCCTCGCTTCTTAATTGTTTTCTATTTAATTTAATTTTTTTTCTCTTTTAATTTTCGTTGTTTCTTGACTTGCTTTATGTTTTATTTTAATAACATCATCCACCCGTCGATTGTTATTTGCTTTTAAGTTACTTTGGGTTTTTTGATAAATTTTCTTAGTTATCTCTCTTGTTCCTTCTACGTTTTTCGATCATTTTTGCTTGTTTTTTTTTTATTTTTTTTTACTTGCCTTATTTTTTGGGCTCAAATTGCTTGGACTTTTTTAACATTTCCTTATAGACCTCTTCGTTTGTTAATTGCTTTCTTTTTTATTTATTTTTTTTGTCTTTTGTTGTTTTTTGTCCTACTTTATGTTTTATTTTAATAACATCATCCATCGGTCGATTGTCATTTGTTTTTTAAATTGCTTTAGATTGATAATTGTTTGATGTTTCCTCCAATATGTTCGAATTCGATTATTTTTTAGTTGTCTTGTTTCTTGTTTTTTCTTTGTTTTCGATTCTTTTTTTGTTTTTTTTTACTTACGTTATTTTTTCTGCTCAAATTGCTTGGAATTTTTTGGCATCCCTTTTTAAATCTCTTCGCTTTCGAATTGTTTTCTTTTTTATTTTATTTTTTTCATTGCCTGCGATTTTTGATTACCTTTCGTTTATATTTGCTTAATTTTTCTGCGAAATCGCAGAATCGGATTTGTTGATTGTTTTGGTTGACTTCGTTTTTTGTTTCCTTTTTTTGTTGTTGTCTCGTTAACTTCGATTTTCTTTTTTGATTACTGTTTATTTTCTTTAATTGCATATTTTGTGCTGAAATCACTTCGGATTTTTTAATACAAATTTATTTTTAGTCGTCTGCGCTTTTTTAATTAATTTTTAATTAATTTAAATAATAATAATAATAATAATAATAATATGTGTTTATTTCAATAAAAGAACAGTGATAAAAATCATTGCCAGAAATTGAAGTCAAAGCAAAAAAAAAATTGTTGTTCTTCTGTTGTCTTTGATTTTCTTGTTTGATTATTGTTTATTTTCTTTAATTGCATACTTTGTACTGAGATTGTTTCGTTAATACACATTTCTTTTTAATCATCTTCGCTTTTTACTCGGTTTCAAATCAAGAGCATTTTTTCTTCTGCCTTCGTTTTTTGTTTCCTTTTTTGTTGTTTCTTCCATTGCCTTCGATTTTCTTGTTTGATTATTGTTCATTTTCTTGAATTGCATACTCTGTACTGAAAATGCTTCGGATTCTTTACAAATTTCTTTTTAGTCGCCTTCGTTTTTTACTTGATTTCAAATCAAGAAGTCGAGTAACATCAACCAATCAACCAAATCATCCCTCAAGGTCAAGGAACCAGTGCGCAACACCCCCTAATTACTTCTTCGTGTTTCGATTTTAACATTTGAAACAAAGCGCTCGGCTCTTGTCAAGTCCGAGGTTATAACTAGGGTTGGGAATAACATATTTTGACGTCATCACAACAGCGGCGTGCAGCCTAATACATTTCACATCTACAAAAGCTTATGATGTCGCGTTCGGAAATCGATAGCATTGGACAATTTTGGAAGGGCGGGTCGGTAGGCTCTAGGTGACAATATTATTATTATTTTTTTTTTCTGTTTGTTGCAATTCGTCTCTAACTTCAAGATTTCGAATGATACGTATAAATTCTTGGGCGGTGTTCCGGGAGGTATCCAACTCCGCACAGTCAGAGACGGCGCGCGTTATTTTTACAGCGGCGACAAGATTTCTTTTCCGATTTTTTTTTGCCCCCATCTGAAATCTGTTTAAATTTAGTGCGGGGAATGCGAGAGCGAGAAAGCGTATTTTTAGAAATCCATTCAACGGGAAAAACGGATCGATCGGCGACGGCGACGGCGAAGAGATGTCAAACCTTTGATATACTGGCGGCAGGTGGTCTGCAGGACAACTATTAATTAGAGCCGTGTTAGTATTAGCACACACACACACGTAAATGTTCGAACGCTCGGTATTAAATCAGAGATCGTTATCTCTGCGATCTTGATATTATAGTGCAAGTAGCAATTCGTGCAATTGCTTTCTTAATTTTTTTTTTAGACCGCCTCCAATCGATTTTCTATATTATACGTTTGAGAACCATTGATAAGAAGTCATGTGGAAAAAGAAAAACACTTTAGAACGAGCTAAAATACATATACGTACAGTTTTAGATAATAAAATGCCTAATGATCAGAGCCTATCAAATTTTATTCAGTTTTCCCTGGCATCACATCAGTAGACGGGTTCCGCGGTCAAGGCGCTGAATCGAATTGAGTGGGAGGCAGTTACGCGTTCTGGAATTATTTGTGATAGGCTCTGCTGATGATAAAATAAAAATGCCTTATCTCTGAAAGCTTGACGTGTTCAAAGTACAGACGGACTTTAATCTTATTGTATACAATTTTAACTTTTAAAAAAAGTGATTTGCATGCGCATTTATCAATTAGGATCGCTGCGAGTGCATCCTCGGCGTTTAAATTTACTCGCCTATTAATAGTGCTTTACAAAAAAACGCCAAGATGTCACAGACGCACTTAACACGCGCCTACCGAAATAAACACGGCGGCGAGCAATGCGCTCCAGAGACAACCAAAATGACGGGCGAAATTAAATCGTCGGATGCAAGCGACCGGTTTATTTATAAACAACATGTCACCGGGAACGCACCCGAACACCTTCCTTTCTTTCGGCGCTTTCAATTCATTCCAACCAAAACAACCGAAACCTTCTCTCCGGAAATCGGCTGGACGAGCCGCAAAGGAGTTTACGACTTGCCGAATGGACGACCGAGTATAAGCAATTCGCTTTAATTTATTTAGGATGCTATTAAGCCTCGCATCCGTTCGGCTAAATCGCTAGGAGATTATAACCGAGCGGCCGTTAAGTGGACTTTTTTCTCGTTACCGTTACGTGCCAATTTGTTTGGTACTCTTGTGGAACTAATTCCTTTCTGATCAAGTTCCCTCCCTTCTCGTCGTCTGGGAACGAACGATTTCTCTCTTTTAATCTGCTCAGTATTTGCAGAGATTCTTAAAACGACATTTATTCGTACATGACAATGAAATGAAAAAACCTCTCCGCGCCGCAACTCAGTCATCTTTGAGACTAAAAAAAAGTTTTCAAGACAAATCTGCCAGGCATTTTGCAGTAGTTTCGGACGGCGTTCGCGAAAAAACAATCACGCATCGCGTTCTCGCGAAACAATCCAAAGTCGCCTATTTTTCAAGGTACACCCTGTATATTATTGCATTTTTGAATTCCCCTTCGAATTCTAGCCCGAAGTGATGGGTCGCACCCTAGGTCTGGCACGAATACTTTTCGAGATATTCCATCAGGAGTAACAACGTCTCTCTGCATCATAGCCCGGGCATTTTCGCAACTAGAAAAAAATGTCCAAGACAAAAGTTGGGGGCATTCCTCATTAGGTTCGGATGGCTTACAGAAAAAGACAATCGCGCGTCGCGTTTCGCAAGTACAACCCAAAGTTACGTTTTCTTTAATGGAACGCCCTGTATATTATTGGATTTTTGAATTCTCCGGCGAATTCTAGTCTGAAGTGATGGGTCGCACCCTAGGTCTGGCATGAATACTTTTCGAGATATTCCATCAGGAGCAAAAACGTCTCTCCGCATCATAGCCCGGACATTTTCGCAACTAGAAAAAAATGTCGAAGACAAAAGTTGAAGGCATTCCTCAGTAGTTTCGGATAGCGTCCGGAAAAAAACAATCGCGCTTCGCGTTTCGCAAATGCGACCCAAAGTTACGTTTTCTATAATGGAACGCTCTGTATATTATTGGATTTTTGAATTCCCCGGCGAATTCTAGCCTGAAGTGATGGGTCGCACCGTGGGTCTGGGATGATTACTTTTCGAGATATTCCAACGCCAGCAACGACGACTATCCGCATCATAACTCGGACATTTTCGAAACTAGAAAAAAATGTCAAAGACATAAATTGGGAGTATTCCTCAGTAGTTTCTGATGGCTTCCAGAAAAAGAGAATCGCGCGTCGCGTTTCGCAAATACAACCCAAAGTTACGTTTTCTTTAAAGGAACGCCCTGTATATTATTGGATTTTTGAATTCCCCGGCGAATTCTAGCCTGAAGTGATGGGTCGCATCATGGGTCTAGCGTGAATACTTTTCGAGTTATTCATTCCATCGACTTCACCACAGTAAGCGCGCGTCGTAATTCAATTATTTATGAAACTAGAAAAAAAGTTCAGGATTAAAATTTCAGGCAATTTTCAGTAGTTTCGCATGACGTTCAGAAAAAGACAATTGCGCTTTGCATTTTCGAGATGCGACCCAAAGACGCAAGTTTTTTTAATGGAACATCCTGTATATTATTACATTTTTGAATTCCTTCTCGAAATGTAGCCTGAATTGATGGGTCGCACCGTGGGTCTAGCATTAATACTTTTCGAGTTACTTCATTCGGCGGAAATGCGTCCTATAACGGCCATAACTCAGCCAGTTTTGACACTAGAAAAAAAAATTGAGGACGAAAGTTGAAGGCATTTATCAGTAATTTCGGATGGCGTCCAGAGAGAAACAATCCTGCATCGTGTATTCCAAATACAACCCAAAATTACGATCTCTTTCAAGGAACACCCTGTATATTATTGCATATTTAAATTCCTCGGTGAATTCTAACACGAAATGATGGGTCGCACCCTGGGTCTGACGTGAATACTTTTCGAGTTACGTCATCCAGCGTATATACGCTCCATAAGTCAGCCATTTTTGACATTAAAAAAAAATTGAAAACAAAAGTTGCAGATATTTTTCAGTAGTTCCGGATGGTGTTCAGAGAAAAGCAATCGCGTGGCGCGTTTTCGAAATACAACCCAAAGTTACGTCTTTTCTAACGGAACGCCCTGTACATTATTGCATTTTTGAATTTCCCGGCAAATTCTAGCCCGAATTGATGGGTCGCACCAAAAGTCTAACGTGAATACTTTTCGAGTTACTCCACCGAGTTTGCCATCGCTAGAGCGCGCCATAACTCGGTCATTTGGGAAACTAGAAGAAAAATTTAAAGACAAAAGTTGGAGGGCGCTTTCAGTAGTTTCGAATGACGCTTACCATAAAACAATTGCTCCTTGCGTTTTCGAAATACGACTCAAAGTTGCGATTTCTTTAACAGAACACCCTGTATTTTATTGCATTTTTGAATTCCTCGATGAATTCTAGTCCGAGGTTATGGGTCGCACCATGGGTCTAGCGTGAATACTTTTTGAGTTACTCCTTCGAGTTTCCCAGCGAAATCGCGCGCCGCAACTCGGTCATTTGCGAAACTAGGAAAAAGTGTTCAACGCAAAAGTTGGAGGCATTTTTTAGTAGTTTCGAAGGACGCTTACAAGAAAACAATTGCGCTTTGCGTTTTCGAGATACGACCCATAGTTGCGATTTTTTTAATGGAACGCCCTGTATATTATTAGACTTTTGGATTCCTTGGCGAATTCTAGCCCGAATTGATGGGTCGCACTAAGGGTCTATCGTGAATACTTTTTGAGTTACTCCTTCGAGTTTCCCAGCGAAATCGCGCGCCGCAACTCGGTCATTTGCGAAACTAGAAAAAAGTGTTCAAGGCAATAGTTGGGGGCATTTTCCGGTAGTTTCGAAGGCCGCTTACAAGGAAACAATTGCGCTTAGCGTTTTCGAGATACGACTCAAAGTTGCGATTTCTTTAACAGAACACCCTGTATTTTATTGCATTTTTTAATTCCTCGGCGAATTCTAGCCCGAACTGATGGGTCGCACGAAGGGTCTAGCGTGCATACTTTTTGAGTTACCCCATCGAGTTTTCCAGCGCAAGCGCGCGCCATAACTCGGTTATTTACAAAACTAGAAAAAAGTGTTCAAGACAAAAGTTGGAGACGCTTTTCAGTAGTTTCGAATGACGCTTACAAAAAGACGATTGTCCTCTACATTTTCGAGATACGACCCAAAGTTGCGATTTTTTTAACGGAACGCCCTGTATATTATTGCATTTTTGGATTCCCCAGCGAATTCTAGCCCGAATAGATGGGTCGCACCATGGGTCTGGCGTGAATACTTTTCGAGTTATCGCTTACTCGTTCCGTTCGTTTGAGTGGAAGGAGCGTATGGGCCCAGCGCCTGTCAAGTTTAAGTCCAGCATCAAACTTGCTTAGGTGAGGAATGCAAATCGTCCGTGTCTCCTCAGCTTTGCCTTTTTCTATCGGGCTTTTTGATGCGTCGCTTCGACTTGAAACGCGCGGAACAATAAAATTAGGGAAAAAACAAGAAGTTCTTGGCGGTGTTATTTTAAAAACGAAAGATCAGGAAGAAAATTTAAGAGGAACTAGAAACAAAAAAGAAATCAATAGAATGACAGTAAAATTGATCTTCGAACAGAAGTAGAAGACTCAATGCACAACGAGCGGCTAGTTCGACGCTAGACCCTCAAAGCCTTTAAGTATGTAATGTTTATTACTTTTAACACGGACGTATTGTTTATTATTCGACATTCTCTTCTGTTTTTTTTTCCCTCTATTTTGAGCAAATTGGAAGCTTTCGGCCTGTATGCACCTCGAGCATGACACGGAACAATTCTTCTTCGCGACGGGCTTAATGAAACGACAAAAGAGAGCTGCTGGTTGTTAGTCGCGCACTGAATCTCGCCGCTTCTTTAACAGTACACACACAAGAAAAAGAAGAAGTGCACGGATTGGTAATTGTACTGACTTTATTGCAATAACCGAAGAGAAAAGACCGGGCAGTCGCGCACGGCTTGTCGCCTGATATTTCTAGTTTTTGGACGACCGACGACGTTTCGCTTTGTCTAGCCATCCGCATTGTTTGTTCTTTTGCTTTCGCGTTCGCAAAAAAAGCCAGGCTCGGCTAAAAACTTGTTTGCACTTGCAACGAGCAAGTCTGGTTTCATTCGCGACGCAAAAACAGCATGCAGGGTTTTCCGTGAATGATTAGAACGGTTTCTGACTTGGTAAATAAATTAATTCCTGCTGTGTAAAGTGGGTCGATTAAAAAAATAAATAAATAAATGTCTCATCGGAACGCACCAAAGAAAAATCTGTTTGAAAAAAAATCAATAAATTAAGTAGTAAATGTATAGGGTGTCCCTAAATCGTGTGTATTTGATTTAACCACGGAAACCTGAGCTCGAAACAAAACTTATCTATATATATAAAATTGTTTCGAAACTATTACGTCCGGGAGTTTTTGATGCACCCTGTATAAAAGCGATTTTGACAAATTCGTGCTGGCCTAATCCGCAACTGATTCAAAACCTTCCAGAATACTTAATATTATTTTATTATTTATTAATGTTTTTTTTTTAATTTCAAAAACTTTGCTGTTAATCATGCAGAACGAAATACTGAATAAACAAGGTCTTAAAAAGCCTCCGTCCTTATTCCTTATTGCAGCTAAGGAGAAGAAGGAAAAAGAAGAAGAAAAAGAAGAAGAAGAACATTCGCGACTTGGAAAGGACGCGCACAAAACGAAACCAAGAACTAAACTATTTCTATTTGCGGTCGAGAAGTAATTACAGATATTTACAAAAAAAAGAGGCGACCGTCTGCGAACGCAAACGCCGGTTATTTATAACCATCCGGCAAGTTATCTGCAAAGAAGGCAACAAGAAACAAAAGAAGGTTGCTCCAGCCGTTCAGAGATGGCGCCTGACGAAGCCGCGAACCGCAATAATCCTCCACCTTCCGGTTATTATTGATTCATTGATTGCATACAACTTAATAAATTCTTTTATCTGTAGTCTATTATCCCTCCTCTTTTTTTTTCTAATTTACGGAATGCAAGACATCTATTGTTTATTTCTTGGTGGCAGCAAAAGAGAAATAATCACCGGCATGCACTGTTGGGTGGTCATCGACCTCAGCCCATCACTTCCGCATTCATTTTGTCTTGAGCTGCTGGATGCACTTACTTACTTCAATCAACGTCCAAGCCTTCTCTTTTTTCGTT
The DNA here is from genome assembly GCA_036172665.1 of Prosopocoilus inquinatus. Lineage (NCBI taxonomy): Eukaryota > Metazoa > Arthropoda > Insecta > Coleoptera > Lucanidae > Prosopocoilus > Prosopocoilus inquinatus. The sequence continues at coordinate 10,274,950 of CM069877.1, forward strand.
AAAGCACTCGGCGGTCCTTGTCTCCTCCTTGACACGAATTCGTCCTTTGCGGCGCAAACACGATTGCCTTTCTTTAGTTTAGTTTAGAGGCAAAAATCGGTTGCGTAAGCGAAACTGGCGAATCCTTGAAAACAAAAGATAATTCGCCTTTTAGCGTTGCCTTGATTCGCGTGAGATTTTCTTTTTTTTTATATATAATTACACACCTACTTATAGAGGGTAACACCAAACTTGAGTCGTCGATTAACAACGGACGAAGCGATAGTCTCGAAGGCGACGTTGAAAACAAAACATAACAATCGGGATTTGTAACGAAACAAGACTGCAAGTTTTCGCGCCTTTGATCTGCGCTAGAATATTTTTTTTAAATACGCCAATGGTTACTACAGTGTACAGGGTAACACCAAACTTGAGTCGCCTATTAACAACGAAAGCGATCCTCACAAAGACATTTAGTACAAACCTACATTCTAATAGCTTTCTTTACGTATTATGCACAAATTTGTAATTCCCCCGAGTATGCCGACGCAAGCACGCGCCCATAATTCGGTTAGTTTCGAACTTAGAAAAAAATTTCGTAGACAAAAATTGCAGGTATTTTTTAGTAGTTTCGGATGGTGTTCAGAAAAAAACAATCGCACATCGAGTTTTCGAAATACGACTCAAAGTTACGGTCTTTTTAATGAAACGCCCTATATATTATTGCGTTTTTAAATTCCCCAGCGAATTCTAGCCCGACGTGATGGGTCGCACTCTATGTCTAGTGCAAGTACTTTTCGAGTTATTACTTCGAGTTTGCCGGCGGGCCCCATAACTCGGTCATTTTCGACATTACAAAAAAAATTTGTAGACAAAAGTTGCAAGTACTTTGTAGAAGTTTCGGATAACGTTAAGAAAGAAACAATCGCGCATCGCGTTCTCGAGATACGACTCAAAGTTTTGATTTGTTTAATGAAACACCCTGTATATTATTGCGTTTTTGATTGCCCCGGCGAATTCTAGTCCGACATGATGGGTCGCACTCTATGTCTGGTGTGAATACTTTTCGAGTTATTACCCCGAGTTTGTCGACGCGCCCCATAACTCGGTCATTTTCGACATTACAAAAAAAATTTATAGACAAAAGTTGCAAGTACTTTATAGTAGTTTCGGATAGCGTTAAGAAAGAAACAATCGCGCATCGCGTTCTCGAGATACGACTCAAAGTTATGATTTTTTTAATGAAACACCCTGTATATTATTGCGTTTTTGAATTCCCCGACGAATTCTAGTCCGACATGATGGGTCGCACTCTATGTTTGGTGTGAATACTTTTCGAGTTATTACCCCGAGTTTGTCGACGCGCCCCATAACTCGGTCATTTTCGACATAAGAAAAAAAATTTGTAGACAAAAGTTGCAGATATTTTTTAATAGTTTCGATTGGCATTCAGAAAATAACAATTTCGCATCGCGTTTTCGAAATACAACCCATAGTAACGATTTTTTTAATGGAACACCCTGTATTTTATTACATTTTTGAATTCCTTGGCGAGTTCTAGCCCGAAATGATGGGTCGCACCATGGGTCTAGCGTGAATACTTTCCGAGTTACTCAATCAAGTTTACCAGCGTAAGCGCGTGCCATAACTCGGCCATTTGCGAAACTAGAAAAAATTGTTTAAGGCAAAAGTTGGAGGCATTTATCAGTAGTTTCGAATGACGTTTACAAAAAGACAGTTGCGCTTTGCTTTTTCGAGATGCGACCCAAAGGTTACGAGGGAAAAAAATGGAAACATTTTTAAGAAGTCGGAATTTTTTTAATCAATCCTTATAATTTCAAATCAAAAAATGTAAAAAAGTTTTAAAAAAATCAAAAATTTTTATATTTTTGAATTTTCTTTTTCAAAAATTATTTTGTAATTTCTTTCCCAATTTTTTGAAAAAAATTTTTAAAAAATTGAAATCCGATTTTTTCATTTTTTTAATATTTTTTCCAAAAAAAAATTTTTTTCAAGTCTATATTTTTCTTAAAAAAAATTTATTAGAATTTTTTTTAAAAGAAATTTTGAACAAGAATGAAAAACACATTTTGGAAAATGAATTAGATTAAACTAAATTTAAAAATAAAATTTTGAAATTTTGAATTTTAAAATTTTTATTTTTCTAATTATAATTTTTTTTTCATTTTTTAAACATTTAAGTAAACAAAGAAAGAAAATTAAAAAAAAGAAATTTATTAAATCGTCCTTAAATTAAAACTCGAAAGATTAAATTAAATTAAAATTCAAAGCTGAGAACTGAAAAAGAGCTTGGGGAATGCGTTATCATTTGTGGCGCCATCTGTTACCCTGGAGCGGAACTTCGTTCTCTGTGCTAATGCTAAAAGGAATTCAAGAAATAACATTACGGAGAAAATACAATTTTTAATAAATAAAAAGTTAAACAGAAACTCGTAAATAAATAAATAAATAAAGTTGAAGAGCAACGGCTAGAACATAAGAAGTTTCAAATAAAAGTAGCGCCATCTGTTCATTAATTTTGCTCCTTTTAATTTTCGGTGTCAAACAGTTTCAAAACAGTTGAAAACAAATTTCTTCTTCAAGAAGGCGTTTGAGAAAACAGTTGAAGCGTACTTCCGCTTAAAGGGAGCTTTATTAATAAACAATAAGCATTTATGTTCCCTTCGTTTGCGCGGAAATTCAAACAAATTCAAAGCAACCGAAAACTTCGAATAAATAAAATTTAAACAACGCAAGGCGAAGGAATTTATTAGTATTTGTAGCGCCATCTGTTACCATGTGTCGTATCTCAAAATATTCAAGAAATAACGGCCCGTATTCTCACCTCGACTTTAATTTAGCAAAGCGCCAAGATTAAATTATCTCTCTCTCTCTCTCAGTCTCTCTCTTACACATGAAATTCACATAAAGCTAAATCATTTATTTTTATTTTAATGACGGCTTTAGTTAGAGACAATCTTAATCATGAGATGAGAATACGGGTCAATGTTACGAAAAACAATTTGGAATAAAGTTGAACAGGAATGTTAGCAAACGAGAAATAAAAGCTAAAAACAAATTTCTACAAAAAAGTGTTTCGGAAACAAGCGTAAACCGCTTGACGCTCGTTTTCAGGAACTTTCATAACCTAAAATTTTGACAAATCTTGTCACTTTTAGAAATACAATCATCCAGAAACAATAAAGCAGTTTTATTTTTGAAAGTTTTAGTGAAACAGTAAAATGATATTTTTCAGATTTACTTTGTTAATAATAAATAATTGTAAGGCACTGACAGAAATTTTTCAACCCAGCGGCTTAACTTCTAGCTACGCCACTGGTGCAAAATACACTTAGAAATATAATTTCGATAATCGAACGCAAGACGAAAGCCGAATGTGTTATAAACAGGGAAAAGAATTCGGGCCACTTGTTCAAACGAACGGTACGAAAATTTAGTAGGTACTCGGATTGTTTCAACCTTTTCCCCTCCCACTCAATAACAATCGACGCATCGGAACCGTGGAAAGGTGGCAGAAGTAAATAGTACATTCGGCGTAAAGAACATTGAACACGAAAGGGCCTGAATTCTTTTCCCTGGTTATAAAGATTTTTTTTTCCGCTCTGAAAAAGAAAATAGTCGCCTGTCGGCGTCCATCGCAGAAGAATTTGTTTGTGTGAATTATTCTCGTCAACTGTGAAATGTGTATGTAATCCAATAAAGTTCGTTGTAAATGAAGGAATGCATCAATTCGTCGAGTTCCAAGTAAATCCCGTCATCGTTTATTTTTAGAAGGTTCAATGCAATAAGCTTACGTAGATCAGAGGATACGAACTTTATCAGAGTCGTCCTCGCCGAAAAACAAAAGATTATTTATTTTGATGCTGATAATGTCGACTTGGCGATTATTATTTTAGTTGAAATAATTCGATTCGTGCACGTTCAAAAATCGCTCGAACGCTGAGTGCAACACAGGGCCGTAACTAGGGGAGTTGTTATTATTTATCACGAAAATAAATAAATTTGATAATTGAAAGACACTTTAAAGTTATTAACAAGGAAAATAATTCAGGCCACTTGTTCCGCGAACGGTATAAAAATTTAGTACTCGGAATGTATCAGCCTCGCCCATAACGTGCGAACGCTCGAATTGCACTCCTTCCCCTTCCACTCAATAACAATTCAATGCATCGAAAGCATAAAAAGCGTCCAACACTAAGTGGCCTGAATTCTTTTCCCTGGTTATTAAAAAGAAAATAATTAAATAACGTTAACTATTTTCCCGTTTTGGATTAATTAATTAACTCCCACTCAAAACTATCTTTAATTTCTAATTAATTAATTTTTTCTTGTGTTTTAATTTCATTAATAAAAGTGTTTTATGATAGAAGTGTAATAGTAATAAAGACTTCACAATTTTCAAGTAATTTCAAGAAAGACAGGACGAAAAGGTTTGAAAGAAAAAATGAAGCAGAAGGTGAAAAAACGAACTCAACACGAACACGCAAAGGACGTGAACGGACAAAGAACGAAAAAAATTGAAAAACATGTTAAGAATACAAGCGCTGTAAAGAAATGAGGAAAATCAAAAAAGAAAAGAAAACATTACAAAATCTCAGGGCCTTAACCAAAACAAAAAAAAATGCATCCAATAAAGCAAAATAAATAAATGAAAAGAAACAATAGAAAGGAATAAGGAACAAAACATAAAAAAACGATAACCTAGAGAAAAAATAAAAGATGACTGATTAAAAAAAAAAAAAGTTGAAAAGCAAAACCAAGCAATTACAGCAAGAAACAATAAACAAATGGTGAATCAAAACAAGAACAAATGCAAGACGAACTCATCCAGGAGATGAAGAGGAAGAACAATTAAGGACGTCTTTTAAAACAAAAGACGAACAAGTCGTTACAAAATAAAGAAAAGGAGGAATTATTAAAAAAAAATTAAAGAAAACGCACTGTTATAAAAAAAAATAGGAGAGGAGAAGGCAAAAAGAGAGCAAGAGCCAAAAAATAAAAAAATAAAAATTCTAGTCAAAAAGAGAAATAAATGAAGAACAATGTCAATAGAGAAAAAATGATTCGGGACGGCTTTGAAAACAAAATGCGGTGGGGGTTGTTACGAAATCGGAAAAAAATACGTATTCAAAAACTTAGAAGGCAATCGCAAAGAAATAGGAAGAAGCAAAAAGAAAACAATTTTGGTGTTTGTTTTGCGGCGAAGCTTTTGAAAACTAATTCTAATTTTCCTCTGATGGATGCAATTGCGGTATGTGGGAAATCAATCCCTTGATGTTCGTTAATAGTATTTGCATGTGAGCAGAGACGTATTTCAAGTGCTAAGATGAAAGTGTTCGTAACCTTGTCTTTTATTTCACACACTTGGCGATTTTATCACAAAATTCTAGCTAGGCCACTGTTGCCAGTTTAATTTTTCGCAAGGCAGTGGTCTTTTAAATTGTAAACAGATATTACCTATTGAGTAAATTAAATTTTAAAAAAAAGGAAACTAAACAGAATTTGTTTCAAACAACAAAAACTGCAATTACATTGAATGTTATTATTTCATTGTTTTTGTTGTGTTTTTTTTTATTTATAAAATATTTTAAATCCGTAAAAAGCATTAGGCTAGAAAACTTAAAGAGCCTGCCCTACACTACGATAAGCCTCCCCCGAATATTTAGTCTGACTACGGCCCTGAACACAAAATGAACAAACACGAAATAATTAATTGCACTTGAGGTGATCTGTAATCGCATTTTATTTATTAATTTTTAATTTTGTTAAGCGTTTTTCTTTCTCCTAACGCGCGGCATCGATTCGTTTTTAAGCCTTTTTGTATCACAACTAATAATTGCGTTTTTGTTTAATAATTTTACTTCAAAATGACGTACCGTTTATTTTCTACTTAATTTTTTTTTTCTTGGCGACAATCAAATTAATCTGGTTCGTGAAACTAATTTGTAAATAAATTTGTTGAAAACATCAATCTTTGGACGTCAAAAATATAATCCGGGGCGTCGCTCGATAGGGGGGGCTAAATCGATTGCATCACTCCCCCGCGACGACGCATCTCCACAATAAAAGTAAGGGTTGGCATAATTTATTGAAATGCCTATTAGTTTGCCAATTGATAGAGAATACAATACAAAAAAAAAGTATGCAGATTTTTCTTGCAAGCGTGAAGGGAGAATAAAGAAAATAGAACGAAAATCGAAACGAATATTCCGGGGCGCAAGTAGGACGTCGAGGTGCGCCGCGCCGCGCCGCATCGATCGGCCTCGTTCGTCATCCCCTAAGTTCCCACACGCAAAACTATGACGGGGGGGGGGGGGGGGGGGGCGTTCAAAATTAAACATTTCCGACGCAATAAATAAATAAAGTCCGATGAGGCATCGTAATGGGTTCGCACGCTATGCCAACGTGATTGTGAGTCAAATTTATTCTCACCTTTTCGATTTTTCATTCCATGAACGACGCCATGAGTCAGGGGTTACACTAAGAAAAAAAAAAGAAAAAGAAAAATATGCAATCGTGACAATCAAGACAAAATATTCCATTAGAAGATAGAAAGATAGAATAAATGAGTTATGAATCTACGATTTTGACATCTTACTGTGTGTAGGCTTGTTGTGTAACACATACTGAACCCTATATCAGTGTAAAGCTTAATCAAAGACCTGTTAAATTCAGTCATAAAATATAGGGTGTTCCATTTAAACTAACCGAGTAAAATAAACATCGGAGTTATGAATCACCCTGTGTAAAATAATAGGAATATGTTCGAGATGGAAATTGTTTTCTGTTGCATAGAGGTTATGTAATGTTACTGTAAAATTTAAATGCCAAATTTTAATAACCTTCTAATCTGTAAAACATCAAATAATACCGGTTTTTTACATTGAAATGTCAATATCTCAAAAACTATTAGGTTTAGGAAAATATCCTTACAATAAATTTATGTACTGTTAAAGACGAATCGAAATAAATCATAATATATAGTATGTTCCATTAAAAAAAAAAAACATAACTTTGGTTTGGCACAACCACACGGAACACTCTGTATAACTGTAACTAATTTTAAATCATGTATCTATACCGTAAGTAAGTAATACCGAAAACAGATTTTAAAAATCTGCATTAATATATGCACCATCTATCGAATACGCATTATTGGCCCACCCTGTATAAACAAATCCGATTACGATTTTTCTTGATTTTATATTTTTGCATTAGATATTAATTAGTTTGAGATTCTATCCTGTTCTTCTCTTTTCTTTTGTTCAAGAATTTTCTGTCTTTATTCGTTCCGACCGACCGTAGGATTTTTATTATCGCTCATCTTCATCAGCGATCGTCTTTTTTTATATTCTTTTATTCGATTTAATTCAATTAAATTCAATCGATCGATCTTTGTTATTTTTTTCTTTTTTCTTTGATTCGATTTCATTTGATTTGCTGTTATTTGATTTTCTACTATCAATTCATACTTAACATTAGTTTAATTTTATTCAAGACGATTTTATTTCTTAACTACCAGTCGATCGTCTTTTGTTTTGTTTTTTCTTTTCTTTTGCTCGATTGGAATTGATTTTATTTAAAATTTAAATTCCGTCGGTTGATCATCGTTTTCGTTTTCTTCATTTTGACTTTATTTTATTTATTTACTTTGCTTTTATTGGTCGCCTCTTTTTTATTTAGTATTTGCGAATTGAATTTTATTTGATTTTGTTTTTTAATTGTCATTCGATCGTCTCTTGTTTTGTTTTGTTCTCCTTTTACTCGATTAGAATTCGTTTCATTCAAAAATGAAATTCCTTCGATTGATCGCCGTTTTTGTTTTCTTCTTCTGTTATTCATTTTGATTTTATTTTATTTATTTATTTTTTTGTTTTTACTGTTCGTATTTTCTCTTTAATATTTTCTTAATTTCTTTTTTTTTACGCCTGCCCTGTAGTAAAGAAATTGATTTTATATTTTTGCATTAGATATTAATTAGTTTGATTCTATTCTGTTCTTTTTTTTTCTTTTGTTCAAAAACTTTCTGTCTTGATTCGTTCCGACCGACCGTAGGATTTTTATTTTCGCTCATCTTCATCAGCGATCGTCTTTTTTTATATTCTTTTATTCGATTTAATTCAATTAAATTCAATCGATCGATCTTTGTTATTTTTTCTTTTTTCTTTGATTCGATTTCATTTGATTTGCTGTTATTTGATTTTCTACTATCAATTCATACTTAACATTAGTTTAATTTTATTTAAGACGATTTTATTTCTTAACCACCAGTCGATCGTCTTTTGTTTTGTTTTTTCTTTTCTTTTGCTCGATTGGAATTGATTTTATTTAAAATTTAAATTCCGTCGGTTGATCATCGTTTTCGTTTTTTTCATTTTGACTTTATTTTATTTATTTATTTTGTTTTTATTGATCGCCTCTTTTTTCTTTAGTATTTGCGAATTGAATTTTATTTGATTTTGTTTTTTAATTGTCATTCGATCGTCTCTTGTTTTGTTTTGTTCTCCTTTTACTCGATATTGGAATTCGTTTTATTCAAAAATGAAATTCCTTCGATTGATCGCCGTTTTTGTTTTCTTCTTCTGTTATTCATTTTGATTTTATTTCATTTATTTATTTTTTGTTTTTACTGTTCGTATTTTCTCTTTAATATTTTCTTAATTTCTTTTTTTTACGCCTGCCCTGTAGTAAAGAAATTGATAATTTGATTCTATTCTGTTCTTTTTTTTTTCTCTTGTTCAAAAACTTTCTGTCTTGATTCGTTCCGACCGACCGTAGAATTTTTACTTTCGCTCATCTTCATCAGCGATCGTCTTTTTTATATTCTTTTATTCGACTTAATTGAATCGATCGACCTTTGTTTTTTTTTTCTTTTTTCTTTGATTCGATTCCATTTGATTCGCTGTTATTTGATGTTCAACTATCAATTCATAATTAACATTAGTTTAATTTTATTCAAGACGATTTTATTTCTTAACTACCAGTCGGTCGTCTTTTGTTTTGTTTTGTTTTTCTTTTACTCGATTGATCATCGTTTTCGTTTTCTTCATTTTGACTTTATTTTATTTATTTATTTTGTTTTTATTGGTCGTTTTTTTTTTCTTTAGTATTTGCGAATTGAATTTTATTTGATTTTGTTTTTTAACTGTCGGTCGATCGTCTTTTGTTTTGTTTTGTCTTTTCTTTTACTCGTTTGAAATTGATTTTATTTAAAATTTAAATTCCGTCTATCGATTGCCGTTTTCGCTTTCTTTCTCTCTGTTATACATTTTCACTTTATTTTATTTATTTATTTTTTGTTTTTACTGTTCGTCTTTTTGCTTCAATATTTACGGACGTAATTTTATTTGATTTGATTTTTTAACTGTCAGTCGATCGTCTCTTGTCTTGTTTTGTTTTCCTTTTACTCGATTGGAATTCGTTTTATTTAAAAATGAAATTCCTTCGATTGATCGCCGTTTTTGTTTTCTTCTTCTGTTATTCATTTTGATTTTATTTTATTTATTTATTTATTTTGTTTTTAATGTTCGTATTTTCTCTTTAATATTTTCTTAATTTATTTTCTTTTACGCCTGCCCTGTAGTAAAGAAAATAATAGCGTTTTTCAATGGCTATACTACTGCACAACAAGTGTAAAAAGAAAGAAAAAGAAAAACTTTTCGGCCAGCTCTTATTTCTGGAATAACATCTGTTGTATGAGGACTAGATGTTATGGTCTTATCGATCGTCTTCGTTCGCCATCCCCTAAGTTCCCACACGCAAAACTACGACGAGGGAGGGGGGAGGCGTTCAAAATTAAACATTTCCGATGCAATAAATAAATAAAGTCCGATCAAGCATCGTAATGGGCTCGCACGCTACGCCAGCGTGATCCTGATCGTGATTGTGAGTCAAACTTATTCTCGCCTTTTCGATTTTTCTTTCCACGAACCACGGAATGAGTCAGGGGTTGTCTTAAGAGAAAAAAAAGGAAAAGAAAAATATGCAATCGTGAGACTACGAAATCAGCTAAAATAATTTTTTGTAATTATAAACAAATCCGATTGCGATTTTTCTTGATTTTATATTTTTGCATTAGATATTAATTAGTTTGATTCTCTTCTGTTCTCCTTTTTTCTTTTGTTCGAAAACTTTCTGTCTAGATTCGTTCCGACCGACCGTAGGAATTTTTCTTTTCGCTTGTCTTCATCAGCGATCGTCTTTTTTTTATATTCTTTTATTCGACTTAATTCAATTAAATTCAACCGATCGACCTTTTTTTTCTCATTGATTCGGTTTCATTTGATTTGCTGTTATTTGATTTTCAACTATCAATTCATAATTAACATTAGTTTTATTTTATTCAAGACAATTTTATTTTTTAACTACCAGTCGATCGTCTTTTGTTTTGTTTTTTTTTCTTTATAGTCTTAAGTTTTTTTTTTCTTTAGTATTTGCGAATTGAATTTTATTTGATTTTGTTTTTTTAACTGTCAGTCGATCGTCTTTTCTTTTGTTTTGTTTTTTTCTTTTACTCGTTTGAAATTGATTTTATTTAAAATTTAAATTCCGTCGATTGATCATCGTTTAAGTTTTCTTCATTTTGACTTTATTTTATTTATTTATTTTGTTTTTATTGGTCGCCTTTTTTTTTCTTTAATATTTGCGAATTGAATTTTATTTGATTTTGTTTTTTAACTGTCAGTCGATCGTCTTTTGTTTTGTTTTTTTTTTCTTTTACTCCTTTGAATTTCATTTTATTTAAAATTTAAATTCCGTCTATTGATCGCCGTTCTCGCTTTCTTTCTCTGTGTTATTCATTTTCACTTTATTTTATTTATTTATTTTTTGTTTTTACTGTTCGTCTTTTTGCTTCAATATTTACGGATGTAATTTTATTTGATTTTATTTTTTAACTGTCAGTCGATCGTCTCTTGTCTTGTTTTGTTCTCCTTTTACGCGATTGGAATTCGTTTTATTTAAAAATTAAATTCCTTCGATTGATCGCCGTTTTTGTTTTCTTCTTCTGTTATTCATTTTGATTTTATTTCATTTATTTATTTATTTATTTATTTTTGTTTTTACTGTTCGTATTTTCTCTTTAATATTTTCTTAATTTCTTTTTTTTTACGCCTGCCCTGTAGTAAAGAAAATAATAGCGTTTTCCAATGGCTATACTAGTGCACAACAAGTGTATTTTCATCTCATTTTAACATCATGTAGTAATAAGAGATGAATATACACTGATTGTGCACCAGTGCAACCATTAGAAAACGCTACAAATTATGTTGAACTTTTTTTTATCAAATTGGCTTTCTGCATTTTATTCTGACTTGTTTCCACAGTTTCTTTTGTTTCCTGTGAGTTTGTATTTATTTGAAAAAACTTTCTTCGACTCGACATTTTTCTTAGCATCGTGTTTCTTTTTACTTTTATACTTTGTACATCTTTTGTTTATTTTTATCCAATTGATTGCTCACATTTTGTTGGTCGACGTTTCTTTACAATTGTCTTTTGTTTTCTACTAGTTTTTTTTTTCCTCTGGAAAGTCATCATTTGTTTCTGGTTCATTCATTCATTGTTTTTTCTATTCTTTACGTATTTTATTTTGACTCGTTTTTACAGTTTTCTTTTGTTTCCTATGAATTTGTATTTATTTGCAAAAACTCGTCGATTTTCATTTTTTCTTGACATCGTGTTACATCTGGTTTTTTTTCCGAATTTATTTTATACTTTGTATTTCTCTTTTGTTTATTTTTATCTAATTGATTGTTGACGCTTCTTTACAGTTGTCTTTTGTTTTGTAGTAGCTTTTTTCTTCTTCATCTGGAGAGTGGAGATTCATTTGTTTTCGGTTCATTCATCTAAGCAGTCGGACTTTTTTGTTTTTTCTATTCTTTATGCTTTTGCACTTTGTATTTTTATTTTGTTTTCTGATTCATTTTGACAGCTTTCTTTTCCTGCGAGCTTCGTTTTATTAGCAAAAAATGACAACGGCCCAGTAGTTACTACCACAAAATTAATTCGCCACAATTTGAATTTCTGCCAAATTTTGAAAAAATAAACTATAAGCTATAAAAAGTGATTAGGAGGTCATTTGATAATTAGGAGTTACCAACACACATCACGATCAATGAGTGTTTCTTGGAAGAGTCAAGTTTATTTTACAATTCGACAAAATTCTCAATCAAGTTTTATTTTGCAAATGCCTACACTTCCGACGTGTCTCATTTCGCGTAGGAGGTTAAAAATCGCTACTTTTAGGAATATATTGGCCAAGCTGGCAACATTGCCCATAAATCTTGATACTAATACTTACCATTACGACATCTAACATGTCTAGTTTCTAGTGTTCTAGGAGTTTCTAATTTTCTAGGATAATCTTTAACGTTCTAGGATAGTTACTAATTTTCTGGGATAATCTCTAACGTTCAAGGGTAGTTACTAATTTTCTAGGATAGTTTCTAAATTTGCAGGATACATCATAGGTGAAATTAAATAGGTCATTACTTATCAATTCTAATTTCGTTATTATCATTTGATCTTTTTACAAAATTCCTCTCATAAATCGCGTAAATAAGCTAGAAAATCCGCCAGCAGTTAGATGAAAATTCCAGACTTCAGGTATTATGATTTCAACCAAGCTAAACTAACGGGAAATCCGCTAAGTTGGCAGCACTGCAAGTCGGACAAGTCGTTTTTTAATTAACCTCATTTTTACTTTTAATTGAAATGCTTGATCGGCAAGTTCTTAATTTAGGCAACTGCTTAATCATGTTCGACCTTCACCTTGATTTAATTCGAGCTCCACGATCGCATGCATGAAAAAATTTCGACGCGCATTACGAGAACGTCCGAAAATAGAACGCGCGCACGAAAACATCGTGCGGAAGCAACCGGAATTCATTTTTTAATTTTATTTTTGGGCGCCAACAGGGCAGGTTGTTTATTGTGTTGTGGTAAAAATAAAACTGACCCACTTAGCAAGAGAATGGTAGCAACTTTTAATGCCTCAAATTTTTTCTCGTCGGAACACAAAAAGATGCAAAAATGTTATTTAACAATCAGACCCGTCGGGAGATTTCGGAGCGTCCAGCGTCGCCACGGCGACCGTTCATCGGTCCCATTCTGGCCGACGCGACGCTCCGATATGTCCCGGGTCCGTTACTATAATAAAATCATCGGAAACAAATTCATTCAAAACAAGAAGTAGAAGAAGAAAAACAAAGTCAGTCTTGAATAAGTTAAATAATGTATTCGATATTAGAAACGGGAATGTAGACTGTACAAAAAAAAAACAAGCCAATAATAATACATAGCAAAAATATTAATTAAGAAGTGATTTCAGATCAATTTCGAACACTTAGTTTTCGCGTCTAGTTCTCGTCGACTTCCGCTTCCTGTTCCTCGTCGAATTCGGCGTCCTCGTCGGCGGTGGCCTCCTGGTATTGTTGGTACTCGGAGACCAGGTCGTTCATGTTGGATTCGGCTTCGGTGAATTCCATCTCGTCCATGCCCTCGCCGGTGTACCAATGCAAGAAAGCCTTGCGACGGAACATGGCGGTGAACTGCTCTGAGATGCGCTTGAAGAGCTCCTGGATGGCGGTCGAGTTGCCGATGAACGTGGCGGACATCTTCAGGCCTCTAGGTGGAATGTCGCAGACGGCGGTTTTCACGTTGTTGGGGATCCACTCGACGAAGTAGCTGCTGTTTTTGTTCTGGATGTTGAGCATCTGTTCGTCTACTTCTTTCATCGACATTCTGCCTCTGAAGACGGCGGCGACCGTCAGGTAACGTCCGTGTCTGGGATCGCATGCGGCCATCATGTTCTTGGCGTCGAACATCTGTTGGGTGAGTTCCGGTACCGTGAGGGCTCTGTATTGTTGACTACCGCGGGACGTAAGAGGAGCGAAGCCTGGCATGAAGAAGTGAAGACGAGGGAAGGGCACCATGTTAACGGCTAGCTTGCGCAAGTCGGCGTTTAATTGACCCGGGAACCTAAGACATGTCGTGACTCCGGACATCGTAAGCGAAACTAAGTGGTTGAGGTCTCCGTATGTGGGGGTGGTGAGTTTCAAAGTCCTGAAGCAGATGTCGTATAGGGCCTCGTTGTCGATGCAGTAAGTCTCATCTGTGTTTTCTACGAGCTGATGGACCGAAAGGGTGGCGTTGTACGGTTCTACTACGGTGTCGGATACTTTGGGTGAGGGCACTACTGAGTATGTGTTCATGATCCTGTCTGGGTACTCCTCGCGGATCTTCGAGATCAACAGGGTACCCATGCCGGATCCGGTTCCGCCCCCAAGGGAATGTGTGAGTTGAAATCCCTGGAGACAGTCGCAAGACTCGGCCTCTTTCCTAACCACGTCGAGCACCGAATCGACGAGCTCGGCGCCCTCTGTGTAGTGACCCTTCGCCCAGTTGTTGCCGGCCCCCGATTGGCCGAACACGAAGTTGTCGGGTCTGAAGATCTGACCGAAGGGACCTGAGCGCACGGAATCCATGGTACCCGGCTCCAAGTCGACGAGGATGGCACGTGGTACATATTTACCGCCGGACGCCTCATTGTAGTATACGTTTATTCTTTCGAGTTGGAGGTCTGAGTCTCCGTGGTAGGCTCCGGTTGGGTCGATTCCATGCTCGTCGGAGATGATTTCCCAGAACTGAAACGAAAAGAAAACGCAACTTGAGATTTATGTAGTTTCTCGCAAATCACTCTTAGAAATTACGCAACGCCCTGTATAATAATCAAGGATGTCAATCTGTTTTAGTCGAGTCCCGAGTCACATGCGCCGTACATCGTAAAGGAAAGATGGAGGGAGAATGCGCCAAACTATCAAAGAAAAAAAAAAAAAAGAAATCGCAAACGACTACTTCCAAGTTACCACCCAACACGCAGGGTGTCTATCTTCGGCTCTGTGTTGTTAGTCGAGTCCCGAGACTCCCGAGTCACATGCGCCGCATATCGTAAAGGACAGATGGAGGGAGAGGGCGCCGAAATATTAAGAAAAGAAAATCGCAATGACCACTTGTAAATTACCCAACACGCTGTATAATAACCAGAGTGTCTATCTTCGGCTCTGTGTTGTTAGTCGAGTCCCGAGACTCCCGAGTCACATGTGCCGTGTATTGTAAAGAAGAGATGGAGGAAGAGAGGGCGTCGAAGCAACAACAAAAAACAAAGGAAATCGCAAATGACCACTTACAAATTACCCAACACCCTGTATAATAACCTTCAGCTCTGTGTTCGTCGAGTCTCCAGTAACATGCGCAGTATATCTTAAAAGAAAGATAGAGAGAGGGAGGAAGAGCCAGAGAGACAGAGCGCCGAAATACAAAAAAAAAAAAAAAATTAAACCTGGCAGGTCACAACAGCCTCTCGTTCGAAAACAAACGAGTGCGTAATTGTTATAAATAAACTGTGATGGTGTCCTGGCATGCGGTTAATCTCGTCGTGATACTGTAATTATTGGTTGTATCTTTTACAACCGTTATTACAGACGTAACTCTTAATGAAGAAGGAACAGTTAGAAGAGACGAGGTGATCTCATCCCGCATACTTTATCTCATTTCTTTTTGTTTGTTTAAGAAAATTGCGTAAAATTTTTTTAAACACGGTGCTCCTCTTCGACGTCCTCTTCGTAAGGAAACTGTTGGTAGATATTAAAAATTGCAATGTGTAACCGGCCTTAACAAAAAGAAAAAGAAAAAAAAACAAGTTAAATGTGAATAGTGTGCTGCAACACGTCAAAAAGGACGCTTATTCAAAAGAAAACGATGTCGGTTGAGGTTTTTGAACACTCTATATTACAGTAATTTGATGCAATTTAAAAAAAAAAAAAAATGTCGCTCGTGTTCTAATACAGGGTATTCCAACAAAAGTTCTTCACTTATCAACGCCATTTCGTAGATCGCACCCGTTATTTTTTGTTTTAAGGCCGGTTACACACCGCAAGTTCTAACATGAAACCTTTCTTTCATAACTCTGCACTCTGCACGTACGTGTGACGTACGTTCATGTGTTAATCAACTTAATTATCGCACCGAATGTGTAATATTTTGGAGACACATTGTATGTTACTGTCTTAAAGAGCACTTTGTACCGGCTTGTTTTAAATCAATTGTTTGGTGGCGTGAACGAAAGTGACTTAAAAATAGAAAGTGATCACCGATATCTCTATCTGTTATTGATTGCCAATCGAACTTCGAAACTAATGGCCAGTTGGACCAAACACTTAAGCCGAGCTTAACTTTAAGCACCGCTTAGAATGTGATTTATTGAATGTTGTGTAACCTCAAATGTCACATTATAAGCAGTACTTAAAGTTAAGCTCGGCTTAAGTGTTCGGTGTAACTGGCCATAAAACTTACTCGACGGCCTAAGCCACAACCAAGCGCAATAACTTTTTTCGGGCATCCTGTTTTACGGGGTAAATGCTTTTTTTTTTTCTTCAACTTATTCAGACGCGACAGAAGAATGAGCATCCGGCCTTAAAGCCTTAAATTTAAAAGAAACACGTCAAGCACGTTAGGACAGCTTATACAATGGGCAGCAAAAGTAAGAATTTTGTCTTCAAATTTGAAAAATGTCTTTCTTGGGGGGGCTAAAAAGGTGACACTTTCCTGAATGCACATAACATACAACTTGCAACGTAAAAATGACAATCGGGCCTAAAAACCAAGTTTAATGTGATCCGCCAAAATTGACGATTATGACGAGTTTCAGAAAGTCCCTGTATAATATAAAAAAAACGCTTTCGTCAAAAATAAAATTTCCAAATCGAAATTTTGATTAAAAAATAAATAAATATTAAACGTACGACAAAATGTTTGATAGACTTGAGATGAGAATTGGGCCTTAAAAATAAATTCGAGACAACCGATACCTTTAAAAAAAATTGACAACAAAATTTTCTGGGACTTTAGATGAGAATTGGGCCTTAAATATAAATGCAAGGCAACTTCAAAAACAAAAAGGACACCAAATTTTTTTTTTTTTTGAATGCAATTTGCTTCTAAAATAAAAAAAAATCGTTTTTTTTTATATAAAACCCAAACAATACAAGCGCCTATCTGCAACATCACGTATTACGGTGGAGGGGGGGAGAGGGAGCGGAAGGAAGGGGGGGAGGTATTACAACGTGTTTCAAAATGATCGCCTGTGACTTCCGTGTGAAACAAAATATAAAAAAGGCGAAAATACGGATGCTTGTTATGTTACAAAACCTCAAAATACACATGATCCAAGACCCGACTGCACAACAAAATTTAAAGAAGACGAAAATACTGACCACCTGACTGCAAAACAAAATTTAAGAAAGACGAAAATACGGATGCCTGTTGCGTTACATAACCTCAAAATACCTATAATCACCTGACTGCGAAACAAAATTAAAAAAAAAAAATACGAAAGCTTGTTACGTTACGTAACCTCAAAATACACGTAATCACCTGCAATTGTATTCACAACATATAAAAAGCATGAAAATACGTAATATGTTTGCTACGTTACACATAACCTCAAAATGCGCATGATCACCTGACTACAAAACAAAATTAACAAAAAAAAAAAACGAATATACGGATGTTTATTACGTTACATAACCTCAAAATACACATTATCATCTGCGATTGTAAAACAATATTAGGATAAACGACACTGAGTGCGAAAGGACGATAAAACGTTAATCTCTCTTTCTTTTAACTTCCGATTTTTCACACGCTTCCGATTAATTTTAATTGATTTAAATTTATTTGACATTTGACTGATGGTTGACAGACTATCGACAACAAAACAAGCTTGTTTAGAAAGAGTAGAAAGCGGCACATGTAAAAAAAATATCCAGAATAGCTGAAAATCGTTTTGAAACATACGGATGGATGGAAATTCAATTTGGGGACACCCTATATTTACAGCAGAATAAAGAAAATCTTGGCGTAATTCTTTTGTTTCAGAAAAATAAAAATTACCTCAGTAAAAAAAATAAAAATAAAATATGGTGGATTTTGCCGATAAAAAAAATTATATTTGGTAATTTTGAAGATTTTTTTTTTCAAACAGACCTGAAACATGAAAGTCGTACATGTATGTCGTGGTATATGCACGTTCGTGTGGAGTCAACTTTAATAAATTAATTGAACATATAAGGCTGCGTGAATGATGAAAAAAGTTAAACAAATATTAGCATCACCCTAACAATAAAAAAAAATTTTTTTTGAACCCCTGAACAATTTGCAAATCGAAAACACATTTTTTTTTTAATTTTGAAGATGACGTAAAACTTGAACAACGCGCAACGAACCACCCGAAACACACCTCCCCCCTCCCCTTCCCCCCAACACATTCGTTATTATCTTTTCAAATACCTGAAACTTGAAGGTCGTACATGCATGTCGACGAACACGCACGTTCGTCTGGGTACAATTTTAATAAATTAAATCAACGGTCAACATTTATTTTAATTTTGAAGATGACGTAAGACTTAATACGCAACGAACCACCCGTAACTAAGCCCCCCCTCCCTTCCATTCCCCTAATTCATTATATTTTCTTTTCAAATACTACCTGAAACTTGAACATCGTTCAAGCATGTCGACGAACACGCACTTTCGTCTGGGTACAACTTTAATAAATTAAATCGACAATATTCAAATTTAGACTTGCCAAATGATTCTTGAATGATGACTGATGACTAATCAGGATCGTGATCAAACAAAATGAAAACTAAAATAAATCGAAGCGAGTACAGTCGCGATCAACTAAATGGATCGAGAATTTTGCACGTTCGTCTGTGTTCGTCTTTAACCAATAAAAGCAACATTTCGGCTTGCCAAACGAATGATTCACAAGTGTTAGACCAATCACGAACGTCATCAAACAAAATGAAATAAAATAAAACAAATCGAAGCTCGGCCAATTGGAGCGAGCGAGCGAGGCAGCGAGTACAGTCGTGATCTAATAAATCGATCGAGAACTTTCCGCGTTCGTCTGTGCCCAACTTTAACAAATTAAATCAACATTTGCCGAATGACTTACAAATGACGGATGACCAATCACGATCGTGATCAAACAAAAAAAAATAATAATAAATCCGAGCTTGGCAAAAAAATTTTGCCGGCGGCAAGAAAGGGACGATTTTGATGACCGCGACTGTACCACAACGAGAAGAAAGTTTCACATTCACATTCACACTTTCGCCAATAAATACGCAAATCTAGGGCAAAAAGAAAAAAACAAATGCAAGTGAGACAAGGCCAACACGTCCACGAATTATGTTAATCGCCGGTGTGTGTGCGTTACGTGTAAACCAATCATTTCTATATATAGACAACAGAATCACCGCGCGGGGTGACGTAACGTCCATCATCGAAATAGGCAGAGTCCACCAAATGTCGTGTTGTCAAGTCAAGGGACCGTCAAAAACAGTTGCCCAGCGAAATTATTTAACAATTTCAAACAACAGAAGCAAGAAGTGTGCAACGTGCTTTCGACGGTTTTCAACTGTTCCGCAAAGCTGCGTTCGTTTATTCACTCAATTTATTCTTTTGGCAGTACTTTTGTCACACTCTTACTTGTAACACTAAAAGTGAGACAAAAGTTTGAAAAAAAGAGCGAACGGAGTTGAAAAAACGAACGCAGCTTTTTTTTGCAAAAGAAGAGAACGAACGCCCGGCGATGCGTGAAACAGAAAAGCACGGACGGCGAACAATTGGGTGGAACGTGAAGCGCAGATGGACGATCCAGCGCGCCTAATAGACCTACCTACTTTTCGCTCGCCGTCTTTTGTTTCTCCATCCGCCAATTAAAATATGTTAATGTCTAACGGCGCACGGTACGCGGGCGCTCTCGGAGGCCAATGAAAAACGCAGGAGTAATGAACTTTGTCGCGCTTGGATGGGCGAAGATCGCAGAGGGGCGTGGAACGCGCTCTTCTTTTCTTTTCTTTTTTTTTTTTTTGTTTCTGCCAATCCGCCAATTATAATTATCTCCGATTGTGATTAGATCAAACGAAAAAAAAAGGGTAACCGTTATCTCAAGGTGCCTTTGCGTGATGATCTGATGTGATGTAATGCGATGCGATGATTTGGGGAAAAATCGCGTATTTGGGCGGGACCCCCCCAAAGGGGGAAGGAAAAGGAAAATCGATTTTTGGAGGAACGCGATTTATTTTATGCAAGACGTTACGAGGCCCTTGTTGCCAGCTGCGTCGGTTCCGCCTTTTTTAACGGTTTTCTCAGCCGCGCTTGCTATTACTAGCCGTCCTGAAAAAGCTGGGGGGCCGGCTTCACAAAAAAAAAAAAGTCGCTTCCTTTACAACTTCTTTATAATAATAACAATAGAAATGACCACCAAATTATTTAAAACGAACCGAAAATGAACAAAAAGGTAAATATTTTGGAGAAAAGCATTGAATTATAAAGAGCTGGGGGCCGGCTTTAAAAAAAAATCGTGGCCTCCTTTACAACTTCTTTATTATTATAATAAAAATGACCACCGAATTATTTAAAACAAACCGAAAATGAATAAGTAGGTAAATATTTTTGAGAAAAGCATTGAATCATACCATTTCATGAAAGAGAACGGAACGCGTAACGGTCAAAATCGATGTTTTCAGGACGGCCAATACGAGCGTGCATACCGCCGCCCGACCGGCCGGCATTTTTTCTTCCTCGCATTAATAACCGTCGTTTGTTTTTTTTTGAACCACGGCGCTACGCGATCTCTTAATTAACTGATTAAGAACGACGTGTTCGAATCGAAAACGGCGAAAATACGACGCGTTTGAGATCAAGATGGCCGTACCGGGTCGGGGCGTACGCGTCCAACGCAAACCAAGCGGATAAGAAAAAAAACAAATGAATAACTGCACTCACCTTGGCTCCAATCTGGTTACCGCATTGGCCGGCCTGGATGTGTACGATTTCCCTCATTATGAAAACTTTATATTCAAAAAAACTACAGCTTAATAGAAAACACTGACGCTATCTCTGCGCTGCTTTCAATCTGAAATGCAATGGCGTCGCGCTCGGCCGGTATTTAAAGCGATCCCCTCCACCTTCTTCTTTCTCCGCGCGCTGCTGCCAACCTAGGCCGAGGCGAATCCCAATAATACGGTATTTGAATCGAATTATGGACGGACGAGAATGAGAATGAGAATCAGAATGAGAATGGGAATGGAACATAGGCGTTCGTGTGTGAGTGTGTGTATGTGGTGTCTATGAGTAATGATTTTTTTTCTTCTCTTCTTAAGGCCTTCGCCTTCTGCGCCTTCTTCTTCCTCTTCGCGTGCGTTTCATTATTTTTTGCCGAGAGGTGTTTCAAGGACGAAAACAAACGAACTATTTATTTACGCCCACACGCCATCGTACATAATCATCCCAATCAAAATAATCGCTTACATACCTACATACGTAAATGTTATCATTACTGTTATTATTATAAAACAGGACCGGCTCAGGGTTTTTGAAACACCCGACAACCCAGATTAATCTTAATGATTAAGAAATTATAGTATATGTAATAATAACGCAAGAGAAGTAATTAATGAATTTACGCCCCGGTTACTTTTTTAAATGCGGCTACGCCACTGATACGTACTTACGACAAAATCAAATTTAAAAAATGATACTTCGCTTCTTGTCACAGTTTAAGTAATTAAAGCACGGATTTAAAAGCGCATTTTTTGGGCGGGGTGTGGCGTTATTATGCAGAGCGATGATTCATGACCTAAAAATGCAGCTGAATCCGTGCCTTAGTAACAGGTTTGTTGTTTTTTTTTAAACACCCAACAAACCAGATTGTTCTTAATGATTAAGAAATTGTTGTATATGTAATAATAACGCAAGAGAAGTAATTAATGAATTTACGCCCCGATTACTTTATTAAATGCGGCTACGCCACTGATACGTACTTACGACAAAATCAGATTTAAAAAAATGATACTTCGCTTCTTACCACGTTTTAAGTAATTAAAGCACGAATTTAGAAGCGCATTTTTAGGTCGGGGTGTGGCGTTATTATGCGAAGCGATGACTCATAACCTAAACAATGCAGCCGAATCCGTGCTTTAGTAATAATGGGTTTGTTAGTTTTCTTAAACACCCGACAAACCAGATTGTTCTCAATAATTAAGAAATTGTTGTATATGTAATAATAACGCAAGAGAAGTAATTAATGAATTTACGCCCCGGTTACTTTTTTAAATGCGGCTACGCCACTGATACGTACTTACGACAAAATCAGATTTAAAAAATGATACTTCGCTTCTTGTCACAGTTTAAGTAATTAAAGCACGGATTTAAAAGCGCATTTTTAGATCGGGGTGTGGCTTATTATGTAAAGCGATGACTCGTGACCTAAAAATGCAGCTGAATCCGTGCTTTAGTAATAATAGGTTTGTGAATTTTTTTAAACACCCGACAACAAACCAGATTGTTCTCGATTATTAAGAAATTGTTGTATAATAATAACTCTAGAGAAGTAATTAATGTATTTACGCCCCGATTACTTTTTTAAATGCGGCTACGTCACTGATACGTACTTACGACAAAATCAAATTGAAAAAATGATACTTCGCTTCTTGTCACATTTTAAGTAATTAAAGCACGGATTTAGAAGCGTATTTTTTGGGCGGGGTGTGGCGTTATTATGCAGAGCGATGATTCATGACCTAAAAATGCAGCTGAATCCGTGCTTTAGTAATAGGTTTGTTGTTTTTTTTAAACACCCAACAAACCAGATTTTTCTCATTTATTAAAAAATTGTTTCGCCTCGAGCTCTAAAATGTGGATGCGCCACTGATACGTTTGACAAATTCAAATTTAAGAATTGATATTTCGCGTCTTGTCACAGTTTAAATAATTAAAGCACGGACTTAGAAGAAGAAAAAATGGGGGCATAAATTCATTAATTCCTTCTCGAGCCCCGAGAATAATTAAAGCACGGACTTAGAAGTGCGTATTTATTCATTACTCCTTATTTTTCTAGTCTCTGTTGTTTTTTCAAATAAAACTATTTTGGCCATACAAAATTAAAAATATAAATGTGAATATTAATATTAATATAATAATAATAATAATAATACCCTTTATTTCAAAGCAGTTTTGTAACAGTTCAAACAAAAAAGATTAAAAAACAAAAATTAAAATTTAAACTAAAATAAAATGAAACAATAACGAGAGAAAAAATAAATAATAAATTAAATAAAGAAATAAAAGTAATGATATTACTATAAATATAATAATAGAAAAGTACAAATGAAGAAAATTTAAAAAAATAAGACAAGATTCTCAATTATCAAGTATTAAGAAATATAATAATAATTCGAAGGGTAATTAATAAATTTACGCCCCATTTTTTTTAATACGGATACGCCATGATACGTACAAATTCAAATTTAAAAATTGACATTTCGCTTCTTATCACAAGTCGGGGTTGGTGTTATTGAAACGAGAGTACGCGTAGTGAAGCGATGACTCATGAACTAAGAATGCAGCTGAATCCGTGCTTTAGTAATAAAATAAGATTGTTAGTTTGGTACGACGCATTCGGAGTGAGGGAGGCTGGGGCACCCACTTCGTGGGGCCAATACTGTTTGGTGTTGGTAAACTAGCTTGAAAATACAGTGCATTAAAAAGTCTGGAATAGATTCAGTATGTTTGAAAATGTGCATTTTCAATAAATAATATCATCGGAACTAGTTACATTTTGATACTGCTGGAGACATTTCATAGATGCCTGGTGAAGTAGCCGATAGATATGAAAGTCACGGACATAAAAATATACAGGGTGATTTGTTGACCTGTCTGCAAACTTTGGCAAATTAAAGAGACGTAATTTTATGATGAAAATAACTTATCAACAAGGAACCGATATGCTTTCGTTAAGAAGTTGTAACGATTCGAAGGTATTTAAAAACAAAAAAATATAGTAACTGACGTCTAGTAACTTTTCCTAGACGGCATTCAAATGTCAGACAATTTTTCCTTCTTGAAAACCGACATACAATTGGATTTATAAAATTTAGCAAGTAACGCCCTCGCCAAAATTTTACTTTCTCTTGAAGCTAAAATAAAATCTGACGTTTCTTTTTGAAGAAAATGTTTTTTTTTTTAATTTTGCAGGTATTATTAAAAAAATGAGCGACGTGATTTCGGGAAAAGTACGAAAGTTGCGCTTTTTCTTGCATTTTTAAATTCCCGAGTAAATTCTAGCCTGAAATGACGGGTCGCACCATGGGTCTACCTCGATTGGTTCTCGAGTTGTACCATTAAAAAAAAAGAGAAAGCTCGAAACCGCTCGCGCTAGACCCATGGTGCGACCCATCAATTCAGGCTAGAATTTACTCGGGAATTCAAAAATGACATCATGTACAAAGTGTTCCATGATGTATTTCTTGGTAATACGTTATTCAATTTTTTCTTTTTCCCTTCATATTTCGTAAACGCCACCTGACGCTTTTTTTAAAAAACTACAATGCTAATAACTGATTGCATTCCTCATGTTATAAGTTTACAATTAGTTTCATGCTGCCCATTTAATTTTGGCCGTACCAATACAGTAAATAGTTTCTTTTTTCATATCTTTAAGTTTGCATGTTAAAAATTACGTCATTTTTTTCCTTCTAATTTTTTACAACTGGGTTGAGTTTGTGTTTTTATTTTATTTTATTTATTCTTTTTTTATTAATAATTTTTCTAGTGTTTGTTGTTTTTTCAAATAGTTTGATTTCTTGCCACAAAAAAAAATTAAAAATATAAATGTGAATAATAATAATTATTATAATATTACTATAAATAGAAAACCACAAATGATTTTTTTTTAAATAAGAAAAGTAGAAGATATATTTAAAAAATTCTTGAGACTCCAACGTTTGCCCTTTTCGGTAACATTACGTATTCTTTTCTTCGTCTCGAGCGTGCTGTACGTGTGTGACCAAATAAAAGGCAAGCTTCTTTTACCTTACAAGGTAACACACACACACACACATCCACAGTGTCTCAGTATGTATTACATCCAGATGCATGAATGATTCAGTATTGATTAGTCCCGCCCATAAATTAGCAAACAAGGCTCCTTTACAGTTACTACAGTGAATAATTTATTATATAACCATACTCGTTTATAAAATATATTAATTTTTACCAGGAGAAGTCAATTTAAAATATTAATATTTATTAATCATTAATTACAAATGAAATTCGAACATATTTTTAATTTTTTTATATTTTTCAGATTTTTTAAAAATTATTTTTTTAACTATTATTATTTTATATGGAATGGTAGGTGCAGCATTTGTCAACAATGTTAAAATATTTAATTTAATTTAATTTTGTAAATGCATAAAAAAAATTGACACGTAATATTTACTGCCCCGCCTCTACAAAATCGCAAACCTATTTCGCCCCTCCCCATTAATATTATTTTTAATTTATTTTAAAATTTCCACAATATTATTGAACCCTAATGCACCACAATGATAATCGTTTGAACCTCTTTAGGGGGTCAGATGTACTGTAAAATAATTTTACTGAGGGAGACTAACTCACTCAAATAACTGAGAAAAAATAATTAAATAATTTATAATTGTTCAGAATACTTGAGCTATTTAAACCCTAGAAGCTAAAGATAGATATTTTATTATAATTTTTTTTCTGAGCGAAAACGACTGGGGGCGTCAAGGTACACACAACGAATTAGAGGATGCAATAAAAGAAAACAGGAAAACATATACACTGGAGGGGGCTGGATAATTCGCAATTTTTTTCACTCCAATTATTTGAGGGGTGTAACAAATTAAAAACTAGGGGGTACATAAGGGGGCGGGCACTTACAGATAAGATATTCGTTGCGATCGGTTTGTATCCTAATCCACCGCACCAGAAAAATAAATGTTTCGCCGGCCTCTTTAGGCGAATATCAGTGAGGGGGCAATACAATTAGCTAAAAAAATATTTTAGTCATTTAAGGTCCAAATTATTAACTGTTGTAGCTTCTGAATTAATTATTTATTTTTAAGATGCGATATGTGGTGTAAAAAAATGTCCCTAAATATAAAAAAAGAAAAATTCCATTGTAGGGGTCTAGTTAAGTCTCTTTTTGTTTCTTATCTCTTCTGTATTAATTATTTATTATTATTTAAGATATGGGAGAGAAAAATTGCAGTGTATAAGGTTGCAATACGGAAAAGAAAGAAAAACTCATCTGGAGCGGGGCCGATTTATTTTTTCGAGTATTATTTCTCTTTTGAAATAATTCTTTATTAGAGAAACAAAAATAGAGGTGCATGTATAGGTAAGGATGCATAATGAATATAAGATGCAATAAAAAAGAAAAATTAATGTGGAGGGGGTTAGTTAATTTTGTTTGTTTTTTTCTGCTCTCTTTCCCTTCTCAATTATCTATTTATTTATCTATTATTTTTTGAGATGTGAGAAACAGAAGCAGTGGTGTACAAATAGACAAAAAATACGAGTGCATAAACGTAAGATCCAAATAATAAAAAAAAACTCAAGTGGAGGGGGGCGGTTAATTTTATAATTTTCTTAATTATTCAAGAGACAGAAAGATGGAAATTTACAGAGTAAAAGTGAAGTGACTCAAAATTTTGGCGGCAAATTTGAAATAAAAGACATGTAAATTGGTGTTTAAAAAATGGAAGTATTAAAAAAATATTAAATAAAGCCCTCACTGATTTTTTTTCTTTTTAGAGAAATATTTAATATTTTATTTTAATATATAAAAATAGCTGTGTTCCTAAACAGACAAAAATAAATTTTCTTTCGCTTTAAAAATTAATAAATAAAAAAGTTTAAAATTCGTTTTAATTAAGGGGGCAGCATGTGTCGCTGTTTTGAGATACGAGAACTGAGGACTTACCACCTTAGACATAATAATCACAAATAAATTATTTTTTCTATATTTTTTTATTATTATTTCTTATTTGTTATTTCAGTAAAATATTACAAAAATAAATAATAGGAGTAATAATTAAAAACAGTCACTTGCAATTTAAATTGATTAATAATTATCTATGGGGGAAAATAAAATGGGTAGTAAAATTGGTGGCCAATTTTAAATCAAACAGTTGAGTATTGGTAATTAAAAAAATATGTTAAATATAGTCCACCTTGACCCTATTTTTTTTTTTTTACTTTAAATTAATAAATAAAAAAATAAAGTTGAAATTTCGCTATAATTAAGGGGGCAGCCAATGTCGTTCTTTTTAGATACGAGAACTTGGAGTTTACCGGCCTATATATAATAATCACCAATAAATTAATTTTTCTTTAATAATAATTTTTTTATTTCTTATTTTTTGCAATATAATATCAATATAATATTACAAAAAGAAATAATAATAATTAAAAATAGTTGTGGAGTCATATTCTCGAGATTTCTTTTTGCGCGTTTTCTTACACGGAATTTAAATTGGTTAATAATTTTCAAATGGGGGGCACAAAATTACTTGCAGCATTTTTTAATGTGTAAATATTAAAAAAAATACAGTAAAATATTTTTGAAAAGAACATTTATTTAATATTTGATTTATTAATAACAAATAAAACAATTTAAAATACTCTTTAATTAAGGGGGCAACAAATGCCGTGGTTTTGAAAGGACTAAGAAAATGGTAGCTCTATTCTGGGGATATTTCTGAGCTTTGCTTTCAATTTGGAATCAAAATTGGTTTGTAATTTTCCGGGGGGGGGGGGGGGCACAAAACGGGTTGCTGCATTTTGTTATTCATACGTTCAACAAATATATGATATTGAAATAAATAAATAAATGCTGCCCCCTTGTTTCCTCGCGTTTTTAAAAGAAAAATTTAACTTCAAATAAAAATATTTAAAATATTATAAATTCAAAATAAGTAGCTTACCCACGTGAAAATTTTTATTTTATCCAGGGTACGGATTTAAATATTAAAAAAATTACGCATAATGATAATAAAAAATAAATTAAAAATATAAATAAATAAAATAAGTGGTAAACTAATGTTGTATATTTTTGACAGCTTCATTTTTTCATGTACCTTATTATAATACTCATTTACAAATAGTTTTTATTTTTATTTTTATTTATTTTTCGCATTTTTTAGTGAAAATAAAATTAGGAAAAATTAAGTTATTTTATTTTTTCAAAATTAAATAAAGCTCGATTCAAGCGACTTAGTTGTTGTTTGCTTTATTAGAACTTCTTGCCTTACATGCATAGTTAAGTTTGAGCGCGCCATTCTACCAGTGACGTAGCAAACGGGGCCAAGGCTCTAAGCGACTTCTCGTTTTACAAATTAATAGGAAGACGGCCCACGCGGTTAAGCATCTTTCTCTCTTTCTCTTTCTCTTTCTCAGTGCACTCAGCGAACCCACTCTCAATCCAACTCCGACGATTCTCAATAATTAACACGAAAATGAGTTGGCGTGTAAAAATGATTTAATTTTCTATTTTTATCGCGCAGATGAATGCGGTGTGCGGTTTCTCCGATTAAAATTCATTAATGCGACGGCGATAAAACTTTATTATTTATATTTTCTAAGAAAGAAAAAAAACACACAAAAAAATTAAAATCGAATTAATAGTTAGAGTTATAGGGTGGGTATCCCAGAAAAAAAATTATTGGAATCTTTTTTTTGTCGCCAATAAAAGACCCTACCGTACTTCCCTTGCATCCCTTCCCCCGTAGGCGTTTCACGTAAAACTCTATTTGTTTTTTTTACGAAAAAAAAATTAATGGGGGAGAGGAAGATAAAATAATCTGGTTTTATTTTATTTATTCATTGGTAACCATATTTCGAATAAATTTTTTTTTGTCGTCAATGAAAGATCCTACCGTGCGTGGCTTGCATCCCTTCCCCCTTAAGCGTTTAGCCTTCCTCCTCCCACGAAAAAAATAATCCGTACGCCTACGAATGACATACAATTACATTTTTTTTTTAAATTTTGATCTATTTGAAAGGTGTTATTGAACTGGAGTCGTTGCTCGTTAATAATTAATTGGAGACGAAAGGAACTTATTTACTTTCCGACCTTGTCATTTCGCCCCGAAACAGTAGGCGATTCCATTTGCAGTTTCCCACGTCCCACGTATCCACAGACGTGGCTTTTATGAATAAATTAAACCCAAAGTTAAAGAGAGAAGAAAAAAATATATCGTGACAGAGTAATAATTGAGTTCGCGTGCTCGGCTAGATTGTATACTATATAAATAAATGCAATCGTGCACGTTCGCGATTTGCGAGAAGCGACTCTTCGCTGATGAGTTCCTGCTCTTTCGATTCGCTTCAAGTTCAATAACTCATGGTCCGGATGGTCGTGCCTTCGAGTGAAAGTCTCCGCTTGATATCGATATTTACTTGCTTAGAGATATCTTACTGGAAAGGAAGAGCGCCGCGAAACGAACGTTCCAGATTATTCGAAGGAAAGGAAGAAGGAAATTTAACCTCGTTTTTGCTGCTATTGAGGTTCAATCGCTTGAAATTACTTACAAATCTCTTTTCTTTAAGATTCCTGTGTGCGATAGGCAGAAAGAAGGCATTATTTATCTTCCAGTTAAAAGAAAAGAAACTTTAGGAAAAGTTCGTTCAAATTGTTCAAACTGGTACTTCTTTTTGGAGAGGGGGGTCCTGTAAATTTTGTAGTGAACGCCTTTCCGTTACGAACTATATCTCTATTTGGTTCTATCTGACAACACGGCCTGACCCCATTCACCCCTCAATTCAGTCACTTTTATTTAATCTTCGTTTAAATTCATTGCCTATTACAACTATAAATTTTTTTGTCAGACAGTTTTCAAGGTCAACCAACATTTCATTTCTTTTTCTTCTTTTTTTGATTAACACGGAATGAAAAAGTAATCTATCTTAATGATCAACCTGCTTCACTTCTGATTAACTAATTTAAAATTAATTTTTTAAAACCTTCGAAAGTCACTTTTTCTTTTAGTCAAAACATTTTCAAGGTCAACGTGCTTCCTGCTAAGTCAATTTTTAAATTAATTTTGGCTTACGATTATTACAATTGCAATTTCTTTTGTCAGACAGTTTTCAAGGTCAACCAATGTGTCTTACATTTCTTTTTCCTTGTTTTTATTAACACGGAATGAAAAAGTATTCTATCTTAATGATCAACCTGCTTCACTTCTGATTAACTAATTTAAAATTAATTTTTTAAAACCTTCGAAAGTCACTTTTTCTTTTGGTCAAAACATTTTCAAGGTCAACGTGCTTCCTGCTGAGCCAATTTTTAAAAAAATTTTGGCTTACGATTATTACAATTGCAATTTCTTTTGTCAGACAGTTTTCAAGGTCAACCAACGTGTCTTACATTTCTTTTTCCTTGTTTTTATTAACACGGAATGAAAAAGTATTCTATCTTAATGATCAACCTGCTTCACTTCTGATTAACTAATTTAAAATTAATTTTTTAAAACCTTCGAAAGTCACTTTTTCTTTTAGTCAAAACATTTTCAAGGTCAACGTGCTTCCTGCTAAGTCAATTTTTAAATTAATTTTGGCTTACGATTATTACAATTGCAATTTCTTTTGTCAGACAGTTTTCAAGGTCAACCAACGTGTCTTACATTTCTTTTTCCTTGTTTTTATTAACACGGAATGAAAAAGTATTCTATCTTAATGATCAACCTGCTTCACTTCTGATTAACTAATTTAAAATTAATTTTTTAAAACCTTCGAAAGTCACTTTTTCTTTTAGTCAAAACATTTTCAAGGTCAACGTGCTTCCTGCTAAGTCAATTTTTAAATTAATTTTGGCTTACAATTATTACAATTGCAATTTCTTTTGTCAGACAGTTTTCAAGGTCAACCAACGTGTCTTACATTTCCTTTTTTTTTTTTATTAACACGGAATGAAAAAGTATTCTATCTTAATGATCAACCTGCTTCACTTCTAATTAATTAATTTAAAATTAATTTTTTAGAACCTTCGAAAGTCACTTTTTCTTTTGGTCAAAACATTTTCAAGGTCAACGTGCTTTCTGTTAAGTCAACTTTTAAATTAATTTTGGCTGACGATTATTAGAATTACAATTTCTTTTGTCAGACAGTTTTCAAGGTCAACCAACGTGTCTTATTAACACGGAATGAAAAAGTATTTTATCTTAATGATCAACCTGCTTCACTTCTTATTAATTAATTTAAAATCAATTTTTTAAAACTTTCGTAAGTCAATTTTTTTTGGATCAAAACATTTTCAAGGTCAACGTGCTTCCTGCTAAGTCCATTTTTAAATTAATTTTGGCTGTAGATTCTGTTTGGAAAAACTGTCCCCCTTCGCCCCTCATTTCAGTCTTTTTTTTAATTTTCATTTAAATTCATCGTCTCTTACAGTGTCGGACAATTTTCAAGGTCAACATGTCTTAAATTTCTCTTTCTTTTGTTAAGACGGAACGGAGGAAGATTCTATCTTAATAGTCAAGAGTCCTAATTTCTTTTGTGAAGTCCACTTTAAATTTAATTTCTAAATTAATTAAAATTAAGACGAAACGAAGAAAGAAATTTTAGTTTATTTGTAATTTTAGTTTATTTATTCCCCTTCGCCCCTCATTTCAGTCTTTTTTTTAATTTTCATTTAAATTCATCGTCTCTTACAGTGTCGGACAATTTTCAAGGTCAACATGTCTTAAATTTCTCTTTCTTTTGTTAAGACGGAACGGAGGAAGATTCTATCTTAATAGTCAAGAGTCCTAATTTCTTTTGTGAAGTCCACTTTAAATTTAATTTCTAAATTAATTAAAATTAAGACGAAATGAAGAAAGAAATTTTAGTTTATTTGTAATTTTAGTTTATTTATTTTAAATTAATTTTTAATCTTCGAAATTCAAAGAGTTTTTTATAAAAAAGAAAATGTTCAAGGTCAACGTGTTTTAATTATTTTTTTTTGTCAAGTCAATTATGGACGACGAAACGGAGAAATATTCTATTTTAATGACCAATTGTTTTATTTTTAATTAATTTATTTAAAATTAATTTTTTAAAGATAGTCAATTTTGTTCCTTTGGTTAAAAAAATATTCAAGGTCAAGGTGCTTCCTCGTTAAGTCCATTTTTAAATCAATTTTGTACGACCAAACGAAAGAAGAATCTATTTTAATTGACTGATCGACCGGTTTTATTTTTAATTTATTCATTTGAAATTAATTCTTTTTTAACCTTGGAAAGTCAAAAAATCCTTTCCTGTTAAAAAAAAAATTCAAAGTCACGGTATCTTTAATTTTCTGTTAAGCGTATTTTTAAATGAATTTTGGTAGACGAAACTGACAAATATTCGATTTTGAAGATCAATCTGCTTTATTTTTAATTTATTAATTCAAAATAATTTTTTTTTAATATTCTAAAGAAAAATAACGACGAATTGATAAAGTCAAAATAAAAATAAAATACCGTCAAATCTATTAAAACGAAAACAAAAGACGATCGCCGATGAAGACAGAACGAAAACAAATAAATCGCGTAAAACTAAGAGCAAGACAAATCGGTATAAAAATTGACAACAAAAAAAATTTAATCTGTAAATATTAACGATTAAAATGTAAAATGAAATAAACTCAAATCGAGTAAATGAAAAAAAAAACAACGACAACAGAAGTCAAACAATCGCATCAAATCAAATCAAACAAAAGAAAAAGCAAGAAACAAAAGATGATAAATGATAAATTGACTGAATAAAAAAAAAAAAAACAACAACAAAAATCAATCAATCGTATCAAATAAAAACAAACAAAAGAGAAAACAAAAAACAAAAGATGATAGACGAAAATAATAATTGATCCTTAAATATTAAAAGAAAAAATATATTTAAATATAATTAAAAAAATAATAGCTAATCGTCGCATAAAAGAAAACAAACAAAAATGACGATCGATCCAAGGTATTAAAATGTAAAATAAACTCAATCGTCTAAATAAAAAAAAATAAAAACAAAAGACGATCGGTTGATAACTAGTAAATTAAATCGTATCAAATAAAAGATAAACTGATTAATTAATTATACAGCGCGAAAACTAATTAACGGAAAAATTCGATGTTTTGTATTTTCAAGACGATTAATTTTTTTAAAAACGCTCGGACCCGTCAATTTTGTCTAATTGGGGAGGTGGGGGAGGTAGGTACCATTTAATTAAAAAAGTTAACACCTGCCCGGCATTTTGCACACACCCTGTAGGTAGTATTAAAAATAGTTTATGAAAAGAGCAAACAATTAAACAAAATCGATGGGTCCGAACATTTTTTTTGAAAAAAAAATTGATCCTCTTGAAAATATCGAATTTATCAGCTACCTACTTAGTTTCCATGTTTTATTAAAAATTGAACCAAATATAAGTCACGAAATTATAAAATTGATGTGACCAGGTTTTAATTTGGGTAAGGCGGGACACCCCACCCCAACACAACCCACCCAACATAATAACTGCATTTAAATCAGGGATTCCCAATCTTGTCTAAGCATAGACCTCTGAAAAGAAAAGAAAGTTTCTAACGACCTCGCTACCTTCCTCTTATTTTAAATTTAATTATTAGATACTACAATCACGTTAGAATAAAAACTAAAAGTAATTACACAATAAAGAAAAGAAATCAATATTCTACTTACTTTATAATGAATTTCATTAGCCAGACCAGGCTGGTTTGTCATATCAAAGCGCGTCATATTGACTAACATTGACTTGTGTGAAGCGCCATCTATTATCCCAAAGTGAAAACTAATTTTATCAAATGTCAAAAATAAGATTTCGGTTTATAATTTCTTTTTATATTAGATCAAAAATACGTGAAATCGATGCACGATGCGTGTATGTAAGAATCATTCCATCTGTTGTCTCAAAGTGAAAATTATTTTAGTGAAATTTCCTATAAACGCATTTCACGTCAACGTTTTCCGCAAAATCACTGTTTTTTTTTTTTTAATTTTGGAATGAATAGAATTCACGTATAAAATAAAAATCAAGGCACGACAGGAATTAAGGAATTATTGAAACCGCCATCTCTTGACCAAAAGCGAAAACAATTTTATCCAAATATCCCGTAACAGTACATATTACTTTTTTCGCTGACGCTTTCAGCAATATGCCTATGTCTTTTAACCTCGCAGCGACTTTAATTCCGCAATTAAATTGAAAAACTAAAGTTAAGTTGAGAAGAGATCGTTCGGAGCGCCATCTCTTGATCGGTAATGAGACCTGTTTTTTAAGAGCTGTTGCCGCGTTAACGTTGATACTCTCGTGAATAACTTCTACTTCTGTCTTTGCAGTTTCTTTTTTAACCTAATTGAAACTCGACACTAAACGCGTCGATGAGAATTATTTAGCGCGCCATCTCTTTGTTCACTTCTCTTCACTTCACTGAAAATGAAAGTTGCCCTAATCGAACATCGAAAATGCGATTTCGTCTTCGTACTCAGTAAAAGCTTTTTAAAAAAAAAAAATATATTGGAAACAGAATCTACGCGGCAGAAACACAGAAATCATTCACAGCGCCATCTCTTGGCCGAAAGAGAAAACTATTTTATGTTTAAAAAAATTGAGTATTTTTAACAACTAATTATATTTTCAACGGAAATAAAAAGAAAGAAAGAAAGAAACTTTAGAAGATGAGCTAAATTTAATACAGGTAGTAAAGGCAGCTCGTTTTCTAAAGTGTTTTTATTTATTTCCTTTCTTTTTCAATTCTTACGAGCTAAAACTATACGGAAAGGAAATAAAAAGGTTTTCAAAGAGCATAATATATTATATAAAAGTAAATAGAGTAATATAAAATAGATACGATTTAGTAGACTCATAGTCTACCAAAAGACCCCTAGATAATAATTTATTCTAGAACGTCTAGAATCTTCCAAAGGTACACTCTTTCCAAAAAGTGGTTTGCGGGACGCCGGACAAACCTGTTAAAAATCGGGACTGTCCCGACAAAATCGGAACGTATGGTCACTTTACCCTTAATTGAGTGCATAAATTAGGTTCTATAATTTGTAAAAAGAGGGGGATATTGGATATTGCATTTGCTATGCAATAAATACCCTTAGTTGCGCGGATAAATTAGGTTCCGTGATTTGTAAAAAGAGGTGGTTTTTGGATGTTGTATTCGCCGTGCAAAAATACCCTTAATTGAGTGCTTAAATTAGGTTTCATATGGTAATTTCGGTTTCATTCCTCCGAGGATATAAAATTCGAAGAAATTCTTAATTTATTCTAGATAATAATCTATTCTAGAACGTCTAGAATCTTCAAAAGGTACACTCTTTCCAAAAAGCGGGATTTTGTAAAAGCTTTGCGGGACACGGGACAAACCGGTTAAAAATCGGAACTGTCCCGGCAAAATTGGGATGTATGGGGACCTTATTCTTAATCGAGTGCATAAATTAGGTTCCCTGATTTGTAAAAAGAGGGGAATATTGGATATTGCATTTGCTATGCAATAAATATCCTTAATTGAGTGCATAAATTAGATTCCCGGATTTATAAAACGTGGGGATATTGGATGTTGCAATTGATACGCAATAAATACTCTTAATTGAGTGCATAAATTAGGTTCCGTGAGTTGTAAAACGAGGGGATTTTTGGATGTTAAAAAATACCCCTCAGTGAGTGCTTAAATTAGGTTCAATATGGTAATTTCGGTTTCATTCTTCCGAGGATGCAAAATTCGAAGAAATCCTTAACCTCCGCTACTGGCTCTGACCTTGTACGCGTTATGATTCATCATAATTTTAAACGCAACAAATTTTTATGAAAACAATGCATCTCTGCGTATTGAATATTCGATCCTTTACCTAGATACAGTTAGCCGTATTCATAGATCATTTGAAACTAGAATACGATTTAGTATTCACGCGCAAACTTAAATCCAAAATTGCAAAGTCTGGTCCTCATACAACAGATGTTATTATAGGAATAAGAGCTGGTCGGGAATCTTTCTCTAAAAGTACAATTACTTAAGGGAGTATTAAGGACATCTATTTGTTTATTTGTATTGTTTGTTTATAAGTGAGATATTTCTTTTTCTTTTTCGAGTGAATAGGGCTTCTAATATGTTCATTTTATACGCAAATCCGCAGATATTTTCATATTTATACACATGTATCTAGATTTTAAGTTAAAATTATCTTGTAAATTTTTGATGCAATAAAGATAATTTATTATTATTATTATTATATTCGATCATCTTAATTCTGACTGAACTATCGTGGGTTAAAAAATTTAAAAATTCAAAAACGTATCGCGGATGGTGCGGGGGCCCGGATGGTTGCCCGCAACTAAGGCCGCCACTGGTCATCACACCTCACTTTTCTTTATGTAGATACGTCAAAATAAAATCAAGTCAATCCTTCTTTTTTTTTTATAAAATCGAAAATCATAAATAAACGAAAGAAAAAAAATGTTACGTATTCGCCATCCATCAATCATCGTGTCGACGACGATTTTATTTTTAGGCCCCCCATTAGATGATATCGTGGTTGTGGTAATGATGATAAGGAGGGTTGGGCTGCTCGGTTTGCCCAAAAACGTGCGCGATTGCACTGCAGGGGTCGCATCGATCGATCCGGCCTAACCGGGAAGCCCTCGAAACGAGGGAAGCAAGCGGCTCACCCCCATATCTGTCTGCGCCCATTCTCGTCTTGTTGTGACTGGATTTTACGGACGTGGGGCACGCGAGCAACCCCCCCGGAAGTACGTTCCAGAAACGACAGTGTAACATGATCAAAACGAACAACAGAGAAAGTTTTTCTTTTTTTTTTTTTGTAATTAAACCACCTTCTACTCATAATACTGCGACCGACATACTCGATGTTTGCCTAACGCTTCCAAACCCACTTTCCTACTTTAAATAATAATTTTCGGAATTTTGTTTATCATTCGATCATAACATTAATAAATAAAGCTTTGACATAATCGCGCAAGTATGTTGGTTTGTTGGGCTCGTGTTGCAAGCGGGCGCAGCGAAACGAATTAGCAATGACGACGACGGCTTGACCCCAAAGACAGAGATAACGAAAGCAATCTGGATTTATAATTTATCGAGCGAATCCAGGTTTCGGCCTCCAGCCTGTGCGACTCCAGTGAATTTATTGACCGGCCGCAGTGCGGACGAGCCGCTCTCCGAAGAAGGAAGGGAGCCTCCCATGGTTACGTCACTGCCGTCGTGACAGTGACTCACCGACTGGTTAGGTTGGCATTTTTAACGAGCTCAATTATGCACGTACCTACTTATCTAACCACCGAGTATGATGACCATATTAGGAGAACGCAAGAAATTCCGCGATACAAAAAGAAAAAGAAAAGAAGAAAAAACGAAAACGAAACGTTAAGGTCGAAGTTCAAGCTCACGTCGGTTTCTATTTAGCTCAGCACCACCCTGTAGGACCCCCTTTATAAGTAGCGTTGGGCCCTTTAGCCACCGGACCGCAGGGAGGGCGGTTGGCGCCCTTATGCAAAACAGTAACTGGCGCCCATTTCCAAAAAAAAAGACAAATTTACGTGAATTTAGTTCTCTGAAAAAAAAAAAAAATAGTATGCATCCTTTATAAACCGACCATATTAGGTTTTACAGAGTCAGTGGTTCTCCAATCATATTTCTATCCGGTTCAAGATTAAAAAACTTTTTACCTACGATTTTATTTTACTCTATTTATTTTTTTTCTTATTATTAATTTCTAGAAATTAGCTATCTTCGTTTATTCAATTTTTTTAAATTTTTTTATCGCATCTTTTCGATTCCTAAAAATTTTCTTAAATTGCTCTTGTTTTTTTTAATATTTCCAAAAAAATAGCATTCTTTTTTAATGTTATTATTCATCACATGTTTTATGTTGCTCTGTCGCTTTTTATTTTTGTTTTGTTTTGTTTTTTTTTCTCTCAAGCAGTCGTCTTTATTCGACCCGATTTCCAGAAATCAGATGCTGTTTTCTTACTTCAAAATTTCGTTAAATTGATTTCTTGTTTTGTCTTTTTTTATATCTCCAGAAAGCATTTGTTTTTTTTTTAATTTTGTGGCTGGTCACTTGTATTTATAAATTGATCGACCCCTTTTTCTTTTTCTTTTTCTTTTTCTTTTTCTTTTTCTTTTTCTTTTTCTTTTTCTTTTTCTTTTTCTTTTTCTTTTTACTTGGCCGATCGTTTTAGAAATTAACTATTTCTTTCCAGAATTTTTATTAAATTATTTTCATTTTGGTCGCAATTTGTTTTTATTTTTTTTAGAAATTATTGCTTTTTATTTTAGCCTTTCGCTTTTTGCTTTCGAAAAATTGATCGTTCTTTTATTTTTTTTAGGTTGTTCATTCAGAATTTTTTATTAAACTCTCTTGCTTTCAAATTGGTCGGTTGCTTGTTTCTATTATTGATATTTTTATTAATTAAATTCTTAGGCTTTTATTTTGGCCGATCGGTTTTTTGTTTTTTCTTTGTTTTTTTTTGTTTTTAATCTATTGTTTTTGAATTCATCACTTGTTTTAGGTTGGTCAGTCGCTTTTTGTTTTCGTTTTTTTTTTAATCAGTCATCTTTATTCGACTGATCGCTTTTTAATTCCCAGAAGCCAGCTGTTTTCATTATTTCAAAATTCCGTTAAATTTGCTCTCTTGTGTTATTGTTTGTTTTTTATATCTCCGGAAAAAAATTGTTTCTCTTGTATTATTGTTAAATTAATTATTTCTTTTCAGAATTTCTTTTTATTGTTTTCATTTTGGTCGCAATTTGTTTTTATTTTTAGAAATTGTAGCTTTTTATTTTAGCCGATTGGCTTTTGTTTTCGAGAAATTGATTGTTTTTATTTTATTTTATTTTTAAACAATTTTTATTAGAAAAATTTTATGCAAATCGTTTTTGATTGCAGTGAGAACCTCGAGCAGCCTCTGGACAGCTGTTTCAGCCCTACGTTTCTGCTGAAGAAGCCCCAAGCAGGGCTGAAACAGCTGTCCAGAGGCTGCTCGAGGTTCTCACTGCAATAAAAAACGATTTGCACAAAATTTTTCTAAAATCTTTCATTATGCTTTGACAGCAAGCATGGCCGCCTTGCATGGGGGACTCATTAGGAGCAAATCCCGCTTCAATTTGTCTATCCTACTGCAATGTTAGGTCAAAAAGCGATAGTAAGATGTCGCTATTTTATATGTTCATAATTTTTATTAGATTTATATTTCTGTTTGTTTATTCAATTTTTTTTTTATTGAACTCTTTTGCTTTCATTCGGTTGGTCGTTTGTTGTTTTTATTAAATTCTTAGGTTTTTGTTTTTGCCGATGGTTTTCTGTTTTTGTTTTGTTTTCATTCTATTGTTCTGTTTTTATTCTATTGTTCTGTCTTTATTCTATTGCAAGAAAAGTATTGCAAGTAATTCCATAGTTGGAAGACTTTTTTTCAATTTAAATAAATCTATTACATTTCCGGAATTTATATGAAAATAGTATATTATTATTAAAAAGTTTCACAAGAAGGCTTACTGTAGTACGAATGGGGTTGGAGTACGACGAGCGTAGCGATGTGAACTCGGAGTGTCCAAACAGAACGACTTTTTACAATTATTAATTTTTATTTGTGTTAAATGGAGTTAGTTAATTTAAGATTTACTTTAACTTCTAATCTTTTTTCGACCGAAGAATTTCCGTTTTTTTTTCATTTATTTTTTGGCTCTTCCTTCTCTTATTGTCTTCCCCTGTTTTCCGCATTCTTTTCTTTTTAATACAATTGTTCTATTCTCTTTTGTTTCCTGCGAATATGTTTCCATTTGCAAAAACTTTCATCGATTGTAATTTTTTTTACTTTTCCATTTTAATAACGTGAAATTGTCTTTTGTTTTCTATTAGCTTCTCTTTCTTTTTTAATTGTTCGTCTAGGTCTAGAGGTTCATTTAATTTTTTTGGTTCATCTTAGTCATCAGTTTTCTTTTGTTTTGTTTTCTTCTATTCTCTTGTTTCTCTTTTGCTTTTCTTAACAAATTGTTTTGTCTTTTCTTATATCTCCAGAAAGGATTTGTTTTTTTTTAATTTTGTGGCTCGTCACTTGTATTTATAAATTGATCGATACCTTTTTCTTTTTCTTTTTCTTTTTACTTGGCCGATCGTTTTAGAAATTAACTATTTCTTTCCAGAATTTTTATTAAATTATTTTCATTTTGGTCGCAATTTGTTTTTATTTTTTTTATATAAATTATTGCTTTTTATTTTAGACTTTCGCTTTTTGCTTTCGAAAAATTGATCGTTCTTTTATTTTTTTTTAGGTTGTTCATTCAGATTTTTTTATTAAACTCTCTTGCTTTCAAATTGGTTGGTCGCTTGTTTCTATTATTGATATTTTTATTAATTAAATTCTTAGGCTTTTATTTTGGCCGATCGTTTTTTTTTTATTTTTGTTTTGTTTTTATTCTATTGTTTTTGAATTCATCGCTTGTTTTAGGTTGGTCAGTCGCTTTTTATTTTCGTTTTTTTTTCAATCAGTCATCTTTATTCGACTGATCGCTTTTTAATTCCTAGAAGTCAGCTGTTTTCGTTACTTCAAAATTCCGTTAAATTTACTCTCTTGTATTATTGTTTTTTTTTTTATATCTCCGGAAAAAATGTTTTTTTTTTCTTAAATTCTTATATTTACATATGTAAATTGGTCGATCCTTTTTTGTTTTTATTTGTATTTGGCTAATCGCTTTTTGTATTCCGAAAATTAACTATTTCTTTTAATTGTTTTCATTTTGGTCCCAATTTGTTTTTATTTTTAGAAATTGTTCCTTTTTGTTTTAAACGATTGCCTTTTGTTTTCGAGAAATTGATTGTTTTTATTTTATTATATTTTAAACAATTTTTAATAGATTTATATTTCTGTTTATTATTTATTTGTGTTTATTCATCTTTTTTATATTAAACTCTTGCTTTCATTCGGTTGGTCGTTTATTGTTTTTATTAAATTCTTAGGTTTTTGTTTTTGCCGATGGTTTTCTGTTTTTGTTTTGTTTTCATTCTATTGTTCTGTCTTTATTCTATTGCAGAAAAAGTATTGCAAGTAATTCCATAGTTGCCAGACTTTTTTTTATTTAAATAAATCCATTACATTTCCGGAATTTATATGAAAATAGTATATTATTATAGAAGTTTCACAAGAAGGCTTACTGTAGTACGAATGGGGTTGGAGTACGACGAGCGTAGCGATGCGAACTCGGAGTGTCCAAACAGAACGACTATTTGCAATTATTAATTTTTATTTGTGCTAAATGGAATAAATTTGCATTCATGTACAGTGTGAGTGCGTAAAACTTAAATTCATTTTTATTTTGTTCGCTTGGTGTGGTACAGTTACTTGCAAAAAAAATCGAGTTCAGCGAAAATATCAAGAATACGAAATTTAGAAAGTTTTTGAAGATGTAAACCTTATGTTTTTTTTCGAAATCCAAAGTCTTATTTTGGCAACCTTACATAACCACAAACGTGTTTCATTTTTTTTTCTATTGCGGTAGTCCTCAACTGTTACTCTTATTTTCTTTAGGAGTTTTATTTTTTTTGCAATTTCAATCTTGTTAACCAAAATGATTTCTTTTATTGTTCTTGATTACTTTCATTCCACGAATTTATAAAAAAACAAAACGTTTTTTTTTTATTTATTAATGTAGATAGGACAAGACGTCAAATTATGGTTCCATACAATTTTTATAGATGGCGTCACCATAAGCAACTTTGTGTCTTACAGTTGAGGTTATGTTTTTTTTTTCTTATAGGAGAACTAGAGATCCTCTTTCTAACCACGCTTGCTCTTTCAAAGTCAAGTTTCAGGAAAAAAGTTCCATCGGTCTGAAATTAACAATATTACACAAGATGACCTAATATTATTTTCAATGTCAAATTCAAGTGTTGGCGCCAAACTTCATTTTCATTCTTTCTTACGATTGGCTGAAGTACATTTTTGCTGAAATATGGCGGAGCCAATTAAAAATGCGCGCCATTCTTCCAGACTCTTACTAGAGGGTCTCTAAAGAGAAAAGAGATCTACCTGCCACCTTTATTTAAGTCGTGAAAAATATCTGACACTATAGATTAAGTTATTTTGAAAATGGCGACATGAAGTCAATAAATGTCAAATTCTGAATGATCGAAGAGTATGTTTTTTTATATGTAGATATAAAAAAAAAATTAATACTTAACTTGTTCAAATTTGACGCTTAAATCGTGGGTCTATAAAATGTTTATAGATGGCGCCACTATAACCAATCTTTTGTCTGACAATTGAGGTTATGTTTTTTTTATATATAAGAGAAAAACATCTAACCTGCCATCTTTATTCAAATTGTGAAAAATATGTGGAACTAAACATAAAATGAAATGTTCATCATTGAACATTACTTTTTAAATTATTTTCAAAATGACAACATGAAGTTAGTAAATGCGAAATTCTGAATGATCGAGGAATACATTTTTTATAATTAAAGAAAATAATACTTAGCTTATTCAAATTTGGCGCTGAAATTATGACTGGCGAAATAGTATACAGGATGTTACATGTATTTTCGTCCTTGTTATCTCGTAAAGGCATTGTTCACTTGTTTTTCAGACTGCATCGTTGCAATCACCGTCAAAAATACCACTTCTATTTGTTTGCTAATTTAACCGAATGCGTCGCTAGCATAAAAAAGTTAGCAATAATACCAACTTAAATTTGATAACAAATTTTCATTACGCTTTGTCAGCAAGCATGTCCGCCTTGCATGGGATGTCTTATTACGTAGCAAACTGGTTTCAATTTGTCAGTCCTACTGCAATGTTAGGTCAAAATGCGATCGTAGGATGTCGCTGTTTAAACTATTGAATTTGATGAACAAGGAACTCGAAAACTACTTGCGCTAGACCCATCATGCGACACATGAATTCAGGCTAGAATTTACCCGCGAATTGAAATACGCAATAATATACGGGGTGTGCCGTTAAAAAAATGTAAGTTCGGATTAAATTTCGATAAAACGAAGTGCGATTGTTTTTCGGTGAATTGTATCTGATTCTTTGGGAAAATATTTTTCAACTTTCGTACGCAACTTTTTTC
Source organism: Prosopocoilus inquinatus (assembly GCA_036172665.1). NCBI lineage: Eukaryota > Metazoa > Arthropoda > Insecta > Coleoptera > Lucanidae > Prosopocoilus > Prosopocoilus inquinatus. The sequence continues at coordinate 10,317,950 of CM069877.1, forward strand.
AAGACCTTCAGATAGGAGCGCAAATAAAAAAGAAAGATGACTGAAGCTACCGTTTTGTCCTAAAAATCAAAGCAAAAACGGGAGAATCGCGGTTTATTGTACCAGCGGTGGTGATTGCTACAAGAAAACAACAATTTCATCAAAATAAAAGCCAACATTATGATTTTTCAAACGGAACGCACTGTTTATCATTGCGTTTTTGTATTCGCAAGTAAATTCTAGCCTGAAATCATGTGTCGCAACATAGGTCTACGACGAGCGGTTCTCGAGCGCCATCGTTGACCTTGAACAAAGAGCTCGAAAACTACTCGTGCTAGACCCATCATGCGACACATGAATTCAGGCTAGAATTTACCGGCGAATTCAAATATGCAATAATATACGGGGTGTGCCGTTAAAAAAAAACGGAAGTTCAAATATTATATCTCGATAAGGCGATATTCGATTGTTTCTCGGTGAGCGATAATCAATTCTTTGGAAAAACACTTGCAAATTTTACATTCAACTTTTTTTCTAGACTTTTAAATAAAAGCGCGAATAAAAAAGAGTAAAATTTAAGCGCGAAAATGAGAATGGAAAAAACAAAATGCTCCCGTTTCATTTTAAAATTCATTCGTGTAAAAAGGGCGCTGAAAATTGTTTAGCCCGCGGTGCCGAAAAATCTGGATCCGACCCTGAGCTTCATCATACATAAGATAAGTAAGTAGGTAAGTAAATGCGTTTCTTGAACTTGAAGCGCCTTAAGAAGTATTGAAATTTTCTTCAGTTGGCATTCCTTTGCCAGGCCTTCCATTCGCTCGACTTATCAATTTAATAATAAATCAAGCCGCAATGTAATTTTCTTCTGCGATCGCTCGCCATCTCTTATCGTGTGCTCCCCCGGGCGATAAACTCACGACCTATAAAAGCTATTTTAAAGCCTAAAAATAGCTTCCGAACGAACAAATTGCCGGTGAGCGTGCGAGGAATGCGTAAAAAAACGAAAACGCAAGAGGAATTGATTCTTGATACAAAAAACAAAAAAAAAACAACACTGAAATCGTTAGTATTCGGGTTTACGTGTACATACCGAATGTTTCATCGAAACTCGAAAAAAGAAAGGAACCGCAGACGAAACAAGAACGACCGAGGAAAAAACAAGAACATTTTACCTCAAAAACGATATAACCTACATTTCAGTCCACCCCCTTTATAATATCTCCCCTAGTTTTGCACACAATCGCCGCCACTGCGTCGTAGGCCACGCGGAATTCAAAATTGCATGAAGGCAAAAGCCGCAGACGAAACAAAAAACAAGAACAATTCAACTCAAAAAGAAACATACGTACGATATAACCTACATGTCAGCCCACCCCCTTAATAATATCTCCCCTAGTTTTGAAAACAATCGCCGCCACTGCGTCGCAAGTCACGCGGAATTCAGAATTGCACGAAGTCCCTACGCAATAAAAAAATGAAACGTTCTGTGCTGCTCAAGACTTTCGTGACTTTACGTAGCCAGAATTTCACTAACGGGTAAAGGGCCCGGGAGTCACTTTATAATTTTTGTTTTGTTAATTAATGCTTTTCAAAAGTAAATCGAAGTTTATTAATATCCGCCTCCCCTCGCCGAAATTAACAACATAGGCGTCGGGCGTTGTGGGAGGGAGGGGTTGGGGTGTACAGACACAAACATTTGTGTGCACATGCTACACGTTACGCGGTTGTAGCTGGAGTATTGATTGCGCCCCGTCAGCGAGGGGTCAACGCTCTACGCCGTTGCCGGGTCACGTAAATCATAATTACGTGCGCCAGTCATCGAATTAAGAGTTAATTTAATTAAGAAGAACAATAATTAATTTACGGGGCGACGCCTCGATTGTTTGTTGTGGTTTGGGTGGGGCCAACTCGCAACCTCAAACATACGTAGAGAATTCGATGTAGAAAAAAGACAACTATATTCTGCTCTATGTTGTGTACGTCCATGGTGTTTTTTAAGTAAAAGATCGGTCACGTTTTGTATTATATTGACACCCTGTATACACATTTTTTTCTCTTTCATAAATTATATATAGATAACTGTATTCTGCTCTATGTTGTGTACGTCCATGGTGTTTTTAAGTAAAAGATCGATCGCGTTTTGTATTATTGTGACACCCTGTATACACATTTTTTTGCTCTTTCATAAATTGTCACGCGAAGTTTTCATAAATCTTTTATTTTATTGGCGTAACTTAACTCGCTATAAGTTATATTAAAAGTGAGTTCGAATCCTACTGACTGCGCCACGTTGCGTTTCTAATTTATCTTCTTTATTAGTAAAAGCTTTGTTCGTCAACAGGTAGATGTTTTGTTGTCTTTTTCTTGTTGTTGTCGATCAAAGGGCCGCACATTCGCACTAAAAAAAATTAAACAGAAAGTGTAAAAAAGAAATTTCGTGCTCAAATTCTTTCCTTCTGCATTAAAAATAAATAAATAAATAAAAACCGTTTAAATTAAATATAAAATATTTTGCTGTTATTTTTTATTTTTGAGTTGATTGGGTAGCCCCCCCACCCCCCCTCCCACCAACAGTGTGAGTTAGTTCAGAGCTCCACTTAATTAAAGCACGCAATGAAAAAAAGACAAAAATAAAAACAATTTCAATTGAAAGAAAAAAAAATTGCATTATTTATTTGTGTTATTAATTAAGGGCGCCATTTATGCAAAAGGCCCCCATTAAGCAATAAAGAAATATATATAAATAAAAACAATTTAAACAGAAATTTTAAGACGGAAAAAATGTATTTTTTTAAATTTATTTTGTTGTTATTTTTAAGTTAATCGGATAGCCCCTCCCCCTCCACCAACAGTATTAGTTCAGGGCTCCGCTTTATGAAAGCGCCCCTACTTCCCAATAAAAAAAACATTAAAATAAAAATCACACAACAAAACACTGCATAATTTATTTTTAAGTCCCCCCATCCAAACAGTGTTAGTTCAGGCCCCGTTTAATCAAAGAGACCCCCCCCCCCTCTTCAGAATACAAAAAAAAAACATAAAACTAAAAACAATGTAAAATAGGACAGAATTTAAGAAATGAGTAATTTTTTAGTTGATTGGGTAGCTCCACTCCCCCCTCCCCCTCCTCCCCGGCCCAACAGTTAATTAAAGAACCTGGTTAACTAAAGGGCCCTCATAAAGCAATAAAAATTATGTAAAAATAAAAGCAATTTAAATTGACAGTTCGAGACGGAAAAATTGTATTATTATTTTTTAGTTGATTGGGTAGCCCCCCTCCCCCAAAGCAAATAGTGTTAATCCAAGGTACCGTTTAATTAAATAACCCCCCCCTCCCCGCAATAAAAAATAAAAACAATTATACAAAAAATTAAAAAATAGGACCCCTTTTTATCAAAGAGCCACCCTCCCCCCTTAGCAACAAAAATTAATAAAAGCAGTTTAAATTAACTTTTAAAACAATTTGTTTTAAAAGTTAACGACTGAAAAAATGAATAATTTATTTGCGAGTTGATTGCGTAGTCCCTCCTCCCCAACAGTGTTGGTTAAGTAAGGACCCCACTTAAGCAAAGGGAAAGCGGCCCCTAATAAAGAACAAAAAAAATATATAAAAATAAAAACAATTTAAATTAAAAGTTTAAAGCGGAAAAAATGTATTATTATTTTTTTAAGTTGATTGGGTAGCCCCCGCCCCGTACTAAATAGTGTTAGTCCGAGGTATCGTTTAATTAAATAACCCCCCTCCCACAATAAAAAAAATTAAAACAATATAAATTGATCGAAAAAATAAACTACAATTCTTTTCGTACCCAAATTTCAAAAATGTGATTGGTAGTAGTCCCCACCAAAAAAAAAAAAACACAGGGCTCCGTTTTATCAAAGTTTTATACCCCCGCCCCCATCTCAAAAAAAAATAATAAAAACAATCTAAATTAAACAATTTAAATTAAAATTTTCATAATAATAGCAATACAAAAATATATGTATAAAAATAAAGACAATTTAAATTGAAAGTTTAAGACGGAAAAATTGTATTATTTTTTAATTGTTTAACCCCCCAAAAAAAAAAGAAAAACCAAATAGTGGTATTTAATTAAAAAGCCCTCCTCACTGTAAAAAATAAAAACAATTTAAATCAAATTAAATATAATCAAAGGGTCCCTATTAAACAATAAAAAAAGTATAAAAATAAATTGACAGTTCAAAACAGAAAAAGGTATCATTATTAATTTTTTTTTTTTTTTTTGAGGGAATTGATTAGCCCTTCCCTCCCCATCCAAACCAAATACTGTTAGTCCAAGGCACCGTTTTATTAAAAAGAATTTAATTTTAGAGAAAGAATAAACTGTACAATTTTTTGGTATCCAAATTTGAGTATCTAAAAGAAATAGGGCTCCGTTTTTTTATCAAAGAGCCCCCCCCCCCTCTCCCCTCGCAATAAAAAGTAATGAAAAACAATTTAAATTAAACTAGAAACAATTTAAATTAAAAGTTTAAGACGGAAAAAATTTAAAATTTATTTGTCAATTAATTGGGTAGGCTCCCGCTCCCCCAAACGGTGTTAGTTAATTAAGGACCCCATTTAACCTAGGGGCCCTCATTAAGCAATCAAAAAATGTATAAAAATAAAAACAATTAAATTGAAATTTTAATTGTATTTTTCTTGAGTTGATTGGGTGCCCCCCTTCAACAAATAGTGTTGGTCCAGTCCCCCAACCCCGCAATAAAAAAATAAAAACAACTTATATTAAAAGAAAAATATTTTATACATACAATTTTTTGTACTCTCAAATTTGAATTGATTAGGTAGTCCCCCCACAAAAAATAGAGCCCCATTTTATCAAAGAGCCCCTTCACCCTTCGCAATAAAAAAACAGCTTATATTAAACTAAAAACAATTAAAAAAAAAAAATTAAGGTAGTCTTCCCCCCCTCCCTCTCCCACAAAAACAGTGTTAGTTAATTAAGGACGCGAATTAATCAAACGGTCCTCATTAAGCAATAAAATAAATGTGTAAAAATACAAACAATTAAAACGGAAAATTTAAGGCGGAAAAATTGTATTTTTTTGAGTTAATTGGGTAGCCCCCTTCTCTTCCCAACAAATAGTGTTAGTCAAAAATAGCGTTTAATTAAGTAGCCCCCATTAAGCAATAAAAAAATATATAAAAATAAAAACAATTTAAATTAAAAGCTCAAGACAGAAGAATTGTATAATTTTTCTTTTTTGAATTAATTTAGTGTTAGTCCTAGTCACCGTTTAATTAAATCCCCACCCCCCTCCCCCCACACAATAAGAAAAGCTTGAAAGAAAACTTAAAAGAAAACATAAACTGAACAATTTCGTACCCAGATTTATTTGAGTTGATTAGGTTACCCCCAAAGGATTTTTTTAATTTTTTTTATCAAAGAGCTACCCCACCCTCTTCGCAATTTCGCAATAAAAAAAATTATAAGAAAATTGAATTGTGAGTTTCAGGAGAAAAAAATTAAACAAAACAAACTTTTCATGCCCAAACTTGGATTAAGCGGTAGGCCCCCAAACAGTGTTAATCCATGGCCCCCTAATTGACAGTCCGCCCCTGTATAAACGTAGGCGGTCTCCAAAAAGATGTCGCACCTTTCGCGATGTATGGTAGATCATCACTGCCAAATTATTATTATTTTTTCAAATTATGCATATTATATTTTTTATTTTTATTTTATTTTTTGTCTTGCTCTTTTACATTAAATTTATCTCTTACGATTACCATTCACGTTCTCGTTTTTTTCATTTCTTCTCTTTTCCTTTGGCGGATCAATTGTCCGCAGTCATCCTGTGTGGAGAAGACCGTCCAAATTTTTTTGTAAATTTGTTTTTCGCCCAGCCAGTTTATCGCCGCCCGTAAAACAAAATCCGATTTCTTTCTTTTGATGTATTTGTTTGTGTGTGCGTTCTTCGAAGGCAAGAAGACCATATGCGGCCACCTCCGTCTTGACCATATGCTGTTCAACCCACATTCAAGTATCGAAAACACTTTCAATTGCCAAATATGGCAAGACCACCGGCCGGCGAGCTGACGCCCTTATCAAAGCCCCCCCTTCGCCCCCGCCCATGAATCCCATAAAGCGCCGTGTGTCAATTACGTAAAAATGATTTTTGGAAATCCGAGCACACATCTAATTAATCACGTATAGGTGTATATAAAGTCCACCATCCTATAAGGTATACACGGACAACAACATTCCTATTTGCTACTTGAGCTGGAGACTAGAGTATAGTTCGTTTTTGCAAAAATGCCGCGTGACGTCAGAAATGTCAACGATTATACTATAAATTCAATGCAATGAGAAAGAGGAACAAAATGAATAACGAGGGAAATTTATGTATTATTAATAACCAACCAGTAAATACACGAATTTAATGACGAAGCAAGAAAAGGAAGAAGAAGAAGAAGAGAATTGAAAAACGTCACACGTGCGCCGGATTAAAGTCTCTCTGCGAACGCTCGTCCACGTACTGGGTGCGCTCCTGGCGGAAGAAGGCGATCTTCTTTATCTTATCCATCAGGTCCGGATAAGGTAGGATCGCCTTGGTGAACTCCTTGCGGTCGAGGCGGTAGAGTTCGCACATCTCTACCGCCACGACCGAGGCTTCTCTCAGATTGTCCTCCTTCACCAGCGCGATCTCGCCGAAGTAGTCGCCGTCTTCCAAGTGACATATCTAAAGAAAACATTAAAGGAGGGGGAAGCTCAGTTATTATTAGTAGAGATCGGAATCACATATTTTGACGTCATCACTAGGTGGCGGCGGCTTCAATGTTGCCAACCGTACGTTTATATTCGAACTCGTTCTTAACAGTATTTGCGTTTAGATCTAATTTCTCAAGAATAATTAATAATAATAACCAAATTAAATTGACAGATGAAGCAAAAAATAATTTAAAAAAGGAAAATGAGTGAACGAGCGAGCAATCAGAATAAAAAAAACAAAAACATGAAAAATGTTTCTGATAATCGAGAAACACAATCGAAGCGAGGAAAAATAAAGTTTCTAAAGAAATTAAAATTATTTAATTTCGGAAAAATTTAATAGTAATTCGAAATAATGGAAAACAAATGAAGAACGATTTCTCAAGAAGTAATTAATGATTCCAAAAAAAACAAATGAAATCGACAGATAAAGAAAACATACTATTAAAAAAAGAAAATGAGTGAACGAGCAATCAGAAATGAAAAAAGAAACATGAAAAATGTTTCTGATGTTCGAGAGACAAAACCGAAGCGGAAAAAAATAAAATTTCTAAGGAAATTATAATTATTTCATTTCGAAAAAATGGTAAGTAATTCAAAATAATAGAGAAAAGTGAGGAACGATTTCTCAAGGATGAAATAAAACTAATAGTTCCAAACAATCCGAATTAAATCGATAGATAAAGCAAAAAAAAATAAACATATAAAATAGCGACATTCTACTATCGCTTTTTGACCTAACATTGCAGTAGGATAGACAAATTGAAGCGGGATTTGCTCCTAATGAGTCCCCCATGCAAGGCGGCCATGCTTGCTGTCAAAACATAATGAAAGATTTTAGAAAAATTTTGTGCAAATCGTTTTTGATTGCAGTGAGAACCTCGAGCAGCCTCTGGACAGCTGTTTCAGCCCTGCTTGGGGCTTCTTCAGCAGAAACGTAGCTCGACATTCCCACTGCAGACCAAAAACGACTTGCCCAATTTATTCTTACATCGCTTTTGCGAATAAATTGGGCAAGTCGTTTTTGGTCTGCAGTGGGAATGTCGAGCTACGTTTCTGCTGAAGAAGCCCCAAGCAGGGCTGAAACAGCTGTCCAGAGGCTGCTCGAGGTTCTCACTGCAATCAAAAACGATTTGCACAAAATTTTTCTAAAATAATAACAAAAAAAAATACTTAAGAAAAGAAAATGAGTGAACTAGCAATCAGAAACGAAAAAAAAAACATGAAAAATGTTTCTGATGATCGAGCTTGAGAAAATAAAATTTCTAAAAAAGTGACAATTATTTAATTTCGGAGAATGGTAAGTAATTCAAAATAATGAAAAAAAAAATGAAGGACGATTTCCCAAGTAAAGAGTAACTAATGATTCCAAACAATCCAAATGAAATTTACAGATAAAGCAAAAAATACTTAAGAAAAAAGAAAATGAGAAAAAAAAACATGAAAAATGTTTCTGATAATCGAGAAACAGGAGCGAGGAAAAATAAAATTTCTTAAGAAATTCTAATTATTTAATTTGAGAAAAATGTTAAGTAATTCAAAATAATGGAAAACAAATGAAGAACGATTTCTCAAGGAAAAAGTAAGTAACGATTCCAAACAAACCAAATGAAATCGAAAGATAAAGCAAAAGATACTTCAAAAAAAAAGAAAACGAATGACCGAGCAATCAAAAAAACGAAAAAAAAACATGAAAAATGTTTCTGATGATCGAGAGACAAAATCGAAGCGGGAAAAATAAAATTTCTAAAGTTATATATTATAATTATTTAATTCCTGAAAAATGATGATAAGTCATTCAAAATAATCAAAGAAATGAGGAACGTTTTTGTAAATCAGGGGGGAAAAAAACTAAAAATTAATTTACATCCACAAATTTGGTTAGTTTTACGCCCTCTATTACAGAAAATGGAAAACAAATTTAAATTGGCACAGCGGAGCACGTTCAGAAACTCTATCTTAAGTCCGATCTAGAGTCTCCTGCCTATGCAAAATTTTACTTATTTTTCTTTTGCACTGATTTTAGAAAAGTAAATTAAAGCAAAGAAAATTGCCACTTTTCTCAAAAAAAAAAATTATTTTTGAAACTTGGCCCATTCTTAAGTCCAGTGGCGGCCTTAGGGATGGGCGAGCCGGGCAACCGCCCGGAGTTCCGCGCTTTTTATTTTTTCTCAGAAAATAACCTGCTAACCTTGACTTGCATTTATTTCCGATTGCACAATCTTAGGAAACCGAGTGGGAAAGCGCTTCATGCCGCACATATTTCGTCGGCTTTTATTGTGTTTAGAAACAGTTTCCTTACCATTGTCTTCGTCGCTGGAACATTTAAATTCGTAATAATTCAAATGCTCTCACGCATTGTGTTTTACACAAACGCTTTCGTGCATTCGTTTTAAAATATTCCGGCCAGGAAATGGTATAAAATTCTCAGTGCATCGACACTTTTATTTTGTGGTTTTAGGGCCGTTTTCGTAATAGGACTTTAAATTTAATTTACTTACTTTAAATGTAAAGTTACTTTAACCTAGGAAGGTACATTGGTCTCCCTATCCTTAAAGTGACTTTAAATTAAAGCTTCCTTAAAGTTTGATTCTGTAAACGGCCATTAATTAAATATCTTTTGGAGTTTCTGTTTTCAGATAGAATTGCCTCATCTTTTGTAGACGCTCGCAAACGCAGTTCATCTGTTTCGGGAGAACCGTTCGATATGATTGTTAACTAGTTATGACTAGTTAACCCGGTTAACTAGTCATAAAAAACTTCGCCAACATCTTTTTCTACTGGACTAAAGCTCTTTGAGAATTACATTTTTTGTGAGTTGTTATTTCAACGGAAAAATTAAAATTGCGATCCCACTTGACCTTTAACGCGATTGGGTTTTCTTTACGTCAAGTGAAATGCAGTTGGTTCCTGCTGACGTCATGATGATTCCAATTCGTGCAAACCCTTAGACACGGACACATGAAATTATTTCATATTTACTTTTACGACAGAAGAAATATACAATTTATTTGTGAGTTGATCGGGTAGCCTCCCATTCCTCCAAAAAATGTTAGCAGTTAATTAAGGGACCCATTTAACCCAGGGGCCCCCATCAAGCAATAAAAATGTTTAAGACAGAAAAATTGCATTTTTCTTGAGTTACAAATTAAAGGGAAGGATAGTGTAATTAAATTAATTAAGGAAAGAACTAGTAACAGGAGGACAAAAAAAATCTGTCACATTCGGGAATCGAACCCGGGATTCATCGGTTATAAGCGGCATGTAACCGATGTGTCCCGGGTTCGATTCTTGCATGTGACAGAATTTTTCTGTCCTCCTGTTAGTGGTTCTTTTCTTAATTAATTCCTTCTTGCGTTAATTGAGTAACCGCCCCCCCCCCCCAACAAATAGTATTAGTCAAAGATACCGTTTAATTAAAATTAAATAGCCCTCCGCAATAATAAAAAAATAAAAACAATTTAAATTGAAAGACGAAAATAAACCAGATATTTTTTTCGTATGCAAACCTCAAATTTCAGTTGCCTATGTAAGTAACTCCCCCCCCCCTCCCTCAAAAAAAAAATAGGACCGCGTTTTATGCCCCGCCTTCGCAATAAAAAATAATAAAAACAATTTAAATCAAAAGTTTAAGACAGAAAAATGTTGAGTTGATTGGGTAGCCCTTCCCCCCATCCCCCAACACCAACAGTATATTAGTTAATTGTGGACCCCATTTAACAATTTAAACTAATAGACAAAAATAAACTAGACAATTTTTTCGTACCCAAAATCTAAATTTCAGTTCCCTCTGTAACCCCACTCCCAAAAAAAATAGGACCGCGTTGTATCCCCCGCCCTCGCAATAAAAAATAATAAAAACAATTTAAATTCAAATAAAAACAATTTAAATCAAAAGTTTAAGACAGAAAATATTGAGTTAATTGGGTAGCTCCCCCCCCCCCCCCCTCAACAATATATTAGTCAATTAGGACTCCATTAAGACCGAAGGGCTCCCATTAAGCAATAAAAATAAATATAAATAAAAACAATTTACATTAATTGAAAGTTTCAGAGAGAAAAATTGAATTATTATTTCTTTTTGAGTTGGTAGGGTAGCTACCCCCTCCCCCCCCTCCTGCTCCCAAACCAAATAGTGCTAGTCCAAGGTACCCGCAATAAAAAAATTAAAACAATTTAAATTTAAAGAAAAACTAAAGAATATTGTATCCAAATTTGACTTGATTGGATTGCCTCCACCCCTCGCTCCCAAGAAAAAAAATTTGAAACTTAATCCTGTCTTAAGTTTCCTTCGCACGCAAAATTTTATTTAATTTTTTTTACCCCTATTTATTTTAAAAAATAAATAGGGGTACAATTTTCGTATCAAAAAAAATTATTTTTTCAAAAAAAAAAACAACTAACTTTGAAACTTGGTGAGTTGGCAGCACTGCGCCGCCGCATTATGAAGAACAGGCGCGAGCCAAATTTTCAATTTAGGGCGTCCCCCAAAAAAAGTCGATTAAGTTAACGTTGGCGGGCGATTTTTGATAACGTTTCAGTAATAAAAAAAATTATTAACTTTCCAACGATTCTCGATTTTCTTTTTTCTTTCGATTTGTCACTTTCTTCCACCCCCGTCTGCACGCTTACATTTGTATAACAATTACTTGATTTAATTTAATTCAAATTTAATTAATTCCGGCGACCCAACTGACAATCCTACTTTTATCAAAAAAAAAAAACGAATTTTGAATTTTGGTAAGTTGGCAGCACTGCCGTCGCATTTGAAAGATAGGAATATTTCAGGAGAGACCGCGTAATAAAAAAAAAAACTAGAATTAGAAGTTATATTGTATACAAACCGAACTCCTATTGATGACGTCAAAATATGCGATTCCGATCGCTAGTGATTAGATTAGAGCGAAATAATTGGAAAGTGGTCCAAATTAAAAAAAAAAGAAAATAAAACCTCGGTTCCGTGTTTGGTGTAGATGGCGACACATCCGCTCGCGATGAAGTACATGCCGTTTCCCGTGGTGTTCGCTTTTATGATGACGTCATTGACCAGGTAGATGTCGGTGGCTAGGGCGGACACGATGCGTATAATCAGGGGCAAGGGTAGGTTCTTGAAGAACTCCACGTTCTCCACCAGTTTTCGACAGCTATGCATCACAATCTCCTGCAAAACGCAATTATTAATTAAAACGATCTCGAATACAGGGTGATTCAGAATAAGTGTGCGACCCGTTAGGAGCCGATTGACTAAGGTCACGTCATTTTATAACTACCTGTCGAAGTTGTCCTGAGATCGCGTTCAAGATCTCCGACTCCCTGAAGTAGCTCTTCTGGAACCGAAACTCGTAGTAGCCAATCAGTCTCCTCTGCAACATTTCGGGTAACTGCTTGTGTCTCATGTACTCCCTCAGCTGGCGAACCATCTCCCTGTACTTGTGCGTGGAGGAACCAGTGCTGGCCACCACGTCCAAAAATTGGGCTAAACAGAAAACGACCCCCCGCCCCTTAATCATATCCTTTCAAGCAAAACAAAGTAAAAAAAGAAAGAAAAAAATCATTTGTAGCTCACATATGAGAAAGAAGAATATGACCCTGGACAAGAACCAGACCACTATGACGTAAATGCGCAGCCCCGTGTTGACTATGGGGATCCCCTGCGCGGAATTGCTCACGAGGTGGATCGTCCTGTATAAGGAACCCAAATAGGCAGTGCCGGCGTCTACGGGGACGTTATTTTTATTCCTTAAAAAAAAATAACATAAAATAAACAAAATGTTATACGTAAAAATTTAGGAACTTAAAATGATTTTGGGGTTGAAACCAGGGGCGGACTCTGTTTTTTTAATTAGGCCGTCAGGCTCATTCTACCATCAAGGGCACATTTTCTTGTTCTATCCGGTGTTCATTTGTTCGATCAGGTGTACTAATTTCATTTTTTAAAGTTTCGGTTCAATTCTCGGCACTAGTAATAATCAGGGAAAAGAATTCGACCCACTTAGTGTTGGACACTTTTTAATCGAATGTATTACTTATTCCTTCCGGGGCTCCGATGCATTTAAATTGCTATTGAGTAGGAGGGGAAGAGTTTTAGTGCGAGTGTTCGTACTTCGCAGAAGATACTCTGAGCGGGGACTAGTACAGTCCGAAGACTAAATTTTCGTACTGCTCGCGGAACAAGTGCGCCGATTTCTTATCTCTGGTAATAATAATAACCTAAACAATAATTATTCCTGACAAATGGTTTTTAATTTCAGTGGATCCCTCGAGCATCCTCTGTACAGCTGTTTCAGCCCTATTTGGGGCTTCGTCAGCAGGATGTCGCTGTTTAAATTTTTCAATAGTTACAAAATTTAAAAAAAAATAACTTAGGTTGTATGTAAAGGTCCACTCAGTTTGCTCGAACAATCATGAAAGTAGCAAAAAAATGGTAATTGTCAAAATATAGTGTTCTTAACTTGTGAGTTAAATGAAGATGGCGGCTTAGCCGTCGAAATGCTTATATCTACGGATGTAAACTAATAATTTTGAGTTTTTTTTAATTTTCTCAACAGTCACAGTCTAAGGCGAATACGCGTGAGTGTAATGTAACAAGTGGACATAAGACTGTGACTTTTCTTAACTTGAAATTTTAGGTTTTCAAATATTTACATTATACAGGGTGAATAAAAAGTAAAGGGCACCGATTGTGCAGCCGCTATTATTGGTTTTACAAAAAAAGTCCTAAATGAGAATTTTTCATTTTTCTTTCTTTATCACCAAATTGTTTTTTGTTTTAGTTTTACATTTCCTTTCGCGCTTCCCTTCTTTTTTTACCTACCAATTACTTCATTTGTTTTAAGTATCAATGGATTGCCTATTCTGCAGAATACCTAGACTTGTGAGTGTATTGACGGTGTTGGCTTAGCTGTCGAAATACGCAAATCTGCGGATTTAGACTTAATAATTGTGAGAGTTTATTTTTTATTTCTCAACAGTCACAGTCTAAGGCAAATACGCGCTGGTTTAGGGTAACAAGCGGATATAAGACTGTGACTTTTCTAAACTTGAAATTTTAGATTTTCAAATATTTGCGTTATAAAGGGTGAATAAAATGTAATTAGACTATTTCATTTGTTTTAAGCATCAATCAGTTGCCTATCATGCAGAATACATTTTGCCGTTCTGGATTGTCATTTAGATTTTGTTGCCTCTTTTTTTTCGTTCGTTCGTTATGATTTCTGCGTCGTTTTTCTTTTATTTCTCCTCATCACCCAAGGGTTGCTTGTTTGTTGGTCTTTCCTTGTGTTGTCTTTTGTTTTTTTTTTTTTTTTAATAAAGGGCAGGGTATTTTTTTGTTCTGAAAAATCACCGTGTCGTTTTCGTTTTTCTTTTGTCTATCTTTTGGTTTTATTAATTTTTTTAATAGAACGCCTTGTGACTTCTGCGTCGTTTTCCTTTTGTTTCTCCTTGTCAACCAACGGTTGTTTGTTTACTGGTCTTTTCTTGCGTTTTTTTTACTTATTCTTTTGTTCTCAAATCACCGTGTCGTTCTCGTTTTCTTTGTCTGTCTTTTGTTTTTATTTATTTTGTTTTATCGAACGCCCCGTGATTTCTGTGTTATTACTATTTTGTTTCTCCTCCTTAACCAACTGTTGCTTGTTTGTTGATCTTTCCGCGCGTTCTTTTAAAATAAATGGCAGCAGCAGCGTTCTTTTTTTGTTCTCAAATCATTTTCATTTCAATTTTTTTGCTTTGCTTTGTTTATCAAACAATTTCTTTTTCATTTATTTTCAATTCAGTTTTCGATCAAAACATTTTTAGTGCTTCATCTACTTTTTTGTTCGACGCAGATTTGTTAATTTTTTTATCCGCGCAGTAACAGACTGTCCTTTGTTTTACATATATTTTCATTACTTTTTTAAATTTGTTTGCAAATCAATAATTATTTGCTTCACCCCCCCCCCCCCCCCCGCGCGTTTTCCTTACCCAGATTATTTAATGTCATCGGTAATTTATTTCGTTCCACTTCGTTAGAAGTGATCACCTTTTGTTTATCTTCTTTTTTCGTTCTTTTTAATCAAACAACTGTTGTTTCTTTTCATTTGTTTTTTTTTCTTTCAATTTTTGATGTTTTTAGTTCTTCATCTGTTTTTTTTTTTTTTTTGTTTAAAGTGAGTCTTGTTGATTTTCTTCTCCGGCCAGGAACACACTGCCTTTTGTTTTGCTTATTTTCCATAACTTTTTTTCAAATTTGTTTGCAAATCAGTAATTGTTTCCTTCCTTTTTCTCCGCCTCGATTATTTAATCTCATTTGCGTTTCGTTCCACTTCGTTAGGAATGATCTTCTTTTGTTTATCTTCTTTAATAAAAGTCTCTTTCGGTTTCTTTTGTTTTTCTCTCTCTCTCTCTCTCTCAATAAATTGTTACTTTCCGACCCCATTTGCTTTTCTTTTAATTTAATTCACGTGATTTACATTTTTCTGTTGATTTCCATTTATCTCGCCGTACGACGCTCTTCGTTCATCAGTTGATCGTCTTCTGTTTTTGTTTTTTTTTGAAGATTGTCTCTGCTTCGTTTTGCTTTTGTTGAAAAAATTCTCTTTTTGGTCTGTTTTAGTGTAGAAATTGCCTTTTCGATTAGCTCGTCGTTTGCTTTCTTTTCCTTCTGTGCTTCTAGGTTTTTCTTTTTTTTTAATTCTTTTTTCACTGGCAAAACATCTTTTTTGATTCTCTTCGATAATAAAGGTTTCGTTCTCGTTTCACGTTCTTCAATTGTTTTGTCGCATGTCCTTCATGTCACGTATATTCCATCAAGTGCTCATTTGTTCGATTAGGTGTTCATCTGTTCTATCAGGTGTTTATCTGAACTAAAAAGAAAGCTCATCGAATAACTTCTGAATTGCTTGCAGGTGACATTCGAAGATTTCGTTTTTCCATCGGCGATCCGCGAGTAATCCGAACCGGAAGTGATCTGAAGTCGCTTTAGGTTATGTTAGGTTAGGTTATAAGCGAAACGCTACAATTGTTTGACGTTCATCATCTGTCAAACGTCAACAAGCAAGGTTATAAGCAAACCACCACCGACCGTTTGAACGCTGTCATCATCCCTCAAACCTCCAATGGTTAGGTTATGTTTGGTTAATTAAAAGCAGTTTGACAACTATCATCATCCGTCAAACGTCAAACGCTGTAGGAAATAATCCCTTTTCTCTTCATCAAAG
Source organism: Prosopocoilus inquinatus (assembly GCA_036172665.1). NCBI lineage: Eukaryota > Metazoa > Arthropoda > Insecta > Coleoptera > Lucanidae > Prosopocoilus > Prosopocoilus inquinatus. The sequence continues at coordinate 10,333,857 of CM069877.1, forward strand.
ACATAACCGTACAATCTTTTCAAATGAACGGTCGTTATTATTATTATTTACATATTTACGGGAAAAAAAGTCGAAGCAAAGTAAAAGAAAATTTATGAAGTGTGCTTACTTGAAAAAGAAGAAATTATCTCTCCTTACTTCCCGACCGCTGTAGTTCTCCAGCTTGATGTAACCCCCGAATATCGTCATGTTGATGCAGGTGATCACGTGCGTGTACAGCAGGTAACAAAACATGGATTGCATCACCTTATACACCGCATAGTTAATGTTGAAGGCCTGAAAGTATGCGCAAGCAATGTTGGGGTAGTTTCGAGAACATGCAGGCAATGCTTTAAGTTGGTTAGATTGCAATGGAGGAGTATCCTCGGGAGGTATAGCTATTTCCGACATAATTGGAGTCTCATCAGTAGAAGAGCGCATCGAGGACCCCACTCGTCTGACTAGAGCTTCGGTCGGAGAGTTTAAGGTCAAAACACAAATAAAAAAAGGAAAAGCACTGCTTGTCCCAACCAGATCAATTCGTTCTATTTTAAGTGGGACACATTCATAAAGTGACAACTCACTAGGTGACGTCCCGACGTCACTCTAAGTATAAAAAATATTTTTTTTATATCGACCAACCGCCTAGAATGAATTTGGCCGAAATTTGGTACCTATTCTCGTCCGATCAAGCGTGGGGCTTTAAATTTGTCCCAACTCACTTGAGTGACGTCCCGACGTCTCTCTAAGCATAAAAATGTTTTTATTTTTTACATCTACCAATCGCCTATAGAATGAATTTGGCCGAACTTTGGTACCTGTTCTAACCCGATCAAGCGCGGGATTTTAAATTTGTCCCAACTCACGTGAGGGACGTCCCGACGTGTCTCCAAGCATAAAAATGTTTTATTTTTTACATCGACCAATCGCCTATAGGATGAATTTTGTCGATATTTGGTACCTGTTCTCATCCGATCGAGCGCGGGACCTTAAACTTGTCCCAACTCACTTGAGGGACGTCCCGACGTCTCTCCAAGCATATAAATGTTTTATTTTTTACATCGACCAATCGCCTATAGAATGAATTTGACCGATATTTGGTACCTGTTCTCACCCGATCAATCGCGGGACTTTAAATTTGTCCCAACTCACTTGAGGGACGTCCCTACGTCTCTCTAAGCATAAGAATGTTTTATTTTTTACATCGACCAATCACTTGCGTGACGTCACTTGGCGAATTGTGACAAATTTAAAGTTTTCCACTTAATCAGGTTGGGACGGGCAGTGGAGAAGCAGTGTCACTTAATGAGTTGGGACAGTGCCTGTCCCAACTCGATCAAGTAAGGAACTTTAAATTTGTCCCGGTACACTCGAGTGACGTAGCGATGCCTCTAAGTACAAGAACGGTTTTTTTTTTAATCGTCCAATCATCCAATGAAAGGCAAGAGGAAAAGTAATGCTTGTCCCATTTGAAACCCGATCATCTGGGCGACTTCCAATTTGTCCCAATTTACTCTCCCAAGTTACTCGAGTGACGTCCCTCTAAGCACATTTTTTTTACACAACGACCAATCACAGAATAAAATAAATTCGGCCAAAAAGAAGAGCAGTGCCTGTCCCATTTGCAACCGATCCGGTGGACGATTTCAAATTTGTCCGAATTTACTCGAGTGACGTCCTGATGTCCCTCTAATCACAAACACGTCTTTCTTACATCGACCAATGATCTAATAAAAAGTTAAAAGAAAAAGTAGTGCTTGTCCCATTTGAAACCGATCAAGTGGACGACTTAAAAATTATCTCAACTCACTTAAGTGGCGCTCCGACGTCCCTCTAAGCATAAAAATGTTTGCTTTTACATCGACCATTCACTTAATAAATTGAATTGGCCCAAAAGGGTAAGTGGTGCATGTCCCACTTATAATTTGATCAAGTGGACGACTTCAAATTTGACCCAACCCACTTGAGTTACGTTCCGACGTCTCTCCAAGCTTAAAAATATTCATTTTACATCGACCAATCACCTAATAAAATGAATTTGACGAAAAGGAAAAGTAGTGCCTGTCCCATTTGCAACCCGATCAAGTAGGCGACTTTAAATAAATCCCAACTCACTTAAGAGATGTTCCGTCGTCCGTCTAAGCATAAAAATACAAAAACGTTACTTTACATATCAACCAATCACCTAATAAAATGAATTTAGCCAAAAGTAAAAGTAGTGCCTGTCCCATTTGCAACCTAATCAAGTTGACGACTTCAAACTTGCCCCAACTCACTTGAGTGACATTCCGACGTCTCTCCAAGCTTAGAAATGTTCGTTTTACATCGACCAATCACCTAGAATGAGTTTCGCCAAACGGAAAAGCACTGCCTGTCCCAAACCAATTAAGTGAAGGACTTCAAATTAGTCCCAACTCAACGGAGTGACTTCGCGACGTTCCTCTAATTACAAAAACGTTACTTTACACATCGACCAATCACCTAATAAAATGAATTTAGCCAAAAGTAAAAGTAGTGCCTGTCCCATTTGCAACCCAATCAAGTAGACGACTTCAGATATGTCCCAACTCACTTGAGTGGCGTTCCGACGTCCGTCCAAGCTTAAAAATGGTTGTTTCTACATCGACCAATCACCTAGAATGAGTTCGGCCAAACGAAAAAGCAGTGACTGTCCCAACCCGATTAAGTGAAGGGATTCAAATTAGTCCCAACTCACGCGAGTAACGTCGCAACGTCCCTTTAAGCACAGAAAGGTTTTTTTTTTACGCATCGATCATTTACCTAATAAAATGAATTTGGCCAAAAGAAAAAGTAGTGCCTGTCCCATTTGCAATCCGATCAAGTGGATGACTTCGAATTTGTCCCAACTCTCTTGAGTGATGTTCCAACGAACCTCCAAGCACAAGCAAAAATTGTTTTTTTATAAATATATTATTTATTTATAATAAATTTGGAAAAGGAAAGGCAGTATCTGTCCCAACTGAATCGAGTGGCGGACTCCAAATTTCTCCCAACTCATTTGAAGGACTTCTTGACGTCCTCTAAGCACAAAAACGTTTTTCTCTTTTACATCGACCAATGGCCTAGAGCGAATTTGGTCAAAAGCAGTGTCTGACCCAATCCCAGTCCCGACCCAATCAAGTCGAAGACTTCAAACTTGCTCCAAAGGGAAAGCAGTGTCTTTCGCGTTTAAAGCGGGACAGCTTCGTACTTACCTCGGCCAAACGTCTGGAATAAATGTGGAACGAGATGAACCTCAGCGCCTTGCCCAGTCCGGCGAACTGCAGGAACTCGACCGCCAAGCTGCTCTCGTGTATGCCCGGGATGACGAGGTCCATGTGCGTCGGGATCGACGAGAGCAGGTCGAAGATGAAGTAGGTCAGGCAGTAACGTCTGTAACCACAGACGCGATTCATCCGATTGACAACAAAAGGACAAGAGAAGAAAAGGTAAAGATAAAAAAAGGAGAAGAGAAGAAGAAGAGACCATAAGAAACGGGGACGAGAAGAGAAGAAAAAGAGAAGAGATGAAAAGGAGAAGAGAAGAAAAGGAGACGATAAGAAACAGAGAAGAAAACGAGAAGAGAAGAAAAGGAGAAGAGAAGAAAAGGAGACGATAGGAAACAGAGAAGAAAACGAGAAGAGAAGAAAAGGAGAAGAGAAGAAAAGGGAGAAGATATGAAAAGGAGAAAAGATGAAAAGGAGAAGAGATGAAAGGGAAAAAGAAGAAAATTACAAGAGAGAAGAAAAAATTGCGACGCTTACAAGATGATCTTCTTGGGCTGCATCACCACCTCTCGCTTCTTGTGGTCGCAGTAGCCGGTGAAGAAGTTCATGAGGACGTCGCAGCAGCAGATTAGGTCGAGGATCAGGCGGAAGCACTTCCAGGTCTTGAAGTCGTTGAGGTGGGGCTTAAGGTCGCACTTGAACGAGGCCAAATCCAGGGGTATGGCTATGAAGACCGTCGCCAGGATTAAGACCATCACTGCTTCCCACCATTTCCTATCGAAAGAAGGCCAAAAATACCAAAATACCAAACAGGGTCAATGAACTATCGAAATACTAAGTGGTTCGAAATGGTTACGACCCTCCTTTCCTTTCGTCCCAATTCGAAACCCAAAAGGAGGCGTAACAATATACCTTTTAGCAATGAAAAGACCCTAAAGAATGGGTCAATACTCTACCTGTATTAGATGAGAAACACCTAAAGAAAGAGCACGCGTAACAGTACGCTTAATGAGAAGACCCTAAAGAAAGGGCGCGCGTAACAATATACCTACATGAAGAGAAGACCCAAAAGTATGCAAACGTGACAATTCAAATGAGATACTCTTTACCTTGCCACGCTGAAAGGATGTATGATGTGGAGATGCCTCATCTGCAGTCGGTGCTGCTCCTCCAGGGCCTTCTGGCTCTGCAAGAACCTGTTCCCTCGGACGTTCAGCTCGGAAGCCATCCTGGACCGTATCAGCATCTTTCTGATTTGGGTGAGGATGTTCCCGCTGCTTTGGAACATGGGCAGGTCCTCCCATGACGAGGTTATCTCGCAGTCGTGGCCGTATTTGGCGAACTGGAATGTCGACGGAAGGTAAACCTGGAGGACGGGACGATCCAAAGGAAGGAAGGAAACTTACGAGCTTGTTTTTGGCGGCGCACATGGAATTGGGATTTGATCTGTCACAGGTTTGTTTGTGATTATGTTTTTTTTTTTGCGACGAGGTAACTATTGGGGGGGGGAAAGGAAACGAAACAAGGTGAGACGACTTGATTTTTTATTAATGAGGAGCAACTTTTTCTTCTCCTCTCCCTTTCTTCTTCTTTCCTTTTCTTCTCTTCTCCTTTTCATCTCTTTTCCTTTTCATATCTTCTCCCTTTTCTTCTCTTCTCCTTTTCCTTTCTCCTCTTTTTCGTCTCTACTCTTCTCTGTTTCTTATCGTCTTCTATTCTTCTCTTCTCTTTTTTGGAGCGAATGCAGAATACAGGGAAATTCATTTTCATTTACGATTTTTTTTTTGTTTTTTGGTATTTTTTATTTTTCTCTTCCCTCTTCTCCTATTCTTCTCAATCGGATGAATCGCGTCTGGTTTTAGACGTTACTGCCTCACCTACTTCATCATGTGGATTGCGAAACGTACACCTGCGGACAAAAAAAGACTGACCCGTCATATTGACATTGACATGTGTACGGATCTTGAGTTTTGGAGGTTATAATAAATGTCATGTGTGGTTTGGAACTGTAATAGTCATGCCACAACATGACAGCTCCAATAATTTAGTTCTTTCGCACGTCGAATATCGTTTATTATATAAAAAAATATACAATACAAAAAAAAAGAAATAACGAAGCAGTTTTTTTGTCGGTGAGTGTACGTAAGTGGCGTTTTAAATTTTGGCGGAAAATTTCTAATGTGCATAAATTACAGAAATGTTAAGTATCAACCAAAAGATATCTAGGAATTTTGTTTTCTCGCATCATAAATCGACAAGCACTGTTTTTTTTTTTAATTTTGATAGCCCTAATTTTTTTGTTTTCTAAAATTTTTCTGTTGTTTTTCTTTAAATTTCTTCACTTTTTTGTCGTTTCTCCGTTGGTTTGGATGCGTCTAAGTTCTTCTCAGTTGAATTCTGTTGATACTATTTTTAAAATGTTCATCATTTTATGGCATTTTTGATAAATTTAATTTTGTTTTTTAATTTTTCGAATTTTTCTAGCATTTTTTCTCTAAATTGTTCTGATTTTGTTTCATTTATTTGTGTTTTGTTTGTTTTTTGTGTTTCTTTTTTTAATTTTGAGACGACCCTAATTTTTCAAATTTTTTCTTTTCTAAAATTTTTCTGCTGTTTTTCTTTTTTCACCTTTTTCTCGTTTTTTCGTTGGTTTGGGTTCGTCTAAGCTCTTCTCAGTTGAATTGAGTTGAGTTGATACTATTTTTAAAATGTTCATCATTTTATAGCATTTTTTGATAAATTTAACTTTCTTTTTTAATTTTTCGAATTTTTCTAGTATTTTTTCTCTAAATTTTTCTGATTGTGCTTCATTTATTTATGTTTTGTTCATTTTATCCTTGGATTGGCGGCAAATTTCTAACGTGCATAAATTGCAGTGGCAAAGTTAAGCACCAAAAGATATCTAGGAATTTTGTTTTTTGACAACCATAAACCGACAAGCAGCGTTTCTTTTTTTTTAATTTTGAGATGACCCTAACGACCCTCTTTTCACTTTTTTCTCGTTTTTTCGTTGAGTTGGGTTCGTCTAGGTTCTCCTCAGTTGGGTTGAGTTGCTACTATTTTTCAAATTTACATCAATTTATGACATTTTTGATAAATTTAACTTTCTTTTAATTTTTCTATTTTTTCTAGTGTTTTTTTTCTTCTAAATTTTTTCGGTTTTTGTTTCATTTATTTATGTTTTGTTCATTTTTTCGTTGAATTGGCTTCGCTCGCTTGCATCGGTTGCAGTTGAGTTGGGTTATTTACATTTTTTTGTTGTTTTTTTATTTCATTTTTTCGTTGGGTTGGCTTCGATTAGATTAGTTTCGGCCGGGAACTATTTGTCAAATTTTCAATATTTTTTGACAATTTTCATTAATTTTAATTGTTTAATGTTTCTGTCAGTATTTTTTAGTAAATTCTTTCGTGTTTTTTTCTTCATTCTTTCATTGTATTGGCTTCGCTTGCAACGGGTTGACTACTCTACTTTCTACTTTAATTTTATTTTAATTTTTAGATTTTTGTTCGTCTTTTTCCCCATGTTTTCAATTTTTGTTTGATTTTTTCTTTAATTTTTTCGTTGGATTAGCTTCACCAGGTTTTGGTTTCGGTCGGAAACTATTTTTCAAATGTTTGACAGTTTTTATTAATTTTAATTTTTCAATTTTCTTGTTAGTATTTTTTATTAAATTTTTCCGCTTTTTTTTCTTTTTTCCGTTGAGTTGCCTTCGCTTATATTATCTCGACTGGCTTGTATCTCGACTATCATGTATTATTATTATTAATTTTATTATTATTGTTATTAACTTTATTTTTCAGTTTTCTTCTAAACATGCAGTTTCTCAGCCAGTAGGCATTTCCTACAGGGTTTTCATAATTGATTGTGCTCCACGTGATCACTTTACGCCTCCCAATTAGGCCATTTCAATACAATCAGTTGGCAGAACTGCACCAAATTTAGTTACCAATTTCTTAAACGATGGTCACAGTGTTCCATTAACCTGTTTTTTCCTGCTTTGGAAATTTGCAGAATTGGGTATTTGGGGATTGGCTTTTGTCGTTTACTTGACGAAAGCTATTGGTTATCGTTGATCACGTGATCAATGAAAACCAATTGGGCGGCAATGCCTAAATACCCAATCTTCCAAGCAAAGTAAAACAATTACTTAATCTTAATTTGAATTGTCAGCATAAAATTTAAGTAACGTACAAAACGTCAAAGATATAACACGATTTTATTATTTCAACGAACGATAATTAATTGCCTTTTGGTTTGTTTACTACGTTATTGATTGATTAATCGTCGTATAGAATTCTCTTTTATATAAGGTCACTAAATCAACCTTATGTTTCTACGGTTTTACAGCGACATCTTCAGGGCATCTTATAAAAGAAAACCGAGATTTCTGCTTTACCACGAGTGAACGCAGGAGTTTGCTGTTAAACAAGAGGTGGAGCGGATTGAGAAAATTCGGTAGAAAATCGGTGGAGAAAGTCGCCGATTTAGAATATCAAAAATCAGAACAGAAAGAGACATATTAACCTGCAAAAAATCAAAAACAAAAAAGAAAGAAAAAAAAACAGCAACAAAATACAAGGCACGACACGAGGAAAAAAAACAAAAGAAGATCGACAACACCAATCTAAACGAAAAAGCAACATTTTTCCGGACAGGTCAAGAAGTTCGTAGAAAATAAAAACAAACTATAAAGAAAATTTAAAAAGAAACAAACACCGAATTAAGTGCGTAACGTAAAACAAAAGATCACAACCGCAAAACTGTAAAGGACACAAAACAAACGAAAAACGAAAAAGCTCCAATAAAATCAGAAAAATCAATTGGATACGTCAAGTAAAAGAGAAATCCGTAGTACGAAAGCATAAAGAACAGAAGAAAAAAGAAAATAAAATTGATGGTTAAGTTGAACAAAAGACAAATGAATCTCTAGACCAAAAACATATGAAAATTAAACACAACTGTAAAAAAAAAGCATCACGCGCCATCATCCAAGCGTCAGTCGACAAAACGTGAAAAATTTATTTGATAAAAATAAACAAAAAAGAAATACAGGAGCATAAAGACAGAAAAATATATGTAGATATAACTATAATATGCACAAAAAAACTAAAACCAACGAAAATTTTGCAAATAAAAACAAACTCGTAGGAAACAAAAGAAAACTGTAAAGCCAATAAAATGCGATAAAGATCATTCAATTGAAAAGATCAAAAATGCGTAAAACAGAAAAAAATAACAGCAAAATTGAAAACATTTGAATTAGTCTTAGAATTGCGATAAAAATAAACCAAAGGCTAAAGTAACTGAAAAAAATAGACCTAAGTGCTTGAGATTGAGATCATTTGACAGTTTATTGAGTCTATCTATTATACCGGGTGTCCCGCGCCACGTGCTCACCCTTCTAGAATCTTTATTTATTAATCGATTAACCTGAATTTTGGAGACAATAAATTAAACAAAAAATGGAGTTTTTCGACATACCGCTAGTCGTCATAGGACTTCCGGTTTCGCCTGAAGTGATAACAACTTTCTTATTTTAAATAGAACACCCCATATATTTTTACATATCTGAAATTTGCGGATCATTACGAGTCCGAATACGTATCAATTGTTAATTTTGGTTTCCATGACAACGAGCAAAAAAAAAACTTTTATATTTTTAAATCTAGAAAGCTATGAATGCGAAGTATGATCACAACTGATCAAATAAGGAATCATTTCTATAACTGGGCTGCAATAAAAAAAGAAAGCTATGAATCGCATTTTTTCTCGTGTGATTTTCTCACTTGATCGCATTAGATTGAAAAAATGATGCGATTCATTTTTTCGGTATGTCGAAAAATCTCATTTTTTGTTTAATTTATTGTCTCCAAAATTCAGGTTAATCGATCAATAATTGAAGATTCTAGAAGGGTGAGCACATGGCGCCGGACACCCGGTATGTATAGTCTTACGTATTTTATTGTTGAAGCACATTATTATTTTTTATATACTATTTTGTTTTCTTTGACATTTTAATTTTTTTGACATTTCATTGAAATTTCTCCCCTAAAAATAATTTTTTTTTGGGTATGTTATATATCGTTGAAAAGCTCTTTTAAAAGACTATCTAACTAACCGAAAACCTATATATATATATATGGGTGCCATATGAAAAGCAAAAGTTAGCGCTAATAACTTGAAAACAAATGACAATCGGAGGTTTCTGTTTGCATCAAAAACTTTGTCTTAAAAAAGTGTCTGAACAATGTAAAAGTTTGGAAGAGGTCACATCAGGTGTTATCGAGTTATTGAGGAATATTGAAATCGTCAAATTTTGGTTTTCTTAAATTATCTTATTATTTAAAAAAAGTTATGGTGAATTTGAAATGAGATTTGTTGCGAGCATTGAATTCTGCAAAACATTCCCCATTTAACCGTTGCTATATGTCTTCTAATAACCGAGATGCCAGTGGTGAGCATCAAAATGTGGACACAGTGTACATATAAAACCCTTTGTAAATAAATATTAAAAATTACTTTTTTTTTAAGTTGGTTCCTGTGCGATGAAAATTGTAAGTTCAAAGTTTTTTTAATCTCGAACCGGACCAAAATATGAAGGGAAACACACTCAACGTTTCGCTGGCGAAGCCATAAATCTATAGCGAAACGTTGAGTGTGTTTCCCTTCATATTTTTTCCGGTTCGAGATTGAAAAAACTTTGTAATTAAAAATTACAATTAAATTCCCAATTTTAACAGCAAAAGTAGTAATGTGAATGAATCAAAAATTTAACGCTTTCATGGAAATATTTCTTCTTCACTTCTTCCTCAATTATTACGAAAAGTTGCAGGAAAGGATATCACCAGTCCCTGGATAAATACAGAACTGAAAGAACTTCACATGATATGTGTTGAAACGTCTACATTGGATAAAACCTTAAATTCTGATTTTTACCATAAAAATTATGTGGAATTCAAAAAATTATATAAGGCAAAAGTAGAACTTGCTAAGAAAACGTATAACGACAGTAGAATAAGAAATGCATCCAATTTTTCTCGAGTGAGCTGGCATATTATCAACGAATCTAGACCTGATAAGCACACCACTGAGTGGAGATTGACTGACGGGATAGGTCGCGAGACTACTGATCTAAAAAATGAATAAATATTTCATTGACTTATCCAAAAACGAACCTCTACAGACAAATACTCAAGCAGATAGGGAACCTTTGCACGCAAGCATGTATTTGACACCTACTGACAAACTGGAAATTCGGGACATAATACACAAGAAATGTCTCAAGAAATGCTCAGGACTGGATGGTATACCGGGTACCGTTATTCGAGAAATAGCTGATATAATAGATGTTCCTCTCAGTATTATTATCAATGAATCCTTTAAAGAAGGAGAATATCCAGCGACCCTAAAGAAGTCCAGAGTTGTACCAATTTATAAAGGCAAAGGCGATCCGAGTACACCGGCATCATACAGACCTGTAGCAATTCAAAATCAATTTGCGAAATTCTACGAAGAGGCTTTTAATAAAAGATTAATTTCGTTACTCAGACAATATCACGTATACTTGGATGCACAAAATGGTTACAGAGCAGGGCGATCAACAACCACAGCCATAGCTAATGCCTACAATTTTATGCTAGAAATAAACAAAAAAACAGAAAATCTACGCGCTGTATTTTGATTTAAGTCGTGCTTTCGATTCCGTAATCTTAAGTTGCTCATTAATAAAATAGAACTGTTGGGAATTAGAGGAACACCTAATTATTGGATAAAATCCTATCTTTCTGACAGGTCACAATCTGTAACGATAGAAAATCATCTCTCCAGTGAACAGCGAACATCGGTTGGAGTACCTCAAGGATCAATTTTGGGACCGGTCCTTTTCACTCTTTTTATAAATGATCTTTCTGCTTTTTGTTCAATACCTGCACAAGTGACACTCTACGCGGATGATACGAGCTTCATAATTTCCGAAACAAGTGAAATTGCTGCTGTCAGGGCGGCGACAGCATCTGTTAAACAGCTTGCCGAATGGTGTGACAACACTTCAAAATCACAAACAGTGCAAATATTACCTAAATATTATACTTCAAATAAACCAGCTCTAATAAAACATAATGGGCAATCTATACCGGTCACGCCGTCCTGCAAATTTCTTGGAATGGAACTGGACTCTAAACTGACGTGGAGGCGGCATGTGGAACAATTATTAAAAGGACTAAGTGCTCATATTTTTGTAATATTTCGCCTGCGGAACTCAGTATCTTTTGAAACGCTGAGAATATTGTACTTTGGTTTGATTCAATCAGCACTTTCTTACGGAATTATTTCTTTGGGGAAACTATTCGGAAGCATCAAGTGTTCGTTGTACAAAAAAAGATGCTGATATTAATAGCAAATTTTCCTCCCAGGACAAGCTGCAGGGATCTGTTTATAAAATTTAAAATTATGACGTTGGCGTCCTTGTTCATGTATGATGTAATAATTTATGCTAGTTCTTCAGACAATATTTCACAGAATAAAGATTTTCATGATTACAGCACACGGGCAAGGAATGAGATAAGGGTATATATAGGATAAGAGACATTTGGAAAAATGACCTGCCAGATAGTAGAAAAAGTTTTAAGACTAAATTAAAGTTGTTTTTTATATCTAATTCTTTTTATTCAGTAAATGAATTTCTGTTAGAAGATCAAAATTGAAATGGTTCGAGTTACCCAATACTCTTTACTTGTTATGTAATGTTTAAATTTCTCGTCAATTTCTTTTGTTTCCTTATTCTTAGTTTCTGGAATTTGTTACATTTTTTTTATGTTCGTTATTAATTTTTTTATGTTGTTAGTTTTATAATTGGCTTTTATTATTTTTTCTTTATATTGACAGTTCTCATGTTATATTGATCTTGTATCTAATATTACACAGGGAATAAATTTGAATTTGAAGATGCACAAAAAAATTAAAACCAATGAAAATTTTGCAAATAAAAACAAACTCATAGGAAACAAAAGAGAACTGTAAAGCCAATAAAATGCGATAAAAAGCATTTAATTGAAAAGAAGAAAAATGCGAAAAACAAAAAAATAACAGAAGAATGCAAGTCGAGAAACATTCTTGTAGATTTACCTGATTTTGTTGAAAATTGAAAACATTTGAATTAGTCTTAGAATTGCGATAAAAATAAACCAAAGGCAAGAATTAAGTGACTGAAAAAAATAGCCCCAAGTGCTTGAGATTGAGATCATTTAATTGACAGTTTATTGAGTTTCTTAGTTTTTATCTATTATATGTATAGTCTTACGTATTTTTATTATTATTATTTTTTATAAACTATTTCCTTCTTTGAAATTTTAATTTTTTTGACATTTCATTGAAATTTCAAAGAAATTCCGTTCGTTTTACTCAATGTGAAATTCCTTGGAAACTTCATTGCATTTTCTGTAGAAACGTTCCCTTTTAAAAATACTGAAATTTCAACAATTCTTTCAAAAAGGATCTTTTTTTGAAATTTACACATCCCTAGGTATATAAAACCCTTTGTAAATAAATATTAAAACTTACAATTAAATTCGCAATCTTAATAGCAATTTCCCCTGTTTTATATTTTTCTATGTATAACACTTTAAAAACAAGGGCAAAGGCAAAGAAAAGATGAAAACGCTGCAGAATAATAATTTATTTATTCATGACGACAAAAATATAGTAGTAGGTACAACAAGTTAATATTAAAAATATAAAACGCCGGCGCGGCGATAAAAAAAAAATGCACATCCATCCATCCATCCGACGAATTAAAATCACATACAGACTTTCCGGGCTTGTAAGTTTCGCACCTCAACATCATCATCATCACCATCATTACTAAACCTACCATTAACGCTACATTTTAAAAATCACATTCGTTTCGATAGCTTCTAATAAATTCCTGCGTGTGGTTTAAGTGCACTTGAGAGACCTAAATAAAAGAATTTATTCATCTCAAAAGCACGACGACCAACAAACAACTTAATAGTTAACAAACAACAAAAAGACAATTATTATTACGTTTTCTTTCTTTTTTTAATTTAATTTAATTTGTTCCGGGGCTCAATTGAATGTTGTCTTATCACAGCTCAAAAAAGAATATAATGCACCTTCACTCCAGGTTATTATTATTTTTTTTTTACCTTTTTAAGTTTCGATTTGGCGCGGCGGTGCCGACAAGTTCGCAAAAGAATTCCGCCGAAGAACGTCCTTGCGATTGAATTTACGCAACGCAACTTAGATTGGAGGGTGAGAGGGGGCTGGGCGGACGTTTTACGGCTCTGTTGGCACCGCCGAGTTTTCGATTCCTACACAAAGAATAAGTTTTAACACGAGAGCACAACTATACTAAAAGTGCAGCAAGGGCCTTGGCTACGCTTGATGATCTTTTTTTAATATTTGTTTAAAACTTTTTTTTTTTTTTTGGAAATATACAGGGTGTCCCAACAGTGTTGTCCAGGAGACGATATTTCGATGATAACTACTAAAAATAAAGTTTCAAGACATTTTCGTTTTGAATTTTTTGAAAGTCTGTGAAATTATTTTCATGTATACAGGGTGAATCAAAACGGCGATGCTGACTGCAACTTTTTTTTTATTTCAAACCGCACAGTCTACACAGTGTGTCCCCGGATTGAGTCCGCAATACGTATAATGGACCAAAAACTTTTGAATGCAGATTTTATATTTTTGCAACTCAGGTCTGCTTGGTGCGAAATTAATTTGTGTCAAATTTGACCTTGAAACTCGTCAAGCTGGCGGAATTACCACAAAAAACATGTGCAGGCAAAGAGCAGTATTCCTTTTGAATTCGGAAGAAAATTTTACTAAAATAAAATGGGTTCTCGTTTGAAATTATGAAAATACAGGGTGTTTCATAACATGTGGAAAAAAATGAACTTTCACGTACAGAATCTTATTTTAAGTTGAAATTAAAGAATAAGAAAACTTCAAATTTTGCTTAGTTTCGGAATTATGCGAGCTAGAAAATAGAAACTGAAATGATTTATTTACAACTTCACAAATCAAAGTACATAATGTCAATTCTTTTTTTTTTAATTTTTCATGATGTTCAAGATATCCAGAACAGACAGATTTTCCAGCAAGTCTTCAACACAATTCTAATAATCGGTAAATAATGTGAAAGCTGTATACTTCATCAATTCGACTTACTTTGAACAGTTTTTATAATTTCATTTAATTTTTGTTATATTTTTTAGTTCTTGTTTTTATTTTCATTCTAACGCCTATTAAATACTTTTTCTGGTTATCTAACTTCTAATGTTCAGGTAACTCCGAAACTAAGCAAAATTTGAAATTTTTTTATTCTTTAATTTTAACTTAAAATGAGATTATGTACATGACATTTCATTTTTTTTCACCTGTCATGAAACACCCTGTATATCAAATTTTAACGTCCTGTTCATTCATTTGTTTTTTTTGTTCTACTTCATAATTACTACAACATTTTTAATCTGATTATTTTTCTTTTCATTTGCAAATTTTAAATGGTACAATTTAATTTTTCTCACATATTTATAGTTGTATCGTTGTTCTAAGTTAGAGCGATTGTCTTTTGTTTGTGAGATTTGTTGCTGTTTTTGTTTGTTGCGTGCGCAAAGAATATTCTGTTTTTCTTTTTCCTTTTTCTTTAAGCGATCGATTTTTTTTCCTCAACTTTCCTTCGTCCAGTCCAACGTTTTCTTTTTCTTTTTGATTTTTGTTTTCTTTGAGTTTAAGTGTTCGTTTTTTGTTTGCCATAAATCGATATTTTCAGTTTCTGAAATTTGTTTGTTTTTTGATTTACTGCTTTCGCAAGTCATTTTTCATTTCCTTTAACAATATCGTTCGATCGTCTTCTGGTTTGTTTTCTTTTCTTTTTAATTTACGTTTAGTTACTTTTTCCTATTTTGTTCTCAATTTGCCCTTTCTTTTATCTAAATCAGGGTTAGTTTTTTTTTCTGTTTGTTTTAAGTAATTTTTTTATTTAAATTTAAGAGATCGCGTTTTATTTCTGAATTTTGTTCCTTTTTTCAAAATTTTAGAAGAACAGTTTCCCCCCTGAGATACTTTCATTTTTGTCTTTGATTTTTAATTTGATTGGGTTTGAGATTTCTTCTTTTTAATTAAAGCGATCGTCTTTTGTTTCTGAAATTTATTAATTTTTTGTTTGTTTGTTGCTTGCGCAAAGAACATTCTGTGTTTGGTTTTTCTTTTTCATTTTTTTAGCAAGATCGTTCGAGTAACTTGTTTTTGCTATTTTATTTTATTTTTAAAATTTTTTCGTTTTTTTCTTTCAATTAGCCTTTGACCACTTCTTTATTTTGGCTGATCTTTTGCTGTTTAAGTTTAAGCGATTGCTTTTGTTCTTGAAATTTGTTGCTGTTTTCTTTTCCAAATTTTCGAAAGAGATTCCATCCCCAGGCACTTCCGATTATGTCTTTATTATTTGGTTGATTTTTTTTAATTTTGAAAATTAAAGCGATCGTCTTTTGTTTCTGAAATCTGTTTTTGTTTCTTGTTTATTTATCGCTCGCGCAAAGAAAATCCTGTGTTTGTTTTTTTCATTTTTTTAGCATGATCGTTCGATTATCTTTTGTTTTTGCTATTTCGCATTATTTTAAAATTTTTTCGGATTTTTTTCTTTCAATATTGTCCTTGTCCATTTCAGGGTTAGTTTTCTTTCTTTATTTTAATTCATCTTTTGTTGTTTAAGTTTAGGGGATTGTTTTAGTTTTTGAAATTTTTTGCCGTCTTTTTTCCAAATTTTCGAAAGGTACATCCAATTGTGTCTTCGAGTTTACTATTTGATTGATTTTTTTATTTTGAAAATTAAAGCGATCGTCTTTTGTTTCTGAAATCTGTTTTTGTTTCTTCTTTATTTATCGCTCGCGCAAAGAACATTCTGTGTTTGTTTTTTTTTTCATTTTTGCTATTATATTTTATTTTTAAAATCTTTCCGATTTTCTTTTCTCAATTTGCCCTTGTACATTTCGGGGTTAGGTTTTTCTTTATTTTGACTAATATTTTGTTGTTTAAGTTTAAGCGATCGCTTTTGTTTTTGAAATTTGTTGCTGCGTTTTTTTTTTAATTTTCGAAAGAGAATCCTTCCCAAGGTGCTTCCAATTGTGTCTTCGATTTTTATTATTTAATTGATTTTTTTTAATTTTGAACATTAAAGCGGTCGTCTTTTGTTTCTGAAATTTATTAATTCTTTGTTTGTTTGTTTGTTGCTTGCGCAAAGAACATTCTATGTTTGTTTGTTTTTCATTTTTTTTTAGCAAGATCGTTCGATTGTCTTTCGTTTTTGCTATTTTAATTTATTTCTAAAATTTTCCCGATTTTTTTTCTTTCAATTTGCCCTTGTCCATTTCAGGGTTAGAGTTTATTTTGATTGATCTTTTGTTGTTTAAGTTTAAGCGATCATTTTTGTTTCTGAAATTTGTTTTTCTAAAATTTTCGAAACAGAATTCTTCCCAAGTTTCAATTGTGTCTTCGACTTTTACTATTTGATTGATTTTTTTTTATTTTGAACATCGATCATCTTTTGTTTCTCAAATCTGTTTTTGTTTCTTCTTTATTTATCGCTCGCGCAAAGAACATTGTCTTAATTTTTTTTTCATTTTTTAGATTTTTTAGCAAGATCGTTCGATTCTCTTTTGTTTCTGCTATTTTATTTTATTTTTAAAATTTTTCCGTTTTTATCTTCAATTTCAAATTTTCGAAGGAGAATCCTTCCCAAGCTACTTCCAATTGCGTCTTCTATTTTTATTATTTGATTTTTTTTTTAATTTTGAAAATTAAAACGACCGTCTTTTGTTTCTGAAATCTGTTTTTGTTTCTTCTTTATTTATCGCTCGCGCAAAGAACATTCTGTTTTTTTTTTTTTTCATTTTTCAGATTTTTTAGCAAGATCGTTCGATTGTCTTTTGTTTTTGCTACTTTATTTTATTTTGAAAATTTTTGTTTTTTGCTTTTGTCTTTGAATTTGTTGCTGTTTTTTTTTCCAAATTTTCGAAAGAGACTCCTCCCCAAGGTACTTTCAATTGTGCCTTCGATTTTTATTTTTTGATTGATTTCTTTATTTTGAAAATTAAAGCGATCGTCTTTTGTTTCTCAAATCTGTTTTTGTTTCTTCTTTATTTATCGCTCGCGCAAAGAACATTGTCTTGTTTTTTTTTTTAATTTTTTTGATTTTTTAGCAAGATCGTTCGATTCTCTTTTGTTTCTGCTATTTTATTTTATTTTTAAAATTTTTCCGTTTTTATCTTCAATTTCAAATTTTCGAAGGAGAATCCTTCTCAAGGTACTTCCAATTGTGTCTTCTATTTTTATCGATTTTTTTTTTTAATTTTGAAAATTAAAGCGATCCTCTTTTGTTTCTGAAATCTGTTTTTGTTTTTTCTGTGTTTATCGCTCGCGCAACATTCTGTTTTTTTTTTCATTTTTTAGATTTTTTAGCAAGTTCGTTTGTCTTTTGTTTTTGCTATTTTACTGTATTTTTAAAAAAATTGTTTTTTGCTTTTCTCTTTGAATTTGTTGCTGTTTTTTTCCAAATTTTCGAAAGAGACTCCTTCCAAGGTACTTCCAATTGCGTCTTCGATTTTTATTATGTGATTGATGATTGTTTAATTTTTTGAAAATTAAGGCGATCGTCTTTTGTTTCTCAAATCTGTTTTTGTTTCTTCTTTATTTATCGCTCTGGGTTTGTTCTTCTCATTTTTTAGATTTTTTAGCAAGTTCGTTTGTCTTTTGTTTTTGCTATTTTACTGTATTTTTAAAAAATTTGTTTTTTGCTTTTGTCTTTGAATTTGTTGCTGTTTTTTTTCCAAATTTTCGAAAGAGACTCCTTCCTAAGGTACTTCCGATTGCGTCTTCGATTTTTATTATTTGATTGATGATTATTTTTATTTTGAAAATTAAAACGACCGTCTTTTGTTTTTGAAATCTGTTTTTCTTCTTCCTTTATTCGTCGCTCGCCCAAAGAATTTTCCGTCTTCCTTTTCTCATTGTATTTAAAAAAGTGATTCGCTCGTCTTTTGTTTTTTTTGTTCCTTTTTTTTTTCTATTTACGTTTTGTTAATTTTTCCGACTTTTTTTTTAATCAATTCGCCCGGTCTCAGTTAGGCCTATTTTTATTTTGACTATTTATATTTCACTGCAGCAGATGCTTGTTACCGTCGGCTAGAGACGATATGACGTCACAAAAATACAATTCTCTTCGTCGTGAAAGTCTTAGAGTGGATGGTAACGCCCTTCACGCGCTTTTGCGTCCTGCCACGTCCCGTCTTGATTTGAATATTCCTCGTTCCTCTGCCGTCGAATAATAAAATGTTCCAGTTTATTTTCCCTCCGAGATCGGCCAACCTGCTGCGAAAGAAGGAGAACAGCTCAGTTGTCCGATGTTTTAATCGAGTTGCTTAAGCGCATTGCTGTTAAGAAAATAGCTGTTCCACTGCACGATTTACTTCTCTTTAATTATGATATGCAAAAAAAAAATGGTAGAATTTTATGGCCAATCCAAATCTGACGTCATTTACACGACGTGCCATTTCAAATAAAAAAATTACATCTATCACCACGGTTTTTATTCACCCTGTACAGACGAAAATAATATTACGTTGCAGATCGCGAAAAATCAAAACGAAAACTATTTTCCTATCTTCAGTAGTTACCGAGGTATAGCCTGAGAACGCGTTGTTGGGACACCCTATACATATAGGGCGAATAAATGCTTGTGGAGGGGGCATCCTTCCCAAGACAAAAAAAAATTCCAGCCCCCCCCCTCGCCTTTTTCCTTGCAACGAACATCACCACTTCAGTTAAAAAATAAATAAATAAATAAAACGGCCTTCCTAATTAACAACAATAAAAAAAAATGTGTCACCCTCGATAATTTTAATTTATTTAATAAAAAAATAATCCAAGACGATCTTCCTTCGTTTTCACCGCCTCCTCAACAAATTTGCCAAGCGAGAATGAGCGGCACCGTGGCAGTGCGCAAGAAGCCCCCCATCCCCCTCCCTCCGGCACACAAGAAAAATGTGGCGCCCTACACGGCGCCAAACGCTCTCGCTTAACAAACAGCTTGCGTCTCAACGGACGATTTTCTTTTTTCCCCTCCTCGTTTAATTTTTAAGTGCGACACCTCTTGTACAAATCGGAAACTACGGCGAGAGCACCGCCAGGCACGAACCTCACGAAATTGTCGCCCGCGATCGGCCCCACCGCGTACAATCCGTCTTGGTTGAGCACGGAATGGTTGAGTTTGTTGATGGCAATCGGGTTGGTCTTCGAGTCCACCTCGGCGCTCCTGTTGACGCCGAGCTTGCACGAGCTCGGCAGGAAGCTCAGGTCCGGCCTCGAGCCGATGAGGACGACGGCGAAGGACACCCTGCAGCGCTCTTCCTTGCCGTCCTTCGATCTCAGCGTGACGGAACGCGTGTCCTCGCAGTAGTCGGCGAGGGTGTACTCCGGCAGGGCGGTGTACAAGGGGTAGGTCGAGCCACCGTCCTTCATCATTTGGTGAACCTGGAAATCAATAAACAATTATTATTATTATTGCCAGGAAGATAGTGTAATAATAATAATAGTTTAAGTTGAATGATAATAAAAAAGTGGCGCCCAACACCAAACACCAAAAACTTCACGCCTACCAACCGCAAGTTTAATTAAAATGTAAACTAATAATAATAATAAATTAAAGTGTAAACTAATAATAATGTTACAGCCGTGACGCGCAAACAGATTTATTTTTAGCATCAGTCACGCCAACTTGCGTCACAGAACATTACCGAAGCTTCGCGTTCATTCTAGTAAGTTCGAGCAAAAGAGGGCTCTGCTATAAAAGCCGTAACGGTCCGTAAGGAGTTTACTTATTAAGTTAGCAAGCGAATGGTTCGTACCTCGAATAAATAGAAAGTACAGTTTTTTCTGAAATTTAACGGCTATAATTTGTGAACCCCAAATTCGTAACAATAATAATTAATTGAAGTATAAACTGAAGCCAACCTAGGGAAAGCCAACGCAGAGACGACAACTTAAAAAATGGAAAAAATCGAATGAATTTAGAATTAAAAATTTTTTTTGAGCTTTCTCCATTGTCCTTGTTCCTTCTAAGTTTTTAAATTTTTTTTACATTATTTCAATTTTTTTTTATTTTTTCCCTAATCTTCAATGTTTTATGAATTTTTTTGGAATTTTTCTATTTTGCCTTATTTTTTTTATATTTGTACCTTTCATTCTTTACGTTGTTTTATTTTCTTAAATTTCTTTTCGAATTTTTAGTACTTTTTACATTTAAAAAAATTTTCCCAACTTTAAAAAGAGGTACAAATCAGATGAATTTAGAGTAAAAAAATTGGAAAAAAATCACAACTTAAAATTCACAAAGATTGTCGAAAAATGTTCAAGGTCAACTCAATCCAACTTGGAAGAATCTGGGTTAAAACTTTTAAAAAAGGAAAAGAATGAATTTAGAGAAAAAAATCGGTGAAAAAACAAAATTTAAAATTCACGAAGATTGCCGGGGTCAACTCAAATCAACTTGGAAGAATCTGAAGAATTGAAGGGAAAAGAGAAAAAATAAAAAAATCGAAGAAAATTAAAAAAAAAATAGAAACTTAAAAAAAACGGTTCAGGGCCAAGCCAACCGAACTGAAGCGAACCAACGCAAAGCCAACCCAGCAACTTAGAATTGATGAAAATTGCCAAGAAAATATTCAAGGTCAATCCAACCCAACTGGAAGAATCTGAAATATTGAAGGGAAAAGAGAAAAAAACAAAAAAAAATAAAATCGATAAAATTTCCAAAAAAATGAGAAAATTTAAGAAATCAATTCAAGGCCAACCCACCCCAACTGAAGCCAACCTACGCAAACACAACCCACTGAGAAAACATAAAATTTTTAAACAAATTAAAAAAAAATTCAAAATTAGGGAACTTTTTTTAAAAGTCGGGGAAAAGTTAATATTAACGCAGATTGCCGAAAAGTATTGAAAATTTGAAGAATAATGAATATTTTTTTGGAATAATTATTTTAGGTCAACCCAACTCAACCGACGCCACCATGAGTAAGGCCAACCCAGCGACGAAAACTAACAAAACGAAAAAAAAATAAAATAAGATGAATTTAGGTGAAAGAAATTGGGAAAGAAACGAAAATTTAAAATACACGAAGATTGAAGACAAATGTTGAAAATTCGAACGAAAAAATCAGTTCAAGGTCAACCAAATCCAACCGAAATTGTCGGGAGATGCCGGAAATTTGAAAAAAAGTTTCTAGGTCAAGATCAACCACACTGAAACCGACCTAAACAACGATGATTAACAAAAAAAAAAATGAAAAAATTTGGAAAAAAGTTAAAATTTATAATACACGAAATGTAAAGATAAATGTCGAAAATTCGAACGAAAAAATCACTTCAAGGCCAACCCAACAGGAATTGTCGGGTAACGTCGAAAATTTGAACAGATGTTCCAAGGTCAACCCAACCCAACTGAAACCGACTTAAGCGAAGCCAAAATAATCCTCGTGTTTCTTTGGAAAATTGTTCAAGGTCAACCCAACACAGCGGACCAGAGCGAATCCAACCCAACGAAAAATCTTAAAAATTAAAGAAGAGATTTTAAAAAGTCGGGAGAATTAAAAAAAAATGAAAAAATACGAAAAATTCGGACAAAAGTCTAAAAAAAATAAAATAACAATATAATATAAAAAGTGAAAGGTACAAAAGAAGAAAAAAAAAATAGAAAACAGCTCCGGAAAAAAAATAACTTAGGGAAAAAATTTAAAAAAATTGAAATAATGTAAAAAAAAATCAAAAAAATTATTAGAAGCAACAAAAAAATAGAAGCTCAATTTTTTTTTAAATTTCTAAATAGGGAAAATTTCAAACATTTTCCTTCACTTTTTCTAAACATTCTCCTTCACTTTTGTTCAAGTTACTAGCTGCCGCGAGCCCACAAGTCGAACGGCCTGCACAGCGCGCAGCGCTTTCTTCACCTCATCTCTCGATAGAAAAAAAAAGTGGCGCCCAACACCAAACCTTAACTTCACGCCCGCCAACCTTAAGCACGATTAAAGCATGAAATAAATAAGATGGAGCGCCAGCCCTCGCTAATTGAAGTTAAACGATTCGTCGGGTACGTATTGTTTACACTTCGTAAACGAAATACGGGCCCCGTTATTCGGGTTCCCCTTCATTTACTACGTGAATAATTTCGACTTTGATTTACATTTGAGTATTTGAAATAACCTTGAACCTGGTACTCCTGAATGATTATCGGTCGGGTAAATAAAAACAAATGAAAGGTTTTTTTTTAATAACCAGGGAAAAGAATTCAGGCTACTTAGTGCCGGACGCTTTTTACGCCGAATGTACTGTTTACTTGTATGGATAAAACTGGATACCGTTCGAGTATTAAATTTTCGTACCGTTCGTGAAACAGCTGTTAATAATAATAATTTTATGGTATAACCCAACCCGTACCCCTGAATTAATTTCCTTTCCGATAATCTTGCGACTTACAGGTAAATTGACGGTATAACAAAAAGATAATGATTTATACCTTGTGGTATTCCGGATACATATTTTCAGGCAGCTGTTTCCCCAAGTCGGCGGATTTATTCCTGAAGACGTGCAGTACGTGCACGTTTTTCCCCCTGGCGGCGATGATGGCGTCCGCCGCGCTGAGCCCGGCGCCGACGACGAGGACCGGCTCGGGTTTGGTGCGATTGCACTGAATATAGAGATCCAATTCGATCTCTAGACTCCTAACGTCGTGCAGGAGCCAAGCGGGATCGCGTTTACCGTCCGAAACAAACAACCTATTCGGTAAATCACTTGAGCCATTCGCCAAAACTAAATAATTACAAGAGTAACTCACAACGCTCCTCGACCTAACGTCGTAAACATCGACGATCCATTTCGGCTTGCCGCCGATTTTAAGAGCGGACGCTGTCGTCGCCGCCGCCGCCGACGGTTTAAGGCTCCGAGAGAGTTTAGGCACTTTGCGCAAGGAGCGTTCTAAGTCTAGGCTGCGCGAGTTCCTCAGGGCGCCGCTGCCGGGCCCGCCCTGTTCCCCGCTATCACTACCAGAGTTGTCGTAATCACAAGAAAAACTCACAGATCTGTTTTTATCACAATTGTGGTTTATTAGCCTAATGTCGTTCCTGTGGAGGATCACGTGATCCGAGACGGTGTCCCTGTTCGCCAGCAGGTTCTCCACCTCCTGGGCTTTATTGTACTTCGAAAACAGGACCTTCAAGTTTATTTCCACCGATTCGTACTTCCGCTTACAACATCGATCCGTCTTCCACTTCCTGTGCCCCCGCGAGAGGATGAAGTTGAGGGCGTTCGCGAGCTTGCACGTGGCCGCCGCCGCCGCCGTCGTCGTCGTCGTCGTCCTCGACGAACAATTCGTTTCGATCTCCATGTTTTCCATGTCAACTTCCGGTGGTTGCACTTCCTGGCGGGTCTCCTCATTGTTGTTTATTGGTCTAACCCCCGTGACGATCGTGCCTTCCTGGAAATACTTGCTCAGATCCATCTCCTTGACGTACTGCTCGTAGTACCGCGCCACGTTGCAGGCGAAAGCCCTCTTCTCCGTGCTATCCCTGGCCTGGTATTTCATACCGGGAAGCGCCATCCAAGCCCCTAAGCTCAAGGTCAACACGTGCGGATCCATCGCATGCCAAGAACCACCTGGCGGTCCTTTGCCAAAAACGATATGGTCAACCTGGAAACACCAGCAGACGATGATGATGATGAAGAAGAACAAGAAGTGTTTAGCGGTAATTGTGACTCACCTCGAAACCGTTCTTCCTCCATTCGATGAGGGGTTCCATCTCCAGACCGATGTCGGCGCAGGGGTGCGTCAGCGAATCCAGGAGGAGGGACACGGGGTTGGTCGACCGCCCCTCTAAGCCACTCGCCAGGTATTCCAAGTCCTGGTCGACTAAGCTCTCCCCCACCGATTCGGATAGTCTGGCCGAAAGCATTTCGTCCGGGTGGTTGTTGGAAATGACGTAGGGAATGTGTCCTGATAACATAAACGAGAGGGCTATGCCACTCGGGCCGTTTCCTAAAAAAAAAAAATTCTGTCGTAAATTCAACTGTACGGATTCACAATGTCGGCGAGCGGTCATTTATATGGCTCGGCGATGTTATTACAAGCAGTTTGTGACAATAAACTAAAAATTCATCTGTACGGCGTGCAAATATTCATCTGGTGGTCATTTGTATGGCGCGGCGATGTTATCGCAAACTCAACCAACTCTGTCCAAACAATTTACGAGAATAAACTAATTTATATTGCGCGGAAATTACGTCGTGCAGTCAATTATTATAAATCAATGTCGTAAATTCATCTGTACGGCGTGGCAATGTTGTGGGGCGGTCATTTATATGGCGCGGCGATGTTATCGCAGGCTCAAGCAGCTCTGTACAAGCAGTTTACGAGAATGGACTAATTCATATGGCGCGGAAATGTCGTCGTGCATTCAATTATCATAAATCAATGTCGTAAATTCATCTGTACGGCGTGGCAATGTGGTCGGGCGGTCATTTATATGGCGCGGAGATGTTATCGCATGCTCAACCAGCTCTGTACAAGCAGTTTATGAGAATAAACTAATTTATATTGCGCGGAAATTACGTCGTGCAGTCAATTATTATAAATCAATGTCGTAAATTCATCTGTACGGCGTGGCAATGTGGTCGGGCGGTCATTTATATGGCGCGGCGATGTTACCGCAAGCTCAACCAGCTCTGTCCAAGCAATTTATGAGAATAAACTAATTCATATGGCGCGGAAATGTCGTCGTGCATTCAATTATTATATATAAATGTCGTAAACTCCTCTGTACGGCGTGGCAATGTTGTCGGGCGGTCATTTATATGGCGCGGCGATGTTATCGCAAGCTCAAACAGCTCTGTACAAGCAGTTTACGAGAATGAACTAATTCATATGGCGCGGAAATGTCGTCGTACAGACAATTATTATAAATCAATGTCGTAAATTCATCTGTACGGCGTGGCAACGCTGTCGGGCGGTCATTTATATGGCGCGGCGATGTTATCGCAGGCTCAAGCAGCTCTATACAAGCAGTTTACGAGAATGAACTAATTCATATGGCGCGGAAATGTCGTCGTGCATTCAATTATTATAAATGTCGTAAATTCCTCTGTACGGCGTGGCAATGTTGTCGGGCAGTCATTTATATGGCGCGGCGATGTTATCGCAACCTCAAGCAGCTCTGTACAAGCAATTTATGAGAATAAACTAATTTATATTGCGCGGAAATGTTGTCGTGCAGTCAATTACTATAAATCAACGTCGTAAATTCATCTGTACGGCGTGGAAATGTTGTCGGGCGGTCATTTATATGGCGCAGCGATGTTATCGCAAGCTCAACCAGCTCTGTACAAGCAGTTTACGAGAATGAACTAATTCATATGGCGCGGAAATGTTGTAGTCCATTCAATTATTACAAATAAACATCGTAAATTCATCTGTACGGCGTGGTAATGTTGTCGGGCGGTTATTTATATGGCGCGGCGATGTTATCGCAACCCCAAGCAGCTCTGTCCAAGCAATTTATGAGGATAAACTAATTTGTATTGCGCGGAAATGTCGTCGTGCAGTCAATCATTATACATCAATGTCGTAAATTCATCTGTACGACGTGGCAATGTTATCGGACGGTTATTTATATGGTGCGGCAATGTTATCGCAACCCCAAGCAGCTCTGTCCAAGCAATTTATGAGGATAAACTAATTTGTATTGCGCGGAAATGTTGTCGTGCATTCAATTATTATAAATCAATGTCATAAATTCCTCTGTACCGCGTGGCAATGTCGTCAGATAGAGCTGTCTAGAGTTATGATAATGAACTAATTCATATGGCACAGCTATGTCGTGGTACATTCAATAATACGGCTTGGCGATAACTCCTCGTGGGTTCAATTCGATGACGTGACGATGTTATCACAAGCACGACAAACCCTGTATAAACAGTTCAGAGTTCTGGGCATGAACCAGTTGACGTGTCGCGGTCATTTCCATTGTACGGTGCGGTAACGTTATCATAAGTTGAATTGTATGGCGTCAGAAGCTCAACCGGAACTATACGGGCTGATTATTTTCAATCCGGAACACAGGAGATTAGTATGATTACCCTTGATGATGAATTTTTTGAAGATTTTAATAAAAAAGATATAATTTTACTTAAAAAATTATTAAGGGTAGTCATACTAACCTCCTAAATTCCGTATTGAAAATGATCGCCCCGTATAAATAGTACAGTTCTAAGAATGAAACAATTCAGTATCAGTCGTACCTTCATTTGTATGGCGCGGCGATGTTATCGCAAGCTAAACCAGCCCTATACAAGCAGTTTATAGTTATGAAAATGAACTAATTCATATGGCGCGGCTATGTCGTCGGGCATTCAGTTATACTGCTTGGCAATGTCTCCTCGTGGGTTCAATTGTATGGCGTGGCGATGTTATCACAAGCATGACAAGCCCTGTATAAGTAGTTGAGTGTTCTGAGTGCAAAACAATTAATGTGTCACGCTCATTTCAATTGTACGGTGCGGCAATGTCGTTGTACGTTTAATCGTAAGGCGTCAGAAACTCAACCGAACTTATACAGGGTGATCAATTTCAATCCGGAACACAGGAGATTAGAATGATTACCCTCGATACTGAAATTTTTGATGTTTTTCATATGATTTTAATTAAAAATGTCATTATCAAGGGTAGCCATGCTAACCTCCTATGTTCAGATTGGAAATGATCACCCGATATAAACACAGTTTTTTCGCTGGACCTTTGCAGTTACGATACAGTGTCTTGATCCAAGTGAAGAATCAAACACCTCCAATTATCTTTGTCTGACACACATGATAAAACAATAAAAGAATCTAAAGTTTGTCATTTTCAGTTACTACATACGTTTACTCTGCTGCGTATAAAATGAAAAGAGATAAAACATAATTTATACGTCGCGTATGAATATTCAGATTCTGCCGCGCACAAAAAATCTGGATCCGGTTTTTTAACTGACAACCACCCTGACAGTTGTGGTTAGGTTGCGACTTCTTCTGTTTATTTTGCTCATGATTTTGCTTGGCATCTTTTAGGTTAAGATTATCTGACATTTGATGCATACAACCAAGCTCAAATTGATATTTGAATACATGAAATATTGTCGCTAAGTATCGATTAGATTCATTTATGTAATCTTTATGACGTAACTGCAAAGATCCAGCGAAAAAACTGTAGTTGCACAGTTCTGAGAGTGAAATAATTCATATGGCGTGGCATTCTTCTCGTGTCTTCATTTGTATGGCGCGGCGATGTTACCGCAAGCTAAACCAGCCCTATACAAGCAGTTTAGAGTTATGAAAATGAACTAATTTATACGGCGCAGCTATGTCGTCATGCATTCAATTATATGGCTTGGCAATGTCTCCTCGTGGGTTCAATTATATGGCGTGGTGATGTTATCACAAGCACGACCAGCCCTGTATAAGAGTTGTGAGCGTGAAGCAGTTCACAAGTCGCGGTAATTTCGATTGTACGGTCCGGAAAATGTCGCTGTATATTCAATTGTATGGTGCGGCGATGTTGTGAGAAGCTCAACCAGAACTATACGAATAGGTTTGCAGTTTTGAAAGCGAACCAATTCATATGGTGTGGCAATGTCGTCGTGTGTTAATTTGTACGGTGCGGCGATGCTATCGCAAGCCCAATCGTGTGGCTCGGCGATGCCGTTGCGAGTTAAAAATATATTATGACGTGGTGACGTTCGATTGCAAAAAAAAAAGAAACTAATGGTGACTTATAATTACCGATTATAATGACGTCCTTGTGTACGACGGTGTTGTTGTTCCCTTTCATGGCGAAGGCTTGGCGTCACTGAAACAATAAAATAGAGATAAGCAATCTAAGTGGCCCACTAGTTAACTATATTTTCGAATCAAAACGTTTTCGCTCGAGAGCAGTGACTTTTTAAGTATGGATGGACCTCGTAGAAAGGGATGTTAACGGCGAATAACTTAATAAAAAAAAACATTTTTCTTCTTTTAACTTCTCGATTCTATGTATGTATGTACAGGGTAACACGGAACTGTATGTACAGTACTAAACAAGAAACCCACAATACTAGGTTTCTATAATTTATCTCCTCAATTCCATTGATATACAGTGTGATTGAGAATAGGTTTGCACCAAATTTAACTCCTGGAGATTCCATAGAGATATACAGGGTGATTGAGAATTGGTTTGCGGGGTAATTTCACGTCAAAGCCAACGATGGAAATACTGGCGTAGCTCTGCATTCAAACTATTTCACTACTGACACGTCGTACCGGCGGCAAGTTTTGAAATTCTTCAAAAGCGAACATATCCGACTGCCGTCGAACAATCAAACTAACTTTAAAGATAAGGCACTCATTACGTTCTTGCGTAAAACGTTTCGCAGGCATCTACAACGAATTGGTCTTCTTGTACAAAGTCAGTAAAGCACTTTCAGGGTGCCCCAAAACGTAAAAATCTACTGAATTTTGATTATACAGATTGAATTCAGCGATTAGGTAGATAGACGTTGGGAATCTTCGCATGTATCACCGTTCCAAGCAACATGAAGACCGCACAACCTGCTTAGTTGTCTCATACCGTTTGCCTATTTGCGTTACTCAATCAGTATAAGCATGCAGATCGTGGTACTGGCCCTCCCGAATCTAATACCCACATACACACGTGCACATGAATGGTACAAGGCATGTAGGTATATACTGTACATGATTAATCCTTTAGTTCTGATGTTTCTTTAAAGTAATACCCATATACACATGTGTACTTATATGGTACACGATATACATATATTGTACGTCAATAATCCTTTAGTTCTACTGTTTTCCTATTTTAATAATACCCATATACATGTTAGATAAATAAGTTAGTGTTATAAAATTTCTAAAATAGGTTGGTAAGACTGAAAAGGAGGAGGAGTACGAAATACGATGTATAATCAGATCGAGAAAAACGGTAGAAAGAAAGTAAAGCGTTTAAACTAGATAAAAATGAGTTTGATTTAAGTAAACTGCAAGAAGAACGAAAGTAAGCTAACAAACACATGTGTACATGTGTGGTACATGGTATATATTATATGTTGTACGTGACTGCTCCTTTAGTTCTGTGTTTTTTTTTTAATAATACGCATATACACCCTTGTACACGTTTACTACATACATAGTTCTATTGTTCCGTTCAGTAATACCCATACATACACACGTACATGTATGGTACATGGCATATGTACGTTTAATATGACTACTTCTTTGGTTCTAATGTTTTTTTTTAATAATGCCCATATATACCTGTGTATATGAATGTTACATACATAGTTCTATTGTTTCTGTTTAGTAATACCCATATATACACATGTACACGTATGGTACATGGCATATGTATGTCTAATATGACTACTTCTTTAGTTCTAATGTTTTTTTTAATAGTATCCATATATACCTGTGTACGTGTATGGTACATACATAGTTCTATTGTTTCGTTTAGTAATACCCATATATACACATATACATGTATGGTACATGGCATATGTACGTTTAATGCGACTACTTCTTCAGTTCTAAAGTTTTTTTTTAATAATACCCATATATACCTGTGCACATGCATGGCACACACATAGTTCTATTGTTTCTGTTAGCTAATACCCATATATACACATGTACATGTATGATACATGGCATATATACGTTTAATATGATTAATACTTTAGTTCTACTGTTTTTTCCTTAACAATACCCATACATATACGTGTATTTGTACGGTAGACGGCATGTATTCTTGCTGTACACGACCGTATCCTTTAGTTCAATGGTTTTTTTCACTTATACTCACAACAAAAGACCAAGACGTGCTTAAAAACACACGGTGCATGTCCAGTCATACCCTTTCGAAGGGCTCAGGAGAATTACCTGCTCGTTTGTTGCATTTTCAGGTGCCCCTGCGAGCAAAACAAGTTTTCAAGAAGAAAAGCTAATTTTTGTGCTTGTCACACACGAGATTCAGAGCAGTCAGACTCAAGTATATTAAGTGTAATGCGACGCGCTCTGAAAGATTCGATGACCTCCTCGAGTCTCGACATAAGTGGTAGACGCATTAAGCTTGTAAACTTTTGTTGACTGATTGAATTAAACGCATATGGTATATGTATATGGCATTTGTTTAGGCGTGAAGCCTCCAAATATAAGTGTCTGTAGGTGTCATTCTGTCGAACACAAATCGTACAACAAGCTAATCCTCATACATTGACGTATACGTGTATGAACAATTACTATACATGTAAAATATACGACATTTGGAGATGACTCATATCGAAAACGTGTTTTTCCTTATCACCCTGTATGTATAATACCTCAGTTTGTTGAGTATGTATGAATTCCAACCCCTTACGATGTTTGTAAATTTCCCTCGACCTCATCCTGTCCCGATTACCACTTATACCAGAGTCTCTCTAGTTATACATACTTATTTTAGCCCCTACACGCTAGGTATATGCTCCTTGTTGCTGCCATTGGCTAAAGTGAAGAAAGCCTTGGATCGGTATACACATACAAACGACGATAATTTTGTTTTTGTTTTCCGTTATTTATATACGAGGAACTCTTCTTCTTCAAAACTCCCCGCGCGACATATTCCGAATGACCCCGTATACACAAAAAGTAATTTGTTTTTCTTTCTTCAAAATTAATTTGTTTTTTACTTAACGTGTTATTTTCTTCTTCTTCTCGGGCAGGAAAATAACACGCGCGATCGTAATCAATCATCATAATGATATACCCAAACACACGAATAATGCGGCGCTAAAGTGAACGAAAAAGAAAAAAACAACAATTTGTTAATCACTTTACAATCGCCCTCTTTACGTAACGCTTATTATGTAGATATATCGGTCTTCTAAATATAGCGGCAAAGTGTCACATGAGCCCCTCCCGCGGTCCCTCTCTGTCCCCACGCCGCTGACTCGCGTTTAAATTATTTAATCTGTCAAGTACGCACGTGAAAATCCATAATCCGGCGTTCCATTCAAGTTTAATATCGGTAGGCGGCGGCCGCGAGATTATCCGAAAACAAATGACAAATTAGTTTTTACTAACCTTATTTTTTAATTTTTTGATGTTTTAATTAATTAATTAAATACTAACGTGACCTATCCGGCAAGATTTTATTGCCCCCACGTACACGTTTCTCATTGTTTCTCCAACACTCCACAAATTCAGCGTTTTACTTTTTTGCTTCTTCTCGAAATCACCCCCCCCCCCCCCCGCCGCCCCCCTTCTTGGTGGGACGATTTATTAAATTACGTAGGGACCCGTCCCTCCACCTCGTCTTCGGGGCCGGTGGCATAATGATAATTTGATTTTCGGAAAACGTGCGACGTGACCTTGAAGCGTCCTCGATTAAAGTCGTTAAGGGGGCCCTACATGTAAATGTCAGAATGCCGGAGGCTCCTCTCTGCTTGGGGACTCGAACGGCGGAGAGTGCCGGCGACCTTGTGTAAGGTCCTCTTTACGCGCGCCGGGCATCGATCGCGGGCGCCGCCGCGCCGTAATTGTGTGCGTAATTAAGGGGGAGGGCGCCGTCGGCGTCTCGCCCCCTCCGCGACCAATCCGGACGAGGTTGGCTGGAAATTGTTATGTCATCCAAACTTGACGGCGACGCGACATTTTAGAGAAAGAGGGGAGAACAAGGAGGCCAAAATAATGTAACTGGTTTAGTTATCAACGGAGAACGCGTCAGAAGTAGGACCTGCATACACGGACCAATTTAATGAGTTGGCGTTAATTAATGTTAAAAATGGTTGAGGGCATTGTACATACACAAAAAAGAAAGAGAAAGAAAGGGGACGCTGGAAAAAGACAACTGGTTTTGCTCTTTTAAGCGACGCACGACAAAAACGGCGTAAGAATTAGGGTCTGTATACACGGGCCACTTTTATGACTTTGTAGTTAATCCATCAAAAACAGTCGGACGTTGACAAGGAAAGAAAAGAAGACAAGCGAAAATGGGGACGCTAAAAAAAGGCAACTGGTTTTGCTATTTTAAGCGACGCACGACGAAAACGGCGTACGAATTAGGGTCTGTATACACGGGCCACTTTTATGACTTTGTAGTTAATCCATCAAAAACAGTCGGACGTTGACAAGGAAAGAAAAGAAGACAAGCGAAAATGGGGACGCTAAAAAAAGGCAACTGGTTTTGCTATTTTAAGCGACGCACGACGAAAACGGCGTACGAATTAGGGTCTGTATACACGGGCCGCTTTTATGACTTTGTAGTTAATCCATCAGAAACAGTCGGACGTTGATGATGAAATGATCGCGAATGAAATTTTGACAGATGACGTTGAACAGAAACAAATGAACGCGAATCAGGAACAAACAGGGGGGGGGGGGGGGGCAAAGTACAGGAGATAAGACAAAGATTTAAAAAATTCAAGCAAGAAAGAATGCTCTAATAAATTAAACTTAATCAAAATATATTAATTATAAGAAAAAAAACAAATAAATGTAAAAGGGAAAGGAAGAAAAAATAAAAATGTATTGGAACAAAAAACAAAAGAAAAGTAACGCAAATAGTCAGGAGAACGGTATGAAACAAATGAGAGAATTTTTTTTAAAACTAGGAAAAAAAAAGAACATATGAAAGCATATTGTTGTAAACCACGAGAATGGTTAAAAAAAAGCAAATGAAGGAAAGTTAAATAAAAAATAGGAATAAAGATAAAGGAAAGGAAATAAATGACAAGACATAAAAATGAAATTAAAAACGGAAATGGATTAAAAAAAGCAAATGAAATGTAAGAAGGAAGCAAAAAAACAATTGAAATCATTAAAAAAAAGTATAGAGAAAAAAAAAACAAGTGAAACCAAATAGTTAGGAGAACGCCAGAAGTGAAAAAATGAAAACAAATTTACTAAAACTAGGAAGAAAAAAAGAAACAAATGAAACTCGAATTAACTGAGATAATAAGACAAAAAAAAGAACACGTGAATGTATATTGGCGTCTACCATGAGAATGGTTGAAAAAAAAAAAACAAATGGAGGAAAGTTGAATTAAAATAAAGGAATAAAGCTAAAGGAAAGGAAACAAATGACAGTCGAATTAAACGAACGAGATAAAAAGGAGACGAAAATGAAATTATACAAAAATGAAAAGAAAAAAACAAATCAAAAGGTAAAAAAATGAGTGAGGGAAAATTGAATGAATGAATGAAAAACGGTTATAGATTTTAAAAGAGAAACAAATGAAAATCGAATTTAATGACGTAAAGAGAAAGCGAAAAGTAAGTCACATGAAAATGAAAAAAAAAGAAGATAAATAATCAGGAGATAATAAAAAAAACAAGTGAGAGAGAATTGAATAAATGAAAAACAGAATAGGATTATAAAAAGAAACAAATGAAAGTCGAATTTAATGAGATACAGCTAAAGCGTAAATGGAGTCGCTTAAAAATCAAATGAAAAAAAAAACCAATGAAAGCAGATTGTCAGAAAAATGGAAAAAACTAGTTAAAAACAGGAATCGAGCGAGAGAAGAAGAAAAAATGTGAAAATCGAAATAAATTAATAGGAAAAAAATACAAAATTATTTAAAAACTAACTGAAAAAAGAAACAAAAGAAAACAAAAGCAGATATGTATATTTGGGAAAATAGTAAAAAGAAACAAATGAAGGGAAACCTAATAATTCAAATGGGAACGTAGCTAAAAAAAACCACGTAGCTAAAAAAAAAAAACAAATGAAAATCGAATAAAGTGATATAAAAGGAAACCGAAAATGAAGTGATTTAAAAATGAAACAAAATAAAGAACAAATGAAAGCGGATAATCAGGAAACTGGAAAATAACAAGCGAAGGGAAATCGAATTAAAAATAAGAGTTTAACTAAAAAAAAAGTGAAAATCGAATAAAATGAATGAAAACAAAAGAAAACAAAATTGCTCGGCAATGAATCGAGGAAAAAAAACAGAAAAAAAGAAAGTCAGGAAAAAGGGAAAAAAATCGAAACATTACAAATTAGGAATAGAAAACAAAACAAAGCCAAGCAAATGAAATAAAAAAGGAAATGAAAATGGAAATCACTTAAAAATGAGATGAAAATAGAAACAAATGAAAGTCGGGCAAACGGAGAAAAAAAAACAGATGAAAGGAAAGCGAATTAAAAATGGGAACAGAGCTGAGGAAAGAAACAAATGAAAGTCGTAAAGTAAATGAATGGAAAACAAAAAGAAAATGAAATTGCTTAGAAAAAAAAACAAAACAGAACAAAAGCAGATAGTCAGCAAAACGGTAAACGAAGCAATTGAAGGAAAATCGAAACGTTACAAATTAGGAATAGAAAACAAAACAAAACAAAACAAAATCGAAACAAATGAAATAAAAAGAAAATGAAAATGGAAATCACTTGAAAATAAATTGAGAGTGAAAAAGAAACAAATGAAAGGAAATTATCAGTGGAATTTTCATTCATGAAAATGCTAAAAAGACAAAACAAAAGAAAGCAATTGTCACGAGAACGGTGTAAGGGAAACGAATCGAAAATAGAAAGGAAATGAAAAAGAAAAAATTGGACGATATTTAAAAAAACGAAAAATGAGGTTACTTAAAAACGAATTTCTCAATAAGAGAGAGAAAGTGAAAGACTCAAGCACAGTGTCACCATGTATAAATCTTTTTTCTTTTTAAATAATTTACAGGCATTTTAATAGTCGTTCGAATAAAGATTGAACAACAAAAAAAAACACTAACATATCTCTTTAACATATTTACTTCAACTTACGGAAATTAAAAAAATATATATAAATATTTCACAGTTGATAAACCGCTGAGCTTATCAAGGTCAATAGTTCAAAAAAAATCTAAACATAATAATATGATTAATTATGTTGGTTGGTTATGATGGCTTAAGTACAGTAACACCCTGTACTTAACCGGATCGTTTCTAAGCGTTGCTTAACTGACAAATATTTAAATTTTTTTTTATAAACATTTAAAAGTTCATAGAGCGCTCAGCCTATCAAGTTCAATAGTTATTTTGTTAAAAAAAAAAACAAACAAACAAGTATTTATTCATTAAAAACAAAACAATACACGATTATTACGGTTATTTTTATCTTCTGGAATGTAGTAGAAAGTTTTGCAATAACTTTACGTAACCCAAACAGACATGTGTAGTTATCTAATCATCTGGAGTGCGTTCGGCGCCAAAAATTCCAGGAAAGAAAAATTAAAGGCCGTATTCCACTGAGGCAGCACGCAGCAAGCGACCGATCAAGGCTTCCGAAGACACGATTCTTCCATTCTCGTTCGCAATTAATTAAGGGCCAGTTTCATAACGGAAAATTAAAGGCGACTTTAAGTTTAAAGCGGTTTCCATATGATAAAACAAACGTCTTAACTCTTACCGACGAAATTAACGAGCTGCCATAGCGATGTTTAAAAAAGGGAAAAAAAATAAAGGCTGTATTCCATTGAGGCGGCACGCAAGCAAGCGACCAATCAAGCTTTCCAAAAAGGCACGATTCTTCCATTCTCGTTCGCAATTAATTAAGGGCCAGAGTTTCATAACGAAAAGTTAAAGGAGGCTTTAAATTTAAAGCCGCTTTCAGATGACAAAACAAACGTTTTAACTTTACCCACGAAATTAACGAGCTGTCACATCGACGCTTAAAAAAAGGGGGGAAAAAAATAAAGGCCGGATTCCATTGAGGCGGCACGCAGCAAGCGACCAATCAAGGGTTTCGTAATTAAGGGCCAGTTTCATAACGGAAAGTTAAAGGACATTTTAAGAAATTTAAAGCCGCTTTCAGACGGCAAAATAAACGTCTTAACTTTATCCACGAAATTAACGAGCTCTCATGGCGACGTTTAAAAAAAAAGGAATTGTCCAATCGTGATCCTCAATCGCGATGAATAATAAACATCGACGACGGATGCTAATTAAAAAAATATATATATTTCGAACTGATAAGATTTTGGGAGGCGGGAAATTCAATTTAAAGGTTATTTTAAAATTCGAGACCGACACGAGGTGGCCTTGAAAAATAAATCGCTTTGTCTTAACAACCTAGCTTCTTCATAGCCCCAGTTTTTCCATCACAAGTTAACTTCAAACCTTCGGTTTATTGCTATGAGAACAATTGCTTTGTAAAACGAAAGTTAAAGTTAACTTACGGTTGAATAACTCGGTCTTAAGGCCGGTTTCATAATCGAACTGAAGGGGACTTTCAGATGAAAGTCACTGTCAGGTGTCGAAACTAATGCAAAGACGTATTTATTTACACATCAGAATGTGACTTTTAATTTAAAGTTGCTGCATTTAGTTCGATTATGAAACCGGCCCTTAATGCTTATTTGCACTTTTCATTATTTCCTTGCCTCAATTGTGCCAATTCTTTATCAACAGAAACAGTTTGTTGCTGTAGGATCTACAATCTGACCTTATTTATCTTTAATATAAAAATACGACCAAAAAAAATTAAAAGTAAATGATTAATCAATAAATACATTCGAACCGCATTGTTTTCTTTTTGAAACTCGGAGTTTTCCTTCTACCAATTCACGTGAGCCAATCGCCAGGACACGTTTTCAAATCGGCAGTATGCGACAAGCTGCCTCAGTGGAACCTCGCCCTTAAAATTTCACTCACTTGCATTTTTGGCACCGGATTCAGACCAGATTAGATTAACCAGCTACGCCTTTTCTCGTAGGATTATACTAGAGTTATTGCAAGGCCTTTTCCTTAGAGATAAAAATAAGAAAGTAAGAGTAAGAATGAATAAAATAACGGTTCTTAGATAAAATGTTAAATATCTTCAGAACGGTTAGATCTGGACATAGTTTGTGGTATACAAAAAATATGCAGAATTTTGTGGCCGATCCGAATTTGACATCATATATGGAATGTTCTATTTGAAATAAAAAGGTTGCATCCAGCACCGCTCTTTTGATACACCCTGTAAAATGTAAAATGATCTTAATAAACAACTGCCACCGCATAGTGCTCTTCTGATTTTATTTCGCGTGGTCCAAATCGCTTGGGTCCCACATGCCAAACGCTGCCTCAGTGGAACCTCGCCCTAAAAATTTCATTCACTTGCATTTTTGGCACCGGATTCACACCAGATTAGATTAACCAGCTACGCCTTTTCTCGTAGGCTCGTAGAGTTTTTTAAATATTTATTTATTTATTCAACTATTATTTAAATATTATTTTTAAATAAAATAACGGTTTTTAGATCAAATATTAAATATCTCCAGAACGGTTAGATCTGGTCATAGTTTGTGGTATACAAAAAATACGCAGAATTTTATGGCCGAACCGAATTTGACATCATATATAGGACGTGCTATTTGAAATAAAAAGGTTGCATCCAGCACCGCTCTTATGATTCACCCTGTATAGATGAAAGTAATTTTATATTGCAGACCTTTAAAATTCAAGACAAAAACGACTTGAAACTTTTTTTGTATCTCCTCTAGTTATCGAGATATAGTCCGATAACGCACTGTTCAGACACTCTGTATAATCAGAGATGAATCCATTTAAGAGATTTATGGCGAAATGATCTTAATAAACAACTGCCAACGCATTGTGCTCTTTTGATTTTATTTCGCGCGGCCCAAATCGCTTGGGTCCCACATGCCAAACGCTGCCTCAGTGGAACCTCGCCCTTAAATTTTCACTCACTTGCATTTTTGGCACCGGATTCACACCAGATTAGATTAACCAGCTACGCCTTTTCTCGTAGGCTCGTAGAGTTTTTTAAATATTTATTTATTTATTCAACTATTATTTAAATATTATTTTTAAATAAAATATCGGTTTTTAGATAAAATGTTAAATATCTCCAGAACGGTTAGATCTGGGCATAATTTGTGGTATACAAAAAATATGCAGAATTTTATGGGCGATCCGAATTTGACATCATATATAGGAAGTGCTATTTGAAATAAAAAGGTTGCATCCAGCACCGCTCTTTTGATTCACCCTGTATAGATGAAAGTAATTTTATATTGCAGACCTTTAAAATTCAAGACAAAAACGACTTGAAACTTTTTTTGTATCTCCTCTAGTTATCGAGATATAGTCCGATAACGCACTGTTCAGACACTCTGTATAATCAGAGATGAATCCATTTAAGAGATTTATGGCGAAATGATCTTAATAAACAACTGCCAACGCATTGTGCTCTTTTGATTTTATTTCGCGCGGCCCAAATCGCTTGGGTCCCACATGCCAAACGCTGCCTCAGTGGAACCTCGCCCTTAAATTTTCACTCACTTGCATTTTTGGCACCGGATTCAGTTCAGATTAAATTAACCAGCTACGCCTTTTCGCGTAGGCTTATACTACAGTTATTGCAAGGCCTTTTAAATATTTATTTATTTATTTAAATATTATTTTTAAATAAAATAAGGGTTTTTAGATAAAATGTTAAATATCTCCAGAACGGTTAGATCTGGGCATAATTTGTGGTATACAAAAAATATGCAGAATTTTATGGCCGATCCGAATTTGACATCATATATGGGACGTGCTATTTGAAATAAAAAGGTTGCATCCAGCACCGCACTTTTAATTCACCCTGTATAGATGAAAGTAATTTTATATTGCAGACCTTTAAAATTCAAAACAAAGACGTCTTGAAACTTTTTTTGTATCTCCTCTAGTTATCGAGATATAGCCCGATAACGCACTGTTGAGTCACTCTGTATAATCGAGACGCTCTGTGTAATCTCAGATGAATTACTTTGAGAGATTTATGGCGAAATGATCTTAATAAACAACTGCCAACGCATTATGCTCTTTTGATTTTAATTCGCGTGGCCCAAATCGCTTGGGTCCCACATGCCAAACGCTGCCTCAGTGGAATCCGGCCTTAACGACAAAACGCCGCAACTTCCCGTTATGAATGGACGAGTGGAAAGTTTCGCGTTATCAGAACTACGCTAGTAGTTCTCCTGATAAGGAATTGTGTGTTTAATGCGACGACCGCCGACGGCTGAAATTCTGGAACGTCCTTGAAGGGGGGGGGCAGGCACAAAGGCCGAATTATTTTCGCGCTGTTTAAAAAACGATAAAAATACAACGAAAAGCGGGCCGCCGGCTATTTTAAGAACGGTGATTATTACTCAATGTTGCGCAAACCGTGACAACAAATTTCTTTAAAAAAAAAAATAAAACAAAAATTGGAACTCGCCCCCGGAAATGACTTTCGAAAAATGTGCGCAAATTCGCATCGAGCTATAATTAAAATTCTTTTTTTGTCCAGTTTCTCATTACATATTTTTTTTTTTTTTGAAAATAACAGGAATAGCCAAGGACGTAAATTATTTCGTAAAAGAGACCTATTTCCGAAAGTGTACAGCCGCGAGCATAAAAACCAGGACATTTAAAACTGAAAGCTGTAAGGAAGGCTCAATGTTGCGCAAACCGCGACAATAAAAAATTTAAAAAAATTAAACAAAAATTGGAACTCGCCCCCGGAAATGACTTTCGAAACATTTGCTTCGTTTCGAGTTACAATAATTAAAGTTGTTTTTGCTCAGTTTCTCATTTTTTTTAAATAATGGGAAGATCCAAGGACGTAAATTATTTCGTCAAAGAGACCTATTTCCGAAAGTGTACAGTCGCGAGCATAAAAAACAGGACGTTTAAAACTGAAAGCTGTAAGGAAGGCTCAATGTTGCGCAAACCGCGACAACAAAAAATTTTAAAAAATTAAACAAAAATTGGAACTCGCCCCCGGAAATGATTTTCGAAAAATTTGCTTCCTTTCGAGCCACAAAAATTAAAATTGCTTTTGCTCAGTTTCTCATTTTTTTTTTTAATAATGGGAACAGCCAAGGACGTAAATTATTTCGTAAAAGAGACCTATTTCCGAAAGTGTACAGCCGCGAGCATAAAAAACAGGACATTTAAAACTGAAAGCTGTAAGGAAGGCTCAATGTTGCGCAAACCGTGACAACAAAAAATAAGAAAAAATTAAATAAAAAATTTGAACTCGCCCCCGGAAATGACTTTCGAAAAATTGGCTTCGTTTCGAACTACAAAAATTAAAATTGCTTTTGCTCAGTTAAAAATTAAATAAAAAATTTGAACTCGCCCCCGGAAATGACTTTCGAAAAATTGGCTTCGTTTCGAACTACAAAAATTAAAATTGCTTTTGCTCAGTTTCTCATTTTTTTTTTTTTAAATAATGGGAACATCCAAGGAAGTAAATTATTTCGTAAAAGAGACTTATTTCCGAAAGTGTACAGCCGCGAGCATAAAAACCAGGACATTTAAAACTGAAAGCTGTAAGGAAGGCTCAATGTTGCGCAAACCGTGACAACAAAAAAAAAATTAATAAAAATTGGAACTCGTCCCCGGAAATGACTTTCGAAAAATTTGCTTCGTTTCTAGCTACAATAATTAAAATTGCTTTTACTCGGTTTCTCATTTTTTTTTTTTTTGAAATAATGGGAACATCCAAGGACGTAAATTATTTCGTAAAAGAGACCTATTTCCGAAAGTGTACAGTCGCGAGCATAAAAAACAGGACATTTGAAACTAAAAGCTGTAAGGAAGGATCAATGTTGCGCAAACCGTAACAACAAAAAATAAGAAAAAATTAAATAAAAAATTTGAACTCGCCCCCGGAAATGACTTTCGAAAAAATTGCTTCGTTTCGAGCCACAATAATTAAAATTGCTTTTAGTCAGTTTCTCATTTTTTTTTTTATAATGGGACTCGCCAAGGACTTGAATTATTTCGTAAGAAGAGACCTTTCCGAAAATGTACAGTCGCGAGCAAAAAAGGCAGGACATTTAAAGCTAAAAGCTGTAAGCAAGGTCCCGTTTTTAATTAATTTAATTAATACAGGGCGTCCTTCTTTTTTTGAGTCTGTCCTAAAGGCTACTTTTTTTACTTTCTTCGTGTGTATTGTTTCTTTTTTTGGAGCGTGGCATTTAAAACAAAAACCTTGATTATGATTACAATTGATTATTCTAAAACGATTTCGCCTTGGCAACTTATGAAACGAAAGACGCAACCAAGTTCAAGGTCGCGACCCTTTTATTTAAATACTTCTGCATGCATATTAACGCGACCCATTCTCGAAAAAAGCGCCGACGAGGGCGGCAATTTAAATATAATAACAGGCCGCCTGCTATTATTATTATTATTATCATCTGCGTTTTGTTACGTAAACGGAGTCTTCTTCTTCACTATTATAATAACAATAATTTATTTATCGTTTGTGTACATCGACGTGTTCTGGGTCGCATGGAAACTGTTGTCTGTCTGTTCCGTGACCTTCTTTTTCTTTCTTTTGCCTC
This sequence comes from Prosopocoilus inquinatus, assembly GCA_036172665.1. Taxonomy (NCBI): domain Eukaryota; kingdom Metazoa; phylum Arthropoda; class Insecta; order Coleoptera; family Lucanidae; genus Prosopocoilus; species Prosopocoilus inquinatus. The sequence continues at coordinate 10,375,503 of CM069877.1, forward strand.
CTCTCCCCTTCCCACCCCCCCCCCCTTCGAACCAACAAAAAGAAAATTGATTGACGTTTATCATCCATCAAATATGAATGAACACGTTTTAAGTTGCGCGCGGCATGGACTAAACCGGGCTACTAATAAAATATGCAGCAAAAAAAATCGCGTCAGCCTTGATTTAAAAAACCGTGTACGTAAGCGGTTAGGTAAGCGGGTTTCTGAGAAGCGCTTGGTACGAAGAAGAAAATCTGAAGTTCTTTTGAAAGCAGCAGACGGATTACGTTTTTCTCTTCGCGTGAAAAGTACGTCTCGGTTTTAAATTTTTGGACGACAGTGTGCTTTCTTTTTTTTTAAATTTTTTAAATAATTGATTTCTAAAGCGTTTCGCAATTTTTTATTACGCATTAACATCTGCACGATTGAATGAAAGCGCCAAGCTTTTTATTGATCTCTAATAATAATGACTGATTAATGAAAGCTCCATTTTGTACAGGGCGAATGAAAATAAGTAACGTCTACGGCACGAGTTTTTACAACGGAAAATTTTAAATGGTTTAAATTGTATTAAATTTCATTTATTTTTCTGTCGTCATCATCTTAACAAGTGACGTCATCGATCACTTTTTTTTAAACTGCACCATACATTTTTTTATTTGCGTATTTTTTCCTCTTTCAGGTCATGTAAAACAATGGAATCGTTCTGCACGTGCTTAAGTTACGATGAAATAACTGCACAATTGAATGCGCCAACCTCCTTTCGGTCTCTTAACAGAAAGTACTCATCTTTATACAGGGTGAATGAAAATAAGTAACGTCGACGGCACGAGTTTTATAACAGAGAATTTTAAATGGCATTAATTTTATTAAATTTCATTTATTTTTCTGCTGTCATCATCTTAACAAGTGACGTCATCGATCACTTTTTTTTTAAGCTGCACCATACATTTTTTTATTTGCGTATTTTTTCCTCTTTCAGGCCATGTAAAACAATAGAATCGTTCTGCACGTGCTTAAATTACGATGAAATATCTGCACAATTGAATGCGCCAACCTCTTTTCGGTCTCTTAACAGAAAGTACTTATCTTTATACTTGGTGAATGAAAATAAGTAACGCCGACGGCACGAGTTTTACAACGGAAAATTTTAAATGGCATTAATTTTATTAAATTTAATTTATTTTTCTGTCGTCATCATCTTAACATGTGACGTCATCGATCACTTTTTTTAAACTGGACCATACATTTTTTATTTGCGTATTTTTTCCTCTTTCAGGTCATGTAAAACAATAGCATCGTTCGATGGCATGCGTTTTACAAAAGAAATTTTCATGCCGATCGTTAGTCACGTTTTTCATTTTTTTTTTCCGATGTCATACATAATCTCCGACTGTGACGTCATCGGTCACTTCTTTTGAACAACGCTATATATTTTCTTTTCTGGCGAAATTGATAGTGTATCTTTTTTTATCGTTGCGGTCCTTTAAAAGACAGAACCAGGCGAGAAGAAATTTTCTAAAAGATTATAAAAATTTTCTTGCGGGAAAATATATTTTGGTTTTAAATTTTCGAACAGCAGTGCGCGTTTTTTTTTTTTTTTAATAAATAACTTTTAATAACATAGAGTAAAATATCTGAACGATTACAATGCGCTAACCTATTTTCAGTCTGCAATACATACAAAGTATCAACCGTATACAGGGTGAATGAAAATAAGTAACGTCGATGGCATGGATCTTACGACAGAAAACGTCGGGCGAAAGTTAAACGGAATGGAATGGAAACAAGTGAAAATCGAATTAATTGTGACAATAAGAAGACAAGAATGAAAGCACTTTGAAAAGAAAAAGAACATCTAAAAGTAAACTGTCATGAAGCAGATGAATTAAAAACAGGACTAAAGTCGGAAAGGAAACAAATAACAATCGAACGAAATGAGATAAAAAGAAAACAAAAATGAAATCACATAAAAATGAAAAAGAAAAAAAAAACACAAATGAAAGCAGATAGTCAGAAAATGTAAAAAAAGCAAGTGAGAGAAAATTAAACGAATTAAAAACAGAAATGGATTTAAAAAAAAAAACAAATGAAAATCGAATTTAATGAGATAAAACAATGAAAAAGAAAAAAAAACAAATGAAAACAGATAGTCAGGAAAGGTAAAAAACATGTGAGAAAAAATTAAATGAATTAGAAACAGAAATTGATTAAAAGAAAACAAATGAAAATCGAATTTAATGAAATAAAACAATGAGAAAGAAAAAACAAATGAAAACAGATAGTCAGGAGATGGTAATAAGACAAGTGAGAGAAAAGTGAATGAATTAAAACAGAAATGGATTTAAAAAAAAAAAACAAAACAAAGGCAGATTTTAGGAAAATTGTAAAAAAAAAACAAACAATAGTTAAGAATGGGAACATAGCAAAAAAAATAAACTAATGAAAATAGAATTAAAACGATATAAGAAGAAACCGAAAATGAAGTGATTTAAAAATGAAATGAAAACGGATAATCAAGAATCTGGTGAAAAAACAAGTGAAGGGAAACTGAATTAGCAATAATATCGTTAGCCACAAACTGACGTTTTTCGTAACTTTTTCCGACGTCATCATCTCGAGCTGTGACTGTGACATCGATCATTTTTTTAACTGCACTACACATTTTTTTCTGTCGAAATTGATAAGTCAACAAAAGCGTTCTGCACGTTTGAACGCGCCAATTTTTTTTTAATCTCCAACTTACTTATTTTCATTCACCCCGTATAAGGATGAACGCTTTCCATTAAGCTCTGTCGCACCAATATTTTATAAGCAGAGCTTAAATTTAAGTTGTGTTTAGGATACGACATTTTCGGTAAATTCAACAATGAGTTTTACAAAAGAAAGTATCAGCCAAAAGTTAAAACACAGGGTGATTGAAAATAAGTAATGTCGACGGCACGAGTTTTAGAAAAGAAAGTGTCTGGCCTATGTTAAATGGCCGATCGTTAATTACAAAAACAGACGCATATCGTTTTCCTTGTCATTATCTCAGACTGCGACGTCATCGATCACTCTTTTTTCTTTAATTGCTTAGTTTTTTCCCCAAAAAAACATTAATAGCAATGATTATTAAAAAAGAAGAAAACATCGATGACATCACAACCCGAAATAAATTGACAAGAAAAAAATTATACGAAGGGCTGATTATCAATCACGTCACAAACCGACTTCTTTCCTTTTTTTCTGACGTCATAATCCCAGACTGTGACGTCACTGATCTGTGTGTTTTTTTCTTAATTACACGCATATTTTTATAAGAATATTAAAAACAATATATTTTTTTAAACCAACGATGACGTCACACAACAAAAGAAAAATATGGCCGATTATCACGTCACAAACTCACGTTTTCCGTTTTTTCTTATGTCATAATCTCGGGGTGTGACGTCATCTATCTTTTTTTTTAACTTCGCTCTATGTTTTTCATTCTGGCGAAGTTGATTCGTATTTTTTTTTCGTTAAATCGTCTTGCAAAATATCAACATCGGTGACGTCACAGGACAAGATTATGACGACAGAAGAAGGAATAAAAAATGGCCGGCTGTCACAAACTGACGTCTTCTGTTTTTTATTTTTCGTCTGATGTCATATTCTTGGGTTGTGACGTCATTCATCATTTTTTTTTCTTAACTACACGCTACATCTTTTCTGGCGTATTTTTTTTCTTTAGTAATAACAATTGATGAATGGTGATGAAATAAAAAAAAAAATTGGTAGACGTCACAGTCCGAGATTATGACAATAGAAAAAATGACGAAAAACGACTGACTGTCACGTGTCACACACTGACGTTTTTCATTTGTTCCCTTCCGATGTCATATTCTCGGGCTGTGACGTCATCCGTCATTTTTTTTTCCGCTTTTAACTGCACTCTACATTTTTTTTCCTGTGATGATGAAACCGCATTCTTTGTAGCCGCGTAACAATAACAATATTAATTTTTTTTTAACCTTCGATGACGTCACAGTCCGAAATTAAGTCGTCAGTAAAAAAAATTAAAAACGTCAGCTTGCGGCCGCGGCGGTCAATAAAACCCTTTTAAATTTTGTTTGTATTTTTTTTTGTTTTGCGTAAAACTCCTGCGATCGCCAAAACAAAACAAAAAAAAAAAGAAAGCCGCGCCCGTTGACCTCAAAACTGCTAGATTCCTGTTCGGCTTAATGGCGCTGTCAAAGGAGAAGTGTTGGATTTCGCGTGGAAGGAAGTGACACCTTGAAGTTGGCGGCGCTTCCTGGCGGCCGGCGCGAAACTAGAGGCGGAAGAGGAAGCGGCTGCGCGTAATTGCGGTCGAAAAAAAAAATTAGCTGCAAATTCTTCCGGAAGAAATCACGCCCGCGAGCGACATTTAAAAATTGTGACCTACGTGCGCGCATCATTTCCCACCTCCGCAACGCCCTCTAACGGAATTATTAAAATACAGTTAGCGTGAACTATTGAAAGCAAAAAAAAAGTAAAACGGAATAAAAACGTGCCCACAAGAGAAACGGATTCTATGAGAGTTTATAAAAAAAAAGAAAAGAAAATATCGAGAGCTCTTTATCCTGTCTGCACCGGAAGACTCAATCTGCCTACTCTTCCTCTGTTTGCGTTGTATTAGCGACGGCTTTCTCCCGATGCCTTTCATTCGCACAAACACTTTGTAATTGCGCGCTGTTGTTTTAGGAATCCATTTAAAAATATCATCTTCTTTAAATGTACTCTTAAAAATCTTGAGGGTAAAGCAGTCTCAATCTGCCTACTCTTCCTCACATAAGACCAGCTAAAACTAAAACTCCCTTCCCTCCTTTCCCGTTTTACATTCGTAAACCCTTCCGAAGAAGTTGTTGTTTGTACTCTACCTTTTTTTTTGTTTTCTTTTTGTTTCATGCCAGATTTCTTTTGACTATTGCCTTTGCTATCATTTTTTCGCGCAATTTATATATTTTTTGAAGAGTGCTGAGTGAGTGTTTGTTTTAATTATCGGTTGCCCATTGATTGTTACCTACATTTAATCAACTTATCAAGATCAGATCTGCATGCGCGCGCGTATCAAAAAAACTTACACCGTGATTCCGCACAATTCATAACAAACACTGTTATCTGCATACTACGTGTACCGGTTTGAATACATAATTGAATCACCAGTGCAGGCGCATGAGTAACGCGTGAGATTCCGTTTTTTCGAGTAATATACACTCAAGTGCACGATTTGACTGATTTTTATATATTAAAAAAAAAAACGAGTCACTTTTAAGGGTAGATAACCGATAGATTATTTAATTATCAGTTATTTATCATGTGTAGATGTTTGTATAAAATATGTAGCTCAAAACACGCTTGAAATTATACAAAAAAAGTCGTTAAAAGTAAATTATTGGGGTAAAGGGTTGATGATTTCAGTTTTTCGCCCCCTCTCATTCTACTGATCATCCACTTCGGGGGTTTCCGACTTTTCCTGATAATAATGAACGAGAGAATCATGATAGGGTTATTAGTTTACATGTGCGAAGTCACGAAATGCATGATACTCTTCGTTTGCATGCAAAATATACCCATACGAGATTTCCGTCATTTACAACGAAATAACTCGAGAGTTTAATCTGTCTGTTACATTAAGGGAGGGGGGAGGGGGGATTTATTCCTGAGGGTGGTCAGTAATGAACAGTCGGTTTTCATTAAACTCAAAGCACGCTTGAAATTATTATAAAAATAAAACGTCAAAGCAGTAAATTATTGAAGAAAAAGCTTGACGGTTCCAATTTTGTGCCTCCTTTCATTCTCGTATTCGTATATAACTTTTTTATGTTATCGGAGGAGAAGGTGGAAGAAGTCAGTTTGTGACAACAAAAACAATCGACTCGAAACCTTATTTAGTAAAAATCGCACGGTGCCAGAAAGTGCGTGCCTTATCTAAAACAACGCTGATTACTTACACTTTATCTATTTGAAAATATACATAACGCGATCGTGAATCTGCAGAATCCTATTATAAACGTTGTTATCTGAGCTCATTAAAGTAAGAGGACGTAATCGTAATCAGTCACTTGTATTTTTGTCGCTTCACTCTTTTAATGATTCCCGTTTTGAAGTGCGGAATACTTTCGGAAACTCACTTAAAAAATTTCACACGTGCATTTTGTCGACAAGATAAACACGCGGGTGACTTGGCGAATTAATTGTCGACTGACGTTGACAAGGACACTCATCGAATATGCACCCAGTGTTTATTAATTTAACTAATTGTCAATACACAGGTGAAAGCCTGGAGCGGTTTCGTCGTAAACGACGAAAATATCGTATGGGTACATTTTGCAGCATGCAACCGAAGAGTATCATGCATTTCATGACTACGTACTTACAAAGTAATGACCCTATCATGCTCCTCTCGTTCATTATTATCAGAAATAATCGAGAAACCCCGCAGTGGATACCTAATAGAATGAGGGGAAGCGAAAAACTGAAATCGTCAACCCTTTACCTCAATAATATAAGATTAATGACTCCTTTGTACAATTTCAAGCGGACTTTGGACTACAAATTATATACAACCATCCACGTGCCACCCTACACATGATAAATAACTGATAACTAATTAATCTGTCGGTTTCTTTTTGCTTAATACATGAAAATTCAGTCAAATTGTGCGCACTGACATGGACACTAATCAGGGATGCATCCACTGTTCATTAATTTAACTAATTATAAATACACGGGTGAAACCTTCGAGCGGTTTCGTCGTAAACGACAAAAATTTCGTAAGGGTACATTTTGCAGCATGCAACGGGAGAGTATCATGCATTTCATGACTTCACACGTACAAGGGAGTGATCGTAACATGATGATCTTGTCCATTTTTATCAAAAAAAGTTGAGAAATCCTTAGATACCCACTTAGGAGAATGGAGCGAGGCACAAAATTCAAAACGCCAACCCTTTGCCCGGGTAATTTTTGCTTTAACGGTTTCTTTTAAATAATTTCAAGCGGAATTTGAGCTTAATGAAGGCCGATTGATTACTGCCGACTACCCCCTGATAACGAATCTATCCCTTAATGTAGTGGACAGGTTAAGTACGTACCTTTCAAAAATTCCTGTATTTTGTTTTTGCTTCCCAACAATTTATTTGTTTCTTTTTACTTTTTTACGAATTAGTTACACAAACGTTAACTTTCTTGGACGTGCTACAATGTACTTACATATGAGTACGATGGGAAATACCCGCTTTCCCTTATTTGAATTGTGCCGCTCTTGTTTGCACGCGCTTATCGAGGAGAATTTCACATAATTGCAGCGTCATGACAAATTCGCACAGTGCTTATCGAAGAGAGTTTCACAAGATTGAATCATGGCAAGTTAGGACATGTTTCTGCCAATAGATTTAGCTCGGCTCGCAAAATAGACGCAAATCACAGAAAACAAAAACTTCAATGGGTCGGACTAGCGCAATTTCGCACGTTACATTGCAAAACATTGCCTTACATTATTTGTCTACAGACGCGAACGTGACACATTTTTTGTATTTTTACGAAACCCCGATTCTATTTGCTTGCTTACATAACAAAAAAAGCGATACAATTACAAAAATAACCACAATTAAAAATCGATTAAGCAAAAAAATATAAATGTAGGTAACATTGCAGGTGCAAACGTGCTGTTACGCTCGCAGAAATGTGAAAGCGACAACCGGTTTTACACTGCAAAATACTTCAATGGTCCGACTAGTGCAATATCGCTCATTACATTGCGAAACATTGCATTACATTATTCATTTACAAACGCGAATATGTCACTTTTTGATTTTTGCGAAAACCCGATTCAATTTGCTTGTTTACAACACAAAAAAAGAACAGAAAAAATGTAAACGTGGCAACACCGCAGATTCAAACGAGCTGGTGCACCGTCGTCACGCGTTGAAGTGAAAGTAACAGCCTGTCCCACACTACAATAAACCTCACAGTATCAACTAAACCGTCGGCAATTTCGATTTGTATAAGCGATACGCGCACGTTACATTGCGATACATTGCATTAAATTATTTATTTACATGTACGAATGTGCTAGACACAATTTTAATTGTATGCTACGTCCTCCAAAAAATACAATTCAATTACAAAAGTAACTAAATTAATAATCGACGAAACAAATACAATGTAAATCTCGTAACATCGCATGTTCAAGGCTACGAGAACGTAGTAACAGCCGCTTTTACACCACAATAAACATCAAAGTTCCAATTACCGGTAATTTTGACCTATAAAACGAATATTCGCGCAACTTACATTGCATTACATTATTTATTTAGAAGCGCCAATTCGATTTTTACGTAAATACGATTTTATTTACTTGCTTGCAACAGAAAAAAATAATGATTCAATTACAAAAATAACTATAAATTAATGATCGATGAAACAAAATAATGTAAATCTGGTAAAATAGCAGGTTTAAAGCTGCTTAAACGTGAAAGCAAGAACGGTTTTACGCTACAATTAACCTCAAAGTGCTGACTACCGGCAATTTTGACTTATAAAACAAATATTAACGCAACTTACATTGAGATACATTACAACACGTTGCATTACATTATTTATTCACAGGCCCGAAGACGCTACATTTTTAAAATTTTTACGAAAATTCGATTTTATTTGCTTGTTACATCACAGAAAAAACGATTCGGTCACAAAAATAACTAAATTAAAAATCGATGAGGCAAGAAAACATGTAAATGTGGTAACATCGCAGAACGGAATCTGCGGGAACGTGAAAGCAATAGCCGGTATTACACCACGATAAATCTCAAAGCGACAACTACCGACAGTTTTCACTTATAAAACGTGTATTCGCGCTACTTACGTTGAGATACATTACAATATATTGCATTACAGGATTTATTTTAGAGGCGCAAATGTACCAGTTATTCGATTTTTAGGTAAGCACGTTTTTATTTGCGTGCCTGGATCACAGAAAATTGATTTAATCAATCACAAAAGTAATAAATTAAAAAATCGGCAAAACAAAAAAAAATGTAATTGTGGTAAAGTGGCAGGTAGAAACCTGCTTCAACGTTTTAGAGTCGGTTTTACATTACGACAAATCTCAAAATGTTAACACTACCGGAAATGTTGACCTACAAAACGAATATTCGCGCAAGTTACATTGAAATACATCGCATTACATTTATTTATTTATTTATTTATTTAGAAGCACAAATGTGCCCGATTTACGATTTTTACGAAAACACGTTTTCATCTGAGCGCTTACATCATTTAAAAAACCATTCAATTACAAATGTAATAAATTAAAAATCGACGAAACAAAAAAAAATGTAAAACGTAACATTGCACGTTCAAACTTGCTTGAGCGTGAAAGCAACAGCCGGTTTTACATTGCTAAAAACCTCAAAGTGGCAACTACCGGCAATTTTGACCTATAAAACGAATATCCGCGCACGTTACATTAAAATACACTGCATTACATTAATTATTTAGAAGCGCGAATCTGCCAGTTTTTCGATTTTTACGAAAACACATTTTTATTTGCGTGCTTACATCAGAGAAAAAAGATTCAATCACACAAGTAATAAATTAAAAATCGGCGAAACAAGATAAAAAATGTAAATGTGTTAACATCAGAGGATGAAACCCGCGGGTATGTCAAAGCAACAACCGGTTTTACACTACAATAAACCTCAAAGTGCCAACTATCGGCATTTTTGACTTATAAAACGTGTATTCGCGCAACTTGCATTGAGATACATTACAGTACATTGCATTATATGATTCAGTTAGAAGCGCAAATGTCGCAGTTTTTCGATTTTTACGTAAACACATTTTTATTTGCGTGCTTACATCACAGAAAATAGATTCAATCACACAAGTAATAAATTAAAAATCGGCGAAACAAGATAAAAAATGTAAATGTGGTAACATCAGAGGATGAAACCCGCGGGGATGTAAAAGCAACAGCCGGTTTTACACTACAATAAACCTCAATGTGCCAACTATCGGCATTGTTGACTTATAAAACGTGTATTCGCGCAACTTACATTGAGATACATTACAATACATTGCATTACATGATTCAGTTAGAAGCGCAAATGTCGCAGTTTTTTTTATTTTTACGTAAACTCGGTTTTATTTGCGTGTTTGCATCACAAAAAAGGCAAGTCGGTCACAAAAATAATTAAATTAAATACCGATAGGACAAGAAAAAATGTAAATGTAGTAATATCGCGGGATGAAACCTGCGGGAAAGTGAAAGCCACAGCCGGTTTTACGCGACAATAAACCCCAAATCGGCGATTTTGACTTTTAAAACGAATATCGCGCAGCTTACATTGAAATACATTGCAATACATTGCGTTACATTATTTTTTTAGAAGCACGAATGTGCCAGTTTTTTTGCTTTTATTAGACTTTAAACACCGGATGGTAATTAGTATCATGAGCGGTGAGCTCAAGAAAAAAAATTAAATCAAAACAAACAGACTCACCTCCGCGAGTAATAAAAACAAAAATGCGAACAGGTAAAAAAAAATTCGAAAGTCGCCTCCTTGCGGTACACCAGAGATCGATGGCGGTCTTGATAAGTCCTCGTCGTTTTCCGAACGTTTCTTCACCGGCGGGCACCACCTCTTTTAAAGCAAGAAAGCAAGCAAGCAACTCGTCGGTCGGCTTTTCCGAAACGTTGTTTTCAGTTAGCGTAATCTAGAGCTCGCGCAAACCTTTACTTCCAACACCTACTTTGATACTACTGATACGCGCATACTTCGGCGTCGCTCGGTGAGAATGGATCGGTTGCGCGCGCATTCGGCAACGTGCTCGATGGGTATTATGGTATGCATGACCATAAGGATGGCATACATACAGGCTGATCGGATTGCGCGAAAGAATTGGCAAAGTCATCGTTCGTTCAGTGATGACGGTGCTGATTTAATAATTCTGCGAAGAGGTTTCGTAAGATCGGCGGCGCCAAAACAGTTGAAGGAAAGACCGTTCAGTTGGGTTCTTGGATTGGACGAGAGACTACCACAAAGAAAAAGAAAAGAAAAACGTAAGGCGGTCGTCGCAGCTGCAATGTCCAATATACGAATCAGTCCAGCTCTGGTGCACCCTGTATAAAAAATTCTCGGTTTAAGATCGTATTAGTTAAGTATCTACTTAAGATAAACAAAATGCAAGTAATTTTGAAAGGGCGAATTAAAATTAAAAAAAAAATAAGATGAATGACGAGGAGTCACGTAGCCCCAAAACTGAACCGGAGAGAAGTTTCTAGAAGTTTTTGAGTCATATGTATATCTAATGTTTTTTTTAATCCCTCGCTAATTATAACTTATTTACATGGGGCCTTATCAAACATAAACATTCTCCGCGGTGCACCAATTAAGTAGATAAAATCATAGGAAAAAACACGAGACGTTCGCAAAACAATTTCGCTAGATGTAAAACGTGTTTTGTTTTATTTTGTTTTCGTTTTTTTTTGTTTTTTTTTTGACTGTTCGATCGAGCAGGATTTAATTTTCGATTTTGTTTTATTTTGGTGCTCTTGTTTTATTTGTTTTCACTGCGTTTTCATTTTAAAAACTTGGGTTTTACTTGCACTGCAAAAAACAAAAAAAGCAAACAAAAAAAACTTAAGAGTAGGACACAAGAAGAATTACATCGAAAGATAAAAGAGAGAAAAAAAACAATAAAAATACAGTTGGTGTGCAAGCGATATCGTGAAGTGACGAAGTCGATTTAAAATGTAAGAAAAAAAGGCGAAATAAAAAAGGAAGATAAAACTACAAAAATTAAAATGAAAATAAATAAATAAAAAATTAAGTTAGAACTAAAATAACTGAAAATAAAACGAAATAAATGGATGACAATTTGAAGAAAAAAACGTAGCCTAGGCGGACAAAATGTCATGTAATGCAATGCAAGAAAAGAAAAGAAATAAAACAAAAGTAAAGCAAAAAGAATGAAATAAAAAAAACGACGCAAGAAGAATGATTGAAAAACTAAAGAGAAAGCAAACAATAAAAATGAAGTTTGGGAACAAACGATATCGCGAAGTGACGAAGTCGATTTTAAAAGTAGGAAAAAGAATGAGAAATAAAAAAGGAAAGAAAAACTACAAAAATTAAAATGAAAAAAATTAAATAAATTAAATTAAATGAAGCTGAAAATAAAATAACTGAAAATAAAATGAAATGAAAAGATGGACGACGATTTCAAATAAAGAAAAACAAGAAACCGAGGCGGACCTAGAATACAAACAGTAGCAAGCAATGTCAAAAAAAATACTCGCGGCGGATCTAGAATAGATCAAGACGATAAAAAAGAAAAAAAACAGCAAAGCAATAAAATGAAATGACACAAAAACCATAATAATGAAGTTGGGGAGGAAATGATATTATGAGGTGACGAAGTCGATTTTAAAAGTAGGAAAAAAACCGAGAAATAAAAAAAGGAAAAGAAAAACTACAAAAATGAAAATGGAAATAAATAAATAAATAATTAAGTTAGAACTAAAATAACTGAAAATAAAACGAAATAAATAAATTGATGATAATTTGAAAAAAAAACGTAGCCTAGGCGGATGCAATGTCATGTAATGTAATGCAAGAAAAAAAAAGACATGAAACAAAAGTCAAGCAAAAAAGAATGAAATAACAAAAAAGCGACGCAAGAAGAATTCCTTGAAAAGTAAAAGAGAAAACAAACAATAAAAATGAAGTTGGGATGGAAATGATATTATGAAGTGACGAAGTCGATTTTAAAAGTAGGAAAAAAAACGAGAAATAAAAAAAAGAAAAGAAAAATTACAAAAGTTTAAAAAAATTAAATTAAATGAAGCTGAAAATAAAATAACTGAAAATAAAATGAAATGAAAAGGACGACGATGTCAAAAAAAAAAAATAGCCGTCGCGGATCTAGAATAGAGACGATCAAGACGATAAAATTTACAAGAATAAAAAAATAAAAACAGCAAAGCAATAAAATGAAATGACACAAAAACAATAATAATGAAGTTGGGGTGGAAATGATATTATGAAGTGACGAAGTCGATTTTAAAAGCAGGAAAAAAACGAGAAATAAAAAAAAGGAAAAGGAAAACTACAAAACTTAAAATGAAAATAAATAAATAAAAAATTAAGTTAGAACTAAAATAACTGAAAATAAAACGAAATAAATGGATGACAATTTGAAAAAAAAACGTAGCCTAGGCGGATGCAATGTCGTGTAATGTAATGCAAGAAAAAAAAGAAGTGAAACAAAAGTCAAGCAAAAAAGAATGAAATAACAAAAAAAGCGACGCAAGAAGAATTATTTGAAAAATAAAAGAGAAAACAAACAATAAAAATGAAGTTGGGGAACAAACGATATCGCGAAGTGACGAAGTCGATTTTAAAAGTAGGAAAGAAACGAGAAATAAAAAAAGAAAAGAAAAATTACAGAAATTAAAATGAAAAAAATTAAATTAATTAAATTAAATAAAGCTGAAAATAAAATAACTGAAAATAAAACGAAATGAAAAGAAAGACGACGATGTCAAAAAAAATGCGGCGCCGGATCTAGAATAGAAACGATAAAGTTGATCATATTTAAAGCAGGAAAAGAAATAAAAAACAGCAAAGCAAAAAAAATGAAACGACACAAAAACAATAAAAATGAAGTTGGGAAGGAAATGATATTGTGAGGGGACGAACGAAGTCGATTTTTAAAATGCAGGAAAAAAAACGAGAAAACAAAAAAAGGAGAAAACACTACAAGAATTAAATAAAAAAATTAAATGGAATTATGGCAAATGCAGAAAAAAAACGAGAAAACGAAGAATGAGAATAAAACTGCAAAAATTAAATATAAAAAAATAATAATGGAAAAACTAAATAAATAAAAAGAAATTTGAATAAAATAAAAGTAAAGCAAAAGAAGGAATTAAATAAAGAAATTAAATGGAATTATGGAAAATGCAGGAAAAAAAACGAGGAAACGAAGAATGATAAAGAAGTACAAAAATTAAATTAAAAAATTTAATGGCATTATGGAAAATGCGGGCAAAAAACGAGAAAACGAAAAATGAGAAAAAAACTACAAAAATGAAATATAAAAAAATAATTATGGAAAAAGTAAATAAACAAAAAAAATGTGAATAAAATTCGTCCTTTGATTTTAAAAATTGAAGTTGAAAATAAAATAACTGAGAATAGAATGAAATGAAAAGATGGACGACGATTTCAAATAAAAAAAAACAAGAAACCGAGGCGGACCTAGAATAGAAACAGTAGCAAGCAAGAAAAAAAGAAAAAAAAGAAAAAACACAGCAAAACAAAATAATGATGTAACAAAAAAACTTGAGGATGTAGCTACAAAATGAACTTAAAATGGAAAAAAAGACGACGTTAAAGCAAGAACGAGAAAAAAATAAAGCGAAGATATTTAGAAAAATATTAAAACATGAAACAAATAAAAATAATAACAAGAGAATATAATAAGGAAAAGTGTTGGAAAGCGAATTCCTAATGGAAAATAGAATCAAAGCAAGAAGACAAACAAAAAATGAAAATAAAATAAAAAACAAAGAATCAATAATATTATTACATAACGATACAAAAAATGAAAAATGTTAATTTAAAGTGAAAGCAAAGAAGACGTTCAAATCAAGACAAACAATACAGAAATTAAAGTAATTAAAAAAATATTAAATTAAACCTAAAAAACGGCAAAAGTGTAAAAAAGACAAAACCAAAAAAGAGAAAAAACAATAAAACTGAAGTTGGCAAGTAAAGTACATCGTGAAATGACGAAGTCGATTTAAAAAAAACGAGAAATAAAAAAGTAGAAAAAGCTGCTAAAATTAAAATGAAAAAAATTAAAAAATTAATAAAAGATTAAGCTGAAAATAAAATCTTGAATAGAAAAGGCAAACGGTAAAATTTAAAGCAATGAAAGAGAAGAAATTAAAAAAAAAAACACTAAAGCAAAAAAATAAATAATGAAAATAAAAGAAACTTGAAGACGTACTTGCAAAATTAGCTTAAAACAGAAAGAGAAAACGACTTTAAACAAGGACGAGAACAAAATAAAACGAAGATATAAAAACACATTAAAAAAACAAGAGACAAATAAAAATGAAAATAAGAAATATGATATGAAAAAGTGTAAGGAAGCAAATTTCTAATGGGAAACATAAAATTAAAGTAAGAAGACAAATTAAAAATAAAAACAGTATCAAGAAAAATTAATAATTAAAAAAAATATTAATATTATAAAAAATATTAATTTAAAACGAAAATAAAGAAGACATTCAAATCAAGACAAACTAAATTAAAAGTTAAGTTGTAATACATGTTTGATTATTAGGCCACCAAGCATATTATACCATATGCCTAATTTATAACAATAAATAAATAAATAAATACAAAAATCACGTTGAAAGAAAAATGAAAAGCAAAAACGGCGTGGCGTGAATAAAGCAGCGACGTGGTTTTAAAATGGGGAAAGCAACATGAGAACTAAAATAAAAAGAACAAAAAATAAAACACAAAAGAAAATTTAAAAAAAAGGCATCAGCATAAGAAATGCAATAAAACAAGAAATGAGAACAAAAATTTCCGAAGTAGTTTCAGAAAGGAAAAAGAAAACATCAAAATAAAATACAACAAAATGAAAATGAAAACAAAAATAAATGGGGAAACGGATTTAGAATGGAAGAAACAATCGGAGCAAAAAGAAAACGAAAAGACAGAAGAAAATTGGAAAACAGCAAAGCAAAAGTAAAAGAAATCACAAGGTATGTTAGATTTAAAATAAAGAAGAATTAATCGAAGACAAGAGAAAATAAAAATGAAATAAATAAAAATGAAAACGGTGAGCAACTATGAGGTGGATTTAAAACGTAAAAGCAAAATGGAAAAGGAAACAAAAACAAGAAGGAAGAAAGCAATACACAAAAGATTAAAAGACAGCAATCTAGAAAACAAAACAAAAGAAAAGTAGGTTCAGTAAGGGAAAGGAAAAAAAAAGAAGACACCAGCACAAAGTATGCATAAACGAAAAATAGAAATAACAAAACATGTTTAGTGTTCGTAATAAATAATAATACATAGTTACCAGTAACGTAATAAATAATACATAATTACCAGTAACGTAATAAATAATAAGTCAAATTTCGAACGCTAAATTAAACCGTAAATCAAACGAGTTCAAACAAGCCGACACTTGAAAGGAAAAAAGATGTGACGTGTTATCTAATCTACGTAACGCAGCTTACGTAACAGTAACACTCTGCTTGATTCAATAATTACATTGGCGTAGGTGACTTACAGCGATGATATGAGAGTTTCATTATCAAGCAATAAAGATACAAAATTTACGATTTTTTTACTAAGACTACTGCCCAATAAATACTTGACCCGTAACCGCGAACTCATTTCATTAACGTCGTCTATTTTACGACTTCAAAAAAAATCGTTGGTGTGTTCCGTAACAAAGCGCTTTATAAAGGGCTATAAGTAAAAAAAATGAATACAGGAAAAACAAATTATGCGAGACAGAACTGAAAGGGAGAAAAAAAATGGCAAAAGAAGTAGCGCAAAGTTTGAAGAGAATGGTTTAAAAAAAAAGAGACCCGATTATGGGCACGGTAAAGAACAAACAAGGACGTAAGTTTTTGGAAAGGCTATAAAAGATAAACAAAGATTAGGAATTCTATAAAAAGCACATCCTGGCTTCTGCATTACATCGAAGCTTTCCGAAAACGTATATTTAGAACGAACGCGAACGTCTAGACTCTAGACCGTACTCACTCCATCTCAGTTCAAGGTATTTAGGTTGCAAGCACTGAAATAACTCGTCGGATTTAAACACACCAGCTGAATAAGTTACCAAATACATCGATAATATTAATGAATAAAAATAGAGACGCAACGATTCCGTTGGCTTGGCCCTGGCCACTTTTGCCCGTATTCACAACACAATAATAACAATACCCATTCAGCTTTGCTTCTTATTCTTCTTAGAGTAAGTTTTTTAGGGATTTTTGGCGTTCCTTAGTTACCAACACACACCACTCACACAATACCCATTTAAAAAAAAATCCAACGCAGGAAGCTCCAAGGACATTCTAAGAATACGAAGGACATTAGTTCGAATGAACGCGAACAGACAAGTGAAAACGACGAACGTGGTGGGAAATGGATGAATTAATCAAATAAAAGACATTGCGCTCCTTTTGAAAACTCTAAACGATCAATAACACTTTATGTGACAGCTGTCAAACTGACAGTTTCGTTGAATAATTTGTTTGACAGGCGGTATTGTATGAATTAGTCAAAGACATTAAATACTATAACATACGAGTAGTTTTCATGACCGCCTTTTACTTAAAATGTGTACGTTTTCAAACACTTTAATTTGACAGGTGTCAAACTGAGGAAAGTTTCCTTCTATAACATGCTTGGCAAGCAATGTCTTTTCAGTTGATTCGCACGACCTTACTTGCCAAGCGTATTATCGAAGGAAACTATCATCAGTTTGACACCTGTCAAATTAAAAAACTTTAATTTGACAGGTGTCAAACTGATGATAGTTTCCTTCTATAATAAGCTTGGCAAGCAATGTCTTTTCAATTGATTCGCACCACCTTACTTGCCAAGCGTATTATCGAAGGAAGCTATCAACAGTTTGACACCTGTCAAATTAAAGTGTTTGAACGTATTAGTTTTAAGTAAAGACCGATTATGAAAACTACTCGTATGTCATCGTGCGAATCAATCGAAAAGACTTTGCTTTCATTAAGGATTGTAATTGCGAATAACACTTTACGTGACAGCTGTCAAAAAGTCTATAGTTTGCTGCAGTGCAGGTTTGCATTTTGAATGAATCAGTCAAAAATATCGCATTTGTTTTATTTCCACGGCCACTTTTCAGCAAAACATGGAATTATATTTACTATAAAAAGCTTTACGTGACAGCTGTCAAAGTTTTAGTAAGTTCATTTAATTGTATGGAGTCAATCAAAAACATCACGTCCACTTTTCCTTAAGAATTCAAGCGTTCGGCGGGCCTTCATTTGACAGTTGTGTCAAGTACCAGTTTGAATTAATTCGATATCTGTCAAAGTGTCCGGTTTTATTGAATAACTTTATTCCCGCTTAATGTTAACGTCGAATAAATCAGTCGGAAAGCGAATTGCGTCTGATCGCCACAGCCGATATACATCAGAATCAGTTAAATATGTTAACGTAACAAGGCTATGTTTGACAGCTGTCAAACCCTCAGTTTCGTTTACTAATTTGTCTGGCAAGCAAAGTCGTGCGAATCAATCGAAAAAACGTTGCTTTCGTTTCCCCTTGTTTTCCTCTTTCGTCCAGGATTGTAGTACCGAATTACACTTTATATGACAGCTGTCAAAGTATCTACAGTTTGCTGTAGTGCAGGTAATTTGGAATGAATCCGTCAAGGATATTGCAATTGTTTTTTTCCACGACCACTTTTCAGCAAAAATTCGAATTACATTTATTATAAAAACCTTTACTTGACAGCTGTCAAAGTGTTTGTTGTTTCATTTAATTGTATGGAGACAATCAAAGACATCGCGTCCACTTTTTTAAAAATATTCAAGCACACGGCAGCACTTCTATGGACAACTGTGTCAAGTACGAGTTTGAATCAGCTTGATAGCTGTCAAAGTATCCGGTTTTATTGAATAGCTTTATTCGCGCTTAATGTTAACGTCGAGTTAAAGTTTTGTGTTTGATCGATATAGCCGATTTACATCAAAAATTAAACAAGTTAACGTAACAAGGTTTGTTTGACAGCTGTCAAACTGCAGTTTCGTTTAATAATTCATCTGGCAAGCAATATCGTGCGAATCAATCGAACAGACATTGCTTTCATTACCCCTTGCTTTCCGCTTTCACCAAGGATTTCAGCGTCAAATATCGCTGCACATGACACCTGTCAAAATATCTACGAGTTGCTACAACGCGGATGATTTTGAATGAATATTGCATTTGTTTTAATTGGAAGCCTTTTCAGCAAGAATTTAAATTATATTTATTTTTATACAAAACTTTACATGACAACTGTCAAAGTGTCGGTTTCATTTAATAATTTGTTTCGCGGTGTACGTTGAATGAAACAGTCGCAGAGTTTCGCGTCTGATTCTCGTGGCATGTCTGCAACAAAAATTAAATATGTTAACAGTGATTTATTTGATGGCTGTCATACTGTCAATGTCATTTTATGATTTGCTGCTAAGTGATGTGCGAATCATTTTTTATTGAGAAAGAAAAATCAATAGGTGCCGTGCGGTGCAAATAAAAGTAGACTCCTACGGATATTTTATGACAATCAAGTAACATGCTTTATAACAATGCTTTACTTGACTGACAGGTAACTGTCAAACTGACAGTTCCAATTGATTCTTTGATGGGTAACGTGCGGATCATTCAAAGGTTTTGCGTTGTTTCTCCAAAGACGAAAATTGGAATGATTAACGATTTGACAGCTGTCAAACTGTCAGTTTCAGGAAATCTTACATTTGCATCTTCCGTTGCCACTCCATCAATAATTTAACTGTATTAAGAACATTTTACTTGACGTCTAGCTGTCAAACTGACTTTTCTTTGCACCCCGTGATACATACAGCAAATCTTTACTTTTCATGTAGCTGTCAAACTGACAGTTCTAATTGATGATTCATTTGATAGGCAACGAGCGAATCATTCAAAGGCGTTGCGTTGTTTTTCCAAAGATATTCTTCAACAAAAATTGGAATGATTAACTATGCTTTGTTTGACAGCTTTCAAACTGTCAGTTTCATTTTATAATTTAGAGTTGGTAACGTGCGATTCCCAAAGGTAATTTTGCATTTGCCTCTTCCGTAATCACTCCATTAACAATTTAACTGTATTAAGAACATTTTACTTGACGTCTAGCTGTCAAACTGACTTTTCTGTGCACCCCGTGATACATACAGCAAATCTTTACTTTTCATGTAGCTGTCAAACTGACAGTTCTAATTGATGATTTATTTGATAGGCAACGAGCGAATCATTCAAAGGCGTTGCGTTGTTTCTCCGAAGAATTCTTCAACAAAAATTGGAATGAATAAATATGCTTTGTTTGACAGCTGTCAAACTGTCAGTTTCATTTTATAACTTAGAGTTGGCGACGTGCAATTTTGCGTTGCGTCTTCCGCAGCCACTCAACTCAAAAATTTAAACATATTAAAAACATTTCACTTGACGTCTAGCTGTCAAACTGACAGTTTTGATTTAATACTCTTAATGCGTTTGGCAGGTGCCGTGTGAACCACTCACAGACATTGCATCGGTTTTCTGCGCTCACTTTTCTTATCAAAAGTTTAATAATGTATTAGCGACAACATTTTCCTTGACAGCTGTCAAACAGTCGACAGTTTTATTTAATAATTTATTTTGAATTCGTCACTCACTTTTATTTTGCACGGCCGCCCTTTACAGGTGGAAGAGACCACCGGAATTTCTTTTCTTTTGGACAAAAGAAAAGAAAAAGCCTCACCCGAGGCGAACGGCTAAAAAAAAGAGTTAAGGGAACGGGGAAGTACATTTTAATCCAACTCAAAAAAAAAATTATAATAAATTAAATTATGCATTTAGAATGCGTTACTTGGCACACGCAGTTCAAAAGATTATTCTACGTGGGCGTGGGCAGGCGTGCAATTTATTGCGGGTTTTTACTTAACAAGACAACTGGATCCAGTCGTACCTGACAGAAAAAAGAAAGGCGAAAACAAAACAAGAACAAAACAAATGAAAAGCAAACCGGACTTTCCTCTGGGCCGAGAGCGAGGAGTGGGTTCGAGTTTCGGTCATTTAAATAAAGTGCGAGTCATATTCATTGTTCCTCCTTAATTTAGGCAATTTGCGTCAATTTACTAACAATAATAATACTAATAATAGTAAATTGGCGTAGTTCATTCATAACGAATAGAATTTAGAATTTTTCCGATAGTTCAAATCATTTTTGTCCGTCTATAGTACCTTCAGAAATAGTTGAGAGATCACGTGATCCTTAGTAAATAGAATTTAGAATTTTTTCGACGGTGAAATCATTTCTGTCCATCTACAGTACCTTCAGGAATAGTTGAGAGATAACGTGATCTTTAGTAAAGAAAGTTTAGGATTTTTACGTCGCTTGAAATCGTTTTTGTCCGTGTACAGTACCTTCAGGAATAGTTGAGAGATCACGTGATCCTTAGTAAATAGAATTTAGAATTTTTTGGACGGTTGAATCATTTTTATCCATGTACAGTACCTTCAGGAATAGTTGGGAGATCACGTGATGTTTAATAAAGAAAATTAAAATTTTTACGATGGTTGAAATCGTTTTTGTCCGTGTACAGTATCTTCAGGGATAGTTGAGAGATCACATGATCTGTAGTAAATGAAATATTTTTTTCTTTCTGTTGAGCAATAAAGTTATTATTATTATTAATAATTAATTAATTATTATTAATAAATAGAATATTATAATTTTTTCAACGGTTGAAATCGTTCTGTGTCGGTGTACAGTACCTTCAGAAATAGTTGAGAAATCACGTGATCTTTAGTAAATAGAATTTAGAGAATTTTTTCGACGGTTGAAATCATTTTTATCCATGTACAGTGCCTTCAGGAATAGTTGAGACATCACGTGATCTGTAGTAAATGAAATACTTTTTCTTTCTATTGGGCAAACAAGTGGGCGGAGCGTAGCGGAGCCCACTTGTGGGTAAGAACAGAGGCTTGTGTGGACAGAGGCTTGTTTGGACGGAGGCTTTATATGGACGGAGGCTTCGTTTAGACGGAAGAGGTGAAGAAAGCGCTACGCGCTGTTTGGGCCGCCCGCCTTTGGGGGCTCGCGGCAGCTAGGGATGTTGGAAAACTTTAAAAATTGATTTTTCTAATTTTCGGAATTTTTTCAAATTTTTCTCGATTCTTTTCAATTTTTCAATTTTTTTCTGTCACCTGGGTTGGCCTCGCTTGGGTTGGCGCCGTTTGGGTTGACCTTGAACAATTTTCAAAAAAGAGTGACGGAAAATGTTAGAAGAAGTGACGAAAAATGTTTTAAAAAAGTTGTGGAACTTCAATAATCGGCTTCCTCTATTTTTAGAATTTTTTTCCATTTTTTTCGATTTTTTCAATTTTTTCTCGAAATTTTTAATATTCTCTAATTTTTTCAGTTTTTCCGTTCTCTTAATTTTTTTTTTTTGCCATCTGGGTTGGCGTCGGTTGGGTTGACTTTGAACAATTTTCAAAAAAAAGAAATGCAGGAAAATGTAAGAAAAGTGACGAAAATGTTTCAAAAAAGTTGGGAAACTTAAGAAATCCGTTTCCCTAATTTTTAGAATTTTTTCGATCTTTCTTGTTTTTTAAATTTTCCCCGGAAATTTTGAATATTTTTCCCCAATTTTTTCAATTTTTCCGTTCTCTTAATTTTTAAAAAAATTTTCGCCGTCTGGGTTGGCGTCGGTTGGGTTGGCCTTGAACGATTTTCCAAAGAAAAGTGCAGGAAAATGTAAGAAAGTGACGAAAATGTTTTAAAAAAGTTGGGAAACTTAAAAAATCTGTTTCCTTAATTTTTAGAATTTTTTTCTATTTTTCTCGATTTTTTTAAATTTTTCCCTGAAATTTTAGATATTTTTCCCTAATTTTTTCAGTTTTTCCGTTCCCTTAATTAAAAAAAAAAAAATTTATTGCCATCTGGGTTGGCCGTATTTGGGTTGGCGTCGGTTGGGTTGACTGTTTCTCTAATTTTTAGAATTTTTTAAAATTTTTTTCGATTCTTTTCAATTTTTTCCCGTAATTTTTAATATTTTTCTCTTTTTTTCTGTAATTTCTATAATAATCACGTGATCTGTAGTAAATGAAATACTTTTTCTTTCTGTTGGGCAATAAAATTATTATTATTATTATTAATAAATAGAATTTAAAATGTTTTCGACGGTTGAAATGATTTTTATCCATGTACAGTACCTTCAGGAATAGTTGAGAGATCAAGTGATCTTTAGTAAATAGAATTTAGAATTTTTTTTGACTGTTGAAATCGCGTTTGTCCGTGTACAGTGCCTTCAGGAATAGTTGAGAGATCACGTGACCTTTAGTAAACGTACACTTGGTGGTTTTGCTTTTATTTTTGTTTTTATTTATTTATTTTTTTTTGGCAAACTTGTGAGAGCCACCTCAAAATAAAATCGAATCGGAATACATTTTGAGCAAAGAGCAAGCAACTGTCAAGAGTGTTTCGCGTTTATTAATTCTTACCTTCGGGACATAACCTCAAGGACTGTCAACTAAACAAAAAGGTAGAGAGCGAACCACAAGTACGGTAATTACCCGGTGAGGTAATTATCGGTTGTAAAAGCGTTCCGTGCTCCGAGGACGACATTGCGTTCGATATGACCTACATCGGCAAAGGAATTAATTAATTATTGTTTTTAAAACTGCGCAGTTTGCTTTTCCTCTGTTTTTCTTTCTCAAAAACTTTTTGAAGAAGAAAATCAAATTTGTTTCAAGAGTAAACTCAAAGCAATAATTATTTTTGTTCTACTTTACAAAAAAAAAACCTGTTTATTTATTTATTTTTTAATATCAGGTATAAAATTGTCTAAGTTTTCATTTATTTATTTATTTTGTTTTCGCTTTTATTTTTGTCTTCTTTTTAATTTGTTTTGCTTGAAGCAAAAAAAGGT
The DNA here is from genome assembly GCA_036172665.1 of Prosopocoilus inquinatus. Classification (NCBI taxonomy): domain Eukaryota; kingdom Metazoa; phylum Arthropoda; class Insecta; order Coleoptera; family Lucanidae; genus Prosopocoilus; species Prosopocoilus inquinatus. Next base: position 10,399,204 of record CM069877.1, read on the forward strand.
GTAGATACGGAAAGTTTTAGAACAGGATAAATACCATCGGCAGACGCAAGTTTCAACACAATCGGAAAACAAACAATAGAAACAAACGATGTAACTAGAAAAAAGAAAGAAAAAGTAAAACAAAAGGTACTCGATGGTAATATCAATTAAAAAAAAGGTAAAGAAAGCAAAAGACAAAAGATATCGATAGGCAAATTTGATATAATAGTGGCAATCGAAGCTAATCTCTCGAATGGATAAAAAAAAGAACAAAATACCTGCGCAACAAATGACAATCGACACACGTTTTAATTAAAAAAAAATATACAAACGGCAAAAACGTGAAAATAATTGCAAAACTTCAAAGGAAAACCGACAGTTCATCGATGGAATTAATTGCGTCAATTAGAGTAGAATTTTGAGAAAAACGACGATCGTTTGAAACGATTTAAAATCAACAAGAACAAAAGCTGATCGACACTTTTTTAATTTTGTTTTCCGACGATCGGCAAATTTTTTGTCCGTGTTTTTTTTCAATTGAGATTTGTGGCGATTGTCATTTGTTTCGTGTACATTTTGGTTTATTATAATTCCTTTTTTTAATGGGGACTCGCTTTGATTGACGCAATCAAATTTATCGACAGTGATTTGTTTTTCTTTTCGTCTTTTTAAATTATTGTAGGAGATACGATTTGAATTTTAAATTTTTAAATATTCCTCTTTTTAAATTATTACAGGAACTACCTACGTTTTAAAAAAAGAAAAAAAAAAAAATAAATCACAATCGATAAATTTGATTGCGTCGATTAAAGCCAGTCTCGATTAAAAAAAACAAAAAACAAAACAAAAAAAGTTACCAAATTTTTCAATTTAAAAAGAAAGTCGACAAAAATTTACCGATCAATGAAAAACGAAAACTAAAACACAAATTAAAACGAAAAACAAAATTAAAAAAGTGATCGACGTGATTTCTATTAAACTAAGAAAAGAATAACAAGAGACAATCGGCGTCAATTTCTCAAAAAAAAAGGAAAACAAAAGAAAACAAAACGTGATAGATAAATTTGATTGCGTCAGTTAAAGCGAGCGTCAGTTCAGGAAAAAAGTGGACAAGAAAATCAAAATCGAAAATAAAATAAACAAACAAATGAGAATCGACAATAATTTCAAATAAAAAAAAACAATCATCGATAGGGAAATTCAGAAAAATCAAAGATGAAAATAAAACAAAAAACAGATAACTTGCTTGCGTGCTTTAAAAAAAATTCATTTAGAAAATAAAATCAATAAAGACGAAAAATAAAACAATTTAAAAAAAAAACAATTTACGATCGATAAATTTAATTGCGCCAACCAGAACGAGTCTTCATTAAATGAATGATAATTAATAAATCAAAAATGTACACAAAACAAATGAGAATTGCCAAAAATTTCAATTAAAAAAAATCGACAAGTAAATTTGCCGATCAACCAAAAACAAAATTAAAAAGGCGATCGACATAGTTTCAATTAAACGAATGAGAAAAGAATAACAAGAGACAATCGGCGTCCAAAAAAAAGGAAACAAAACGTGGTCGATAAATTTGATTGCGTCGATTAAAGCGAGCTTCACTGTAGGAAAAAGTGAACAAGAAAATCGATCAAAAGAAATAAATGACAACTGACAAAATTGACAATTGACAAAATTTTCAAATAGAAAAAAAAAACAATCCATCGGAAAATCAAGAAAAATCAAAGATGAAAGTAAAACAAAAGACGGATAACTTGCCTCCGTATTTAAAAAAGAATCTCATTAAAAAAAACTCAATAAAGGCGAAAAATAAAACACTTTAAAAAGAAGAGAAAGAAAACAAAACGTGATCGATAAATTTGACTGCGTCAACTAAAACGAGTGTCAATTTAGGAAAAAGTGGACAGAAAAATCGATCCAAAAAAATAAAACAAACAAATTACAATCGACAAAAATTTCAAGTTAGAAAAAAAAAAACAATCGATAGGGACATCAAGAGAATCAAAGATAAAATTAAAACAAAAGACGGAGAGCTTGCTTGCGTGCTTTGAAATAATTCTCATTTAGAAAAAATAATTTTGTTTTTCGGCAAACAAATGAAATCCACAAAAAATCAAATAAAAAAAAGCAATGGATAGGGAAATCAAAAAAATCAAAAACGAAAATAAAACAAAAGACATAAAAACTTGCTTCTGTGCTTAAAAAAATCTCATTTAGAAAAAAAAAACTTAACGAAAACAAAAATAAAACAAATTACGATCGCTGAAAATTTGATCTTGTCAATTAAAAAACGCGAGAGTTTCAATTAAAAAAAAAATAAAATACAGAAAATAGAATACGGAACATAATTGAAGGAAAAAAATCTACAAATGAAGAAAACAATAAAACTGTCGTCCGGATTGCCAAGGAATTTCACTCTTTTGCTGATGAGGTCCCAGTTAGGGCTGAAATAGCTAGTCCAGAGGATGCTTGAGGGCCCCACTGTGATCCAGCCGAGTTGCAGCAAGCATTAAATTGATGTGAGCGTAAATTCAAAATAGGAAAAGAAATTAAATTTTTCAATTTAATTTGACAATCGACGCAAAATTTTATACTTAAAAAAATCGACAAGCAAATCAAGAAGGAAAAAAAAAACAAAAAAGAAAAACAAAAACGACTCTCGATTTTTTTAAATTCAAAATTTACACGCATCTAACAAATGACGGTCGACGCGATTTCAGTAGCAAAAAACATTGAAGCAGAGAAAAATCATATTGATCGACGAAAAAATTAGTCCATTAAAGTGAGCGTTGATTAAAAAAAAAACTGAAACAGAAATTTATTTTTTTTTTAATCATTTTTTGTTGCAAACCAGATTTATTTTCGTTTTATTCGTCTTTTGTAGATGTTATTAAATGCGATTTTATTTCAACGGGAAAAGGCGAGAGAGGCGATCAACTTAAAGAAGAAAAACAAAATCCGATCGATAAATTATCCGATTAAAGTGAGCGTTGATTAAAAAAAAAATTGAAACAGAAATTTCCTTTTTTTTTGATAATTTTAAGATTTCTTCAAACAAAATTTATTTCAGATTTATTCGTCTTTTGAAGATTTAATGCGCTTTTAATTCAAAAAAGAAAGGCGAGAGGCGATCAACATTAAAAAAAAAAACAAAGAAAAAGAAATTTTTTATCATTTTTTTTTAAATAGTTTTCCGCAAACGAAATTTATTTTCGTTTTGCATATTCATCTTTTGAAGATGTTACTTAATGCAATTTTATTTCAACGAAAAAGGCAAGAGAGGGCGATCAACATTAAAAAAAGAAGCAAAATCTGATCGATAAATTAGTCGATTAAAGTGAACGTTGATTAACAAAAAAAAAATTGAAAAAGAAATTCCTTTTTTTTTAATTTTTTTTTTTTTTTGTAAATACAGTTTTCTGCAAACAAAGATTATTTTCGTCTTTTGATGAAGATGTTATTTAGTGCGGTTTTTATTTATTTTGAATGCGGTGTTCGAATATTTATTTACCTCTGAAAAACCAGTGTCGTAACAATATAAAAGGAACGTCCGCATAAACCGCGGCGGCGCCAAAATTACTTAATAATAAGTAAAGCGAGGATGAAATAATACCGACGCGGCGCACAAGATCCGATTTCGAGCGATCACATCGATAAACTCTGAGGCTGAGTTGCTCAGTGTCCGATTAAACCAGCAATTTATTAACTGCTGGTTAAGTATCAAATCACAGTTTCCTTTCGTAGCTAAACTAGGTTTTACATCCTGATTCACAGTTAAACTACGTGCTACATCTTAATCACGGTCTGATGAACAACCAAGAACAGAATAAAACTTTAGTTAACATTAAACATGGTTTAAACCTTCAATGAGCAACTTAACTTGAGACAGGGACTTTTTAATCCTCGCTTTGATAATAAGCGATGCATTATTTTTTTTTCGTGTACACCATTGATAAGCTGCCAACGTTATAAATAAACACATGTCGGGGATTCATGATGGAAAATTCTGTTATTATTAGCTAAATATTACATTGTAACAATTCGTAAGAGGAAAGTTTGTTTGTCCAGCACAGTCAGTGTTTTTTCTTTTTCTTTTTTTGTTTGAGGAGTTCTTGACCCAGTCAGCGTTTAAATATATTTTAGATTTTAGACTAACTTTCCACTTATTCCTTTCTCTATCATTGCAATTGTTTTTTTTTTTAATGTTATATTGTTAAATGATTATACTTTACTGGAGATAATTAATAATTATTAATCAAACGCGCTTAAAAAAAAAATGGCAGTGGTTATACAGCGTGTCCCAGATTGATTAGACTTCCAGGGGTAATTTTCTTATTAGTGAAGATGGAGATTTGGTTAAACGGGCAAAGTTTTGCAGTTTTGTGTGCTGATTTAGATTTCGTAGAGAAAATTTGAAAATTCCGAATAGTTCCGATATTATCGCAGAAAAAACTGAAAATCGCTATTTTTTTTAATGATTAATAACCTCGTAATTATAAGAAATATGAAAAAAAGTTTGATATAAATGTTACTAGGTTTGATAAAGTACAGCTTAAAGTTAAATCAAAATATAATTCCAGATGGCGGCTTTCAAGGTATTGATAGCCACTTCCTTATTTTAAATGGATGCCATATTGAATTTTTACACAATTAAATAGCATTTTCTTTTCTCGTTTCAACCGTGTGTCACAACCCATATGTAAATAAAAAAATATAAAAAAAACACATATTTTAATTTTAAATCAAGCAAGCGAGTAAAAATACAAGTTGCTTATACTTACAAAGCAAAAATAAAAGAAAAGAAAGTTATAATGAACCTTCAAGTGTTTGACCATTACTTCTTAAATACAATTGACCCCGTTTTGTGACACCCCTGGTTACATTTTGCATGCTATGAAATGCCTGTACCATTGCTTTACGTAAAAGTCTACTCATCTGGGACACACTGTATACCCGACTATACTCTATTTTTTAATTCGGAGGAGTACTTTGATATTTTGGCGCTAAAAACGAGTATTGTCATTGGCCAAGCGAGCTTTAATAAATAATTGAATCGCTGAGTGCATAATCGTGTTCAGTCCAAATTTACTGCGTTGAGAAAACAACAAATAACTTTAGATGTTTAGTTTAAGTGAATTATTAGCTTAAAATTCTTTCAGATAAGAATATCTGAAGCCTCCTGAAGCCAATAATTGCTTAAAATAAAAAATCTAGAGAAAGTTATTTGTTGTTTTCTCAACACATAAAATCTGGACTGAACACGATTATGCACTCAGCGATTCAATTACAGTCGTCCAATCAATTTTCGTCACTTCAAAAATAACGTTAACGTATGATGGAAGAGGAAGAGGAAGGAGGACTTGTCGCGCCAGTGTTGCCAACTCAGGGAAAAAGTGGTTAACTGTAGAGATAAATTCAAACAAAAGAGAAAAATTGCAAAATTCATTAAAATGTAGGGATTTTTTCCACTTTTCGGGAACAATCGCTGCATTTTTCGAGAATAAGATAGAAAAAGAGTAAACAATCAGAAAAAAAAGCATTCATAAGAACCCAGAAACACGATCGAACCGGAAAAATCATAATTTCCAGAGAAACTATAATTTTATTTGATTTCTGAAAAATTGAAAGCAACTTGAGAAAAAAAGCGAAAAACGTTTTTGACAATCGAGAAACCCAGTGCAAATGAAAAGAAATACCGACAAAAGTAAGAAAAACAAATGACGATCATGCATGTAGGAGAAAAGAACTCGAAACGAATTATGAATCAACAAACAAAAATAAATACATAATACTTACCCAACCCAACCCAACCCAGAAACACGATCGAACTGGAAAAATCAAAATTTCCAAAGAAACTATAATAATTTCATTTGATTTCTGAAAAATTGGAAGCAATTTGAGAAAAAAAAAGCGAAAAACTTTTTCGACAATCGAGAAGCCCGGTACAAATGAAAAAAAAATCCCGACAAAAGTTTAGAAAAACAAACGACACGACACGAACAAAGAACTCGAAACGAATTGTGAATCAACAAACAAAAATAAATACATAATACTTATTTACGAAATGAAAATTTCCCAAAAAAGCAGGAAAGAAAACAAATGACGACTAGTTATTCGCGGAGGAAGAAGAAATGCAAAAAATTTTTGATCAATTTCGAAAAGGAAAAAACAAATGACAATCGTAAATTTCACCACTGAAATTTAACTACAAAGAAATGCAAAAGAAAACGAAATAATTTCAGGAGACAAACAGAAAAAAAAGAAAAGAGAAACAAAATATTAATTCAAACGATCAGACAGTGACAGAATGAAGATGAGGATCGCAAGAAAAAAATGAAAAACGGACGAACGAATAAATTTCAAACTGAAAAACAATAATTCATAAACAATCGAAAAACAAAACAGCAAACAATTTTTTTTGAAAAATCTAACCGAAGCGCTGCTGTCTTTTTCTATTTAGAGGCCCTCTATTTCTGCTCAATAATAATTTTTGTTTCAGATTCTTTTTCTTATTTCTTTTGTCATTTTTGTGTTTTTTTTTTTAAAGAGAAAGATACGAACTTCGAAATTTAATGAGTTGGCAACACTGCTTCTGATTGCTGCAAAGTGCAAGGTTAGGTTGTTTTAAAATTTTTATTTGGTTTGTTATAACATTTAATTGCAGAAAATTTTTATAAATTTGCGGTTTGTAGGTATCTTGTTGTTAACTTTAATCTCCTGTTTAAATTTGCCAGATGAATTTAGGGAATTCTAGGGAAATACTGTATGCCAAAAAAGGAATATTTGATGGAGTTGATTGGCAACTCTGTGTCGTACCCTAACCTCAAAAATTTTGCGGCAAAACCTGACAACAGAATAATTACTTTCTGTTTTACGAACAGATAAAATAGCGACATCTTACTACCGCTCTTTGACCTGACATTGCAGTAGGAAATGTCGAGCTACGTCTCTGCAGAAGAAGCCCTAAGCAGGGCTGAAACAGCTGTCCAGAGGCTGCTCGAAGTTTTCACTGCAATCAAAAACGATTTGCACAAAAAATTTTTTCTAAAAAATTTCTGTTTTACGTTAACGTAATTTGTTGCTCAATTTTATTCCATATATTATTAGGCGCTCTTATCATCTGTTTTATTCCCAATTTAAATACATATTAATAACAAATGAATAACCGCGGAAATTTATTTTTATTTTACTGTTTTTTAATGCCTCTTCCCTTGGCCTTCATAAAAAATTTATTTGCCATTCATTATACCTTTATTGTCCAAGCAATAAAGGTAAAGGCGATGTAATTACAGTTTAATGATGATGACGCGGGGGGGGGGGACGCTCATTAGAAAAGTTTACGTGAAGTGTCCACAGGTACTTTCCCTATTTCCATGGCAACTTGACCCGACACAAATTCCACAATCATAGGTAAGCAAAATCGTTAGAATATCACAATGATTTCTACAATTAAAATAGAAATTACATGAAAAGTTACACAAAGAAAGAAAATGCACGATATCATTAAATTATTGTTATTGATCAAAATGAACTACACTCGATTTGTTAATTAATAATTTATTTTATTAATTTCAGGGTCAATCAATAACGTCGACATTAACGACATCTAACGGATCTGAACTATGACACCGCCAATGGGCATCGCCGCTTTAATTGAATTATGATTACTAAGTAATTTTCATGTTTTGATTAAACATTTTTTCTTCTTTTAAATTCATTGGTATTTAAATTTAATGATCAATAAGACATTAACGACACCTAACGGTCCGGAGCTACGCCACTGGAACTACCTAATTAAAAGTCGTTTGCTAAAGGTGTTCTCTTTCGTTTACAAAATCGTGATCCAAACGTGTTTTGATTCGAAAACGGCTATCATTCTTTTCTTTAAATCTCTCTATTTTTAAAACTTGTTTGGATTGAATAATAACTTTTGACTCTTTTGTGTTAGGTTATTCGCGAAAATCAGTAACCAACAGATGGCGCTTCTAATAAGGAAAACAAACAGCTGTCGTTAATGATATTCAGGATAACTTGGTATATTGGTTCCATCAATGCTTTCTGTTAGTTTTATTATTGGGCGTGTTTTTAAATTGTACGAACAAGTGTTCGTGCACTCGAACGTGATAAAAGGTGTTTTTAAATGCAACTCGAACAATTTCGCAAGCGTTTTAAAATTATATCAACTGCTCGACCAATGCGTTCGAGTTGCATTTTCATGCACCTAGTTGGTAGGAAGTGCATGAAGATTAATGGCGGGAATTTGATTAAGATACCCTGAAAATTTTTATGTTGGTTGACTTCATGATTATTTGCATGTCTTACGTCTTAAGGCTTACGAGACTTAAATCCATTATTGAATCACGTGAAAAAAACTAATGGCGAGTTCCACTTGTCACCCTGGTGACACTCAACAGTGTACACTCATGACATCTTTATCTCGTACTATTACATGAACTTAAAACGAGATGAGAATACACTCAGTTCACACCACTGCAACAAGTGAAACTCGCTATAAAAAGATAAGTTTTAAAAAAATTAAGGTTATGTTCGGACGACAAACGTCAATTTTAGTTCGAGTTCAATTTTGTGTTTTTTAATTATATTGTTCAAGCAAGTACTCGAACACTTCACAAATTGTTCGACTGCATTTGGTTCGAACAATAGGTGTGAATTAAAAACGCACCCATTATGCGTACGTTACGCTAAAAGAACGGAAGTGTCACAAAACTCACAAAAAAAAAACATTTCAATTCAATCTTTTTATAGGTTAGCCAAATGTTTTACGAAAGGTAAGACTTCAATTTGAACAGATGTATAACAAAGTAACGCATTAATGGAGAAAATTTATAATAACAATTATTGTTACCAAGACGAAGTATTTTTATTGCATTAGTATTGCTATTTTTTCATAGATTAGCATCTTTTTAACAGTTATTTATTACTTAATGCAGATGTTTCTTTTTCTTTCATAAGTAAGAAAAAATGTTAAGATGTCTTGTACGCGAGAGTTTAATTAAACCTTTTCTTAAAAAATATTAGTTTTTAATTAAACATAAATGAGTCTTGAAAGCAGCAGAAAAAAATTTAAAATAGGAGAAAAAATGACATGGTAGTAGAATTTGCTTTCTAGCTATTGGCAACACTGACCCTTAAACTTTTAGGTTGCTAGAATCGAAACATAACCAAATAAACTAGTTATTTGCTGAAGTTATCATGTCATCTGAAGATGTAAAACCACAGCAAGCGCAAGAAAAACGGAAATGGAGAAAGCGCAAGACATTCCTGACGAACGCGAGGAAATACGCGAAAAAGGGGCGCTACGGCAGGGGCACCGAAATGGACGCCGACACCTACCAGTACTTCGTCCGGGTCATGGAAGCGTACAGGGAGGGATTCGACAGCGACGAAGATAAAAGTAAGCACATTCCAAAACCCCCAGGACCACAAAAGCCCAAATTAATTGCAAATTAAGCGAACGCATGAGAAGCGCGACCTAACCTCAAAACCAAAACACTCGGCGAAGCGGCCGAGATGGCGCTGGCGTACATCAACAAAACTTTGCAGGTTATGTCATTACTACTCTTCTTAGCGTTCGTTTTAAATAAAAAAATTCGATTTAACTCCTCTCACGGCTTATTTATAGTGACACTCGCTTAAATCTTCAGCAGCAGCAGCAGCAGCGAAAGCCGTTTACTTTACAGGTTATGTTTTGACTTGCAGCGAATTTCGTCAACAACGTATTCCAGCAGACCGAAGCCAACGAAGTAGACTACTCCTGCAACCAGCTGGGATGTCGGGTAATCGAAATGCTGCTGCCTTTCGCAAGCGAAGTCGTCCTGGAACGTTACATGGACGCTTTCGGCACGGGCTTGCGCCCCTTGTGCGGCGACCGCTTCGCCAGCCACGTACTCGAAGCCCTCCTCACCCGATCTGCAAGCAATCCACATGCAGTCAAGTGTAAAGACTTCGCCATTAAAACCAGCAAGTTCCTGTTGAACAACCTTGAGGATTACGTCTGGGATGTTTACGGCAATCACGTAGTAAGAACCGCACTGCTAAGTTTATCATCAGCTGATTCAATACCCGATGAATACATGGAGATAATTAAGGATTACGCAGAGCGTTTGGTATGTTGGCCCCAGTTCGGCGAGCTGGCTTACACTGAGATAACCTCGGGGTTGTTGCAAGTCATCCTGAGGGTGTTGGCCAAAACATATCCGAAGCTATTGAAGAAATATTTGAAGAAGTTAATCGACGAGTGCTTCAGCAAGGACGTGTTTGCATCGAAGTCGGCGGTGATGCTGCTTGAGACCGCTTTGCAGACGGCCACCCCTAAGTTGTTTACGAAATTAAACTCGAGCTGCTTTAGCGGGAAGCTCGTTGCACTGGCGACGGTACAGAGCACCGGTTTTGTCGTGCAGAAATTGCTGACGCATTGCACGGATAAATCCGAGGTAATAACTGTGAGAATTTTTGCTGGTTGCTATTTAGGGTGGTTTCAGTTTGAGGTGATGTTCGAGGAAGTTTCCGGGGCTTTCGAGGAGATCATTCAGGTTGGCAATACCGCGGTTATTTTGGCTTTGGCTCAGGCGTGCAAGAGGTTGACCACCAAACAGGGCATTTTCACTCAGGTAGTTAGATTTTAATTTATTATTCGGCGGATTCTGTAACTTATTAACAGGCTGTTAAAATTTAGAGGTCCTTTAAATTTTATAATACAGTTGTTATCTTAGCAACAAAAGTTAGCAGCCTTTTAAATCTAACGCTTTTGTTACTGAATAGGCCCCTATTAAATTGTGCTGTAAAATCGTCCGTTTTTAATTTTGTTTTTTTTTTAATCCTGGAAAAATTAGCAGTTTTAAGGCTATTTGCAACATTTTCAATGAAAATTTATGCTCCAGTTAACTCCACAGAAACGTTTGTTACAATAATTATTTCTATGGGAAATAATCGCCGGTTAAAGTTAATCTAAAGTAGAGGTGTACACTGCAACCGTAAAAAACCCAAAACCCATTAAAAACCGACAATTTTTTCGAACCTTAATCGTAGCCGAAACCGAAATTAATATACCTGAAGTAACCCTAATAGAAATCGAAATTTTTATTAATTTTTCGGTTAATTTCGATATCGTTTCTTTATACTAACATCAGAGCCGGCCTTAGTTGTTGCAAGGCCCCAGGCGATACCGACCCTGGGTTGGGTTGGTTGACAAATCCCACCCCCACACACACACACACACTTTGTGATAAGGGAAGATGTTTATATTCTTTGTATTGTTATTACAAAGAGCGGAAAAAAACTAAATCAATTAAAAAAATAATAAAATAGGTAAAATAATTTTTGCAGTATATCCATAATTGATATTTTATTTGTTTATTGTTATAAATTAGACGTATAGTATGATATATTTGGTGGCCTAATTTGACACGTTTCAATTTCTAAAATACAGTAGGACCTCTTTAATCCGAACTAATAATTACATTGATTGGTCCAGAGCTGCGAAATGTTCGGATTATCGAACGAAAGACAAAATAATTTTCCTAGGTATCAGGGTCGGAGCAAGGTAAGCAAGGAATAACGGCGTCGATTCAAAAAAAAACAAAAAACTATTTAAACGCAACTCGAACAATTTCAAGGCCAAACTGGATCCAACAAATGTATTTTTTTTGGTTTATTATTCAATGTCCACTAAATCCAACTGAACCCGACTCTACCAACTCCACTCAACCCAAGTTATAAATTAAGAAAAAGAAGTTTTAGAGTAATTAAAAGTAAAAAAATGAAGCTCAACAAATCCCAAGGTCAACCTAACTTAACTGAATTCAATTGAAGCAAAAAATTTTAAGAAACAATTAAAGCGAGGTTCGAGCATTGTCAAGGTCAAGCAAACTCCACTCAACAACTGAACTCCATTCTATTGAACCTAAGCAAAATAATTGTAAATCAAGAAACAATAAAAAAAAATTGATGTTAACAATTAAATTAAAAAGAAAAACTTGATGTTAACAAATTAAAAAAGAAATTGATGTCAATCCAACCTAACTTCAATCCAAGTAAAAAATTTAATGCAAATTAAAATGAACCTCAGCAAATCTCAAGGTCAACTGAACTCTCCCAACTTATTCAATCATATTGCAATCCATTCTACACAAGTAAAAAAAAAAATAGTGTTAAAATTTATTTATAAGTACTTGGATTGAAATTAAGTTAAACAAATCTCAAGGTCAATCTAATCCAACTCTGGTATCAACCGAATCTCATCTAACATAGTTAAAAAATGACTAGAAAAACTAAAAGTGAAGATTTAAAAAAATAAAAATCAATTAAAATGAAGTTTAATTAACGTCAAGGTCAATCCAACCCAAATTCTCAGTTGTTCAGGCCAAGCAAAAATTAAAATAAAAATTAAAAAAAAAGAACAAACGCTAAATGCCATGAACTTAATTTTCCTTTTAGTTTTATCTTTGCGTTTAAAAAATGTAGGTCTTATTTCAGTATAATGTATTTACTTCTCTTCCTTTTTTTTAAAAAAAATAGTGCACCCCTTGACAACCTTAAAAACCCCTTACCCAAGCCAATAGAAAACCCTAATTGAAACCGGAATCGAAATCAGCTTAAAATTGAAACCGAGATCTTAACCAAACCTTTTATAACATTGTTGAATTCCTGGCTTCCGGTTGCGTGTACATCCCCGATCTGGAGTGGTGTAAATGAGACTTACTTTCATTGGCGTCAACTCTCAATTTTTTTTCGTTTTTTTCTTAACTTGCATAATATTTGACGTTCGGAGATTCGTGAGACTTCGAGAGATAAATCATCAAGTTTAGGAATAAGTACTCACCATTTTCTTGCAGAATCTGATGAAGGCCTTGCACTGCCTCGAACCAGAGGACAGACACGATTCGTTCGTAATGTGTTTGTGCAGGTTGAGCACGTTCGAGAACGCGCGCGATTCCACAAACACGGAGAACTTGGACAAGGAGAAGCTGAGCTTGCACGGAACTCTGATCCTGCAGACGCTCTTGGACTTCAACAAGCCGATCAAACTCGTCTTGGGAATACTAAACCTGGAAGCGGACGTGCTCAAGAAATTATTTTCCAACACCATGGGCAGCCATATCGTCGATTCGTACGCGAGAAGCCAATTCATCGGCGAGAAAAGCAGGGAGAAGCTGGTCAGGAAGTTGCAGGTAATTCAACTTTAATCATTTTTAGGTTTGTTCCTACATAATTCGTTTTGGTTAATGGCTTCCTAGGATATCCGGTTTTACCTAGGATATTCGGTTTTATCTAGGATATCTGGTTTTTACCTGGGATATGTTGTTACCTAGGATTTGATTGACATTTAACATGTCGGAGAAGGTTCATACTATGTCAGATCCGCCATTTTTCAAGCCTCGTATCTTTTACCAAATAGCCATACTATGTTTTATTCTTCCTAATTACTATCCTACTGCAATGTTAGGTCAAAAAGCGATAGTAAGATGTCGCTATTTTATATGTTCTAATTACTAACGAAAATGTCGTTGTGTTTCCGAACCCTCTCCGACATGTTAAATGTTAATCAAATCTAGGGACCCTACCTAGGATATCTGGTTCTACCTCATTTTTATCTAAGATATCTGATTTTTGCCGGATATTCTAGGAGTTAGAATCGCGTAGGAACGAACCTATTATTATTCATTAAGCTCGCTTCAGGGGACCTATCAGGAGTTAGCGTCTTCGAAGTACGGCTCCAGGAGTTTCGAGGCCCTGTGGAACATCGCCGGCTTGAAACTCAAGTTGGCCATCATGGAGGAATTGGCGCATAAAGACGGGGCCTGGTCGAACACGCTGTTCGGGAAAATCATCGCCTCCAAGATCAACGTGGCGCTCTACAAGCGAAGCAGGGAAGAATGGAAGAACTCGCTGAACAAAGCGACGAAAGCCAAAGCGTTTACCGACTTGTTGAAAACGTGATCTTGTACGCCTTTATTTTTGTTGTTGTTGTAATTAAAACGGACTTACCTACCACGTCAGACGTGGACATCTTTTTTTTCTTGGAGTTTGGGAGGGGCGGGGGTCAAACAAAACTGCTTGCCATTTTCTTTTTAGATGTTATTTCGAGCGGTGAAAACAGAAATTTTTGTGATTGACATTTTGTCAAGCCTTGGTTGTCAAAAAAATAAATAAATTTGGTTGACGTATTGAACAGTTGATCGGTGTTTCGCTTCAGTGTGCGTGTTCTCGTGGGCTCTCGTACGTTTAAGAGTGAAGTGAACCAATTATAAAGGCAGAAGTGAGTATATTATGTAACAGTAGTAGCTAACGGTGAAATGGTAAGTGGGTGTAAATGTGTTTCTTTATTGTTAATTAAATATATTTTAGGGTGACGTCTCATCGAAGCAAGAAGCAAGAAGTAATTGCGTAACATCGGCTGCAGAAAAATGCGACTCGCATCGGAAGAACCAACCACACAGTGACCTAGATTTTGAAGTTCAAGCGACACGCACCTAGTATTACGTGAGCCGAATCTGAAATCTGGATATTTCCGCTGTGATTAGATGACTTAAATCATATAAAACCGGTGAGTATAATCCGATAGTTCAAGCTAAACAGTGCCAAGTGCGCGAACTCTTTCCTAACCGACTGGTAAGTGTCATGTAAGTTATCATTTTGCATTTCCAATAAATGTAATAAATAGTTATATTATTGTACGTAAGTATTACTTACTAAATCCAGGTACATTCCTCAACCCCAAAGTGATTAAACCGTTACATCTTGGTGGAGGCTGCCGAAAATCCCAATCGTGTTATCTTGGAACAAATAAAATCAAGTCCAGTGGTTTATTCGTGTTGAGAAAATTACAGTAGAATGTACAATAAAAGACTCTCTACACATAAATAAATAAATAAATAAATAAATAATCAAGAATTAGATCTTAACAAAACGAGCAGTAAACACTAAATAACACTTCGGAAATGTACACAGCTAGAATTGCATTCGTCTTACAGGTAACATGCTAACACGTCATCGGCTTGAAGAAGAGAGAGAGAGAGAGAGACTAGAAAATCGGCAATCAAGAGCAAAGACACGGTAGTAGTAACGACACATCAACGGCTACACCGCATAGTCTTTTTATTTTTCTTGGTTCGAGGAACAAACAGATGATTAACAATTAGGTGATGATGATGGTGATGGTGATGAGGAGTTCGGCATGCTTGGAAAACTGCGTCGCCGCTTCATTGCTGCTTCTTGTTCTTGCGGAGCCTCCTCGCGGGTCACTTCTTGAACTTGCCGGCGTCGCTCTGGCCCCCCGGGAGCGTCGTGCTTGGCGTGGTCGACCGCAGGGGGCGCGTCTTTTCTTTGCTGCAGATCTGGTGGTGGTTTTCCCAATCTTTGTGTTGGCAGAAGGGGCCGCAATAGCGGGCCAGGCTGCATCCGGAGCAGGTTTCGTGCGCTTTTCTTCCGCAATTCCAACAAGACTAAAACAACAAATCGAGAGAGTTACGTTTTAGGAAGCGCCTTGTTTTGTTTTCGGTGACGCTAGGAGGTTGTAAAAATTGCATTTACACCCCCTACCCCCTATCCACCAACTGAGCTATGTCGTCTCCGCTCCACTATTCCGACAAGTGCCCAAATTGAATCGCACGGACGAAACGTTTCGTACAATTTTTACAAGCAGCTCGGAGCATCGGTGTTCCTTACGTTTTGCTGAGAAGGAGCCGGCTGCGCGGAATTCGGGGGCGATATGCTGTTCTCTGTGGCTTCGGGGTGATTGGCGGGAATATTCTCGTCGGTGTGCTTGCGCGCCTCTGAAAGTCAAAGTTGAATAATTAAAATTTTTGTGGTAGATTCGTCCGATATCCAAAAACCTCTACGGATATGAAATGCAGCCAGCGCGTCGTGTTGATCGATTACTTCACTCGCCAATTTTTTGAAACGAGTGAAACTCGTCATTTCATACCATGGAAGCGACCGCCTTCCAACTATAATAAATCCTATGCCAAACTCGGAGCGTTCACTTAAATAATTAAGGATAACGCTTTAATTAGAGCGAAGCTGTTATAAGGACATCCGGAAAAGGAAGACCCCCCCCCCCTTAAAACGTTGGGCTTTTGTTGAAGAGATTCGGTTCCAAGATTAGGACGTGTCGGGAGGAGCACCAAACGAAGCTTGAACGCTACTTGTTTAAATTTGGGCCTGTTATCCATAACCTCTACGGATCTGAAATGTGACCGGCGCGTGTTGGCCGACGATTACTTCTAAGAATTGCTCGAAACAAGTGAAAATCGTGATTTAGAATTTAGTTAAATCCAGCACCAGATGACTCAGACCCTTCGCACTCTATTAAAAAAAAAAATCTTTATGGAGATATGTTGCTGGCTGATGACGCGGCGCGTCGATCGTTCGTCCTCTCCGACGGTGCAAAAATTATCTTAAACAAGTGAAAATCGCCCGGAGGCCTTCTGGAGACCCGGATTAGCTAAAATTGCCAGCTTGAACTTTGACTAACGTGTTAACGTCGCCGTTTCAATTAAATCCTAAGTCGGAGCGATCGTCCTGGAAGTATGGAAAACTTGATGAAATTAGGGCGCTGGCGTGTTGACCGATTACTTCACCTGGCCAAAAATTCTTTGATGAAACAAGTGAAAGTCGTCCTTTGGAACCATGGCCGACGTGATAACGTTACCGTTTCAATTAAATTCTATGTCGGACTGTCTTGAAAGAAAGAAAACCTTTATGGAAATGGAATTCTGGTAACGGAGAGTCGTCTTCAACGGTCGACAAATACTCTCTAACAAGTGAAAATCGCCCTGACGTCTTCTAGAGATCACGCCGGCTTGAACCATGACCAACGTGATAATGTGGCGGTTTCATTTAAATTCTATGTCGGAGTGTTCGTCCTGAAAGTATTGAAAACTTTTCTGGCGCTGAAATAAGAGCTGACATGTTGTTCAATTACTTCACCCGTCCTAAAATTCTTTGAAACAAGTGAAAGTCGCCATTTGAAACCATGGCCGACGTGATAACGTGGCCGTTTCACTTAAACCCTATGTCGGAGCGTTCATCCTGAAAGTATTGAAAACTTTTAAGGCGATGAAATGAGGGCGCTGGCGTGTTGATCATTACTTCGCCCGTCTGAAAATTCTTAAGGTCGTCATTTCGAAACATGGCCGACGTGATAACCTGACCGTTTTAATTAAATTCTATGTCGGACTCTTTTGATAAAAGAAAACCTTTACGGTTATGAAATGTCGCCGCTATGTCAAAACAAGTGAAAATCGCCAGTTCGGACTATAGCTGACGGCGACGTAATGACGTGGTCTGTTTAATAGAATCCTAAGTCGGAGCGTTCGAACTTGAAGCATTGAAAACCTTGACGGCTATTAAATATCGCCACTAGGTCAAAACAAGTGACAATCGGCAGTTCGGACTAGAGCTGACGGCGACATAATAACGTGGCTTATTCAATAGAATCCTACGTCAGAGCATTCAAACTTGAAGCATTGAAAACCTTTACGGCTATGAAATGTTGCCACTATGTCAAAACAAGTGAACATCGCCAGTTCGGACTAGAGCCGACGCGATAACGTAGCCTATTCAATAGAATCCTAAGTCGGAGTGTTCGAACTTGAAACGTTGGAAACCTTTACGGCTATGCAATGTCGCTGGTGTGTTGAAACAAGTGAAAATCAAGTTCGGAACTTGGCTGACGCGTTGACGTAGCCGTTTCAAGGGAATCCTAAGGCGGAGCGTTCCTTCTCAAGGCCTTGAAAACCTTTTTGGAGATAACAGGCAGCCGTTTCAATGAAATTCTAAAATTCTAAGTCTGAACGTTTGTCATCGAAACCTTGAAAACTTTAATGGAGATAATATGCGACGGCGTGTTGATCGGTCGTCTCCAACGGTTCAAAAGTTGTCTTGAACAAGTGAAAGTCGCCAGATTTGGACCACGGTCAACTTGATGATAACCTTTACGGAGCTGAAATGCGATGGCCGTGTTGCTTGTCATCTCCGACCGTCCTAACTTAGCTTACAGCTGACGTGATGAAACATTTGAACCTCAATCAGCTGAAATATGAAAACAACTATGCCTTCGTGCTACCCCCGCTCCCCCTACCCCGCCCTCCCCTTAGACTATCGGAAATTTTTTAACGACCTTACCTAGATTGGGCACCAGAGAAAAAAGTGTGACGTTTATCTTAAATCGACACCATTAGTAGCGACATCTGCCTTATCTAAAAGTAGCTTTAAAATAATCTAGCAGCGTATGTTGCCAATAACTTGACAAAATAAAATTTCGGGTGCGTTAATATTCTACTTTATGGAACCCAAATGACTCATTTGAGTTTCGTAATGTAGCTCATTAAAGCACCGAAATAGCGTGAATCGCGAAATCGGCACGTGCATACGAAGCATGTCGCAAAACTGGAGTAATAATAATTAGTGGCTAGGTCAAGTAAGCAAAATTTGGTAAACAAACCAATATAAATAGGCCGGGTCAAATTCGGAATGTCAGTCGTGCACTAAGACCTAGTGCCCTGAACCCCAACGCCGACACCATCAGCTCCGTCTCAAAAGACGACTCAGTCGTTTACTAAGATCTGTTGCGATTCACAAAACGGGCCCCTCTGCGAAGACCGTCGCCGACGACCGGGTTCTTAACGCTGTCACCAACACCGTCTCCAACGCCCTGGTTCTTAACGACGCCTCCAACGCCCTGGTTCTTAACGCCGCCTCCAACGCCCTGGACCCCAACGCCGACGCCATCAGGCCCGTCTCAACAAACAATCCTATTGCAGTCCAACGAACATCCCGAGAAGCCCGTCGATCAAATCAAGGCCGACCAACTCCGACAATAGCTCTGGAGTACGACAGCCCATACGGTCCCCAGCATCATCCAGTGCCGGAACTTTGTCGGTGATTCGTCTGCGCCGAAGACGAACAACAGAACCTTGAACTCCCTTAATAAAAGGTATATTTTTTTGTAAACGACTTTGTTTTAACAAAACTCTACCTATGCACCCCAATTATTAACCCCTACGCTCTTAAGAGCGAAAATAGTGAAGACCCAATCGTAACATGGTGGAAATTCACCGTTAGCGTGAGACTATCTTACCTAAAAGTAGCTTTTCCATCTTGGCCCTTTCCGCTGCCACCAGTTCGTTAGCTTTGGTTTCGGCGACGGCGACGGCCTTCTGCAACTCGATCACCGCCTGCCTCTTGACGTCGTTCACCGCCTCCTCCGCCCTCCTCTTCACCTCGGCCACGCGATCCTCCGTCTGCCTGACGGCCTGCACCATGATCTCATTGGCCGCCTTCTTCAGATCCACGCTGACGTCTTGCTTCCGGAACCAGTCGTTCGTCACGTCCTGGCTGTTCCTCTGTTGGAGTATCGTCAGCGCCCTCTTCGTCTTCTCCACCATCGACAAGATGCAGTTTAGCATGACGTGTATGTTCCGCCATTCTTCGTCGCCGCGGTTGCCCGTTTTGTCGGGCGCCCCCTCGTCGGGGCCCCGGTGCTGGGCGGCGTAGTTGTGTCCGTGCTGGGCGTAGTCGAAGAAGTGGGAGTTCGGGACCGCCGAGGTCATGTTGGGTAGTAATAGGCTCTGATGGGAGAAGAGAAACGCGTTTTGGGAGGTGAGGGGGCGCTTTACGGGAGTGTAGTCCGGGACGTCTTGGTGCATCTGGCCGTTGACGCCGTTCTCGTAGATGCTGTTAACATGATAAATGGTGATTTTAAAATGCAGGTAATTTACCGGGCCTCCTAAAATCAAATGGTCATTCAGATATGGCATTGGCAATGGCATATCCGCTCGATAAGTATTCTCGACGCGTGAGAAATATATTGCCCTGAATTGGGTATATTGCTACATTTCTAAGCCACTGTCCTTCAGGATCTAGGTGCCCCCACCCCCATTATTTTTTAATTGAAAAATAAATAAAACAAAATAAAATAAATGACTTTCAAGAAAAAAAAAAAACAAAATAAAATAATTGACGTTGTAGAAAAAACAAAAACAAACATCCGGATAATGAACACGACGAAAGCAATAATTGAAAAGCGACGAAATACTGTCGAATTTGATTCGCAAAACAAAAGACGCTCGATTTTAAGATGTGCGGAAGTTGAGATGAACGCCGCCGTCTTGGAAAATAAAAGAAAAACGAATAAAAAAGGCTGTCGACGTGAAAATACACAAGAAAAAAAACAAAATAAACAAAAGAAAAACGAATCTTAAATACTAGCAAAGTAAAAGCAGAACGAAGAAGAATGAAGAAAAAAATATATATTTTTATTACAAAGTCGAGCAATCGTGTTTTGTTCCTTTTGCTTTTCGTTTTTCTTTTTCTCTCTTGAACGAACTGAACGGAGAAGGAAAAACAAATGACGATCGGGATTTAAGAAGCTCGGAAACCAACGAATGCCGAACAATTAATTGAAAACTAAAAGAACAAACAAAATGAAATAAATAACGTTAAAAAAACAAAATAAAATAAATGACATTGAAAAAGATTCAAAATAAAATAAATGACAAAAAATAACAATAACAAGTAATCGAGTAATGGACGTGAAGAAAGCAATTGAAAAACGACAAAACACGGTCGAATTTGATTCGCAAATCAAAAGACGCTTGATTTTAAGAAGCGCGAAAGTTGAGACGAACGCCGCGGCGCCTTAGAAAAATAAAAGAAGAGCGAATCAAAAAACTGCGTCGACGAGAAAAGAAAACAAACAAAAATATATAAGCAGCGTCGGCACAGGAAAATACACGAACGTCTTGACCATAACCAAAAATATAAGAAAACAAATGGTACTCGATTCAATTGAAACAAAAGTGGATGAATGTCTTTAAAAACTAAGAGAAAAGAAACTACAAGTTTAAAAAATTAATAAATCTAAATAAAATGAAAACAAGCGAAGCTAAAATATTTTCTTTTAAAGTTTGCGACCGGTTTTGTCACATTGGTGACATCTTCAAGTAAAGAAAAACATACAGACGACTTAAAACACAGCAACGTGATCAACTTGGTGACGCCATTTTGTCAAAAGGTAGTTGGTAACCGTACCTTTTGACAAAATGACGTCACTTTTTCATCAGTTTCATTACTAAAAAAAAATTTGAGTACAAATATCATGGAGCCCTTCATCGATAAAACAAGTGATGTTCGACAGGAAAACAATCTGCAGATAATTAACACGACGAAAACGATTGAAAAAAGACAAGACACTATCGACCTTGATTCGAAAAGCAACAAAAGACATTCGGTTTTGAGGAGCGCGGAAGTTGGAATGAACGCCTTCGACAAGTAAAAGAAAAACGAATAAAAAAGCTGTCGACAAGAAAAAAAAAACAAACGAAAATAAAGCAGCATCGGCACTGAAAAATAAATGAACGTCTTGACTTAACCAAAAATATAAGAAAACAAAATAATGACGCCCAATACACTTCAAACAAAAAGCGAATGCCATTGACAAGAAAAAAAAAACTATTAATTTGAAGAATAAGTATCTAAGTAAAAAATCAAAATAAAACAAGTGACTTTCAAAAGGAAAGAAAAACTTTGACTAGGAAAACAGGAGACGTTCTACTTTTAAGAAACGCGGAAAAAAGCGAACGCCTTCGATAAATAAAAAAAAGCGAATCAAAAAATAATCGACGAAAAAAGAAACGCAAACGATCGTCAAACTAAAAGGAAAAGCAAATTAACATCTTGAAATGACTAAAAAAAAAAAACGAAAAAAAAGAACAAAAACATAAGAAGCAATCGGAACAAGATGAGAAGAGCGTAACAAATGAAGATCGATTAAAAGAAAAAATGTCTAATCAGCCGGCAAATTAAACTTCAAGAAAAGCAAGCGCAAAAGTTGAAAAACGTTTCCAATAAATTACAGAAAAATAAATGAATATAAAGTAGTCGCAAAACGACAATAACAAATGAAAACATTTGACATCGTTTCTCCTTTTTTTATTTTTCTTTTAAAAAAAAACCAATCCAACCCAACTAATAAAAGAAAGACGAATATAAAATAGTACCAAAGTAAAAGAAAGACGATAATAACAAAAGAAAATATTTGAGAGAACGCTTTTTGTTTTTTTTTGATGAAACAACCAACCCAACAAATAAAGAAAAACGAATATAAAATATTAGCAAGATAAAAGAATGAAAATATTTGAGATCGCATCTCATTTCTTTTATGAAAAAGAAGATAATAAAATAAAAGAAAAATGAATATAGAATAGTTGTGAAGTAAAAGAAAAACCATAATAACAAATGAAAATATTTGAAATTCGCATCTCATTTTTTTGATAAAAAAAAAACAACCAACCCGGCCCATACAATAAAAGAAAAATGAATATAAAATAGTGCTAAAGTAAAAGAAAAACGATAATAACAAATGAAAGTATTTAAAATATTTTATTCTGTCTTGACAGAAAAAAAATACGACCTTACACAAAGTTAACTGATCGCCTCTCTTTCTCTTGCGAAGAAGAAAAAATCGCAACTTAAGTTTTAGGGCGACGACGGACGGAACGAAGAAGAAAAAACAAACAACGACCGGGATTTAAGGAGCTTGGAAACAGACGAATGCCTAACAAAAATATGGTTTTTTTGGTTCGTCAGTTTCCGAGATTCCTAAACCGTTTTCGTTTTTTTTAAGATTTATTTGTGTCCTTGGCAAAGAAAAACAAATGAAGATCGGTTTCGAAAAATACAAGAACACACGTTTTCCGTAATTGAATTGCCCTAAAATTTTTAAAATGCCTCTATATTTTCTTTCATCCGTTAGCAAGCCCGTTTTCGAGAAAATCGCGAGAAAACAAAGAAAACGCGGTTTCTGGGGCCCCGTTTGAGTCCAGGAACGAATCTAGAGCCGGACTAAAAAAAAAACATGGGTCATGGTGCACGTAAGTTCCGAATTTGGTCTGAGTGTTTGAAGAACGGGCGTTTTTGCGAATACGGACCTGACGACTGCCATCGTCGCGTCAAATTCCCAAGTTTCGACAATTCTGGCGCTCCGACGAAATTTAAATGCCGAAAAAAAAAAAAATTTACAAAAAGGTCTGCAAAGTATAATTCCAGCATGTCCCTCCTTCACCCCCCCTCTCATTTAATTTAATTTCCTCTTGTAAGGACCGCAGCCGTAGTAAAAAGAGTTTAAAATGAGAAAGAAAAAAAACTCTTATCTTTCACTCCAGAACTTTCTTGCGTAAATGGTGGCAGCGGTGGGATATATTTTTTTTACATACAAGCTGACTTTGGTCTGACTCGGCCGGTAAATGAGTCTGCGGAAATTTATTTTTGGAAAACGGGCGTTTTCGCGAATACGGACCTGCAGGCCGACACCACCGCGTCAAATTTCAAGTCCTTACAGCAATTCTGCGTTTAGACGAAGTTTAAATACCGAAAAAAAAATTACGGAAAGAGGTCTGCAAAGTGTAATTCTAGCATACTCCTCCCCCCCCCCCCCCTGTCAAAAAAAGTTACATTTAATTTAATTTCTTCCTGTAAAAACCGCAACCCCAGTAAGAACGGTTTAAAATGAGTAAAGAAAAAACTCTTATTTTTCACCCCTCAACTTCCTTACGTAAATGGTGGCAGCGGTGGGATATTTTTTTTTGCTTTTTTTGCATAAAAAGTTGTATAATCTTGTCTGGAAAGCGTTAGGTTGGTTACTACGTATTGCCTGCACGCGGCTGCGGACGAATTTGGTCCAACTCGGCCGATAAACGAGCCTGCAGAAATTTATTTTTGGAAAACGGGCGTTTTCGCGAATACGGACCTGCAGGCCGACACCGTCGCATCGAATTCCTAAGTCCTTTCGGAAATTCTGATGCTCGGACGAAATTTAAATGCCGAAAAAAAATGATTTACGAATAGATACCTGCAAAGTGTAATTCACACCTCACCCTAAAACGAAAGGAGTTATTATCGGTATAACCGGCATGGAGAAAAGTATCTGTCGACGTGCGTTTCGGTCTTGTTAGGCCTCATCAGTTACTTTTAAAGGTTTTTGTTGGCGTTAACCCCCTTTTTTCACTTATTTCTTTATAAACACTACAGCCATAGAAAGAAATCGCAGCTGAAACCTGTGGTTTCTTTCACCCCTTGACCCTGCTTGCATAATTGGTGGCAGCGGTGGGATAAATTAATTCAGGAGGCGAAGAGTAATACAAACGCAAAAAAACCATCGATTTATTTTCGAAGTTGGCCCCCTCTGACTTCGTCCCTGATCTCTGGAGCTATAAAGACGAGCCTAGCGTTCGGGTGAAATTTAAATCACGAAAAAAAATTTACTAAAAAAAGTTTGGAACGTGCATCCCCCCCTCCTCCATTCCGAAAAAGAATTACATTTATCTTTCTTTATAAAGCGAATGGAGTTATTATCGGTATAATTGGCATGGAAAAGTAACTGTCGACGTGCGTTTCGGTCTTGTTAGGCCTCATCAGTTACTTTTCCCTGCCAGTCACGCCGATAATAGCTCTTTTTACTGTGGGTTTTTGTTGGCGTTAACCCCCTTTTTTCACTTACTTCTTTATAAACACTACAGCCATAGAAAGAAACCACAGCTGAAACCTGTGGTTTCTTTCACCCCTTGCCCTTGCTTGCGTAATTGGTGGCAGCGGTGGGATAAATTAATTCAGGAGACGAAGAGTAATACAAACGCAAAAAAAACATCGATTTGTTTTCGAAGCTGGCCCCCTCCGACTTCGTCCCCGATCTCTGGAGCTTGGGGGAGGGGGGATGTGGTACCTAAGGGAGAGGAGGGTGAGCAAGCGAAATTAATTTCGCCTCATTTCGTTTCTTTTTTTTTGTCGGGCGCGCTCGGCCGATAAATAGTTTAATAAAGTCGCTTGTAAATACGAAATTACAGCGCCGCAGTTTATCGGCGGAACGGATTATTATTGAATAAGAGGCAATTTGAGCGGCTGTTGCTGGTGCTGCTCGCTCGTCTGTCGGGGGCGTGCGGCGCCGGAACGAAATTGATTAACATGACATAAACAAGCATAAATTAACATTTTCGACCTAAAATTTCAAAAGTTCACGTCAGCGCTTGTAATTAAAACGCAAGAGTGCCGTGTAAGTGACGGCCGTGGGGAGGGTGGAGGGAGGAAGGGGAGGAGGAGGTTAAGTAAAAAGCGCGCTGTTCCCGCCAGATGGCACCAGAGGCGCCGCGTGCGCCAGGCGACCAGAAAGAAACCATTATTCATTTTAATAAAACGGTCGCATGCAGACTATTGAATGTTGTAGATCACACCCTCGAATTCCAGAAATTGGTTATACGCTTTACAAATTCAATTATCGACGGGTTTCATTTGTTTACGAAAGGCTGAAATTATACCCGCGTAATTTTTAAAAATTCAGACCCCGCGCGTCCTCCGCACGCACGCACCCTTAATTCTGAATCGCACTGTATTTTTGTGGGGAAAAAAAAAAGGAAAAAATATAATTTTATAACGTGAGTTACATTTACGATAACAACAGAGACGTCGTACATCGCGTGATGCTCACCCTTGGCCTCGTTTACTATTAACAACGATAGATCCCTTTGTGTATTCACAGGTGCGCTTCTCACATGTTAATATAAATTCGCTGGTTATTATTTTTCCAGCAAGTCTTGATTTATTTTTGTAGTGTTAAGTATGCACTTTGCTTATACATTAATTAACAGGAGCTAATAATAAAGTATTATTATTTGTTGATGGGTTTCGCTTAAATAAAGAAAAATTTTAAAAACAATACCGGCGAATGTTTTCTTCAGGAAAGAGGTGGGCACTCAACTACTGTCACTATAATATTTGTGAAAACTCTTACACAGTTTATTTTTGAAACGAGTTAAAGTGAGGTTAGAAATACAAGTAACATTAGCCGTGCGCTCTGTATGTTAATTTTTTTTAAATTTTTTAATGCAAATACATAATATAAACAAAGTTGAAATCGTTTTTGACAGTTTGGTTCTGGAGTTCGGAGGATGACGTTATGAAATGCCATCGCGCGACAGTCAAATTAAGTTTGGAGTGAGCGTGACGCTGACGCCATCTTTAAATTCAAGATGGCCGACTTGTGATAGGAAACGTTTACAAAATAGAAAATTAAGTCGTCTTCGATCAAACAAATTAAAAAAAAACTGATTCTAAAATTCAGAACTCAAAAAAATTGAAACTCGATTTCCCCAGTACCTGGGACTTGAGCTCAGAAATCACGCCAAATTGACTCAAAAAATTAAAACTTAAAATTGGATGGAGGATGACGTCACGAGATCCCAACACGTGATACGTCGAATTTAGTCTAGAAAAGAGAAACTCGACTATTACGCTGACGCCATCTTGGAATTCAAGATGGCCAACTTAGAAAACTTTTACAAAATAGAAAATTAAGTCATTCTCGAAAAAAACAAATTAAGATTCTGATTCTAAAATTCAGAACTCAAAAAAAATTGAAACTCGAATCCCAGCACCGGGGACTTAAGCACTGAAACCAACTCGGCTCAAAAAAAATAGAACTTAAAATTCGGGGGATGACGTCACGAGATCCAAACGCGTAACACGTCGAATTAAGTCTGGAAAAGAGAAACTCGACTGTTACGCTGACGCCATCTTGGAATTCAAGATGGCCGACTTAGATAGAAAACTTTTACAAAATAGAAAATTAAGTCGTCCTCGAAAAAGTAACTTAAAATTCTGGTTCTAAAATTCAGAACTCAAAAATATTGAAAATCGAATTCCAGCACCTGGGACTTAAGCACTGAAACCAGGTCAACTCGACTCAAAAAAATTAGAACTTAAAATTCGGAGGATGACGTCACGAGATCCCAAAGCGTAACACGTCGAATTAAGACTGGAAAAGAGAAACTCGACTGTTACACTGACGCCATCTTGGAATTCAAGATGGCAGACTTAGATAGAATACTTTTATAAAATAGAAAATTAAGTCGTCCTCGAAAAAGTAACTTAAAATTCTGATTCTAAAATTCAGAACTCAAAAAAATTGAAACTCGAATTCCAGCACCTGGGACTTAAGCTCTGAAATCGCGTCAACTCGACTCAAAAAAAATTAAAACTTAAAATTCAGAAACTCAAAGTTCCTCAATGGGAATTAAGTCCAACCAATTCAACCCAACCAAAGAAAGAAAAAAACTAAAACTGGAAACCTTTAAGTTCGGGGAAGGTTAAAGAAAATTGAAAAACTTAAAGAAAATAGAACTAAATTAAAATAAGTCCAAGGTCAAGCCAATTCAACCTTGACTTGAGTCAACTCAAGGCTTGAAAAGAGGAACTCGCTATCTGTCGAGGTTAATTCAAAAGTGAAATATTAGAATTTCAAACTCAAAATCATTTAAATCCTAATTAGAAACTTAAAATTCAAATAAAAATTTCAAACTCAAAGTTCATCGATAGGATTTAAGTCCGGTCAATTCAATCTAACTCGACTCAATTGACCGAAGAAAGAAAAAATTAAAACTCAAAACCTCAAAATTCCAAACTCAATAAATCTGAAGAAGGTTAAAGTTGAAAAACTCAACAAAATTGAACTTAGTTGGAATAAGTCCAAGATCAAGCCAATTCAACCTTGACTTGAGTCAACTTAAGTCTTAAAAAGAAGAACTTCCTGCCTATTGAGAATCAAGAGGTTAACTCAAAAATAAATTCGAAGAAAGAGAAACTTGAGAAACTCGATTGGTATAAGTCCAGCTCGTGCCAAGGTCAATCTAGCTCAACCTTAACTCGATTCAACCAAAAGAAAAATTAAAATTAGATCTCAAAGCTCAACAAATCTCAAAATACAAAAACTCTAAGCACGTCAGTTGGAAATTAGTTCAACCTTAGCAAGACCAACTCAACCTAACTGGTCCTGACTGGAGATAAAAAAAATCAAAAACAAAACAAAAATCATTAGGAACCAAAAAATTAAAGCCTCAAAATTCAAAACTCAAAAAGCTAATAAATTCGGAGTTGAAGATCAAGAGATTGAAAAAAATCAAAAACTCAGTAGGCATAAGTGCAACTCGTTCAAGGCCAACTCATTTCAACCTTAGGTGCTCAACCCAAAGTTAAAAACTCAAAACAAATCAAAAGTTTAAAAATTAATATTGAAAGTTAAAGTCAATAATAAAACTTGGAAAGTTTTTTGATTTCTTGGAAAAATCGGCGCAAATAGAGGGTGTTCCAAAATTGACAGTACGCTTGGATTTCAGTGCGCTGGCGCCGTAAGTGCCCTTCACTTTTCCAAGAGGCCTGGAATTTGTCTCCCCTCTTCTTTTGTTTATGACATAGGAGTATTTTTTACCTCGCTTACTACCGATCTCTTAAAATGAACAATGATTTGCAAGACGAAACCAACAACTTACCTATCCGAAGCTCTTCTTTTAATCCCCGCGGTCATCTGCGTTTCGCTCGACAGGAAAATCTCGGCGGCCTCCGATGGTGAATGGGCTGGGTCTAGGATCACGTGATCGTGTGACCTCACGTACTGAAGCGGAGACTGAAACCACATTTCTTCTCAAAAATGAAATAATTAACGTAAATTGACAGCGTAGAATTTTTTTAACATTTTTCCCGCGTTCTGCGATGCTTACTCTTCCGTTGGTTATATTTGCAGGTCTTTTTAAAAAACACCCTGTATACACACGGGGTGTGCCATTTAAGGTGGTTTTCTTCACACCTCTCTCGTTACTCATTTTACAAAAAAATGTTTCAAACGAAAGTTATTTGGTATCACGTGGAGCGCGTTTTAAAATTAGTTTGGTGCATACAGGGTGTTCCGTTTGGCCTGGGCGTTACGTCACTTCGTTATTTTAAATGGAACACCCTGTATGTTTTTGCATTTTCGGATTCCGGACTGAATTTTAGTGTGACTTTATGCACCATATGTATGATCTAATCTAAACTGTTTCCGCGTTATTCAACTTTTTTTTAAAAAAATTATCGCTGCTGCGGTACTTCAAACAAATGCAAATATCTTCGGAACAAATGGCGTTAGAGACTTGCGGTTTTTTGCAAAAGATTCATCTTGAAACGCGTTTTCAGTTACACTCTCAGGAAAAATTCCAAGTAACATAAGTTCTTATAAAAAAATAAAAAATAAATAAACTTGAGAATATTTGAATTTGTTTTTGAAGTACTGCAACAGCGATTCTTTTTTTTTAAGTTACATATATAATCCTATGGTGTGTTGGAAAAGAGACGGCGCAATGAAATTTTCCTAAAATTGTTGACGCAAGATGGCGCGGCGGCTAGAATAAACCGTAGCTGGAAAAACAAAACAAGGAGTCCTCGAGCGGCGGGGAATCTTCAGCGCACCTAATTTTTAATGGATTCGCTTTGATTCAGATTTAATTATAAGAAGAAATAACAGTCCGCCGAGACGCGTCGCGACGCGGCCGGGCGTTTCGGTATTCAAATATTCAGCCCCCATCAGGAATGTAAATGCCTCCGTCCGTAATTCCACAAAACAATAATAACACTTCGCGTGTCCTTCATAAATGGGGAACGGAATTAAAAATAAATAGCAGCCCGTTTGCCAGCCGCGGGGGTGGGGGGTAAGTACATAAAGCATGAGCGCGGGGGTGGGGGGGGGGCGCAAGAAAACAACATCCGGCATGCAAATTAGCCGCGCGCCCCGACCAAATAAATCAAAGAAGTTCAATAATGCAATCAGTACACTTGAATACAAATCATACAATAATTGCGGAAGTTTTTACGTTTTCGACTCTTAAGATTTTACGATTCCGCCGCCGGCATCTGCTCCGCCGGCCCCCCCGCGCCCACCCCGGCCCCCTACGCCGGCGCCCGTATTTCGGTGTAACACGTGCGTTTTACGAAATTTTTTCGCGCTCGCCTCTAAGAGAACCTCTTTAATTACCCACCTGCTTGTTGGACCTCGCCAGGGCGTGGATTTCCCGCTGGAGCAGCGGCAGATGCGCCCGCAGGAACGGCAGCACGAACGGCCTCAGGGGGAAGTTCGTGACGTCCTGCAGCGAATGGTGGAATTCTTCTATACTTAAATTGGAACTCTGCAGAAAAATTAAAAAAAAAAATCATTTCTTCATTACCAGAGAGCAATCAAGCACATCACAAAATACGACTTGCATTCGATTCAATTACAAAATATACAGGGTGTTTCCAAAATAATCCCCGTGCTTTTGGGATCCGATTCGGGAAGTTGAAACAAATCGAAATTAAAGAGTGAAAAAAATTCCTAAGTGCGTTCGTTAACGAATTCGACTCGATTATAAAATACACAGGGTGTCTCAAAAATGTCCAGTGTGTCTCAAAAGTGTTCCTCGTGCTTTTCGGTTTCGGGAAGCTGAAACAAATCGAAATGAATGAGTGAAAAAAGTTCTTACGTGCGTTCGTTAAAGAATTCGATTCGGTTATAAAATATACAAGGTGTGTCAAAATAATCACCGTACTTATGGAATTTTTGCCGAAAACTATTACATAGTTGCTAATGAACGTTCATTTTTGAAGCGAGTTAAAGTGAGGTTAGAGATGCAAGTGACATTAGTGTATGTTAATTTTTTTTTAATGACTTTTGTCAATGCAAATGAGTATTAAAAAAAAACTTGAAATCGTTTTTTGACAGTTCAGTTTAAAGACGTCGCTAAATTCCATCGCGTGACACGTGGAATTAAGTTTGGAAGAGAGCGTCACGCTGACGCCATCTTTGAATTCAAGATGGCCGACTTACGATAGAAAACGTTTGCGAAATAGAAAAGTTAAGGCTTCCTCGAGAAAGCAAATTGAAATTTTGACTCTAAAATTCAGAACTCAAAAAATTGAAACTCGGATTCTAAGTGTACTAAGCACTGAAACCAGGTCAAGTCGATTAAAAAAAATTAGTACTTAAAATTCGGAGGATAACGTCACGAGATCCCATCGCGTAAAACGTTCAATTAAGTCTGAAAGAGAGAAATTCGACTGTGACGCTGACGCCATCTTGGAATTCAAGATGGCGGACTTACAATAGAAACCGTTTACAAAATAGAAAATTAAGTCGTCCTCAATAGAACAAATTAAAATTCTGATTTGAAAGTTCAGATCTCACCTGGGTGTTAAGCACCAGACCAACTTGACTCAAAAATCAAACTTAAACTTCAGAAACTCAAAGTTCCTCAATAGGAATTCCAACTCAACCCGATCGAAGAAAGAAAAAATTAAAACTGAAAACCTCGAAACGCCAATTCAATCTTGACTTAAAAAAGAGTGAAAAAAGTTGCGTCCGTTAACGAATTCGATTCGGTTATAAAATATACAGGGTGTGTCAAAATAATCGCCGTACTTATGCTATTCGATTGGGGAAGATGAAACAAATCGAAATGAAAGAATGAAAAAAGTTCCAACGTGCGTTCGCTAACGCTCGACTCGATTGTAAAATATACAGGGTGTCTGAAAAAATATGCAGGGTGCCTCAAAAGTGAAAGATTCGATTTTCGGGGAAGCTGAAACAAATCGGAATGAAAAAGTAAAAAAAAGTTTCTGTGTGCGTTCGATAAGTTAACGAATTCGATTCGATTATAAAATATACAGGGTGTTTCCAAAATAATCCCTGTGCTTTAGAGATTCGATTCAGGGAGCCGAAACAAATCGAAATGAAAGAGCGAAAATGTTCCTATGTGCGTTCGTTAACGAATTCGACTCGATTGATTATAAAATGTACAAGGTGTCTCAAAAGTGATCTCCGTGCTTTTTGGGATTCGATTGGGGACGTTAAAACAAATCGAAATGAAAGAGTGAAGAAAGTTCATACGTGCCTTCGTTAACGAATTACGGCCAAAGAAAAAGAAAGAAAAAGACTCATGGGTGCTGCCAACGTGACAACTTAATATGTCATTAAATATCGCGCTCTCCACCTTAAATTTTCTTAATTTTTAGGGATTTCGTATTTTCAGCAAAAAGTCAGAACGTCATTTTTTTTATTATATATTATTATATTATTATATTCGAGACTTGGGAATCGTCTTTTGTTTGCTTGTTTGTTTGTTTGTTGTTTTAATTTGAAATCCGTCGACTGTGCACTGTTTTTATTTTCTTTTGTTTTATAATGTTTTTCTTCAATTCGAATTTTACTTTTTAAATCCTCCAATCGTCTCGTGTTTTTATTTTTGTCTTTGTTTTATTTTTAGTTTTTTCTTGTTCTTGTTGAGTGTCTCTTTTTTAATTCGAAAATTAATTTTGCATCTTTATATTAAATTTTTATCGCCAGTGGCGGATTGCGTAATCTCGTTTTTTAATTTCTTTATCTCCTTTTCTTTCTTTTCGATTTTTAATTTCAATTCTGCCGATTGCCTTTTGTTTTCCCCGTAATAGTTCTCCTCGGTTTACGTTCTTCTTCTTCTTCTGTTTGTTAATTTTTATTTTCGTTATTGATTCTTCCCACTTTTCTTTGATATTCGATTTAATTTTCTTAAAATTTTAAATCTCTTCCAAACTTAGTTTTAGTTATATTTTTATCTGTTCATCTTTTTTTCTCTTCGATTTTTAATTTGAAATCTGCCGGTTGTCTATTGTTTTTTTCTCGCAATATATTTCCTCGGCTTACGTTTTTCTTCTCTAGAGTTTATTTTTATTTTCGTTATTGATTTTTCTCACCTTTATTTTAAATTCGATTTAATTTCATAAAATTTTAATTATTTTCCAAACTGATTTTTCTTCTGGCATTTCGCATTTTTCGAGAATTTCGTTTTTTTTTATTGACGTCTGTCGATCGCTTTTTTGTTTTTATTTCTTCTTCTCGAGAGTCTTCTTCTGTTTTCACAACAATCTTCGAGAATTTCCCTTTTTTTATTTGACGGCTGTAGATCGTTTTTTGTTTTTATGTCTTCTTGCGTTTTATTTCGAAATCTCGAGAGCCTTCTTCTGTTTTCACGACATTTTTCGAGAATTTGTTTTTTTTTTATTGACGTCTGTCGATCGCTTTTTTGTTTTTATTTCTTCTTCTCGAGAGTCTTCTTCTGTTTTCACAACAATCTTCGAGAATTTCCCTTTTTTTATTTGACGTCTGTAGATCGTTTTTTGTTTTTATGTCTTCTTCTTGCGTTTTATTTCGAAATCTCGAGAGCCTTCTTCTGTTTTCACGACATTTTTCGAGAATTTGTTTTTTTTTTATTGACGTCTGTCGATCGCTTTTTTGTTTTTATTTCTTCTTCTCGAGAGTCTTCTTCTGTTTTCACAACAATCTTCGAGAATTTCCCTTTTTTTATTTGACGTCTGTAGATCGTTTTTTGTTTTTATGTCTTCTTCTTGCGTTTTATTTCGAAATCTCGAGAGCCTTCTTCTGTTTTCACGACATTTTTCGAGAATTTGTTTTTTTTTTATTGACGTCTGCCGATCGTTTTTTCGTTTTTATTTCTTCTTTTTTTATTCGATTTGTTTTATTTTTTTTTAAATTTAACTCAAAAAGCTACTCACAACTAAATTTAGAACGAGGCTGCGCACTCTCTCGCCGATGTCGGGGCTGATGTCGTTCCCGAACTGCACCAGGGTGCTGAGGAACCTCTTGACCTTGACGAGGGGTCGCGTGATGCAGGACGCGTAGCTGCCGTGGCTGTTGTAGTGCTGCGTCTGGTTGGCGTCCAGGCTGACGGAGAGGGCCGCCGACGCCGGCAGCGGCGGCGTGAGGCTGTCGGCCGAGCCGTTGTTGACTGGCGACGCCGTCCCGTTCGCTGGGTTTCGGGACGGCGACGACTGCGTCGGCGACAGCGGCGGCACCACGCGCGCTCCTTCCGGGGAATCCGGCGTTTTACATCGTTCTTTAATAATACCACCTGAAAAAAGAAAAAGAAAAAACAAAAAGTATTAAAACCGAAATACTCCGATTCGGTAAACAAGAATCGACTCCGAGTCATAATAGCTAGGCCAGTTTTAGTATAAACAGGAATCCTAACAGCTAGGTCAGTTTTAGTGAACACGAATCCTAACAGCTAGGCCACATGTAACTAAACCTAAACGAACCGTGTGTGTCTATTCAGGTATGATCTTGCAAGCGTTTTGTTTCGATGACTGTACATTACGCAGGTTCTAGTCGGTACTTGTAAATTTAGTTTACTAAAAAAAAAGTATGTTGAAATTAGGTGGTAATTAGCAATCCCGGTCGGGTGTAATTAAAATTTATGTGTAGAGCGTTCCTTCGAAAGTAAATTAAGAATGAAGAGATTTCGCCTCGTTAACTATCGTGTAAACTTTCGGCGAATTAATAAACGCGAAGGGCCCTTTAAAAAAAAAAAAAGGACAACGGAAAGGGGGCGAGTTAACGTTATTAGAGTGTGTGTGAAACGACGGTGGAGCGGGCGGGTGAGGACGGGCGGAGATAACATAATAGCTAGGCCAGTTTTAGTATAAACAGGAATCCTAACGGCTAGGTCAGTTTTACTAAACACGAATCCTAACAGCTAGGCCACATGTAACTAAACCTAAACGAACCGTGTGTGTCTATTCAGGTATGATCTTGCAAGCGTTTTGTTTCGAGGACTGTACATTACGCAGGTTCTAGTCGGTACTTGTAAGTTTAGTTTACTAAAAAAAGAAAGTATGTTGAAATTAGGTGGTAATTAGTAAACCCGGTCGAGTGTAATTAAAATTTATGTGTAGAGCGTTCCTTCGAAAGTAAATTAAGAATGAAGAGATTTCGCCTCGTTAACTCTCATGTAAACTTTCGGCGAATTAATAAACGCGAAGGGCCCTTTAAAAAAAAAAGGACAACGGAAAGGGGGCGAGTTAACGCTATTAGAGTGTGTGTGAAACGACGGTGGAGCGGGCGGGTGAGGACGGGCGGAGATAACATAATAGCTAGGCCAGTTTTAGTATAAACAGGAATCCTACCAGCTAGGTCAGTTTTAGTAAACACGAATCCTAACAGCTAGGCCACATGTAACTAAACCTAAACGAACTGTGTGTGTCTATTCAGGTATGATCTTGCAAGCGTTTTGTTTCGATGACTGTACATTACGCAGGTTCTAGTCGGTACTTGTAAATTTAGTTTACTAAAAAAAAAGTATGTTGAAATTAGGTGGTAATTAGCAATCCCGGTCGGGTGTAATTAAAATTTATGTGTAGAGCGTTCCTTCGAAAGTAAATTAAGAATGAAGAGATTTCGCCTCGTTAACTATCGTGTAAACTTTCGGCGAATTAATAAACGCGAAGGGCCCTTTAAAAAAAAAGGACAAGGGAAAGGGGGCGAGTTAACGTTATTAGAGTGTGTGTGAAACGACGGTGGAGCGGGCGGGCGGGTGAGGACGGGCGGAGATAACATTTTTCAAGCCCCCATAAAAGAGCAAACAAATTAGCGAGGCTCCGGGCCGGGCCCGGCGTCGAGTTGAATCTTTTAAAATTACAAAATAAATGATAATGACGTAATAATAAGGGGGTCGTGATAAAGGTTTATCTGTGCGGGCTCGGAACGAACGAATCTGCAAACTTCACCAAGATTCGCGCGCTTCAAATTTTCTAACGACATACGGGTTTTATATTCGACGTCGGTCGGTCGGTTTTTGTTATGTAGTAGACGGGGGGGTCGGGGCCGTTGTAAGCGGGTACCCTTATTGGGGGAGCTCCGGGGGAAGGACGCCACCGTTTATTAATCGCGTCGTTTCAACCGGAAAACGTATCGCTTCGTATATTTTAATTAGCTCGGCGTAAAATTAAACAAAACGCTACGAAATCGGAGGAAATTTCATGAACGGACGGTCCGACTCTTCCACTCGGTTCGGAACAGATCCATTGCAAATAAAAATCGCAACTTAAAATAATACTTCAACCAAATCAGTAAATAAATACCAAATGATATGATGGCGTTAAATAAAAACAATGGTTTGGAGAGCCCATAACAAGTAAGCGGAAACGAAAAGAGGATTCCTCTGTTGGAACAAGGAAATCGTATAAAACACGGGTAGCCAAAATTACCTTTCAATTTATTGGGAAAAAAACGGTCCGTCCGCTTGGTAAAAGTTGTTTAAAACAACTCAGCAGGTTCACAAGGCACAAAAAATTCCAATAAACACTGTAGTTAATTAGAATTTCCCATAAAATTAGCGAAGATTCCCGATACACTTTAACATGTCTGCGTCAGTAGACGTTGAAAGGACTTCTGAATTTTCTTTATATTTTTGGCATTCATCTGCTGGACCCGATGACATGCTAAGAGGGTGCATACGCAACAGCTATAATATGCTGAGACATTCAGCCCGAGTACGTATCCCGTTCAATCCCCATAACGTGAAGGACGAACGTTATTTTGTATCTCGATACATGCAGATAACGTTCGTCCTTCACATAACGTCTACGTTACGGCGATTGAACGGGATACGTATCGGGGCTGATTATCATAATTGTGTTTATATTTTCGGTAATCATCTCTTGGACCCGATGACATGCTAAGAGGGTGCATGCGATAGACATCGTAACAACATTTATGATTTGATTGCGACATCTAATGCAAGCTCGAAAAGTATTATTTTCGGCATTCATCTGTTGGACCCGATGACATGCTAAGACTGTGCAGCTATAATATCGTCGGTCTACAAGAGAAGATGGCCAAGTCCAAAATTTTACATTTCTTAGTTGTTAATGCCCATGTACCTTACATTCAATCTTTCTTAATTTAAGATACATATTTTAGAAACACTTTTGTTCATAAAAATCAATATAAACTAACCTGATGTAAAATAATTGATTTTATAATCATAAACAAATATTAAAATTCTAATAACTCAAAACTACTATCGGTGGACTTGGTCACCTTCTCTTGTAGAAAACGACGATATGTTGAGACAAGGTCGTAATTGTGTTTGTATTTTCGATAATCATTTCTTGGACCCGATGGCATGCTAAGAGTGCGCGTACGGCAGATTTACGATTTTCTTGCGACATCTAAACGCAAGCTCGAAAAGTATTATTAGGACGAGCGCTGAATGTTCTTTAAAAAAAAAGTTGCTTTTTTGTTTTTGTTTGGAGAGAAAGGCGAATATTCCGTACAAAATGAAAGAAAAAGCCTGTGTTAGAAAATAGCTTTTGTTTTATGCGTAAAGTGAATTATTCTTTCAACTCACCATGAGTGACTTTCTTGAAACACAGAATTTTCATTCTATCTGAAGTCCAAGTAAAGTAAAAAACCAAAAA
Organism: Prosopocoilus inquinatus; assembly: GCA_036172665.1. Lineage (NCBI taxonomy): Eukaryota > Metazoa > Arthropoda > Insecta > Coleoptera > Lucanidae > Prosopocoilus > Prosopocoilus inquinatus. Next base: position 10,436,297 of record CM069877.1, read on the forward strand.
AGGAGAAAAGGGCGAAGCACGTTCGACAGTTTTGAAATTACAAGTATACGCCATTCGAGCAACCGGGGATAAAAAATTGGAAAATCTATTTTTTGGCATTTTACCAAACCAGAAACGCTACTAACAAAGAAATTAGTAGCGTTTCTGGTTTAGCCAAAATTTAAATATTGCAATACATTAAAAAAAAAACGTAAAATTTAGTTTACAATAGAGTTTAGAAAAATCCAAAAACAAAAATAAAAAAAAAATAAAAAGAATGTACTGTTTATATGAGCATATGAGCAATTTTCTTTTTAATTAAGACCGATTGGAATTTTGAAATATTAACTAAAATTTTTACAATCAACCAAAAATAACTCAAGATAAAATAAATAAATATTAACGACATTACGGCTTTAAATAAAAAAAAATGGTTTGGAGAGAAAAAAGTCCGTGTTAGAAAATAGCTTTTCTTTACGCGTAAAATGAATTATTCTTTCAACTCACCAACGCTGACATTCTTGAAACACAGAATTTAAATTAAATTAATAAAATAGAAAAAATCGATTACGATTAGATTGATTACAAAAAAACAAACACACCGTGAAAAACTGGTATCTTCATTCGAGACATCAAATATTTCAAACTGAAGAAACTGACTGATTAAAAAAAATAAAAATTAAAATAAAAGACTTTCACGAGGAACACGGCGTAGCTAGGTCAAGAGGCTTTGTTCGAGGTACCTGGAAGATCAACTTCTTGTACACTCCCGCACTATTTAAGCACTTTTTACCTCTCTGACTTGTATAAAAAGTGGGGAATATTGGATGTTGCATTTGCTGTACAAAAAACATCCTTAATTGAGCGCCTAAATTGGGGATTTTTTTATAAAAACTTGCATCTCTGAGAACCGGATTTTTCTCAACACGTTCTCCAGCGTCTCGTTTCTTCCTTCGTCCTGTATCGTCCGCACGGACGCCAACATTTTCGAACAACGATTTTTGACCTGTCAAAAGTCTCGGTCGTTTGGTTTTTAGAAAACATGCCCAACGCGCAAAAGAAAAGAAATTTCAAAAAACAAACAAGAAAAAAGAAAAGCTCTAAAAGTGAAACTTAAGGAGGTGCTGAAAATTGAAAACAAAAAAAAAACGAAAAATGCAATGAAAGAACGGAAGACAAAACACGATAAAAAAAATTTAGAATTCCGTTGCTGCTTATTGGAAAAGAAACATTAAATGAGGCTTTAAGAAAGAAATGAAGGCAAAATACGTCGCATGTGAGAGAATAAAATTAAAAACGAGAAAACGGTCACATCGAGAAAAAATCAAACAAAAAGTGAAGCAAAAAAATTCGGGATTCCATTTCTACTTAGAAAACAAAATAGAGAAAAAGAAGAAATTAAAAAAAGAATAATATATTTTAATAATAATAATAATCAAACAATGTTTATTATTAAAGAGAATCTCATCCTCGGCTGCTCGAGTGGCGTTTGCCTGTATTTTCAGAATTGTCCAAAATGCTTGGCCTTCTTCTCTCTTTCTGGTTTTTCACCCTCCTTGGACATCAAACAGAATGAATATTTTACTTGCGAGGATATCTCAAATAAAAAACGCCCAAATTTTTAAATATAGCAAGATATTAAAAAATACGTAAAATTTAGTTTACAATACAGTTTAGAAAAATATATTAAACAAAAACGTAAAATTCAGTTTACAATTTAGAACAAATTTTAATATAGAAATATATGAACAAAAACGTGAAATTTGGTTCTAATATAATTATATATAAAAAAATTATTTTTGAAGGTACAATTTTCTTTTTAATTAAAACCGAATGAAATTTTGATTTATTAACTAAACCAAAAATAATTCAAGATAACAAAATAAATAAATACCAATGAAATTATGGCGTTAAATTAAGACAGTGGTTTGGAGAGAAAGGCGAATATTCAGTATAAAATTAAAAAAAAAGCTGACTTTCTTGAAACGCAGAATTTAAATTAAATTAATTGGATAGAAAAAATTCGGTTACGATTAAATTGATTACAAAAACAAACACACCGTGAAGAACTGGTATCTTCATTCGCGGCATTAACTTCAAACTGAGGAAACTGACTGATTAAAAAAAAAATTAAAATAAAAGAAATTATAACGAGGAACACGGCCTAACTAGGTCAAGAGGCTTCGCTCAAGGGACTCGGAATATCGACTTCTTGTACGCTCCCGCACTATTTAAGCACTTCTCACCTCCCTGCCTAGTAAAAATTCGGGGATAGTGGATGTTGCATTTGCTATGCAAAAAACATCCTTAACTGAGTGCTTAAATTAGGGGTAATATCGCAGTTTCCGTGCCCTAGATCTCATTGTTTCCAGTTGGAGTCGTGCCGTGCGCATCTCAGTTCCAAGAAATTGTGATCGGCGATGCGTGATTCATGTCCGTTTCTTATACTGTGTTACGGTAGAATTTCTGTAAACAAGTTGGTGTTGGTTTCCTTTCTTTTCCCCGCGCTTTTGCGTCTCCGACAAGTTGTAACGGTTATTAGATCGCGTTGCGTTCTTGGTGGGAGAGAACGCAGGCGGGGACGCGTTGGAGAACGACTTGATTTATCACTAACGACTGGTGCAGCTGATCTGAAGATTTGTGTGCGGATCTTCGGAGCTTCGACCCGCATTTTTGAGGATTTCTTTCACCGTCGTTATATTCCCCCAAGTGTCAAGCGACGATCGCATTCTGCCAATTTGGGCAGCGATGTTTGGTAACTCTTCAGCTCTTACGATTTACGCAGGGTGAGTGTTTTTTTGACGATCTCGTGGTCATTCTTTTGTTAATTGTTCCCTTCTTGTTCCCCGTTATTATAGCGGTACTCCCAGGCAAGGGGGCCGCTACACATGTGAACTGACGAATCCCTTTTTAATAGCGACATTTCACCGTCGGCGTCGTTCGAGTTACTACAGGGGAACGAGACGTCAGCCGCCATCTTAGGTTCCGTCGAACAGGGCCGCCATCGCCAAACCGCCCTAGGCAGGGCCGCCGCTCAATTGGCGACGCCGTAGCAAAGGCAATTCTATGGTCGATTTATTTTATTTTATTTTTGATTCGCCTCCGTATTTCGTCATTACCTTTGAGGAGCGACGCCGCCGTTTTTCTTTTTTTCGTCACCGCCGTTCCCCCCCCCCCCCCCGTGCCTTAGTTTTTTACTTTTTCTTTACCTCGGCCCTCTTGGCCTGTATATCCTGCTTTTTTTGTGTAGCTCGGAGTTAACTTTACAATTCTGTTATCAGTTTGAGAGGCTCCTTCAGAGCATTAAACTTTGTCGCAAATTACCTTTTTTTTTTTTGCGGACTTTGTCCTAAAGTTAGAGATATTGTTTTCTTGCCATGACGCTTGAAAGGCTCCTTTAGAGCGCTGAACATACAAACCGTAATTGTCTTTTTTGTGTTTGACTTGATTTCAATATTTTCTATGTCCTTTGGATTAGAGTTTAAAGCGAACCGTTTTTGGTGTAAGCTGACACGTGAGTACTCCCGCAAAGGCGCTTTTTCTGTCCAAAGGTTGAACTCTGTCTATGAACTTATTTAAGGCATGGTCGCTGCTCGCCCCGTATTTGGGCGTGGTTTTATACAATTTTGATCTATGCGATTTGCACGAACTTGCAAGTTAGAGTTTACATTCATTAAAGTACGATTTACGACCGAGGTGACTTTTTTTTGTTGGGGAATTTTTTTGCGGGGGCTTTATATCTTTAAAGAGTGGTATTTTGGCGTTCGAAGACGAGTCCTAGGGTGTTGGAACCTTTTCAGATGGAACAGGATACTCCCCCCCCCCCTCCCCGTCCGTCCGTGTATCCTTTACACTATTGACTTACCTAACGACTGCTGAGTGGCGCCATTTCCTGTAACATCTTTTGAGTTTTCCCATGCCGTCTTCACTGAATGGGCATAATTACGTAACCCTAATCAATATCATCGTTCTCGAGGATCCAATCGATTTGGTTTCGAGCATAAGATAGGTTCCGTATTGGCGCAGGCCCCCCTTCGTCTTCTTCCGCGGTCTGGGGCCCAAAGAGCGCTGAGCGCTCCCTTGTCGCCGTATCAAACCGGTGGTGACAAGTGGTTGCGACAAAAAACTGTCCCTTTTTCTCTCTTTCCGGTTGGAACTGGTCTGGTTCATGTTCTAAATCCGTTACAATATAGGAGTAATATAACCGCAACATTTAATTTTCTACAAAAACTTTGCATCTGCGCGTACTGAATATTCGATCCTTTACAGGAGCTATCTTTCATGGAAATTTGAAACCGCGACTAGAAACAATAAGGGTCTTGCACTTGGTGTACGCAAGTCGAAGGAAATCGCATTTCACACAAACAAACGGTCCGACTCTTCCACTCGGTTCAGAACGAACTATCATAAAATGAGACCGCGACTTAAAACAGTAAGGGCCTTGAACTTGGCGCAAGGACCTACTTGTCCCATTCAGTTCAGAACGGAACTGTATTTTCTTCACCGAGGAACACGCCTAACTAAGTCAAGAGGCTTTGCTCGAGAGACTCGGAAGATCAACTTCTTGTACGCTCCCGCACTACTTAAGCACTTTTCACCTCCCTGTCTTGTAAAAAGTGAGAGATAGTGGATGTTGCATTTGCTATGCGAAAAAACAATCCTTAATTGAGTGCTTAAATTAGGGGTAAAATCGCAGTTTCCGTGCGCTTGATCTCATTGTTTCCAGTTGGAGTCGTGCCGCGTACATCTCAATTCCAATCGGCGCTGTGTGATTCATGTCCATTTCTTATACTGTGTTACGGTAAAATTTCCGTAATCAAGTTACTGTTGGTTTCCTTTCTTTTCCCCCGCGCTCTTGCGTCTCCGACAAGTTATAACGGCTATTAAATCGCGTTGCGATCTTGGTGGGAGAGAACGCATGTGGGTACGCGTTGGAGAACAAGTTGATTCATATATTCCGCATGCTCGATCGCATTGTTTCCGGTTGGAGGCATGCTGTGCGCATCTCAGTTCCAAGAAATTGCGGCCGGCCCTGCAGGATTCATGCCAGTTTCTTATACTGACCTGGTTTGTGTTTTAAATATGTTAGAATACAGGAGTAATTTAATCGTAACATTTAATTTTCTATACAAATTTTGCATCTCTGGGTACTGAATATTCGATCCTTTACATGAACTATATTATGTAAATTTGAAGTCGCGACTTGAAATAATAGGGGTCTTGCGCCTGCACTGGGCGCAAGGACCTATTTGTCCTATTCAGTTCAGAACGGAACGGTGTTTTCTTGAAATTTGAAACTCCGATAATAGAGGCCTTGACACTTGGCGTACGTAAGTCAAGGGAAGTCGCATTTCACAAACAAACGGTCCGACTCTTCTACTCGGTTCAGAGCGGAACCATCGTAAATTCAAAGCGCGACTTAAAACAAAACTTGGCGTAAGAAGTAACTTCTCCTCAAGTTGCTGTGTGGACTGGACGCTAGCCATTTACTGAAACGTTTCTAATAATATTGGGATTTTTTTTCTGCTACCAAACAGGCCAAATAATTGCATCAAAGAAAACCGGGAAACCCTACGCCGCCCCATCTTGGGCGCCAATTAAAATAATGAGTTGGGGGCGTTAGCTAATTAATTAATTCTGAAGGCCCCACGTTGGGCGCCAATTTATAAATGCTGCCGATCTAAGTTGTTATGACGCTGCATGACGTGCTTACTGTTACGGAAAGTTATTTAAAGATGATTTTGTCCGTCGAAAAGATCAGATCAATCAGTGAATGTCAAATGTACTTTCGGATTTTAAGCTAAACATTTCTTTTTCGTTTGAGTTGAGGGAGTGAAGGCTGACGCGTGCGTAGGGGGCGCTTTTTTTTTCTTTTCGCTTTAGGTGTGTGTGTGTGTGTAATTGTCCTGAAATCACGCGGCGGCGGCGGCAACAACGCACATCAGACATAAAGCTTCCGGTAAGATCGGGCGTAAAAACAAACAGAATCTTATAAATCGGCTGTAAAAATAGAGTGGCCGTATTTTAAGCCGAAAACATTGCATAATTCCGCGCTCTCCTTTATTGCTCGCATAAACCGTTTCCGAAAATTCATTCATGCCTCCCGCCCCCCGTCCTCTCCCCCCCCTCCTCCGGCCCCGGCCCCAGATCAGCAAACTTCACTCATTTTTATGCCGGATATCACACATACACATGCACATCCGAAATGGGTTAGTGCGAGGGAGAGAGAGGGCGCGCACTATCTGCAAGCCACAGCGCTATACGGGTTTAGCTAAGCCAAGCCAACCTACCCCTGGGACGTGTCTTATCTGTGTCTGCCGACCACCGGACTACCCCGACGCCAACCTGCAACGGCGTCGTATCGTCCGGGGGGTCATATTAATAACCCGCTATCGTTGTTCCATAATTAATTATTGTTCACGTTCACCTATACACAAAGACAGGGCCGTAATTCCTTTATTTGTGTGCGCACCGTTCGTGTGTACACGACCAGATAATGGTCAGAGGTCAACGGTGACATGTTGCCCCGGCCCTGACAGCAGCACAACATCGAAAACTCGACGGGTTTCATCGCGTAAACAAAGCCAAATTTAAGTCAGGCTTCAACGTGGACACTCATGGACCCCCCCCCTGCTCCACCCGCATCGCCCAACACAGGAAGTGCAAACAATGTTAGCAAATTACTTCCATTCTATGTTAAAACGTTGACATATCCGTAATTATTGTTACCACCGGAATGAATTTTCTTTATCTCCTGAATAATTAACGAAAAACGGTAGCAAATCGGCGCTGAAGAAGATAATCAGCTGTCACGAGCTAGTTCTCAGATGGAGAAGGGCGAAGTCAAAAGTCAAGGGCCTCCGGGGAAGCGACCCTGGCTGATATCTACACCGATGAGGAAACGTCCTCCAAGGATCGCAGCGTGTGCCAAAATTTCGAAAAATTCCCAGGGGAATAATCCACTCTTGCATCCAAAATGCTTGTTCGCCGCAACAAAACCACAGAGCATACTTAAAACGAATTTTAAAACGAAAGATAAACAACATGACAAAGTACAAAAGACAACGGCATAACAGATCCGATTTCTTCACCTCCTGATAAATTTATCTGCCAGGTAATATCCTCGGAAACTATTATCGATACAATCGATAATATCTGGCAGATAAATTTATCTGGAGGTGAAGAAATCGGGCAGACGCAGACGTACGCAGTGTTGAAAATAAGTGCCTTAATATCTTAAATAAACTTCAATAACAGTCAACATTAATATTCACGAAATGTGAATCGGTATTCTATCAGGCTTAAATATATCGCAGCTTAATTTATTCGAGACGACATTAAACCAAATGCACACGCAAGTGCCGGTATGCCTGCGTTACATACAAACATGCATTACGCAACATAATCAAAATAATACATTACGTTCGGCGAAGGTCATAACACGTTACTCGGCTGTCACGTAGTGTCGCCACCTCACATCGCCACGTCGAGATTCGCATGTGTCGATCGTTGCCAACTGTCAGACGTCCGTGACCTTAGCAATGCCCTCACGTATTTGACCTTCGTTACACTTGATTCGCCTCCGGGATACGATAAGCGATGGAAAAGTATCGGCGAAAAATAACAGAGCCAGAAGAAAAGCCCAAAACGAGAAAGCGGATTCCTCCGTTGGAACAAAGAAATCGTATAAAACATGGGTAGCCGAAATGTAGTCTCAAATTACTTTTCAATTTATCGGGACGAGAAAGGTTCATCTGTTTAGTAAGAGTTGTTTAAAGCAACTCGGCAGGTTCACAGGGCGCAAAGAATTCCAGTAAACACTGCAGTTGCTTAGAATCTTGCATAAAAATAATAGCGATGATTTCCGGTACACGTTAAAACGTCTGCACTTTGTAACGACGAAATGCAAAGTAAAGCGCCTAGCAGACACCGCAAGGGTTCCCATCCCCCAACCCAGGAAGTCCAAATAATATTAGCAAATTACTTCAATTTACTTCATTCTATGTTAAAACGTTGACATAATTAATAATTATTGCTACCACCGGAATGAATTTTCTTTATCTCCTGAATAATTAACGAAAAACGGTAGAAAATCGGCGCTGAAGAAGATAATCAGCTGGCCCGAGCTAGTTCTCAGATAGAGAAGGGCGAAGTCAAAAGTCAAGGGCGCCCGAAGAAGCGACCCTGGCTGATATCTACACCGATGAGGAAACGTCCTCCAAGGATCGCAGCGTGCGCCAAAATTTCGAGGAGAATAATCCACTCTTGCATCCAAAATGCTTGTTCGCCGCAACAAAACCACAGAGCGTACTTAAAGGCATAAAAGAAGACGACCCTGCACTGAACAGGCAGATATTAGGCAGATTTTAAGCAAATCCCAACGGGGAACATAGTTTGCTTATAAATTAAAAGAATTGTTAGTAGAGTATGAATTAATCACAATAAATGTTTGTTAAGTTGAAAGTGAATTTTATTGGAGACACACAACATCCGGAATTATGACCAGGATTACTTCGACAACGTCATCGTCATCAGCATCAACGTCCAGATTGGATAAAACAAAATTTAAATGAAAAAACTAAACCATAATGACAATCGCGTGGCTCTGCACAAGCCGTCACAAAACAGTACAAAAGACAACGGCATAACAGACCTGACACTAACAAACGTCCGATTTCTTCACCTCCTGATAAATTTATCCGCCATGTAATATCCTCGGAAACTATTATCGATACAAGGATAATATCTGGCAGATAAATTTATCAGGAGGTGAAGAAATCGGGCAAAAGCACGCGTATGTACGTACGCAGTGTTGAAAATAAGTGACTTAAACACTTAAATAAACTTCAATAACACTCAGTATTAATCTTCACGAAATGTGAATCGGAATTCTATCAGACTTAAATATAACGCCGCTTAATTTATTCGATTTATACATTAAACTAAATGCAGACCCAAGTGCCGGTATAACTGCGTTACATACAAACATGCATTAAATACGCAACGTAATTAAAATAATACGTTACGCTTGGTGAAGGTAATAAGGGTTGTTCGCACGTAGATTTCGTCTTCACCAAGAGGAGATGCTGACCTTAACAGATCAAGAAAGAACGTCTCCCGCTCTCTGTTATACTCGAGATTACTCGATATTGGAGACAATCGAACGGCGACAATTACCGAAATTTCATTTGCCCCACGTTGGGCACCAATTGTTACCAACTGGGACTGAACTTGTTATTCCTCGAGAGATCGGGACGGCTTTTACAATATCTTCTTTTGTTTTATAATTAGTATTAAAGCCGAGCGAGTGATTTTTTTTGTTTTCATTGGCGCGCGTCAACTTCCTTTGTTTTCTGTTAGGTTTTTTTTTTTTTAATTCCACCTGAGAATCGCCGATTTTCTTTTCGTTGTTTTCGTTCGTCCTATTCTTCTCGTGAACTTCTATTTTCTCTCTGTTTAACTCTACATTAGAAAAAATCGCAAACGGTGACCATTACTCAAATTTCAGTTAGCCGCACGTTGCGAGAGATTGCGACGGCTTTTATAATTTCTTTTGTTTTACAATTAGCATCTAAACCTGAGCGAGTGTTTCTTTTTGTTTTCATTCGCGCGGCGTCGACTTCCTTCATTTTAGGTTAGGTTTCTTTTTTTGCAATTCCACCCGAGTATCGTCGATTTTCTTTTCGTTTTCGTTCGTTCTATTATTCGTCACGAGACGACGCACACGAACTTCTTTTTCTCTCTGTTATATTCGACCAATCGAACACGGCGTCCATTATCCAAATTTCAGTTAGCTCCATGTTGGGCGCCAATCGTTATCAACCGGAACTGAACTTGTTATTCCTCGAGAGATCGCGAGGGTTTTTATAATTACTTCTTTTGTTTTATAACCAATATCCGAACCCGAGCGAATGCTTTTTCTTTTCTGTTTTCATTTGCGCAAAATTGCATCAAATTCCTTCGTTTTAGGTTAGGTTTTTTTTTTGTTTTTTAAATTCCACCTGAGAATCGTCGATTTTCTTTTCGCTCGTTCTAAGGCACGTCCTATCCTTCGTCAAGAGACGTTGCTCATGAACTTCTTTCTCTCTCTGTTGTACTCGTCGTTGAAAACAATTGAATAGCGATCCTTACTTAACAGGATTCTTTTCGTCTTGTTTTTCGCAAGTGCCAATCAGAAACGATGATCTTAACTGATAGGGAAAATACTCGACACTAGAAACAATCGAACAGCGATTCTTAATCAACAGGATTCCATTTAGCCCCCCCCCCCCCCGACCATGTCGGGCGCCAATTCGGAAAATACTCGACACTGGAAACAAACGAGCAACGATCCTTATTCAACAAGATTCCAGTTAGCCCCATGTCGGGCGCCAATCGTTACACTAGCCTTGCAATAAATGAGTGATCGAATTAAAAAATAATAATGTATAGTATAGGTGTGGAGGTGGGGGAGGTGGGTTCAACTTCCAACGTGAAGACAGGTTCTTTTTTAACCGAAATCGATTAGGCTCGCGGCACGATACCAACAAATTAAGGGCTCTCATAACAGGTCAAGATCGATGGAAGGTCTCTCGAGATTTCCAGAATTAGAAAAAATATATACAGGGTGTGTTTGCAAAAGAAATGTAAAGTTTTTAAGCACCAACAACACGAAAAAAAAATACAAAATAACAAAAAGAAAATTCCTTTATCCGCCCCTTATTCGACGCTCATGAAATAACAAAAGAAAAAAAAACTTACGGAACTTGCTTCTCTGTTCATAGACAGTAAGTAAGCAGCGCGGGTATGACTAATACGCAAGACACACTCACCGAATATCTTTTGCATGGAGGATCACATTCAAAGCAACGTTCAGTATTGGACATTTATTTATTTAAAAATATTTATAACAATTGTTCAACGTGGCGTCCTTCATTAGTGACACAAAACGAGCTCGAAAACGAAAAAGTGATTGTTGTGTTCGTGTGCATGTCAGGATTAGCCGACGGCATTATGACTACACTCCTCTGAAATGTTGTTCTCTCGCCGTTCGTGACTTGCGGCATCTTAATATAAGTAACTATACTATGTAGATAATAATCACATTTAGCTTTAACCCGTTCAATCACTTTTCACAAACTAAACTGTTGATCCCAAAGAATACGGAGCAATAAATTGTGTGCGATAATAATATAATAATAATATAAAAGTATATATATATAAATATATAAAAATAATGCTTTTATTGGCCTCTCGGCTTCGGCAAAGGTCAACGCTCGATTGTACTTCTGTTTTTTGTTTCAATAAAATTTCCTTTTCTTGATCTACCTCAAAGACATAGACGTACGATTATTTCTTGCCCGATTTTCCGCTGCGATTTTCTCGAAATCCGTAAAACTTTTATTAAAGACATGTAAGTTCTATCGTTCCGATTTATGGTGATTTTTTACAGGTTTAAATTTCAGCACTTATTTCACAAACACCCGATTTACATGTACAGGGTGTCCCAAACCTCTGGAAAAGTACAATAAAGGTCCTTTAAGTTCATTTTATCAAGGAAAGCTCTTAGCAAAAGTTGTGTAGGTTTTCATTCCGCATAATTTAAAATTATTTTCAAATATACAGGCTGTTCATTTAATAAGTTACAAACCTAACTTATTATTCTTTAAATGGAACACTATATATTTTATTGCGGTTTCGGTTAGACCTTGAAGAGAAGATAAGAATGATATAACATTATACTTACTTATTTTTAGTATTTACCGAGTTATTTTTAATTTTATGCAAAAAATGGGTCATGTTTGATCGTCTGTCAAATTGTCAATTTTAATGATACGTCAATCAACTTTGGACCAAAATATTTCTAAATCTCTCTACTTTCACAAAATTCATCGTTTTTAAAAACCTAGCAACTCTCAACAACACTACGATTCAGTTCGCGTATTGTAAAATTAGTCATTTTTTTCAAATGGAACACTCTGTATATTGTAGTATATTTGGATAGTGCTTTCTACGAGCTTTCCAACCATGTCATATTTTATGGTCTTAAGATTTATAACTTGTGAGTTAATATCACTTTTCTATAATCAACTTAAGGAATGTGCTGTGACATATTTTCGTTCGTCTCAGAATCATTTAGGATATTTATTCATACAATTTATCGTACTTTTAGTGATTTAAATAAAAATAAATAAATAAATTCAGGACCTGAACGATTTTTTTAGCTAATTCCTGTCGTGTAAGAACATATTACGATTCGGTTGGATAATCGCTGGTTAGAACGTGGTAATGCATTCAAGTGGTCTCCATGGTTACCAGATTTGTTTCTCGACTTCTTTTATGGGCATATGATTAAACAAATGAAAAAATGTTCTCTTATCACAATTTGTTTATAATCGTAGATATGTATTTCGACCGCCAAGCTACTATCTTCATTTCTGTTAGAGATCCAATAAAAATATCCTTTGGCTGGTAACAACCAAAGAGTGCGCGTGTGTGGATGATTAAAAATGGGCAACGTACCTGTTGAAATACGCATAAAAAGATATATTCTAATATTAGCATGAAATACATTTCAAAAAACTATTACTAAAATGCTTTCACTTTTACTATTCTTAGTTTATGGAGATATGTAAAGAAACAAGGGTATAAAGATGCACCCGACACATGCAAAGAGAAGAAAATGCGTGTTTACAGTATGGCAAAGTTCCTTTTAAATTTTTTTTTAATAGTTTAAATTTATATGATTTTTTAAACCTATTTGTGACTGGAGACATTTTGTTTTCTTCTTAGTTAATGTGTAAACAACTGGATTCAATTTGTTTTTTTTTTGTATGTAGCTTCAAAATAGTAGAACTTTTTACCGTGTAAATAAATCGTTTCCATTCGTTCTCAAAATGTAATTGGAATTGTTTAGTGAAAATCGTTCAATTCCGGTATTTATTTCATATTTTTATTGCAACCGCTAAAACAATGATAAAGAAATTGTTAATTTGAACAAAAAAAAAGTGTTTGGATAAATGTCTTGAATGATACAGCAGATACAATATCCCTGAGACGAATAAAAATATTATACAGTACGTTCCTTAAGTTGATTACAGAAAAGTGATAATAACTCACAAGTTATAAATCTCAAGACCATAAAATTTGGTATGGTTGGAAAGCTCGTAGAAAGCACTATGCAAATATACTATAATATACAGGGTGTTCTATTTGAAAAAGAAAAAATGACTAATTTTACAATACGCCCACTGAATCGTAGTGTTGTTGAAAGTCGCTAGGTTTTTAAAAACGATGAATTTTGTGAAAGCAGAGAGATTTGGAAATATTTTAGTCCAAGGTTAATTGTCGTATCATTAAAATTGACAATTTGACAGACGATTAAACATGACCAATTTTTTGCATAAAATTAAAAATAACTCGGTATATACCAAAGATAAATAAATTTAATGTTATATCATTCTTATCGTCTCTTCAAGGTCTAACCGAAACTGCAATAAAATATATGGTGTTCCATTAAAAAAATAATAAGTTAGGTTTGTAACTTATTAAATGAACAGTCTGTATATTTGAAAATAATTTTAAATTATGCGGAATGAAAACCTACACAACTTTTGCTAAGACCTTTCCTTGATAAAAGGAACTTAAAGGACCTTTATTGTACGTTTCCAGAGGTTTGGGACACCCTGTACATGTAAATCGGGTGTTTGTGAAATAAGTGCTGAAATTTAAACCTGTGAATAATCACCATAAATCGGAACGATAGAACTTACATGTCTTTAATAAAAGCTTTACGCATTTCGAGAAAATCGCCGTTGAAAATCGGGCAAGAAATAATCGTACGTCTATGTCTTTGAGGTAGGTCAAGAAAAGGAAATTTTATTGAAACAAAAAACAGAAGTACAATCGAGCGTTGACCTTTGCCGAAGCTGAGAGGCCAATAAAAGCATTATTTTTATATATTTATATATATATACTTTTATATTATTATTATATTATTATAGCACACAATTTATTGCTCCGTATTCTTAGGGATCAACAGTTTAGTTTGTGAAAAGTGATTGAACGAGTTAAAGCTAAATGTGATTATTATCTACATAGTATAATTACTTATATTAAGATGCCGCAAGTCACGAACGGCGAGAGAACAACATTTCAGAGGAGTGTAGTCATAATGCTGTCGGCTAATCCTGACATGCACACGAACACAACAATCACTTTTTCGCCGATCTCGTTTGTGTGTCGCTAATGATGGACGCCACCTCGAACAATTGTTATAAACATTTTTAAATGTCCAATACTGAACGTTGCTTTGAATCTGATCCTCCACGCAGAAGATATTCGGTGAGTGTGTCTTCCGTATTAGTCATTTCCGCGCTGATTACTTACTGTCTACGATCAGAGAAGCAAGTTCCGTAAGTTTTTCTTTTTTGTTGTTTCATGAGCGTCGAATAAGGGGCGGATAACGGAATTTTCTTTTTGTTATTTTGTATTTTTTTCGTGTTGTTGGTGCTTAAAAATTTTACATTTATTTATCAAACACCCTGTATATATTTTTCCTAATTCTGGAAATCTCGAGAGACCTTCCATCGATCTTGACCTGTTATGAGAGCCCTTAATTTGTTGGTATCGTGCCGCGAGCCTAATCGATTTCGGTTAAAAAAGAACCTGTCTTCACGTTGGAAGTTGAACCCACCTCCCCCACCTCCACACCTATACTATACATTATTTCTTTTTTAATTCAATCACTCATTTATTGCAAGTCTTGTGTAACGATTGGGGCCCGACATGGGGCTAACTGTACAGGGTGTTCGGTTTGAAACGTGCAATCCATTTGAATATTTACGGATTAAAAGGGTTCTTGTACACCGAAAACTTTTAAAAACAAAAATTTTCGTTCGTTCGTTCGTTCCTAGCGATTAACGTACAATTTCTTTTTCGTACTACAACAGTGGCGGGGTGGGGTTTTGAGCAGCAGCGATCGCCCTATCGGATTAAAACATTTTATAATATCTAATAGTATACAAGTAAGGGATGGAGTTTAAGCGGAATGTCGGCGTCGGCGTCGGCGGCGGCTTCGTACACACGACGCCACTGTGCATAACAGAGTACTCTTAGATATGCCAATAGCAGCGCCGCCCATTCTTACGAAAGTGTCAATTACACACTGCCTGGCAGGAACACAGTTTAGATAAAGCGCCCCGCTCTAATTGCAGAAAGAAATTTTAATGGCGCGCGCCCCTCTCGCACTCTGATTAAATTAATTCATTCGCTTGCCCAATGTTATTATCATCTTTTTTTAAACAGCCCTGCGTGCACTTTTATCGTAAGCTCGCAGCGTTATTTTTGTTTTTGTTCTGTTTTGTTTTTTTGGCAGAGAAAACCATATCTTTTTTTGAAAAAAGCATAGGCACAGTCCGCAAGTTCAAAAAGTATCAGAGCGGTCCGCCTAAAAAAAAAAACAACTTTGCGGATGTTGCTATCAACTTGTTTTAACAACTTAAATTCTCTCCTGGTCACTTACTGATACCTGGTGGCAAATTGCGCTGAGAAGTCAATCAACTGTCCCGAAGCTAGACTCTGAAGGAGGTGGGACTGGGTTAAAACGGATACGGGCGCCAGGGAATAACCCCAGCTGATGTGCGCACTGTGGAACCGACTCCCAAGGATCCACAGCGTACGCCTGATAATAATAGAACACTTCCAAGAGATATCTTAACATTCAAGATAGCTTTTACGACGCGGCAAAACACCAAAACATACTTCATAATGAATATATTTAGGCACACGCTAACTCAATACAACGAGAATTCTAGCCCTGAGGGGTTAAAATAACTTAAATAATTCGTACTGCTACAACCTGAATGAATTTACTTTATCTCCTGAATGATTAACGAGACACCGCAGCAAATTAGCGCTGAAGAAAACGGTCACCCCTCCCGAGCTAGTTCTCAGAAGGAGATGGGTGGGGTCAAAAATCAAGGACGCTAGGAGAAGTGACCCTGGCCGATTTATACATAACTGTGAAACCGTCCTCCAAGGATCGCAGAGTGTGTCAAAATTTCGAAAAACGGTGGCAAATTGGCACTGAAGAAGATAATCAGCTGTCCCGAGCTAGTCCTCAGATGGAGAAGAGCCGAGTCAAGGGCGCCCGGAGAAGTGATCCTGGCTGATTTCTACACCGCTGAGGAAACGTCCTCCAAGGATCGCAGCGTGCGCCAACATTTCGGAAAATTCCCAAGAGAATAATCCACTCTTGCATCCAAATAATAATTCGTCGCTGCAAAACCACAAATCGTACTTAAAACGAACATATATTAAAACCAGGTTTCGGTAAGTAACCAGGACGATAACGTAATTGTAGTAAAGTCGTAACAAAGCAGTGTTTTCTTTTTTTTAATTTTTAAATAGACAGCCATAATTTTTTTTTCGTTTTTTTTTGAATTTTTTCTCATTTCTTTGTTTCCAATTCCGTTTTCTCGTTTTCCTTTAATCTTTTTCATTTTTTTCTCTCTCGTTTTTTCGGTGGGTTGAGTTCGCTTAGATTCATCTCAGTTGAGTTATTTTCTCATGATTTTATGACGATTTTTACATTATTTTTTCATTCTTTTCATTTATTCGCGTTCTTTTAATTTTTTATTTACGTTGTTTTCATTTATTTACGGATTGGCTTCGCTTGCGTCGGTTTCAGTTGACTTAGGTCGTCCTTGACCTTGAAATTGTTTTTCAAATTTTCTTCATTTTTTTTCAGGTTCGAAGGACTTTAATTTTTTTTAATTTCTGGATTTTTTCAGTTTATTTCTTCCAATGTTTTCAATAGTAAGTGCGACGTTTTAATACTTCACAGTAACTAAATAACACTTGACCTTGAAAGTGTCCTTCAAATTTTCTACATTTTTTGACAAGTTTAAACAACTTTATTTTTTTTAATTTTTCGATTTTTTAATTTTGTTTTCTTCCAATGTTTTCAGTAACAAGGGTAACGTATTAATACTCCGCAGTAATTAAATAACACTTGACTTGGGTTGACCTTGACCTTGAAAGTGTCTTTCAAATTTTCTACATTTTTTTGACAAGTTTAAACAACTTTATTTTTTTTAATTTTTCGATTTTTTAATTTTGTTTTCTTCCAATATTTTCAAGAATAAGTGCGACGTATTAACACTACTAAATAACATTTGACTTGGGTTGACCTTGACCTTGAAACTGTTTTTCAAAGTTTCCACACTTTTGGACAGGTTCGATGGACTTTATTTTTTTTTTAATTTCTCGATTTTTTTATTTTAATTCTTCCAATATTTTCAAGAATAAGTGCGACGTATTAACACAACTAAATAACACTTGACTTGGGTTGACCTTGACCTTGAAACTGTTTTTCAAAGTTTACACATTTTTGGACAGGTTCGATGGACTCTAATTTTTTTTTAATTTCTCGATTTTTTTATTTTATTTCTTCCAATATTTTCAAGAATAAGTGCGACGTATTAACACTTCACAGCAATTAAATAACACTTGACTTGGGTTTACTTTGACCTTGAAATTGTTTTTCAAATTTTCTACATTTCTTGACAAGTTTGAACGACTTTATTTTTTTAATTTTCTTTTCTTCCAATGTTTTCGGTGATAAGTGTGACGTATTAACACTTCACAGCAATTAAATAACACTTGACTTGGGTTGACCTTGACCTTGAAACTGTTTTTTCAATTTAACTTCATTCTTTGACAAGTTTGAACGAATTTATTTTATTTAATTTTTCGAATTTTTCATTTTTCTTCTTCCAATGTTTTCAGTAATAAGTGTGACGTGTTAACACCCAACAGTAATTAAAGAACACAACTTTATTGATCGTATCACGTAATAATAATTGAAAAGAAAAAACAAATCACACAGTATATGCATACTATAAACACGTGATTTATAATCGAGGCTGTGCACCTGCATTCACATAAACGGCTCTATTTTCAAAACAGTAAATGAGAAAAAGGTTGTGCACCTGCGTTTACATAAAGGAGGAGTCGCGGGCCGTGTTTTTGTTGTGTTTTGTTTCAAACAATTATTGTCACGACTAACGATGGGGAAACTTCCGATTCCTCACGAGCGCGACGTTCATAATAAAATCTTTTCTTTTATTGTATGGCGTTATAATAAGAAAGAACGCAGAGTATATGAATTATAAACAGGTGAATTATAATCGAGGCTGTGCACCTGCGTTTACATAAAGGAGGACGCTATTTCGTCGATGTGATCCCAAACGATGACCACGTCCATTCTTCTGAGGGACTGACCACATACCTTAACGCTGAATCGGTGATGTGATGATTATTTCCGATTTCGTGTCCTTTTTAAAGGGTTACAAAACCGAAGTTTTCCGAATTAGAAACGATCCTAAATTATGCCATCAAATTACTAACGCATGCGCACGCTTGTCTAATGCGACTGATGCGTAAAGTATGATTAACTTACTCTTTTATCTTGGCTTTTAATGAAAAAATTTTTGAAAGTACAATAATTTTACAAATGCGCACGTGCGCGGAACTAATGTTTAACTTAAGAACCAGATAACACAAAAATAATTTACAAATAAAATTTCGATTCGATTATTATTACGAACAGTTCAGAATAAATTCAAAATAATTTTCGGAGAAAGAAGCATGAAATTTTGCACCACAATAAAAAAAAATACAATAAAATAAAAGCCTTTGTTGGTGAACAAATTAGCAAATAAAAATATTTTTTCTGCTCGCCAAAACCGTCCAGAGAAAGCTTTTTTCGTTTCGATGTTAATCATTGACCTCGGTCAATTCTTCTTAGAGACTGATAAGCTTGACGTTATTTCGTTGATGTGACCTCAAACGATGACCACACACACCACACGTCATATCTTCTTAGAGATCGCCTTCGTGTTTTTCTTGTTTTTCTTTAATTTTCTTTGAGTCGTCTTTTGATTTTTTTCTCTCTCTCTCTTTTCTATTGTTTTCCATTTTTAACAACACGTTTCTAAATTTCTCACAATTGTCTTGTTTTTTTGCGCGTTATAATAAGAAAGAACGCAGAGCATATGAATTATAAACACGTGAATTATAATTGAGGCTGTGCACCTGCGTTTACATAAAGAGATCTATTGCCATAACAGTAAACGAGATCAAGGTTGTGCACCTGCATTGACATAAAGAAGAAGTCGCTGGCCGTTTTTGTTGTTGTGTTTGTTTCAAACATTTAGTGTCACGATTAAGGCAGGAAACTTCCTGAGCTCTTTTTTTATTGTATCGCGTAACAATAATAATCAAAACTCAGAGTATATGAATTATAAACATGTGAATTACAATCGAGGCGATTCGTATGCGTTTATATAAAGGGCTCTATTCCAATAACAGTAAACGAGATCAAGGTCGTGCACCTGCGTTTACATAAAGGAAGAGTCGCTGGTCGTTTTTCTTGTTTTGTTTCAATCATTTATCGTCACGATTAACGCAGGAAAATTCCTGATTTTTCACGAGCGCGACGTTCGTAATAAACTCTTTTTTTTATTGTCGCGTAATAATACTAAAAAAACGAAGAGTATATGGTTTATAAACAAGTGAATTATAATCGAGGCTGTACATCTATTACCAACACAGTAAACGAAATCAAGGTTGTGCACCTGCGTTTACATAAAGAAGTCGCGGGTCCTTTTTTGTGTGTTCTGCGCATTTTGGTTCAATTATTTATTGCCCACGACTAACGATGGGGAAACTTCCGATTCCTCACGAGCGCGACGTTTATAATAAAATCGTTTCTTTTATTGCATCCCGTAATATTAAGAAAGAACGCAGAGTACATGAATTATAATCAGGGAAAAGAATTCGGGCCACTTGTTCCGCGAACGGCACGAAAATTTAGTTTTCAGCCTCGCCCATAACGTGTGAACGCTCGCATTGCACTCCTTCCCCTCCCACTCACTAACAATTCGATGCATCGCATCGGAGGCCGCAGAGAGGTAGCGGGAGTAAAGAGTACATTCGGCGTAAAAAGCGTCCAACACTAAGTGGCCTGAATTCTTTTCCCTGTATATTACTAAGCCGTCTATGTTTAGCTCAATTGTAATGTGAGCTAAATCTAGACTTCTTGGTTATTACTGCGGAGTTTTATCTTATACAGGGTGTCCCATTTAAGGCGGATTCTTTCATACCTCTCTAGTTATTAATTTTACGAAAAAATGTTTCAAATGAAAGTTTCATAGGATCATGTGGAGCACATTTTAAAATTAGTTTGACGTGTACAGAGTGTTCCGTTTCGCCTGGGCGTTAGGTCACTTCGTTATTTTAAATAGAACACTCTATATATTTTTACATTTTCGGGTTCTGGATTAATTTTAATGTGACTTTGTGTACCATACGTAGGGTCTAATCTAAACCGTTTTCGCGTTATTCAACTTTTTACAAAAATTATCGCTCTTGCAATACCTCAAACAAATGCAAATATCTTCCGAACAAATGACGCTAGGGACATGTGGTTTTTTGCAAAAATTTCGTCTTGAAACGCTTTTTCAGTTACACTGTAAAGAAAACCTTCTAGCAACATAAGTTCTTTTAAAAAAATTAATAAACTTGAGAATATTCAAACTACGATAACTATTTTTTTAATGGAATGCCATATAACTTTTATGATTATTAGATGCGCTATTTAAATCTCTTTTCAATGATACAGCGTTGTCGATATCTGTCGTTGATAGTTTTTTCAGTATTAAATTTTTTTTTACGATTTTTAAAAATACACGAAATATTGAGACCTTCATGTTAGTTGCTATGGTTACAGAGCAAACAAATTATTTGTTTATTTTTCCCTAAGATCATTATGTATCATGCGACATTCAAAATGTCCAAATTAATCTTTAAGAAGGTTTCTTGCTTAAGAAAACATGATAGGTACGGATTTTACTCTTGCCATAGATATCCAAGCTAATAAACCCTAAGAAGAAACTTCTATTGCTGTGGATAGATACATGTGGAGACAACAAGACGTATTTCAGCAGATGAAACATTTTTTAACGAATAAGTGGATTCGTGGAGGAGGACCAGTCAGTTGACCTGCTCACTATCTTCATTTGACCGCATTTTAGGGTTTCATAATTCAGCGAATTCGTTTGAAAATGTTCCAACGACTGGAGCACGTCTTGCTGTATCCACAGGCATCTATCCACAGCAATAGAAGTTTCTTCTTAGGATTTTTTAGCTTGGATATCCATGGTAAGAGTAAAATCCGTACCTATGATGTTTTCTTAAGCAAGAGACCTTCCTAAAGATTAATTTGAACATTTTGAATGTCGCGTGATTCTTAATAATCTTAGGGAAAAATAAACAAATAATTTGTTTGCTGTGTAACCATAGCAACTAACATAAAGGTCTCAATATTTCGTGTATTTTCAAAAATCATAAAAAAAAAATTTAATACTGAAAAAACTATTAACGACAGATATCGACAACCCTATATCACTGAAAAGAGAATTAAATTGCGCATCTAATAGTGATAAAAGTTATATGGCATTCTATTAAAAAAAATAGTTATCGTAGTTTGAATATTCTCAAGTTTATTAATTTTTTTAAAGAACTTATGCTGCCAGAATTTTTTCTTTACAGTGTAGCTGAAAAAGCGTTTCAAGACGAAACTTTTGCAAAAAAACACATGTCGCTAACGTCATTTGTTTGGAAGATATTTGCATTTGTTTGAGGTATCGCAAGAGCGATAATTTTTTTAAAAAGTTGAATAACGCGAAAACGATTTAGATTAGATCTTATACCGGGTGGAAAGTTTCAAACCCGAACATAGCAACCTTACATTGAGAACTACGTTAATGTAGATTACTGCTCGCCATTTAAAGATACAAAAATGGTAATGGTATTAAATGAAAGATAAAATTAAGGCCAATACTATCATTTTAAAATTATTCCTATTGTGTTAACACTTTTTAAATAGAAATTAAATTTTTAAATTTCAAATGAAAAATGTAGTCGCCTTAGTATGTCAGATTTGAAGTTTGCAATTCAATTACCAGAATTTTATACAATAGGCTTTTTATTAAAAATAAAATTTCGTTCATCTGTGTAGTATACTGACGATGAAAAACTGTTACGATTTATTTATTTGCACCTACGTTGCTTCACAAAATACTTTCCTACTTTTCTTGTTAATTTCAAAACAATGTTGATGAGAATTGAATTTGTGGAATTAATGTGGTTTTTATTTTTAATCTTTACAGTTATGTGTTACTTATTCTTAAACAGTGCGAAACTTATTTAATTCTTAGTAAAATTAAATTTATAATTGATTTAGTATCGAGTTATGTCGATATCGATTGCCCATGGCATTCTATCAAGTTTATTGATAGTATCAGAAACCATAGTCGGAAACGACAGTATTTTTGTATGCAATGACACAATTATCATTCTAATAAAGAAATAACTGTTATAACTTAAACAACAAAAGTACCTACCTATTATTATGACGCATAAATTACTTTTCATTAATAGAAAGAACTGAAAGTTTCCAATCTGACATAGGCGACTAAATTTTTCGTTTAAAGTTTGAAAATTTAATTTATATTCCGAAAGTATTAATATTTAGGAATAATTTTAACGCGATAATATTGTCAATAATTTTCTCTTTTCTTTAATACCATTGCCATTTTTGTGTCTTCAAATGGCGAGCAGCAATTGACAGAAACATAGTTTTCAATACCAGTTTGCTATGTTCGGGTTTGAAACTTTCCACCCGGTATATGGTACATAATGCCACATTAAAATTTAATCCAAAATCCGAAAATGTAAAAATATAAAGGATGTTCCATTTAAAATAACGAAGTGACCTAACGCCCAGGCTAAACGGAACACTCTGTACACGTCAAACTAATTTTAAAATGTGCTCCACGTGATCCAGTGAAACTTTCATTTGAAACATTTTTTCGTAAAATTAATAACTAGAGAGGTATGAAAGAATCCGCCTTAACTGGGACAGCCTGTATACTAAGGAGTCTGGCCTGAATTCTTTTCCCTGATTATAACCGAGGGTGTGCACCTGCATTTACATAAAGGGATCTACTGCTACAACGGTAAATGATATTAAAGTTGTGCACCTGCGTTTACATAAAGAAGAAATCGCTGGGCGTTTTTCTTGTTTCGTTTCAAATATTTATTGACACGATTAACGCAGGAAACTTTCGATTTCTCACGAGCGCGACGCGACGTTCGTAATGAACTCTTTTTTTCTCTGTTTCGGTAATTTATGTACAGGGCGGAGCACACCAGAGAGAAGTCGATCGCAAGAGTGGCACGGGAAAACTTACATAATTAAAACTATAATGTGCCCCCGGGCAAAGGGAAAGATAAATCAAAGTTATTAGAAAGCAAGGCAAAGTTCGAAGCAAATAAGCGAGTAGCGCCCGGCGATGGTTCCGTTTAGTTTGGTTTGGTTCGGTTTGGTTTGGTTTGGTTTGGTAGGTAGATAGGTAGGTAGTAGGCGCAGTATTTTCCGAACCCTTCCACTTGTGATAGAAATCAAGACCGGGTGACTCTAATAAATTTACCTTTCACGAACAGCGAAAAACAATCAAAACTATGCACAATACCAGACAAAGCAGCAATCTATCACAAAAAACAATCGCGCGCGCGGAGCGCGCGCTCTCTCACTCTTCCACCCCGGCCCCGGCCCCCGCCACCACCCCCCGAACGGCGAACACCATCTGTTGTCAACTTTTGTTTTAATTACGGAAACAAAGACCTTAAGAAGAAGTGGCCCTGTATAAAAGACAGATGGCCTAATAGAGAATTCCCCGGGAGTTTGACTGAACGAACGACGCGACGCACGGACGGACGGGACGTGTGCGTGTGTGTGAGTGCGCGCTGCGGAAACAGATATATCTTCCGTTTGATTACATAAGTTTCCGGAATATATTTGACGCTCTCGATTTCCATATTATATATTTTTTTTTCTGGTCCGGGGGCGCCCCCTTTCCATACGCTCCGTCGTTCCGGTTCTGTTCCGTTTAATTATCGCCGGCTTCGATTGCATACGTATATTTAGCTGGAAGGTGTCAATACCAGTCAACATATCGGCTATCGAAACAGAGGTGATTGTTTGACCGCCACGCCCCCATTGTGTGGTGGCCGGGTTTGGAATTAACGAGTCAAGTGCACTCGTGCGCCCATCACCTGCACCATTCTACTTGTCAAACTCTATACTATACTTTGTAATTCCATTGTTTCAATTACTGCTTTTTTAAATAAATTAATAAATAAATAAATGCACTACTCGATGAGACAAATTTAAATTATTAATTAAGATTATTAATAATTATAATAATTAATCAGAGTCTTCCGACCCCGTCAAAACAATATTTCGCGCGGCAGATCTTTAATCATAAATCGACGTCTGTTCCAATCTCACCCCCAACCCCCCCAAAAAAAGAGAACACGTCACTCATCGATACACAATAAATTCGCCGAGTAATATTACATTATTGTTAATAAATGGTCCTTCGAACCGGATCTTTCTGTGAGCTTCCGAGGGACGGCGTTAAATGTTAACGGAATTATCAGTTTACAAGGGCTTGTTCAGTTCAAGGCCGCTGTATCTAAACCTAAAACTTACGGCGAGAATGAGAAATATTTAAAATCACACAAAATTCAATTTTTTTTTTGTTTGAATTTTTTCTCATTTCTTTGTTTCCAATTCCCTTTTCTCGTTTTCCTTTAATCTTTTTCATTTTTTTCTCTCTCGTTTTTTCGTTGGATTGAGTTCGGTTAGATTCACCTCAGCTGGCTTGGGTTATTTTCTCATGATTTTATGACGTTTTTTACATTAATTTTTCTTTCTTTTCATTTATTTACGTTCTTTTCATTTTTTATTTACGTTGTTTTCATTTATTTACGGATTGGCTTCGCTTGCGTCGGCTCCAATCTCACCCCCACCCCCCCCAAAAAAAAGAAAACACGTCACTCATCGATACACAATAAATTCGCCGAGTAGTATTACATTATTGTTAATAAATGGTCCTTCGAACCGGATCATTCTATGAGCTTCCCCCTGTAAGGGAAGGCGTTAAATGTTAACAGAATTATCAGTTTACAAGGGCTCGTCAAGTTCAAGGCCGCTATATCTAAACCTAAAACTTACGGCGAGAATGAGAAATATTTAAAATCACACAAAATTCAATTTTTTTTTGTTTGAATTTTTTCTCATTTCTTTGTTTCCAATTCTCTTTTCTCGTTTTCCTTTAATCTTTTTCATTTTCTTTTCTCTCGCTTTTTCGTTGGATTGAGTTCGGTTAGATTCACCTCAGCTGGCTTGGGTTATTTTCTCATGATTTTATGACGTTTCTTACATTATTTTTTCATTCTTTTCATTTATTTACGTTCTTTTGATTTTTTTATTTACGTTGTTCTCATTTATTTACGGATTGGCTTCGCTTGCGTCGGCTCCAAATCTCACCCCCACCCCCCAAAAAAAAAAGAAAACACGTCACTCATCGATGCACAATAAATTCGCCGAGTAGTATTACATTATTGTTAATAAATGGTCCTTCGAACCGGATCATTCTGTGAGCTTCCCCCTGTAAGGGAAGGCGTTAAATGTTAACAGAATTATCAATTTACAAGGACTCGTCCAGTTCAAGGCCGCTATATCTAAACCTAAAACTTACGGCGAGAATGAGAAATATTTAAAATCACACAAAATTCAATTTTTTTTTTGTTTGAATTTTTTCTCATTTCTTTGTTTCCAATTTTCTTTTCTCGTTTTCCTTTAATCTTTTTCATTTTTTTTCTCTCTCGTTTTTTCGTTGGAATGGGTTCGCTTAGATTCGCCTCAACGGGCTTGGGTTATTTTCTCATGATTTTATAACGTTCTTTATATTAATTTTCTATTGTTTTCATTTATTTACGTTGTTTTCATTTATTTACGGATTGACTTCGCTTGCGTCGGTTCCAATATCACCCCCACCCCAAAAAAAAAGAAAACACGTCACTCATAGATACACAATAAATTCGCCGAGTAGTCTTACATTATTGTTAATAAATGGTCCTTCGAACCGGATTTTCTTGTGGGCTTCCCCCTGTGAAGGACGGCGTTAAATGTTAACAGAATTATCAGTTTACAAGGGCTCGTCCAGTTCAAGGCCGCTATATCTAAACCTAGAATTTACAGCGAGAATGAGAAAGATTTAAAATTACACAAAATTCAACGCCTCGTCACCCTTCCTTCTCACTCTTTCCTCTTAAATGTTGATCAACCATTTACGAACCAAAGAGAAATTCCCTCCTTTGTAGTGCGTTTCTGGTTTGACTTATAAATATCCAGGAATCGCTTTCAGCCTGCTTTTTAATGACATTATCACATTTTGGCCCTCCGACCAAACAGTCCAAGCCGAAAGGGACAGGATCTAAGCGTCACAGCTAATCTCCCTACCGCAGCGTTTCCCAAACTGTGGGGCGCGCCCCCCTAGGAGGGCGCGTAAGTCTTCAAAGGGGGGCGCACCAGAATAAATAAAAAAAAAATTACCATATTATTTTTTTACAAGAGATTGCATTTACATACAGTCGCGAGCACTAAATTTTGGTAGTCACAGAACTTGTATTTTATTGAAAGTAAGGAGAAAAATTCGGGGCGAGACAATTTAGCCTAAAGGGCGGAAACAAAGAAGAAACATAGAAAACGGATCGGATCATGTGGGCAAGAGACAAATCAAACTCACCTGGAGGAAATCGGTTCCGCCAAGCTGACACAAGCACGTGTGAACACGGCTTTAATCGGAGCGAACCTTCAAACCCGCCTTTAGGCCGTGACTTTCACTTCAACCTCCCTGAGGGAAACACTCAAACGGGACACCAAACACGAACACAGGTGGTTCATTCGATTTTCAAATGAAAAGTGAATCTATTGCCAGCACAGTTCGGTGAGCGAAGAAAAGAGAACCAACAACAAAATAGATCAAGAAGAGTAAGCCAATCCGGTGAAATGTGACATAAGACCTCGTCGAATCAAAATTAAATACCAAGGGTTGTGAAAGCGATTGCAAAGCGCACAATAAATGTCGCAGCACGCTCGAAGCAGGAAACAAAAAATAATTCGTAAATCAATTTGTATGACATGAAGAGCAAGAGTGTACACGTTGCGGTAATAAATTTAATGACTAAAGCGAGGATGAAATAGTACCGTTGCAGCAATGTCCGTGCGGGGGGATATGATCCGATGTCGTTCGCAATGTTAATATGTCCTCCTCGATCAGCCGATGTGCTTAAATCTAAACGTCAGGATTATCGTTATTTCCGTCTCCTGAGCCATTAATTATCGTAAATATCGTAACTCGTATGGAAAATTGTCTAATTGACTCTGCGATGTATCACTGAACCGCTGCTGTAATTATTGCTCCGCTCATCGCGTCAATTGTGTGGCGAAGTGATTGATAAACTGAGACGGGGACTTTTTAATCCTCGCTTTAGTTGCACCATCTGTTGACACGATTGCAAGCGCATTTTTTGTTTTTTTTTGTGAGATTTGTGACGAAATTGTCATTCCATGCGTTCAGACACTCATCAAGTTTTCGGCGCCGTCTGTTTTTTTTTTTAAATTCCATTAGATCGCTTCATGTGAACTGCATGTTTTTGCGAGTTGACATTTCGACGGTTGGTTTAATTGGCTTCACTCTCGACGTTTGATGCGGTTGGTACCTGCTGATGTCACAATGGTTTTGAAGAAGAAAGACTGCGTCCATGTTTTGGCGGTTCTGTTGACGTCGCCTATCGGAAATGTTTGTTTACCAATTCGAAGCCGGGGGGTTTGTTTAATTTAATTTAATCTTCGTACGTTCGTTTAAAGTTGATTTTGACAAATTTTGAACTGTGAGACAGAGGAAATTTCCGAAGCGCGTACATACCGATTTGTGTTTATACCGGCAACTTTCTTTTATCGAATCATTTTGAGCTACGTACACGTACCAGACGATTGACCGGCTCTAGGCCGGCCGCTCAACCTGTTCAGCATGTCAAAGAGATCTAGTCATGCATCAGGCCGCTTTTTACCAGAATCACTCTAAGCTCCGAACACCTGCCAGACGATTGACCAGTTCTCGACGGGCAGCTCAAGCTACTCGGAACGTCGAAGAATTTAATTCATTTATTAATTTCCTGTTTTCGCTTGTTTTTTGAGCAAACCAATAATTTTGAGCTAATTTTCTTAAATTCTGAACTATCAAAGATCACCGTGAGACGAAAGGAAATTTCCTAACTACGCACCGATTTGTGTTCGTGAAATATTTTAAGATGTTTTCTGAATTTTGAGTTTAATCAATATTGAACTTTGATTTGAACAGTTTTTAAAGCAATGTCAGATCACTTTTCTTTCGCGTTTCTTTGATTTTTTAACGTTTGCTGATATCATTGTTACCTAATTTTTGCGTATCATTGAATTTTGTCGTCTTGGACACCTCCACCATTTCAAAACCGTTAAAAGTTATTTATGGTTGGATGTAATATAGTGATCTTTGGCGTATTTGCTTCAGCTGGCGCCTATCTGTAAATAATTTTTTAAATCTACGTCTATTGTGGAATTCCATTATTTTTTTCTTGTCCACGACCCTCTCTCCGAAACTCTCGAGCTTGCCGCTGGCATTGCGCAGTGTCCACCTGTGGCGACCATTAATTCGATTTGATCACTAGTTTTTGCTTATTTTTGAGTAAGTTCAGGATTAAAAAAAATGGTATAAAAAGTTTTAAATAAGTTAATTAACAACACATGAAACTATTTTCTGAATAAAATTCGTCAAATTAAAGAAAAACAATTTAAAAAAAAAACAGTTTGGAGAATTTATGAAAAATTAATAACATTTCAGACAAATATTAGATAAAAAAAATCAGATAATATAAAAAGAATTTACAGATAAAAGTTTGATGATCGGTTATCGTAACGAACATTTCAGAACAAATTCACAAGAACAAAGTCTACTTTATCGTCTGGTTTTTGTCTTTGCGTTATTCATTTGTTTCCAATTTTCCCCAAGTTTCCAATTCTAAATCTCGTTCCTCTTCTTATCTTTCTTCCAGTTCAAAGCGGACCTTAGACGCTTTCAAACGTAAACAGAAACAATTTAATGATGTCAATTTATGCAGAAGCACATAACGAAATCAATGGTCCTTCGAACCGGATTTTTCTCAACACGTTCTCCAGCGTCTCGTTCCTTCCTTCGTCGTGTATCGTCCGCACGGACGCCAACATTTTCAAACAACGATTTTTGACCTGTCAAAAGTCTCGGTCGTTTGGTTTTTCGAAAACATGCCCAACGCGTGAAAGAAAAGAAATTTCAAAAAACAAACAAGAAAAAAGAAAAGCTGTAAAAGTGAAACTTAAGGAGGTGCTGAAAATTGAAAAGAAAAAAATCGAAAAGTGCAATGAAAGAACGGAAGACAAAACAAAATTTAGAATTCCGTTGCTGCTTATCGGAAAAGAGACATTAAATGAGGCTTTAAGAAAGAAATGAAGGCAAAATAGGTCCATGTGAGAGAATAAAATTAAAAAAGGGAAAACGGTCACATCAAGAAGAAACAAATAAAAAGTGAAGCAACAAAATTCAGGATTCCATTTCTACTTAGAAAACAAAATAGAGAAAAGAAAAAAAAATTAAAAAAAGAATAACATATATTTTTTAATAATAACAATAATAATCAACCAATGTTTATTATTAAAGAGAATCTCATCCTCGGTTGCTCGAGTGGCGTTTGCCTGTATTTTCAGAATTGTTCAAAATGCTGGGTCCTTTTCTCTTTTTCTGTTTTTTTTTTACTCTCCTTGGACTTCAAACAGAAGGAATATTTTACCTGCGAGGATATCTCAAATAAAAAACGCCCAAATTTTTAAATATAGCAAGATATTAAAAAATACGTAAAATTTAGTTTACAATAGAGTGTAGAAAAATATATTAAACAAAAACTTAAAATTCAGTTTACAATTTAGAAAAAAATTTTAATATAGAAATATATGAACAAAAACGTGAAATTTGTTTCTAATATAACTATATCTAAAAAAATATTATGGTACAATTTTCTTTTTACTTAAGACCGAATGTAATTTTGATTTATTAACTAAACCAAAAATAATTCAAGGTAACAAAATAAATAAATACCGATGAAATTATGGCGTTAAATTAAGACAGTGGTTTGGAGAGAAAGGCGAATATTCAGTATAAAATAAAAAAAAGCTGACTTTCTTGAAACGCAGAATTTAAATTAAATTAATTGAATAGAAAAAATTCGGTTACGATTAAATTGATTACAAAAACAACAAACACGCCGTGAAGAACTGGTATCTTCATTTGCGGCATTAACTTCAAACTGAGGAAACTGACTGATTAAAAAAAAATTTTAATAAAAAATCTTCAAACGAGGAACACGACGTAACTAGGTCAAGAGGATTTGCTCGAGGGACTCGGAAGATCGATTTCTTGTACGCTCCCGCACTACTTAAGCACTTCTCACCTTCCTGCCTAGTAAAAATTCGGGGATAGTGGATGTTGCATTGGCTATGCAAAAAACATCCTTAACTGAGTGCTTAAATTAGGGGTAATATCGCAGTTTCCGTGCGCTAGATCTCATTGTTTCCAGTTGGAGTCGTGCCGTGTGCATCTCAGTTCCAAGAAATTGTGATCGGCGATGCGTGATTCATGTCCGTTTTTTATACTGTGTTACGGTAGAATTTCTGTAAACAAGTTGGTGTTGGTTTCCTTTCTTTTCCCCCGCGCTCTTGCGTCTCTGACAAGTTATAACGGCTATTAAATCGCGTTGCGTTCTTGGTGGGAGAGAACGCAGGCGGGGACGCGTTGGAGAACGACTTGATTTATCGGTAACGACTGGCGCAGCTGATCTGAAAATTTGTGTGTGGATCTTCGGAGCTTCGGCCCGCATTTTTGAGGATTTCTTTCACCGTCGTTATATTCCCCCAAGTGTGAAGCGACGATCGCATTCTGCCAATTTGGGCAGCGATATTTGGTAACTCTTCAGCTCTTACGATTTACGCAGGGTGAGTGTTTTTTTCACGATCTCGTGGTCATTCTTTTGTTAATTTTTCCCTTCTTGTTCCCCGTTATTATAGCGGTACTCCCAGGCAAGGGGGCCGCTACACATGTGAACTGACGAATCCCTTTTTAATATCGACATCGCGTTGTAGAACGAGTTGATTTATATATTCCGCATGCTCGATCGCATTGTTTCCGATTGGAGGCATGCTGTGCGCATCTTAGTTCCAAGAAATTGCGGCCGGCCCTGCATGATTCATGCCAGTTTCTTATACTCACCTGGTTTGTGTTTTAAATATGTTATAATAGAGGAGTAATTTAATCGTAACATTTAATTTTCTATAAAAATTTTGCTTCTCTGCGTACTGAATATTCGATCCTTTACATGAACTATATTTTATGTAAATTTTAAGCCGCGACTTGAAACAATAGGGGTCTTTCAATTGGCGTAAGCAAGTCGAAGGAAATCGGTTTTCATAAACAAACGGTCCGACTCTTCCACTCGCTTCAGAACGGAACTTTCGTAAATTGAGGCCGTGACTTAAAGCAGTAAGGGTCCTGAACTTAGCGCAAGTATTTTGTAGTATACAAAGGACCTACTTGTCGAGAATCTTTCCTGTTTTTTTTTTTTAGTTTACATCCCGAGGCGACGACGACTAATAATTATTTAAAGTTCTGTTCATGTTGAAAAATTCAAGGAAGGTCTCAATTTGCAAGTGCGGCGAAAGAGACTTGACTTCATAAGCGCCGAACGAAAAGTTTCATTTTTCGCGGACAACAGGTGCACGTATGGGCAAATTATTGCGTTAAGCAACTTCCTTCCTTCCTTCCTAACTTTGTTCGGGGCGAAAGAACGTCAAAATATTATCTTAAGATCCCGACGGACGAACGGGAGGCGGGAGGGGGGGAGGGCGTCTCTTTCGCAGCCCCAGCTTCCAACAAGAAAACTCAATAAGAATGCAACCGCTGAATTTCATTAAAATTACTAAGTACACGCTTTTAACATCGCCTCTAAAGTTCAAATCAAGTCTTCCTTTCTTACAGCGTTTTCTACTGACTGACACTGTACAGTGTGTCCCAAACCTTTGGAAGAGTTCAAAAATGCCCCTTTGAATTCATTTTATCAAGAGAAGGTCTCAACAAAAGTTGTGTAGGTTTGAACTCCGCATAATTTAAAATTATTTTCAAATATACAGACTGTTCATTCAATAAGTATTACACTTATTATTTTTTAAATGGAACACTATATATTTCATTGCAGTTTCGGTTAGCCCTTGAAGAGGCGATCAAAATGATATAACATTATACTTACTTATTTTTAGTATTTACCGAATTATTTTTAATTTTATGCAAAAAATAGGTCATGTTTAATCATCTACCAAATCGTCAATTTTGATGATACGAAAATCAACCTTGGACCAAAATATTTCTAAATCCCTCTACTTTTACAATATTCATCATTTTTAAAAACCTAGCGACTATCAATTACACTACGATTCAGTTCAGAAAACCTCGACCAACCTCTGCACAGCTGTTTCAGCCCTGTTTGGGGCTTCATCAGTACAGACGTAGCCCGACATTCCCACTGCAGACCAAAAACGACTTGTCCAATTTAAAAGCGATCGTAGGATGTCGCTGTTTTATATGTTCATCGGTATTTTTAAAATTTAAAAATTGTTAAAAATATATTTTCTCCTATTTTTTACAAGAATTAATTTTCAGTTTTTTTTTTATATGACATATGTTTTCATATATTTTCCTTGGATTTGTATCTTATTTAAAGTATTTTAAAATAAACTATTGACTAGATGATATTCGCAATAATATTTCTAGTTATTTTATATTATTTTTTACCTAAACAATCAATAAAAATTTTCATTTTTAACAAAATGCAAACCTTTTTAGCCCTAAACCACTCAAATCTAGCCCTATCTTGGCTTCCGTCTAGCTTTCTTCTAAATGTAGAGTTGGCATCACTGTTCAAAACAGATGAAAACAAATTTCTTCGAGAACGTATGTTCTTCAGAAACGTTCTCCGCTTAGCGATACTTTGCACGAGGTTTTCTAACCTAAAATTTTGACAACTCTGTCACTTTTTTTCGAAATAGGATAATCCAAAAGCAATTAAAAGCGGTTTTGATTTACTTAGTACGGGAAGTAAGCAGGTGAAGAAACAAACTTTTTTTTAATTTCGTTCTTCAGTGTTTTAATAAAATAGTCTAATGACTTTTTTTGGATGCGCTAAAAATTGGAAAAAATTTAAAAAATACAAGGCTCAAAACGACGACGAGACTAATACACGCAAGAAACGTGCTGAGAAAAAAAAATCCGGTTTGAAGGACCATTGATTTTGTTACGTGCACGCACGAAACCACATCAAATTGTTTCCGTTTACGTTAGGAAAGATTTCCGTTTACGCTTGGAAAGATTGAGAAGTCCACTTAGATCCTTGATCGGAAGAGAGATGAGTGAAGGAACGACCTTTACAGTTCCGTTGCTATTCAGAAGACTGTTCAGAAGAAAAGAAAGAAAACTAAATGAGGCCCGAAAATTTGGAAATGATTAAAAAAATACGACGTTCGAAACGACGACGAGATTAGTACACGCAAGGAATGCGCTGAGAAAAAAAATCCGGTTTGAAGGACCATTGATTTTGTTACGTGCGCGCACGAAATCCCATCAAGTGTTTCCGTTTACGTTAGGAAAGATTTCCGTTTGCGCTTGGAAAGATTAAGAAGTCCACTTTAGACCCTTGATCGGAAGAGAGATGAGTGAAGGAAAGACCTTTACAATTCCGTTGCTATTCAGAAGACTAATCAGAAGAAAAGAAAGAAAACTAAATGAGGCGCGAAAATATGGAAATGATTAAAAAAATACGACGTTCGAAACGACGACGAGATTAATACACGCAAGGAATGCGCTGAGAAAAAAAATCCGGTTTGAAGGACCATTGATTTTGTTACGTGCACGCACGAAATTACATCAAATTGTTTCCGTTTACGTTAGGAAAGATTTCCGTTTACGCTTGGAAAGATTAAGAAGTCCACTTTAGACCCTTGACCGGAAGAAAGATGAGTGAAGGAACGACCTTTACAATTCCGTTGCTATTCAGAAGACTGTTCAGAAGAAAAGAAAGAAAACTAAATGAGGCCCGAAAATTTGGAAATGATTAAAAAAATACGACGTTCGAAACGACGACGAGATTAGTACACGCAAGGAATGCGCTGAGAAAAAAAATCCGGTTTGAAGGACCATTGATTTTGTTACGTGCGCGCACGAAATCCCATCAAGTGTTTCCGTTTACGTTAGGAAAGATTTCCGTTTGCGCTTGGAAAGATTAAGAAGTCCACTTTAGACCCTTGATCGGAAGAGAGATGAGTGAAGGAAAGACCTTTACAATTCCGTTGCTATTCAGAAGACTAATCAGAAGAAAAGAAAGAAAACTAAATGAGGCGCGAAAATATGGAAATGATTAAAAAAATACGACGTTCGAAACGACGACGAGATTAATACACGCAAGGAATGCGCTGAGAAAAAAAATCCGGTTTGAAGGACCATTGATTTTGTTACGTGCACGCACGAAATCGCATCAAATTGTTTCCGTTTACGTTAAGAAAGATTTCCGTTTACGCTTGGAAAGATCGAGAAGTCCACTTAGACCCTTGACCGGAAGGGAGATGAGTGAAGGAACGACCTTTACAATTCCGTTGCTATTCAGAAGACTAACCAGAAGAAAAGAAAGAAAACTAAATGAGTCGCGAAAATTTGGAAATGATTAAAAAAATACGACGTTCGAAACGACGACGAGATTAAGACACGCAAGGAATGCGCTGAGAAAAAAAATCCGGTTTGAAGGACCATTGATTTTGTTACGTGCACGCACAAAATCACATCAAATTGTTTCCGTTTACGTTAGGAAAGATTTCCGTTTACGCTTGGAAAGATTAAGAAGTCCACTTAGACCCTTGATCGGAAGAGAGATGAGTGAAGGAACGACCTTTACAATTCCGTTGCTTTTCAGAAGACTAACCAGAAGAAAAGAAAGAAAACTAAATGAGTCGCGAAAATTTGGAAATGATTAAAAAAATACGACGTTCGAAACGACGACGAGATTAGTACACGCAAGGAATGCGCTGAGAAAAAAAATCCGGTTTGAAGGACCATTGATTTTGTTACGTGCGCGCACGAAATCCCATCAAGTGTTTCCGTTTACGTTAGGAAAGATTTCCGTTTGCGCTTGGAAAGATTAAGAAGTCCACTTTAGACCCTTGATCGGAAGAGAGATGAGTGAAGGAAAGACCTTTACAATTCCGTTGCTATTCAGAAGACTAATCAGAAGAAAAGAAAGAAAACTAAATGAGGCGCGAAAATATGGAAATGATTAAAAAAATACGACGTTCGAAACGACGACGAGATTAATACACGCAAGGAATGCGCTGAGAAAAAAAATCCGGTTTGAAGGACCATTGATTTTGTTACGTGCACGCACGAAATCGCATCAAATTGTTTCCGTTTACGTTAAGAAAGATTTCCGTTTACGCTTGGAAAGATCGAGAAGTCCACTTAGACCCTTGACCGGAAGGGAGATGAGTGAAGGAACGACCTTTACAATTCCGTTGCTATTCAGAAGACTAACCAGAAGAAAAGAAAGAAAACTAAATGAGTCGCGAAAATTTGGAAATGATTAAAAAAATACGACGTTCGAAACGACGACGAGATTAAGACACGCAAGGAATGCGCTGAGAAAAAAAATCCGGTTTGAAGGACCATTGATTTTGTTACGTGCACGCACAAAATCACATCAAATTGTTTCCGTTTACGTTAGGAAAGATTTCCGTTTACGCTTGGAAAGATTAAGAAGTCCACTTAGACCCTTGATCGGAAGAGAGATGAGTGAAGGAACGACCTTTACAATTCCGTTGCTTTTCAGAAGACTAACCAGAAGAAAAGAAAGAAAACTAAATGAGTCGCGAAAATTTGGAAATGATTAAAAAAATACGACGTTCGAAACGACGACGAGATTAAGACACGCAAGGAATGCGCTGAGAAAAAAAATCCGGTTTGAAGGACCATTGATTTTCTTAGGTGCACGCACAAAATCACATCAAATTGTTTCCGTTTACGCTTGGAAAGATTGAGAAATTCACTTAGACCCTTGACCGGAAGAGAGATAAGTGAAGGAACGACCTTTACAATTCCGTTGCTATTCAGAAGACTAAGCAGAAGAAAAGAAAGAAAACTAAATGAGGCGCGAAAATTTGGAAATGATTAAAAAAATACGACGTTCTAAACGACGACGAGATTAATACACGCAAGGAATGCGCTGAGAAAAAAAATCCAGTTTGAAGGACCATTGATTTTGTTACGTGCACGCACGAAATCGCATCAAATTGTTTCCGTTTACGTTAAGAAAGATTTCCGTTTACGCTTGGAAAGATCGAGAAGTCCACTTAGACCCTTGACCGGAAGGGAGATGAGTGAAGGAACGACCTTTACAATTCCGTTGCTATTCAGAAGACTATTCAGAAGTAAAGAAAGAAAACTAAGTGAGGCGCGAAAATTTGGAAATAATTAAAAAAATACGTTACAAACGACGAAGAAACGAATACACACCAGGAATGTGCAAAAAGGCAAAAATCCGGTTCGAAGGACCATGGATTTTGATACGTTTTTCCGCACGCACAAAATAAAATCAAATTGTTTCCGTTTCCATTTGGAATGATTCAGAGGTCCAGTTGGACCTGGGCCGAATTACATACATACATACATTTACTTTTTTTTATAAAAAAAACGCATTTCTGCGTACAAAATATTCGATCCTTTACAGGAACTATCTTTTACGTAAATTTGAAACCGCGACTTGAAACAATAGGGGCTTTGCACTTGGCATAAACAAGTCCAAAGAAATCGCATTTCATAAACAAACGGTTCGACTCTTCTACTCTATTCTAAGAAATTGCATTTCATAAACAAACGGTTCGACTGATCTACTCGATTCAGAACGAAACTAGAACTTATCCAGGTGGATGAGGGAGGTCTTAATGAGGTGAATCGAAGACTTGAAGGTCCACCGCTTGTTTCGTCATGTTAATCGAGGTAAAAGCGATTTAAATGGTCCTTCGAGCCGGATTTTTCCTATTGATGTTGCTGAAAACGTGTTATTACAAGAAATGCGTTTCCGCCAATTTGAGTTTAATTGTAAAACCTCGTCGTAAGTTTCAACTTGGACGCGTTTAATCCTCATCTAGAATATAAAGTCCAGGTGATGTCGCGGCCCCAAAAACTGACGTCGAGTGCCCACACACACACACACTGCACGGCGCTGATATCGTTCGAGTGAGACGCGATTAGCGGCACGCGAGGGCACTTAAGGGCAGTGGCGTGCGTGGGCGGTGGCGGCGGCGGTTTTCATTTCCATTCTTCCTCCGTTCCGGTTGCATTGTTATTTTAACTGACCAGGCAACCAACGACGCCGAGCGTCGACGTCCTCCACCGTCGACGCTCAATGGTATGTAGGTAGGTAGGTAGTAGCAACATGAATATGATATACTGTATACATAGCGGTAAACATGCGAACGAGCAGGTGGTCGGAAATTGTATAAGCCCTAAACACACACGTACTACGCGAGATAGAAGCGGCAATAAATTTTTTTATATTTTTTTATGAAGTGAAAAATAATTGGAACATAAATTTCGCTCTAACCATAATAAAACTAATGCGCTGCCGCCTCTTTTTTTCTTCAAAAATATTAAAAAAACTATGAGGCGCGAGGGGGAGGGAGAGGAATTCCAATATTCATTACCTGATTGATCAAAATTATTATGATCGGCCCGCCCCTGCCCCGGATTAGTCACTTCATTAAGAGCGTTTTTTACTGATGTGCATTTATGCACATTATGATTATGAGCGCAATGCGCACTCAGAGTATTTCCATGTTCTTCTAACCTCATGTATTAAAATGAGCTGGAGATACTCTTGAGTGCGCACTCACAATCAATGCATACAGGGTGTTCCACTTAAGGCGGCTTCCTTCATATCTCTCTAGTTACTCATTTTACAAAAAAATGTTTCAAATGGAAGTTGCTTCGTTTCATGCAGAGCGTATTCTAAAATTAGTTTGGTGTATACAAAGTGTTCCGTTTGGTTTGGGCGTTAGGTCACTTCGTTATTTTAAATGGAACACCCTATATATTTTTACATTTTCGAATTCCGGAATGAATTTTAATGTGACTTTGTGTACCACACATAGGGTCTAATCTGCACCGTTTTCGTGTTATTCAATTTTTTAAAGGAATTAATTTATTTATAAATCGCAAAGAAAAATCTAAATACTAAAAAAAACTGATAGACATCGACAATCCCATGTCATTGAAAAGAGAATTAAATAGCGCATCTACTAACGGTAAAAAAGATGTGACATTTCATTAAAAAAAAAATTAGTTATCGTTGTTATTGTTATTATTATTGTTTGTTTCGATAGTTCTTTGTCACTTTGCACAAGATTTTATATCAAATCTTAGCAGTGGCGTAACTAGAAGTCAAGTCGCCGGGTTGCAAGAATTTTACCGCCGGCCGCCTTTAGTTTTAGTGGTTAATAAAAAAAAACGTAATAAAATCGATTGGTCCTTCGAACCGGATTTTTCTTCTCGGCACATTCCTTGCGTGTATTAGTCTCGTCGTTGCTTTTAACTATATATTTTTCCGATGTTTAGCGCCTCATTTAGTTTTCTTTTTCTTTTTTCTTCTAAACAGCAACGGAATTCTAAACTGCGTTCCTTCACTCATCTCTCTTCCGTTCAGAGGTCGAAATGGACCTCTAAATCTTTCCAAACGTTAAACGGAAACGATTTGATGTGATTTTGTGTGTACAGAAGAAAATTTCACAAAATCCAAAATGGTCCTTCGATCCGGATTTATTTTAAACAGCAACGGAATCCTAAGTTACCTTCTTTCACTTATCTTTCTTCCGAGGTCAGAGGTCTTCTTGGAGCTCTGAATCTTTCCCAAACGTAAACGAAAATAATTTGATATGATTTGTGTATAAAAATGTAATAAAATCAATGGTCCTTCAAACCGGATTTTTTTCTCAGCACATTTCTTGCGTGTATTAGTCTCATCGTCATTTTGAACTTTGTATTTTTTCCAATTTTTGGCGCATTATTTAGTTTTCTTTTTCATTTTTTTTTCTAAACAGCAACGGAATCCTAAGTTGCCATCTTTCACTTATCTTTCCTGCGAGGTCAGAGGTCTTTTTGGAGCTCTGAATCTCTCCGAAACGTAAACGAAAATAGTTTTGATGCGATTTGTGTAGAAAAACGTAATAAAATCAATGGTCCTTCAAACCGGATTTTTTTCTTAGCACATTTCTTGCGTATATTAGTCTGGTCGTCGTTTTG
The DNA here is from genome assembly GCA_036172665.1 of Prosopocoilus inquinatus. Lineage (NCBI taxonomy): Eukaryota > Metazoa > Arthropoda > Insecta > Coleoptera > Lucanidae > Prosopocoilus > Prosopocoilus inquinatus. The sequence continues at coordinate 10,475,686 of CM069877.1, forward strand.
AACTTTGTATTTTTTACTTTTTTTCAATTTTTAACGCCTCATTTAATTTTTTTTCTCTCTTTTCTAAACAACAACGGAATTCTAAATTGCGTTCCTTCACTTATCTTTCTTCCGGGGTCAGAGGTCCTTTTGGACCTCTGAATCTTTACCAAACGTAAACGGAAACAATTTAATGTGATTTTGTGTGTACAGAAGAAAACTTAACAAAACCAATGGTCCTTCGATCCGGATTTATTCCTTGCGTCTTGTTGAAGCATTTAACTTTGTCCCACCGAACCTTTGAATCTTTCCAAGCGTAAACGGAGAGCTTTCCAAATGTAAACGGAAACAATTTGATGATTTTGTGTGTGCAGAAAGCATAACAAAATCAATGGTCCTTCGAACCGGATTTTTTTCCTTAGCACATTCGTATTGTGTGTATTCGTCTCGTCAACGTTTTTAACTTTGTATTTTTTAATTATCTCCAAATTTTACCGTTTGATTTAGTTTTCTTTCTTCTGAACAGTACTGAAATTTTAAATGTCATTCCTCATCTCTCTTTCGGTTAGAGGTCCAAGTGGACGTCTGAATATTTCCAAACGTAAACGGAAATTTTTCCAAACGGAAACAATTGAATCTGATTTTGTGCAGAAAAACGTAACAAAATCAATGGTCCTTCAAACCGGATTTTTTTCTCAGCACGTTTCTTGCGTGTATTAGTCTCGTCGTCGTTTTGAGCTTTGTATTTTTTTAATTTTTTCCAATTTCTAGCGCATCATTTAGTTTTCTTTTCCCTTTTTTTCTAAACAGCAACGGAATCATAGGTTGCCTTCATTGACTTATCTTTCTTCCGAGGTCAGAGGTCTTCTTGGAGCTCTGAATCTTTACCGAACGTAAACGGAAACAATTTGATGTGATTTTGTGTATACAGAAGAAAACTTAACAAAACCAATGGTCCTTCGATCCGGATTTATTCCTTGCGTCTTGTTGAAGCATTTAACTTTGTCCAACCGGACCTTTGAATCTCTCCAAGCGTAAACGGAGATCTTTCCAAATGTAAACGGAAACAATTTGATGTGATTATGTGCGTGGAGAAAAACGTAACAAATCAATGGTCCTTCGAATCGGATTTTTTTTTCAGCACATTCTTTGCGTATATTCGTCTCGTCGTCGTTTTGAAGTTTGTATTTTTTAATTTTTTCTAACTTTTAGTGTACCATTTAGTTTCCTTTTTTCTTTTTTTTTCTAAACAGCAACGGAATCCTAAGTTGCCATCTTTCACTTATCTTTCCTGCGAGGTCAGAGGTCTTCTTGGAGTTCTGAATCTTTCCCAAACGTAAACGAAAATAATTTGATGCGATTTGTGTTGAAAAACGTAATAAAATCAATGGTCCTTCAAACCGGATTTTTTTTCTCAGCACGTTTCTTGCGTGTATTAGTCTCGTCGTCGTTTTGAGCTTTGTATTTTTTAAATTTTTTCCAATTTTTAGCACATCATTTAGATTTCTTTTTCCTTTTTTTTTCTAAACAGCAACGGAATCATAGGTTGCCTTCTTTCACTTATTTTTCTTCCGAGGTCAGAGGTCTTCTTGGAGCTCTGGATCTTTCCCAAACGTAAACGAAAATAATTTTGATGCGATTTGTGTAGAAGAACGCAATAAAATCGATTGGTCCTTCGAACCGGATTTTTTTCCTCAGCACAACACCAAACACGGAAGTTTCTAAACGCTCCTTGAAACATTCGGTACGTCCGATCGTGATGATGGGATCCATCGCCTAACGTTCAGCGAACTCCTCGGAGGTGCAGGCAAGCAAAGCAATCGTTTGCAGGATATCCCATAAAGGAATCCATCCTTATCTTCATCGGCAACATTCGGCTGCAGACAAATGAAAAATTATACGGCAACAAAAAGCCCTGCAAATTATCCATCTCGCCCGTAGTTCTGCCGCCAGCAGTGTGATAGAAAACGTCAAGAACACGTGTCGTGAGCAGCCGCGGGGCGTTCGGCGGGGCAAAGGGGCGGCTGCTCACTCACATATTGGAACACAATAAGTAGTAAATGCGCGCCCCCCGCCCGAAATTAACATTCAATAACGCAAACCTATGCAGGTTCGCGCGCGAGTGTGTGTGTGTGTGTGTGTATGGGGCGAAATTAATCTGCCTCGCCGCTACCGCCCCCGTCCCACAGGTCCTCCTCACCATCACCATCATCATCATGATCATGATCATCAACAACCTCATCATCAAAAGCGCGCGCCACGCGTCATAATTATTGATATGTTAATTGATTAAAATACAATTCCACCACCACTCAAAATCAAAAAAAAAAAAAATCACGTGTATGTTGATCCGAGGTATGTACATGCGAACATAGTTATAATGGCTGGGGGATTTGTTTGTTTGTTGAAATTTACAATAATAAAAAAAAAACCTCTGATCTGGTGGTGTGTGTTTGTGGCATTCGGTTTGTTTCATGTGCTGCTGCGATTTTCATATTATGATGTTCGTCGTCGTAGGCGCGCCCCGCGCGTGTACGTGTGTGTGTGTGTGTGCGTGCGCGCATGATTTTGACAGATTAATTATTACATTTTTGTTTGTTTGTCGGCGAACTGAATTACCTACGGTAAATTTACGTGCACGTTTATTTCGCTTTGAATATTTTATTATGCTAGATTTTAATCGACCGGGACTTTGAATAAACGCGCGCAAGATAATCACGTTTCCGTTTTTTTTTTGTTTTTGTTTTAATCGCGCAGAATTTGGAATTTATTATTCGAATTCGCAAGTAGCACGCCATTGTCCATCAATAAGCAGTAACTTTCAGAAAAACATAAATGGAAACTAGTTCGTATGATTTATGTTAAAGAAGCAATCGATGGGACCAGTGGCGTAACTAGACGTTAAGTCGCTGGGCTGCCTGCCAGTCAAGGCGCTATCACTGCACTACAATTACGTTATCCTCCTGGATACTTACCGGTATCTAATGGGAAGTTGCGCTGAGAAGTCAACAGCTGTCGCGAAGCTAGTCTCTGAAGGAGGTGGGGTAAATAAAACAATAAGGGCGCCAGGGACCAACCCCAGCTGATGAGCGCACTATGGAATCGACTCCCACGATTCCACAGTTTGCGTTGATAAACGAACACTTCCAGAAGCCTTATTCTCGAATCGAGGGAACAGATTTGTAAGGCTAGTTTAATATCCGATTTTGCATTCGATTTTCCATTCGAGAAGCAAGTTTCATTCGAGACAAACTAGAATATAAAATCGAAGAGAAAAATCAAATATAAAAATCGAATAATGTAAACTGGCCTTAAGAGAACGTGACGTCAAAATGACGTAGACTCTCACACAAACCTACATAATGAATTTATTTCCTCAATTCGAGAATAAAGCCCCAGGAGATTTACTAACATTTGCTCGTATAGGATTTGAGACGTATCTAACAAAAAAACTGTGACGTCAGTGGCGTAACTTCTTTCTTTTTTTTTTAATTATTTTAGACCACTCTGCGCTTGAAAATAATGCATTTTTCAGGTATCTTGGAAGTGTGACTTAGAAATAAGCTTCCGCTTTTCCGCGTTGTTTGTGAAATTTTAGAGATCCAGACAAAAATTTTTACTTTAAACTTTAGACAGGCGGCTATGGCGTCTTGGCGCCGGGTTGCTTTGCAATGTCTACAACCCCTACAGCTACGCCATTGGTCATTCGAACCGGATGCGCTTCTCAGTATATTGTTGAATTCATTTTTCTGGTTTGTACTTTTATATTCGTTCGTTTTTCTTCATTTTAAATTTAAAGACAGTTCTTTTAAACGATTCCCTAACGACATTCATTTGTTTATCTATCTGTCTTTTCTCTTATTTTTCACAAGCTTGCCATTGAGTCATCTGTCTTTTCATTTATTTATCGCAAGCTTGCCATTGAGTCGGTGTATCGTTATTTTTAGCTTTCCTGTTTCTAATATTTTTCTTAATGTTAGTGTTTATCATTATCATTACTTTATTTCGCTGTTGTTATTTTTTATGTTTCTTTTGGCTTTTATTTAATTTTATTTTTGCATTTCGACAAACAAAGAAACAAAGACGATTACTTATTTAGAATCGCGAATCGTTAAACAGGTGGCTGGAAAGAATGATTCAAAATTCAAACTGAAGAAAAATGCGAGAAGAAAACAAAACGACAGAGGAAAAACAAAGAAGCCAAAACAAAAGAGATTTGCGTTTTACGAACTTCGATTATATCGTTCGTTTTCACAGTCGCTTGTTCGTTTCTGATTTTTGTTTCGTTTTGCGTTCGTTTTTGTTTCAGCGTTTCCGATCTGCCGTTCAAAATAAAAACAAAAATCGTTCTATTTGATTCGTCTTAAAATAAAAAAAAAGCCACATTTAGAAGGCGGAATTGAAACAAAAAAAAAACGAAAACAAAAGGCGGTCGTCTTGAAGAAATTAAAAGGAAAACGGAATAGTTTCAACAAAAAACATCAATCACATTCTAATTGATAATTAAATGAAATTTAAGAAAAACAGACACAAGAAAAAAGGAAAATTAAAAAAAACATTTAGAAGGCAGAATTTAAATAAAAAGAAGAAAAAGACAAAAGGCGATCATCGTGAAGAAATTAAAAGGAAAACGGAATAGTTTCAACAAAAAACATCAATCACATTCTAATTGACAATTAAATGAAATTTAAGAAAAACAAACAAGCAAAAAGAAAAATTAAAAAAAAAAGAAACATTGAGAAGGCAGAATTTAAATAAAAAGACGAAAGAAAACAACAGGCGATCGTTATGTAGAAATTAGAAGGAAGACGGAGAAGAAAAAATGTTTTTCTTTTGTAAATAGGTAAGAAAAGCAGATACAAGTAAAAATAAAAAAATTGTAAAATAGAACATTGAGAAGGCGGAATTGAAACGAAAAGAAAAACGAAAACAAAAGGCGATCGTCGTAAAGAAATTAGAGAAGAAAGATTGTTTTTCCTTACTAATTCTCTCCCGGCCAGGCCGGTATCATCAACATTTAAAAAAGCTGTGTTTAGAATGTGACATTCCGTGTGGCTTCAACAAATATCAGTCACAATGTAATTGACAATTGAATAATTAAATGAGATTTAAGCGCCCGTCGGTATTACGATACCCAAATTCTTCCTCAACCAGTTTAATATTATAAATAATCTATTATAAGCAGGTTTTTCTTTTAGAATAAATCAAGTTCGATCGAATGTGATACGAGCGATTTATTTAGAAAACAATTCGTCGGTTTACGTACGTTTTTATTTTTTGTTCGCGGAATCCCACCGCTGCCACCAAAAGTAAGCAAAACGTACAGGCGGGAGTTGGGGAGTTGAAATGCAAGTAAATTAAGGAAACCGATGCTGGTCATTCACCAATCCAGCAGACGCTCTTGTAAAAATCCAAATTCATCAATCATTCATCATTATTATTTTTGTGCACTTGAGTACACTTTATTTAATTAAGATACTTTACTAAATTAGAAAAGAGATCGAAGTATAACTCGTATGAAAATACAAAATTAAAAACGTGCAGCTGATGTAAAGAAGGCATTAGTCAGCATTAGTCATACTAGGGTGTTATGTTAGAAACAAGAACAAGCTTGTTTGCAGAACGTGAATCAACGGTGAGTCATTGGGAAGCTCTATGCGTTGCAAGAATGCAGCTCCCGGTGAAAGAAAATTCTTCAAAAACCCAGGGGATTAGCTTTAGTTCCCCACGTCACCAGAGCAAAATAAATAGGACAAGAAAAGAAAAGAAAGTTCGGGGGCGGTTCCGTCTAAAAAGTTGTCGTCTGAATTTTTTCGTTACAGTTTTCTTTAAAAATTCAAAATTATTTTCTGTCAGTTAATTTTCCTAAGATAACTTAAATAAAGTGTACCTGGAAGTATCCACGGGGGTGAGTCTAAATAAAATAAATTCTTTCTCGCTTCAAATTTCAATTTCTAACAAATATTTTTAGAAGTGCATTGATTTCGTCGAACTTCCCTTCTGTCTTTCATATTATAGATTCTATTTTGTGGTATTTTTATCATTTATATATTTATTTGTAATCTCTTGTCATTGCACAAAAAATTGAATATATCTTGTTGTTTGAAAATGCAGGGTTTTTATTTGAATTTTATAAATTTTAACAGCGTACGGGCCCAGGCTATAATTTTTAAGACATCCAAACAGTATATTATTTTTTGATATCCTATCCTTTTCTATGGTTTCTTCTATTACAGATGGACGTTTTTTATTATAAATTTCTCTTGGTGGGATTAGATGTGTTCCTCGAACGGTGACTTAAACACCACCGTATCCCACCACAGCGTTTTACTCTTTTGGACACTTTTTTACAACGTGTCTCTACGTGTCTCTGGACACGTTGTAAGAATTTTGTTCCGTTCAAGCGCAATCCGGCTCATTCGAACGTGCGACTTTTTGATCCCCGAACGAGCAAAAGCCGTCCGAATACGCCACCACATCCACTCGCTCTTTCTGCGCACGCCCGCAACTCGATCTGGAGCATTCACTCGAAAACGACATTAGATTTCAATTCTTCTCCGGCCGTTGTTCACGATTTTCTGTTTCGTAAATGAATTAATATTCCTGTAAATCTAGCAGGTTGCGGGCCCTTATCGTATACGTGATTTTTTGCTGCTTCATGGAAACCTGAGCAGCAAAATCTATGTCCTTAGGAATTTTCCATCGTGTCATCGTGAATTTTTCGCTTCGCTTTCACAAATTTATTAGGGTATGGGACCGTGCAGTATTCTTAATTGCGCTTAATTGTGCAGCCGTATGTTAAAACAGAGACCAAATTACGATTTTTCATGAATTACTGTTTGGGAAAATTCGGCGATTGTAGAAACTTGATTGTAGGTTGTGGGCCCGTATTACACAACCGGAACTATTTTGACACGACTGTAGGTATAATTTTAGCCATTTCATTGTTTTCTGCTGTTTTCTCTATCGCGATAGGGACAGACGTTTTATAAGTATTAACAGCGTACGTGCCCAGGCTACCATTTCTAAGACATCCAAACAATATATTTATAACTTTAGACATCCTATGCTTCTCTATTGTTTTTTTTTCTATTACAGATGGACGTTTTTTATTATAAATTTCCCTTGGCGGGATTAGATGTACTCCTCGAACGGTGACTTAAACACCACCGCATCCCTCCACAACGCTTTACTCTTTTGCACTCTTTTTTACAACGTTGCTTCTGTCTCTCGACACGTTGTAAGAATTTTGCTCCGTTTCAGCGCAATCCGGCTCATTCGAACGTGCGAATTTTTGATCCCCGAACGAGCAAAAGCCGTCCGAATACGCCACCACATCCGCTCGCTATTTCTGCGCACGTGCAACATGATCTGGAGCTGCTTGGAGCAGTCACTCGAAAGCGGCATTAGATTTTGCGTAAATTTAATTCCCACGCGTCTGCTTACAATCAGTTTGGATGTAAACGAGTTTCAATCTTTTACGGTTGAGATAAATGTTTTGCGGTGTAAGTTTTTGATGAACTAAACAAATCCTTGAACGGTAATTTCAACACCGTCGCATCTCCTCTACAACGATTGCACTTTTGCGTTACCTCTCGACATGACGTAAAAATTTTGCTCCGTTTTAGTGCAATCCGGTTCATTCGACCGTCCGAATTTTTAATCCCCTAACGAGCAAAAGCCGCATTTCCTCCACAACGATTTATTCTTTTGCATTGTCTCTCGACATGATGTAAAAAATTCGCTCCGTTTTAGTGCAATCCGGTTCATTCGAACGTGCAAATTTGTTTTTTTTGTAATTGTTCGTTTTTTGAACTTTTACAAATGTTCACAAATAAAGTTATGACTCATCGTAACAGATTGCGCCACAAATGTTTTATTTTTTATTCAAAGCGGTTTAAGAAAACAATGTTCCTAGATTTTCCAGTTGTTTTCGTAAATTATTTTTATTTTGTTATTTAATTTATTATTATTATTTTATTCTCTTGTTATTGTTTCATTTTGTTTTAGTTTAAATTTTAATTTTTGTTTAACCACTCCCCCCTCCTATTTTATTTCAATTTTTTTTTTTGATGTCCCGGTCTTTTGTTATTGCTTTTTATTTTCTTTATTTATTTGTTTATTTTTTTCTTTCACTTTCAAATCTCCCGCTCGTTCATATACTTCGTCTCCCTTCCTATTTTATTTCAGTGTTTTTTCGACAGCCTGGTCTTTTGTCATTACTTTTTGTTCTCTTTATTTATTTGTTTGTTTTTTCTTCTCTACAACGATTTGCACTTTTGCATTACCTCTCGACACGACGTAAAAAAATTTGCTCCGTTTTAGTGCAATCCGGTTCATTCGAACGTGCGAATTTTTGATCCCCGAACGAGCAAAAGCCATCCGAACACGTTCGCTATTTCTGCGCACGTGCAACATGATTTGGAATTGCTCGGAGCAGTCACTCGAAAGCCGCATTAGATTTCGATTCTGCGTAAATTTAATTCCCACGCGTCTGCTTGCGACCAATTTGAACGCCAATGAGTTTCAATCTTTTACGGGGGAGATAAATACATTTTTCTGCGGTGTTAGTATTTGATGAACTAAACAAATAAAAATGCAAATTGAATTTTTTTTTTTTAATTAAAAGTAGCAGGGAGGAGTGGGGGTGCTGGCAAGCAAGAAGTAGATTAGTAGGAGGGTGCGCGCGCACTCGCACGTTTTTCCCCGAGCTTGCCGCAGATTCCGCGGAAAGATTTGACGGCAATTTTTAGATTTACAATAACTTCCTGTTTTAACGGAAGCCGAGTCAAGTGTTCGGTTTGGTTTATGTAATAATTCACGCGCGCGCGCGCGGGCAAAATGCAAAAAAGCGAAATCGAAAAAATCGGCGTGCCCGCCATCACGTACGCATCTTTCTTCGCGAGAACTAATTCGTTCTTCCTTGCAGCCCCCCCCCCCTCCGCTCCCGCCTCCGCACCCTCTCGCCCCCATCCGGAAATGCACACGTCTACGTGCTGAACGCAGATGTTGCAATAAACAGTAATTTTTGGCGTGTTTTGCGTTGTTGAAATTTGTCGTTGTTGGCAGGAATGCCGGGCTGACCGCATTACTTTATGACATGCACTGTCTAGCCATCTGCGCAAACCGGATTTTCGCTGCGGCCGCCCCTGCACACAGGTAATTTTGTTTTGCATTAAAGCGCCCCGGTTAATGTGGTCGCGCACATGCGGCTGCGAACCTGCAAACTGCAACGAACGGCTTCATTACGCGCGGAAACTTGTCAGCAACGAATTCCGTTTTTTTTTGTTTTGGGAACGACCGGAGAAACCTAGTTTACGCAAATTTAACAGGTCGTGGGCCCCTGTCACCCAACCGCAGTTCACTTCTTCGAAGCTTATCTTCTTACTTAAATAACTCATTCTGTCAGCTTCGCCTCTTTGAATACCATCTCAACCATTCCATTGTTTTCCACTACTTTCTAGAATGCTCTAGATTCGTCCTTCCACTGTTTTACGTGACCACTTGGCTGCGCCTGTTAACTTTTTGGAAAAAAAAAAAACTTTTTTCTCAACTATTCCGTAGTCTCGCGCAACTTTAGACATTCTATGGCTTTCTATTGTTTTTTTTCCTTATTACGGACGGACGTTTTTATGGCAAACTTTAATAGCGTATGGGCCCAGACGAGATTCGTTCTTCCACTGTTTTACATGTCTTCTTGGCTGCGCCTGTTCACTTCTAGGAAACTTTTTTCCACCTTCTAATGCAATCCCTTAAATATCATTCTCTGCCCTTGTCTCATCAAATTTTAATAGTGTATGGGCCCAGGCTACAGAATCCAAGACTTCCAAATAATAACTATAATAACTTTAGTCATTCTATGGCTTTCCATTGTTTTGTTTTTATTACGGTCGGACGTTTCTAACATAAATTTTAATAGCGTGTGGGCCTAGACGAGATTCGTCCTTCCACAGTTTTACGTGTCCTCTTGGCTGCGCCTGTTCTCTTTTTGGAAACATTCTTCTCAACTATTCTGTAGTCTCGCGCAACTTCAGACATTCTATGGCTTTCCCTTGTTTTCTCTTTTGTTAAGGACGGACGTTTTTATCGTAAATTTTAATAGCGTATGGACCCATTTTACTTCTTGGAAAAAACTTTTTTCTCAACTATTCCGTAGTCTCGTGCAACGGTAGACATTCTATGGCTTTCCATTGTGTTTTTTTTTATTATGAACGGACGTTTTTGTCGTAAATTTTAACAGCGCATGGTCCCAGGCAAGAACAGTCCTCCAACTATTTTACGTGCTCTCTTGGCTCTTCACTTCTTGGAAACCTTTTTCCACTTTCTGATGTAATCCCTTAAATATCATTCTCTGCCCTTGTCTCATCAAATTTTAATAGTGTATGGGCCCAGGCTACAGAATCCAAGACTTCCAAATAATAACTATAATAACTTTAGTCATTCTATGGCTTTTCATTGTTTTGTTTTAATTACGGACGGACGTTTCTAACATAAATTTTAATAGCGTGTGGGCCTAGACGAGATTCGTCCTTCCACAGTTTTACGTGTCCTCTTGGCTGCGCCTGTTCTCTTTTTGGAAACATTCTTCTCAACTATTCTGTAGTCTCGCGCAACTTCAGACATTCTATGGCTTTCCCTTGTTTTCTCTTTTGTTAAGGACGGACGTTTTTATCGTAAATTTTAATAGCGTATGGACCCAGGCAAGAATAGTCCTTCAACTATTTTACGTGCCCTCTTGGCTGCACCTGTTCACTTCTAGGAAACTTGTTTCCACTCTCTGATGTAATCCCTTAAATATCATTTCTTGCCCTTGTCTCATCAAATTTTAATAGCGTATGGGCCCAGGCTACAATATATAAGACTTCCAAATAATAACTATAATAACTTTAGACATTCTATGGGTTTCCATTGTTTTGTTTTTATTACGGACGGGCGTTTTTATCATAAATTTTAATAGCGTGTGGGCCCAGACGAGATTTGTCCTTCCACTGTTTTACGTGTCCTCTTGGCTAGGCCTGTTCACTTTCTGGAATTTTTTTTCTTGACTATTCCGTAGTCTCTCGCAATTGCAGACATTCTATGGCTTTCCATTGTTTTTCTTTTTTATTAAGGACGGACGTTTTTATTGTAAATTTTAATAGCGCGTAGTCCCAGGCAAGAATACCCCATCAACTATTTTGCGTGCCCTCTTGGCTTCGCCTATTCACTTCTAGGAAACTTTTCTCCACCTTCTGATGCAATCCCTTAAATATCATTCTCTGCCCTTGTCTCATCAAATTTTAATAGCGTATGGGCCCAGGCTACAATATATAAGACTTCCAACTAATAACTATAATAACTTTAGACATATTGTTTTGTTTTTATTACGGACGGACGTTTTTATCATAAATTTTAATAGCTTGTGAGCCCAGACAAGCTTCGTCCTTCAACTATTTTACGTGCTCTCTTGGCTACACCTGTTCATTTCTTGGAACCTTTTTTCCACTTCCTTTTCTGTCTCAAATTTTCAACTATTTTAACTATTCCGTAGTCTCGTGCTGCTTTTGAAATTCTTCTAGACTTTTCTTTCGAGCCCTAAATATCGAGAAGGGAAAGATGTGAGCCCCGATTGATATTGAGAAGGGAAAGATGTGAACCCTTAAATATCATTGTTTTGCGCTTCGATTAGGTCGAAACCAACAAACAAGTTGTATGTAGAGTTGATAAAATCGATGATTATTTCGATGGGCAATTGTTTCCGACGTATCCAAACTAGTCCGAAACTGCTGCTGAAACAGCGAAGAGAAAGATGCGAGCCTTGATCAACGAGGAGGGAAAGATGCGAGCCCTGATTATTGAGAAGGGAAAGATGTGAACCCTTAAATATCTTAAAAAAGTCACATTCTGATGTTTAAATAACTATGTTCTCGCATCTCTTTGGACATATGACTGTGACTTTTATTTTAAAGTCTCCTTTAATTCGATTAAGAAATCGGGCCTTAGTAAATTTAAAAGGCAAAAAAGAAAAGGCACATATTTACTGGATAAAAAAAGAATTGTCCTCAAGATTATGATTTTGCTTCATGTTTTTTTTTTCCCTGTCTAGATTTCTTACATTTAAATTTAATAGGTTGTGGGCCTCTGTTAGTTAATCAGTTTTCGAAACGCCCAGAGAGAACTGATGAAAAAAACGTGCGCCATGATTTTTGAGAAGGGAAAGATGTGAGCCCTAAATATCGAGAAGGGAAAGATGTGAGCCCCGATTGATATTGAGAAGGGAAAGATGTGAACCCTTAAATATCATTGTTTTGCGCTTCGATTAGGTCGAAACCAACAAACAAGTTGTATGTAGAGTTGATAAAATCGATTATTATTTCGATGGGCAATTGTTTCCGACGTATCCAAACTCGTCCGAAACTGCTGCTGAAACAGCGAAGAGAAAGATGCAAGCCTTGATCAACGAGAAGGGAAAAATGCGAGCCCTGATTATTGAGAAGGGAAAGATGTGAACCCTTAAATATCTTAAAAAAGTCACATTCTGATGTTTAAATAACTATGTTCTCGCATCTCTTTGGACATATGACTGTGACTTTTATTTTAAAGTCTCCTTTAATTCGATTAAGAAATCGGGCCTTAGTAAATTTAAAAGGCAAAAAAGAAAAGGCACATATTTACTGGATAAAAAAAGAATTGTCCTCAAGATTATGATTTTGCTTCATGCTTTTTTTTTCCCTGTCTAGATTTCTTACATTTAAATTTAATAGGTTGTGGGCCTCTGTTAGTTAATCAGTTTTTGAAACGCCCAGAGAAGACTGATGAGAAAAACGTGCGCCATGATTTTTGAGAAGGGAAAGATATGAGCCCTAAATATCGAGAAGGGAAAGATGTGAGCCCTGATTGATATTGAGAAGGGAAAGATGTGAACCCTTAGATATCATTGTATTGCTGCCGAAATAGGGAAGAGAAAGATGTGAGCCTTGATCAACGAGAAGGAAAAGATGTTAGCCCTAAATATCGAAAGGGAAAGATGTGAGCCCTGATTATTGAGAAGGGAAAGATGTGAACCCTTAAATATCATTGTTTTGCGCTTCGATTAGGTCGAAACCAACAAAGAAGTTGTATGCAGAGTTGATAAAATCGATTATTTCGATGGGCAACTGTTTCCGACGTTTCCGAACTAGTCCGAAACTGCTGCTGATCCCACAATCCCATCGAAGGATAACTGACGTTAAGTTACAAGGAATGCAAATTCCTCTTCCTCCTTCGAATTGCAACAGCGCAAACAACGATTTCGAGCAAAACAAAAACAAAACGTCGCCGTGTCGGTTTTGCGTTACAAAGCCCCGTCGGCTTAGCGCGGGCGTTTGCGTAATGTAACGAAAATATTTCCCGTTCAATTAGTTCTTTGCGAGCGGTGCGCTCCGCATAGTACAAACAAGTGCAGAACGGGGGCACTTACGCCGCAGTGAGAACTGGCGCACTTGTCGCTACAGTCGGCCGCTGGGGGCGTGATAGTCTCTCGAATCCCTGGATATTTGCTCCGGCACGTTCCTATTAGCCGCTAATCCCGCACCGCTCTTTGTTTTCCCATCCGCTTTTCTGTGTACATTTAAGAATGGATTTTTTTTCCGTTTAATATTCACGTTGGGGCGTCGTAAGATTGCAGCACCCTTTGAACTATTAGTTACGCAAGTAATTTTTTTTTTCTGTAAATGACAGATCTGACTTTCGATGCAGCAGTAAAACATTCTTTCCTTCGTTAGTAATCGAACAAGGGCCGGTTTCATAATCAAACTAAAGGATACTTAAAATAAAATAAAAGTCACAGTCACATGTCAAAACGAATTGAGAAAACATAGTTATTTACACATTAGAATGTGACTTTTATTTTAAAGTCTCCTTCAGTTCGATTGTGAAACCGGACCCAAGTCTCATTCTCGAGGTGGGAAAGATGTGAGCCCTGTTTATTGAGGGGGGAAAGATGTGAGCCCCGGTGACGAAATTAACTGTCATGTCGATTGTCATTTGTTTGTTATAATTTGAAATCAGTTTTTAACGTTTTTTTTTTTTTATAACGAAACTGAATGCGACCTCGATTGTCACAGTCAAATGTCAAAACAAATGAGAAAACATAGATACTTACACATTAGAATGTGACTTTTATTTTATTTATTCACAGTCAGATGTCAAAACAAATGAGAAAACATAATTATTTACACATTAGAATGTGACTTTTATTTTAAAGTCTCCTTCAGTTCGAATGTGAAACCGGGCCCAACTTTCATTCTCGAGGTGGAAAAGATGTGAGCCCTGATTATTGAGGGGGAGAAAAATGTGAGCACCGGTGACAAAATTAATTGTCATATCGATTGTCATTTGTTTGTTATAATTTCAAATCAGTTTTTAACGTTTTTACGACGAAATTGATTGCGAATTCGATTGTGACTTGTTTGTCATAATTTCAATCTGTGTTTGTTTGTTTTTCTAATGAAATTAATTGCGATCTCGACTATCATTTGTTTGTCATAATTTTGTTTTTGACGTTTTCGTGAATAAACTCATTGTGAGGTCTATTGCCATTTGTTTGTCATAATTTTGTTATAATGTTTTTCAACGTTTCTGTGAAGAAATCAATAGTGATCTCGATTGTCATTTGTTTATTATAATTTCGATCTGTTTTAAAGTTTTCTTAACGAAATTAATTGTTATTGTAATTTCGATATATTTTTAACGTTTTTGTAACGAAATTGTTAGTAGCCTCGATTGTCATTTGTTTGTCATAATTTTATTTTTAACGTTTTAGTGACGAAATTGATTGTGATCTCGGTTGTCATTTGTTTGTCATATTTTTTTAGCGTTTTTGTGACGAAATTAATTGTCACGTCGATGGGCATTCCTTTGTCATAATTTTAATTTTAATGTTTTTTAATATAATTAATTGTTACTTCGATTGTCATTTGTTCTCATAAGTTTATTTTTAACGTTTTTGAGACGAAATTAATTGTCAGAGGCGACAATTAATTTCGTCACAAAAACGACAATCGAGGGATTGTCATTTGTTTGTCATAATTTTGACTGTAACGTTTTCGTAACTTAATTAATTGTGATCTCGATTGTCATAATTTTGCTTTTAACGTTTTTGTAACGAAATAAATTGTGACCACGATTGTCATTTGTCATAATTTTGTTTTTAACGTTCTTGTGACGAAAGTAATTGTGATCTCGGTTGTCAGCTGCTTGTGTCATAATTTCAATCTGTTTTACGGTTGCTGTAACTTAACTTAACTTAACTTAAATTAACTGGAGTCGCGATTGTCACCTGTTTATCATAATTTCAAACAGTTTTTAAATTATTTGTGACGAAATTAATTGTCATATCGATTGTCATTTGTTTGTCATAATTTTATTTTTAACGTTCTCGTGACAAAATTAATTGTCACCTCGAATGTGATCTATTTGTCATAATTTTGATTTTAATTTTTTTTAACGTAATTAATTGTGTTCACGATTGTCATCAGTTTTTAACGTTATTCTAACGAAATTAATTGGGATCGCCATTGTCACTTGTTTATCATAATTTTAATCTGTTTTTAACGTTTTTGTCATTCTTTTGTCGTAATTTTGACTTTAACGTTGTTTTAACGTAATTAATTGTGATCTCGATTGTCATTTGTTTGTCATAATTTCGATCTGTTTTAAGGTTTTCATGACAAAATTCATTGCAATATCATATAGTCATTTGTTTGCAATAATTTTGTTTTTGTGAAGAAACTGTGATCGCTAATAAATTGTGATCTCGATTGTCATATGTCTGTCATAATTTTTGTCTGTCATTTTTCGGAATAAATTAATCGACTGTCATTTATTTGTCGTAATTTCGATCTGTTCATTATTACACATTATGGACATGTAATTGATTGATTTTTGGTTAGTACGGAGAATTCAATTTTCATTTTGACAGATTGTTGGCACTGCCAGGTGACATATTAGTAATTTTGACAGCCGTCAAGTACCAACTTGGGAACTCGTTTAATTTAACTTTCGAATATCACCTCGGGGGACACTCGACGAAACTGATATACCGAAACTTCAGTTTTGACAGATTTAATGACATTGTTATTTTGGCACATTAATATTAGTTATTTTAACAAACGTCAGCTATTAGTTTTGGCACTTGTCGAACTTGACATACTGAAATTTTCATGTAGACAGATTTAATGACACATTAATTATTTTGACAGTTGCGAGACATCAGCTTTGACATTAGTTATTTTGACAGCCGCTAAACATCAACTTTGACACACGTCGAATTCGAGATTTTTAGTTGAAGTTTTCAGTTTAATAACGCCTGTTTTCAAGTTTAGCGCATTTTTGTACGATTTTGTCTTGAAGTCTGATTCTCAAGAAGGCTAGTCAAGTGTTATTCGACACACTACTTATTTTGACAGTCGTCAGATATCAGCTTTGACATTTGTACATTTATCGAATTAAGTGTATTCAATTTAATTTTCACAGATTTATTGAGCAACTCTCCATTGACAGCCATCGACCACCAACTTTGACACCCATCGAAACAGGATTAATAAAGTTTAGATTTTGACAGATTGTTAGCTATCAGTGAATTGCCAGAAAATTAAATTTTAATTTTGGCAGATTCGTTAATGCTGTTATCTGAATGTTAAATTTTGATTTTAACGACTTTATTGACAATCTCAATTGACACGTCCATCAAATACCAACTTTGACACCTGTCAACCGACACGTTATTGATTTTGACAGCCGTCAAGTACCAATTTGACATTGTTATTTGACGTATTAGTTATTTTGATAGCTAACGGTCGAATTTAGAACATTTTGGCTGATTCGTTAATACTGTTATCTGAATGTTAAATTTTGATTTTAACGGCTTTATTGACATTCTCAATTGACATGTCCATCAAATACCAACTTTGACACACATCTGTCAATCGATACGTTAATGATATTGACAGCCGGCAAATACCAATTTGACGTTGTTATTTGACATATTAGTTATTTTGATAGCTAACGGTCGAATTTAGAACATTTTGACGGATTCGTTAATACTGTCGTTTGAAGCGTTGGTTATTTTGACAGCCGTCAGGCACTCGTCGATTTAGGATGTGGAAGAATTCATTTTAAAAGCATTGCTGACATTGTTATGTGTTACGTCGCAGTTATTTTAAAGTCGTCAGGTACAAACTTTGACACCTGTCGAATTGGAGATGTTACACTTTGATATTAACGGTTCTATTGACATTGCCAGTCATTTTGCAGTTTGCAGCGATTATTCTCTGAATTCTCAAAGTTCTCTCTTACTTTATATATCTACAGGGTGTAACTTTTATGAGGGGACAAACGTCAAGGGCTAGTTGCTCACGTCGAATTATGAAAAAAAGTTCATATAAACATACGTCGGCAAGCGCATAGTTTCTGAGATACAGGGCTCAGAAAAAAGTTGGGGAACTTTTTTGTTATCGATTTCTCAGAAAAATTTATTCTTTATGAAAGTTTCTGCATCTTCCCAAACCTAAAATACACTTGTCAAAATGTGAATATCCATCGTCATATACCGAGGAGAACGAAATGTTTGACATTGATGTAAGAGTAAAGTACCTTTATTTTTGAAGATACGTGGAAATGTTATTAGAGAAAGTTGTTCGGGAAAGTTATGAGATTTCATATATGAAATTATGGCTGCCTACGATGATTTTGGTATATCTCAGAAACTACGCGTTTGCGGACCTATGTTCATATAAACTTTTTTTCATATTTCGGTGTGAGGAACTGGCCCTTAAAGTTTGGCCCCTCATTAAAAGAACACCCTGTATATGTTCTTCAACTTTCCATGTTAGTTTCCTGATTCGTTAATCTCATTACTTTTGTGCTTCTTTTATATTTGTTATTGTTATTACAATTAATATTATCGTTTAAGGATGGGCGGTATGTTTTTATAAAAGTGTAGGAAGGAAGGAATATCGGAGCTGTGAATTTATGTGGGGAGAGGGAGAAGGGAGGGAAAAATATGATGGCAAAACGGGATATAAGAAGCGCTATCGATCGCATTAAAAATGTAATAATGAACACGTCGAATCAGACTCCATTACCATTGGGCACATGTGTCGTCGTCGTCGGTGCAAATCCTGATCCGTCAGCTGGTCGGAGATATTGCTGGCATATGCAGAAGATCTGCAATAAGATCACTGGGGAAGCTCGCGCAGATTTTATTAATATCCCTTTTTACGCGCGCTCCTGCAACATTAACAGGTTTTAATATTAATCGGCGAAATCGGCCCTTAATGGCACCGAGCAAAATATTATTTCCTAGTTATGTGTCTCTCCTCCTCGCCTCTTTTAAATTTACTAAATCTATAGAAATATAGTCGCCCTTCAGGTTAAATATTAAGCGCCCACAACCTACTAAAACTACGCCCAATAAATAAAAGAACCGATTTCTTGCATCTTGAGTTCTGCAGAAAAAAAAAAGAACAGAGAACATAAAACTTAAAAAGAAAAAAATTAAAGCGTTTACTAACTTTAGAACAGCGACTGTAATTAATTAGGTCAGGCCAGATCTGTCCTTTACGCGATGCTAAGTTTCATTTAACGAGAGCACTCAAAGTCGCGTGGTGAAGTGAGACTTAAAATAGTTTAAACTTTTACGACGTTTAAATTACCGACAGGCCCTTCAGGTATCAAGCGCCCACAACCTACTAAAACTGCGCCTAAAAAATAACAGAACCGGTTTCTTTCATCCTGAGCTCTGCAGAAAAAAAAGGACAGAGAACATAAAACTTAAAAAGAAAAAAATTAAAGCGTTCACTAACTTTATAACAGCGACTGTAATTAATTAAGTCAGGCCAGATCTGTCCTTTACGCGATGTTAAGTTTCATTTAACGAGCGCGCTCAAAGTCGCTTGGTGAAGTGAGACTTAAAATAGTTTAAACTATTACGACGTTTAAATTACCGACAGACCCTTCAGGTTAAATATCAAGCGCCCACAACCTACTAAAACTACGCCTAAAAAATAACAGAACCGGTTTCTTTCATCCTGAGCTCTGCAGAAAAAAAAACAGAGAACATAAAACTTAAAAAGAAAAAAATTAAAGCGTTTACTAACTTTAGAACAGCGACTGTAATCAATTAAGTCAGGCCAGATCTGTCCTTTACGCGATGCTAAGTTTCATTTAACGAGCGCGCTCAAAGTCGCTTGGTGAAGTGAGACTTAAAATAGTTTAAGCTTTTGCGACGTTTAAATTACCGACGGGCTCTTCAGGTTCAATATCAAGCGCCCACAACCTACTAAAACTGCGCCTAATAAATAAAAGAACCGATTTCTTTCATCTTGAGCTCTGCAGTTCAAATCAGGACAGATCTGTCCTCTACGACACGTTTCAGTTAACGAGCGTTGCTCAAAGTTGCTCAAATGGTGAAGTAGGACTTAAAATATTACAAACTTTTGAGTCATGAGGCGTACAGATGTATAAGTCAGGCCAGATCTGCCCTTCAAAGGTATGTTTCCGGTGAGAAGCAAGAAGCAACCGGGATTCTGATCTAGAATAACGAACGAAAGTCCTCCCTCGGCGTTCCGAAAACTGCGATTAATTAATAAGGACCCACAACCTATTAAATTCGGACATAAGAAATCTAGAGAAAAAAAGCACGAAGCAAAACCGCATAATGTTGAAGACAGTTCTTTATTTATCCTGTAAAAACGGGTAATTTCCCGCTTCAAAAGAGAACGGGGAGTTTCAAAAACTGGACGACTGGATAATAAGGGCCCATAACTTGGCCAATTTAAACGTAAGAAATCTCGAGAAAGCAAAACTATATAATTTTGAGGATAATTCATTTTTTAATCCAGTTTCTTTAATCTCTAAACAGGGAATTTCAAAAGCAGCAATCTGCTACTAGTAAGAGACCACAACCTATTAAATTTGTATCTAATAAAAAAAAAGAAAATGAACCAATCATATAATGCTTAGTACAATTATTAGTTTCTTTTAATGAGAACCTCTTCTTCAAAAGAAAACAGGGCGTTTCCAAAACTGGACGATTGAGCAATAAGGGCCCCCAACCAGTCACTTTAAATGTATGAAACATCTAGAAAAGAAAACATCAAGCAAAACTATATTATAATGTTGAGGATAATTCTTTTTCTTTTAATTTAGTAAAATACAGGAGTTTTCGTAGCTGCAATTTGCTACTAATAAAAGCCCACAACCTATTAAATTAATATTTAAATAACAAAAAGTAATTGGAACAGTATAAAGCTTGGAACAATTAGTCTTTTTTTATTGACAGCCGCTCCAAAAAAAAATTATAGTAATAACGGGGCGTTTTAAAATTGACGACCGAGCAATAAGGACCCACAACCTAGTAAATTAAAAAAAAGCACGAAACAATAATTTTTTATTTGCCTAATAAAAAACAGGGAATTTCAAAAGCAGCAATTTGCTACTAGTAAGAGCCCACAACCTATTAAATTTGTATTTAATAAATAAAAAGGAAATGAACAGACCGTATAATGCTTGGAACAATTATTAGTCTTCTTTTACTGATGGAAAGAAAATGGGGCGTTTCAAAAACCGAACGACAGGGCACTGAGGGCCCACAACCTCGTCAATTTAGATGTAGGAAATCAAAAGAATAATAATCACAGTTTGATTTAGACCACTGAAAAAAAGAGCGCGTGTCGACAACTGCGATTGTAAGTAGTAAGGGCCAACAACCTGCCAAATTCAGAGGAACGTCAACTCAAAAATTGATTGGGGTTGTTTGTTTTCTTGTTCTGATCTACGGCTCTGCACAACAAAGTAACAAACTACAATTTGCTACGACGTTGAAGAGTCGAATGGGCTCAAACTAGCTAATAAGTTCAGTTCACGGAAAGTAATGGACGGAAAGGTTAAGATAAAACTCCCTTCATGCGCTTAGCTGCATAAAAAATATTAAAAATGCATTCGATTCGGTTGCTTTAAAAGGGCCCACTGCCTACTAAATTTATAGAAGCGTCAATTCGAGCAACAGAATTTCGTTGGGAACAATAGTTTGGCTGAGTTGAGCGCCATAAACATAAAGATGTTGTTTTGGAAGTGTTTAATGTTAAAGTTGTCGTCTGGGCCCATATGCTATTAAAACATACAATAAGAACGTCCGCCCGTAATAAAAAGAAAGAAATAATGAAAAGCCATAGAATGTCTAAAGTTATAAACATATTATTTGGAAGTCTTAAACATTGTAGCCTGGGCCCATAGGCTATTAAAATTTATAATGAAAGCGTCCGGACATAATAAAAGAAAAACAATGCAAAGCCATAGAATGTCAAATGTTATAAACAAATTATTTGAAAGTCTTAAGCGTTCTAGCCTGGACAAATACGCTATTAAAAATTACCAGTCCGTAATTAAAAAGAAAACAATTGACAGCTATAGAATGTCTAATGTTATGAACATATTATTTGTATTTATTAAGTCTTAAAAATTGTAGCCTGGGCCCATACGCCACTAAAATTTACAATAAAAATATCCGCCCGTAAAATAAAACATAATAAGAAAAAACTATAGAAAGCCATAGAATGCCAAATATTATAAACAAATTATTTGAAAGTCTTAAACGTTCTAGCCTGGACCCATAGGCTATTAAAAATTACCAGTCCGTAATTAAAAAGAAAACAATTGACAGTTATAGAATGTCTAATGTTATGAACATATTATTTGTATTTATTAAGTTTTAAAAATTGTAGCCTGGGCCCATACGCCACTAAAATTTACAATAAAAATATCCGCCCGTAAAATAAAACGTAATAAAAAAAAACTATAGAAAGCCATAGAATGCCAAATATTATAAACAAATTATTTGAAAGTCTTAAACGTTCTAGCCTGGACCCATAGGCTATTAAAAATTACCAGTCCGTAATTAAAAAGAAAACAATTGACAGCTATAGAATGTCTAATGTTATGAACATATTATTTGTATTTATTAAGTCTTAAAAATTGTAGCCTGGGCCCATACGCCACTAAAATTTACAATAAAAATATCCGCCCGTAAAATAAAACGTAATAAAAAAAAACTATAGAAAGTCATAGAATGCCAAATGTTATAAACAAATTATTTGAAAGTCTTAAACGTTCTAGCCTGGGCCCATAGGCTATTAAAAATTACCAGTCCGCAATTAAAAAGAAAACAATTGACAGCTATAGAATGTTTAATGTTATGAACATATTATTTGTATTTATTAAGTCTTAAAAATTGTAGCCTGGGCCCAGACGCCACTAAAATTTACAATAAAAATATCCGCCCGGAAAATAAAACGTTATAAAAAAAACTATAGAAAGTCATAGAACGTCAAGTGTTACAAACAAATTATTTAAAAGTCTTAAATGTTCTAGCCTGGACCCATACGCTATTAAAATTTAATGAGACAAGCACAGAAAATGATGTTGGAGGGATAACATCTTTCCCTTCCCAATAATCAGGGTTCACATCTTTCCACCCCTCAATAATCAAAATCGCCAGCAATAAGCGATTTTATTTCTTTTTACTACTTTTAATTATCTATGCAGTACAATAAACTTGCTTGTAAAGGTTAGATCTGACCTAACTTGACTCTATCATGTCCTTTCCTTCTCCCTGTGGTGATTTTATTTCTTTTTAAATGAAATTTCGGACATGCATTCAAACTGACAATCATTTCATCTTTGCAGTACAGTAAACTTTCATTGTAAAGGTCAGATCTGATCTGACCTACTCATTCCCCCTTCCTTCTCCCTGTGGTGATTTTATTTCTTTTTAAATGAAATTTCGGACATGCATTCAAACTGACAATCATTTCATCTTTGCAGTACAGAAAACTTTCATTGTAAAGGTCAGATCTGATCTGACCTACTCATTCCCCCTTCCTTCTCCTTGTGGTGATTTTATTTATTTTTAATTGAAACTTCGGACATGCATTCAAACTGACAATCATTATTGCAGTACAGTAAATTTTCATTGTAAAAGTCAGATCTGATCTGACTCAATCGTGCTCCTTCCTTCTCTCCGTGGTGATTTTATTTCTTTTTAATTGAGATTTCGGACATGCATTCAAACTGACAATCATTTCATCTTTGCAGTACAGTAAATGTTCATTGTAAAGGTCAGATCTGATCTGACTTAATCATGCCCCTTCCTTCTCCCTGTGGTGATTTTATTTCTTTTTAATTGAAACTTCGGACATGCCTTCAAACTGACAATCATTTTACCTTTGCAGTACAGTAAATGTTCATTGTAAAGGTCAGATCTGATCTGACTTAATCAAGCCTATTCCTTCTCCTTGGGGACAATTTATTTCTTTTTAATTGAAATTTCGGATATTCATTCAAACTGACAACAATCGTTTTACCTTTGCAGTACAGTAAACTTTCTTGTAAAAGTCAGATCTGACCTGACTTAATTTATTTTTTTTTTAATTTAATAACAAGGCCACTCAATAGGCACAAATGCCCAATAACAGGGTGCCACTGAACTAATAGAAGATGATATGATGGCAGGCACTTTTGTTGCAGGTGCGTTTTCAGACTTCTGCTTTCAGGCCTGATCTGTCACGTCTTTGAAAAAAAAATCTCCAAAAGGGGAGGAAGAGGCGATTCAATAAAACTTTGATTTTCACGCCGGCGAGATCCGAATCACTTCACTTGCGTCACTCACGTACGTATCTCATGTGTATTATTTAATGCCCTGGCCTGCTTGATTCGTAATAAAAATTGCCTTGGGAAAAGCGGCACGCTGCGCCGTCGCCCACGCACACGCGTTTAGGTAAATTAGCGTCGCGACGCACAAAGAAGCAAAGCGACAAAGGATCTATTTCCGAAAAACATGTAATATTAAAGACAAAATCGCCCTCGCGAGCGGACGTTAAGTTCAAAGGTGGTTGCGGTTCGCCCGGGGGCATCCCCGGCTTTGTACCTTTAACGTTAATGTCATCCGCATGCGGCGCGCATTGTTCTGCCGCACGCACTTTTTTTTCCCGTGTCAATGACTCGCGCGGTCACGTGAGGTTCGGCATCAAACAGATCAAGTAGGATCCTTTGTGTATGCACACATCAAAACCGTACGCTACTGGTTTGTGTAGGTCAATGTGCGAATAAATAAATAAAATAAAACGACTTAAGGTTATGTAATAATTGAGTGACTCATAACCTACATGTCGGAGTCGGCAAAAAAAGTGCAGCGGAAGTAAACTCCTATATCAGAGCGGCTCAATGAACATCTTACGCCGCCAGTTTGTGTAGGAATGTATGCCAAAAAATAAAAAATAACTAAAGAAACTTTTGGTTGCTTGTGATGCCAACATACCTGTCGAAGTGGAGAACAAAGTGCAGCACACTTAATTAACGTCTTATGTCATATCAGCTCAATGAAAAAGAGAGAACGAAAACAATATCAAAAGCCTCTTTGTGCGAGCGTGTATATCTTGAAACTGTACGCCATTGGTTTGCGTGGTTGCTACCAAATAATTTAGTTACTGATACCAATCTACCTTGTGGAGTCTGTAATCGGTAACAAAGTGTAGCAGACTAATGCCCGTTTGCACCACTTTCACTTAAAACTTTAAGTCCCACTTAAATGGTTAAGTGACACTTTTTCCATAACAGAAAGTGTCACTTAACCACTTAAGTAGGACTTACATTTTAAGTGAAAGTGGTGTAAACGGGCATTAAACTCCTATGTCAGATCAGCTCAATGAAAAAGAAAGAACGAAAACAAGATGCAAAGCCTCTTGGTGCGCGTGTGTACATCTCAAAACTGTACGCTACTGGTTTGTGTAGGAATGCCAAAAAATAAAAATAAATAAGATAAATAAAGAGACTTAGGGCCGATTTCATAATAGGACTTTAAATTTAAAGTTACTTCTTTAAGCTAAAAAAATACATTAATTTCCCTATTCTTAAAGTGACTTTAAATTAAACCTTCCTTAAAGTTCGATTATGAAAACCGCCATAAGGTTGCCAGCTAATAATTTAGTTACTGATCCCATAATCTACCTGTTGTAGTCGGAAACAAAGTGCAGCAGAAATAAACTCCTATGTGAGATCAGCACAATGAAGAAGAGAGAACGAAAATAGGATCAAAAGCCTCTTTCTACGTGTGTGTACATCTCAGAACTGTACGTCACTGGTTTGTGTAGGAATAAATGCCAAAAAATAAAAAAAAAGATAAATAAAGAGACTTCAAGTTGCTACTAAATAATTTAGTTACTGATACCAACCTACCTGTCGGAGTCGGTAATCGGTAACAAAGTGTAGCAGATTTAAACTCCTATATCAAATTAACTCAATGAAAGAGAGAGAACGAAAACATCTCAAAAGTGTACGCCACTGGCTTTTGAAGGAATATACATATGACGAAAAATAAAAAAGATAAATAAAGAGACTTAAGGTTCCTAACAAATAATTTAGTTACTGACCCCATAATCTACCTGTTGTAGTCGAAAACAAAGTGCAGCAGAAATAAAGAGATAAGAAGAAAATAAAGAGACTTAAACTTGTTACTAAATAATTTAGTTAGTGACCCCATAACCTACCTGTTGTAGTTGAAAACAAAGTTCAGCAGAAATAAACTCCTATGTCAGATCAGCTCAGTGAAGAAGAGAGAACTAAAACAAGATCCAAAGCCTCTTTCTGCATGTGTGTACATCTCAAAACTGTACGCCACTGGTTTGCGTAGATATATATGCCAAAAAATAAATAAAGAGACTTCAGATTGCTACCAAATAAATTAATTTAATTTAATTGGTGGCGATAACAAAGTGTAGCAGACTTAAATCATATGTCAGATCAGCTCAATGAAAAAGAGAAAACGAAAACAGGATCCAAAGACTCTTTGTGCGTGTGTGTACACCTCAAAACTGTACGCCACTGGTTTGTGCAGGCAGGTATGCAAGACAAAAAATAAATAAAGAGACTTAAGGTTGTTACCAAATAATTAAATAATTCAATTACTGACCCCATAACCTACCTGTCAGAGTCGAGAACAAGGTACAGCGGTTAACTCCTACGCCGGAAGAACAGAGCGTATTGAAAAGCAAACATTGTGCACTGAATAATTGTTGTTAAACGGAAATATATTGAGTAAGTTATGTTTAAATTTGCAACTCAATAAAAAAAATTAGTCAGGCCAGATCTGTCTCTTACCTACCTTACAAAAGCAGCAAAATTAATAACCACGTGGTGACTGATATGATTGGCGATAAACGAAAGGGATTACAAGAGATTCCGTTGAAAAAAAAAAACACAGAGCGATTTCTGGCTAAAGAAAAAAATTCCGGAAAAACTCCGGAGACCGGAAACATTGCGACTTGCTTTGACTAGAAATAATCTATCAAGTAACATATTTAGTGCTGTTTGTGTATATATTTTTTTAAATTTTGAAACATTGAAAGTTTACTTTCCATTGTGCAGCTTTCGGGGGGGGGGGGGGGGGGCTGTGGCGACGAGCTTCTTTTTGTAGATCTATCCAATCGAAAGCGTCGCATCGGATAATAGATAATCCGTTCTTTTATCGCGCAATTTAAATAACAGATTTGTCCCTTGATTTCAGAAATGTTGTAATAATCGCAAAATAATCGTTCAACAAGAGAGACTATAGCTCACAATAGCTTGGTTCGCTGTAGCTTACGCGCATTTCAGAAATGATGCGAAACGAATACTCCCCCTCCCATCTTTTAATACATCCCACCGCTGCCACCATTTTGTGTAACGCTTTACGATAGTAATGCACTCTTAATTGATTGTTAAACATCGTTGAAGGGCTCCCATAAAAAAAGAAATATCGATCTCACGAAATTTGATAGGTTCCTAACGTACTTCCATTTTCAAAAATAATTCTAATTTTTTTTAGAAAAATTTTGTGCAAATCGTTTTTGATTACAGTGAATACCTCGAGCAGCCTCTGTACAGCTGTTTCAGCCCTGCTTGGGGCTTCTTCAGCAGAGACGTAGCTCGACATTCCCACTGCAAACAAAAACGACTTGTCCAATTTATTCGCAATTGCGATGTAAGAGTGATGAACAGATAAAATAGCGACATCTTACGATCAGGTCAAAAAGCGATCGTAAGATGTCGCTATTTTATCTGTTTATCTAATTTTTTTCTTCATTTCTTGAGCTGGAGCCGCGCTTCGACACTTTGTTGTAGTCTGCTCTAGAAATCGGAAAATATTCAAAATTTTATTTCTCTGTTAGCTCAATTTTTTGCAAACAAAGAAATAAAAACGGCATGAAGTCTTGGTGGCAGCAACGGAACAAAATGATCTGTTTTTGATTATCATGCGCCATCTAGTAGTTACACTTCGACTTATCCGAGGTTTGCTGTTGCTTACGCGTATTTCATAAATGACGGAAACCGCCCTCGGCAAATATTTAGGCGTTTTTGGATCCCACCGCTGCCACCATTTTGCAAACAATGCCTTAGTACTGTAATGTGCCCTTAATTGGGGATTCATTTTTTTTCTTTGTGGCTTACGCCCATTCCAGGAAACAGAATGATGATCGTTTTTAAATTTTTTAATTAACACGCATCATCTTGTGGCTTCAAAATGGCATGAAGTTTTGTTGACAGCAACAAAACAAAACCATCGGTTTTTAATTATCATGCGCCATCTAGTGGCTACACTTCGACTTCTCCTAGGTTTGTTGTTGCTTACGCGCACTTCGTAAATGACAGAAACCGCTCTCGCAAATATTTATCCCTTTTCAGATCACACCGCTGCCACCGCGGGATAGCAACGCGCCCTTAACTTGAGATTCAATGATTTTTTCTTTGTTGCTTACGCCCATTCCAGAAACAACCCGAATTGTTCTCGGAAATATCCATCCGTTTTCACATCCCACCGCCGCCACCATTTTGTTTCATTCACGCAGTTAAAACCTCCGCGAATTGCGCTCGTAATTTCTCAAGCGGTTGTAGAATATTGCCTGAAAGAGAGGTTCGGGTTGCATCTATAAAAGCAAAAAGGAGAACAAAATTTGCACGTTCTCTTTTGTTATTTTTTTCTTTATAAAATGTCTATTGTTTTGTCGCCCATTTCGGAAACGACCCGAATAGTTCTCGGAAATACCCACCCGTTCTCGCATCCCACCGCCGCCACCATTTTATTTTACTCGCACAGTTAAAAATTCCGTGAATTGCGCTCGTAAATTCTCAAGCGGTTGTGGAATGTTGTCCGAAAGAGGTTCGGGGTGCATCTATAAAAGCAAAACGGAGAACAAAATTTGCACGTTCTCTTTTCTAATTGAAAAAATGTTATTTTTTTCTTTATAAAATGTCTATTGTTTTGTCGCCCATTTCGGAAACGACCCGAATAGTTCTCGGAAATACCCACCCGTTCTCGCATCCCACCGCCGCCACCATTTTATTTTACTCGCACAGTTAAAAACTCCGTGAATTGCGCTCGTAAATTCTCAAGCGGTTTTAGAATGTTGTCCGAAAGAGGTTCGGGGTGCATCTATAAAAGCAAAACGGAGAACGAAATTTGCACGTTTTCTTTTCTAATTGAAAAAAAAATGTTTTTTTTTCTTTATAGAATGTCTATTGTTTTGCCGCGCAAATTAGTTTCCTCCCCTCCGTTTTTCCTCGAATTAATAATACTTCTTCTGCAAATTCCTCCAATTATTTGCACGAAACGCAAATCGATGAGCGGATTACGCCGCGATAATTGACTTTTCCTGCATCGCGTGCAAACGGCCCAATTAAATACTCGACGGATTAATTGACTTTAAGGAAATGAAAATTGGCAGACGATGCGGACGAATTTGAAAAGAAACTTCAATGTGCGTGTTAAAATGTCGTAGAAGAGAAAAGCGTTTCAATTAATTTTTCCAATTTCGTTCTCATTCGTGCTTTTATATGTAGATGTTATTTTGACGTTACCTTCTCTTGCGAATCTGTTCTCTCGAATCGAGTATAAATCCCCCAATGAGAGGTTATCAGTCTAAAAGAGGATTCCACCACTGCCACCATTTTAATAATAATAACAATAATAATAATAATAATAATAGCCTTTATACCCTTCGAGTGTGACATATTAATACAGAATAATCACAAAGCAACACAAAACCTGTGGCTGTAATCCAAATAAATAGTGAGAAAACCCCTCGACCACATTAATTCACTGAAAGCGAATACGTATTTCGGTAACGAAGTTACCATCTTCAGCGCTAAACTGATGTAATTAGTAACTAGAAATAGTAATAAATTAGAATTTAACGTTTATAGGAAATCTACTAATGTTAATAGATTCATTCCCGCGGATTCAAATCATTGCAAACAATATAAATTAGCGGCCTTAAATTTCTTAGTGCATAGGATGCTGACATTCCCTTTATCAACTGTTAATTATAGTAAAGAACTTCAAGAAATTATTAAAATCGCCACGTACAATGGTTACCAATCCGATGTAATCTATAACATTATTAGAAAACAAAAACAAAAATTAGAGATTAATAAAATAACCACACTAAAATCTGACAAAATAGGTGAGGTAGATTATAAGAAAATTGTAAAAATGCCGTTTTATCCTCAATATACTAAAGGGTTGAATACAATTTTTAAAAAATTAGGTTTAAGAATAGTTTACACCAACAATAACAGCTTAAAATCGTTGCTGGGAAATCCAAAAGATAAAGTAGATTCGGAGGATAAATCAGGTATATATAAAATTAGTTGTAAAAATTGTGATCAAATTTATGTGGGGCAAACAAAAAGATCCTTAAAAATTAGATTCAAAGAACACTTGGCTCATTTAAAATACAAACGCTTTGATAAATCCAGTGTTGCCTTACACATGCTTGAAAACAATCATTCGGTAAATAAAATAGATTTAATCAAACAAATTAATAACAAAACAAACCTAGATTCTTTCGAAAGCTTGGAGATTCACAAAAATAGGAATAGGTTAATGAATTTTGAGAAGTCCGGGCCGACCGCTTCTTGCCTCTTCGACCTTTAGATTTTCGAAGAATCCCGGTTTGCTTTGCATGCATAATACGGTACAAAGAAAGTGAGGGGGGGAGTGCGGCTAGTCTAGTTTAGTTTATTTGTTGTTTTAAAGTTTAATATCAGTTTAGCGCTGAAGATGGTAACTTCGTTACCGAAATACGTATTCGCTTTCAGTGAATTAATGTGGTCGAGGGGTTTTCTCACTATTTATTTATATTAATACAGAGTTGATATTACAGTAGTAACAGTAGTAACATTTGGGAATCAGGGCGCGTCAGGTTCAGAATAGGCACAAGTGCCAATCTGCTCTTCCACCCGACGTTTTAACTAAATTAACATGAAAAATTTAAAAATTGCAAGCACATGAAATCAGTAGTATAAGAGAGAAAAAGGATATATCCATTTCCGTTATTTTTCACTTTCTTAGCCAATAGTCAAGAGTGAGCAAACTTTCTTTTTGAAACTAAAACTGGAAAGCAATTTGTAATCTGAAGGGATGCCATTATACACTTTGGTAATATTATAAGAAAATGATCTTTCATAAAAACTAGAACTATGAAGTGGGGGTGTCAGAAGACCCTTGTATCTGATATTTATGTGATGGACATCCGTTCTAAAAGTAATTTTTTTATATAGGTACTTGGGTGTTTTAGTTAAGATTATTTTATGAAATATGCAAGCTGTATGTAGAAATCTTCGATCTGCCATATTTAACCATCCGGTCAGTGTCAGTGTGTGTGATATTCTTTGATATTTTTTGATACCATGTATAAGTCTAAGACAGGAGTTTTGAATCAATTGTATTCTATTACGGGTGACAACATCTAAACAAGGATCGTATACAACATCGCAATAAGTGAAATGAGATAATACAAGGCTTTCACATAGAATGATTTTTAATTTACGAGTTAAAATGTGTCTTGAGTTATTAAATTAAATTAAAATTTTTATCCCGAGGAAAAATAACAAATAGCTCAAAGCTACAGGCAAATAGCTTTTCCAAGCTAAGTATATTAACTTATCTTGGAAAAGCTATATGCCTGTAGCTTTGAGCTATTTGTTATTTTTCCTCGGGATAAAAATTTTTATCTCTGTAGGACTAATATAGTGAATAAAATTTAGTAGTAAGCTAATAGAGAATTAACTCTTTTTTGTATTTTCAAAATACACACTTGAACAAGTTCATAAGACAAAATTTTTATCTAAACCTATCTGTTTTCTCTAAGTTTTTGCATTATTTACATAATAATAATTTGAAGATTTTTCTTGGCTTCAAAAACTATTATAAAAGTATATTCAAAAGCTTATCCCTTTAAATATTCTCTCCTTCCCCATAAACTGCACCTTGATCTGATTTATCCTCTATTTAGAAATCTTGAACATTTATCCCTTTAAAGATATTCAAATAACGACGATATACAAACTAAAAGAAAAAGTTCAATTTATCGTGGATATTTTCTTACCTACACGCCGAAAACGACGCGGATTGCGCTTGTACATTTTCCAGAACGGTTATAAAATGTTTCCCAAAAACGCGGAGGGCGCATTCTGCGTTGTTTTCGACGTGTGGGTAACAAAATGGTGGCAGTGGTGGGATCCTCTTTTAGATTAACCTCCTCATCGGGGGCCGCAAACGAGGCGGATTGTGCTTGTACATTCTTAAGAGAGGTTACAGAATGTTTCCCGAAATGTCGGGGGGCGTGATCCCCGTCGATTTCGGTGTGTGGTGGCAGCGGTGGGATCATCTTTTAGACTAACCTCCTCATCGGGGGCCGAAAACGAGGCGGATTGTGCTTGCACATTCTTAAGAGCGATTATAGAATATTTTTCGAAATGTCGGGGGGCGTGATCCCCGTCGATTTCGGCGTGTGGTGGCAGCGGTGGGTAACAAAATGGTGGCAGTGGTGGGTTTTAGACTAACCTCCTCATCGGGGGCCGCAAACGAGGCGGATTGTGCTTGTACATTCTTAAGAGAGGTTACAGAATGTTTCCCGAAATGTCGGGGGGCGTGATCCCCGTCGATTTCGGCGTGTGGTGGCAACAGTGGGATCCTCTTTTAGACGAACCTCCTCATCGGGGGAATCGGGAAAACGAGACGGATTTTGTGCTTGTACATTCTTAAGAGCGGTTATAGAGTATTTCCCGAAATGTCGGGGGGCAAAATCCCCGTCGATTTCGGCGTGTGGGTAAGAAAATGGTGGCAGCAGTGGGATCGTGTTTTAAACCAACCTCTTCATCGAGGACCTTATTTTTGAATCGAGAGAACAGATTCGCAAGTTCGCACGTCAAAATGACCTAATAATTCTCCTGCAATTATACACTTTTTGTATGAGGCCCTCAAATGTCATTATGACGTCATGTTTTCTTTCGAATACGTTAATACGTTCCCTAGAATCGACAACAACGCCCTTATAGTAAACAGACTTTCGCAATCATCTGCGCAAGAACAAATTCCGTCGTAATAGTTAAACAATCAGGTACTATACTGAGGGGCAACAAAATGGTGGCAGCGGTGGGATCTGACGGGATGCGCAGATGGCGCGGTAATTAAAAATAGGCGATTCTATTTAATTGACGGCGCCCCGGAATGTGACGCTGCCAGCTTGTTTTTTTATGAAAAATTTAAAAAAATGGAAATCTCGCAAAAATAAAATTATTAAGCGGCGGCGGCCTCTCGTGCGCCACGAATTTCTTTACCTTCCGCTTCCGGTCGGGTTATCAGCCCGCTTACTAATGAGAAAGAAAGAGAACGGAACAAGACAACGGACCGAGTTGTTGTTACATTGTTTAAAGTTTTTATTTTTTAATTAAAAATAATTTTGAGAAGATTCGAACTCGAGATTTTTAATTACTATTCCGAGGCGCAATAAAATGATGGCAGCGGTGGGATCTGATGGGATGCACAGATGGCGCAGCAATAAAAAAACAGGCGATTCTATTTAGTTTAAAGCACCGAAATGCAAGACAACGGACCGAGTTGTTATATTTTTTAAAGTTTTAATTTTTTTAATCATTTTGCGCACCGAAATGCAAGACAACGGACCGAGTTGTTATATTTTTTTAAGTTTTAATTTTTTTAATCATTTTGCGCACCGAAATGCAAGACAACGGACCGAGTTGTTATATTTTTTCAAAGTTTTTATTTTTTTAATCATTTTGCGAAGATTCGAACGCGGGTCTTTGAATCTACGCATAAGAGAGAAGCCCTCCTACTAATGAGAAAGAAACAGAGGGGAACAAGACAACGGACCGAGTCATTATATTTTTTAATTGTCTTTCTTAATTGAAAATAATTTCTCAGACATTCGAATTCGGGGCTGTGAATAAGTGAGAAGAGGAATAATTACAAATGGAGCATCTTGGGGTATCTGTGAATAAGGGAGAAGGCAAGAAATTACAAACGGAACATCTTGAGAGTGTTTATGAATAAGGGGGAAGAAGCCCACATACTAATAAGAAAGAAAGAGAGGGGAACAAGACAACGGACCGAGTTGTTACATTTTTTTAATCTTTTTTAATTGAAAATAATTCTGCAGATATTCGAATTTGGGGCTCTGAATAAATGGGAAGGCAAAAAATTACAAATGGAGCGTCTTGGGGGTGTCTATGAATAAGGGAGAAGGCAAAAAATTACAAATGGAGCATCTTTGGGTATCTGTGAATAAGGGAGGAGGCAAGAAATTACAAACTGAACATCTTGAGGGTGTTTATGAATAAGGGGGAAGAAGCTCACATACTAATAAGAAATAAAGAAAGAGAGGGGAACAAGACAACGGACCGAGTTGTTATATTTTTTAATGTTTTTTTTTTCATTAAAAATAATTTTGCGGAGATTCGAGGCTTTGAATAAAGGGGAAGGCAAGAAACTATAAATGGAGCATCTTGACGGTGTCTATGAATAAGGGGGAAGAAGTCCACATACTAATGCGTTGTTAAATTACAAATGGAGCATCTTGGGGGTATCTATGAATAAGGGAGAAGGCAAAAAATTACAAACGGAGCATCTTGGGGATCTATGCATTAGAGAGAAGGCAAAAAATAAAAATGGAGCATCTTGGGGTGTCCATGAATAAGGGGGAAGGTAAAAAAAAATCTTGATCGGGACGGTTCGGAAATGTGAGATACATTCAGCGCCATCTGTCGAGCTCAAACTGTCGCTATTCGTTTTTGAATTTTGTTTTTTTTTAAGATCATGTAATAACTGTTTCACGATTGCAAAATTAATGCCGTTTACTGCTTAAGACAAAACACAAATTGACTTTTTTCTTGACATTTCGCGTAACTATCTTTACCAGCGCCATCTGTCGGACAGCACCTGAGTCATCGATAAATTTGAATGAAACGTTTCTTCATTTTAATTTTAATAATGCAAATGCAATATTTTTTTAATTAAAAATAATTTTGCGGAGATTCGAACTCTATAGCTATAAATAAGTGGGAAGGCAATAAGTTATAAATGGAGCATCTTGGGAGGTATCTATGAATAAGGGAGAAGGCAAAAAATTACAAATGGAGCATCTTGGGGGTTTTTATGAATAAAGGGGAAGGTAAAAGCTCTTGATTGCGACGGTTCGAAAATGTAAGATACATACAGCGCCACCTGTCGAGCTCAAACTGTCGCTATTCGTTTTTGAATTTTGTGTTTTTTTTTTAAATCATGTAATAACTGTTTCACGATTGCAAAATTAATGCCGTTCACTGCTTAAAACAAAACACGAATTAACTTTCTTCTTAACATTTCGCGCCATCTGTCGGACGGCACCTGACTCGTCGATAAATTTGATGGAAACGTTCTTTTTTTATTATTTGAAAAGAAACATGCAAATGCAATGTTTTTTTTAATTAAAAATAGTTTTGCAGAGATTCGAACTCGGAGCTATGAATAAGGGGAAGGCAAAAAGTTAAAGATGGAACATCTTGGGGGCACCTATCAATAAGGGAGAAGGGAAAAAATTATTAATGGAGCGTCTTGGGGTATGCTTGAATAAAGGAGAAGGCCAAAAATTACAAATGGAGCTTCTTGGGGGTGTCTATAAATAAGGGAGAAGGCCAAAAATTACAAATGGAGCGTCTTGGAGTGTCTATGAATAAGGGAGACGGCCAAAAATTACAAATGGAGCGTCTTGGGGGTGTCTATGAATAAGGGAGACGGCCAAAAATTACAAATGGAGCGTGTTGGGGGTGTCTATGAATAAGGGAGACGGCCAAAAATTACAAATGGAGCGTCTTGGGGGTGTCTATGAATAAGGGAGTCCGCCAGAAATTACAAACGGAGCGTCTGGGGGTGTCTATGAGTAAGGGGGAAGGCAAACAATTTCAAGTGATCAATTAATTAAAAAATATTTTATTTTCGTTGTGGTTTCTGGCTTTTGTGAAGTCGAACGGATTCGTCGATGTCAATCAGTGAAGAGGGAAAGAATTCTCTCGGGCGAGAAAATTCTAAATATTTTAATGACGGACGAAAAATTGAGGAAAATTCCCAGAAACGAGGAGGCGCTTGTTTAGACAGGGGCAAGTCTCTGTTAGTCGTTATGCGTTCGGCGGTGCTTTGTCTATAAACGCGGCCATTAATTTCGAAAAATGCCGGGGCCGCGCGCGTCTTTCATATTAAATTAACCAACCCTTCTTGTTTACGAAAGGTAAGTATGAAGTCTTCGCCCCTAATCATTCTCACAGAATTTATTTTTAATTAATTGCAAAACGCAATAGCAATTTTTTTCCTAAGGCAAATCATTTCACTTTGACGTTTATACATTTTATAAGGGGGAAGGGATTATTAAAAAAATCGTCACTGTGATCATTTTTTTTTTCAAATACATCTTTTGACTTTACTGCTTATAGGTTTTAAGGGGGAAGGGATTGTTAAATAAAATCATCACAAATCGTCTCAAAGAAATCCTTTCGCTTTACCGTTTGTAAATTTTAAGGGGGAAGGGATTGTTATATAAAAAAAAAATAGTCACTGTGAGTTTTAGATCGCATCAATTTCTTTCTTTTTAACAAATCCTTTCGCTTTAGCGTTTATAGATTAAGGGGGAAGGGATCGTTAAATAAAATTCACTATATGAATTACGGTCTGGAGAAACACGCGGCGAAATCAGAATACCGCAAATAACGGGGCGCCGGTAGGCCAGAGTGGCGCTTAGCGCTGGCGTCGTTAAGGGTCCTTTTGGGGTAAGGCGGCGTCCTGTGCGAGGATGTGTACAAAGCGGGCAGATGCAGGAATTCCAGTTGGAAAATATCGACTGGAACAAGCTGTATACGGCGTGCAGTCGTCGCCGTTAACGTTGCCCTGAATATGCAATAGTTGCCAAACAAAACTAATTATGGCGGCAATAAAAACAAACGGCCGCTCCGTGATATCGGCGGGGCGGCGTTAACGCGCCGCCGGAATGGATTTTTAAAATTGGGGGCTCGCGCGAATTTTAATGAAAAATACATATTTACGTAATCTGGTTTTAATTCGTATTAAATAATTTCATTTGACGCCCTCCTGCAGGGACACTATCACTCTATTTCAGTCATACTCCTGCATAATTCGTTTGTCGTCATCGTCGTCCTGTTTTCTGACTCTTATTTTGACAGCCGATACATC
This sequence comes from Prosopocoilus inquinatus, assembly GCA_036172665.1. Taxonomy (NCBI): domain Eukaryota; kingdom Metazoa; phylum Arthropoda; class Insecta; order Coleoptera; family Lucanidae; genus Prosopocoilus; species Prosopocoilus inquinatus. The sequence continues at coordinate 10,512,236 of CM069877.1, forward strand.
AGCACAGGAGGGGGAGGTCAGCACATGTCCACTCCATTTGAGAGCAAAGTTAAGTGGTCACAGCTCAAAAAAAAAATCGAATAGTATAATTCACCCTGTAAAAGCGTGGGAAAAAACAAAACACGCCAGCGTTGTGAAGTCTACTGCTAGTGCTATCACTCTATTTCAGTCACAACCCTGCATAATTCGTTAGTCGTCTGTTCTTGTTTTTAGACATGACTCTTTCTGTCTGTCTGGAAAACACGAAAACACACTAGCGTTTTGTCTCTCTTTTTCTCGCACGATTACAAAACATTTCGCGTTACCGAACAGAAGCGCTTGCGCTCGCTCTATTTCAGTCGTTTCCTCACATAATTCGTTTCTTCGTTCGTTACACCGCGCATCGCTTATTTTAAACTTCACCCCCGACTCATGCGTGTTGCGTTATTTCGCCCAAATACACACATCGTTCTGACTAAGCTCTGTGAAGTCTACTGTAGGGGTGCTATCACTCTATTTCAGTCACAACACTGTATAATTCGTTTGTCGTCTCTTCTTGTTTTTAGACATGACTCTTTCGACAGCCGATATATCAACACTTGTGGGGGGAAAGGGGGTCACCACATGTCGTTCACCCTATTTGAACAAAGTTAAGTAGTCACAGCTCAAAAAAAAATCGAATAGTAAGATTCACCCTGTAAAAGTCTAGAAAACACGAACACGTCTCTCTTTTTCTCGCATGATTACAAAATATTTCCCGTTACCGAACAAAAGCGCTTGCGCCGGCTCTATTTCAGTTATGTTCTCGCACAATTCGTTTGTCGTCCCGCTGTAAAAATCGGGAAAACACGAATAACGCGCTAACGTTTAGTCTCTCTTTTTCTCGCACGATTACAAAACATTTCGCGTTACCGAACAAAAGCGCTTGCGCCCGCTCTATTTCAGTCGTTTCCTCACATAATTCGTTTCTTCGTTCATTATACCGCGCATTGCTTATTTTAAACTTCACCCCCGACTCATGCGTGTTGCGTTACTTCGCCCCAATACACGCATCGTTCTGACTAAGCTCTGTGAAGTCTTCAGGGGTACTATCACTCTATTTCAGTCACAACACTGCATAATTCGTTTGTTGTCTCTTCTTGTTTTTAGACATGACTCTTTCGACAGCCGATATATCAACACTTGTGGGGGGAAAGGGGGTCACCACATGTCGTTCACCCTATTTGAACAAAGTTAAGTAGTCACAGCTAAAAAAAAAAAAATTCGAATAGTATGATTCACCCTGTAAAAGTCTACAAAACACGAAAACACGCTAGCGTTTTGTCTCTCTTTTTCTCGCACGATTACAAAACATTTCCCGTTACCGAACAAAAGCGCTTGCGCCCGCTCTATTTCAGTCGTACCCTCGCCTATTTCGTTACACCAAGCATCGCTTATTTGATACTTCACCCCGACTGACATGTGTTGCAAAATATATCAGAACCGCCTTTATTAAGTGAATCAAACGTCGTTTATAGCCACGGAAGAACAACCCCCAGCCTTCCCCTAAATAAACAAAAAAATCAGTTGCTATCCTGAGATGCAACAAAGTGGTGGCAGCGGTGGGATGTACGAGTATATACGAGAAAATAATTCGTGTGCAAATGGTGGCAGCGGTTAGATAGAGGGCTGTATACGAGAACAATTCGCGACACTTTACCTGCCAGTGTGAGCCTCAACGAGTGTTCGGAGAATTAGAAGCGAAGCCACCAGATGGCGTGACAGTTAAAAATTGCGTTGTTTTGCGGGCGATTTTTAAATCACCGGTCACTTAACACAGCGAATCAGAAAAAAATCAGCATTGTTTCCGAACGTAAAAGCCCAAAAAATTCGGGTCTGAATTTGATTTTATGGACGCCCTCCATCCCCCACTTCACCCCTCCAACTGCAAAATATATCAGAACCACCTTTATTAAATGAAGTAAACGTCCGTCGTTTGTAGCCACCCAAGAACAACTCCCCGCCGCCCCTCGTAAATAAACAAGAAAATAGTTTTCTCCTGAAGGGCAACAAAGTGGTGGCAGCGGTGGGATGCATACATTTCAATACGAAATTATAAATTTTAAGAAATAATAAAAAAGAAAAAACAGTCGATTTTAAAGTGCAGTTCGATAAATTAAAAACGAATTAATACACAGAAAAAGAGAACTATTTGAAAACAGTGGTGACAAAGCAAAGAAAGCAAAATATTAACAATTAAAAAAATTATAAATTAAAAAAATAAAAAATAAAAGACGATCAACAATAAATAAATAACTAAATAAACAATTTTACAACACAATTTGATAATAATAATAATATTAGTAAATAAAATATATAATAAAATATAACGATGAGAAAGCAACGAACATGAACATTTTCAAAAAATACTAAATAGTAAAATTTTATAAAAACAAAAGACAGACGATTTTACAGCGCAAAGTAAACAAATTAATAATAATGCCATTTCAATTATTAATTAATTAATTACGCGAAACAAATAATTAAATAAACTCTAAAATTATACAAATAAAAATCGTTTGCACAAAATAATTTAATAAATTTAATAAATAATAATAATTATTAAAATAAAATAAAATAAATCCGGTTTATTAAATAATAATTATTATTTATAAAAAAAATAAAAGACGTTTTTAAACACAATTTAATAAATTTAATTAAGAACATTCATTATTTATGAAAATAAAAGACTTTTTATAACACAATTTAATAAAAAAAATAATGATTATTAAAATAAAATAAAATAAAAATTATTATTTATGAAATTATTTTGTAAAAGTGACTTATTTTTATAAATATAACAATTACCATTTATTAAATTTATTAAATTGTGCTGTAAAAATGTCTTCCCTTTTTATAAGTAATGATTATTTTCTATTAAATTTAGTAAATTGAGTTGTAAAAATGTCTTTTATTTATTTATACATGTATAAAGAGAAAAAAATATTAATTATAATTAATAATAGATAAAAATAAAATACGTTTTTACAACAAAATTTAATAAATAATAATAATTATTTACTAAATTAATAATAGATGAAAATAAAAGTCATTTTTACAAGATAATTATTAATTATTATTATTTAAATAGTGTTTAGTGTAATTTAATAAATTTATTATGATTATTTATTAAATTGTGTTGTAAAAATGACTTTTATTTTTATCTATTGTCAATTATAATTAGTAATTTTTTCTAGAATTCAAGGTCAAGCTATTGGATGACATGATAGTTGATGTTTATAACTGCCAACGCGTCCGCTCAAACTCAGTTTCCACGCAGTTAAACAATCAGTTACTATTATAACGGGTAACGAAATGGTGGCAACGGTGGGATCTGCGTGCGAGCCACAACTAATCCATCACGCAAAACAAATTTCCCCGTAGTTAAACAATTAGTTACTATTCTAAGGGGCAACAAAATTGTGGCAGCGGTGAGATCTGCATACAAGAACAGAGGCGTGCGTGAGCCACAATGAATCTTTTTAAATTTTATTTTATTCTTTCAATACGAAATAAATTTAAAAAAAGGAAGAAAAGCCGATTTTACAGTGCAGTTCGATAAATCAATAACGAATTAAAACACTGAAGAAAGAAAACACTTGATGAATGGTGACAAAGCAAAGGAAGCAAAATTTTAACAATTAAAAAAAATTAAATTAAATTATTATTTTTAAATTAAAAAAATAAAAATAAAAAACAATCAAAAATAAATAAGTAATCAGTTTTACAACATAATTTGATAGATTCAAAAATTCTGTAAAATTTAAAAAAACGATTAGAAAGCAAAGAAAATGAAAATTTTCGAAGAACACGGGAAATAATGAGTTTTTTAATAATATAAAATGTATAATAAAAATACAACGAGGAGAAAGCAACAAGAAAATTAAAAAAAAAATTCTAAATAGTAGAATTTTATAAAAACAAAAGACAGTCGATTTTACAGCGCAAAGCAAAGGAAACAAATTAATAATAATGCTATTTATAATATAATAATACGAAAAATAAATAATGAAATAAATTTTAAAATGATAAAAATAAAAGTCATTTTTACAAAACATTTAAAAAAAATAATCATTATTAAAATAAAATAAAATAAATCCAATTCATTAAATAATAATTATTTATAAAAAAAATAAAAGACGTTTTTAAACACAATTTAATAAATTTAATAAATAATAATCATTATTTATGAAAACAAAAGACTTTCTACAACATAATTTAATAAGCAATAATGATTATTAAAATAAAATAAATAAATATTATTATTTTTGAAATTATGTTATAAAAATGACTTATTTTTATAAATATAATAATCATTATTTATTAAATTTATTAAATTGTGTTGTAAAAATGTCTTTTATTCATTTATTCATGTATAAAGAGAAAAAATATTAATTATAATTAATAACAGATAAAAATAAAATACATTTTTACAACAAAATTTAATAAATCATAATAATTATTTACTAAATTAATAATAGATAAAAATAAAAGTCATTTTTACAAGACAATTATTAATTATTGTTATTTAAATAGTGTTGTAATTTAATAAATTTAATAATTTTATTATGATTATTATTATTATGATTATTATTAAGTTCTGTTGTAAAAATGACTTTCATTTTTATCTATTGTCAATTATAATTAGTAATTTTCTCTAGAATTCAAGGTCAAGCTATTGGATGACGTGATAGCTGATTAAATGATGTTTATAACTGCCAACACGTCCGCGCAAACTAAGTTTCCACGCAATTAAACAATCAGTTACTATTATAAGGGGTAACAAAATGGTGGCAGCGGTGGGATCTGCGTGCGAACCATAACTAATATTTTTATTTTATTTATTTTTTTTTATTTGGGAAGTAGTGAATGAAATAATGTTTTTTTTGTGTGTGGAATAAAAGAAAGTGTTCGGTTCTTTCGTTCTAATAAGACACATTTGCAGTTTGGTTGTGTTTAGTATGGGCGTAAGTGTGCGCGCGTGTTTTCGGTTGGGCACGTCATGCGTCACCAGCTGGCCTAATCAAGAGCGCGCCGGTGAAATATTAAACGCGCAACGATTCTAATATTTTGACGTGAACTAAACAGGACAGGACTCAGGTGCGCTTCCGCCCAATTAACAGTCTTACGTCGGCGGCGGCGGCGGAGCGCCGCTGCACTAATATCTATAAATTGCCGGATAATCCTTAACATAAACAGCCAGTTAAAGTGATCTATGATGCGCTGGACACTAATGTTTATAAAGCCGCGCGTTCCGCCGATTTCGTTTTTAAATGTTTCCGCCGAGCGCTCGCCGCCACACCCCTCCCTCCCTCACACCTCCGGACACCGCCGCGCATAAATCCGAACGCGCGCGTTAAGAACCAAGCCAAACAAACAGCCGCAATTTTATGACGGTGAGAATTTTTTTATGTTGCACTCTTGCGCGTTCGAAAGAATTATTAGCGCGCTGTCGAAATTTATCAGACGCACACCTGAAATTATTAATTGTTTTTTTTTTTACAAACACGTTAGAAATCTTTTCACTAATAAATAATCAATAAATTGTGGGGAGTGTCCTACAAGCTGAGCCAATTTTTTTTTTTAATTAACATTATAATTGTAAATAAGTTGTTCGATGGGGTGTCCTACAAGCTGAGCCACTTTTTTTTATTTATACTATCATGATAAATAAGTAAGTTATTATTATTATTAATTAGACGTGTGGTACAATATACTTAGTGATCTAATAATCAAGCAGTAAACAAATAAGTTTTACAGCTAAAGAAATTACATCTTAACTTTTAATTAATTAAGTTAATTGAAGTCGACTCTTGCCTGATGAAATTTGAAAGGAAACAATTTCTAATTAATTAATTTTAATCAGACATTATTAAGTGCGTCCTATAAGCTGAGACAATTTTTTTTATTTATATTATAATTGTAAATAAGTTATTTGATGGGGTGTCCTACAAGCTGAGCCACTTTTTTTATTTATACTATCATGATAAATAAGTAAGTTATTATTATTATTAATTAGACGTGTGGTACAATATACTTAGTGATCTAATAATCAAGCAGTATACAAATAAGTTTTACAGCTAAAGAAATTACATCTTAATTTTTAATTAATTAAGTTAATTGAAGTCGACTCTTGCCCGATGAAATTTGAAGGGAAACAATTTCTAACCGTTAATCAGACATTATTAAGTGCGTCCTACAAGCTGAGCCATTTTTTTAAATTTATATTATAATTGTAAATAAGTTATTCGATGGAGTGTCCTACAAGCTGAGCCACTTTTTTATTTATGTTATAATGATAAATAAATAAGTTGTTATTATTATTATTAATTAGACGTGTAATATAATATACTTAGTGGCCTAATAATCAAGCAGTAAACAAGTAAGTTTTACAGCTAAAAAAAATCCATCTTAATTTTTAATTAATTAAGTTAATTGAAGTCGACTCTTGCCCGATGAAATTTGTAAGGAAACAATTTTTAACCTTTAACCGGACATTATTAAGTGCGTCCTACAAGCTGCGCCAATTTTTTTTATTTATATTATAATGGTAAATAAGTTGTTCGGGGAAGGAGGGGGGTACTATAATCTGAGCCACTTTTGTTTATTTATATTATAATAATAAATGAGTTATTATTATTATTATTATCAAGTAGGCGTAGAGTATAATGTAGTTAGTGGCCTAACAATCAAACATACATTGGACAGTAATTAAGTTAACTGAAGTCGACTCTTGTCCGACGAAATTTGTAAGAAAATTGTTTTTAATCTTTAACCGGACACTATTAAAATCGGGAGGAACACTCAACGTTTCACTGTCGCTTGATAGTTTCGTCAGGAGTGAAAAAGAGTTTCTTCATTACTTTTTTATTTTATTTTATATATATTTTTTAATTTTATTTTTCGATTATAGAATTTTTAATTTTTTTAATTTTTTTTAATTTTCTTGCATTCGTCTCTTGTCCGATGAAATATGTAAGAAAATAGTTTTTAATCCTTAACCGGACACTATTAAAATTGGGAGGAACACTCAACGTTTCACTATCGCTTGATAGCTTCGTCAGGAGTGAAAAAAAAATATTTTCTTTATTACATTTTATTTTATTTTTTATATTTTTTATTTATTTATTTTTGTATTTTATATTTTCTTTTTTTTTTTGGTTCGTTCATTTTTTAATTTTTTAATTTTTCATTTTTGTTATATTTTCTTTACTTATAACGAAGCCATCAAGGGATTGTAAAACGTTGACTGTTCTTCCATATTTCATAGTGTCCGGTTATACGTTACAAACTATTTTCTAATAAATAAGTTGTTAACGGGGTCCTACAAGCTGAGCCACTTTCTTTTATTTATATTATAATGATAAATAAGTTATTATTATTAGTATTGGACAATTAACAAGTAAGGTTTACAGCTGATAAAATTATATCTTAACTTTAAATTCATTTAGTTGAAGTCGACTCTTGTTTTATCTTAAACCGGACACTATTCAAATTGATAACTTCGTCAAGAGTGAAAAAAAAATACTTTCTTTATTACTTATTTATTTTATTTTCTGTTTTTAATATTTTATTTTTTATATTTAAAAAGAAATCTTATTTTTATTTTTTGATATATTTTCTAATTTTTTATTTTTTCATTTTTTTAAAATTTTTTCAAAATAATTCCGGCTAGGCCACAGGTATGAACAAGAATTTTCACACAAGTTCACCGACAAACTTAACGACCGACGCCAACGCATCTTACATACATTACTCAGAATGACGTTTGGACTCGAGAGAGATAACGCGACGGTCGGGGGTGACATACAAGCAATGAGGGGCGTTTTATTTTATAACATTTACTTGTGAAATAATATCAAAAAATGAACGTTTGCACTTCCTGCTCGCGTAATTCATACATTTCGAAGCATGTTCATCGACAGCACTTAATAACGGAATTTTTATTTATTTTTTTATATTTTTTAATTTTGTGCTTTTAAATTTTTTTTAGATTTTTAAAAATTTTAATTTCAAATTTTTTTATTTTTTATACATTTATATTTTGTATATATTTATACTTTGTATATATTTATATTTTTCATATATTTTTATATTTTTTTTATATTTTTTCCACTCCTGACGAAGCTGTCAAGAGATAGTGAAATGTTTCGTGTATTCTCCTCAATATCAATAATGTCTGGTTAAAGGTTAGAAACTGTTTTCTGATAAATGAGTTGTTGGCGGGGTCCTACAAGCTGAGCCACTTTTTTTAAATTGATCAATCTTAATTTTTTGGAGGTGATGAAAGTTCGTGGGGACGGTTAAAATGAATGGTTTACTGTACCTCTCGACGATCTTTTGAAGATTTTTTTTTCACTTCTGACAAAGCTATCAAAAAATTTAAAACATATAAAAATAAAAATGTCAAAAAACAAAAAATTGAAAAATCAAAAATCAAAAAATAAAATAAAAAAGTAATAAAGGAAATTTTTTTTTTCACTCCTGACGAAGTTATCATTGAGTATTCTTTCCAATGTTAATAGTGTCCGGTTGAAGGTTAAAACCCATTTTCTGATAAATAAATTGTTGGCGGGTACTATAAGCTGAGCCACTTTTTTTAATCGATCGATCTTAACGGTGGAGGTGATTCAAGAGTGTGGGGGTGGTTAAAGTGAATGGTTTACTGTACCTTTCGACGATTTCTTATATTTTTATATTTTTTCAAAAAATTTCAAAAAAATAGAAAATAAAAATATTCAAAAATATTAAAGAATTAAAAAACACAAAATCAAAAAATATAAAATATAAAGTAAAAATGTAATAAAAAAAAAATTTACTCATGACGAAATTATCAACCGATAGTGAAACGTTGAGCGTTCTTTTCAATGTTAATAGTGTCCGGTTCAAGGTTAAAAACTATTTTCTGTTAAATACATTGTTGGTGGGGTCCTACAAGTTGAGCCACTTTTTTTAGTCGATCGATCTAAACTGTGGAGGTGATTCAAGTTCGTGGGGGCGCTTAAAGTTAATGGTTTACTGTACCTTTCTATTTTTTACATTTTTCATTTCCGATGAAGTTATCAAAAAAATTAAAAAATATAGAAAATAAAAATTTTAAATTTTTTTAAAAAATATATAAAAAATTGAAAAACAAAAAATCAAAATATAAAAGACAAAATTAAAAAGTAATAAAGAAAAAAAATCTTCATTCCGGACGAAATTATCAAGCGATAATGAGTGTTCTTTCCAATGCTAATAGTGTCCGGTTAAAGGTTGAAAACTATTTTCTGATAAATAAGTTGTTGGGGATATGGCCCTACAAGCTGAGCCACTTTTTTTTCTAAATCGATTGATCTTAACGGTGATGGTAATTCAAGTTCGTGGGGGGTGGTTAAAGCGAATGGTTTACTGGACGATTTTTTATATTTTTTTATTTTTTCACATCTGACGAAATTTATCAAAAAATTTAAAGAATACAAAAAATAAAATTAAAAAATATAAAAAAAATTAAAAAAAACAAAATCAAAAAATATAAAATAAACAAGTAATAAAGAAAAAAATTCTCACTCATGACGAAATTATCAAACGATAATGAAACGTTGAGTGTTCTTTCCAATGCTAATAGTGTCCGGTCAAAGGTGAAAAACTATTTTCTGATAAGTAAGGTGTTGGGGAGATGGCCCTACAAACTGGGCCACTTTTTTTTAAACCGATTGATCTTAACGGTGGAGGTGATTCAAGTTCGTGGGGGCGGTTAAAGTGAATGGTTTACTGTACCTTTCGACGATCTCGTTCTGATGTTGCTGGTGGAAGTGTCGATGTAATTGGCGCCCTCTTTCTCCACGTTCTCCTCCTTAATTACTTTCGGTTCCATAACCTGAAACAGGAAACAGCCGTGAGCGTCGTAGTAGTCGTCGTCGCCGCCGCCGCCGCCGTCGTCGTCGTCGTCCGCGACGACGTCTATCTTTTTTGAAGGGCCGGCAACACCTGCGCGCCTTCTTCGCGACGAGCAATCCAAGAATCGCCCCCGTCTACAATAATAATCCAGGAATCGCCCCCATCCCCCCATCTACAATAACAGGGCCGTCGTCTCATCCAGCGATAATTAGAGAAAATTAAAACCACCCGCCCATTCGCGTCCGGATGGTCCGTCCGTATTCCGAACACGGTGACGTCATAAAACAAAAATCACGGCCGCCGCGCCAGCCCGCCCCGATTTAACTAGAAAAACGTGACGCACATCCTAATTACAAATTATTAAACTGCAACAGTGCAATGGGGGCGGCGACATCTGCGCCCGTTATAATCCGCTTTTTTGCCATTAAAATCGGATTAATTGTTTAAATTATTGCGAACGACGCTGGCCGGCGACGGCCGCGTAAATAACGGAGGGGCGCGCGGCGCGGCGGGGGCGAGCGAAAACAGATGAAGGCGTGCGAAATGTATCGCGGAGCCGATGAAAGCGCGGACGTATCGCAGGTGGCCCTGCCGAATTGAGATATTCCACCGGCCCTCGCGTTATCATTTCTAATATACACTTAAGGGACGCCGAGAATGGAACACTTGTCGTTTCGTATGCGTGCAACACATGCGTCCTCTTACGGCCACCCATTAAATTATCTCTTATTTTTTCCTTTTACCTTTATTTATTTATTCTTTGCGAAACGGAACGCCGGAAATTACAAGTCTCTTTTCGCACTTAAAAAAGAAAAATTCCGGCTAGGCCGTATTATAGCAAGAATTTTCGCACAAGTTCATCGACGACACTTAACGGCGGCACTTAACCAGAACTCATTCGGAAAGACGTTTGGATTCTGGTGAAATAACGCAATGGCCGAGGGAGACATATAAGGGATGAGGAGCGTTAATTTTATAGCCCTTACCCCGGAAATATTTTGCAGAATGAATTGCATACTTCAAAATAATTAAAAAAGAAAAATTCCGGCTGGGCCGTATTAGCAAGAATTTTCGCACAAGTTCATCGACGACACTTAACGACAGCAAGGCCAGAATTCATTCGGAAAGACGTTTGGATTCTGGTGAAATAACGCAATGGCCGAGGGAGACATACAAGGGATGAGAGGCATTAATCTTTTAGCCCTTACCCCGGAAATGTTTTGCAGAATGAATTTGCCTACTTCAAAATAATTCCGGCTGGGCCGTAGGTAAGAACAAGAATTTTCACACGAATTCATCGACAAACTTAACGACCCCAGCGCATTTTACACAAAGAGCTCACTCAGAATGACGTTTGGACTCGAGCGAAATAACTCGAAAGATCGGGGGTGACATATAAGGGATGAGGGGTGTTAATCTTATAGCCTTTACCCGAAAAATATTTTGCAGAAATATATTTTCGCACGTCGAAATAATTCCGGCTAGGCCGTAGGTATGCACAAGAATTTTCGCACAAGTTCATCGACAAAATAAACGACGCCAGCGCATTTTACACAGAATGGCGTTTGGACTCGTGCGAAATAATGCGAAGTTCAAGGGTAACATACATAGTATAAGTGATGAGGGTCGTTGATCTTTACTTGTGAAATAATTTCCAAAAATGAACTTTTGCACTTCAACCAACATGCTCCATCTCACACAATTCCTCCGGCTAGGCTGTATGAACAAGAATTTTCACAAAATTCGCAGCAAGTTCATCGACAGCACTTAATCACGGAATTCTCCCTCCAAAATGTTAATTCCGGCCAGGCCGTATAAACAAGAACTTTCACCAATTCGTAACTACTTCATCGACGACTCTTTTAGCAACGGTTGCATACTTCACAGAGGCCTAGGCAAGGGTGTAAGGGTAAAATAACGCACGCAATGGTCATGAGTAGCAAATAAGATAAGCGGTGTGGGGATGTCAATGCATGAGAAACGAATTATGCGGGTGTATGACTGAAATAGAGCGGTCGTGAGCTAGAGCTTTCGTTCGGTATTCCGAAAAAAGCTTTGCAACCGATTGGTAGAAATGTTGTTCAGAATGTATTCGGCATAAAATGAAATAAATAAATAAATAAAACAAAACCCTATTTAAATAAGAAGAATGGATAAAGGTGTTCGTCCGTCAAGGTTCAATATTAGGACCGCATTTGTTTGTAATTTTTATAATCAATTTAATCTTTTTGGGGGGAAATTTATTTTTTCGCAAGATTTGTTTTGGTGGTTTGTTAATTAACAAAAAAAAAACACAATTCTTCTAAATTATAAATTTTTGAAGAGAGGAAGTCATCTTCGTCTTAAAATCGATAGTCTTTTGTTTTCTGCTTTTTCTTCTCTTTCTCTCTCTCTCTCTCTCTCTCTCTTCTGAGGGGAAAACCAAAATGCTGCGTCGATGAAAATTTATTTTTTTCCGCAAAATTCGTTTCTGTTGTTAATTAGCAAAAAAAGAACAATTCAGTTATATTCGTTAGAAAATCGACGGTCTTTTGTTTCGTTTTTTCTTTTTCTTCTTCCGGCGGGACAATGACGAAACCAGTGGCGGAACTAGAAGTCAAGTCGCCGGGTTGCAGCGCCTTTTATTATTACAATATTTATTATTAAGAATGTAAAATAAAATCTTTAGATGTTTACTTTCCATGCTAAATAAATCAGGATTGCTTAATTGCTTTTGGATTACCTTATTTCTAAAAAGTGGCAAGAGCTGTCAAAATTTTGGGGTTAGAAATGCTTCCGAAAGCTAGCGCTAAGCGGAGCACGCTTAACGCTATTCCTCGAATACTTTCTTGAAAAAAATCGTTTTCAGCTGTTTTGAAATCGTCGGAATTAGAGGATGCAAAATTAATTGCGGCTACAGATCAACAGATGGCGCTACTTATGTTTGAAACTTCTTTGAAACTTCTAACCATTTCTGATGGATTTTATTTATTCGATATTGTTTTTGTAACGTTCTTTTTTTGAATTGTTACAAATTTTCACAAATAAAGTTACGACTCATCGTAACAGATGGCGCCACAAATACTTTTTTTTTAATTAAAAGTCGTTCTAAGAACAATGTTCTTAGATTTTTCAGTTGTTATGGAAAATAAGATACTTTTTTTTGCTTTTTATTCATTTATTTCTCTAATTATTATTGTTTTCTTTGCTTTATTTAATTTATTATCATTATTATTCACAATTAGTACAAGTAGTCACAATTACATTTATAGATGTCAAGTGTAATTGGGAACGGACACCTTGAAAAGTTCAAAGATGGCTGTGAAACACAAAATAATTGTATCTGATTGTTTCCTAAAGTTATTATTAGTTTGACAGATGTCAAAATAATGTAGAACCGACCACCTAAAAAGTTCAATTTTTATTAAAACCGTATTATCTTCAATTTTATTTAATGAAAGGTAGCTGCGGAATACAGAAAAAAAAATTTTGATTAGTTTGTGTAGTCACACTTACTTTGACAGATGTCAAAGAATAAAAATTGGGAACAGACACCTTGAAAAGTTGCAACTTAAATTAATATTTTTTTTTTAATGAAAGACGGCTGTGAAACACAAAATAATTGCATCTGATTGCTTTCTAAAGTTAACGTTGGTTTGACAGATGTCAAAGTTATTTGGAACCGACCACTTCAAAAGTGCAATTTATATTAAAAGATGTTCTACCGTGTTACTTCAATTTTATTTAATGAAAGGTGGCTGCGGAATACAGAAAAGAAATTTTTGATTAGTTTATGTAGTCAAAATTACTTTGACAGATGTCAAAGTATAATAATTGGGAGCAGACACCTTGAAAAGTTGCAACTTAAATGAATTTTTCTTAACAAAAGATGGCTGTGAAACACAAAATAACTGCATCGGATTGCTTTCTAAAGTTATCGTTAGTTTGACAGATGTCAAAGTAATTTGGAACCGACCACCACAAAAGTTCAATTTATGTTAAAAGATGTTCTACCGTATTATCTTCAATTTTATTAAATGAAAGGTGTCCGCGGAGTACAGAAAAGAAATTTTTTGATTAGTTTAAGTAGTCACAATTACTTTGACAGATGTCAAAGAGTAATTGGGAACAGACACCTCGAAAAGTTGCAACTTAAATTATTTTTTTTAAATGAAAGATGGCTGTGAAACTCAAAATAATTGCATCTTATTGCTTTCTAAAGTTATCGTTGGTTTGACAGATTGCAAAGCAATTTGAAACCGACCACTTCAAAAGTTCAATTTATGTTAAAAGATGTTCTACCGTATTATCTTCAATTTTATTGAATGAAAGGTGGCTGCGGAATACAGAAAATAATTTTTTGGTTAGTTCATGTAGTCACAATTACTTTGACAGGTGTCAAAGTGTACTTGGGAACAGACATCTTGAAACGTTTAACTTAAATAATTTTTTCTTTTCAAATGAAAGATGGCTGCGAAACACAAAATAATTGAATCTAATTGCTTTCTGAGAGTATTATTAGTTTGACAGGTGTCAAAATAATTTCTTAATAAAAAGAAAACCGAAAGCGTCTGTGGTGTGAGATTTTAGTCCTTTTTTTTTCTCTTTTCATTTGTTAGTTATAGTTAACCACGTGCGCGCGGTGTTTAGTTGGATTGCCAAAAATAAAAAAAAAGAGCCAGACGGAATTTTGAAGATATAAAATGATTTTAAAACGAAGTTTAAGATAAAATAACAAACGGTGTAGCACAACAAAACACATGGTGGGCCTGGAATAACGTAAACCGTTTATAATACGTTACATTTACTTGTAAATGTAGTAAAGTTCGAATAATTTAGGATATTTATAAAAACGGGTAATCTGGAAAGCGTATTTTCCACACGCACACACGAGCGCGCTTACGTACGTGCACGCACACATGAGGCGGCCGAAAATAGTGACGCCACTGAGCAACGCCATGTGCCGCACAAGTGTGGAGCATATGGTTCGTCTCAGGAGCACTTGTGCAAACAGCAGGCGGCGGCGGCGGCGGCGGTGCGGTCCGGCTCTTAACCATCCCAGTTGGCGGCGTGTACTACACTGCGATACACCATCTGCACACGGACTTGGAAATGGCATAATGCAAGTAAGTCCCCAACACACCCGAATGGGAAAGGGGAAAACCTGCCTCTCTCCTACGCAAACAAAAAAAAATCCTTCCACATCGATTTCCAAATTTAACAACATCGCCCGTCTACGATTGACGCGTGAAATAATGCGGCGACGAGAGAAATTCGACTAACAATTTACATTCGGAAAAAAATGATTAATATCGAAAATAATCGACAGAGCAAAAACAAACCGGCCGCGCGAAGTTTACGCCAAAGACTTAACGGGGGCAGACACGTTTCATTTGGCAATCCGGAGCTCAAGATGATCCAAGGACTCATAACTGTTTGACTTTTAATGAAAGCAAAATATCTTTACAAGCTTAAACTCGACTCGGGCCTCTTGATTCGATAAAATGAGCGTCAAGCTTGATTAGGCGGTAAACTCAGGGTCTAACATCAAGCTACGCAAGTGCGAAAGTCAGGATGGTAGAAGTTCAAACTCATCTGAGCGATTTGCTCACATTCAATTTAGAATCCTGGTTCAATAAAATGTGCACCGGGCTTGTACGGGGCGTAAACTGAGGGTCTATCATTCTTAATAGACGATGAAGTGGACTACTAAGTCGCAGGCTTCATGTATAAACTCATCTCACCTTCGACTGGAACAACTGACTCGATTAACTCAGCTCCAAACTTGCTTATTCAGTAAACTCAGGGTCTAGCATCAGGCTATGCAAGTGCGAGACTCAGGATGATAGAAGTTCAAACTCATCTGAGCGGTTGGCTCGCATTCAATTTAGAATCCTGGCTCAATAAAATGCGCACCGGACTTGTACGGGGCGTAAACTGAGGGTCTAACATTCATAAGAGACGATGAAGCGAACTACTAAGTCGC
Source organism: Prosopocoilus inquinatus (assembly GCA_036172665.1). NCBI lineage: Eukaryota > Metazoa > Arthropoda > Insecta > Coleoptera > Lucanidae > Prosopocoilus > Prosopocoilus inquinatus. Next base: position 10,528,098 of record CM069877.1, read on the forward strand.
AGGCTACAAGTTTAAACTCATCTCACCTTCGACTGGAACACCTGACTCGATTAACTCAGCTCCAATCTTGCTTATTCAGTAAACTCAGGGTCTAGCATCAGGCTATGCAAGTGCGAAAGTCAGGATGGTAGAAATCCAAACTCATCTGAGCGGTTGGCTCACATTCAATTTAGAATCCTGGCTCAATAAAATGCGCACCGGGCTTGTACGCGGCGTAAACTCAGGGTCTAACATTCATAATAAACGATGAAGTGGACTACTAAGTCGCAGGCTTCAAGTTTAAACTCATCTCACCTTCGACTGGAACATCTGACTCGATTAACTCAGCTCCAATCTTGCTTACTCAGTAAACTCAGGGACTAACTTCAGGCTATGCAAGTGCGAAAGTCAGGATGGTCGAAGTTCAAACTCATCTGAGCGATTTGCTCACATTCAATTTAGAATCCTGGCTCAATAAAATGCGCACCGGGCTTGTACGGGGCGTAAACTGAGGGTCTAACATTCATAATAGACGATGAAGTGGACTACTAAGTCGCAGGCTACAAATTCAAACTCATCTCACCTTCAACTGGAACACATGACTCGATTAACTCAGCTCCAATCTTGGTTCCTCAGTAAACTCAGGGTCTAGCATCAAGCTACGCCAGTATGAAAGTCAGGATGGTAGAAGTTCAAAGTCATCTGAGCGACTTGCTCACATTCAATTTAGAATCCTGGTCCAATGAAATGTGCACCGGGCTTGTACGGGGCGTAAACTGAGGGTCTAACATTCATAATAGACGATGAAGTAGACTACTAAGTCGCAGGCTTCAAGTATAAACTCATCTCACCTTCGACTGGAACACCTGACTCGATTAACTCAGCTCCAATCTTGCTTACTCAGTAAACTCGGGGTCTAACATCAGGCTATGCAAGTGCGAAAGTCAGGATGGTAGAAGTTCAAACTCATCTGAGTGGTTGGCTCAAATTCAATCTAGAATCCTGGCTCAATAAAATGCGCACCGGCCTTGTACGGGGCGTAAACTGAGGGTCTAACGTTCATAACAGATGATGAAGTGGACGACCAAGTCGCAGGCTTCAAGTTTAAACTCATCTCACATTCAACTCGAACACCTGACTCGATTAACTCAGCTCCAATCTTGCTTACTCAGTAAACTCAGGGTCTAGCATCAAGCTACGCCAGTGCGAAAGTCAGGATGGTAGAAGTTCAAACTCATCTGAGCGATTTGCTCACATTCAATTTAGAATCCTGGTTCAATAAAATGCGCACTGGGTTTGTACGGGGCATAAACTCAGGGTCTAACATTCATAATAAACGATGAAGTGGACCACTAAGTCGCAGGCTTCAAGTTTAAACTCATCCCACCTTCGACTGGAACACCTGACTCGATTAACTCAGCTCCAAACTTGCTTATTCAGTAAACTCAGGGTCTAGCATCAAGCTACGCAAGTGCGAAAGTCAGGATGGTAGAAGTTCAAACTCATCTGAGCGGTTGGCTCACATTCAATTTAGAATCCTGGCTCAATAAAATGCGCACCGGCCTTGTACGGGGCGTAAACTGAGGGTCTAACGTTCATAACAGACGATGAAGTGGACGACCAAGTCGCAGGCTTCAAGTTTAAACTCATCTCACCTTCAACTCGAACACCTGACTCGATTAACTCAGCTCCAGTCTTGCTAATTCAGTACACTCAGGGTCTAACATGAGGCTACGCAAGTGCGAAAGTCAGGATGGTAGACGTTCAAACTCATCTGAGCGGTTGGCTCACATTCAGTTTAGAATCCTGGATCAATAAAATGCGCACTGGGCTTGTACAGGGCGTAAACTGAGGGTCTAGCATTCACAACACACGATGAAGTGGACTACTAAGTCGCAGGCTACAAGTTTAAACTCATCTCACGTTTGACTCGAACACCTAACTCGATAAACTGAGCACCAAGCTTGCGTATTCAGTAAACTTAGGGTCTAGCATCAAGCTACGCACCCGCGGAGCTCAGATGGTAGAAGTTCAAACTCAGCTGAGCAGTTACTCACATTCAATTTAGAATCCGGGCTCAATAAAATGCGCACGGGGCTTATATGGGGCGTAAACTGAGGGTCTAACATTCATAATAGACGATGAAGTGGACTACTAAATCGCAGGCTACAAGTTTAAACTCAACTCAAATTCAACTGGAACACCTGGCTCGAGAAACCGAGCACCAAATTTTTATAGTCCATAAATATAGAGTCTAACACCTAACTAACTAAGTAAGATAGACTTTGTAATGAAGTAAAGAATTTGCAGGCTGCAAGTTCAAGCTTAAATCACATTCAGCTTAGCCTCCTGACTTAATAAAGTGAGCGCCGAATTGCTTGGGGGATAAACTCAGGGTCTAATATCGAACCATGCAGGTGTGATAGACTGCAAGTTCCAAGTTTAAGCTTAGAACAGTTGGCTCACTGATCAAAATCTGCCCTCAATAAAATGAGCACTACCAAACTTGTACGACCTATAAACTGAGGGTCTAACGCCCAACTGATTGAGTATGGTAGAAATTGTGATTGTGAACCGCTGCATTGGAGACTTCAAGTTCAAGCTTTAATTATATTCAACTTAGCCCTTTGACTAATAAAGTGAGCTTGATAGGTAAACTCAGGGTCTAAAGTTCGAACAGCGTTCAGATCAGAATCCGGGTTCAAGAAAATGGGTACCGAACTTATATGGCTCGTAAACTGAGAGTCTAACACCCAACAACTTGAGTATGATAGACATTGCGATGAACTATTGAATTACAGGCTCCAAGTTCAAGCTCAAATTATATTCAACTTAGCCCCTTGTCTTAATGAAATGAGCGCCAAGCTTGCTTAAGAGGTAAACTTAAGGGTTTAATAAAATGGGTACCAAACTTAAATGAAAACTGACTGCTTGAATATGGCAGTCATTGTGATGAACTACTGAATTGCAGGCTACAAGTTCAAATTCAGATCACGTTCAACTAATTCGATGAAGTAAGCGCCAAGCTATTTGTGGGGAGAAACTCAGGGTCTAACATTGGTCTATATAAGTGTGATAAACCGTAAACTCTGAGTTCACTTGGCTCACGTTAAAATCAAGTTCCGAAATCGATAAAATAAGTCCCGAGCTTACAAAGGCAGTAAACTAAGGGTCTAATATTGGACTATGTATTTATGATAGACCCTAAGCGTTGAGTTCACTTGGCTCACGTTCAAATCAAGCTCCGGAATCGATAAAATGAGTCCAGAATTTACGCAGGCAATAAACTAAGGGTCTAATTTCCGACTAGGAAAGTAGGGTGGACAGTGGAACCGAAATCTACAAGATCAAAGTTCCCTCACATTCGACTCACAATCAGCCTCATGACCTCGATTAAATGAGCATAAGCTTTGAACTTTGCGCGGACAGTAAACTCAGGGTCTACTGGTATCGGACTAGGTAAATAAACCAACTTAAATCAACTTCCGGACTAAAGTGAGTACCAAATTTGCTTGGCGCGTTAACTCATGGTCTAGTACCGGACTATGCGTGTGTAGTAGGGACCGCAAGCTCCAATTTCAAAGAGTTGCCTCACATTCAAATGAGTCTCAGGGCTCAATAAAATGAGTCTCAGGGCTCAATAAAATGAGTCCTGAGTTCCTGGTTTGTATGAGCAGTAAACCGAGGGTCTAACATCCAAACTATTAGATAAGTCTAGCAGACAGTGGTACGTTGCAGGCTTCAAGTTCAAACTCATGACTCACAATCAGTCTTCTTGACTCGAAAAAGTGAGTGCCAAGCTTACTTAGACATTCTAAACTCAGGGTCTAGCATGGGCCTAATTGTAATTTGTAAGTATTTTATTTGTGCACCAAATCCAAGCGTCATTTGGGGGTTGATTTAATTCTCATTTGAATTTGGCGCTGAAATTAGTAATCTCAAGTGCCGCCATCTTTCGGTGTACACATGAAACACAGATTGGTTAAATGTCCAATCTGTCGATGGTGAAAATTTATTGTTACAATGTATATTTTTCATTCTCAGTAAAACAACGTTCCATTTACGTTTGAATTTGGCGCTGAAAACCTAACAACATTTTGTTCTTTAAGGTGGCGCTATCTGTTGAGGGAAATATTAATTCATAAATTCCGCACATGACATTTCACCCCTAAAAATAATAATATAAAAAAAACAACATAAGAACACAAAACAAAAAGTTGCGCTCAACATTACGTCACTGCAACGTGACGTCATCTGTTTTGAGAAATAAGTTTCCCGAAAACTGCGAGCGTCGAGGTCCTTCGAGCCGGATGACGGAGAATTAAAACCGCTTTGAAAAAATTGAAAATTAATATCTTTTAAAAAAAATTGTCTATTTTTTCATTCGTGGCCGAAATACATTTATAAAATGTCATTGGCCCTAACAATATTTTGTTGTTGAAGATGACGCTATCCCAAGTACTGACGCTAAAAAATAATATTAAAAAAAAAAAAAAAAACAAAACAAGACATTAGCATTACGTCACTCGAACGTGACGGCTTCTGTTGTTTATAGAAATAAGCTTCACAAAAACTTTTGGTCCTTCGAGCCGGATGACGGAGAAAATCGTTTTAAAAGATATCATTTTTTATTCGTGTTCGGCATATTAAAAAAAAAAAAACAAAACGAAATAGTTGCGTCCAACATTATGTCACTAGAACATGACGTCATTTGCGTTTTGGAGAAAATAATTTCACGAAAACTTCTGGTCCTTCGAGCCGGATGACGGAGAATTAAATGTCAACTTTTTATTCGTGGTCAGCACAAAACGCCATTGGGCCTGACAATATTTTTTTGTTGAAGGTGGCGGTATCTGTTGATTGAAATATTAATTTCTAAATTCCGCAAATGATGTTTCTGAGATGTCACCCCAAGTGCTAATATAATAGTGCATATTAAAAAAAAACAACAACAAAACAAGACAGTTGCCTTCAATATTAGGTAATTGGAACGTGTTATATGTTATTTTTAGAAATATACGTCACTGGAATGTGACGCCATCTGTTATTTGTAGGAATAAGTTTCACGAAAACTTTTGGTCCTTCGAGACGGATGACGCAGAATTAAAATCTGTTCTTAAAAAAATTATCATTTTTCATTAATTCGCGGCCAACATACCTTTGCAAAACTTAAACGGTCCTGCAAATTGTGATTATCATTTTCGGAAGGCTCAATCTCTTAAAATCCTAGGTAGGTACGCATGCGCACCAACAAAGGGGCAATTAAAAAACTGTAACCAATGAAGGAAGCCGAGTCCTCTCACAGACTCCGTTTTCAATAAGTTTTGCGAAACATTTGGTCCTTCGAGCCGGATTTCTTTCTCAAGAAACGTGCGATTTTTAAACGTCGTGCTTCCAACTTTTTGCTGCGGTTCAACTAGTTTTATGCTTCCTTCTTTCCTCTTTCCCAATGTAATCCTTCAATTCTTTTTGACGTCTCCTAATTTGACACCATTTTGTAAAAGCAACCCACAACGTGTTGGAACCAGTCTCACATTCGACTTATAACTTTCATCAAACGATTACAAGCGGTGAAGGAGTGCGAGTCTTTTCAGACATATCGTTTGGAATAAGTTTCGTGGTCCTTCGATACGAATAGATCTACTTCTTTAAAAGGAGGCTAGCACATGTTCAGCCTCCATTTGACTTACGACTTTCATCAAAAGCCTATAGGCAGAAAGAGGAGGAATGCGAGCCATTTCAGACATGCCGCTTGGAATAAGATTCACAGAGTCTTTTGGTCCTTCGAGACGGATAGATCTGGTTCTTTAAAGGGAGCTTCGCTCATGTTCAATGAAGTTCAATCTCCACTTGACTTTCGTCAACCAGCTGTAAGCAGAAGGAGGAGGAATGCGCGTCTTTTCTGACATACCGTTTGGAATAAGTTTCGTGGAAGCTTTTGGTCCTTCCAGACGGATAGACATTCTTCTTTAAAAGGAAATTCACTCATATTCAAGGAAGTACAGTCTCCATTTCACCAATGACTTACTTGCAACAAACGGCTATAGGCAGAAGGAGGAGGAATGCGAGACTTTCCAATAGTAATAGTAGTTTCCAATAAGTTTCGTGGAAGCTTTTGGTCCTTCCAGACGGATAGACCTGCTTTTTTAAAAGGCTGTTCACTCATCTTCCACGAAGTACAATCCGGATCCACTTTCACACACATCGCATACTGAGCCCGACAGTCACTAAGTTCGTTCTTCTTCTTTTTCTTTTTGAAATAATATGTTTTAATACCTAAACCTTCTGATTCTTTTATTTGATTTGATGCTTTAGTGTCCTTAAGGATTTTTTTTAATAACCCATCTACGTTTTAAGTCTTAGAATTGATTGGGAAGCGCAGCGGTTCGGCTAATCTATACCGTTGCGGCTGCGACCGCCTTACCAGATGGTTTTCGTATATTGACAGCGACGTTTATGTAAATTATTATATCCTACTGCCATTAGTGGTCATGCTTCCTCTTCTTGCTTTTATAATTATTCTTTGTACAATGGAATTTTCTTTTTAAATCGCTTCGCGCCCGCTCAATATTTCACGAGCGAATCACCGCGTCGTGATTATAGCTTCGAGCTCGGCGTGTGATTATAGCTTCAATGAGGGTTCTGTTCGACTTGACTTGACGGGCTTCGTCGAATCTTCTTGAAATATTAAGAGCCGCCGCCGATGCAATCGCGACGGTCGCGCGCGCCTTACTTTTTTATGAGCCGGTTACTTACAGCGTGTAATTTGAACCGCCTCCTTGAAGACCACTTACTTACGACGAGCTAAGAATTTAATGAGGCCGTTAAGTCTTCGCTTATTATTATTAAAGTAAAGCAAACAACGTCGGAATAATTCATTTTTCCCTGTGTGTATCGTGCGGTGAGAATACAGCTTTGATACACCCTGTATATAATTAATTAAAAAATTTTTATAATTCGCATCCGTCTTGAAGTTAGGTGCATGTCAGAGTGTTTTAAAAGTGCTTTCCTTTAAGATGCGCTGCGCTTATCTGGGACACCCTCTAAGTCATCGCCATCGTCATCGTCATCGTCACCTTCAGGTTCTAGTTTCTTCTCCAGCTTTAATTTCCTCGTACAACTCGTCACTTTCCCGCCTTCCCCTCCATCGTCTCTCATATCTATCGAGTGCATCTGCTTTCGCCCTCTTCATCCCTTATTCCCGGGCGTTTGTATCGCTTTCATTGAGTCGCGAACAAATCAATCGATGACGCCCCGACGTTTCGAAACGCCCCCGAATTTTTATCGCCGCAAACTACTCGCATTTCGGAAAGGAACACCGACGCCGCCGCCGATGCGTCAGATGCGTCGACGAGCTTGGCGGCGGCAGCTGCTTCCTTACAACTTGACAGCAACACGAGGGGGATGATGCCCCCTCATTACGGATCTGAACGGAAAAACGAAGACGCCTGCTGCATTCACCTGCACAGGAAAAGAACGTGTGCGTTAAGCCGAGTTTGCACCTCGTCTTAAGGTGCATAAGCAATCACCGCCATTCTTTATAAGTCTAACAGGTTATGGGCCCCTAAAATATAAAATGAAGCGTCATTAATTAAATCGCCGTCATCAACCACCACGACGACCAAACGACACATATTAAAGCAGTCTTCAGCGCTTTCTTCAGAATACCATTAGGTTATGGGCCCAGTCAAATGAACTCCAACAAGTCTCGGAGTCTTTCAAGGAAAACACACCCCATACCACCTTGATCACATTCAGCAAGTATTGAATCAGTGCATGTCTTCCTCAAGATTCTTAACAGACTATGGGCCCAACTCCCAAACAAACTCCCCTGCGTACTCCATAGTCCTAAATAATAATGAGTGAGCTCCCAGCTGCATTTTTATTTTGATCTACGCCAACCCATCACGTTCACCGAGATTAAATCAGCGGGTTCTTTCCTTACAATACTTACAGGTTATGGGCCCGGGATAATAAATTATTAGTGACATTTTGAAGGACGCTTTAAGCAACGCGGCTCATATCATTTCGGAGTCACATTCAGCACGATTTGTAGCAGCGCATGTTTTCCTCGCAATTCTTAACAAATTATGGGCCCTTGAGCTCGCTCAGTTCCCAACGAACTCCTCTGCGTATTCCACAGTCCCAAGTAGTAATGAATGGGCCCCCAGTTATTTTCTTATTTTGATATACGCCAACCATCACGTTCACCGAGATTAGACCAATGCGTCCCTTCCTTACAATACTTACAGGTTATGGGCCCGGGATAATAAATTGTTAGTGACATTTGGAAGGACGCTTTAAGCAACGCGCCTCATATCATTTCGGAATCACATTCAACACGATTTGAAGCAGCGCACGTTTTCCTCGCAATTCTTAACAAATTATGGGCCCTTGAGCTCGCCCAGTTCCCAACGAACTCCTCTACGTATTCCATAGTCCCAAGTAGTAATGAATGGGCCCCCAGTTATTTGCTTATTTTGATATACGCCAACCATCACGTTCACCGAGATTAGACCAGTGCGTCCCTTCCTTACAATACTTAAAGGTTATGGGCCCGGGATAATAAATTGTTAGTGACATTTGGAAGGACGCTTTAAGCAACGCGCCTCATATTATTTCGTGGTCACATTTAGCACGATTTGAAGCGGTGCACGTTTTCCTCGCAATTCTTAACAAATTATGGGCCCTTGAGCTCGCTCAGTTACCAACGAACTCCTCTACGTATTCCATAGTCCCAAGTAGTAATGAATGGGCCCCCAGTTATTTTCTTATTTTGATATACGCCAACCAGCACGTTCACCGAGATTAGACTAGTGCGTCCCTCCTACCTTACAATACTTATATGTTATGGGCCCGGGATAATAAATTGTTAGTGACATTTGGAAGGACGCTTTAAGCAACGCGCCTCATATCATGTCGGAGTCACATTCAACACTATTTGAAGCAGCGCACGTTTTCCTCGCAAATCTTAACAAATTATGGGCCCTTGAGCTCGCCCAGTTCCCAACGAACTCCTCTACGTATTTATAATCCCAAGTAATAATGAATGGGCCCCCAGTTCTTTTCTTATATTGATATACGCCAACCATCACGTTCACCGAGATTAGACCAGTGCATCCCTTCCTTACAATACTTACAGGTTATGGGCCGGGGATAATAAATTGTTAGTGACATTTGGAAGGACGCTTTAAGCAACGCGTCTCATATCATTTCGGAGTCACATTCAGCACGAATTGAAGCAGCGCACGTTTTCCTCACAATTCTTAACAAATTATGGGCCCTTGAGCTCGTCCAGTTCCCAACGAACTCCTCTACGTATTCCATAATCCCAAGTAGTAATGAATGGGCCCCCAGTTACTTTCTTTTTTTGATATACGCCAACCATCACTTTCACCGAGATTAGACCAGTGCGTCCCTTCCTTACAATACTTACAGGTTATGGGCCCGGGATAATAAATTGTTAGTGACATTTGGAAGGACGCTTTAAGGAACGCGCCTCATATCATTTCGGAGTCACATTCAGCACGACTTGAAGCAGCGCATGTTTTCCTCGCAATTCTTAACAAATTATGGGCCCCTGAACTCGCCCAGTTTCCAACAAACACCTCTACGTATTCCATAGTCCCAAGTAGTAATGAATGGGCCCCCAGTTATTTTCTTATTTTGATATACGCCAACCATCACGTTAACCGAGATTAGACCAGTGCGTCCCTTCCTTACAATACTTACAGGTTATGGGCCCGGGATAATAAATTGTTAGTGACATTTGGAAAGACGCTTTAAGTAACGCGCCTCATATCATTTCGGAGTCACATTCAACACGATTTAAAGCAGCGAACGTTTTCCTCGCAATTCTTAACAAATTATGGGCCCTTGAGCTCGCTTAGTTCCTAACGAACTCCTCTACACATTCCATAGTCCCAAGTAGTAATGAATGAGTCCCCAGTTGTATTTTTATTTTGATATACGCCAACCATCACGTTCACCGAGATTAGACCAATGAGTCCCTTCCATACAATACTTACAGGTTATGGGCCCGGGATAATAAATTGTTAGTGACATTTGGAAGGACACTTTAAGTAACGCGCCTCATATCATTTCGGAGTCACATTCAACACGATTTGAAGCAGCGCACGTTTTCCTCGCAATTCTTAACAAATTATGGGCCCTTGAGCTCGCCCAGTTCCCAACAAACTCCTCTACGTATTCCATAGTCCCGAGTAGTAATGAATGGGCCCCCAGTTATTTTCTTATTTTGATATACGCCAACCATCACGTTAACCGAGATTAGACCAGTGCGTCCCTTCCTTACAATACTTACAGGTTATGGGCCCGGGATTTTAGAAACGTTAGGAAGAACGCGCCTCATATTTCGGTCATATTCAGCAAGTACTGAGGCACCGTGTGTTGAACATCTGCAAGGGTCACCTTCATACCATCCCGTTTAGTCGTCGATGAACTCGCTTGCGTATTTTAACAGGTTGTGGGCCCAGTAATGAATTGTTACCAAACTTGTAGAAATGGAACATTTCAACAGTGAGTTGAAGAGGTATGTGTTTCCCTCATAATCTTAACTAGTTATGGGCTCAATGAAATGATTTGCTTTGCCTTCTTTATATTTGTGCCTCAGTCGTTCTTGATTTAAATTCAAAGGAAGTGTACAAGCCACTGTTTGTACATTAGAACTGTGAGGAGGAGACACACTTGTCTTATAAGGAAGAGACACACTTGTTTCTTCCTCACAATTTTAACCGGTTATGGGTCCGGCATATACAATAAACCGCTACGGCGCTGGGAGTGTTGATTTCGATTATTTGACACTATGTCGTGTGCATTGTATAAAGCTAACTGTTAGTTAATACATACTCATAGATTTAATTGGTTATGGGCCCGGTGAAAATGATGAATTCAATCTAAATTTATGCTTATGCTACATCAAAATCCAAGTGACGATACGCGTTTAATATTAGTTATTTAAGTAGTTAGAACAAATAAGCAAAGACGTATCACGAGCTTAATTGGTTACGGGCCCTTTCTCTCTCTCCCTCTCGACAATATATTCGACCGTATTCTTCTTTATACAAGCGCTGCATTAAGTTCAAATTTATATTTGCGTAAACACCTATAAATATTGAATGGGTAATCTTAATTGGTTATGGGCCCCGACTAATATACTCTCTCGTCGATGTATTCGACTAGATTCTTCTCTATGCATGCGCCGCATTAAATTCAAATTTATGTTTGCATAGACAACTGTAAATATTGAATGAGTAATATTAATCGGTTAATTAGTTGTGGGCCCAGTCTAATAAATTCTTTCGATGCTTGTCTTCTATCGTATTCATCTCTTTCTCTGAGACTGTTTAGAAGCTATAGTTTGCGACACCCCGCATTTATCGCATAAATTATAATTACATTTTTTCTTGATGTGGCTTGATTTATGACCGTTGTGGATTCGAATACTTCGAATGCTTTTTACCTTTGATCGATCTGCGTCTGTCGCAACTTCGATTTATTTATCTGCGCGTTTCAAAACAGAATTTTATTTCTATTTACCTTGCGAAACGGATCGTGATGTATTCGAGGGCGCGCGTCTATTTATTTGTTTTCATCTTTCAGACGTCTCATTTTCTGGTTTTTAAACGCCGCCCTCGTTCTGCGTACTTGCTCGCCTTCTTTCTAGAAGATTCCGCTTCGTTTCTTCGACTCGGTCGACTTTGATCAACATTTCAATAATTTGATTAGTTTTGCGCTTGCATTTTTTGTTCCTTGCTCTTTTTCTGTCTTCCGCAAAGCAATTCGTAGTTTGATCCGGCTCGAAGGACCAAAAGTTTTCAGCAAACTTATTAAAAACGATAGCTTTAAGAGACCACTCGAATTCCGATATTGGTCCTGACCATTTAGTTGCCCTCGTTGATGGTCTTACGAACCTTGGATCTTAAGATAAAGGAAAGAAATAACAGACGTTTCAATTCTTAATTCTTTGTAACCATTTTTCCGTCATAGGACCGTCGACTTTACTATTCCCTACATCAATTTCATAGAACGAGATTCTCCACCGCAGGTAAATCTGGCTCGAAGGACCAAAAGCTTTCAGCAAACTTATTAAAAACGATATCTTTAAGAGACCACTCGGATTCCGATATTGGTCCTGTCCGTTTAGTTGCCCTCGTTGATGGTCCTACGAACCTTGGATCTTAAGATAAAGGAAAGAGATAACAGACGTTTCAATTCTTAATTCTTGGTAACCATTTTTCCGTCATAGGACCGTCGACTTTACTTTTCCCTACACAATTTCATAGAACGAGATTCTCCACCGCAGGTGGATCCGGCTCGAAGGACCATTTTAGGATATTCTAACCTACAAATGTATCAGTATGAATAGTACAAATCAAAATTTGAATTAAAAAAAAAAGGAAAATGCAATTTTCACTGTTGTGAATCGAAACCTGGACAAAGCGAGAGCCGCTCCCTTGGTTTCTCAAATCAGACGCGCGAAGCTAACATGCGGGCGGCAGAAATTTATTTTCTTAAATTCATCGGTAAACTCGGCGTGATTCAGCGGGCAATAAAATCGACGCTTTTCAAATCAGCCAGATACTTTCAGATACATAAAAATAAATGTGCGTGACCGAGCTAAATCAGCTGCAAAGAAAACGGAACGCCAGGTATTCGCTTCGCGTTTCTTCTTCTTCGCGACTATTTGAAACAATCTTAATGCAACCGCCCGTTATTTATTTCGTATTTTCGCAAGATACTGAATCAGGTCCGAAGGACCAAAGAAGACGTTCCTTGAATTTTTCAGTTAAAAAATTCTTTTATTTGTAAAATGCACCTTATATATAAAAGCTTTTCGTTTTTAATAAATACGTCAGATTTTAATTAAACTTTTTAAAAATCCTTATACTAAGAGAGGGGCAATCAGCACATAAAACTTTATTTTCATTCACTATTTTACACAGGAATTTTCTCTTTTATTAAAATCGCGCATTCCCTTTCGGCTTTAAGTTACAGGTTAATCAGGTTCGAAGGACCAATACCCATTTCTTTGATTTGACAACCCGAAAGGGCCTTGGATTTTCCAATTTTAAACAATTCCACCAACTTATTAAAGATATTTATAAGGTATCGGTAAGCCGATTGAAAAATGGAAAAAATCTTGCGCTATCAGAGGAATAACCGGCGTTTAAAACTTCATTGGTGCCTGTTTTACTCACTATTTTATACAGGAATTTTCTTTCTCATTAAAATCACGCGTTCCCTTTCGGTTTTAAGTCGCAGGTTAATCCGGTTCGAAGGACCAAGGCACATTTCCGATTTGATAACCCGAAAACGTCCCATGTATATATTTTTCAATTAAAAAAAAAAAAAAAACTTATGAATTGTATTTATAAGGAACCTTTAATAAGCTGGTGTTAGCTTTTTAAATTTAAAAATGAAAAAAATCCTGTGCTAACTGAAGAACATTTAAAACTTCATTGGTGCCTGTTTTTATTTGCCGCATTATATTGAAATTATTCTCTTTTTCATCAAAACCACGCGTCTCATTTTGGTTTTAAGTCACGGGTTAATCCGGTTGGAAGGACCAAAGCACTTTTCATATTTGATAACCCGAAAACGTCCCATGGATTTTCCAATTTAAAACCAAGACACCAACTTATTAAAAGTATTTATAAGCTTTAATAAGCTGGTGTTTTCTTTTTAATTGAAAAATGAAAGAAAATTCTTGTGCTAATAGAGTGCCAACCAGTATTTAAAACTTAGATTGGTGCCTGTTTTTATTCGCCATTTTATACAGGAATCTTCTTTTTAATCAAACCTACACACCACCGTTTCGGTTTTAAGTCGCAAGTTAATCCGGTTCGAAGGACCAAAACACATTTCAGATTTGATAACCCGAAAGCGTACTAATAAAGGGACTTTTTATTTTATAATCTCACCGAGCGCCACCTGAGCGTGTGATTTCCTCTAGACAAGTTACGTTACGCTGTCACGTAGATGGCCTAGTCACTAGGATTTATTGATGACGTTTTCGTTTATCGATGAATCAACCGAAGGTTTGCTTTGCATTTTCAACTAGGGCAGTTATCTCTTCGCATTCCTTGCCCTCGAAGGATTTCAATAGAAATAAAAGAAGCATCAAAACAACATAAACGGCGAAGAAGTATGAAAGCGCATCGCGTGCTTAGAGGATTTAAAATTAATGTGGAACAGTAGAAATAGAAATCACTTTCTGAGTGATAAAATAAATCAAATAAAAGAAATGGCTCAGCCTGTAGGATTCACCACTTACTGGCATCAGTGCAATTAATTTGAAGCTAGCTATAACCGTCAGTTTATTTCATTGTATCACGAAAAGGAGAGAGAGGGAGAGAAAGGAAAGGCAGACCGAGAAACAAGTGGAAGCGAGAAAATGATTGCGCCAAATTATTAATACACTCGAACAGGTGTTTGCAAGAACTGAAATAACTTTTTGAGTCATATTGTCATCAATAAAGAAAAATGAAAAGTGGCTCAGCTTGTAGGACACACCTCCGGCAGCACGCGCAGATTTCACGACTTATTGACATGAGTGAAATTTTAAAAAGAGCATCGATAATTTGAGGTCTAATCCTCAATTTGTTTCGTCGTTGTATTAGAGAACGTAGAGAGAGAGAAAGAAAGAGGCAGGATGAGAGACAGACCAACAAAAATGTGGAAGCGAGAAAATGATTAAAATATTTTAACAAGATTAAATCATAAGATAGATCAAGTAAATAAAAAGTGGCTCAGCTTGTAGGACATGCACATCAGGTTTCAAGATTTACTACCATCAACGATATTAACGAGAATCAAGCAATCGAAGATATAACCGTCAGTTTATTTAGATGTAATTACAAAAAGGAAAGAAAGAGGCGGAGAAGGGGGATAAAAGGCAGGCCGAGAAAAAAGAAAAAGGAAGAAAAGGATTAAAAAATTATTTTTACAATTAATTACAGACACTTGAACACTTGTTTGCACAAATCTAAATCACTTTCGAATCGATCGAAGAAAGAAATAAAAAGTGGCTCAGCTTGTAGGACACACGCGCAGGTTTCAAGACTTACTACCATCAGTGATATTAACGAAAACCAATCAGCCGAAGGTATAAGCGTCAGTTTGTTTCGATGTATTACTAATAGGAGAGTGAAAAGCAGACCGAGAAAAAAGTGGAAGCGAGAAAGAAAAGGATTGAAATATTTTTTACGATAAATTATAAATACTTGAACACGTGTTTGTATGAACTCGATCGAAGAAAAAAATTAAAAGTGGCTCAGCTTGTAGGACACACCTCCGGCAGTACAAACGGCGCGTGTTAAAGAGAAACTATCATTTGAGATCTAACTCTCAATTTGCTTTACTGTATTAAATGACGAAGACGGAAAAAAAGAAAGAGAGATAGAGCCCTTTCTCGCTCTCTCGCTCTCTCTTTCTTTCCGTCTTCGTTATTTAATCCAGTAAAGCAAACTGAGTGTTAGACCTCAAATGATAGTTTCTCTTTAACATGCGCCGTTTCTAGAAAGACAGAAAGAGAGAGAGCGAGAAAGGGAAGACAGAATGAAAAACGGACCAACAAACACGTGAAAGCGAGAAAATGATTAAACCAAGTTTGTATGAACCGAAATTATTTTCTAATAAAACCGAACAAATAAATAAAAAGTGGCTCAGCTTGTAGGACACACCTGCGGCAGTACAAGCGGCGCCTGTTAAAGAGAAACTATCATTTGAGATCTAACTCTCAGTTTGCTTTACTGTATTAAATGACGAAGACGAAAAGAAAGAAAGAAAGAAAGAGAGAGAGAGAGAGAGCCCTTTCTCGCTCTCTCGCTCTCTCTTTCTTTCCGTCTTCGTTATTTAATCCAGTAAAGCAAACTGAAAGTTAGACCTCAAATGATAGTTTCTCTTTAACACGCGCCGCTTGTAGAAAGACAGAAAGAGAGAGAGAGAAATTACTTTCTAATAAGATCGATCAAATAAAAAAAGTGGCGCAGTTTGTAGGACACAATCTCTGGAAGTACAAGCGGCGCGTGTTAAAGAGAAATCAATTGAGGTCTAACTCTCAGTTTATTTTACTGAATTAAATAACAAAGAGAACGAGAAACAGAAAGAGAGAGAGAAAGAGAAAAGACAGAATGAAAGACGGAAGCGAGAAAAGGATTAAAATATTTTGTATAGCAAGTTTGTATGAACTGAAATCACTTTGTAAGTAATAAAATCGATCAAATAAAAAAAAATGGCTCAGCTTGTAGGATACCCTTCCCTCGGTAATTTCTGTAGAGGTTTCACAACTTATTTTCTCAGATCAATGAGAGGTTTTAACAATTAAGCCTCTAATATGTTTATCGTCCTTTTCAAGTTAAGTTAGTTGGATGCGAGTGTACCTACATAATTTCTTGAATTGGAAGTCGTCGCACAGCTTCCCGAAGCGTCCCGGCGCCACGCACGTATGTCGACACGCTCGGCGATAAATTTGATTAAAAAAAACTATAAGCCTTGCATCTGTTTGAGTGTCACTTGTTCCGCGAGCAATTTTTTTTACGGGGCGGCACAGTGTGCGAACAGATTTATTAGGAATATCCATCCGCATATGTTCCACGCAAATAATCACAATCTGCTTTTGTTTATTGTGTACTCCCTCTCGCTCTCTATCTCCTGCTCTTTCTATTTTTGTCCCGCGCCGAAATATTTGTAGGTCTTTAAACGAAATGGGAATTACTGGAAGTCTGCAGGTATAACTAAAGTGAGGATTGAGGCCAAATCATTTTTTAGTCTCTTTTTTGTCTTTTTTTTTCTGTGAATGGATTCAAACATGTAAGAAGTACGTGATTGATTTTTCTTAAGGTTCGCAGCGAAGCAAAAAAAAATATTCAGGTGCAATACCACACCGCCGTAAAAGAAATAACTGAGGTATAATTCGATAGCGATCGTGCGGGGGCGCGCAGGTGTATGTAATCCGGCCAGGTGTTCGCGCCCACACCTACCCCGCCGCAATTCAGGCGTTCAACCCCTGCAACAGATCCGCCCCGTCGGGCTGCGACCACCTGAACCTTTAAACCGAATTCCCCATACACAGCGACGTCGTCGTCGGCGTCGTCCTGAATATCTTCATTTGTCTTTGATGGATTATCCCGCCGCCCGTCGATGACTGCGCTCGCTCGTGCTCTATCGTTGCGCTGCGATTGTCGTCGCTCCTCTTCATCAATTACACACCTGTCTTCGTAGGATTTAAAAATCGACGCCGAAAAGGGATCGCTCCGGAGTTTGAAGGAGTTTCAATCGCGCGCTCATCGATTACGAGCAGTAAACAGCGTCGGAAAATCGGGAAATATTCCTCGAAATGCAAGTTTACGAAACATTTAAATTTGGGGGCAAATAAAGAGCCACAATTTACTTAGACGTTAGACCCTCAGTTCAATTATAATTCCCCTCCAATAATCTCAGAAGAATCAAATGCATTTGGCCTTAGAGCCTCTAACTCTACACCAGTCCGAACAAAACGACCTCTGTGTTTGCCTCCTGCGAGAAATTAGACCCTCAGTACAATTATAATTCCCTTCCAACAATCTCAGATGAATCAAATGCGTTTGACTTTCTAACTGGAGCCTCTAACTCTACACCAGTCCGAACAAAACGATCTCTGTATTTGCCTGCTGCGAGGAATTAGACCCTCAGTTCAACTATAATTCCCCTCCAACAATTTCAGATGAATCAAATGCGTTTGACTTTCTAACTGGAGCCTCTAACTCTACACCAGTCCGAACAAAACGACCTCTGTGTTTGCCTGGTGCGAGAAAGTAGACCCTCAGTTCAATTATGATTCCCTTCCAACAATCTCAGATGAATCAAATGCGTTTGACTTTCTAACTGGAGCCTCTAACTCTACACCAGTCCGAACAAAACGACCTCTGTGTTTGCCTGGTGCGAGAAAGTAGACCCTCAGTTCAATTATGATTCCCTTCCAACAATCTCAGATGAATCAAATGCGTTTGACTTTCTAACTGGAGCCTCTAACTCTACACCAGTCCGAACAAAACGACCTCTGTGTTTGCCTGCTGCGAGAAAGTAGACCCTCAGTTCAACTATAATTCCCCTCCAACAATCTCAGATGAATCAAATGCGTTTGACTTTCTAACTGGAGCCTCTAACTCTACACCAGTCCGAACAAAACGACCTCTGTGTTTGCCTGGTGCGAGAAAGTAGACCCTCAGTTCAATTATGATTCCCTTCCAACAATCTCAGATGAATCAAATGCGTTTGACTTTCTAACTGGAGCCTCTAACTCTACACCAGTCCGAACAAAACGACCTCTGTGTTTGCCTGCTGCGAGAAAGTAGACCCTCAGTTCAACTATAATTCCCCTCCAACAATCTCAGATGAATCAAATGCGTTTGACTTTCTAACTGGAGCCTCTAACTCTACACCAGTCCGAACAAAACGACCTCTGTGTTTGCCTGCTGCGAGAAAGTAGACCCTCAGTTCAACTATAATTCCCCTCCAACAATCTCAGATGAATCAAATGCGTTTGACTTTCTAACTGGAGCCTCTAACTCTACACCAGTCCGAACAAAACGACCTCTGTGTTTGCCTGCTGCGAGAAAGTAGACCCTCAGTTCAATTATGATTCCCTTCCAACAATCTCAGATGAATCAAATGCGTTTGACTTTCTAACTGGAGCCTCTAACTCTACACCAGTCCGAACAAAACGACCTCTGTGTTTGTCTGCTGCGAGAAAGTAGACCCTCAGTTCAAATATAATTCCCCTCCAACAATCTCAGATGAATCAAATGCGTTTGACTTTCTAACTGGAGCCTCTAACTCTACACCAGTCCGAACAAAACGACCTCTGTGTTTGCCTGCTGCGAGAAAGTAGACCCTCAGTTCAATTATAATTCCCCTCCAACAATCTCAGATGAATCAAATGCGTTTGACTATCTAACAGGAGTCTCTAACTCTACACCAGTCCGAACAAAACGATCTCTGTGTTTGCCTGCTGCGAGAAATTAGACCCTCAGTTCAATCCCCCCCGGTAGAGTTCGTACTCATTTCTAACGAGTCGTTGCAATTTACGATGTAAATCGACTTTACATTCGGAGCCTCTAGCTTCTCAGTTCATCAAACCGATCATTGCAGTTGACTAGTGCTATGTTAGACCCTCAGTTTCAGTTTCCCTTCTATCGAACCCACAATCAGCACGAAACAAATGAAAACTCCGTGTTTCTAGTTTGTATTGAGAGCCTCTATTTGTGCAATAGTAGTCTAATGAGAGCCTCTATTTGTGCAGTAGCAGTCTATTGAAACGTCCTCTGCGTTTGCTTGGCGTATGAGATTAGACTCTCAGTTTAATCCCCCGGGTTAGATTTGGTATTCACTCTTATTGAGAGTTCGGTGCAATCAACGATGTGAACCGACTTTTCACTCGGAGCCTCCAGCTTCTCAATTCACCAAACCAATCATTGCAGTTGACCAGTGCGATGCTAGACCCCCAGTTTGTTTCCCTTCTATCGAATCCACAATCAGGAAGAAGCAAACGCGAGTTGCGAGCTTCTGGTTTGCACTCATAGTCCCTACTTGTGCAGTAGTAGTCTATTAAAACGCCCTCTGGGTTTGCCTGGTGTGTGAGATTAGACCCTCAGTTTAATCCCCCCTAGTTACACTTGGTATTTATTCTTGACTGTCCACTGCAATCAACGATGCGAACCAACCGTCTCTAGCGGAGCCTCTAGCTTCCCAATTCATCAAATCAATCATTGCAGTTGACTAGTGCGATGTTAGACCCTCAGTTTGTTCCCTTCTATCGAACCTACGATCAAAAAGAAACAAACGCGAGTTGCGAACTTCTGGTTTGCATTCGCAGTCTCTACTCATACAGTAGTAGTCTATTAAAATGCCCTCTGCGTTTGCCTGGTGTCTGTGAGATTAGACCCTCAGTTTAATCCCCCCTAGTTACACTTGGTATTTATTCTTGAGACAGTCCACTGCAATCAATGATGTGAACCAACCGTTTCTAGCGGAGCATCTAGCTTCCCAATTCGTCAAACCAATCATTGCAGTTGACTAGTGCGATGTTAGACCCTCAGTTTGTTCCCTTCTATCGAACCCATGGTCAAAAAGAAACAAACGCGAGTTCCGCGCTTCTGGTTTGCTTTCACAGCCGCCTCTATTTTTGCATGAGTCTATTAAAAGGACCTCTACGTTTGCTTGGTGTGTGAGATCAGACCCTTAGTTAAATCCCCCCCCCCCCTAAGTTAAACTTACTACCCATTCTTTTTGAGAGTCCGGTTCAATCAATGATGTGAACCAACCAACTTTTCACTCGCAGCCTCTGGCTTCTTAGTTCGTAGAAACCAATCATTGCAGTGTAATAGTACGATGTTAGACCCTCAGTTTGTTTCCCTCCTATCGAAACTGCAATAAGGAAGAAAGACACGCGAGTTGCGTGCTTCTGGTTTGCATTCACAGTCTCTACTTGTGCAAGTAGTAGTCTATTAAACGCCCTCTGCGTTTGCTTGGTGTATGAGATTAGACTCTCAGTTTAAGCCTCCGAGTTAGACTTGGTACTCACTCTTATGGAGGCTTCGGTGCAATCAACCATATGAACAGACTTTTCACTCGGAGCCTCCAAGCTTTCAGTTCATCTAACCAATCATAGCAGTTGACCAGTAGTGCGATGTTAGACCCTCAGTTTGTTTCCCTTCTATCGAATCCACAATCAGAAAGAAACAAACGGTGATTTGCGTGCTTCTGGTTTCCATTCAGTCTCTATTTGTGCAGCAGTAGTCTATGAAAACGACCTCTGCGTTTGCCTGGTTTGTAAGATTAGACCCTCAGTTTAATCCCCCCAGTTAGACTTGGTACTCATTCTTATTGAGAGTCCGATGCAATCAACGATGTGAACCAACCGACTGTTCATTCGGAGCCTTTCGCTTCTTAGTTCGTCAAATTAATCAATGCAGTTGACTTGTGTGATATTAGACCCTCAGTTTATTTCCTCAACAAGATTGTTAGACCCTTATTTAGTAGACTTGATGCCCATTTTCAGCGAATTCCGCGAAATCGAAAGACGGGTCGAATTTGAACCGACGCGACATCTAGTTGAAAGTCTGTAGTTGAGTTTAGTCTTCAAATAGACGCGTTGCTAATTTTTTTTTCGGCGCCAAATTCAAACGTGAATTGAACTTTATTTTATTTTCTGTTGGCTACGTATTGGGGAATAAAACAAATGTCAGTTGTAAGATTCGAAAATCAGTTTTGAGGATGGAAAGCGTGAATTTGATTAATTGACAAAATTAAAAAAAAATGAGAACGTCAATTATTACAGTCTATTTGGTGATTCATGCGTATACAGAAAGACAGATGGCGCTGCTAGCAATAACAAAATGAATTGTAAATTTCCGGCGGCAAATTCAAACGTGAATTAAACTATTCGACGAACGATCGAACTCGAACACTTCCGACGTTCTCATTTTTGTTGCTTTTATCACCGAGACGTATTTTTATAGTCACCCTGTACCTTCTCAGTATTTTATTTCCCCCTTCCAATCGTTTGCTTTTAATGCTCGCCCTCAGTACGCATTTTAATCCCCCCCCTCTTAATCACAAATGAAAAACACGCAGATTGGACACTACAACGTAAGGTCGGCCTCTTTGATATTGTGAGCTCATCTGAATGACCTTGAAACCTGACGCACCTTGCACTTTTCCACAAACAGATGGCGCCAGAATAATTTTTCACCGCCGAATTCAAATGTTTCTCATAAATTGTAACCTTGTCTCGATATTTTACATTCCAGAGATTAAAAGAACTTGAAAGTTGAGTCGAAACTCAGTGCGGGGCGGGCCTCTTTAGTGTTGTACACTCATATTAATGACCTTGAACCGAACTCGAACACACGCACCCTGTTTGTCTTCCTTGATCAACAACCCCTTGCTACGAATATAAATGATTTAAGTGACAGCGAAGCGAGCGTCGGGGTCCTATCTGCGTCTTTTTTTAATCTGTGCGCTCCGTGAATTCTCAACGAAACAAATGCGTAAATCCAACCAAATCAATTGTTTCTTGTTTAATTTTAACCGATAAGGGCAATGCGTAAAGTGATTTCAACCAAGCCGTGATTGCTTTTTAATTTCAACTAACAACGGCGTTGCCTCTTTCCACGGATAGATGGCGCTAAGAAAAAATCTAATTACGGCGCTGAATTCAAACGTTTCACTCGGAAATAAGTAAATTAAATCTCGTATACAAAACGCATCCTGTATGAGCTGGAGGGCGCTTGCTTCTAGATTTCTTGATTGGCTCTTTTAATAATCGCCTTTTTTTATTGCGCAGACGTATTTTTAGACACAGCCTGTAGGTTCTCGGTATTTTATTCTGCTCGTGTTTGACGTTTTTTTTTTAGAAGCGCCTTGTATTTTATTTGCCGATTTTAACCACAGATTAAAAACACGCAGATAGGACACTGAAGCAAAAAATATTAAAAATGTGATGGCGTTAGACGCGTGTTTTTCGGCGCACGTGCGCGTTTCTTTTATTATTAATAATTGTTGTGAAAGTTGTTTTTTTTTTGTTGCAAATATAATTAAAACGTCAGGGGAAACCCCCAATTGTGATTTTCTATTAATTTCAAGACATCTCATGAAGGTATAAGGGTTTTGTAAATATAATTACAACGTCAGGGGAACAGGGGAACCCCTAATTGAATTTTGTATTAATTTCGAGCATCTCGTGAAAGTACGAGCGATTGGTAATTTGCTGTCTTAAGTAACCATGATTTGCTGTCGTAAGTAGCCGTGATTTGACTAGTTATTTATAATCATAATAAGAATATGAAATAAGGATAGAAAAACATTTCTTACTTTTCTTACCCTCGATTGATTCTTTTATTAATTTCAAAACAACTCGTGAAGGTACCAACGGTTAGTGATTTGCTGTCTTAAGTAGCCCCGATTTGCTGTCTTAAGTAGCCGTGATTTGAACAGTTATTCATAATCATAATAAAAATATGGAATGAAGAGAGAGAAAATTTCTTACCTTACTTCCCCTCACTCCCTTTACTTGATTTTCTTATTAATTTCAAGACATCTCATGATGGTATGAGGATTTTATAAATATAATTACAACGTCAAGGGAAACCCCCAAATGAATTTTGTATTAATTTCGAGACATCTCGTGAAAGTACGAGCGATTAGTAATTTGCTGTCTTAAGTAACCATGATTTGCTGTCTTAAGTAGCCGTGATTTGACTAGTTATTTATAATCCCAATGAAAATATGAAATGAGGATAGAAAAACATTTCTTACTTTTCTTACCCTCGATTGATTCTTTTATTAATTTCAAAACATCTCATGAAGGTACGAGCGATTAGTGATTTGCTGTCTTAAGTAGTCCCGATTTGCTGTCTTAAGTAGCCGTGATTTGAAGAGTTATTCGTAATTATAAAAAAAAATTGGAAGGACAAGAGAGAAGATTTCCAACTTTTCTTACACCCAATTGATTTTTTATTAATTGGAAGACATCTCATGAAGGTATAAGGGTTTTGTAAATATAATTACAACGTCAGGGCAAACCCCTAATTGAATTTTGTATTAATTTCGAGACATCTCGTGAAAGTACGAGCGATTAGTAATTTCCTGTCTTAAGTAACCATGATTTGCTGTCTTAAGCAGCCGTGATTTGACTAGTTATTTATAATCATAATAAGAATATGAAATAAGGATAGAAAAACATTTCTTACTTTTCTTACCCTCGATTGATTCTTTTATTAATTTCAAAACATCTCATGAAGGTACGAGCGATTAGTGATTTGCTGTCTTAAGTAGCCCCGATTTGCTGCCTTAAGTAGCCGTGATTTGAACAGTTATTCATAATCATAATAAAAATATGGAACGCAGAGAGAGAAAATTTCTTACCTTACTTCCCCTCACTTGATCTTTTTATTAATTTCAAAACATATCTTGAAGGATGAGGGTTTTGTAAATATAATTACGTCAGGAGAAACCCCCAATTGAATTTTGTATTAATTTCAAGACATCTCGTGAAAGTACGAGCGATTAATAATTTGCTGTCTTAAGTAACCATGATTTGCTGTCTTAAGTAGCCGTGATTTCAAGCCATCGCATGGAGGTAGGGGGCGATTAATGATTTGCTGTCTTAAGTAGCCGCGATTTGCTGTCTTAAGTGGCCGTGATTTGAATAGTCACTCATAATCCTAATAAGAATATGGAATGAGGACGGAAAAATGTCTTACCTTTTTCATTCGTTTCTTGTTTTTACCTCGCGGCAGAACAGGCGAGCGTATCTTCGTGGTGACGATGACGATGATGAGTACGACGAAGACAGACAGGTATCACATCATATTAAAGTAGAAAATAAAATTGAAAACTTAACAGAAAAAAACAAAAAGATCACAAGTGGTTCGCTGGTAACTGAGGGGGGTAATAAATAAACGAACGGTTTGACTAGAGATGGGGGTGTTGTTAATACAGCGGAACGAATGCCGTGCACATGCAGAGGCGTCTTGCGGATGGCGGTAGACGCGTCCCGTTCCGTCGCAAGATTGGAACTGCATGCGCCGAAAACTCGCGCCACGCTTTCCGCGACGCGTCGCCGTTACGCAATAGAGCGTCGTGGAGCTTTTCGTAAGTGCGAAGCTCGCGCGTTCCGCGAGGCATGCGCGCGCCGGGCGCCGCGACGCTTCCGGAAAACTTGCCGCCCGTCCGTTCCGTCGTTAATTATGCATGTCCGGCGAACCTGGTACAGGTGTTCGGCGTGCTTTATTGCTTTTTAATTGTGTGGCTTTATTAATTGATAGAAATGTGAAATGTAGGCGGGGTCGAGGCGAGCGACGCGTCGCGACGCCTACGTCCCTTCTGCATAGAATGGGAATAGAAATGAGAACGGGAATGGAAATAATTACGACGACGAAGCAGCATAGAAGGCACAGACGAAAACCTGAAACTAAAAAGAACTGTTATTACTTGCTACGTGGAAACAAATGAAAACATTTTTGATGACAATCGAATTGGAAAAATAAATAAAATTTTCGAAGAAATGATTACTTCATTTCTGAAAAAAAATCATAATAATAATAAAAAAAAACTAATGTGAAAATGTAAGGTTATGTTATGGTTGTCAGATTTCTTGCAAGCAATGTCACCAACTTTCCGACAAAAGTTGTCAAAATGCGCCAATTTTTGGTACACATATCCAAAACAGCAGAACAAATTTAAAAAAATTGAACTTGCCCAAAAAGTCAGAAACAAAAGTGATTTAAAAGCAGCAGCAGCAACAAAAGACAGGGCGTGAGGTGAACAACAAAAACAAAGGAAGATCGACAACACCAATTCATAGAAAAACAAAAACTGTAGAAAAGAAACAAAAATGAAACGAAATGCAGTGTGCCAAAATGAAAGATCGCAAATGGGTCACAAAACAAATGAAAAACGACAAACTAAAAACGAGCATCGGAAAGAAAGAAAGAAAGAAGGAAAATGCCTAGTACGAAAGCACAAAATAAACAAAAGAAGTTTGACGACTAAGAAGAACAAAAACCAAATGAATCCCCAGACGAAAAATTTTAAAAAAATCTAGTAGAAAACATTAGATAACTGCAAAAAGGCATCAATAAAAAAAATGTGATAAATCAATTTGATAAAAATAAACAAAAGAGAAATACGACAGCACAAAAAAGTAACTAAAAAGAAGGTACTAAGATGAACAAAAATAAACTGAAAATAGTTTGAAAATAGTAAAATAAACTGAAAAAATAAACTTTGCAAATTGGAAGCAAAACAGAATTGTCAAAAGGAGTCGGAAACAAAAAAAAATACATAGCGGCAAAGGCGTAAAGCACAGAAACAAAAAACAAAAGAAGATCGATTGTTTTAACGGACAAAAAACAAATAAATCTCGAGAAGAAAAAACTACTAGAAAAGAAAAGACAACTGTAAAAAAGCGTAAACCAAGAAAACGTGAAAAGTCAATTAGTTAACAATAAACAAAAGAGAAGTACAAAGTATAAATCGAATAAAAAAAATCGACGGGTTTTTGTTAAAAAAAGAAACTCGTGGGAAACAAAAGAGAATAGTAAAAAGAGTCAAAAACAAAAGAAGAAGAGAAGAAGAAAATGCAGAAGAAGAAGAGAAGAAGAAAATACAGAAGAAGAAGAAAATACAGAAGAAAAAGAGAAGAAGAAACTAGTAGAAAACAAAAGACAACTGTAAAAAAGCGTAAACCAAGAAAATGTGAAAAGTCAATTAGATAACAATAAACAAAAGAGAAGTACAAAGTATAAATCGAATAAAAAAAATCGACGGGTTTTTGTTAAAAAAAAGAAACTCGTGGGAAACAAAAGAGAATAGTAAAAAGAGTCAAAAACAAAAGAAGAAGAGAAGAAGAAAATGCAGAAGAAGAAGAGAAGAAGAAAATACAGAAGAAGAAGAAAATACAGAAGAAAAAGAGAAGAAGAAACTAGTAGAAAACAAAAGACAACTGTAAAAAAGCGTAAACCAAGAAAATGTGAAAAGTCAATTAGATAACAATAAACAAAAGAGAAATACAAAGTAAAAATCGAATAAAAAAATCTACGAGTTTTTGTTAAAAAAAAGAAACTCGTGGAAAACAAAAGAGAACTGTAAAAAAGAGTCAAAAACGAAAGAAGAAGAGAAGAAGAGAATACAGAAGAAGAAGAAGAGAAGAAGAAACTAGTAGAAAACAAAAGACAACTGTAAAAAAGCGTAAACCAAGAAAATGTAAAAAATTAATTAGATAAAAATAAACAAAAGAGAAATACAAAGTATAAAATGAATAAAAAAATCTACGAAAGTTTTTGCAAAGAAAAAGAAACTCGTACGTGTTTATTTATTTATTTAATGTTTTCGCTTTTTTAAGATTCGTTTTTGTTTTCTGTCAGTCTCCGTTTTTTCTTTTTTTCAAAAACTCCTCGACGGAAGGTCACCGAAAATTCTTTTGTTTTTGTTTTTCTTTTTCCGTTCCTATTTCATGGTTCGTCCCTGACTTTCTTTTATTTACTTCTCTTTTGTTTAATTTTGTTGACAATTTTGCCGTATTGATGCAGTTTTCTTTTGTTTTTTTTATGGTCTCGTAAGTGTTTATTATTTTTTACTTAATGTTTTTTTTTCATTTTTTACGATTCGCTTCTGTTTTCTGCCAGTCTCCGTTTTTTTGTTTTTTCAAAAACTCCTCGCCGGAAGATCACGGAAAATTCTTTTGTTTTTGTTTTTGTTTTTTTCTTCTCCTATTCCTCGTTGATATTCTTTTATTTCTTTTTTCTTTTGTTTTATTTTGTTGACAATCTTATCGCATCGATGTACTTTTCTTTTGTTTTTTTAAGGTCTCGTAAGTGTCTATTATTTACTTATTTATTTAATGTTTTTTTTTCAGTTTTTTACAATTCGTTTTTGTTTTCTGCCAGTTTCCGATGTTTCTTCCAACAATTCCTCGGTCGTATGATCACCGGAAATTCTATTGTCTTTTTATTTGTTTCTGTGCACTTTCTTTTATTTACTTTATATTTTTTTTTATTTCTATTATTCGTTGGACTCCGTTGTTCTTTGTTGACTTTCTTTTGTTTCATTCTGTTGACAACTAATTTTTCATATTGCACTGGATCTGTTCATTTGTTGTAGTTTTCTTTTGTTTTTTTTCTTTTTTTTTTGATATTGGAGTCTCATAGTTTATTTATTTAAAAAAAAATCGCTTATTACGATTCGCTTTTGTTTTCTATCAAATTTCGTTTTTTTTTCAAACGCCCTTTTCCGGAAGGTCACCGGAAATCCTTTCGTTTTGTTTTGTTTCTGTTATTCTTTGCATTTCGTCTTACTTCGTAGACTTTCTAATGTTTATTTCTTTTATTTATTTCCATTATTCATTTCACTTCGTTATTCTTTGTTAACTTTCTTTTGTTTCATTTTGTTTTTGTTGACAACTAATTTTTCATATTGCAGGATATCTGTCAATTCATTCGTTGAAGGTTTTTCTTTTGTTTTTTGAATATTAGAATCTCGCAGTTGTTTATTACGATTCCCTTTTGTTTTCTGTCAGCCTTCGACTTTTTTACAAAAGCCCTTCTCCGGAAAATTACCGGAAATTCTTTGGCTTTGTTTTGTTCCTGTTTATTCTTTTCATCTCATTTTGTTGAAACTTGATTTTTCATATTAATTCATTTAACGTAATTTATTTTTACTAATTATCTTGTAATTGTTTCTTTCGGTGAATAAATTGTTCGTTTTTGTTTTCTGTCAGTCTTCGATTATTTTTCCTCAAAAGCTCCTCACCGGAATACCTTTGTTTCTATTTTTCTTTGCATTTCGTCTTCCTTCGTTGACTTTCTTTTGTTTACGTACTGTAATTGTTTCTTTCACTGAATATAAATTTTTCGCTTTCGTTTTCCGTCAGTCTTCAGTCAGTTTCTATTACTTCATTTTGTTGAAAATTTTGTGATATTGACGTGCTTTTCTTTTGTTTTTGTTTTTTTTTTTTTTTGTTTCGTAAGTGTTTGTGATTTATTTATTTAATGTTTATTGCTTTTTTACGATTCGCCTTTGTTTTCTGCCAGTCTTCGTTTTTTTGTTTTTTTCAAAAACTCCTCGCCGGAAGGTCACCGAAAATTATTTTGTTTTTCTTTTTCTGTTTCTGTTTCCATTTCATGGTTCGTCCTTGACTTTCTTTTATTTATTTTTCTTTTGTGTCATTTTGTTGACAATTTTGCCGTGTTGACGCAGTTTCTGTTTATTTTTTTATGGTAATTCTTTGTCGATTTTTTTTGTTTATTTTTTCTTTCCTTTCTCCATTTTGTTGAAATTTAATTTTCTATTGCACCAAATCTATTAATTCTTTTTCTTTTTTTTTAATTGTCCTTTACTGCATATTTTTATTTTCTCTGCGATTCGCTTTTATTTTCTGTCAGCCTTCGATTTTCTTTTTTGTCAAAATTAAATAGAAATGCTTGCGAACGCGTTTCAAGGTCAGAAACAGTTGATAAGCAACAAATGACGATCACAAAAATTTTAAGTTAAAAAATCAATTATTTCTTAATTTTTTACAGCCCTTGAGTTTCTCAGTATTAAACGTCGAAACGGGATTTTTAATATTTTCCTCTCTAAAAAAAAAAAAAATAAAAAAACTGCCTGGAACAAAGTGAGTTGGCAACACTGATGGAGTTGAAATCCGATGGAGAATAATCAATGAAAATCAAAGGCATCAGTAAACAAGAAAGAAACAGCTAAAGGAATAAGTGGCGGAAACCAAAAGAAAATTGCAAGAAGCAACAAAGTGTCCGTAATTAATCGTTGATCGACTACACAAGAAACAAAAAAGAACTAAAGCAAACAATCAATCAGTGTTGCCAAATAGATTTTCGAAAAAGAACATTTAATAGTGTAGGGAGAAACGTCGGCGTCAGTTAAAAAGTGTGATAAACGATAAACACAAAGAAGTACCAAAGTGTTCTCAACACAATTAATCGATGATCGGCAGCAGAAGATACAAAGGAGAACTAAAGCAAACAACTAGGGTTGCCAATAGACTTACCAAAAAGAACATTTAGTATAAAGCCGGACTATGAATTTTGAAAAATTTTGAGAAAACTGTCAGCGTATGAAGAAATATCGGTGTCGATTAAAAAGTATGATAAACCATAAACACAAAGGAGTACCAAAGTGTCCCAACACAATTAATCGACGATCGACAACAGAAAAAGTAAAAAAGAACTAAAGCAAACCACCAGTGTTACCAATAGATTAAGCCGGACTATGAATTTCAAGAAATTTTGAGAA
Source organism: Prosopocoilus inquinatus (assembly GCA_036172665.1). Taxonomy (NCBI): domain Eukaryota; kingdom Metazoa; phylum Arthropoda; class Insecta; order Coleoptera; family Lucanidae; genus Prosopocoilus; species Prosopocoilus inquinatus. The sequence goes on from CM069877.1 coordinate 10,557,891, forward strand.
AGCTGTCAGTGTAGAGAGAAACGTCGGTGTCGATTAAAAAGTGTGATAAACCATGAACCACTTTTTCTTTTCTTTTTTAAGAGGTGGGGGGGGGGGCAGTAATTACTTCTTGTTGTTAGCGAGCATTATTTTACAGGGTGTGTTAATCTCCGGTGCAGTTTACACGAACGCGTTCTGCTCCGGGGGCGGCGTTCGGAGCGTCAGTTTTTGCCAAGGCTCGCGCAGGATCCTTACGAGGAGCGTTGAAGAGCCGCTCTCAGGTCCTGGCGGTGACAGGTGAAAAATCACCTCTTCACACGTGCTCCTGACGTCACACACCTACATATCCGGTTCGCTTCGTTATTTTAATTCAAAACACAAACGCGAACCTCCGTCCCGAACATGCACGTCCGTCCCGTCCCTAAACTATCGCCGGAGCAAGGAATAATAACAAAGCGCAATTGTTTCGTTCACACGATGAAAATCGAAATCATTGTTTGTTAAATGATGTTTCAGTAAAATCCGAGGTTGGTATCAGCTGGTTCGGAAGAATAATATCGATATTTTTTTACGCAAATCATTATTCGTCATAGGACACGAGGATCACATATTAAGAGTCATATTAAGGGTGCAAGGAATAGAATGCAACAAACTAATAAAATAAAACGTGATGTTGGTATCAGCTAGATCGATATTCGATATTTTTTACTCAAAAATAATTTGAAAATTTCTGTTTAAAAAAAAACACCGGTCCTATGAAGCGCTTTGTGGAACACTTTTCCTCCATCAAAAGTTTTTTCTTTTAAGTTTCGTGTAACTATACCTTATTTTTTTAATTCGGAGGAGTATTTTGAAATTTGGAACTTTGCTGTTGGTCAAACGAGCTTCGTCATTAGCCAATTCCGGGCAGCTACCAATGACAAGGCTCGTTTTTAGCGCCACAATTTCAAAGTACTCCTCCGAATTAAAAAATAAGGTATAGGGTATCACTCACTATAAGTCGCAAAAAATTACGCAGAGATGGCGTTGGTGGCCCCCGCGAAAAAGTTCACCAAAATAAATTAAAAAGAAACATGAAACGTCTGCCAATATTTACAAAAAAAAAATAACAATTTTAATGCCAAGTAATGCGTTACGCCCGTAATGTAACTCAAGAAGAAGAAGAAAAGAAAAGACGAAGAAAAAGAAGAGAAATAACAAGAAGAACAAGAACAAGAGAAGATACTACATAGAATTTAATAAGAAGAACAGACACAGATGGTATTGGTATCGTATCTCTTCTTAAGTTTGGTATCGCCTCTTAGAATACATCGTAAAATTAACGCTAGGTGTCGCTGATACCCCCCGCCCCATCACCAAAATGTTTACAAAAAAAAAAGAAAATAACGCCAAGTACACGATGAAAAATCGAAATTAAAGGTTGTTAGATGATCCGAGGTTGGTATCAGCTGGTTCGGAAGAATAATATTGATATTTTTTCCGCAAATCAGTCTTGCGTCACAGGGCTCGAGGATTACATATTAAGAGTCACCTTGACGACCCTGGTGCCAGGAATAGAATGCAAAATAAAACCTACGTTGGTATCAGCTAGCTCGACATTCGATATTTTTTACTCAAATAAAAAATAATTTTAAAATTTCTTTAATTTTTTTGAAAATTTAAAAAAAACACCGGTCCTAAGAAGCGTTTTGTGGAACACCTTTCCTCCTTCAAAAGTTTTTTCTTTCAAGTTTCATATAAGTAGGGTATCACTCACTATAAGTCGCAAACATTTACGCAGAGATGGCGTTGATGGCCCCCGTGAAAAAGTTCACCAAAATGAATTAAAAAGAAACCATGCAACGCCTGCCAATATTTACAAAAAAAAAGATAACAATAATGCCAAGTAACGCGTTACGCCGTTAATGTAACTCGAGAAGAAGAAGAAGAGAAAAAAAGAAGAAGAAGAGGAGAAAAAGAAGAAGAAGAAGAAGATAAATAACAAGAACAAGAACAATAGAAGATACTACATAGAAAGTAATAAGAAGAACAGACACAGACGGTGTCGATATTGTATCTCTTCTTAAGTTTGGTGTCGCCTGTTAGATATATCGTCGAAAAATTAACGCTAGATGGCGCTGATGTCCTGCTCCCCCCCCCCGCGAAAATATTCATGATAATAAATTAAAAAGAAACCATCAGACAAATGCCAATATTTACAAAAAAATTAAAAAATAAATCCAAGTACGTCGCTCTTTAACTCTTTAACTCCAGTAGAAAAAAAACAGAAGAAGAAGAAGAATAAGACAATATAAGACAAAGACAAAAGAGAAGAACAAGAAAAAAGAAGGTACTACAATGTAATAAGAAGAACAGACATAGACGGTATCGTATCTCTGCTTAATTCGAGATCATCTCTCAGAAAATATCGTAAAAATAACACCAGATGGCGTTGGTGGCCCCCGAAATAAAAGTACGTAGTTGTACTAAATTAAAAAGAAAGTACGAAACACTTGCCCATACTGAAAACAAAAAACGTGTGAATGTCGTAATCATATTTTTATTTTCTTGTATCTATCGCTTTTGTAATTTTATTTATTTAATTTTTTAATTCTTTTTTAATAATACTAATAGTTTTTCTTTTCTCTTGAACAAGAATTATATTTTTGCTTTTTACGAGTCCCTTTTGTTTTCTATCAGCTCTTGATTTTTTTTTGTCCTAAGTCCTCGCCGGAAAATCATCGGATTTTTTTGTTTTGTTTTGCATTTCGTCGTTCCTTGTTGACTTTTTATTTTGTTAACCACTAATTTTTTATTTTGCACCGGATCTATCAATTACATGTACATAGTTTTCTTTCGTTTTGCTTTTTTGATTTTTTTTTTTTTTGATAATAGTCTCGTAGTTGTTTATTATTTATTTAAAAAAAAATTGTTTTCGTTTATTATGATTCGCTTTTCTTTTCTGTCAGCCTTCGCTTTGTATTCAAAAGGCCTTTTCCGAAAATCACCGGAAATTCTTTTGTCTTTTTTTTGTTCCTGTTGTTCTTAGCCTTTGGTCTTCCTTTGCTGACTTTCTATTGTTTATTTTTTCTTCTTTTTATTTCTATTATTCGTTGCACTTCGTAGTTCTTTGTTGACCTTCTTTTGTTTCATTCTGTTGACAACTAATTTTTCATATTGCACCGGATCTATCAGTTCATTTGTTGTAGTTTTCTTTTGTTTTTTTGGATATTGGAGTCTCCTAGTTTATTATTTATTTAAAAAAAAAATCGCTTACTACGATTCGCTTTTATTTTCTGTCAGCCTTCGATTTTTTTTTGTCAAGGGCTCCTACTTTTTGTTAGTCTCGTAACTGTTTGTTTGTTTTATTGAACATTTTTTGAATTTTGTATGATTCGCTTTTTTCCGCCGGGCTTCGATTTTTTTTTCAAAAATGCTGAAAAGTCATAATCACAAATTCTTTTGTTTTTTTCTTTTTCTTTCTTTGTTGATTTTTTCTTTTTTTGTTTCTCTGTTGCTGAATTCTGTTTTTTTTTTCTGTTTAATTTTGTTGAACCAATTATATTTGTTAATTTATTAATTTATTTTTGTCGGCCAGAAAGTCACGCGAAATTCTTTTGTTTTTTTTTTGTAGTCATTATTTTTTTCATTTCTTCTCGTTTTCATTTAATTAATTAATTTAATTAATTATTTTCGCTTTGTATAATATACAGGTTGTTCACAAAACACGCGGCCAAAAGTGTTGGGAAGATCCAGTGCGCCAAGGAAGTTCCAATTAACGTGTTTGAGAAAATGTTGAATTTAAAAGTTACTAAGGAAAAAGTAAAAATTCTTGCTTTTCCTAACCAGCGACTTTAAAGCGGACGCAATAGACTAATGCGAACATTGGATTTAATTCAAAAACTACGAAAATCTTTAATACGGTGACTAAAGAAGGCTGTATTCCCTCAACTAACCGTTTTATTTTATTTGCCTTATAACTTTTTAATTGGGCATTTTCGCATACATGTTCATTGGAACTTTTTTAACATACAGGGCCCCCTCAACATGCTAACGAAATTTGGCCGCATATTTTGTGAACACCCTATATATTATGTACAAGGTTATTCGGGAGTATGTTTAGCGTACGCGGTGGAAGAGTAACACGTATCATTCCAAACGATTTTTAAGACACTTTAATTGCATGTTGGTCATTTATACTTATACAATTATTGGGAAAGTTAATCGATACGTATCGATGATTCATTGACTGCCAATTCATACGATTGTAACTTGTTTTTTTTTCTGATGCCGCTTAGGTAATCAATATTATTTATTTTACATTTGCAAAAAAGGTTTTATTTAGATATTCTGGAGCGTTCTGCGAAATGACGTCGCGCGTGTTTATTAAAACTGACGTGGTTGATTGAAAATATAAAACCTGAACAGTCATCAAAGTTAAGCGGGCCACACAGGGCCCGGCAAAGAGGAGGCGAGGAGTGTGTGCTGCGTTTGAAGGCAACAGTGGACGGCCATATTGGAAAACAAATTGCACGCGCTGCTGCTGACAGCCGCTAGATGTCTCAAAGAGCGGACTCACAAAGCGCTGCTGCGTCTGACAACTTCAACAACTTCGAGCTTCGTTTGTTCGCAGCAGAAAAACAACTGTTCGCCGGATTATGCTCCAGATTGAAAATCTAAAACGTTATATTGAATTTATTTTAGTTCTCCAAGTTTCTCGGCGGCGGCGGTGTGACGGCGGCGAGTTTATTTTGTTTGATACAGTTTTAAACAGGTAGCTCCTGCCGCCGCCGAAGCGGTGTGCGCAAAAAATTAATTAAACTTTCTTAACTGAATAAAACATGACGAGGAGAATACTAGATATAATTTACTTGCGTCGTATTAGTTCTTTTTTTTCTTCCTTCTCGGCGCTGTCAAAAGCACACACTCCCGTAATTACACATCAAGAAACTGTTTCCTTATTGATGATCGCACTCTCAAAGAAACTCCGAGTTTGTTAAACAAAGCGAAACCGAGAGATGAATTTTGTGCAGAAAAACTTAATTAAAAACGCACGCGAAAAAAAAGTTACGTTTTAATATTGTTTCATTCTTGGTTTTTTGTATACAGGGTGAATGGGGTGGAACGGCCCAAACTTCACGAACGTATTGCACACGTAAAAATAAGTAAAAAAAACTCAAAAGTGTTGTCATGCGATTTTCTTTTGTTTTCAAATTATAGCGCCATTACAAAAAAAATCGCATAACATTCAAGTTTTTTTACTTATTTTTACGTGTACAATACATTCCTGAAGTTTGAGCTGTTTATCCTCACTCACCCTGTATAAATATAAGAAGGAAACCGACGGCAATAATTAAAACAAAAAAGAAATAAGTTCGGCAACGCTCTGTATAACTAATTGAATGTGCTCCAAAACTAAGTTTATTATACTGGAAAAATGAATTATACAGGGTGCCTCGTGCTACAGGCAATTAATTACTCCTACGCTACAATAAAAATACCCAAAAATAATTTTCTTTCAACTAAAATTGTTACGTTATAAAACAGGGTGCCTCGTACTAGACGTGTTTATACAGGGTGTTCCCTGATACAATCGACAAACTTACACCATGCGTTCTGGAGGTGATTCTGAACAAAAAAGTTCCTGTACAGTTTTGGGTCAATTATTTTTCATTCTTGATTTACCGACAAAATAAAAAATTAGTATTTAATCATGAAACAGCATTCATTTCTTTTTCCTATTATTTTTTTTGCCGATATCTGAAGAACGGAAAAGAATTGACCTAAACTGACCAAAACTATGCGTCGTTAAAGTCATTATACTGTGAAGATGAATTATACAGGGTGCCTCGTGCTACAAGCAATTAATTACTCCTACGCTACAATAAAAATACACAAAAATAATTTTCTTTCAACTAAATGTATTGTTATAATACACGGTGTCTCGTACTGGAGGTGTTTATACAGGGTGTTCTCTGATGTAATCGACAAACTTACACCATGCGTTCTGGAGATGATTCTGAACAAAAAAGTTTCTATACACTTTAGGTCAATTCTCTTGCGTTCGTGAGATATCGACAAAAGAAAAAAAAACGCACGTGAAAAAAAGGTGTATTTAATCATTAAAAAAACAGCATTTCTTTCGTTTTTTTTTTTCATTTTTTCTTCTTTTGTCAATATCTCAAGAACGGAAAATATTTGACTTAAACTGACCAAAACTATGCGTCGTTAAAGTCATTATACTGTGAAGATGAATTATACAGGATGTCTCGTGCTACAGGCAATTAGTTACTCCTACGCTACAATAAAAATACATAAAAATAATTTTCTTTCAACTAAATGTGTTACGTTATAATACAGGGTGTCTCGTACTGGAGGTGTTTATACAGGGTGTTCTCTGCTATAATCGACAAACTTACACCATGCGTTCTGGAGGTGATTCTGAACAACAAAGTTCCTATACACTTTAAGTCGATTCTTTTCCGTTCGTGACATATCGACAAAAGAAAAATTGTACGAGAAAAAAATGAGTATTTAATCATGAAATAGCATTTCTTTATTTTCTTCTTTTCATTTCTTTTTCTTTTATCGATATCTCAAGAACGAAAAGGAATTGACCTAAAATGTATATCAAGTTTTTTTGTTCAGAATCACCCCCTAGAACACATGGTGTAAATTTGTTGCTTACCTCAGGGAACACCCTGTATAATAATTTAACGACTCACCGCCTTGGAACACATTCATTTAATTATGCAGAACGTTGCCGAACTTGTTTCTTTTTTTTAAGTTATTGCAGTCGATTTCTTCATTACATAAACCAAGAATTAGAAACTTAAAACGTTAAAAAGTTTTTTTCTTGTGTCCGTTTTAATGCAGTTTATGCATAAAACTCAGAAAAAAAGTGTCTGTAATATATTTAATCGTGAAATTGCATTTCCTTCTTTTTTCTTTTCATTTTTGCTTTTGTCGATATCTCAAGATCGAAAGCGAATTGACCTAAAGTGTATATGAAGTCTTTTGTTCAAAATCACCTATAGAACACAGGGTGTTCAGGTAATTATACAGAACGTCGCCGAACTTGTTTCGTTTTTTTAAATTATTGCCGTCGATTTCCTCATTACATAAACGAAGAATGTTAATAAGTTGCCGTAACAATATTAATTAAAACGTTAGGTTTTCGTTTTTTTTGGGTGGGTTTTCGATGAAGTTTTTGCATGAAATAATTCAGAAAAAAATGTGTGTCGGTAATGTATTCAATCATGAAATAGCATTTTTTCTTTTGTCAATATCTCAAAGACGAAAAGGAATTGACATAAACTGTACATGAAGTTTTTCGTTCAGAATCATCTCGAGAACACGTGGTGTAAGTTTGTCAGTTACTTCGGGGAACACCCTGTATCAAGCGCTGTCAAATCTGAGTGTTTAATACATTCTTCATACACAATGAGCCAAATTTAGTAGCATCCTGTACAATTATGATTTAAACAAGTGGGCGTGGTTACTATTAAGGGAAGTAAACGCCCACGTTTAAATTCTCGTTGAAGATTTTTTTTACAATCCAAATCAAATCAACTAAGCCACCGTTCCTGCAAACAGATCTGAGTCATTTACATAACAATAGATTCCTTGTTTGATTTAAATTTAGTAACACACTATACAATTATTACAATTACACAAGTGGGCGTGGTTACTCTTAAGATCACTAAACGCCTACATTTAAATTCTGGTTTTTCATTGGAACGAAGATAAGAGAGACGTGACACGCCCCCTTTAAATTGGCTGAAGGTTTGCCCATCTGTCGCCAATGAGTGTACGCCGTTGTTTCTCAAAATGTTTTGTCAAAATCGTCGTTTTAGTAAAAAAAAAGAAACGCTATTGAGTAATGTCGTGTGGGCGGAGCAAGTTATGTTGTAAATAAACGGTGAACGGGACACGCCCACAAGTTGTACTCTCGCAAAAATTGGCGGTGTGGGCGGGGCTTCCTTCACGAATCGCATTCTATCTTGCATTCGTCAATGAGTGTTGCGCAAAATACTTTAAAAAAAAATCAGTGTTTTGGTTGAATAAAAAATGGAAGGCTTAAGTGGGCGGAGCTGATACTATGGTTGGGCGGGGCAAGTGTTCGACTTTACTGTTACAATTTAAACTAAAGCGAAAAAAACTTAATTTTTAAAATTATTAGTTTTTTTTAGACGTTTTAATTAAAAAAAATTAAAACCTGTATAGGGTATTACCGAACTGAAGTCATTTATAGAACTGCGGATATGTATAGTTAAGAAAAAATCTCTCGCAAACACCCAAATTTTTTTTAAATATTTCCCTCAAAACAAGTATGTTTGTACAGGGTGTTACTTAATTCATATCCATATAAAATAGCGACATCTTACTATCGCTTTTTGACCTAACATTGCAGTAGGATAGACAAACTGAAGCGGGATTTGCTCCTAATGAGTCCCCCATGCAAGGCGGCCATGCTTGCTGTCAAAGCATAATGAAAGAATTTAGAAAAATTTTGTGCAAATCGTTTTTGATTGCAGTGAGAACCTCGAGCAGCCTCTGGACAGCTGTTTCAGCCCTGCTTGGGGCTTCTTCAGCAGAAACGTAGCTTGACATTCCCACTGCAGACCAAAAACGACTTGCCCAATTTATTCGCAAATGCGATGTAAGAATGATAAACATATAAAATAGCGACATCTTACTATCGCTTTTTGACCTAACATTGCAGTAGGATAGACAAACTGAAGCGGGATTTCTTTCATTATGCTTTGACAGCAAGCATGGCCGCCTTGCATGGGGGACTCATTAGGAGCAAATCCCGCTTCAGTTTGTCTATCCTACTGCAATGTTAGGTCAAAAAGCGATAGTAAGATGTCGCTATTTTATATGTTTATCATTCTTACATCGCATTTGCGAATAAATTGGGCAAGTCGTTTTTGGTCTGCAGTGGGAATGTCAAGCTACGTTTCTGCTGAAGAAGCCCCAAGCAGGGCTGAAACAGCTGTCCAGAGGCTGCTCGAGGTTCTCACTGCAATCAAAAACGATTTGCACAAAATTTTTCTTAATTCATATCATTTTCGAAACAGCCGATATTACTGCTACTCAAAATAATTTAAAAAAGAAACTGCAAATTCTTGTTGGTAGTCAACAAAATTAAATTAAAATTTTTCAATTAGAGCAAATAAGTTTAAACAGGGTGTTACCAAAATGATGTCACTTACAAAACCGCCAACGCTACTCGGAAAATAAAAGCTTCCAATTAATTTATTTATATTTGTACCGAAGCAAAAAGCGTCCATTGTACAGGGTGTTATCGAGCTGAACCCTTCTCAAAAAAAAACAATAATAATAAATATTACACACAATCGGACGGGTGTAAATTTGACGTAATTAAGTTGTACAACGTGTTACCGAGCTGAAGCTTTCTCCAAAAAAAAAAAAACTAAATTTTATTTACAATCACACGATTGTAAACATAACGTAATTAACGAAAAAGTTTTGAGATCTTTAATTTTTTAGCTTAAACAAAATCTACAAAGGATGCTACCCAACTCAAGTCATTTATTTTTATTAAAACAATTAGATTCATACACGGTAATACCGAACTGACGTCATTTGTAAAACCGCCCGCATTACTCAGAAAAAATAAGAAATTCTTCTTTTTAAAAAACAAAGCAAAATCGTCTATTGTACAGAGTGTTACACAACTGAAATTAATCAAAGGAGTATAAACTTGATGTAATTAACAAAAAAAAAATAATTTTTAAGTTTTTAATATAAATAAAAATGTATACAGTGCGCCACCCAACTAAAGTCATATAAAACCACAAGTACTACTAAGAAAAATTAAAACATTGCGCCCAACAAAATGTGATTTATAGAAATTGTTTTAATTGCGATAAATATGTTCATACGGGGTGTATCCAAACTTAAGTCACTTATGAAACCGCACAATATTATTCAGATATGATAACAAACTATGTATTATAATTAACAAAATGAAGCTTTATTACATGTAAAGTATATAGGGTGTTATCGAGCTGAAGCTTTTCACAAATCTACAAATATCACATCACGTCAACACAAATTTAATGCAATTAACGAAAAGGCGCTTCAAATTTTTCTGAGTTTATTTAAATTAAAATTTTTAACAAAATGTGTATAGGGTCTTACTGAACTGTTGTCATTTATAAAGCGGCAAATGTTACTAAGGAAGATGCGGCCGGCAAAATAAGACTTTATAAGAATTTATATAAACACTTATTGGCTGTTTTATAATTATAATAGTTACGTTCATTATTAAACAACTTAAGTTTGGTAACACGTTGTATGTACAATTGTATGTATTGTATGTACGATTCGACGATTCCGTTGCTTAGAAACAATGTAGGTACGAAAGCATTGCGCCGAAAATTGTGGTGAAAGTGCATTTTTCTATTGTCAGAAAGTGACGAATGAGTGCTTTGCAACGACTTTAGCTTGAGGAACCCTGTATATTGCATCCCGCTTTTTTATTTCAAGCGGTTCCTCAGAAACTCTGACAACCGCTCAGGTAAAAAATTTAAATGCGTTGCTCTTTTTTGCGTAAATAAATTGAGTGTAATAGTCGATTAGTTTGAGACACCCTGTATGTTATGTCATTCATATTTATTTAATTGTTTTTCAATTTTATTACACGATGTTCAAATTTGATGCAATTGAAGATGATGCAAGAACAGTTAAAAAACTGAACAATCAAACCGATCAATTGTTACCAATTTTTTTTTTTTAACAAATATTGTTACGAAAGTGCGATTTTATCGGCGGTTAGAAAACAATTGCCGACGGGAAAGGAAGGACGAATTTTCAGCGCGGCGTTTTATAAATCTTGACTTTTCTTTTTATGCGGAAAATCTGGGGGCGCAGAACAAACGACGGTCGCACATGTTTCGCAGCTGTTCCCGGGCGCCATCTGTGACGGCAATCCGCACACAAAATATATTAAAAACACATTACCGTGGAATAATTACCGACCTGCGATCAATGTTGTGTTTAGCACGGCACCTATATTCAAATCTGGGCCTTCCTGCTTTAAATAATCACGCCGGGCCCTAATGGCCTCGCTGTTTAGATTTTGTTTTAATTTACCATTAGTAATTAGGCCGCACGTTTTGTCTCGGTGACTTTCTAATCAATAACATAAAATTGCAACGATGATGACAAAATTCGATTACATTATTCATTCACATTATAATTAATTAATCAGAACTCATCAGGGAAAATCAAAAAGGGGAGGAGTCACGGGGACACGCCCACAAGTTTGCGTTCATCCAAAATGGAATGGTGTGGGCGGACCTGTCTTTACGAATCCTATCATGCATTCGGCAATGAGTCTTGCGCAACATACTCAAACAAAATCAATCAGTATCATTTTAGTGAAAAAGGGGAGAGGCCACATGGGCGGAGCTAGTGGCATTATCGGGCGGGGTTAATGTTATCATGAACAAAACGCTAGTTTCCGAATTGTTTTCGTTTTCTTCAAGGAAACAAAATATTTTTTTCATGAGAACGGGACACGTCCACAAGTTTGTGTTCAACCCAAATATTGATGGTGGGGCGGAGCCCGTGATATCATAGGGCGGGGCTAATGTTTTCATAATCAAAACGCCAGTTTCCGAATTCTTTTTTTTTTGTCTTTTCAGGGAAACAAAAGACTTATTTTGCTCAGGTGAATGGGACACGCCGACTGTTAAAACTTTAGTGTGAGCGGGGCTTTTTTACGAATCCTATATTGCATTTGCAAATGAGTCTTGACAATTAAAACTTTGGTGTGGGCGGTGCCGTTTTATGAATCCTATCTTGCAAATGAGTCTTGAGCAACATATTCAAATAAAATCAATCATCAGCATTTTAGCGAGAAAAGTGGTAGGCTACATGGGCGGAGCTAGCGACATTATTGGGCGGGGCTAATGTTATCACGAACAAAACGCTAGTTTCCGAATTGTTTTATTTTTCTTCAAGCAAACAAAATAATTTTGTCATGAGAACAGGACACGCCCGCAAGCTTATGTTCAACCTAAATTTTGATGATGGGGCGGAGCCCGTGATATCATAGGGCGGCGCTAATGTTATCATAAACAAAATGCCAGTTTCCGAATTCTTTTTTTCTTTCTTTTCAGGGAAACAAAAGACTTGTTTTGCTCAGGTGAACGGGACACGCCGACAGTTAAAACTTTGGTGTGTGGGCGGGGCTTTTTTACGAATCCTATATTGCATTTGCAAATGAGTCTTGAGCAACATATTCAAATAAAATCAATTGTCAGCATTTTAGTGAAAAATGTGGGAGGCTACGTGGGCGGAGCTAGTGACATTATTGGGCGGGGCTAATGTTATCATAAACAAAACGCTAGTTTCCGAATTGTTTTCTTTTTCTTCAAGGAAACAAAATAATTTTTTCATGAGAACAGGACACGCCCACAAGTTTGTGCTCAACCTATATTTTGATGGTAGGTCAGAGCCCGTGATATCATAGGGTGGGGCTAATGCTATCACAAACAAAACGTCAATTTACGAATTCCTTTTTTTTTCTTTTCAAGGAAACAAAAGACTTGTTTTGCTTAGGTGAACGAGACACGCCGACAGTTAAAACTTTGGTGTGGGCGGGGTTTTTTACGAATCCTATATTGCATTTGCAAATGAGTCTTGAGCAACATATTCAAATAAAATCAATTGTCAGCATTTTAGTGAAAAAAGTGGGAGGCTACGTGGGCGGAGCTAGTGACATTATTGGGCGGGGCTAATGTTATCATAAACAAAACGCTAGTTTCCGAATTGTTTTCTTTTTCTTCAAGGAAACAAAATAATTTTTTCATGAGAACGGGACACGCCCACAAGTTTGTGTTCAACCTAAATTTTGAAGGTGGGGCGGAGCACGTGATATCATAGGGCGGGGCTAATGTTATCATAAACAAAATACCAGTTTATATATAATTAAAATCATTACAATTACAATTACAGGGTGCTATCGAATCTGAGCTACTAGCATAACGGTTTTCAATTTTCATTGTTAATCACACAACGCCTTGTATAATTAATTCGATTTATTTGATTTTGCGAGTCACGCTTTCAAGTATCTTAAAGAAAGAAAAGGCATTTCGAAGTCGGTGAACATGAATGTCAGCTCTCTTTTTCTAAAAGCGCCATCTGTTGCTTGCTGATTTTCTCGAATAACCAGACGTTTGACAACATAATCGGCGAATCTTGAAATGTACCTCAGCCAGAGAAAAGGGGAAAGCCGAATGAGGAGCTCGTGCCACGGCTGAGGTACATTAAGATTCGCAAAATAATTGATACGGTGTAGCTACGTTTAACGATTTTTCGCCATTTAGGTGATTCTTGGTCAAAATTGGTATAAAAGCTGCGTACGGCAACGCGAACTTTTTCATCAATAATCTCTTAATTACTCTGTTTATTCACTCTTACATAGAGTGAAACGCAGTCGCTCTCCTTCACACTTTTGATCAGAGAGTAAATTGAGCGCATTGCCGAACTGAGCTAAAGTAGCACGGGCCAGGAAACAGGTTCCAATATGTGGCCACATTGATAATTAATTGAACTTTATGGAAGATGGCGCCACGTGTTACAGCAACTGTCAAACTTGTATACAAACATAACCTAGAAAATAGAGGATCGCTGTTGCGATCTCATTCTCAATCAATAACTACGATTACTGAATAAAATGGACGAAAGTAAAAGCACACCGGAAAGCGACTTCAGCATCGAGTGCTTCCAGAACTACACAGCCCCAGAGGTCTTCATACAGGGTCTGGCAGGCATCGTGGATCAGCAAGACGTAGAAAGCATGATACGAGCACAAAAACAAATGTAAGCAGCGAACCCTATACAAAGCCTCCTCGCTCGTGTTACCTCTTAACCGCTCTGCAGGTTACAACGGTTTGAGAAGACCAACGAAATGCTGACTAACTGCAACGCGTTGAGCGCCTCGCGCTTGAAGACCGTCGGGCCCGAGTTCAAGAAACACACGCAGCTGCTGCTCGACACGAAGAAAGACTTGGATTATATCTTCAAGAAAATCCGCGCCATAAAGACGAAGCTCTCCGCTCAGTACCCCGACGCGTTCGCCGAGGCCCTCCGCAGCAGCCTGGCCGAGGAGTGCCAGGAAGACGAGAACTTAAACGAAGAGAAAGAAAAAGCAACGGGCGACGGGGTTAAAGACCCGAAGCCGAGGACCGAAAGCGTCTCTTCGGATTCAGACACACAAAACAATTCCACAGAAACCTAACTTCATTTTAAATAAATCGTTTCTAAACTAAATTTAATTTAATAATTAATATTAATAATAAACTATAATAACGCGTACTTTTCACAGTGGTCTTTGGCTTTCCTCTCGAACTCCTCCTTGTTGTTGATTAATTCCTGCGCGATCTCCGCCATTAAGTAGTCGTCAGGGTTTGGGTGCTCCAGCAACATTCGAATCGCGATCAGGAGGCCTTCGATGGTGTAGGTGGGCTTCCAGCTGCCGCTCGGTGGCATCTTCAGCAAGTCCAGGCAGATCCGGCCGTTGTCGTCGATGTTGGGGTGGTAGACTCTCGTCAGGAACTTGATCGAGGGGGGCGAGAAGGGGTAATTGTCTGGAATTACGGCCTCCAGGTGGAAGACCCCGTTGCAATAGGGGGAGTTCTCAGGCCCCAAAATCGTCACCTCCAACACGTAGCAGTTGTCTCCCTTTGCGGACACGGAGATTCCCTTTGGCGGGGCGCTCGAGAGGCGCGGGAGTTCACGTTTTAATCTTAAATCTCGTTGCATTTTCACCTTTCACTATTATTAAACGAACGCCGCCAAACAATATTCAAAGATTCAAAGCAAAAAAATGCAAGACGTTTCAAGTGCAATGCCAACTACAGTGTGGCCAGTGCTACCAATAGACGAAAGCAGTTTCCACCACCATCATGACGCGTCAGCAAATTCTGTTTATAATTATGAATTTGATTAATTATTCAAAATTAAAATAACGATTTTAATGTTTGAATAAGAATTTGCACACTTGGAAGCTTTACTACTGGCGGTGAGTGAAACTGCCGGTGTAGTAGAATTCTGTAATCGTTGCTCGTAAGCTTTCACAATTTAAAAATCAATGAAAGCCGAAATCGATTTATTGATTACTATTTATCGGTAGAGGGAGGCGGAGGGGTTAACAATTAAAACTTTAAAATGTTTAATACGAATTTTATTATAAGTGAACATGAAATAAACAGTTAAAAATACACACAATGGCTTCAACTATTTCCGAGTTCCACGTGACCAAATAAAGAGCGTGCTTTTAAATCTAGCGTCGCCGCCGACTCCGATGCCAAATTAAAAAAAAAATCAAGATTGCCATATTTACGTTATACATGTTCTTTTCTTTTTTTAAAATTTTGATCCTGGCTTGCGAAGCTTTATAATGTAATTTCGTATTCAAATACATTATCCTTTTCAATACAAATCATTTACTAATTGTAACAAAATGGTTTTAATTAATTAGCACTGTCGCACTGTCATAAATATGGATCATTTGACGTTTGTGACGTGTAAGTGTCAGAAAACTTCAATTCGGGTAACTAGCGCCAAAACGGAGAAAATTCGCACCAAATAAACAAACTGCGCAGGAAGGATAAGAGACAGTGTTGCCAGAGGTGGTGATTTATCACCAGATCTGGGGATTTTTGTTATTTGTTAATTACCTGGTGATTATTTTTAAAAACTGGGAATTATCTGGTGCTTTTTCATAAAATATAAAAATAAGAAGAAATTTATAACATTAAAATGATTTTAAGTTTCAATGATAAAAGTTGAGACGTGTCTTTTTGCGATATCGAATATCGACCATGTGTCAACAGTGTCAACCGTCAGTGTTTTTCCCGCCAATTTTAAAATATTTGCAAGAAGGCGCTTTTTCTTTGTAAACTGTAAACTCTCTTGTACATATTCATATATTTTTAGTTGTTTTAGGGCCGATTTCATAATAAGAATTTAAATTTAAAGTTACTTTAATCTAAAAAAAATACACTTTTTGTCCCTATTCTTAAAGTGACTTTAAATTAAAGCTGCCTTAAAGTCTGATTATGAAAACGACCTTTAGAATTAGAAAATTTAAACGGCAGACGACATTTTACAATCGAAAGCAAAAAAGTACTCCTAGGAGGCAATTACAGTTTCCTGTAATTTTTTTGAACTATAGTTTCTTATAATTTTTTAAACACGATTTCACAGGTGACACTTAAAAAAATTCTGAACTTTCAGATTTGACAAGTTCACAACTTTTGTAAAATCCGTGAAATCAACTGCATTTAAATAATACCATTTTGAGAAAGAAAAATAACGGGAAACTGTAAATGTCTATTATCTATTTCTGCTTTCGATCGTACATTCTCCCAGAGCTATTTAGGAAAAGCATTCTAGTTTTTGTTTTTTTTATTCTTTTGTACCTAAATTTAACAAAAAAAATTTGAAGCGTCAATATAAGAACCTCAAGGATTTAAATGAACGACAAATTAGTACAAAAAAATAAACTGGTGATTTTCAGTTGGTAACTGGTGACTTTTTGTCAGCCATCTGGTGACTTAAATTTTGATCGTCTGGCAACACTGATAAGAAAGTATGTCTTGTGAAATCTAGTAGATCGTGGTTCAACAAATTAAAATATCCTTGATTTAATATTGGTAGACCTGATGAAAATTTCTAGTGTTTTCTACTGACTGGGTGGGCTACTCTGAGAGTATCTCCATCCTCTGTTTTTACATGAGGTTAAAACAAGATGGAGATACTCTGAGAGCAGCCCAGAGCAGTCATCGAAGGAGAAAAAAAAAAACAAACGATAATAAATTTCACGATGCAAAACCACAAAGATTGGAAAAAAAGGACGATTCCAAGAAAAAAATTTAAAAAGGGACGGAACTGTTTCAGGACGAATTTCAATCTTAAAACAATAATGATCGCGTTACATTCGCATTACATTCGGAAAACCAAACTGACAACAACAAAAAATTCTAACCATCTTATCTTTCCCTATTCGCTAAAATCAGCAAACAACAGATGGCGCTTTTAAAAAAGAAATCAATGCTTTTTGTTAGTTTTATATCATATATTGTGTACGTTATGCTAAAATACGGAAGCGTCACAAAACTCATAAACAAACATTAGGTATTGTTTAATGTTTTTTTATAGGTTAACCAAATGTCATTCCAACGCTTTCTTATTGCACTGACCTTCACAAAACTTCCGCTAGATGTCAGTCACATCGTAATTTTCTCGAATTGAATAATAATTTTTTATTTCAGTTTCTTTTTCTTATTTTCTTTTCTTCTTCTTCTTATTATTATAGGACGCCATGTCGGAATAATATGATTTTTTACGTCTAAATACGATTTTTTCTTTAAAAAAAGGCACTAACTTCGAAATTTTATGAGTTGGAAACACTGCTTCTGATTGCTGCCAAATGCGTCAAAGCGCTAAATAGATTATAGTTGTTATTTTATATTTTTCTTTCGTTTGTTTTAGCAAAGATTTTGTTGCGAATCGTTTTTGATTGCAGCGAAAACCTTGAGCAGCCTATTTCAGCCCTGTTTGGGGCTTCGTCAGTAGGAACGTAGCTCGAAATTCTCACTGCAAACCAAAACAACTTGTCCAATTTATTCGCAATTGCGATCGTAGGATGTCGCTGTTTTATCTGTTTGTTTTAACATTCATGTCCGATCTTTCCACTTCTCAATAAATTTATTTGACGAATAATTCGGCGAATCACCATGACAACCATTCATAAAATTCAACTTATTTGTTGAATAACGTTAACGGGAATTTTATTAGCAAATCGAAAGATTGGACCTTAATTGCATAATTTTTTTAAAATAAATTTACCTAAATTTGTAATCGTTGGTATTTTTAATTTTAACTTCGTATTAAAATTTTTCTGATTAATTTAGGGAATTCTAGGAAACAGGCAACACTGATTTATCCCCATGTCACCGAACTGTCAACTTGAATCGGCTGTCAAAACACGACGTATATAAACAGTGAATTCAAAAGCGGGGTTAACGTCGCCCAGAATGGCCTCGAGAAGCCTCACGGAGGTGTTCGTCCTGATGAGGAACAACGCAATCAGAAACAGGCACATCTACAGCGACCAGGTAAGTGACCGCACGCATACTTGGTAGCTTTCATTTGATCGCTCACCATCAAATTTTTAGGACACCTCGGAGCGGATGCAGTTGGTGTCACTGAGCGACGCGGAGCAAGGCGACGGGCCCTTCAACAACCGCATGCCCCCTCCTTGGATAGACCAGTTGGAGGAGGCGCAGTTCACCATAACGAAACTGAAAAATAAAATACAGGAGCTCAAGTCGTTGCATTCCAGACACCTGCACAGGCCGACGTTCGACGAAAGCTCGGAGGATGAGGTCCTGATAGAGAATTGCACCACCGAGATTACCGTCATGTTTAATTCAGTGCACCGTTCGGTGCAGCTTATTAAAAGTCATTCGTTAGAAGGTCAGTTTAATATCAATTTCCATTATGTTTCAGTTATTTTTATAGAGCAATCGATTAATCTTTCGTCTTACATTGACATGTTTGGTTAATTCAGCGCCATCTATTGTTTCTAGAGTGACACATGTGTACATTTGCGAGTTTTAAAATTGCAACCATACATCTCAGTTTTGTTCAAAAAGGTGTTGTGCAATAAATATGAGAAACATCTCTTGCAAAGTGCATCACGTGACTTTCTGTTGGTACATGTGTTACAATGTTGCCAACCACCACAAAATTAATACGCCAAATTTTGAAAAAAATAGCTACTACAGCTGGATATTCAGTTCCACGCACTCTTTAACTCCTTTCATATTTTTGTCTCTCTTTCACTTTAAAGAAAAGAGAGACCAACAGTGCACAAGGAGTGAACAGAGTGCACGAAACTGAATATCCAAACACAGCTGAAATGGTCAAGTAGAACTGTTTGAGTTGGTACTACTGAAATTTATGTTGAAATAGTACAATTGGAGTAACTTCTTGTTTGTTGACGGCTTGACGTTGACAGCCTTCAAGTGTTTCAAATCCAAAATAAACGCTTAACGTAGGGTTTCTAGATGTAATTGACGTTTAACATGTCGGACAGGGTCGGAAGTATAACGTCAAAGCCGCCATTTTTCCAAGCTCCGAATCGTTTACGACGTAGCAATACTAAGTTTTATTCTTTCTAACCCATGGTCATGTCAAATTAGGTCAGCCAACCATAAAATCTGACATTACTAACGAAATGACGTACTTCCGAATCCTGTCCGACATGTTAAATGTCAATCACAATCACATCTAGGGACCCTAGCTCGACGTAACCTACAATTTCGTCGCTAAGTCAAATATCTGTCAAACTGATCAACAAAACATATCCGGTTGGATTGTTGCAAATAGTTGAATAAGAAAATATTCTTAATTGTTTTGCCATCTCAAATTCTACTTGATCACCCAGTATAACAAGCAGTTAAATCGTTTGACATTTAGCAGTTACCAACCAGGGTTGCCAAATTGAGCGAAATTTCGCCATTTGGGCTCATTTGGCGTTTAAAAATCTTATTTGAGCATTCACTCGACAAAATTCCACATCACGTCCAGTTTGCTTTTGTTTTCCACGTGTTTGCTTTTATTTGCAATAACTTTCGTCGATTTTCATTTTTTTTGTCCATCATAGTACTTCTGTTTTGTTTTTCTTTTTTTAATTCATGTTATGCTTTCGTATTTCTCTTTTGTGTTGTTTATTTTTATCAAATTGATTTTCATATTTGGTTGATTGACACTTTTTTTTAGTTGTCTTTTGTTTTCTACTAGTTTTTTTTTTCGTCTGGAAATTCAATTGTTTTTTTTCTTCTTCGTCTTATGACACTGTTCAATATTTCACATAAATTTTTGTACAAAATGAGCATTGCCAACTTAGGGAAGAAGTAGTTAAATCTAGGGATCATTTCAAACAAAAGAAAGAAATTGCAAAAACTCATTAAAATCTAGGGAATTTTTCAACTTCCTGGAAACAAAAGATAATCGTTACATTTTACGAGAATAAGACAGAAAAAGTTTTGACAATCAGAAACTAAAAAAAAAAAACAAGAACATTTTTAACCAGAAACACAATAGAAAAATTAAAATTATAATTACTTTATTATTTGATTTCTGAAAAATTGGAAGCAATTTAATAAAAATGAAAAAAAAAAAACGTTTTTGACAGTCGAGAAAAGCACTACAAACGAAAAAAATTATGACTAAAATACGATAAACAAATGAAGATCATACATACAGTCGAAAAAACACAAAACAAATCGCAGATTTAAAATTTAAAAAATAAGAAAAATTCAATACTGAAAAAAAAAACAATAATCAACAAATAAAAACAAATCTCTATGAAAAACAATTTTACGAAATGAAAATTCCTGGAGAAAACAAAAAAGAAAAAAAATGACTAATTATTCGCGGAAGAAAAAGAAGTACAAAAAAGTTTTTGATTAATTTCAGAACGAAAAAGGAAAGAATAAATGACGGTCGTAAATTTCGCTATGAAAAACCACAAAAAAATACGAAAGTAAACGAAATAATTTCAGGAGATAAACAAAAAAAAAATAAAACAAAAACAAAATGAAATTCAAAACGACGTTTCTTTTTAAATCATAACGGCAATAGCATCAAAAAAAAAAAAATCAGAAAGTGACGGAAATTCCTGAAGATAGAAACAAACGACGATCGCAAGGAAAAATTCAAAAAGGGACAGGAAATGTTTGATGAGAACAAATTTAAAACTTAAAAACAGTAATTAATATAAACAAATGTCCATCGCATTACATTCGAAAAACAAAAGAACCTACACAAACAAATTTATTGAAAAATCGAAATTTGATGAGTTGGTAGTACTGCTTCGGATTGCTGCAAACTGTAAGATTAGGTTGTCTTTACTTCGTTTCTTTTAACAGCTAATTGAAGTAAAATTTTATAATTTGCTGTGCAGGTGTGCTAATAAATAAATTTATTTTATATTTTATTTTGAATTCTAAGGAGACACTGTAGTATGCCGAAAAAGGAATTTTTGATCGAGTTGATTGGCAACGCTGATTGTATATTAGTTCTTGTGTCGTCAAGCCCGCCTAAGTCGTCAATCTTCTTCTGTTTTTTTCTTTTCTTCTTTTTTTATACTCTCGTTACTCGTACTATGCATTTCTCTTCCATTTCTTATCGACTTGACTTTTCGCATGTTTTCATCGTTTTTCATTTGTTTTGTGTCCATCTCAGTCGTGCGATCTTTGTTTTGCGCACTGTATTTCGTCGTTCATTTGTTATTTTTTTTGTTCTTTATCATAATTTTCTAGTTTGCATTTATTTTCTACGAATCTTTTTCATTCGTCCGGAAAACTGTTGTTTTTCGCTCAGTTTGCCGTCGTCGATCTTTTTTTGTTTATTTTTATTTTTTCACTTCATGTCTTCAACTTTGTTGTTATTTCTTTCATTTCTTTTTTGTTTCTGATTTTTTTGCCCACCTCATGATCAATAGGTGCTTCGTTAAGGAGTTACGTTATTGCCAGCAGATTTTTTTTAATGAAAAAATTTCAATCCGCCAAAACACTTCATCGAGTTTTGTAAATCGCTATACCTCAGACGTTTCTCCTTTAACGTAAGAGGTTAAAAATCGCTACTTTGAGAGATAAATTCGCCAAGACGGCAACGCTGCCTGTAAATACCTGCCATTTCGTCATGTAACATGTCTAGTTCTAGGATATTTTCTAATGTTCCAGGATAATTTCTGATATAGTTTTTAATTTTCTAGGATAGCCTCTTACGTTCTGGGATAGTTTGTAATTTTCTAGGATAGTCTCTAAAGTTCTGGGGCCTTATTCTCGAATCGAGGTAACAAATTCGCAAGAGAACGTGACGTCACAATGACGTAGGCCCTCATACAAAACTATGTACGTAAATCGTCAAAGAATTACGTCATTTTTACGTCACATTCTTTTGCGAGTTTGTTCCCTCGATTCGAAAATAAGACCCCTGGTATAATCTTTAATTTTCTAGGATAGTCTCTAACGCTCTAGGATAGTTTCTAAATTATTAGGAATATCGTAGTTGAAATCTAGGATAGTCTCTAACGCTCTAGGATAGTTTCTAAATTATCAGGATATCGTAGGTGAAATGTAGGATAGTCTCTAATGCTCTAGGATAGTTTCTAAATTATCAGGATATCGTAGTTGAAATCTAGGATAGTCTCTAACGCTCTAGGATAGTTTCTAAATTATTAGGAAATCGTAGTTGAAATCTAGGGTAGTCTCTAACGCTCTAGGATAGTTTCTAAATTATTAGGATATCATAGTTGAAATCAGATAGGTCATTGCTTATTTTTATAAAATTCGTAAGCCATATTTCCGCTGAACAAAACACGCAAATAACCTAGAAAATCCCCCAGTGCTAGACGTAAAATTCCAACTATTCCAGATATGATTTCAACTAAGCTAGAATTCGCGGGAAATCCGCTAAGTTGGCAACATTAGTGTGTTAGAAGG
Organism: Prosopocoilus inquinatus; assembly: GCA_036172665.1. Lineage (NCBI taxonomy): Eukaryota > Metazoa > Arthropoda > Insecta > Coleoptera > Lucanidae > Prosopocoilus > Prosopocoilus inquinatus. The sequence continues at coordinate 10,580,408 of CM069877.1, forward strand.
TACTGCAGTGGCGACATCTATTACCTACATAATTAATAAATTAAGAAAGTGAGACCGATTTCACATGTTTTCTGCATCTGGCAACACTGTCGGTAACTCTACTTCAAAACAAATCAACGAAAACACAACTTATTTAAATTACCGGACGTTCAAACCAATAGTAGTAACACATATATATCTCTCTCTTTCTTTGTTTTTCGATTGTTTTAATGCTTTGCGCCGCCCTTTTTTTTTAATTTGATTAATTCCAGGTACTACAAAAGAACGACATTTAACGAGCAACGTGATCCGATCACTGGCGACGGCCCTCCAGGACCTGTCCGTGCAATTCAGGTCGACCCAAAACAGCTTCCTAAGACAGATCCAGTCGAGGGAGGAGCGCTCGAAGATCTACTTCGAGAACCCCTCGCTCGAAGACGACATGATGCTGGCCAACGGCGAAGAGAACATCGACAGCTTCTTCGTGAACTCCTCCCGGCAAGGCAACCAGCAGCAGCTGCTGTACTTCGAGGAGGAGAGCGCGAAGATGGCGCAGCAGCGCGAGCAAGAGGTGAACGCGATAGTAAAGTCGATCGTGGACTTGAACTCGATATTCAAAGACCTGAGCCAGATGGTCGCGGACCAGGGCACCATCCTGGATCGGATAGACTATAACGTGGAGCAGTCGCAGGTGCAAGTGTACGAGGGATTCAGGCAGTTGCAGAAGGCAGACGCTTACCAAAGAAAGAACCGCAAGATGTGCGCAATCATCATCCTAGCACTGACAGTCAGCGTGTTATTTTTCGTCTTGATCGCCGTCAAAACCTAAATCGATTCATTCCACGGGGGGTTTCCCCTCCCCTTAACTGTAATAATATTATTTATTTTTTATATTAAGTCCTAACTTATGTGTTTAAGGCTAATGAATATAAAAGGCGTGTATATATTAAGGCTAATAATAAAAAAATAGTGATGAGGACGATGAGATAATCAAAGAGTCTATATTTTATGCAGCTGCTCTTTATTACTTCGAGCGCCCCCATCTCCCCTCTACCTCACCTCCGCGTTGGTAAGCAGCATTAAACGCATGCTCTCCGATGATGATAATAATAACAATAATAAACTCCGCTCGTACAATAACAACACCTTTATTAATAGCACAAGTAAATTTACTATCAGTCGAACGTTATATACTTTAAGTTACGCTGCGCAATGCGTCGGGTTAAATACAGGTCGTTACAGGTTCGGGGGTTACCATAAAAGAGGGGGCGAGAGGGTGGCTAATTAAAAAAAAAAATTGGTAATACGTTTCGTCTGGCGCAAAACAAACCCCTTCGCGGCGGGTCTTCAAACAAAACAAGTGAGTGCCGCCAACTTTTTGAAAACTAAACTTGCGCCGAACGAGTCAATTTTTTTTTTTTTTTTAATTTATTTGCGGGGTTTACATACAGCGTGTCCCGAAATTTATGTTACATGGATGTTATGGATTAAAAAATTGAAATTGAATTTATTTCATTCATTCATTAATGGCGTTTTCTGTTGGCTGCACTAGTGCGCACTGAGTGTATTTCCATCTTTGTTCAGCTTTATGTAATAAAACGAGATGGAGATACACTCAGTGCAGCCAGCAGAAAAGGCTAAAAGATTGTGGGATTTAAGTTCCTGTTTGGTTTGAATAGAATTTTAAGAATATTTTCAATTTTTGCGAAACAAGTCGGTTTCGACAACATATTCTTTTCAGATAAAGTACCCATTTCGTTCATGATATAGAAAAATGTTTATAAGAAAAGTTGTTTGGACTGAGAAATTATGGTCCAGTACAAAATTTCAAGAAGATCTACCAAGCAGAACTTAAAATAACCACAATCTTAAAATTAAAATTTTCTTAGTCCACATCACACCTCTTGTAACGTCACCAATCCTGGGACACACTGTATATAAAATTTTTTTGTTCGTCAGCGAGTCATGGCAACCATTACTTTTACACTTTGGGGCCCCTGGGCAGTGAGAGACTCTGTCGTGAAACTATGAAATAAATTTTTAACGTTCTTTAAATTAAAATAATTTCACTCGATCTCTGCACAAGGATGAGGATGATCACCCCCCCTCCAACATGTAACAGCCTATATACATTTGCAATATAACAATTATAATACACACACACACACACACACACACTCATAATAAGAAAAGGAAATCGTCATCACATTTACATTTTTTTTTTTTTGCATTAGGTGCATCATCGAATTCGAAAATAAATTATAATACATCTCCCCCGATTTAGTCGAGTTAAACCTCCTTGTAATACTCGTTTACTTGTTGCCTGTACTCGTCGGGTGTCTTCCATAAATCTGCGGCTAAGGTGTTAAGCGGACTGTTTATGTTTGGCTCGGCTAGTAGAGCCTGGACCGACAACAAAATAGTTCTTACGTCATACAAGGCGGACCACTTATCTTTTAAAATGTCCAGGCATATGTTGCCGCCGGTGTCGACGTTGGGGTGAAAGCACGGCGTGATGAATCTGACCAGGGGGGCCGAGTAGGGGTAGGAGTTGGGGAACTGCATGCTCAGCTTGTACTTGTGGCTCTCGTACACCGTGTCCTTGGGGCCTGTGATCGTGCCTATCCACTTGAAGAGGTTTTCACCCTCGGGGAACGCCGACACGCTCTTATCCTGCGACATCATCAGGCTCATCAGTTCCTTTTGAAGGCTGAAAGCCGAGAGCGTTTTTTTAGGTTAGGACAAACAAGGCGGCTTTTCTTACCGTTTCGTGACCGCGTGGTTGTCCGAGGAGAACTGTTTGCTGTCGTCGGTGTGCTTGGCGCTGCTGGAATGCTGCTCGTAAGAGGGATTCAAGTTCTGTGCCATCTTCGCAACGATTTTTCGCTTCTTCGTGGAAGAAGGGTGCAGAAGTTCGTTGATAAAATAGATAAGGAAATTTGTTTTTGAAATGCGCCAATCAGATGCGTCGGCGGCAGTGTTACCAACAGTTTTTCACGGAGCAGGGACTCCGAGCGTTCGACTTTGAAAATCGAATGCGTAATCACAATCTAAATAATTACATTTGAATGTATGTATAAGTATTAATTGAGTTTATAAATTATCGGTTTTTAAGTTGAGTACGTGTTTTTGGTGTCAAAGTAACAGTAGTTAAACGTAGAGCAATTTTGTACAGGGTGAGCAAAAAAGAAAACATTGTTCATTTCGCGTCTGAGTTTACGGTTTACATGTAGGTTAAGCACTGGAGGAGTAAAGTTCGAGCAGAAAACGAGCCGATTTTCGGACGTGCGCTCTCTTCTCTTGTATGGCAAAAATAAAGAGCACCGGTGAACACAACAGGTGTGTGACAAAGTGCGCGATACTTCACACTCCGTTCGTTTTGCCATACGAAAGGCCCACGGCTGGACCGGTTTCCAATAATACGTAATACACCTTATATGGTATGGCGTCCTACAGGAGTACAATCGATGGCGGTTTACATTAAAACAGTGGAAAGTTCAAATTTTTAATATTCTTCTTCTTTGTTTTAAAAGTCCCCTGAAAACGTCCCGTGTTGCAGTAATAAAATCCCTAGATTATTCTACCAAGGTACCGCACTAGGCATAGCGATAGGGTTTGGACACAATTTGGTAAATTCGTCAGTTTTTCCATCTTCGCGTCGTTTACGAAATAGCAATACTATGTTTTATTCTTTCAAATCTATCTGCTTTTGTAACATACAGTATATAAAAACTTCGCAAAACAAGTGTTTCTTTTTTTTTCTGTGGTGCTTGCCCAAATTGTGTAACAAAGATAACAAATACAAATGTCGCAAGAGCAACAAGGAAATCAACACTTTTAGGGAATTCTGTTTACTACGATGGTAGTAGTTTACGGCCGACTGTCTAGTCAAAAATATATTAGGTTATGTTATTCTCCGCAGCCGTAGTAAAATGCCATTTGTGAAATGTCACTGATTAAAAAACTTTCTACTGTTTTTTTTTAGCCCTAGACGAGATTATTGTGCGACAAGGATAGATAGAAAAAAATCACTAATGTCGCCACCTGAGCACGAAGTGTGTCAATTTATAACCTTAAAATGTACGTACTATTTGCTCCCGCCAGCTTTCCGCAGCTCCCATGCATCAAATACTTATTGAGTAGGAGGGGAAAGAATGAAATGCGAAAGTTTTCATTTCGTATAGTGAATTTTCGTCTTGTGCGCGGAACGAGTGGGCCGAATTCTTTTCCCTGCTAATAACTAGGAGTAAATTTTAACTTTGAAAATGAAGACACACAAGTACGGCCGTACTTTTGAGAAATTAAATCAGAAATTAGGAAGTATTCTAACGCAGATACGTATTTCAACAACTAAGCCCTCATCCTCATCCTCAGTTTACACATAAAGGCTTCATGGATCTACGGACAACTTTTCTTATCTTATTGTCGCCGCCAAAAAAGAGTGGACACTTTCTTTGACGTAAATTTAATAACGCTAAGAATTTTGCTGGACGACTGTAATTATGAACTGACACCAAAGCTACGCTTCCATGTATCTGTCGTGCGTTGTTCCGTCGTCAATTGTTATTGGTTCATTTTAAATATTTTTCACAACCGCCACGAAATTTGACAAACAACAAATTGACGACGGAACGACGCACGACGGATGTACGGAAACGTAGCTTTACAGATGACGACGATATTCGAGAAAATCACGAAGTGGCTGTCATCTAACGAGAGTTTTGTGAAGGTTCCTATAAAAAGGAAAACATTAGAATGATGTTTGGTTAACCTATAAAAAAAAACATTAAATTGAAACGTTTGTTTGTGAGTTATGTGACGCTTCCGTACTTTTAGCATAGCGTATACATAATAATAAAACCGACAAAAACATCGCTGGATCGAAATATAACAAGTGGTGTTCAGTAATATTAATGACAGGTGTTTGCTTTCCTTATTAAAAACGCCATCTGTTGGTAGCTGATTTTCGCGAATCGGCTTATGTTTAACCAATGATTCCTATAATCATCAGTTTAACCATAGAAGTAAGACAAAAATGGAAAATAATTTTATGTTTAAAAAAGCTAATTTGTGTCATTCGTAGATGACAGTTCATAATTGCAGTTACCCAGCAAAAGTTTCATAGCGTTTTCCACTGGTCGCACTTTCTTGCACTTAGTGCGTACTGAGTGTATCTCCATCTCGGTTCAGATTTATGTAATAAAACGAGATAGAGATACACTCGGTGCACACTGGTGCAGTCAGCAAAAAACGCTATCAGTATCGTTAAATTTACAAGAAAAATGTCCACTTTCTTTTGGCGACGGCTGTATTTTCGATTTAAGTAAATTTTAAAAAGGATTTTATTGAAGAATCGAGATGAACTGTAGACTTAAAGTTTCGAATGACGGCGATTTTTATAGTATTCTACAGTTTTATTTAAGCTGATTTACAATTTTTCGGTTAAAACGAAGTTGACAATCATCGTTTCGTTTTTATTTTCTCCGCTGAGCAAATCTGAAACTCACCAGTCTCACCACAACAAAGCCATCATTCATCAAGGTTAACAATGGTGAATTGGCTGAGAAGGTTAAGTTTATGAAGTAGATTCGTTACTTGTAACCAAGTTTGGATAAACAACAGCGCTTTTTGAATATATTTCCCCGCTTTTTTTAAAATCCTTTTACTTCAAAGCACCTCATCAATAGTGTTTCTTTATTCAACGCAATCGGCGCTCGGATCATTCACCGATGACGCCACGGTCACATCGATGAATAAATTAAACGAATCTAGTTAATACAAACACGCCTAATTCAAATCTCGCAAACAGAATAAGTAATAATAATAATAATAATAAGTAAGTAAAAATTGATTAAATATTAAAATAATTACTTTGGTAAGTTGAAGTTTCTACAACCATGTTTCTGTAAACAAACGTTGCGTCCTTACGTTGTGGTAGCACTGATTTCTGACGTTTGGTCCCATCAACACACGAGTGAATCACATTCGCTAGAAACTACAAAATAAAGATGGTAAGTATTGTATTGAAGCGTTCGCCTAAAGCTATTTTAACTCGCCTATTTCCAGTCCAACGAGGTGGAAGAAACCATGAAGCGGATACAATCGCACAAGGGGGTCGTGGGGACGATCGTCGTCAACTCGGAAGGTATTATTGATCTGATCAACGACCAAACACCCGACGCGTAACTTGGCCACCAAACTTGCTGTTTTTCAGGTATTCCCATCAAGACGACCTTGGATAACACGATGACGGTGCAGTACGCCGGCCTCATAAGTTCTTTAGTCGACAAGGCGAGGAGCGTTGTCAGGGACTTGGACGCGGCTAACGACCTCACGTTTCTGCGAATAAGGTCGAAGAAACACGAGATTATGGTGGCCCCCGATAAGGAGTTTATACTCATAGTTGTGCAGAATCCCACGGATTAGGACGTCGTGCGGTTATAAATTTAAAAAGACCAACATTCGCATATTGTGTTAACATCAGGCCTAAGACGATTTCAGGGGTTGCCATGGTTACACAGTGTGTATGTTGCATTGACTGCGTTACCGTGGCAACGCCCAAAATGTACTTAGTCTGGATGTCATCGTTTGTACTACTAATTTATTTTATATTTAAATTAATTAACGTTGTTTTGTAGGGAACTTGAAAATTATAGGAAGTCGAGCTTGAAATGTAGAGTTTTTTTGCTTTTTACTTAAGTCTGCATTGTAAGGGTGTTAATTACCCAATCACATTAGTTGATTAATTATTCATTTATATAGTATTACATTTTTTTTTTGTTACAGTTTTTATTTTCTTACTTTTATCCTATTTCTACACGATCTTACTTTTCGATTACGACGACAATTTAAAGTAATGAGAGAGTAAACTATTAACGCGTAATTTTCTCTGTTGTATTGGCCCAGCCGGTGGAGGCGCCGACTTCCGCCACGTTATTCCGCACTGCCTCGTCCAAAATATTCTTTACATCCTTGCAACCTTGCAGCGCCTTCTCCAGGACTTTCTTTAAGTGGTCCAGGTGGAACCTCTGCGACATTTCCAGCAGCACGATTTTCTCCGACATGGGCAGAGCGACCACCGTGAGCGTGGGGCCCCCCATGTTTTCTTCCGGATGAGATATATCGACCATGGGGGTGTCATTATTGGCCAAGCTGGCAGTGCAAGCACACACGTACTCCTTCAATGGAATCCCCGCGTCAATTAAAGCTAGAGTTGCCGCATTGACACAGGCAGGGAAGACTCCCCCGTCAGCGTGTAGGACCTCGACGTACACGTCGATTTGTGACCAGGGGTACAGCTCAATTTTCACCGCGGCCAGCAGCGCTTGGCGCAAGTGCAGGGAGATTTCCGTGGACTTTCGATCGCCCCGCGGTCGCTTCTTTCGCTCTCCGGTTGAAAAGACTGCCATGCTGAACTGGCAGTTTACGATGGCCGAGTCATGCTGGGCTTTGGATCTGTTCTTGACCTGAAGATGTAAGGATTCGTTGTTGTGTTTTGGGGGTGCGTGCACAGTTCGAATTTTACCTGATGGGGGCCGTACACAGCGGCCAGGACTTTCGTTAGGCCCTGTTCTATGTACGCACTTCCGTCGGGTTCGGTGAAAACGCCCAGTTTGCAGCTAATGCGTCGCAATTCATCCGCCCTTCTGCCATCTAAGCGTAAGCCCACGCTCGAAATTAATTCTCTTCTACTCATGTTTATTTACACCGACGCATTATTTTGAGGTTATAACGCGCTTTCCGAGCAGTGTTACCAACTTGGACTTGAACGCGATTGCGCGAGCGCGTCACTTCTGCTCGGTTTTCTGAATTGTTGCGTCCGGCTCGGATTGTTGCTTTGTTAATCAAATTCCAGGTAATTTAACTAAATAATTAATTTAAATTAAAATTAACGACTTGGGGCTTTGTTTGACGATAATAATCGTCATCTGATCATCAAAATAACAATATGAGTCATTCTCATTCTTTTGTTGTAGATGGCGCTGACGCGGCACGATGAATGAAAGACTTTTGTATTTTTGAACTGATTCAGGAAAGAGTTGTCAGAGAGCGAGCGGTGATGTCAGAGTCATGTAACCTTTCTTCCTGATGATCTCGCTGTGCCAAATAAATATTTACACTGTGATGAGATGACCCTGTATCAAACCAAGATGTGCAATGACCCAACGGACGCCGTCGACTACCTACCGTCCAAAGACAGAGCCACCAACTACGACATCGCAGGCTTCGTCATATCCATCATCAGTCACCTGGTGGACGTCGGCTTCGACTTGAATCTGGCCTACAGATATTACAGCCACGAGGAATATGATTACTTCTTCATAACGCTGGGCTTCATCCTCATACCGGCTTTTGTAAACACAGCGTTCAGCATACGAATGTAAGTTGCAATAATAACATTGCTTGTGTTGACCCTGACAGTCTGAGGTTGATTTCCTTTTCGATTTCAGGTATTATTTGAGTGGTAAGAAGCAAACGAAGACGTTGACCAAACAGATAACAAAGCGAATGCTGTGCTACATCGTGGTTCTGGTTTTCCAGCTGGCGCCGGTGTTGAGGTATTTCGACGCGTTGACTTACGCCATCAAGTCGAAAAACGCCGAGAAGAAGAAAGACATTCAAAACCAGCAGAAGTATTACAAGATGATGATCCAGGAGGACTCTGACGTCGCCTTGCTCAGGGTTCTCGAGTGTTTTCTGGAAGCAGCGCCCCAACAAATCCTGCAGCTAGCTATTATTTTTCATACCCACGGGCAAGGGATAAGTGACACATTAAATTGTAAGTTTTCATTTGTTTTTTTTTTTTTAGCTTACACGTCATATGTATAATAGCTACCTTTTGTTTAAAATTTTTTTGTTTTTTTATAATTATTACCATTATTACGAGACTTTTATTTTTTAAATTCCTTTCTTATTTTATTTTCTTATTTTTTTTTTGATTGCATACTTTTTACCTTCTTGCCTGCTCTTAGTTAAATAAAATCAACAGCTGTTTCCCATCAAAAAGGAAATTGTAATGAAAAATTAGACTCGGCAATTATACGGAGTTTTTGTACCAAAAGGAAAAGAGTCACAGTCTGAGTGACTAAATCTACGACTTTTATGGCCTTTAGAACCTTAGACTGTGACTTTACTTAATTTTTAATAACTAGGTCATAGTCCAAGTGACAAGAGACAGCAACACTATTAACTCTAAAGAACTTAGACTGTGACTATGTTTGCTTTTAACTCGACAATCAATCATTTTAGATCCTTTGCGCGACAAAGCTTCTGTAATATACAGGGCGTTTCGTAGAAAAAATGATAAATAAGTTATGTTTACTGTTGGAAAATGATTGTTTCCTCGACGTTCGCCTCTCCTGAAAATTATATTCACAGTCTAAGCGACAAAAATCTCAACATCCACAGCTCTTCAGAGCTTAGACTGTGAGTTGAATATGACTTGAAGCTTAAACCTGAAATTAATTGTTTGTTAATCTTGTCGGAGTTAAACTAAAATAGTAACGTACTGAAGATGGCAGCTTAGCTGCCGAAATACGTATCTACGGATATAAAAATTATTGTGGGCGGAGGTTAATTTCAATTATCAAAGAGTTAAACATGAAAAAACAACGAAATTAATAAAAAGGTGTGTCAATATTGTTTACGCGACGATTCTCTTTTGTTTCCTTTCAATGTAATCTTGTCCTTGAATTTTTTCTTTTGTTGTTGTCCCCTCTCTTTTTCTCTCTCTCTCTCTCCCTCTCTCAGATGTTATCGTTTGGTTCGTTTTCTGTACGCCACATTCCCATTAAAAAAAAATTGTTTTGTTTTCTTTGTTCACAATTGTCATAATCTGGCTTAGTTCACAACGAAATCAAAACATAAATAATGTCTTTTTCGTTTTCATGCCGAGGAAGGTTGCTGTTGGTTTTCTTTTTCTCTCCTCTTGTTATCATTGTTCATGCGAAGACAGACTGTCATTTGTTTTTCTTGTTTCGTAAAAAAAAATAATAAACAAACAAGTTCCAGCTTACTGGAACCTGGAAAATGCGACCGTCGATTGTTTCCTCGCAAGGGACGTTCGGCTCTCCTGAAATTATACGGAGTTTTTGTTCATGCGAAGACAGACTGTCATTTGTTTTTCTTTTGTTTCGTAAAATAATAATAAACAAACAAGTTCCAGCTTATTGGAACCTGGAAAATGCGACCGTCGATTGTTTCCTCGCAAGGGACGTTCGGCTCTCCTGAAATTTCAATCGCAGTCTAAGCGACAGAAACCGCAACATCGAGAGCTCTGAAGAGCTCAGACTGTGAAATGGAAATTGACTTGACGTTTAAACCTGAAAGAAGAAGAACCTGAAGAACAATTGTTTGTTAATTTTGTCAAATTTGTAGAGTTCAACATGGAAAAACAACGCAAATAATAATAATATATACAATGCAAATAATAATAGTAATAGTGTGATGTGTCAGCGTTGTTTACGCGACGATTCTCTTTTGTTTATCCTTGTATTTTTTCTTTTGTTGTCTCCTCCCGTCTTTCTCTCTCTCTGTCAGATGTTATCGTTTGTTTCGTTTTCTGTATGCCGTTGCCATATTCGCCTTTTTTTTAAATTGTTTTTGTTTTGTTTTTTTGTTCACATTTGTCATAATCTGGCAAAGTTGACAACGAAATGGAAAACATAAAAAATGTCTTTTTCGTATTTAGGTCAAGGTTGCTTTTAAATTTTCTTTTTCTCGCTTCTTGTTGTCATTGTCCATGTTAAAACCACTCATTTGTTTTTTTTATCTCTCTTCGACGTTGTCATTTGTTTCTTTGTGTTCGACTTACGACGGCGATCGCCATTTATTTATTTTTCCTCGGCATTGTCATTTGTTTTTTTTTCTCTTCGACTTACGACGGCGATCACAAATTGTTTTTTTTTTTTCTCTTTGGCAATGTCGTTTGTTTTCTTTTCTTCGATTGACGACAGCACTCTCCATTTGTTTCTTGTTCGATTATTTGATTCATGCATTCGTCGTTGACTTACGGCGACGATTGTCACTTGTTTTTTAATCATTTTTGACGTTAAATTTAATTTTCTTTATTATTCTCTTAAAGTTGACACTTGCGCAGTGTCTTCTTTGTTTCTTTTAGTTTTTGATCATTGGGGTAGGTATGTTAATGCAATTGTCTTTTGTTTTTAATTTTGAATATTTTCGCCGTAGCAAAAAACAAAACTACATCTCAATCTCAAGATAATAATAAAATTATTATTATCTTGAGATTGAGATGTAGTTTTGTTTTTTGCTACTTTTTTCTCACACCGTCTGGTTATCTTTGTTTAAACGGTTATTGTCTTTTGTTTCTCTCTTTTTTTTGACTTTGTTATACTTTCGCTTTTCTTTAAAGTTGAAATCTCATTATTCTTGTTTTAAAAAAATCGCTGTTTATGGCGGTTGTCATGTGTTTTTTTCCGTCTTTCTTTTTGATGTCAAATTTTCGCTTTTCATTTCATTTTTTGTTTCCTTGTTCCGTTTCTTTAAATTAAATTTTAAATCTTATTTTTTTTTCTTTGTTTTTGGTTTTCTGTTTTTAGAAGTCGTCGTTGTTTGTTTTCGGCGATTGTCATTTGTTTATTAAAATAGATTTGCTATTTTTTTTTCTATTCAGTATTCTGATTTCACGTTAGTATTAAATAATAATAATAATACACAGGGTGTTCAAACACAGAAAAAATAAATGACATTAAAATTTATCCACTTCGATCGAGTTCCATCAAAAAAAATTGTCTTTGTTCCTGATTGTTTGCTCTTTTTCCGTCTTATTAAAAGAAGTTGAAAAATTCCCTAGATTTTAATAAGTTTCTCCCTTTTGTTTGAAATTATCCATTGACTTAACGACTTTTTCCCTAAGTTGGCAACACTGTCCGCAGCTGGTTGGACGTTAAATCGGACGTTTTTTCGGAAAATTGCCGCTAGAGTAGCTAGCACCTATCGGTGATAAAAAGTACCATTGTTTATAAAGGTACAGGAGCAGGACGGAGAACGCCATCTATTGGATTTGATGTTTGTGTTTCCGATTATTATTAAAATAATAAATTTAGAGTTGCCAGGCAAGAAATGAACATATTTTTTTTAATACCTAAGGTTAAAGAAAAAAAGCAAAACCATTTAAACGATTCGCTGTTATATAGAATGTTCCAAATATAGGAGTTGTGCAATTTTGAGAGGCCTGCTATTTTTCTGAAGCAGAAAAATTCCACGTGCCATTTTTTTTTTGTTGCAGTCGTGCATCAGTTACTCTCGATTGGAAGTTCCTTTGGCAGCATGGCATGGTCGATGGCTTCGTATCACCGCCTACTCAGAGTCTCCTTAATAAACAAAAGCAACATATCATGGGGTGGAACGATCATGCAATTTATGTGGCACTTTTTAGTCACAGGTATTCATTTCCTTATCGTTTTGAATTGACTGCTCCAGAACCTTCGCAGAATATTCGCACCTTGCTTCAACCTCATATAAAAATAAGCCGAGGGATCGAGACATCCTCCGAGTGTTCTGGAGCAGCAATGAATTGAATGAATGAAATTGCAACTTCGTTTTTCTTTTTCTTTTTCTAGTCTCGAGAATCATGTGTATAAGTGTGGTTGCATCGAATTTCCCCGAGTACACCATCCTAGCCCTATTCATCCACTGGTTCCTGATGGTGATGTGGCTTCAAGTCTCGACGAAAGAACTGAACTTCTGTGATAACAACAAGATCTACGACTTCTTCTTCTACACCGTGTTCGGCACCGTCTACATCTTCACCCACGTCTCACTCAACGAAGGTAAGACCTTATGGCGGTACATTTTCTTCTACATGGTGCTCTGCATCGAGAACACCATCGCGACGGTCATATGGATCTTGAAGGCGGACCCCGCCTTGAAGGAGAGCCTCTATTATAAACCCATCGTCTACATTAATTTCATTTCGTTCTTCGCCGGGATCTTATTTATGATCTTGTACTATAAGGTATGCCATCCGAGCACGGGGTATGGCCACAGGCAATCTGTGAGGTAGCCGAATTTATTTAGAAATATTTTAGAGAATTATTTATTTACGTAGATAAGTTAATTACGAGGCAAATTAATTATTAGGTAATTCTTGTGGAGGCACAATAATTTACACACAAATCTACACTACATATATATATTTTTTAAATCGATTGATGGCCGTTATTGTCGAAAGGAGACTTAAAATGAAATAAAGCAGGGTTCCCACGCACTAGGAAGTCGTCTGTTTTCTTACAAAAGTCAGTGAAATTAATTGCATTTCCATAATTATTCTCGTTTTAATATTTCATTCGTTGTTAATCGTTTCTAATTTTAGAAAGTAATTTAATAACGTCGCGTAAATACTTCTGCGCCTTCATCGTGTCACGCAGAAACTTCCCGGGATTATAGGGGCGTAGGTAGAGCTTTAAACAACCGTATACCAAAATATACCTCTTTATCTGATAAATTGATTAAATTATAATCTCTGGGGGTTGGGGTTTTGCCAGACCGAGGGTTCTGTTTGTCCTCGATGCAGACAGAGCAGTCCTTCGCTGTGTCACGAAGAAGCGGGTGGTCGCGTGAAGTGGATGCGTTTCGACGTTGCTGTAGGAATTGGGTAGCCTTGATGTGTACCGTTGTGGAATTGTCGACGGCGCGGCGGCTTCTCGGGGTGTTCGATTAACAAGGGTTGTAGCGATGCCTCGGGGTTACTGAGATGTCTTTTGGCGGCGATGCGGAGATAAGAACCGTGAAGTCCAGGGGCGACGGTAACGATGTTCTTCGTTGTGGAGGCGGCACGGCCTCTTCAAGGTGAATCGAAATAACGATTCAAGTTCCGAATTATATTCGGATTATTTATACCGCTTTCTTTGCAAACATACACAAAAATCTGCTTGCTTAACTAGATCCCGTTGTGTAATAGTTTTGAAATAACTCTTGAGTGTGCTGAATGATTGCAAAGCTCGCGTTCTAGTTTCATAACCCGCGCATCGTTTCTACTGCACGGCCTCTTCAAGGTGAATCGAGTTAACGATTAAAGTTCCGAATTCCGCTTGGGTTATTTATACCAATTTTTTTGCAAACGTACACAAAAATCTGCTTGCTTAACTAGGTCTCGTTATATAAGAGTTTTGAAATAACACTTGAGTGTGCGGAATGGTTGCAATGCCCGCGTCCAAGTTTCATAACCCGTGCATCGTTTTCGCAGAGTTTCGGGATTTCTTAAATGAAATGTGATTACTGATTAAGGCCCGATTTCTTCACCTACGGATAAATTTCGCTAAAGTTGCCTTTAATTTCGTTCTTTATTTGTTTATCACTTTCTACCTCAAATTATTTTCCGTGGGAGTTTGGCAAACGAAATTAAACTGAAGTAAAAGGAATTTACAAAAGTATTTGTAAAAAGAAAAAATTATTTTTGTACGGACACTTGGAAAAATTGAGTAGAAAGTCGACGTTTCGCTGTGTGTTTGACAGCTTCTTTAGGAAATTTACAAAAAAAAAAAGTTGATGTGCTTGGATCCTTGTCTCGTCTGAAAATGTTAGTTTATTATTTATTTCTCATTGCATCGAACCACACAGCATAAAATAGCACCAATCACAGCCTCCTCTAATTATGTATTTCATTGGTCACCCGGTATAAATTCTGATACGTGCCCATAAAGCAGGGGTTTCCAAAATTTTTTCTAACCATCGACCCCTTACAAGGAAATAAAAATTTCCATCGACACTCATTCAGATTATTAATCGATCGTCTTTTGTTTTGTTTTTATCCGATTTAAGATTATTTTATTTTACATTTTAATCCCGCCGTTTGTTTGATCGCCATTTTTGGCGTGACTGTATTTTAATTATTTTTTAATTATTATATTAAATTTCTGGTTGTGATGAAAGGCAGTGTTTATATCGATTTGACTTATCGAGTTTTACACGATTTCTATTTCCGTCCAGTCTTATTAGACGATCGTCTTTTGTTTTTGTTTTAATTCACTTGATTGTATTTTAGGAGTATTTTGGTTTTGATAATCAAATGAACGCCTTTTTTTTACTCTTTTATTAGAACTGATTCAAAATTTAGTATTATTTGTAAATCTTTTATTTTTTGTTTTATAAACTATTGAGCTGGGCCTCTATTAAACAAGACGTAACAACCCCGACCCCTAAAAGAACCCTAGAGATTCATCGACTCCCAACCGACCCCCTAAGGTTCATCGACACCTTTCAAGTCCTTTTCGACCTCCAAAAATCGCCTCTTAGACAAAATGTTAGGATTTAATTAAACAGAGTATCAAAAAATATAAAATTTGTTTAAAAAAAGAAAGGCGGTTATTATTTAAGATTTCAAATTTGTATAAAAATACCAAGTTTAGTGTTCTATTAAAAAAAAAAAAATCAGTTTATATCTCAGTTATGCGATGTTCATTTGTTTTTCTCTAAACACCAGCAAAAACTTTGAATTAGTGTATTTAATAATAATTACAATAACTTCTTTATTTCCCCAGAAATATACAGTGTCTTTCAAAATGTGTGCTACAAATGGGGATTTTTTTGATTATCGATTTTTATTTAATTAATTTATTGAGTCAGAGAACGCTTCTGCATCCCCTAAAATCAAATTGGCAAATGTCAGATGAAATTTATCTTGAATGGTATACAGCGTGGACATAAGAAATGAATACCGCTTAAGAGTAAAGTGCCCTTATTTTACAAGTCACAGGAAAATGTCATAAGAAAAAGCCTTTTAGAATTAAAAGTTATAGCCAGATATGAAATTATAGCTTCCTATTTCAAAAACAAAAGAAATACAATTTATTGTGAACCACTCTTTATAGTATACACTACATTAGTCATCCTGTACACCTATTATTTCTGTTTTGAAATCAGGAAAAGCGTTTAAGCACGTGAAAGATCAGTCAGTTTTTCGACGAAAAAGTCAAGGAATGCTTTAATAAAAATTAAAAAAAATGGGAGAGGGGAACCCTGTAAAGTCTCCTTGACCAATAGAAACGGCAACTTTACAATTACTTTTAAGTCTCCTTTAAGACGCCGGCCATAAGTATTATTAGATTGTTTGGATTCTATTGTGTAATACGTTTAGTTTAATTGTTTCCATGTGATTCGTATTTATTTTTATTTATTTCGTTGTAAAGCGACTTGGCAAGCCGCTAAGCTAACGCATCGTGCTCACTAGAACATTATCTTGAATACAAAAAATTAATTGTAGACGAAACTAGAAAGGTTTTCCAAGTTTCAAGCAAACTTCTTTTAAAGAAAAGCCAAAAAAAAATAGAACGTTTCGTTCGCTTTGTTTCCTTTTAGCATAGTCGCATTAATCATCCTAATTAGATCCGGTTAAAACCAGTAATAGTAAATCTAATCTTTTTTTTTTAATGTTAATGATGAGCGAGGAGGAAATCTTAATTAATTAATTTTTACAAGTGAAACGCTCGAACTAGTCTCAAAAAGAAAAAAAAACATAATACATTTAGAGATTTATGCCTGTTTGCACCACTTTCATTTAAAATTTTAAGTCCTACTTAAATAGTTAAATGAATTTGAACCGTTTAAGTGGAACCTGAAGTTTTAAGTGAAAGTGGTGCAAACGGACATTAGACCAACAACCCAAGTGCCTGTTAACAGTTTTGATACTCACAAATGTTTTATTTTTCTAAAAAAAAAAAAAATTATACAACTTGTGGCCCCAAAAATAAATAAAACATGCAATAACTCACCGTCCGTCTCTTATTAAATCCTTTTTATTATTTATAATCGTGTTAAAAAAAACTGTTATATACATTTGCATTGCTTAGAAAAGGACGAACCCCTAAACCTACCGATGTAGTGTACAAAAATAGAAAGTCTTGAGTGCGGCTTAAATCACACAGCCTTGGCATCCGGATGTCGCTCTAGAATCATCGCAACCCCCTAAACGACACAAAACAATTATCAACGTGGGGCTTGGAAATTTATTTAAGAGTGTACCTGTCCCCCGGCTGCGCAAGCTGCGACCAGCCCGAACTGTCCATCTTCTCGCACAAGCCTGTGGGCAGTGTGCATGGCCAAGCGGACCCCGGTCGCTGCGAACGGATGGCCGATTGAAAGAGAGCCCCCCCATTTATTAAACTTGTTTAGATCAGGAACCCCGACCTTGCTCTTGCGGTTCATGTAGTTCTGTGCGAACCAATCGCTGTCCATCGCCTTCAGGTTTGCGATGATTTGCCCCTGAAACACTCAACCCAAGTCAAGTACCGTACCACCCCCCGGTATACAGGGTGCTTACAGCGAAGGCTTCGTGTACTTCCCAGACACTGATGTCCTGCAGCGTCAGCCCAGCTTTCTCCAATACAATAGGCGTTGCATATGCGGGCCCCAGGAGCAATTGGTCGATGGGGTCTTGCGATACATAAATGAAGTCACGCAAGTAAGCCTTCGGTTTTAAGCCGAGCTGCTTGGCTTTCGCCTCAGTCATTATAAGGGCTGCAGAGGCACCGTCAGTCTACCACAGATTAGAATAAGTTTGTTTTAAATTTCAAAACGAGTTTTAAATTGAAGGGGGGCGGGCTCACCAGGAAAGACGCATTTGCCGCAGTGATCGTGCCATGTGGCTTAATAAAAGCCGGCTTTAGCTTCGCCAGCTGTTCCGGGGTGGATACACGAATGCCATTATCCTTGTCAATGACCTTGTCTACCCCGGATAGTTTCACCGGAATTAAATCCGTCATGTACCCCTTTTCGAAGGCCTGCTGTGCCAGGGTGTGCGAGCGCAGGGCGTAGTCGTCCTGCTCCTTGCGGGATGCCCCGAAGCTCGCAGCCAATCGATCGGCCGAATGCCCCATGGTCTCGCCCGAGGAAAATTCCGCCACCGATGGCAGCTGGTCAAACGAAATCAATCAGATTTTACAGTGTGCCCTTCTTGAGGAAAACAATATTGAGTGTGGTGGTTACCTCCGGAATGAAATAGTCTGGGCGAAGCGTGGCCAGTAACTGGAGGCGTTGGCCGAGCGTGCGTGCCTTGTTTGCCTTCAGCATGAGGTTTCGCATCTTCCTGCTGTGCCTGATTGGTATGTCCGACATGAATTCGACGCCCCCAGCGACGATGATATCGTAGACACCGGACGCAATCAGACCAATGCCTGCGTTAATGATATCGGTTTAAAGAAAGTGGCAATATTTTTTCCGGTTCACTCAATTTGAAACGTAATATCAGGGTTTCCACTTTGTTACTTTTAAAAATTACAAGCAATTATTTTCTTAATTTAATAACATGTCGCTTAAAAAATAATAATAAATCAGATTTTTCAAAAAAAAACAAGAAGCCTTAGTATAGGCAACCATACTAACATAGTCGTTTGTGTGGTTGCCTATATTGAAGGTCCTTGATTTTTCAAAAAAGAAAAACCAATAAGCCTTGGTATAAGCAACCCTATTAATACAGTCGTCTGTGTGGTTGCCTACATTGAAGATTCCAAGAATATACTTTTTTTGAATAGATAAAAACAGCGACATCCTACCATCACTTTTTGACCTGACATTGCAATTGCGAATAAATAAATCAAGTTGTTTTTAGTTTGCAGTGGGAATTTCGAGGTACGTTTCTGCTGAAGAAGCCTCAAATAGGGCTGAAACAGCTGTACAGAGGCTGCTCGAAGTTTTCCCAGTAATCAAAAACGATTTGCAACAAAACTTTTTAATACTTTTTTTTTTTTGTTAAAAATGTGATAAATTATTTCACATTTCTCTTTGATTGTTTTTTTTTTGTTTATTTTATATATTTAAAAGTTTTTCATTTGTTTTTCAATTTCAGAAAACGAATTTGCATTCAGATTTCCAGTTCTTGAATTATTATTTTTTAATTAATTAATTAATTCTCTGACCTTGTGTACCTTTTCTTAATTCCTTGATTTTTCTCGGTGATTAGGAACCCTGAATATACTATCTTTGTCTTTTAAACGTTTCAGACAATCTAAGCCAAAAATTTTATTTTATTTTTCGAAAACCTTTGCTCTCGATGGATGATGGCAGGCAATCTTTTCCCGTAGTTTATTTTTTTTCCCTTTCTTTTTAAATGTGTCTCGGTGTGTTTCTTTTTTTTTATGAAATAAGTTGCCACAACATTCGGCCAAAACCGGAAGAGCTTTACGATGTTCGATGGTATTCGTCGAAAAATTAGTTTTTTTTTTTGTATAATTTGTCTTTTCCAAATTTTCTGCACAGTTAAAAAAAAATAGATAAAAAAAAATTCCGCCAAGGTGAAACACCCGGTTTTAATATTGGAAAAACAAATGACAGTCGGGTGCTTGAACGGGCTTGCCCTTTTTGGGAGCGATTTATAATTTTTTTAACATCGCTTAGATAAAAATATTTTGAAGTTCCATTAAAAAAAAGTAGAGTTTTCGACAAGAAATGAGTTTTTTGCCATCCTTATCAATTGTTTTCTTATTGAAAAACAAAAAAAGAAAAAAATATTCTGACACTAATTCTAGTGATTTTATGTGCATCTTTTGAGATAAGTTGTCATCGCTTCCGGCCAAAACCGGAAGCTTTTACGGTGTTGCATGGTACCCGTCAAAGAATTCGTTTTTTTATTTATTTATTTATTTTTTTGTATAATTTGTCTTTTCCTGTAAATAGATTACAAAAAATTAAAATAAAATAAAAATGTGTATAATATTGGAAAAACAAATGACAGTTGGTTGAAGGTGAAATTGTTTTAGACTTTTTGTGGAGCGATGAATTTTTTTTTACCGTCGCCGTCAAAGTTGACAAAAAATGTTTAAAAATGATTGTTTTTTGTCGTCCTTTAATTGTTTAATTATTGAAAAACAAAGAAAAGAAAAATATTTTCACACTCTAGTATATTTCTATCACTATCTGATTCTTTTCGGTGCCGTTATTGTTTAAAGAAAAGAATTAATTATTTTGTTTTCCTTTTTTTTGTTTATCTCCTGAAATTATTTCTTTTCCTTTCGTGTTTTATTGTGGCTTACCGTAGTGAAATTTACGATCGTCTTTTGTTTTTCTCTTTTACGTTCTGAAATTATAAAAAAATTTTTTTACACTTCTGTTTCTTTCGCTAATAGTGTTAATTTGTTTTTTCCTATTCTTCAGAAATTTTCATTTCGTTAATAAATATAATGATAGTAATTTGTTTTTGTTTATTGGTTACCGTGAAGTTCGAATATTATTAGCAGGGAAAAGAATTCAGGCCACTAAGTGTTGGATGCTTTTTACGTCGAATGTTCTCTTTGCTCCCGCCACCATTCCGCGGCTACTATACATCTGATTGTCATTGACGAGTAGGAGGGGAAGGAGTGCAATGCGAGCGTTTTCATTTGGTAGACATTGTTGTGGGCGGAACTAATACAGTCTGAGTACAAAATTTTCGTATTGTTCGAGGAACGAGTGGCCCGAATTCTTTTCCCTGATTATTAGTATTGAATGTTCTTTTTATTTTGTTTATTTTCTTCTATACGTATGATCGTCATTTGTTTTTCTTCCTTTAATCAGGACCTTTTTTCATTTGTTGAGAGTTCCTCCTTCTCTATTGTCAAAAAAGTTTTTAATTTCCTTAACAGCTTCCAATTGCTCAGAAATCAAATCATTATTATAATTTTTTTGGAAATTTATTTATTTTTTTCATTTCGTGCTTCTGGGTCTTTAAAATTGTTCTTGTTTTTTTTTCTGATCTTTTGTTTCCAAGAAGTTGAAAAATTCCTTAGATTTTAATGACTTTTTGCAATTTTTCACTTTTTCCTTTTCTTTGAAATTATAGGCGCTTTCTTGACAGTTCATTTGTAAATAACCATAATTCAATCTCAAACAAGTTTTAAGAACAGAGAGATTCAAAGAAAAGAATGTCTGTTTTAGAAACAAAACACGTTTAGATCACGATTTTGTGAGCGAAAGAAAGCACTTTATATGTACCTAGATTGAACGACTTTTTCTCCGAGTTGGCAACACTGGTATGCCGAAAAAGGAACTTTTGGTCGAGTCGTACCCAGATTGAACGACTTTTTCTCCGAGTTGGCAACACTGGTATGCCGAAAAAGGAATTTTTGGTCGAGTCGGTTGGCAACATTGATCGCAACAAGGCGCGGGCGCCAATTTTCAACTTTTAAAATTGTTGGATTTTTTTTGCATTCTTAAAATAAATTTGTATTTTGCGCGATCGAAATCTAAAAGTGCAATAGATGCAATATTTTGGTTGAATATTTTTTATTTTCATTGATAATGCAGTCAAATACCAACAGAGGACAGCACTTATTTTACTTTTTTATAACAGTCACTTATCCCCTTAAATCATTTTCTCAAGAATGTTTGGGTTTGCCTCGAGAAATAAAGACTGGACTTCTCTTCTTGACTTTTTGCCAACAACTCAGATGCTTCGATAAATAACTTAACTTTCCCCCCTCCCGATGATTACCTCTTGCAACTTACGGTCTTTTACTTTTGGTTTTCTCTTTTAGTCAATTAGGTATCCCAATTTATTAGATGGCTTTGCTGTTTGACATACAACTTGACATTTCAGAACAAGAAAATGAACTGATAAATTAGGAAACATAAATGACAAAAGTGGAAAACCAAAAGAAAACAAAAATAAATAGAAATTAAACCTCACCGGTCGTCATCGCAGCGTTTGATGAAATGCAGGCCATGGTAACGGTGTGTGCCGGGGTCTTATCGCTGTAGCCCGCAGCCAAGGCCGCCTCCCTAGCAATATTCGATGTCTTAACTTCTTGAATTACAGTTCCGTAGATAATATAATCGACCAGCTCCTTACTGATTCCAGTCTTTTTGACGATACCCCTGCAACAAATCCAAGACGACTTCCTTAATGAGTTAAGGGGGTGATCGTGTAAACACTTACATTAGGGCTTGTCTTGCCAGGTCGTGGGGCATGAGCTTCGCATAGTCAGTCCCGGACTGGAGGAAGGGCGTCCGAATACCATCAACCAGCACGATGTTTTTACCTGTTTTATCGGGAATGCTTTTTTTAGTGTGCTTGCTACTACCAACTGAAAACGCCCTAAGCCCTACTGGAACACGTTATTTCGAATTAATTAATTATTCCCCTGACATACCTACTTATTACTACTATTAATAAGCGAGTGCATCGTGAACTTTGGAAGTTTATGCTTATTGCAAAATAGTTTTGGTTTTAGTGCGTGCTTACCGTATTGTTGTTGGGCTAAACCAAGGGCGGCCGGACTTTTTACGAGGTTCCTTGCGATGTGAGAAGCCATGCTGGTGAAATAAAATTAAAATTAAATTAATTAAAATACTAAATACGAACTGGAGCGGCTCGCGAGCAACCAACTGACGTGTGTACTTTGAACCGCAGGTGCACCAACTTAGTAAACGCCTTCCCAGTTATTTCATTTATTCGCAGTTCCTATCGTTTTCTCTAGAAGTGTTTATGTATTAAACCGGGCTTATAATACTGTGAGGCATATAAAGACGTTACTGTCGTTTTGGAGATGCGTCGCATAATATTTAAAAATCTATACCCCATTGCCAACCTAAATTAATGTTTGCATATTTGCACCTTTCAACTGGTCAAAGTCCGTCGTGTGTACAAAGTTCATGTGTTATGCGTCCGCGTGTTTTTTATTTATGTTTTCGTGGGCTAAGTCAGAGTCCAAAATGCAAAACAAACGCCCCCGAAAAATATGCCCGTTGCATTTCCACCGGTGAGCCAATCGATGACGTCATTGGATTGTGCTTCAGGTGCTCTCTTTCGTTCACAAAATCGTGATCCAAACGTGTCTTGATTCAAAAAAACAGGCATTCTTTTCTTTAAATCTCTCTGTATTTTAAAACTTTAGCTGCTTTCTTTTGCTTAAAAGTTTGAATCTGGTTCTGAATAGTTTGGATCTACATTCTGTAATTGTTGTAACAAAACGTGCAAGTTTTCTTTCGTTCAGAAAATCGTGATCCAAACGAGTTTTGATTCAAAAACACATTCTTTTCTTTAAATCTCTCTATTTTCAAAACTTTAGCTTCCCTCTTTTGCTTAACAGTTTGAATCTGGTTCTGAATAGTTTGGATCTAGATTCTGTAATTGTTGTAACAAAATGTGCAAGTTTTCTTTCGTTCATAAAATCGTGATCCAAACGTGTTTTGATTCAAAAACAGACATTCTTTTCTTTAAATCTCTCTATATTTTAAAATTTTAGCTTCCCTCTTTTGCTTAAAAGTTTGAATCTGGTTCTAAATAGTATGGATCTATATTCTGTAATTGTTGTAACAAAAGGTGCTTTCTTTCGCTCACAAAATCGTGATCCAAACGTGTTTTGATTCAAAAACATTCTTTTCTTTAAATCTCTCTATTTTTAAAATTTTAGCTGCTTCCTTTTGCTTAAAAGTTTGAATCTGGTTCTGAATAGTTTGGATCTATATTCTGCAATTGTTGTAACAAAACGTACAAGTTTTCTTTCATTAAAAAAATCGTGATCCAAACGTGTTTTGATTCAAAAACAGACATTCTTTTCTTTAAATCTATTTTTAAAACTTTAGCTTCCCTCTTTTGCTTAAAAGTTTGAATCTGGTTCTGAATAGTTTGGATCTACATTCTGTAATTGTTGTAACAAAACGTACAAGTTTTCTTTCATTAAAAAAATCGTGATCCAAACGTGTTTTGATTCAAAAACAGACATTCTTTTCTTTAAATCTATTTTTAAAACTTTAGCTTCCCTCTTTTGCTTAAAAGTTTGAATCTGGTTCTGAATAGTTTGGATCTACATTCTGTAATTGTTGTAACAAAACGTACAAGTTTTCTTTCATTCAAAAAATCGTGATCCAAACGTGTTTTGATTCAAAAACAGACATTATTTTCTTTAAATCTCTCTATTTTTAAAACTTTAGCTTCCCTCTTTTGCTTAAAAGTTTGAATCTGGTTCTAAATAGTATGGATCTAGATTCTGTAATTGTTGTAACAAAAGGTGCTTTCTTTCGTTCACAAAATCGTGATCCAAACGTGTTTTGATTCAAAAATAGACATTGGGCGCGATCAGCAGCTGAGTTGCTTACTCAGCAATCGATTGTGATTGGCTCACATGAAGGTAATAGCCAATCACAAACGACTGTTGAGTAAGCAACGCATCCGCTGAACGCGACCATTCTTTTCTTTGAATCTCTCTATTCTTAAAACTTGTTTGGGATTGAATTATGGTTATTTACAAATGAACTGTTACGAAAGCTATAATTTCAAAGAAAAGGGAAAAGTGAAAAATTGCAAAAAGTCATTAAATAAAATTTAAGGAATTCTTCAAGTTCTAGGGAACAAAAGATCAGAAAAAAAAAACAAGAACAATTTTAAAGACCCAGAAGCAAACAAGATAAAAAAAATCGATGTCGTGGTATAACAAAACAAGATAAAAACAATAAAAATGATTAAGGGAAAAATAGCAATTGCAAAAACAAAATAATTTAATGGACGTTACAATTTGACGAAACGAAAAATTAGAAATTGGTTAGGTCACCGCGGATAAATCGTAGTAAAACAAAAGACAATCGGCTGATGAAACATGAAACAAACACCAAAAAATAAAAAACAAAGTCAACTGCAGACGCAAAACAAAGAACGAGAAGCGTCGGTAATTTTAGAATGTAATTGAAATGAAAGAAAAAAGCAGAGACGAAAAAAGAAAAGAAAAACCAATGACAATCAAACCAAACAAATACTGAAAGTGTGGTAACTGATGTAAAAACAGATGACAGTCGGTTAGCACACTTTCTTTCAATTATTCAAAATAGCTACAAAAAAAAATAATTAAAAGGAGAACAAGGAGAAGGAGACGAGGAAGAAACACACAGTCAATAAGTCACAGAAGAAAAAAGCCATCGGCCAAGAAAAAAGAAAGACAAATACGATCGCCACAAAATACGGGGAGGGGTCGGGAAGAATTGCAGGCGGCAGTCGGCAAAGGGGAAATAATTAGTTTTTTTTCAACAACTATTCGGAACTGACTGAAACAATAAAGTCGTAATTAAAGAAGAGAAAATAAAAACAAAAGACAAAGAAGAGAAAATGAAAACAAAAGACAAAGAAGAGAAAATAAAAACAAAAGACAAAGAAGAGAAAATAAAAACAAAAGACAAATCAGCCAAAAAAAAAAATTAGCAAGCAGAAGGGAAGAGGGCATTGTGGGCAGTCGGCAAAGTCGAAATAATTTTTTTTTCTCAAAAATTATGTTTTCAGAATTGACACAATTGAAACAATGTGCGATCGCGCGTCTTGCTTTTTATTTATGTTTTCGTGGAGTCCGAGATCAGAGTCCAATATGAATGTTTGCCAACTTTTTTATTTCCATGTTCGAAAAATATTTGCGCTCTTTGCATTTTCACCGGTGAACTAATCGATGACGTCATTAAATAATTTATTTTTAACTTCTACTTGAATTTTTTCTTTTCAATTCGATTCAGTAATACCAACGCATTATTATTTGAAATCTGTTATCAAGTGACTGTCGCACAATGAAAAACACAAAATTTAAAGTTGGATTTGAATTCTGCGAAAATACAGGGTGTTTCACCGAACCCGTTCGTTAGAAGTTTACGGACTTCCCCTTTGAATTTCTATTTCATATTTTGCAGTTATAAGTTAGCGGCAATGATCTAGTAAAATATAATATGTCCAACTTTCGAGCACTTCCGCTTAAACCGGAAGTCGCTGTCAATTTTTTTATTTTAAATGGAATACCCTAGTTTTTATTGCTTTTTTGAATTCTTCTTGGAATTCTAAAAATATTTTATTCTACATGTGACACAAGAAAAATTAGCCGTTTCAGAGATATTTCCATTTAAAAAAAAGCTGACTTGCAGTGGCGGCTCGTAATGATTTTACTACGGACGGGCAACAACTACAAATGCGAAAGATAGGTGCATTTTCCAAATAAATCTGTTTTTCAGGGTTATTCCGACGTGGAACAGGAACGTGCAACTTTAATAGGACAGGGTGGGCACTGCCCACCTCGACGAGCCGCCACTGATACCTTGTTTATGATACCCGAGATTTTTGTGCAATAAAAACCATGTAGTCAGTTATTGGTCTGTAGTAGGCTATAGTAACATGCTTGCAGATCTTGCCGAGTTTTTAACATATTTGTCTACAGGCTGGTTAAAAAGTAACTTCTTTCTATTCGGTCTAAATTCAACAGTCAAAAGGTCAAATTTTTTTAAAATAGAAAATGTTACAAAACGTCAGATGTTCGTGCCACGTCTTCTCCATGTGCACTCACTCTTACACTGGAAGCAAAGTCGGTTCTTCCATCGGGGGACAAAGATGTAGTGCAGGTGTTGCGCAATTGTGCCCACTCAGTGGAGATGGCGCGGGGGATTCAACAGATGTTATAATAGCAAAGGCGCCACCTAGCCAATATTACGCAACCCAAGAGTGAGGGAGACTACACGGTCGCGAGAGTGTACCCCAAACGACCCCTAACGGCACAACACCCCAACAGTATGCTAACGACAAAGAAGGAAAAACATCCTTCGAGTCTCCTCCCGACGGCGTAAATAAAAGCAAAACACGCTTATTTCGATTCATTTCAACAACAAAACAGCGTTTATTTTCTTCGACATAGTATTTGCGTAAACAAAGCAGCGACATAGTATTTGCGTAAAACAAAAGCAATACCGCAACCGGGTTGTCAAATATACGTATGCAACAGTATACCATGCCCATCAAAAAAATCATTTAATAATTACGTCCTGTGTAAATAAAACGAAGTGTTTTTTTGCAGTACCATAGAGACAAGCTCTAAATAGCCCAAGATGAACGATTTAAAGATGCATTCAAACTATTAAAATAACTCAAAAATGCATGTAGAGAATTGTCCTGTCATAGTACAAAGTCCGATATAACGGGCATCGGCGCGTTAGCGGGAGTACTCACGCGTGGCTTACAATCTTTAACATAAATAAGACGCGAAGCGCGAAAATAAATTAATGAAATTAATGGAAAAAAACTCCAACAATATAACAACATGGACTCTTAACTTTAACAGATTGGTGAGGAAAGAAGCGCCAGTCGCTTGTTCAAAGCCCAACCACCGTTCGAAACATCTTCAACGTGCACGCCGACGAGACAGAAGGGTAGCATAATGAAGCTGACCAACGGAACCCAAAATCCAACGTAACATGCGTACACGGAGCATCATGCGCTTAAGCCTCGGTTTCCTAGGATGGCGGTCGTAAGTTGGCGGTAATGTCACATAAAACGTGCTAAGAATATTAAGGCCCGGTTTCTGGAAGCGATTTATGGGCCGATTAGTTTAACTAATGATTAGAATGTGACACGGTAAGCAGTATAACATAAGGTATGTCACATTCTAATGCTTAGTTAAACTAATCGGCCCATAAATTGCTTCCAGAAACCGGGCCTGAGTACATTTAGTTTTCTAGAAAACGGCAAACGTCACCGTCATCTAAAAGTACGTAAAAGGTTTTTTTGACGTTTGAATCCTCTTTTAGTGACTCCTCGTTTTCTAAATAACCTCAAATCCAGATAGACCATTATGAAATATATTACGCATTACGGTGCCGTTATCCTAGGAAACCGAGGCTTAAAACGTTTAAAACGCAACTGCGTGAAAAACTGCAAAATTCGGAGGTAACGGAAGAAACAAGTTTGCTCTTGATTAATAAACGTAATGGAGCACCAATAGATGGCAGTACACATTGTTTTAAGTAATTTGTTCGGGTTTTCGATCGACGTCACTCATCACATCTGCATCAAATGTAAGTGAAAGTTACTTTGAAGGTATAAAAAAAGCTGGGCTACTGCGAACGATTCATTTTAAACATAACCTCGAACTGTCAAACGTGAAACTTCGATTTGCAAGTAATTACGTATTTGATAAATAATAATCGCGATCGAGATGTCAATACAATCGCTTTAATTTAAAGCAACTTTCAAGATCCATTTTTTTTTTTGGTTAGGGTGATGGTGCAGTGGAATATCAACAGAGGACGGCACTTTAATGAAGTTCTAAGTCCCGGGCTGGGGTGCCGGGTCTGATGTATCACGGTCAGACGTGCAGAAGTCGGCCGTCTATTGTGGAATTTGTTTTTAAATTAAGTAACATGACAGAATACTGTTACAAGGCGCGGGCTGAGGTGCCGGATCCGATGTGTCGCGGTCAGAGGTGCAGATGTCGGCCGTCTATTGTGGAATTTGTTTTTGAAAATAGTAACATGACAGAATGCTGTTACAAGCCGCGGATTGGGCTACCGTGTGTCGACGCGTCGCGGTCAGACGTGCAGAAGTCGGCCGTCTGTTGTGGAATTTGTTTTAACATTAAGTAACATGACAGAATACTGTTACAAGTCGCGGGCTGGGCTACCGTGTGTCGATGTGTCGCGGTCAGACGAGCAGATGTCGGCCGTCTATTGTGGAATTTGCTTTTTAAATTCGTAACGTGACAGAATACTGTTACAAGTCGCGGGCTGAGGTGCCGGATCCGATGTGTCGCGGTCAGAGGTGCAGATGTCGGCCGTCTATTGTGGAATTTGTTTTAAAATTAAGTAACATGATAGAATACTGTTACAAATCGCGGGCTGGGGTGCCGAATGTGATGTGTCACGGTCAGACGTGCAGATGTCGGCCGTCTCTTGTGGAATTTGCTTTTTAAATTCGTAACGTGACAGAATACTGTTACAAGCCGCGGGCTGGGGTGCCGGGTCCGATGTGTCACAGTCAGACGTGCAGAAGTCGGCCGTCTATTGTGGAATTTGTTTTAAAATTAAGTAACATGATAGAATGCTGTTACAAATCGCGGGCTGGGGTGCCGAGTGTGATGTGTCACGGTCAGACGTGCAGATATCGGCCGTCTATTGTGGAATTTATTTTTAAATTAGTAACATGACAGAATGCTGTTACAAGCCGCGGGCTGGGTTGCCGTGTGCCGATATGTCGCGGTCAGATGTGCAGATGTCGGCCGTCTGTGGTGGAATTTGCTGTTTAAATTAGTAACATGACAGAATACTGTTACAAGTCGCGGGCTGGGGTGCTGAGTCCGATGCGTCACAGTCAGACGTGCAGATGTCGGTCGTCTGTTGTGGAATTTACGTCAGACGTGCAGACTTCGGTCATCTACTGTGGAATGCAGTGCAGACGCAGTATTTTCCGGAAGGCACGCCGTCCGCACGGAGTATTCCAGACGCGTCGTAACAATACCAATAGAGTAGGGCGCCATTTTAAGTAATTCAGACAATCAAAAGGGTTTATTAGAACGCATTTATTTCTAAGAAAAAAAAAAGATTATATCACAGATACTTATCACAGAGCAAGTTTCTCTTTGGTCTCACACCATCGCGGCTACCTCAGACCTGCAAAACAAAAACACATTAGTCCACAAAAGAGTCGGCGGGGAATCCCGCGCGCGCAAAACAAAAGAAACTGCATGCAATATCCGTTTACACCGTTTAAATTCTCTCTGGTTAGCAGCACGGTTTATTAACTGGAAGTTATATTAGTTTTTAAGAGAAACAACAAAGAGAGGACCAAGTAAATACTTCTTTTGGTGCTCGGTTTTACGCTTGACTGTGGATTTAAGTACACGATTGTTTCTTTTTTTTTAATTAATTAATTCTTTTTTTGCACAACTACTACAGCGATTGATCGTTCGATTACGTTTTTACACAGAGATTTCACATGCTTTTTACGTTTTAAGAGGAAATGTTTTTAGATGAGTGTGTATTATACATTACCTTATAAAAAGCGAGTCGAGTAAGAGAGGCCCGCCCATTTTATTTCTACGGAGCTAAAATTTCAGTGGTGGTGGTTAAGGGGGAGAAGGTTTAAGTAATTAATTAATTAATCGACGAATTAATTATTATTAAAAGTCCGTTCGTGTGAGATAAAACTATTATAAATCATTTATGGTAGTAAGTTTAAGTTGGGGGGGAAGGAGGTTTATAGTTAGTTCTATGCCACACAACGTTCTGCGAAATTATGCATTAGGTATTGATTTAATTACCCTTCAATTTTCTTTCTCCTTTTAGGTTGTTGTTAAATAAATAAAATTTGAAGAGTATTAAATTGCGACGCAATTAATTTAATTACTTTTAGAATACATGTTTTTTATTTTAGAATAGTACATTGAAGATTACAAATTGCAAGAGAACTCTAAACAATACTAACCGCTAATAACCTACTGGGGGGGCCATTCCATAAGTCCGTTTCAAAAAAAAGAAAAAAGTTTCAATTTGCGTTTATTAATTGATTGGTTTGGTGAAAATTAAAAACGCTTACAGAATAGCCCATTTGTTTATTCTTTACCGTTTATAAAATTTATTTTATACATTACACACATATAAATGCTTTCAATTAACTGCACATTTATTATTAGTAATTTATTTTATTGTTGTTACGATTTTAAATTTTAGCAAAATAATTTCACGAACACAAAGTTTATAAATACTGTAAAATAAAACATTTTGGTTTTTTTGAGTGGGCGGCGGGGGAGGAGGGGGTTACAACCGTCTCGATTTTAAACATTATTTTAATTTTAAATTTTACAATATTTATAAACGCGTTGTTATCATCATAAAAAAAATGTATTTTTATAAATTAAATGCCTTTCTACGTTTACAAAACAGTTTTACATATTACTTAGTAGTATTATTATTATTATTACATTTTCCTATTACACATGATTATAATCACAAAAGAAAGAAAATTAAACGAATATTCGATTGGTGAATTAAAAAAAAAAATAGTAATAAAAAATAAAAATAAAATAACACAGTCTCTTCTCGGATGTTATTTTTTCTTTATAAATAAATTTTAATCAAACAAAAAAAAAATAATAAGCGGACCACCACACAAAACGTAAATTTAATAATAATAATAATTTTAATTGTTGTTAGGGTTTACGAGACGAGTTTTTTCTTCTCTTTTTTAAAAATTTTTAAATATATTTAAAACGAAAAAAATTAAATTAAGCTTTACTTAGCAGGTCGGGTGTATGGAGAAGAACGGTAGCGTGTCGATTCACTATGACGCGAACTTGCGGTGCTTGTCGATTTATACGCTTTCCAACGCTGGGCCGATGGTTCTGTACACAATGTTTTAAAGATTATGTTAACACAGGATTTAAACACAGCAGCTTTCGTTTTTTTTCTTTTTTTTTTAAAGACATCGTTAATAAATTTACGTTTTATACAAGGTCTTTTTTAAATTCCAGGTGATTTTTCAATTAAAGGGCCCCCAACTATCAGTTTAGTACACTCGAACCACTTAGATGTTAAGTTAAATTACTCTGCATGCAACATGTTAAGTTTACGCAGAAATAACTTTAAAAAATATTAAAAAAAAAAAAAACTAAATTATAAAAAGAAACCCCAGCCCCCAAAAAACTAAAGCTACAATTCCTTTTTTTAACAAAGAGAGAAAGAAAAAAAATTATAACTCCGTAAACTTAACACGTCGCATCTGTGCTTATAATATTAAGTTCATATCTTCTATATACGTAAATATATATAAAAAAAAATTAACAGGGGGGTTGTTGAGAAAACTGTTTAGTAACGTAACGGTTAGCCTCTCTCTCTAATTCAAGCATTTTTAATTGCCATATGTCTTTCTCTTTTTAAAGTTGAATCCGTGCTCATTTTGACCTGTTGAAAAAGTATTTAGTTTAAAATTTATGGACACAACGTTCGGGGGTTAGTTCTCGTCCCTTTCAATGTTTTCTTTTTTTTTTTTAATTAAGAATTAGACGTCTATTAATATCTCTTAAGGAGGAGGGCAGCAGTAGTAGCAGCAAAAGGGACCGTTTAAAAGAAAAATTTAATGACTTTTTTTGCTTTTTTCTTTTTAATTCAGTAATCACAGTCGCTATCTCAATACCGAATTCTTTTAAATAAAATTTATTTCAGTAAAAAACCATAGGAATTACTAATGCCCGCTATATACAGGGTCTCACAGTGCTTGAATTGTTTACTTAAATTACGACAAACTCTTTCAATAAAAAAAAATCAGAAAAATTAATAATTTCACTATGTACAGGGTTTTACATTGTTTGAATCTCGTTGAAGTTCTATGTCAATGAAAAAAATTACGTGAAGTTAATAATTCCCACTAAAATATACAGGGTCTTACAGTTACTTGAATCTCGCTTAAATATTATTTTAATGGAAAAAAAAAAACATCAATAATTCCTACTGTACACAGAGTTCTACATTGTTTGAATTTGTTTTAAGTTTTATTTGAAATAAATTTAATTTAATTTTAATTAAATTAATAATTCTTTCTATATACAGGGTCACATAGTGCTTGAATCTTTCATTTAAATTACTTCAAACTAGTTTAAATCTTATTTTAATAAAAAAAATCACGAGAAATTTGTAATTTTCACTATGTACAGGGTCTTACGTTGCTTGAATCCCGCTGACATTTTATTTCAATAAAAACGAACAGAAAAAATACAAGGTTTCACATTGCTTGAATTTCGTTTAAGTTTAACTTCAATAAAACAAAGTTAATATAATTAATTTTAATTAAATTAATAATTTCCACTATACACAGGGTCTTACAGTGCTTGAGTCGTTTATTAGAATCACTTCAAATTTAAAATTAGTAATTCTTACTTTGTACAGGATCGTACACTGTTGGAGTCTCCGCTTAAATTTTATGTCAATAAAAAAAAACTCCAAAAAATTAATAATCCCTACCATATACAGGGTTTTACATTGCTGGAATTTCGTTTTATTTCAATAAAAGAAATAATTACCATAATACACAGGGTCTTACGTTGTTGAAACTGTTCAATTGAATTACTTTAAACTCGTTCAAATTTTATTTCAATAAAAAAAAAATTGCGAAAGGTAATAATTTTCATTAAATACAGAGTCCTACATTGCTTGAATCTTGTGTAAATTTTATTTCAATAAAAAAATACGTGAAATTAATAAATCCCCCTATACAGGGACTTACATTGTTTAAATTGTTCACTCCAATTAAATTACCCTAAACTCGCTTTTAAGTTTTATTTGAATAAAAGAAGCCAGAAAAAATTAATAATTCCCACAATATACGGGGTCTTACATCGCTTAAATCGTTCGATTGAATTACTTTAAACTAGTTGAAATCTTATTTCAATAAAAAAAATTACAAAAGTACAGGATCATACATTGCTTGAATCTTGTTTAAATTTTATTTCAATGAAAAACAAAAACATGTACGTGAAATAAATAATTCTCACTTATACAGGGTCTTACAGTGTTTAAATCGTTCAAAAAAATAAACAATAATTCCCACAATATACAGGGTCTTACATCGCTTAAATCGTTCAAATGAATTACTTTAAACTCCTTCAAATCTTATTTCACTTAAAAAAAATCGAAGAAATAATAATTTCCACTACGTACAGGGTCACACACTGCTTGAAAAAAAATACGTGAAATTAATAACTCCCAATTATGCAGGGTCTTAACTTGAATTATTTAAAATTAGCTTTGAAGTTTTATTTCAATAGAAAAAACGGAAAAATTAATAATCCCTACTATATACAGGGTCTTACATTGCTTGAATCATTCACTTGAATTAAACTCTGAAGTCGTTCAAATTTGATTTCGATCAAAAAAAATTCAGAGAAATTAACAATACCTACTATGTACAGGGTTTTACGTTGCTCGAATCGATCACTTGAATCACTCTAAAATCTTGTTTAACTTTGATTTCAATAAAAAAGACAGAGAAATTAATAATTCCCATTATGTACAGGGTCTTACATTGCTTGAATCGTTCACTGGAATTAGCCAAATTTGTTAATGTGATATGTTTTTCAAAAAATGGCCCAAGTTCAGTAAAACCCTGTACATACACACCCACACATTCTTTTTAAAGTAATTCTTTATTGCTCTGAAACGTAAACATAAAAATGGACTGCATAACACTGTTCTGGGCTCAATTTGAGCTTATTGGTTCTCGACAGACTTAATCGCAGACCTTCAAAATGGCGCGGGCGTTCGTGTTTTTGACATTTCATAAGATTTGATTGTTGACCGAAAGTTGTGAACGCATTTTGTAAGTACTTTTCAACAAGTCTCTAACTCTAGTTCAGGAAAACTGTGTAATTATTCAAGTCTCGTGTTTCATGAAACCCTGTATAACAGCCAGTTAAATTCATTTCTTTTAATGTTTAAGTTTAATCCGATTGGGTGTTTCGGTCTCAAACAGCGATTACCCTTTATTTAAAATTACAACGTAAATAAAAATGTAAGAAAAATATTATACAGGGTGTGTTTATGGCTTTTACGTTTTTGATTTGATTTGAATGGTATTTATTTTACGAGTTAAATTGGAGTTAATATTTCGGTATCAAATTACAATTGCCGGTTATTTAAAATTACAAAATAAATTAAAATTTAAGAAAAACAATGTACAGGTTGTATTAATAGCTACTATTTTTTTTTATTTGAATGGAATTTATTTTACGAGATAAATTGGATTGAATAAATGCAAAAAAAAAACATACCACTATTCAATAGGTAACTCAAGTTCAGGAAAACCCTGTATAATTACTCAAGGCTTACGTTTCATGAAACCCTGTATATTAACTTTTTTTGACCCGATTTAATCCGATTCGGTATTTCGGTCTCAAACTGAGGTTACACGTTATTAAAAATTACAAAATAAAATTTAAGTTAAATAATATGCAGGGTGTGTTTATGGCTTCTTTTTTTGGATTTGAATGGGAGTTAAATTGAATTGAATGAGTGCAAAAACCCTGTATAATTATTCAAGGCTCATGTTTCATGAAACCATGTATAACCAAGTATTTTCATATTTCTTTAATGTAATTTTAATCCGATTCAGTATTTCGGTCTCAAACTGCGATTAGGTACCCGTTAGTTAAAATTATAAAATAAATAAAAATTTAAGAAAAGTGTTTATAGCTTCTATTTTCTTGACTTGAATGGGGCTTTTACGAGTTAAATTGAATTGAAAACGTGCAAAACATATTACTATTCAATAAGTAACTCAAATTCTGGAAAACCCTGTATAATTATTCCTGTTTCAAGAAACCCTGTATAATCAATTATATTTATTTATTTTTTATTTTTTAATGCAATTTTAATTCAATTCGGTATTTCGATCTGAAACTGCGATTACTCTTATTGAAATTACGGGAGAAATTAAATTTTAAGAAAAACAATATACAGGGTGTTTTAAAAAAAACTTCTAGTTTTTTTTATTTTAATCGGATTTTTTTTAAACAGTTGAATAGTGAATATGAGTGCGAAACAAACTCACCGTAAGACGACGAACTCTCCCTGTAGTACTCGGGCTCGTACTCCTGCTCGTAGTGATGGGCGTTGTAGGCGGAACGTGAGTGGCTCTGCGGAGTCGGGGTGTAGTGCTCGTAGGTGGGGTCGTTCGGCTCGTAAGCCTCCTCGTACCCGTAGCTTTCCTCCATAGCAATCCGGGCTCGGTCTAAAATCGACATGATCTTGGTTTTAGCCGGCATTACACGAGGCGTCACCACCGGAGTACGCGTAGCGGTGCGCATGGGCACTGGAGGACGCGTCACTGAAGAAGCTTCAAAAGTGAATTGAATAACACAGGGAGCACGACAAGGGTCAACTAACTCGTTCGCAATCGATACCACAAACAAAAAGAAAGGGAGACTTACTTCTTAGGATTCCGGGGGGTCTGCGAGACGGACGGCCCTCCTCCATACCCGGATCGCTATTGGTCATGATCTCCATTTCTCTCATCTGCTCCTGACGGATGTTGTCATTGTTGTCCGGAATTAGATACTTACGGACCTCAGCAAGAGCAAACGCGACCCTCGCGTGCGCCTCAGCCGGAGGCCCAAGCGCCGAAATCTCCACGTGAAGGTCATCGCTGAGGTGAGCGTATTTAGGGTCGAAAGACTGTCTCAGTTCTTCTTCTTTCTGACGGTCCTTCATGGATCCTCTTCCCAACACCGCCATCTTGCACATGGTCTCCTCCTGCAGTCGCTTCATGGAATTACCTTTCGGCCCCAGCAGTTTCCCCACGAAGTTAAACTAGAGCGAAGCTTCAATTAATTCAACACATTCATTGTGACGGGGTGGGGGTTGCTTCTTACCTTGGGGTGCTCCCTGACGGGGACCAGGACTTTGACAGAAACCTTCATGGGGCGCTCGCGGTAGATGTCGACGTACTTCAGGTCTTTCGGAGGGACTTTCCCGGAAGTCTGGGCCTTCTGGATTTCTGTAACAAATTAGTAGGTTTCGATCAATTTCATGAGTTTGTTGCACTGTAATCACCGCCACATTTCAGAAAACGCAGTTGTGAATAGGCCACCCTCAAACCAGTTAACACGCCTATAATCGTTGCGCAGCCACATTCCAGCAAGCGTCACGCGGTTCTCGTTTGCTCTCGGGCGTTCGAGTGCGACGCGTAGTTTAAACAGTTTTATCAGGGCGTGAGTAATATACAGGATGTTTGGAATTCCTAGTACAAAAAAAATTGGTAGTTGGTGAAGGTGAGTTGAAGTCATCGGCCAAAAAAAAATCACTTAATGTAATTTAAACAGAAAATTCACTTTTTTTTAGCAATAATAATGAAATAATAAATTTTACGTCCATAAAAAAAATTAAAAAAAAAGATTACTGAAAATTTGGCCAACATTGTTGGTGCGCCACTGAGTTAAGATAATTTAAAAAGATAATTCACTTTGTTTACCAATAATAATGAAATTATAAATTTGATGTTCCTAAAAAAAAATAAAAACAATTTGGCCGAAATTGGTGGTGCGTCACTGAGTTAAGGTAATATAAACGACTAACCACTTTATTTAACAATAATAATAAATTTGATGCTCTTAAAAAATTTTAAATAATGAATAAATTTGATGTTCTTAAAAAAAATTTAAAAATTATTAAAAATTTGGCCAAAATTGTTGGTGCGCCACTGTGTTAAGAGAATTTAAAAAGATAATTCACTTTGTTTAGCAATAATAATGAAATTATAAATTTGATGTTAAAAAAAAAATAAAAAATAATAAAATTACTAAAAATTTGGCCGAAATTTTTGGTGCTCCACTGAGTTAAGGTAATTTAAAACGACAAACCACTTTATTTAGCAATAATAATAAATTTGATGCTCTTAAAAAAAATTTAAATAACGAATAAATTTGATGTTCTTAAAAAAAATAATAAAAATTACAAAAAATTTGGCCAACATTGTTGGTGCGCCGCTGTGTTAAGATAATTTAAAAAGATAACTAACGTTCTTTAACAATAATAATGCAATGTTAGGTCAAAAAGCGATAGTAAGATGTCGCTATTTTATATGTTAATAATAATGAAATTATAAATTTGATGTTTAAAAAAAAAAATTGTTGGTGCGCCACTGAGTTAAGGTAATTTAAAACGACAAATCACTTTGTTTAGCAACAAAAATAAATTTGGTGCTGTTAAAAATTTTTAAATAACGAATAAATTTGGTATTCTTAAAAAAATAATAAAAATTACTAAAAATTTGGCCAAAATTGTTGGTGCGCCACTGAGTAAAAGGTAATTTAAAACGACGAATCTTTTTTTTTTAGCAATAATAACAAATTTGATGATCTTAAAAAATTTTAAATAACGAATAAATTTGATATTCTTAAGAAAATAGAATAAAAAAAATGGTTTCTTGAATTTCTTAGGACTTTCAGATGCCAGTTTTTTTTTTTTTGCACCAGCAATTTCCAAACACCCTGTATCGGAGCGCGAAATATTTTTTGTTGGATGGAAATAATTAAATTATTTTAAATTGTCTTCCGAGATTATTACGGACTCATCATTTCGAATTAAAAAAAACATTCCATATCTCGTTAGTGAAATTTATTTTTGCAGACTTCGGACTGGTCTCCTGAATCAGTCGCTGTCCATCGTTTCTTTGACATTTTACTAAAATTTAATTTTTTTATAAAACTGTCCCCTTCCTAAGTACTGTAAGGATTCGAATTCTTCAGTGTAAATAAAATCATTTAGAAATTAAATCGCGATATGTTATTATAACGTGAAAACAGTACACGTGCAAGGTCAGCCTTGAAGAATATCATCTTGTTTACTTAAAATTATCGGAACTTGACAACACCACTAATTTTTCCTCCTAAGTACTCAAAGGATTCGAATTTATCAGTAAAAATAAAATACTTTAGAAATTAAAACATGATACGATAACAGTATAAGTATGCGACTAATTTTTCTGAACTTTTCCCTTACTAAGTACTGTAAGGATTCGAATTTTTCTGTACAAAT
Organism: Prosopocoilus inquinatus; assembly: GCA_036172665.1. Taxonomy (NCBI): domain Eukaryota; kingdom Metazoa; phylum Arthropoda; class Insecta; order Coleoptera; family Lucanidae; genus Prosopocoilus; species Prosopocoilus inquinatus. The sequence goes on from CM069877.1 coordinate 10,618,631, forward strand.
AAAATCAATTAGAAATTAAATCGTGATATGAACATATCATAACGCGAAAACAGAACACGTGCAAGGGCATCCTTGAAGAATAGCATCTTGTTTTCTTAAAAATAAACGGAAATTGACTATGTCGCTAATTTTTGTGAGCTGTACCCTTCCTAAGCACTGTAAGGATTCGAATTTTTCAGCATAAATAAAATAAATTGGAAATTAAGTCGTGATATGAAAATATTATAACAGAACACGTGCAAGGTAAACCTTGAAGAATAGCAACTTGTTTTCTTAAAATTATCGGAACTTGACTACCGCGCCACGGAAAACAAAGCGGGCGTTGTCTGCTAACTTGCATCTTATAAGATAAACAATATTGCAATTAATTATGCAAATCATATCAATTTTCCATGCATTAGCAGTGCAATCGCCCTATTATCATGGAAATCGGGTGAGAAAAGCATCTACAGAGGGAAAATCATGATTTGACTAACTGTTAACGTGTTTCCTTTTCCTAGTTGACATTTTTTTTATTTTAAAATTGTTATCAGTCATGTTCCACACTTTGTAATTATTTTTGTGAGTGAAGAAACAACTCTTCACAGTGTGATTTGTAGTTCGAATGGAATTTCGATTCAAATTATTTTCCTTTTTGGTTAAGAGATGGCGCTCTTAATAATCCACGTTACGCCTTAATTCTTATTTTGCAATTTTGATTTTCATAAAAAATATCATAAATGATTGACGTGTTGATCCCGCTTCGAAGCTTTGTCCTCCGATTTTTGGGCCAATCGATCCGATTTTTATCCTTATTGTGTAATTTGTCCGGACTGCTTTGGTAACTTGGTTTTTCTCGTGTTTGGTACTTAAACTCAGGTGTTTATTCGATTATTTGTAGCCAAGTTCTGCGTACCTTACACGGCGTTTAACCATTTCTCCCGTCGCTCGTTTGCGGACAGTTCGCAGACCCTACATAGCTCGCAGGCTTGTTTGGTACTTAAACTCAGGTGTTTGTTCGATCATTTGTAGGCAAGTTCCTTTACCTTAAACGGTGTTTAATTGTTTTTTCTCGCGGTTCGATTACGTTCGCAGATCCTAGACTGCTCGTAGGCCTTATTTAGCCCCAGGCAGAGTGCTACATGATTTTGATGTATGCAATTAAGTAATCCTGATTTTCTCGTTAGCAATTAATTGATTTCGCGCAGAATTCGCCGCAGAAAACGAGTCCGTATAGAGATTCGAGCCTTAAACGTTCTGATTTGACATTTTGCCCAATCCATAAATACATATATTCAAACGAGTCCTCCAAACATGCAAAAACAAATGAAATTATACGTATGCGACGCGATGTATTATTAAAAGAGGAATGCCGAGAGGCGGCTGTGCGCGATGATAACACGCGAGGGAAAAACGGGTCGCTCGTATTATTCAACGATTGTTCTTCGGCTTTCCCATCAAAATGTTAATGTATTCCCCTCGACGATGAAATATTCGACTTCATTACGCGGAGCATGTTCCGAATACATCGCGAAAGATAACGGTAATGCATCGAGGAAATTTACATGTCACTTCCTTAATTCTAACGATCCGACTGAAATATTCAACGATCTAGATACAGCAGAGAAAGGAAGAATCAGTCGCAGTCGCACTTCAGAATCGTTTATTTCGACGTCGGATACATTTTGTACATTATTAACTGATGACCTACCAATGTTAAGGTTCGATTAAAGGATGAAATTAAAAAAAAAATACATGTCAGAAAAAAAAGTCTCGACAATAATCACAAAAAGAAAAAAATTAAACGTTGGGCCAAGAGATTGTTACATTCGAATTTCGCACTGACTGTTTCGGTCGGGTAGGCTTTTCGTTGTGCGTGAGTGCGTGTTGGGCGCATTGCGGATGGTTGGTGGCAGCGCTTCCCCTGGTGTTAGGTGGTATCGCTGCTGAGTGGTTTACTTATTCTCTTTTCGACAGCGAGCGAGCTATCTGCTAAAGTAGTAGTCACGTTTTTGAACGCTTTGCGAGCTGGATGTTATTTTTGGATCTTCTGTTGAAGGATTAGTAAACCCATCGATGTGATCAGATTTTAGCCATTTTGTTGCAGATTGTAGACCGTTTGATCAGTTTTGAGGGATGTGTGATTCTATTTCTGGCTTGCTGTACTTTAGCAGTGTAAGCGCCATGTTGATTCTCCATTTTGTTACTTGGTTGTTTTCCATGTGCGTTTACCGCTCGCGGTCGTTAATTTCACAATCGGTTGCTAGGAGCGCCTCTCCCGGTGTTAAATGGTATTACGGCTGAGTAGTTCACCCTCTTTTCAACGGCAAGCGAGCAAACTGCTAAGTAGTGGTCATGTTTCTGAACGCTTTGTGAGCTGGGTGTTATTTTCGGATGTTTTTGTGATTGATCAGTAAATCTATTGATGTGACCGTATTTCAGGCACTTCGTTGCTGCAATTCCAGCAGGTTTTGGGACCCCTTGACCGGTTTTGAGGAACGTGCGGTTCTATTCTTAGGTTGCAGTACTTTAGCAAGGTAAGCGCCATGTTGATTCTCCATTTTGTTACTTGGTTGTTTTCCACGTGCGTTTACCGATCGCGGTCGTTAATTTCACAATCGGTTGCTAGGAGCGCCTCTCCCGGTGTTAAATGGTATTACGGTGGAGTAGTTCACCCTCTTTTCAACGGCAAGCGAGCAAACTGCTCAGTAGTGGTCATGTTTCTGAACGCTTTGTGAGCTGGGTGTTATTTTCAGATGTTTTTGTGATGGATCAGTAAATCCATTGATGTGACCGTATTTCAGGCACTTCGTTGCTGCAATTCCAGCAGGTTTTGGGACCATTTGACCGGTTTTGAGGAACGTGCGGTTCTATTCTTAGCTTGCAGTACTTTAGCAAGGTAAGCGCCATGTTGATTCTCCGTTTTGTTACTTGGCTGTTTTCCACGTGCATTTACCGATTGCGGTCATTAATTTCACACTTGGTTGCCAGTAGCGCCTCTCCCAGTGTTAAATGGTATTACGGCGGAGTGGTTCACTCTCTTTTCGACGGCAAGCGAGCAAACTGTTAAGTTGTGGTCACGTTTCTGAACGCGTTGTGAGCTGGGTGTTATTTTCAGATGTTTCTTTTGATGGATCAGTAAATCCATTGATGTGACCGTATTTCAGGCACTTTGTTGCTGCAATACCAGCAGGTTTTGGAACCATCTGATCGGTTTTGAGGGACCTACGGTTCTATTTCTGGCTTGCTGTACCTTAAGCGCCATGTTGAATTCTCCACTTTGTTACCTGGTTGTATTCCACGTGCGTTTGCCGCTCCGCGGTGTCAATTTCACACGTTTCTTCCTTCTAGTAAATAATTCCGGGCAGATTTTACCGGTCGATTCGGTGCAAGGTGACTGCCGCTTCGTTTAAGTCGTAAGAGTTAGACATTTCTATCTTTTCTTGTCACGTCCTCGAAAACATGTTCTGTGATGTCATTCCATGGGCGAGCTTTGAGCCAGTTGTGCAACACAGCGTGAGTCCACTTTATTTTTCACCGACGAATTAACTTTTAAATTTTGGAGCTTTTCTCCTTAGTGTTTTGGTTGTTTCGTTTTTTTTTTAATTGAAGGCGACTCTTTTCCGAGGAAATGCGAGAAAATAATTTTTAAAACTTTAAAACGGAAGTCGCAAGGAACACTCTGCGTTTACGCTATTGCTTGATAGGCGTGTGCGCTTCACGTCTTTAATTGTCGATATTGATTTTTGATGTTAAGAGTTTGTAAGCAACGCGTGAGTATTCGCGCCGATGCGCCAACGCCCGTCGGTTTGGGCAGTGTGCATTCGAATACATTTGATATTTTTGCGCTCGTTGACCCTATTTGGGGATGCACACATACGCGCTTTTTCTGTGTGCTTTAATAAACCTTCTATTTTTAGCCGAACTTACTTATTTATTCTTTCGATACGTATACTTACAGGAGGGGTTTCAAAAATCACTTATGACTTTCTTTTCCTTATAAATTTCATTGGGGGGGGGGGGTGCACCTAAAGTTAATATATGAGAAGTTATCACATAAGCTTGGATTTACATGCATAAAGCCGAATCGCGCTGGTGGGGGTGTCCGTGCGGTCTCTCGTGACGTCAGACTTTACTGTTTCCATTTCAATTGGTGGCGATCCACGGCGCATGCACAGTCGGTGCCGTTGCCATAACAACGCAACTATTCTGATGATTTTAAATGGAGCTTCAGCTTGGACGAGTGACGTAGTCTTGAGACCCATACGAAAAATGTCGAATCCGTCCGATATTGCATGAGGCAACTTCCCATGTACTAACTTTGGGGTATACCAAGGGAGAAGCGGGACCGGGGAGTTGTACCTTCACGGGACGTACAGCGATACACTTTCCCGGCTGTTTGTCATCATTCTTTATTCGTGACGTGGGTTGCGTCATCTTTGTTGGATGGCACGCTTTATCGTAACACTTTCTGAATCCCCCACGTCGTCTCTACTGAGTGGACATAGTTACGCTACTCTTCTTCACACCATAGTCTTCGAAGGAACGACCGATCTTGCTTCGAGAGGCGCGGTAAGTTACAACTGGCGAAGTCGCTTAAGCTGTGAGTCAGAATGCGCAAAGCGCTCCCTTTGTTACCACGTAACAAGATAAAAGAAGGAAAAATAACAAATTTTACATTCGTTAAGATAAAACTAGTCGCTTAATAACAAAACTGTTTTCTGATATTAATTACTAATTAAAGCAATCTTGTGAAATTACGCCGTTATTAATTCGGAGATGAATGGCGCCCGACGTGGAGCCCCCAATAAATAACCCATACGTTGTTATGAAGACATAACGTAAGCACTTTACCGTTTGATTTATAAAACTTGAACCACGTCGATTATTTTCTTTTTGATAGGGCCAACTAATCTAACCTTGAAAATCTTAGACGTACGTCGATTGATTCTCTTTTTTTTATCTTTTACTTACAAACGATCGCCTCGCCTTCGGTTTTAATTTAGCAAAGTGCTCCTCCGCTTTTGACGTCCAAGGAAATTTAATAAAACCCCCGGCTTAGAGAGAAATCGCACAAATGAAAGTGGCCAGCCAAGCTCATGAAAAAACATCACGACGACCGCTTAGGGCTTAGCAAGCAGCGTCGTCCGCCGAAATTCTATAAACACGTCGTGCGGGTCTCTTTTAGTCGCTTTAGTACGTGACAGATAAATGGCACGCAGTCAGTCCCCTTCATTAAGGGAGAGAGGGGGTGAGTTTTCAAACTCTGTAAGACGCTTGATCCAACCCCCCCTCCCCCCCCAAGGAAGGATGTTAAACTCGTGTATGTGCGGCGGCGCTTCACGTTGTTAAGTTTTCCGCATTAATAAATTGAACCATAAATTACACGAGGTCTATTCCAGAGCGCGGAACGCTCGTTTTTCATCTTTAACCTTAAGACTTCGGGACTCTGCTTTCAGCACACGAAAGTTTCCGAATTAGATGCGGTAATGTGTTTTAATTTCTACGTCTATCCGACAACTGCAACTTCTCTAGGTATTTCATTAATGTGCAACACTTCAGGACCTCGAACATTTATTTTCGCCCAAAGCCTAGAGATGTGGCATTTCGCATTGTAAATCCCCCTCAAAATTATCTCCCAGTCTTTTTGTAATAAGACTGCGGGGTTTAGTACTTCAGTTATAAATGTACCGTTGCAGCTTTTGTTTAGTTGAGAGATCGCCATCATCTTTCTAAATCTTACTCATCTCAACGCCATCTCAGTTCTGGTTCATTCAGCCCCACGACGGGCGCCAAATTTTATTGTGGTATGGGGTGTTTGTCTCTGCTCTGTAATATTCACTTCATTCATTATTTCGGCTAAGGTTGAATGGCGATATGTCTTGTCAAACATTTCTGGAGCCGAATTATATAATTACTTCTTCTTTGTTACATTATTTTGTATCTACTTCTCAAGGTCATTACTTCGCTAGTTTAATTCATAAAAGTTCCTTCTCTTTTTTATTTGTTTTGTTACTTTATTACAGGATTCCTCAAAGTTTTTCGCTTCTACAAAGTTTGCACTCCCGTAGAAGGCTTGCCTTTCATTTTAAGTGATCATACTGTTTCATTTATTATAAAGTAAGAAAAATGTACAACGTGCATTCCATTTAAACAATAAAAACTGGCTATACTCACACGTCCATTATTTATTTTAATTACTGTTTCCTATCTTGGTTGGGTTGAGTTCTACAAAACTTCAAATTTCATCCGCAAAATAATTGCGTAGAGGAGGACTTGTAGTTTGGCGGAAACCGCACGATTCCCTTCCTCAGATGGAGATGAGTATGGTGGGTGGTACATCGACGACGATTTGCTCAACGGCGCCAGAAATAATTGTCCAAAGGAATCCTTAACAATCCACGACGTTTATCTCCACGTGATAGATCGTTGACGTGTCGTTTCTAATAGCGTTTTCCACTGGCTGCACTAGTGTGCACTGAGTGCATTTCCATCTCATTTCAGCTTTACGTAATAAAACGAGATGAAGATATACTCAGTGCACGGTGTGCAGCCATCGGAAAACGCTATAAATTTATAAAAGGTGGTGGGCGCAAATATTTATCAATTTAATAATTTAATTTATTTTCGTTTGCTAAGTTGTTTGGAATTTTTACAACATTTCATCAAACTACGTTCTCAAAATCTACTTCCTCTCTTTCTTAGTTTTATTTTGTGCAGGAAAGAATGGCTTTATTCTCGCTGAGTTAAAAACAAGTTTAAATACGTTTAATTTACTTCGGTTGGCGACGTTTTGTCTGCTTTCTTTCTTGCAACGATTCTATTGCTTTTTATTGATGTTCCGTTTCTGATCGAAGCTATTTTCAACACTTTTGATTTAATTTCCTATTTGAATAGTGATTATTTCACGAATTTTGCTGATTGATCCTTCCGTTTCCTCTCTTCTCAGTTATGTTTTGTGCAGGAAAGAATTGCTTCATTTAAGCTGAGTTAAAAATAATTTAAATGCGTTCAATTTACTCCGGTTGGCGACGTTTTGTCTGTTTTCTTTCTGCAACGATTCTATTGCTTCTTACTGATGTTCCGTTTCGGATCCAAGCTATTTTCCGCACTTGATTTATTTCATGTATGGATAGTGATTATGTCACGAATTTTGCTGATTAATACCGTCCATTTCCTCTCTTTCTCGGTTTTATTTTGTGCAGGAAAGAATCGCTTTATTTACGCTGAGTTAAAAACTAGTTTAAATGCGTTTAATTTATTTCGGTTGGCGACGTTTTGTCTGCTTTCTATCTTGCAACGATTCTATTGCTTCTTATTGATGTTCCGTTTCGAATCGAAGCTATTTTCAACACTCTTGATTTATTTCCTGTTTGGATAGTGATTATGTCACGAATTTTGCTGATTGAAGCCTTCCATTTCCTCTCTTCTCGGTTATATTTTGGGCAGGGAAGAATTGATTTATTTTCGCCGAGTTAAAACAAGTTTAAATAAACTTAATTTACTCCGGTTGACGATGTTTTGTCTGCTTTCTCTTTTGCATCGGTCCTGTTGCTTCTTATTGATGTTCCGGATCGAATTGAAGCTATTCTCATCTATTTCCTGTTTGGACAGTGATTATGTCACGAATTTTGCTGATTGATGCCTTCCATTTCATTTTTTCTTTTTGCTTGGTTTTCCTGACTTTTTGATTTTACTTTCGTTTGGAACTTCAATTGAACCAAACGTTCCGTTGCTTGTGTTTCTTTGTGTGTTTGTATATTACCTGGGGTGACATTCAATACCACAAGAATTTGGTCATCGTTAACTTAATCAGAGTTCTACGATTTTTGTTCTCACCTTGTAGCCTCTTCTTATTAGTCTCCTTGTTGGTTGACCCTTTTCTTAGAAATAGAAACATATCTTGGGTGTATGCGCGATTGGTTTAATTAGAGCCCAGCCCGTTCCGCTCCGTAGCAGGCGGTAGCACCGAAGTCAATCGCAGTCGGTGCTAATCTTTTATCTATCCATTAGGGAGGTGTCAGAGTAGGGGGTGATACGGTATTTAGTTACAGGCGGAAATCCCTAGCACAGTGGAGACGGGCGAGATGGGTCGTACTTCTACGTTAATGCGTTTACACAAAGGAAACTGTTGGCGGACACGTGTTTGGTTTGTAACTCGCTCCAGGTCGAGCAAGAATTAACTTATTAATACCCCAAAAATGAGAAAGCACTTCTAAACCGAGTACGCACCGACCATTTTAGATGCCATATTCTTTCTACAGAGGTCACGTGACCAAATGATACACAAAATTTTACATTTTTTTAAAGCAATGTTTATAATCCCCTACGTCCCTTTACACTAATTCCTAACCTCTGTTAATCCTTTCACCTTCTCTCAATGCTTTTACACAAATAAACAGTGAGGTAATTATCCTAATGCTTATTAGAGTAACTTCGTAAAAGTGTTGGGGTCATGTGCCTTTGCACCGAACTACGGTCCTTAGTGGGTTATGGGCCCCACGTGGTTAATCGCTACCTCAATTGAAATCATGGGTAAAACTCTCACAAGTTTTCAGCTTGCTCCGAATGTACCTTCCACAAGATGTTGATTATTCATGATCGAACACGTCGTCGTGGTGATTCATTCACCGCTAATGAGAATCTGACGTCTCTAGCAAAGATGGCAACGCTGCGGTAAGACAAGCCCGTTTAAATTGCCATTAGCGAGAGCGCGCGCGGCCATTTATTGCGCCGTCAGCGTGTTTCTTTTGTGGCTGCTTTGCATTACAGCTGGTTCCGGAAGCCGTCGTATTCCTCCGGTGATATATGACGTCATCACGCTTCAACATTTATCAATGTCACCTCCGCACCGTCTGCCTTCGTTCCAGGACGCATTCCATATTACGAAAGAGTATTCCCAACGGTTAGAAGGTGAAGGGTATTTTCTTCTACGTGGTCCGAAAGTTTGTGCTTTCAAAGTTTCTGAAACACTCGCAATTCGCGACTGTTTTTTTTTTGTTTAACCCCGTGCTCTTCTTATTTTGTCTGGATGTACGTGATAAAAAAAGACAATTGGGATAAACTGTTTAACCTTTCTTGGTTTATTGTTTAAAATTAAACGCCGTCCTGGTTTACTTTCGCGTTCAGTAAACTATCCGCACCCGTCCCACTTAAGCTGCCGGCTCTGTGCCGAAGTTAATTTCCCTGGCACTCTTACTATGTAGTGTATTACTCAGGTAGATAGTAAGACGTAGAGACTTCATCGACAACAATACACCTCTGTGAGCGAATTTGGAGGTAATTGGTCAATTATATTAAATTACTATTGTATGGCCAACCATATCAAATTCATAATTACATCATTATCATCGAATTACATGAATGAAACCCTTGCATAATTGAAATAATTGGGGGGTTCCGTTGATCACCGACACAACCTTACTTAGCGACGTCGTCGTCGGTCGAAATATATCATTCCGAGCCCTAATAATACTGATAATATTAAATGAGACGTCCTCGTAATTCGCTGACGATAACGCGGATGTACTTACGTCCTTGTAATTGCTGGTAATGTAGCTGTTCCGAAAGATCATTATCAGAATTGTCGTCGTTGGCGTCGTCGAATGCCGCCCTTAAGATGCTAATTAATACCGAGAGGGAGAGCGAGGGAGACGTCGTAAAGTAACCGGGTCAAGAGTTACCGGCGTTCACCGAAGGGGCGGAATTAATTGCCCAAAATTAATTGTTGTGTTCGCCGACCCTAATTATTCGTCGGGAAGTAGTTGGCGGAGGCGGCAGGGGGTGCTCCTACGCACAGAAGACGCATTTATTTTACCACTTGATACTACAATTTGGTTTCTGAAGTTAGTCGGAGTTAAATCACTCCTGCCTGGTAAAGTCAATCAATTTGGAAAACAATCTGTATACTGTTTCAGATTAAAAAAAAAAAAAAACTTCGGGAATCATTTAGAATACTCAAAAATGTGGCATTTCGCTTACGAAACCCTCGAAGTCAGCAAAGACTTCGCACGGATTCAAAAATGCGATCGGAGTTTCTTTCTTTCTTTGCAACAACGCAGCGTTATTACAGTTTTTTTTTTTTTTTAATTTTAAAACCCAATTAAGCCAGCAGACTCGGCAAACAGAAGACGCGCTCGTTATTGCAGCTGCGGCAATTGCCCTTGAAGAAAGAGAGGGGGAAATCGAGTCATGTGACGCAAGCAATAGCGCAAATTACGTCAGATAGCGTAGGGCGGCCCGAATTTTTGGCAATTTCCTTCCAGAATGATTTACTTAAGCACTTAGATGATGTTAATAATCCCGAAAGCTAATTATCTTATCGAGGCGACTCGAGGAAATTGCCGCCGCGACGTTCAAAGGAAATGAACGAAACGAAACTGAAAATTGGATTTCTGGTAAAAGTTAGCGGTAGGGGGGTGGTGGGGGGAGGAGAAAAAGGGGGCGCAGCCTGTTAACCGTATGTTCCAACGACGCCAAGTTACTTCAGCATCGACTTAAAGTTTTCTTCTATTCAATTAGGATCGATTTACTTGGCCGGTGGTCCCCCGACTTCAGATTTGTTTAAGTGTTACATCACCGCGTGCCACAACAATAGGGAAGGATTGAAGAACAGAATTTTATATTTTGTTGGCGCAACGTCTCCAAACATTCGCGGAAAATCCAAACCGTTTGGCAAAAACTCATCATCTGAAATCTTTAGCAAAATTCTACACGAAAGTTACAGTTGTTACAGTTCATTTTTCCCTTTCAATTCGAGACATCCTGTTTAATGCATATTCCGGAGTACGGCGTGGTATGCGATAAGACCGCGGCTAAATCTCACGCTCGACTGGTCCACAGTCGCTTTTTCTTGTGGGCTATATGTTCGATATTTGACTTTTTAGACCAAGTGCCCGGAGTTTGGCTAATTAGACGTTTTCTTGGAAGGATTATCGGTTTTATTTTCTGCTGGAAAGAATCGTTTCATTTTCGCTGAGTTAAAAACTAGCTTAAATACGTTTAATTTACTCCGGTTGGCGACGTTCTGTCTACTTTCTTTTCTTGCACCGGTTCTATTGCTTTTTATTGATGTTCCGGTTCGGATCGAAGCTATTCTTATGACCCTCAATCTACTCCTTGTTTGGATAGTGTTTGTGTCACGAATTTTGCTGATTGGTGCCTTCCAATTACTCTCTTCTCGGTTTTATCAAACCAACAAATTGGCATGATCAACACCTTCTTCAAAACAGGCCTGAGTCATCGTGTACGAATATCATAATATGACGTAGGCATTGGTTCGATGTATTTAATCGAGAAGGTGATAACTGGCGCCATTTCGTCCATTCGATTAGGATCGATTTAATTGGCCGGTGGTCCCCCGATTTCAGATCTGTTTAAATGTTGCATCGCCGCATGCCGTAACAGTAGAGAAGGGGTAAAGAACAGAATTTCATAAACTATCCATCAAATGTTGGTGAAGTTTCAAAACAACAATCCGTTGGCATGATCAAAACCTTCAAAAACAGGCCTGAGTCATCGCGTACGAATATCAGATCCCAGTGTATTATCCAGTTTCCGGGGACTTCGACGCAAGCGTTTCGCTATTGAGCCGTGAATATATATATCTTCTGCTTGCTAATTAAGGGCGGAAAGATAACTTAAAGTGATAAATTTCTGTATTACAATTTAGATGAATCAATTTTCAAGTCGGAGTATTCTCCCACTGAATGACTCAAGTCTGTATGAAGTGGGCGTTGGCTTGACATATTTAACCGAGAAGCTCAAGGTTGGTAGAGCTGGAGTGTGTATTAGAAGGTTGCCTCGATCAACGGAGGGGACAGAGGGTGTCTAACTCGTTACGTCAAGTCACGTGATAAATTCCATTGGGTATATTAACGAAATTTTTGCGTTATTTGATCAATAAGATCATAGAATTGATTCCATTTTTAGTGAATTAGGTAAAGCTTTAGGAAACAGATTAAAACTCATCCTATTTAATTCACTGTGACGGATGGACGTTACTTTTGCGTGGAGGAAATTTCAAACTGCATATTAAATGGGAACGAGGCTACCTGATAGATGCAATATCAGTTTTACCAACCTTGAAAGAAGGTGATAACTGGCGCCATCTGTGGAGAATTATTATGTCTACACATGCAGAACCATCTATTTTCTACCAAAAAAAGAACGCCATGCAAGTCGTTAGATCACTCTTTGTCAGTGCTGTCCTAGGCTTTCACTCACGGTCAGTGTTGCCAACATAGAGAAAAATGCAAAAACTTATTAAAATCTAGGGACTTTTTTTAATAACACAGAAAAAGGGCAAACAAACGGGAACAAAAACGAAACATTTTTGATGTAACGCGATCGAAGTGGAAAGATTAAAATTTCGAAAGAAATTATAATTATTTAATTTCCGAGAAATTGTAACAAAAACAAGCAACAATAGAGAAACCCACTACAAATAAAAAAAAAGAATACATAACGAATTGTAGTTTTAAAATTAAAAAAGATGATAGTAATGAACATTCAAGACTAATAATAATTCAAAATCCACAAAAACCAATTAAAAAAAAAAAAAAACAAACTAATCACTGTTATAAATCATAATATGTATGCATTGACTATCTTATTGACGAAATGAAAATTTCTGAAAATCGAAAGCAGGAGAAAACAAATGACGACTGTAATTATTTGCGAAGGAGACAGAAGTGCAATTTTTTTAGTTAGATAAATTTTGAATCAATTTCAAAACGAAAAGGAAATAAAATGACGATCGTAAATTTTACGACGGGAAACTACAAAGAAAAGCAAATCACCATCATAATATTTACGAAAGGAAGACATAAAATTTCAGGAGAAAAACAAAAGTGAAACGAATTATTCAAAATTATTATTATCAAAACTATTTCGAGACATTCTTCTTTCAAAAATAACGGCAACGACGACGCAAAAATCAGACAAAAGTGACAGAAGTATTTGAAAATGGAAACAAATGACGATCGCAAGAAAAATAAATCAAAAAGGGACGGAAATATTTGAGAACGATTTTAAAACATAAATAATAATTCATAAACAACATTACAGTCGAAAAATAAAATTACAAACAAATTTTGAACAATCTAACCAAAACGCTATCTTTCTATATTCAATAACAATTTTCTATTTCAGTTTTATTTTCTTATTATTATTAAACGCCATCATAAGTTAATAATTTCGAAATTGGATGAGTTGGCAACTCTGCTTCTGATTGCTGCAAAGTGCAAGGTTAGGTTGTTTTAATATTTCTCTTTCGTTTGTTTCAAAGGTTAAAAATTATTTTTTAACTTTAACTTTCTATTTAAATTTCCCTGATTAGTTTAGGGAATTCTAGGGAAATGCTGTGTGCCGAAAAAGCAGTTTTTGGTAGAGTTGATTGGCAACACTGCACAGGCTAGTGTGGTCACATAGTCTATCACCAGCGATGTCAAGAGGATTGTAAAAATTAGACGTTAGTGGTCCCTCCAATCAAGGCTGCGTTGACGCTGGTGTGTGGCGTAGACCGTCAATTGCCGCTATTTTGATCTCAGTCGCATGTACGTTTAACGGATTTTTTACAAACCTGTTGGCATCGCTGTCTAGCATCACTTACATAAGTTATGTATGCATTCATTTCGATAGTAATAATCTACCGAGCTGTGATTGTTGTGATAGCTTGTTACCTTAACTCAGTGGCGCACCAACAATTTCGGCCAAATTTCTAGTAATTTTTTACTCGAAAGTATTTTTATTAGAATTTTTTTGCCGATGATTTCAACTCACCATTACCAACTATCAATTTCTTCTTTGCTACCAGCAATTTTCAAACACCCTGTATATCGTCTCTACCGTTTCAAGTTGCGCTTTCAATTTATTCATTTTCAAAAAAATAAAAATAAACATTAAATAACCTTCTATTTTTGAAAAGTACAAATCCAAAATAGAACAGACGTAAAATATTATTTCTCATTTGAATTATTAGTATGCATTACATAATCCGCCGTCGCGTCGCGTCGCGTCGCCCACCATCGTAAATTACGCCGGCAAAACAAGGACAAAAAAAGGCGACACATTTTTTTCCCTAAAGAAAATTTACGATGTTTTAAAATTGCGTATAAAAACGCCGTGGCCCGCAGGATAATCCTACTTTAATTTTAGTACGGCACTGAAGGTATATTTTATCGCCCTTGTGTGGTGGACAATACATTTTAAACGGGGGTACGTTAATAAATCGGGACGCGGCAGCAAAAAAAAAACGACTGCGCCCCTGGTCGTTAAAAAAGGACAGTCATGGTTTTGTTTTATTTTCGGGTGGAGATTAACGTATTTGCTGCCTGAGTTTAAGGTTTAAGGGATTGCCTCAAAAGTAAGCTTTGGAGGCCAGCTCTTTTTTAATGACGTGTGCACATTACAACTTACAAATTACAGGATTAGGAAATGTTCCAAAATTAAAAGCGGAATTATTTCGTTGATCCTCTTGAGTTGGCAACCAGTAAAACAGAAAAGAATAGCTACCTGCGGTGTTAACTCCCGAAGATTTTCGTCAGGCTCGCGAAAAATTCGGGGGTGAGTTTACAAAAGTAGATGAGAGCGTGAAGTTTGCAGCTTGGCATTAAATCATTTGGCGATTTAGTCTAACAAAAATTAAAAAAAATATAAATAAAAACTAATTCGAACCCAATCCAATTAAACTCACCCAAAATTTTTTTTTAAATAAAACATTTAAAAGTTCAACCTAATTAATCCCAACAGAATTTAATCAACTCAAAAACAAAACAAATTACAAATTTCTTTTATTGCAAATGTCAGATCTAAAACCGATCGTAGGATGTCGCTGTTTTATCTATTCAAAATGAATTACCTTAAGCCAAATGATCTTTTAATCAAATTTCTAAAATAAAAATTCTAGTAGCAATGAAAACTCAATTCAAAATAAGTCCAAGACAAGGTCAACCCAACCCAAAAATAAATTGCAATTACAATTAAAATTAAGTCCAATGCAACTGAAGGTCAATTCAGTCGATAAACTTAATCCAACTCTTCCCAACCTAAGACAGAATATTATAATTTACTTAACCGAACTTCACACAGAAAAGAAAGATAAAAAAATTAAAAGAAATGGAAAAGCAAATAAAAAAAATTAAATGATCCAACTCCGTTTTAGGTCAAATAATTCAATAAACTCAATCTGACTGTACTCAATCAAAGCAAAAAATTTAAAAATTACATTAAAAATTGTAAACTCAAGACACAAAAAAATATTAAAATCAAAATTCCCCTTCCAGATCAATCCAACTAAACTCAGTGTAACTTCAATTAACTGAAGAAAAAATAAATAGAAATTAAATTAAAAGCTTAAAAGTCTAACGCAAATAAATTTAAGTTTTAAATTTCATCTAACTGGAAAAAATTCAAATGGACATTAAATTAGAAACTTAAAAAAGTAAAAGTAAACCCAAACCAAGTCAAGACCAACCCAATTAATAAATAGAAAGTTTTTTTAATCTCAAACCGGACAGAAAAATGAAGGGAAACACACTCAACGTTTCGCTATAGATTTATAGCTTCGTCAGCTATAAATCTATAGCGAAACGTTGAGTGTGTTTCCCTTCATTTTTCTGTCCGGTTTGAGATTAAAAAAACTTTCTACTTACTATTTTCATCGGACAAGAACAAACTCCAATTAATAAACTTGAACCTAACACCGCTCAATCCAAGCAAAAAAAAATATATATATGTTATGCTAAAAATTTAAAACTAAGACAATAAAATGAAAACTCTAAATTAAGTCCAATTCAAGGTCAGTTTAACTCAACTAAACTCAACCTAATTTCATCCAGATGAAAAAAAAGAGGAAAATTCAAGGTCATTTCAAACTAAGTAAATTCAACCCAATTCACAAAAACGAAGAAAAAAATGAAATAAACGAATATTAATTAATTAAAAACTTATAGAATAAAATTAAGTCTAAGGTATGTCCAAGGCCATCCCAATTTAATAAATTTGAACCTAACTCCGTTCAACGCAAGCAAAAAAAAAATATAAATTATACTAAAAATTTTAAACTTTATACAATAAAAATCAAAACTTAATTAAAATTAAGTTCATTTCAAAGTCAGTTTAACTCAACTAAACTCAACCTAACTTTAACCAACTCAATAAATAAATGTACATTAAAACAAAAAAAAATAAAATACATTAAAACAAATAAAAATAAAATAAATAAGTGCAAACCATCTCAAGGTTAAATCAACCAATAAACTTGCTCAACCCAAGAAAAAACTATAAAAAAAAATTTTAATTCAAAACAAAAGAAATTAAAACTCAGGACAAACATTAAAAAAATCAAAATTTAATTAAAATCGAGTCCAATTCAAAATCAATTCAAGTCAACTAAGCTCAACCCAACCGAAGAAAAAAGAAAAATACACAAAAATTTTAAATAAATGAAAACTAGCTAAAAAATTGAAATAAAATTAAGGTCAGTCCAGCCTAATAAACTCAACCCAATTCTATTCAACTAAGGAATTAAGTAAGATATGATTGTAATGAAATTTTTCCTCTACTGTTACAGATGGCGTAACCTTTCACACATATATTTATCCAAAGTGATTTTCTGAAGCGCCATCTAGCGCCCTTAAATAACGATTTCAGTTTCACATTAAAAAAAAAAAAACATTTTGTTATTTATTTGTTACGTTTACCAATTGAATTGGATAGTAGAGAATGAATTGAACTTTGGTGTTTATTTTTAACAAACAGAGCCTACCAGTCTAACAAGAAAAATTGACAGTTTGTTCTAGCTAGGGTCCCTAGATTTGATTAACGTTTATCTTACTTGATAGGATTCGATTCGGAAACAAACTCTCATCCTTGTTGGTAATTTCAGATTTTATAGTTGGCTGACCTGATTAGATATTATTGTTCACAGTAATTTCTCACTAATGGCATTTTCGACTGACAACTCTGGAGCACTCTGAGAGTATCTCCATCCTCTGGTTTTACATGAGGATAAAACAAGATGGAGATACTCTGAGAACGCAACCGAGCAATCAGTTGAAAACGCTAATAATTATAAGATTAGAAAGAATAACACATAATATTGTTATATGACTTGTCTAAACACCATGTTTATTTCATTATGATAGTGCACTTGGGACCAATAAATTATTATTAATATTATTATTTCATAAATGATACGGAGCTCGACAAACTGACGAATTTGACAGATTGTTTCCTAACCCAAACAAGTAAGATAAACGTCAATCAAATCTAGGGACCCTAACTTTAACATATCTCGCAATCTTTATACCATGCCACCAACGGAATTTATAATTAGAGCAGGCCGTGAAATTTTCCAAAAAGTTTGCAACACAGGTTTACAGTTTGAAATTAAAATTTTAAGTGCCATGATCGTGACATTTATTCTTTTTAATGATTGATAATAAACGGATTTGTCTTGTGGAACCCCCCGATTATTCTAAAGAAAGGGTTTAAACCAGCATCCATACAAAATAAAAATTATATAAAGCATGAGCACAACCTCAAATATGACACCTGTCAATTTTATGTTTATTTCTCATTGTATCCAACCACACAGCATAAAATAGCAACAATCACAGCCTCCTCTAATTATGAATTCCCCATTGACCACCCCGTATTTTTAAAAAGTTAAGTGGATGAGCGCCATCTTTTGCAACAAGCGCGCCAAACTGAATTTGTTTGGCGCCAATTTTCTGGAATGACAGCGCCGCGTTTGGCAACGCTGGTAAACAATGGACGTGTGTAAACCAAAGCTCGTGTTCATTAATAATAAAATGCCCCACCCACAAAGGAAAGACATGCGGTCGAAAACAAAAAAAATTGTAGACAAATACAGTTTCCTGTAATTTCTCTTTCTCCAAAATTGCACTGCTTGCATGAATGAATGAATGAAGACTTCCCAGATTAAACAAAAGTTTTGAGGAACATATAAAATAGCGACATCTTACTATCGCTTTTTGACCTAACATTGCAGTAAAATTTTTCTAAAAGTTTTGAGCTTGACGAATCCGCAAGCTTTTGAAATTTTTAAGACCAGATTTTAGCACCTCATGATAAATTTAACTGCCGGTTGATATTCAATTGTGTCAATAATTGTTCTCCAGGATATTAACCGGCAGACAAATTTATCAGGAGGTGGTAAGATCAGGTTTAAGTGTCACTGGTGAAAGCACGTTTAAGGCCCGATCTTACCACTTCTTGATAAATTTAACCATCGGTTAACATCCTTGGAAATTATTGTGCTGACAATGGTTTCATAGAATATTAAGCGACGGTTAAATTTAAGAGGAGGTGGTAAGATCGGGTCTTAATAGTATCATTTTAGAGAAAGAAAAATTACAGGAAACTGTAATTGTTATTTCTTGCTTTCGACTGTATGCTTTAGGGTGGCAGGTGACTTTATGATAGCATGTTAGTTCCAAACTAGTCTGTAACATGTTCTACCAACAAACCTGTTCTTGCAATGATTTATCTGCTTTTAGTGACTTTTTAGTGATTTTTTTTGTAAGAGAAGGCTTTACAGTTCGCCTTCTGAAACTGAGGAATTTTGAGTCAGGTTTTTAATCAGGATCGCCAGTCACATTTCAAACATGCCTTAGACAGTGGTAAATTAAAGGTCGAACCAATTTAGGGGGATGCGTCCCAAGTCAACGTTCAGACTTTTTATGGAAGACTATTGGTAACACTGATCTAATACTTGAAAAGCAGTAATTACTCTAAATTAACTGTCGACGAGATAATCAATAAAGGTTTGCTGGCACACGAACGGACTCAATTAAGCACTAATTGGCAATTCCTGCTTATTCGCTTACCTTGGTCAATTAGTCTGTACGCGTGCGGGCTTTTCTGTTGGTCGATCGATAACTTCTCGGCGAGTAGCTCGCGTATGTACTCGTTGGCCTTCTGTGCCGCCGGGTTTTCTTCGCCCTCACCGTCGCCGCCATCCTGAGACTTCTCCGCCATGCTCTTGCGCTTGAAGTCGCCCGGGTAGCTCGCGTAATCGCCGTTGGAATCGTATTTGTCTGCCATTTTCGGGGGCACACAACACACGCACTTTCACCGACGTCAATATGGCGGCTTGGCTTGCCTGACGCCCGCAATGCAAAACAGCACTTTGTTTACTGATAGTTCGGTCGTCGGAAACGAGAGGGCGCCACATGATCAGCGTTGCCAACGTGGAAATATTCGTTACAGCACCAACCTGATGAAATTATGTTGCTTATAAGGTGCTTTCTTTCGCCTAAAAGTTTGAATCGTGTTTCAAATAGTTTGGAATTGAATTTCGTATTTGCTGCAATAAAACACCTGACTTGAATTTTTGATTGACAGTTCATTTGTAAATAACCATAATTCAATCCAAACAAGTTTTAAAAATAGAGAGATTCAAAGAAAAGAATGTCTGTTTTTCAATCAAAACACGTTTGGATCACGATTTTGTGAGCGAAAAAAGCACCGAAAATCCATTGCTTTCTTTCAATTATCGTTTTTTATTTCGTTCGCTTTTTTCGACGAAGAGAAATATAAATTAATCTTATTTATTCGATCGACTTTTGTATCTAGTTTATCGAAGTCGAGGAAGTTCCGTTCTTTATTCAAATAAAAATTTTAAAAATTTAGTTGCAAATCGTTTTTGATTGCAGTGAAAAGAAAATGTTATAAAAGTCGGCTTTCTTTTATTTTTTCTGACGTATTTCCCCTTTCCCTTGCTTTTTATTTTCTCTTTCGACTAAAAAGAAAATGCTATTTTGATAATTGTGATCCTCTTTTGCTTTAAATTTGTCGTCGTCGGCAGAGGTGTACACTGTAACCGTAAAAAACCCAAAACCCATCAAAAACCGAAAATTTTCTCGAATCTTAATCTCTCTTAAACTCGAACAGAAATTAATATGCTTGAAGTAACCCTAATAGAAATCGTAATCTTTAGGCTTTAGGTATTAATTTCTCGGTTATTTTCGATAACGTTTCTTTATACAGGGTGTTTTTTTTTTGGATCTTGAAAATTAACAGAGCTAGAGATACGGTTAAATGGGGACAGGGCCCCCGCGAGGACAAAAGCCGCCCGCGTGCCACTCCATATTTTGGCGCCCTCTGACAGATAAGTTGGGGCACACAAAAACAGTCAATTACCAAGATTGTTAAAAAAAATTAAAAGAACAAAAAATAGAAAAAACGCAAAAATTTAAAAAAGTTTGAAACGTTAGGGAAACTTTTTAACTTTTTTAAAACATTTTCCTTCACTTTTTAAACATTTCCTTCATTTTCTAAACATTTTCTTTCACTTTCTAAACATTTTCCTTCACTTTCTAAAAATTCTTTCTCTGTTCAGACCCCCCCCCCTGAAAGGAACTGGGCGAAGCCCCCTTTTATTAATATTAGAAAAAACAAGAAACTAAATCACAAAAGGAAAAGGAACTTAAATTTCTGAAATCTTAAAAAGTAAAATCTAATTTGTTTTTTTTTTAACCAAACCGTAAGTAACACCTTACGTAATATATTTTTTTACATATACATACATACATCGCATTTGCGAATAAATTGGGCAAGTCGTTTTTGGTCTGCAGTGGGAATGTCGAGCTACGTTTCTGCTGAAGAAGCCCCAAGCAGGGCTGAAACAGCTGTCCAGAGGCTGCTCGAGGTTCTCACTGCAATCAAAAACGATTTGGACAAAATTTTTTAAAATATATTTTTTTACCTTCATCAAGACAGTTCAGTCTTGTAGATAATTTTTTTCGAATTTTTACCAGACAAGAAACTATTTCCCATTAATTTTTTTTGCCGAAAAAATCACAAAACATGTGTCCAGTCACTAAGGGCCGGTTTCTGGAAGCAATTTTTGGGCCGATTAGTTTAACTAAGGATTAGAATGTGACATAGGTTATGTTATACTGCTTATTATGTCACATTCTAATCATTAGTTAAACTAATCGGCCCATAAATTGCTTTCAGAAACCGGGCCTAAGAGGCTAATTGCCGCCCCTTGAACAAGGCGCCCGCGTGCACTGCACGCTTTGCACACATGGCTACGGGGGCCCTGAATGGGGAAAGATTTTGTAGTTTTAGGTGGTCAGTTTAATGCAGCTTTTGTTTCTTACTTAAAGTTCATGGCTGGCTAGATATTTCGAAAAAACTGATTTCTTATAATTTCGTTAGATGCATATAGCTCGGTAATTTTTGGTTTTAAAGAAAAGTTGTAAAGGTGATAGTTGTACAGAATTATGTTCTTAATTAAGTAGTTCAACTAAATTTTCCATGTAATTTCCCATTTTTGAGTTATGACATAAATATCGGTGTTTTTTAAAGAGAAACTGCCGAACCTCCGTCGTTTCTTTAAACAGACATATCGAATGATACATCGCTGGAAAGATAAAAAAAAAATCCATTTTTTTTCAGTCATAGCCTACTAGGGTTTCCATTTTCAAAAAACCGATGTTTATGTCATAACTCAAAAATGGGAAATTACATGGAAAATTTGAATCCACTATTTAATTATGAACATAATTCTGTACAACATTCACTCTCACAACTTTTCCCTAAAATCAAGAATAACCGAGCCATATGCATGTAACGAAATTATAAAAAAACAGTTTTTTCGAAATATCTAGCTAGCCATGAACTTTCAGTAAGAAACAAAAGCTGCATTAAACTGACCACCTAAAATTACAAATCTTTCCCCATTTAATCGTCTCTCTAGCTCTCCTAGTTTCCAAGATCCCCGTGCTAAACATCGAAAAAAACTCACCCTGTATATAGACTGGCCTTTTGGGTTGGATTGGTTGACAAATCCCCCCACCTTCCCCTTGCGATCAAGAAAAATATTTATATTCTTTGTATTATAAGGAGCAGAAAAATACTCCTACTCAATAAATTAAAGAAATAATAAAATAGGTAAAATAATTTTTGCAACACATCCGTAACTGATATTTTTATTTATTTATAAATTATTTAAATTATATGTTATAAATTAGGCTTACTTGGTGGCCTAATTTGACACTTTCAATTTCTAAAATACAGCAGGACCTATTTAATCCCAATTAATTGATTAATTCCTAATTTTACCAGGACCGGTGCAAGGTGAGCAAGGCATGAGGACGCCAATTAAAAACGATTAAAGAGCAACTCGTACAATTTCAAGGTCACCCAAACTCCACCCAACAAGTGGAAAAAAAATTTTAACGACCGAAGTCCATTCAACCAAAGTAAAACAATTAAGAATAAGAAATGTTAAAGAAATTAAAAGTAAAAAATGTAAAAATGTACCCCAAGAAATCCCAAGGTCAACCCAACTCAACTGAACTGAACTTAACCTTACTATATTCTATTGAAGCAAAAAGTTTAAAATGCAAAAAAATTAAAAGTAAAAAAAAAAAATTAAAAAACTTATCAAGGTCAAACCAACTCAATTAAACTAAACCTAACTGTATTCAATTGAAGCAAAAAATTTAAAATGCAAAATTTACGACAAGAAAATGCGAAAAATTGGAGAAAAAAATTAAAGGGCGAAAAAGAAAAAATTAAAAAAATCTAGGGAACGAAAAAGCTGAAAAAATTAGGGAAAAATGAAAAAATATTAAAAATCTCGGAGAAAAAATTTCAAAAAATTCTAAAAATTCGGGAAACCATTTTTAAAGTTTTCCAACGTTAAAAAAACATTTTCCATCACTTTTTTCAAGATCCTAGCTGCCGCGAGCCCCCAAAGCGAGCTGCCCTCATAGCGCGCAGCACTTTCTTAAAAGTACAATCAAAAATACTATTACGTTCGTTTATTAGTGTTGGCCAGCTGCGAACTGTTAGATTGTTCTTTTACATACAGTGTTGGCCACTTGGCTTTTAAACACAATTTTTTATAAACGTAACTTTAATAAGTCCAGTATGACCTTATTCTATGAAAGTTTGTTATCAGAAGAATGGAAAGATGTATATAGAGCAGAAGGGATTGACGAAAAATGTGATACCTTTAAAACTATATTTATGTGTTACTTCGATACTGCCTTCCCTATTAAACAATCAAAACGAAACTTCAGTCACAAAAGTACCCGGTTAACGAATGATATTAGAAATATGGGCAATATGCTAAACGAAATGCAACAAATTGATAGAACACTGAACAATGATCGGTACCATCAACGTTCCATCGAATTTAAAACAATTTACAAAATAAAAATAGATGGAGCGAAACACAGTTATAATTCCAATAGAATTGCAGAAGCGACAAATATTTCTCGCGAATGCTGGAAAATGATTAATGAAAGTCGACCTGAAACATATTTCACAGAGTGTCGTTTGGTGAACTCGAGTAATAATATAATACTTGATAAAACCGAAATCCCCGATATGCTAAACAAACATTTTGTAAAAAATTCAGCAAAACCCCCAACTAGCAAAAAATGCGCAACAGATCTATCTTTTCCAGAATCCATGTTTTTAGCAACAACAGATAAATGTGAAGTCGAAAATGTTATAAAAACAAAATGCGTTAAGAAAAGGAATAGACAATATTCCCGGTATTGTCTTGAAAGCTGTTGCTGATTTAATAGCAAGCCCTCTGAATCACTTGATTAACAAATCATTTTCGTCGGGCCAGTATCCTTCCGATTTGAAAATGTCCAAAAGAACAAGGGTAGTCGTCTGGATGCAGCGAATTGTAGGCCAATTGCTTTGCAAAGCCAGTTCGGGAAAGTATTCGAGGAAATCTTTCATAAAAGGCTTATTTCATATCTTCACAAGGATAAAATTATCTCCAATGCACAAAATGGTTTTCGGAAAGGAAAATCAACAATAGCATTCACTGATACCTTTAATTTGGTACTTACCGAGCTCAACAGTAAAAGGAAAGTACTAGCACTATTTTGTGATCTCAGTCTAGCTTTCGACACTGTCAACCACAATTTACTTTGTCACAAACTAGAAAATATGGGCATAAGAGGATCTGTAAACCGGTGGATAAAATCATATCTCTGCGGTAGAACACAAAAAGTGGCGGTTAACGGCGAATTATCATCTGCGCTGGAGGTGAACAACGGAGTTCCCCAAGGGTCTATCCTCGGTCTCGTGTTGTTTACCCTTTTCATCAACGACCTCCCCTTATGTTGTCCATTTTCCACAAAAACAGTCATCTATGCCGACGACACGACGTTCATAATATCAAGTAACAGCCCCGAAGATCTGATCTGCTTAAAACAAATAATACGTTGAGCGAAATGAACCAGTGGTGTTTGTGTAACGGGTTAACGTTAAATGTGATCAAAACTCAAATAATGCCGTTTGTGACAAAAAATATTACAATCGAAACCTCGCCATTAGTTAAACTTAACGGTATTTCAGTAGCTTGTGTTAACCATTACAAGTTTTTGGGAGTGCATATTGATTGTAAATTAACCTGGAAATGTCATGTACATTACCTAGAAAATAAGTTAAATAGCCAAATATTTTTACTTTATAGACTACGACATACGGTTAATTACGAGGTTTTGAGATGCTTATATTTCGGTTTAATTCACCCGCTTCTTGCATATGGCATCATTTTCTGGGGCAACTGCGCTACATCTGGCAATGTATTCAAAATTCAGAAAAAAGCTGTTCGATTAATGGAAGGTCTATATTCTCGGCAAAGCTGTAAAGATTTATTCAAATTGTACAACATTATGACTGTTCCGTCACTGTATATTTATGAAATCGTGCTATATGCGCGATCAATTGAAAATACTGTTAGCCGAAATAAGGATTATCATAATTATTACACAAGAAAAAATGAAGATTATCGGTTACCTTTCAATCGCTTGACGGTTGGACAAAGTGGTCCAATTTCTGCAGGGTTAACGTATTTAAACAAAATTAAAACTCTATGGAATAATTCGTTGCCCACTTGTAATCGTTATTTTAAAAGCAGATTAAAACAAATGTTAATATCAGGCGCCTTCTATTCGGTAGATGAATTTTTAAATCAGCATTATTGAATTAATTCATTAAAAAATTATGTTGAATTAATTCCTTAGTTCAATAATTTACATTATTTAACTTATTGATTGTTTTTATTTTTTATTTTAATTTGTTGTATAAGTAAACGAATCTGAATAACGATGAGAATCTGAAATAAGATGAGGCTTTGTCTTGTCTATCTAACGTCACACTTACGTGATATGTATCTATGTAATAATTTTAATGTTACCACCAATTTTTCTGTGCTTGACTTGTGCAACAAACTTCTGTTTCTTGCATCAAATAATTATTATTATTATTTTTGTCGCTTGTCACTGTCCAGCACACATGTGGGCGAGGGCAATCATATTTCTTTTTTATTTTTATAGCGCGTTCCCTCTCGCATGTACTATTAAGGATGTCGAGTTAGACTTTTGCCAATGCTGTATGTTCATGACTCAATGTCACTTTTATCTTTTTAAATGATTAACTTTGGCCTTCGCTGCAGGTGGATTCCGGCTTCAACGAGGATGTTTTCCAAGTTTTCTATATTTTTTTTTTAACACCGAGCGTGGAACTTTTTCTCGTTAAGCGTGGCTTTTAATTTTCCGGACACTTGTTCGTGAAAAACGAGCATGCGAGGCACTCCACGTAATACGACCGGAAGCGAAACGGCATCGCATACATCACGGAAACGAGGCGGGCGTTCGCAACAAGCAACAACAAACAACGAACAAAACGAGGAGTAACGAGGCTAATAATAATAATAAAACGTATTGTTTGTTTTGGCAGGTCCCCCCCGGCACAGATCCGCGCGCGAAAAATGGCACACGCCGCCGATTTATCATTCCGAGCATCGCATACGTCTTCCTGCGGTCGCTTTTCTTCGCCCTCTTCCGAAAAATGATCCATCCGCAACATATTCCATTCGGACGAATCATATTTTACGAACTTATGTGCTCGATAACATAAATAATAGAATCTGTCTTCGAGATGCTCGTCTGCTTTCGTAATGGCTCGGCCCTTATTTGCCGAACAATGTACAAACAGGCACAAAAGTATACCTATTTATTATTTCTTTATCCTATTTGACCGTTCTAAATATGATACAATTATACAATGGCTCGATCTTTCTACCTTCCTATAAATTTATCTACCAGATAACATGCTTGGAAACGTCTTAATTTATTCGAAACAACATTAAATTAAATGCGCACACAAGAGCTGAGATATCTGCGTTACATACAAACATGCATTAAATACGTAACATAATTAAAATAATACGTTACGTTTGGCGAAGGTCATAAGGGTTGCTCGCACGTAGATGTCAAACGTTACTCAGCTGTCACGTAGTGTCGCCACTTCGCGTCGACACGTCGAGTTTCGTGTGTGTCGATGGTTGCCAACTGCCGGACGTCCGTGACCTAAGCGATGTCCTCACGTATTCGACCTTCGTTGAACTTCATTCGCCTCCGGGATACGATAAGCGAAGGAGACGTATCGCCGAAAAATACAACCGAGCCCGAAGAGAAGCCCAAAACGAAAAAGCGGTTCGATTCAGATTGGATTCAGTCTGGTTAGGTTAACCTTAAAACTGCTTTTTAAAATTTCTAAGATTTTTGGCGATTTTTAGTCCCTATCGAAATTTTTAACTTTTAATTTTGCCTTGCTTAAACTTTTCGTATTTTCTTTTTTCCTTTTTTTAATAATTATTTCCGTGTATTGCATCCAGGTAGGTTGGTTCCAGTTGGGTTGGATTGACCTTGAAACTCTCTTCCCAATTTCTTGCTGTGTTTTTGAAATTTCTTGGAAATTCTTTATTTTCTTCTGTTTTATTATTTATAATGTCTTGTTTATATCTTGTGTATAGTTCTCTCCTTAGGTATGATTTAGATGGCACAGATTAACCTGGAAACTCATACTTAGTGTGTATACATTTTTCATTTTTAAGTTTTTTTCTAATTTTTTTTTAAATAAGTCTGTCCTCTTAGTTTCAGTTGGATCGGCCTTGAAGCAGTTTCTTGAAATTGTTAAAATTTTTAACGATTTCTAGTTTTCCTTTCTGTTTTCGGAATTGGGTTGGGTTGACCTTCAGACTCTTCAATTTTTTTGCTTCGTGTTTTTTAAATTTCTTGGTAATTTTAACTATCTTTTGTTTTATTATAATGACTTTTTTATAGTTCTTTCCTTGGTTAGGATCCAGTTGGGTTGGGTTAACCTTGAAACTCATACTTCAAAATTTTGGTAGTGAGTAGAAATTTGTAATTTTTAAGTTTTTGTTTTAATATTTTTTTTAATTTATCTTTTCTTAGTAATTCTGTCCTTAGACTGCCTCCACTTAGATTAGTGTCGGTTGGGTTGGGTTGGCCTTGAAAGCTGATTTCTGAATTGTTTGCTTTGTGCTTCTGAAATTTCTTAGCAATTTTTAACTTCCGTTTTGATTTATTTCTTTTTATAATGTGTTTTTTATAGTTCATTCATAGCTCTTTCCTTGCGTAGAATTTGGTTAAGTTGAGTTGGGTTGACCTTGAAATTTTTGGTAGTTCGTAGAAATATTTAATATTTAAGTTCTATTTTGTTTTAATTTTTTATAATTTATTTTTTAAAATAATTCTGTCCTTGAGCTGCCTCCACTTAGGTTGGTTTCAGTTGGGTGGAGTTGGCCTTGAAGCAGTTTCCTGAAATTGTTGAGATTTTTGGCAATTTTAGTTTATTTTCTTTTATTTAAAATTAAAAAAAAAATGCTTCTGAACTTATTATTGTTTTAATTTTTACATAGTTTCTTCTTTCCATTAATTATTTCGTTAGGTTGCCTTCCCTGAAGTTGGATGCAGTTGGGTTGGGGTGGTTTTGAAGCCATTTCTTGAAATTGTTAGAGTTTTTGGCGATTTTAGTTTTTTTTTGCAATTAAAAAAGTGTCTGAACTTAATTAATTTTTCTTTTAATAATTTCTTTTTTTTTTAATAATTCCTTGGTTGGATTTTCGTCACTAAGGTTGGATAAAGTTGGATTGGGTTGGCCTTGAACTCGTTTTTTGCAATTGTTAACAGTTTTGCTGATTTTTAGTTTGTTTTCTTCTATTCGAAATTAAAAAATAGCTTTTTATTTACTTTATTTTCTTTTTTCCATTAATTCTTTCGTTGGATTATCTTCACTGAAGTTGGATGCAGTTGGGTCGGGTTGGTCTTCCATTTCTTGGAGTTGTTAGGATTTTTGACGGTTTCTTTTCGGAATAAAATGTCTTTGAACTTTTTATTGCTTTAATTCATTCATAATTTTTTTTCTTTTATTAATTGATGATTAGATGAAGTTGGGTTTGGTTGGCCTTGAAGCCGGTTCTCGAAATTGTTAAGAGATTTGAGGATTTTTTAATTTTTTGCGTTTTTTTTCGGAATTAACAAAAAAGTTTTCGCACCTCTTATTACTTTAATTTCTTTTTTCTATTAATTCTTTCGTTGGGTTCACTGAAGTTGGATGCAGTTGGGTTGGGTTGGCCTTGAAGACATTTCTTGAACTTTTTAAGATTTTTACGTTTTCTAATTTTTGATTTCCCTTTCTCGGAAATTAAAAGAAAAAACACTTTGAACTTTTTGTTGCTTTAATTTTGTCATAATTTCTTTTTTTTTTAATTAATTCTTTCGCTGAGTTGTCTTCGCTGAAGTTGGATGCAGTTGGACTGGGTTGGCTTTGAAACTACTTTCCAAATTTTGAAGATTTTTGGCGATTTTTATTTTTGGATTTTAGTTTCTAGTTTCTAGTTTCTATAAACTCCTTTATATTTTAATTTTTCTTGATTTCTTTCGATTTTAAATTCTTTCCTTGCATTACCTGGCTTCAGTTAAGTTGGGTTGGCCTTGAAACTATATTTCGAGTTTTGAAGATTTTTTTGGCAATTTCTTTAATTTTTTTCCCATTTTTCTGTGGTTGCATTTGGTATAAGTTCTTTTTTTAAATTAATTCTTACGTTTAGTTGTGTTCACTGAAGTTGGATTCAGTTGAGTTGAACTTGAAACTGCATTCTAAGTTTTTAAGATCTCCGAGATTTATATTTTTGGAAAAGTTTGTGATTCTTAATCCTGTTTTTTATTTTAATTTTTCTTGATTTCATTCGGCTTTATATTCTTTTCTGGGATTGGGTTTAGTTGGGTTGGTTTGGTCTTGAGACTATTTTCCTAATTTTGTACGTTTTATCGGCTCTATCTTTAAATTTTTCTATTTTTTCGGGGTTGGCCTTGAAACTATTTTCCTAATTTTGTACGTTTTATCGGGTCTTTCTTTAAATTTTTCTATTTTTTCGGGGTTGGTATTGAAACTATTTTTCGATTTTTTTTTTGGTAATTTCTTTAATTATTTCTTAATTACGCTGAGGCTGGATTGAACACGGCCGCTTTCAAATAAGTTTAAGCGGCTTACAAGCACGTTCTTTCGGAATCCATCCACCAGCAGATGTCACGGCAATCTCTGTTTATTTATTTTTTACGTCTGCACGACGCAAGTCGGATGACGGAAGATTCCCGCGCGTGCATTTTCTGATTAGTCATCGTTCATCATCTTTTACTTCGCACGGTTCCTCCATCTTCTTGACTACGAAGACTCCTTTCGCTGCTAAACTTCAAAACCGCGCTTCGTAATATGCTGGGTCTCTTTGGCATTTCCTTTCCGAATTAAACAAGATGACGGATCTCTTCGTATCAGGACCGGATTGGAACTTTCCTGCGTGATATTTACCGGTTCTTATTTCAAGAAGTAGCTTTTGAAGTTTCAGAAGTTCTAAATACTCCCTCTCCCCCGCCCCTCGCGCCCTTCTCCGCCAGTCCCCGAAAATACTTCGCAGATTAAAATTAAATCTCGTCCTGACCTCCACCGAATTGGGATCATTAAACTTTAAACTCGGCGGCGCCGTGTACTCGACATTACCCGGAACATAAACCCACCCCCAATTACAACGGAATTAGTCCGGGAGGCGTCATAAACGCAAGAATTTTGATGCCGCTCGTAACTCATACCGGTCGAGAATTGATGGTGTGGCGTACGCGACGAGAAAACGCGATTTTTCGTCCGGAACGTCCGGGTTCGATTGGGTTTGAGAAAAAGATTCGGGAGTGGCTAGGAGAGAGAAAAAAAAAGATATGCAGGGACGAGTTTTCGGCGCGGGGGAAGTCCCCACATTTGCGCCCGGAGTTTAGATGCTCCGCGTGCATACTTTGGCGGTGCTTCCCTGATACGGGGAAGTTGGATTTGCGACGCCGGAAATTGAATCGGGCCCGAAGTTGGGCGAATCCGGTGCGTGTTACTGCCCCAGAAACTTTTTTAATATTCTGCCGGCGACGAAACTGCAAATTTGTATGTGGGTCACAGGAAAATATTTTCGAGTTTGCGATAGCTGAATATTGCGGCGAGGGAAATGTGTATTAAACACGCGTGTGGGAAGTACCTAAAGCGTCCTAACGAACTTGCGAAGACCCCAAAAAAAAATAATGCTAACGTAAAATACAAGAACGAAAACAAAATTCATAAATTTTCATCGTGCACATACCTGAAAACTTTTCAGGTTTGTGGGTAGAAGTATTTTATGCACATACCTGATAACTTTTCAGGTATGATGGTATAAATATATTACATCTAGAAAGAGGCAAAAACGAATTGGATTTTGGTGACTTTTAAATTAGTAACCTTTATCATGTGCATACTGAAAGTACAAATTTGTTTTCACTTGCGGAGCTGCAAAACATTACTGTGCCAGTTTGAAGTTTTTCGCGCTGCGGATAAAACGAAAACAAGATTAGACAAATATTTTTCTTGCCAATCTTTTCATTAATTTCAATTATTATTTCTCAATTACGAATTAAAATTAATTTTACTTGTGGACTTTATATACTAATAATAACAGTTTCACAAATTGTTAATATTTTTTCGCCCATTTATATCGAAGTGATTTAAAATTACATTTTCTACATTTTTCAAAGTGTTACAATTCTTACTTTTTTGTTGTCCATTTGAAAATTCAGTTTTTGTGAATAAATTCTCTCAAATAAGATGTTTGGATACTTTCCTTTGTTTTAGCAGTGTCTAGTATGAGATTACTCTTTCTACTTCATTGATGTCTTAAATACATATAACTTTCAACAATAAATTTTCAATAGATTATTGCACATAAGTACCTATTGAATCTTAGTGTTTTTGATATATCTTCTGTAAATTTTTTGTAATAATTACAAGCGTTTTATATGGTCTCTCTCTATTTTATATTTGCTTAATGAAAATAAAAATTGCTCATATTAATATAAGATCTTTGCTGGCAGGTTTTTCTGACTTTCGAGATTACATTCTTAATTCTGATTACGATATTGTTGCTCTGACTGAAACATGGCTGAATCCTATTATTTTGAATGATAAAATTGACATTCCTGGTTTTAATTTACTTAGGCGTGATCGGGATGGCAGAGGTGGTGGTGTTGCGTTTTATATTAAGACATTTATCAGGTATGCGGGTGTGAAAGTAATTTTCTCTGACGCACTGGAACAGTTGTGGTTAAGTACAAAACTTAACAATAAAAAATATTATATAGGTGTTATATATCGCCCACCTGGACCTGGTGTTGATTTATTTTTTGATTCATTTGAGGATACAGTTTCTTCCCTTTTGTGTGAATGTGATGAATTATTATGTACTGGTGATTTTAATGTCAACATGATGCAGTTGGATAATAGTATTACTAACAAATTTCTTTCTCTGTTGGAATCTTATGGACTTCATCAAGTTATAACAGAACCAACAAGATTAGCTTCAAATTCTGCTACCCTTATTGATCTTATTATATGTAGTAATACACAAGATATACATGACTCGTCAGTTTTTTCATCTCCTCTTTCCACCGATCATGAAATAGTATCGTGTATTTTATTTAGTCAACTGTCTGCTGCAGCTCCTGTATTTAGAACTTACAGAAATTTTAGTCGTTTTGATTTAGAATCATTTAGAATCGATTTACAATCGTTACCTCTTGATGATATTTATAATATTGATAACATTGATGAAATTGTAAATTATTTTAATGATATGATTATTAATTTGTATAATTTGCACGCTCCATTAAAGACTGCCAGAATCACTAAAGCCAGAGCTCCATGGCTAACAGAAAACCTGCGATTCATGATGATGCTTAGAGATAAAGCTCATAGTAGGTATAAACAAACAAAAACTAACAGCGATTTTGTCTACTACAAAACCTTACGTAACCTAACTAACTCCGCTGTAAAAGCTGAAAAAAAAGCTTATGCAACACACAAAGTTAGAAGTACTAATACTAAAATGCTTTGGAGAGATCTAAAAACTTTAAACATTTGTGTTAAAAATGATCATAGTCAAATTCCTGTTGATTTGATGCATCCTGATGAAATTAATAACTTTTTTGTAGATTCCATCCCTTCCAATATATCTATTAATCCTAGTACACTTGATTTTTATAACAAAAATTTATTTACTAGCTTCCCGACAAATTTTAATTTTTCAGCTACTGATGAAAATGAAGTGAGCAAAATTTTACTATCAATTACGACAAATGCTATGGGTGCAGATTCTATTAATACGAAAATGTTAGCTTACTGCTGTCCGTATATAATTCCATACGTCACGTACATTATTAATTTTTGTTTAAATAATTGTGAATTTCCTAATTGCTGGAAACAAGCTTACATTGTTCCTGTACCTAAGAAATCTAATCCTACGGAGTTAAAAGATTTGAGACCCATCAGCTTACTTCCTACTCTGTCCAAGGTTTTAGAAAGAATTATGTTTAATCAAATTACAATTCATTTAAATACGTACAATATTCT
Organism: Prosopocoilus inquinatus; assembly: GCA_036172665.1. NCBI lineage: Eukaryota > Metazoa > Arthropoda > Insecta > Coleoptera > Lucanidae > Prosopocoilus > Prosopocoilus inquinatus. The sequence continues at coordinate 10,651,403 of CM069877.1, forward strand.
TCCTAGCACTCAATCAGGATTCCGTTCGAATCATAGCTGCACAACCGCACTATTACAAGTAGTTGATGATATTCTGGTTCAGGCAGATCAAAATAATGTAACTGCTCTAATACTCTTAGATTACTCTAGAGCGCTTGATACTCTGAATCATACCTTACTCCTCAGCATTTTGCATTATATTGGCTTCTCAACGAAAGCACGTTCAATGATGTATCATTATCTTTCTAACAGATCCCAAGTAGTAACATTTAATAATATGTGTTCTCTGCCTAGAAATTTACGTTCCGGAGGGCCACAAGGTTCTATTTTGGGACCTCTTTTGTTCACAATTTACACGTGCAGATTGGGATCGTGTCTAAAACATCTTTCTGCACATTATTACGCTGATGATACCCAGCTGTATTATTCTTTTGCGCCTAGTAAGATAGATGTAGCCAATGATTACATTAACCGTGACATTAATGAACTTGTTATTGCCTCCAGAAATCATAACTTAATCTTAAATTCACAAAAAACCGTAGTTATGTTACTGGGTAAACCCCTGCAGTGTTCTCTCTTTGTTTCTAGATTAAAAATTACAATAGATAATGTACACATATCCTGTGTAACATCTTCCAGAAATCTTGGCTTGCACATGGATGTAAACTTGCGATTTCATAAACATATAAATGTCTGTGTTGCTAGAGCGTTTACAAACTTAAAACTAATATATTCGAATAGATCAATTTTAAGCAAAAAATTAAAAACTCATTTATGTGATTCATTAGTTTTATCTTATTTTTCGTTTGCTGATTCTGCTTATGGCCCTTGTCTAGACGCAACTTCAGCTAAACGCATACAAAGAATACAGAACTCCTGCTTAAGATTGATTTCAGGTTTGCGAAGACGAGACCATGTATCTCATGTGTTACAAGAAATTCGTTGGTTGAATATGTCTAATCGCCGCCTGTTGCATTCAGCTTGCTTGTTTATGAACATTGTGCGTACGGAAACTCCTGCATACTTGTATAACAAAATTCGATTTAGATCTGATATACATAATATAAATATCAGAAATAAAAACGTGATTACCCCACCTTTGCACAAAACCAGTCTGTTTGAACGTACTTATTCTTATAATGTTGCTTCTGTGTATAATATACTTCCTGCAGATCTAAAGTCTTTGCCAAAGTATAAATTCAAATCTAAATTTAAAAAGTTTTTACTAGACCGTCAGTCACAGATAAACCTGCCTCATTAATCATTAATTAATCTATTTATTAACTGTGTTTATTATTAAATGTTACTGTGTTGATACTCGCTTAATTAATTGTATTTCTAATTCTTAAATCCGGCTGTATTTATAAATTTTAAAGTTGTAATATAGGTTAAGTGGAAGAACAGGTAACTGAACTTCGCCTATGACTATATTTTCTATAAATGTACTGCTCTATTTATAAAAGATAATTAATAAAGTCCAAAAAAAAAAAAAAAAAATTGAAAATTGTTTTGAATATTAAGAAAAACTAAAGAAAATTGCGTGATCACGGTGAATCGTGAGAAAAATTATCGCATTTTCAACAAAAAAGAAATTATTAGCGCCTGTGGTGTAGGCAACCGCATAAACACCTGCGCTCACCGGGTTGCCTACATTAAGGCTCCTCGTATTCATTTTTATTATTTTTTTAACCAAACAGGAACGTTATTAAAATTTTTGTGTGCAATTCTTACACGTAATTATTATTTCTATTCTGAAATCAGGAAGATGTAGGAACTTGTTTTTAGCCTCATTTGCCCCACTGTACATTAACTTTAACCGGCAATTAATTCCCATGGAATCAATTATTGTAATAATCGTTTCTATGGAGTTAATTGGAGCTTAAAATTTAATTGAAAGTGGTGCAGATTGCCCTAAAACTGTCGTAAGTTTAAGAAGTCGCAGAATTGCGAGTTTGCATCATTTTTTGAACGAAAAAGCCCGGGAACATTTTAATGATAAATTAAAGTGGGAACCCCCTGATTTAAATTCGTTGTAGCTTTTAGTGTTGCAGCTGAGCACCGTCATTCAATGCATCACGTTCGAGTGTCCAACGGCCTTGGTGTGGTGTGGGGCCGGTTTCGGCACTGATTGGCACGGCTCATCTTTGGATTTACTGCCGGTGACCCCCTCGACTTTGCCCATGCCGAACAGATCCGACACGAACTTCTACAAGAAGCAACTCAGGCAAGTAGAGAACAACATAAGAGAACGAAGCAAGAAGGCCGAAGGACGTTGGTGCACCGATAAATGGCAAACGTCATCCGCAGGTAAATAAATAAATAATAATAAAAGCAAACCGGAATAGAACATTTTCATGCGTGTTGTATGCGTACAAAACTGATTGATTAAAGGAGAAGATGGTCCATCTACTAGAAATAAAAATTCTGTGAAAATTGAATGAAATAATTTAATAGAGAATATGCGGAAATGCGTTGCTCGATTGTTTTTTTTCGAGGACGTCATTCAAAAATATGGAAAATTTTAAGTACGCAAGTTTTGTATTGAGCAGTTTTCCCGAATTTTAGGAACAAAAGAGCTACATTTATGGTTGAAAATCACGTTAATGTTCTGAGAGAGTGCATTTTTGAATTCCACGGGAAATTCTAGCCTGAAATGATGGGTCGCACCGCGGGTCTAGGACGAGCGGTTTTCGAGTTGAGTGACGTCATAAAAAAAAATCAACTCAGAAACCGCTCATCGAAAACACGTTTTGCGACCCATCATTTCAAGCTAAAATCTACCGCACAATCCGAATTTGCAATAATATACAGGTGTTCCGTTAAAAAAAATGCACTTCGTTTCGTAATTCGGAAATGCGTTGGTCGATCGTTTTGTTTTCGCGGACGTCATTCAAAAATATGGAAAATTTTAAGTACGCAAGTTTTATATTGAGCAGTTTTCCCGAATTTTAGGAACAAAAGAGCTATATTTATGGTTGAAAATCACGTTAATGTTCTGAGAGAGTGCATTTTTGAATTCCACGGGAAATTCTAGCCTGAAATGATGGGTCGCACCGCGGGTCTAGGACGAGCGGTTTTCGAGTTGAGTGACGTCATAAAAAAAATCAACTCAGAAACCGCTCATCGCAAACACGTTTTGCGACCCATCATTTCAAGCTAAAATCTACCGCACAATCCGAATTTGCAATAATATACAGGTGTTCCGTTAAAAAAAAATGCACTTCGTTTCGTAATTCGGAAATGCGTTGGTCGATCGTTTTGTTTTCGCGGACGTCATTCAAAAATATGGAAAATTTTAAGTACGCAAGTTTTATATTGAGCAGTTTTCCCGAATTTTAGGAACAAAAGAGCTATATTTATGGTTGAAAATCACGTTAATGTTCTGAGAGAGTGCATTTTTGAATTCCACGGGAAATTCTAGCCTGAAATGATGGGTCGCACCGTGGGTCTAGGACGAGCGGTTTTCGAGTTGAGTGACGTCATAAAAAAAATCAACTCGGAAACCGCTCATCGCAGGCACGTGATGCGACCCATCAAAGAGAAAATGAGATGAAAATAATTTTCTTGGACATTAATCGGAACTTTCCGTTCCCATTTGTTATCGTCGGCGTAATCGCTTTCTGTACGGGGGCCTTCACTAGTTCCATCATCTATTAGAGTAAGAGAATTTTCTGTTAAACTAAAAAGAGATACGACATCAAGTATCATCAGCACAAAGACTTCAATAAACGAACTCGGAACAGAACAATTCAATTCCGTCGGAACAGACGAGGCGCTTAGCGCAACGGGCTCCGTCTTATCAATTTATCACCGCCGCGCGAGGTCTTCTCTTCGGCGCTAAAGAGAGAGAGAGAGGGTAGGAGGAGCAAACAAAAACTTGTTAAATAACAGATGACTGCCGGTGGCGAATATATATCGACGCCCCCGGTTTTCCAATCGCACCTCTGCAAATAATTTAGGGGCGCCCTTAGAAGTGAAAAATTTTCCACATCCAATAACATCCACCCCACGACGCCGCGCCGCCGACGTGGAAAACAGATGAGTAACAAATTCCGCTTGGCGCTTCCTCATCTCACTAATTAAATTTCAGAAAAGAAAAAAATGTGATTTTGAGGTCACACCTCAACTATACAACATTTTGATATTCTGCATGACATCGTGAAAAACTTTTCTTTTCTTTCGTTTTTCGCGGCGCGACGTTCGGGAATCACCCTGTGTAATTACCAACTGTTTCCATTTTGGCCGCCATTCAAACCGAACAAACAATTGTAGCGCCATACACGGCCGTGTGTAGTATGCGCGAAACTTACCTCGTTAGGCGTATACCTAATGTAAACAACTTAAATGAACTTAACCAGGACGAGAAGGCAGTAAGCTGAAAAGTTTCCGGGTCGTTAACATCCTCCAGAAGCGAGACTTAGTGGAGGTCCGCGGTCGTATACAATTTAATAATTAATTTCATGCTAATAATCCGGGCGTACCTGGCCGAACAAAGACGCAGCCCGGCGAGGAAAACGAATTTCCCCGCGGCGGCCATTTTATTCGCGAAAGGACGTTTCCGTATTATTGCAACAATACCGGAGTCAAAACTCACAAATTAAATGAAAACGGAAACCGAATAACGGGACCCGTCTTTCGTTTACAAAACATTAACGGCGGCAGCGGCTTAGCTAAAAGTCTAGTCGCCCGGCGCCTTTAGTTTTTATAATATTTAGTTTAGGTAGTAAAAAAAAATATTTAACTATTTTATTAAAACTTTAGAGAACAAAGTTGAAAAAAAATTTAAATGTTCATTTCTTTAGCTACTTACTTTCCGAGCTATGTAAATCAAAACTGTCTACTTCATTGCTTTTATATTATCCTAATTTTTTCATTTGTTTTGAAATTGTATAACAATTGTCACGTGTAAAACATTGTCGAACCATACAGATTAATTAATCTACGTGGTTAACACGCGCTGAATGTGTCACATTTAGTCGTCAAACTTAAATTTCTGTATGCGGAAAACATTGCCGAACCATGCAGATTAATTAATCCGTACGACATCGCCGAAATCTATAGTTTAATTAATCCGTGAAACATCGCTGAACCATATAGATGAATTAATTTATACGGTTAATGCGTGCTGAATATGTCACATTTACTCGCTAAACTTAAATTTTTGTATGCGGAAAAGCTGGATATGTCACATTTACTGGTCAAACTTAAATTTCTGTACGCGGAAAACATCGCCGAACCATATAAACTAATTAATCCGTAAAACATCGCCGAAACCTATAGATTAATTAATCCGTAAAACATCGCTGAACCATACAGATTAATTAATCCGTTAAACATCTTTTTTTCTACTTCCCGACGTTGCTGTACTAGAACACTCTTTGTTATTCTTTTGTACGGTACAATAAATATTATTATTATTATTACATCGCCGAGCCATATAGATTAATTAATTTATACGGTTAACACGCGCGGAATATGTCACGTTTACTGGTCAAGCTTAAATTTTTGTACGCGGAAAATGTCGCCAAACCATATAGACTAATTACTCCGTAAAACATCGCCGAAATCTATAGTTTAATTAATCCGTGAAACATCGCTGAGCCATATAGATTAATTAATCCGTAATACATCGCCGGACCATACAGATTAATTAATTTGTCATTCCGATTAAAATAGCTTCGACTGTTAATACGCGCTGAATATGTCAAGCTGAATATTTCAACATAGTTCGCCCAAAAACAAATCGTTTATTAAAAGCATACAGCACCACAAAATTCGGTAATAGAACAAACCCTTTAGTAGGGTGGTCGGCTTTAATACTATTTTAGAAATTCAAAGTTACAAAGCCCAAACCGGGGGCAAAAAGCGCTTCGACGTGAGCACTCTCGAGTGTGTTCACAAAAACCAACATCAATAATCATATAACAAAAAGAAAACAAAAGTTATGCGTGAAGCACATTAGACGAAGTCTTCAGAAAATTCCTTTTGTGCTTTGAAGTTGCCAACAATTAACGAAGTAAACACTGAACAAAGTAAAAATAAAATTGCAAAAGCAAAAACATGAAATATGACAACAAATCTGACGTCATCAGAAAAGAGACAAAAACCTTCTCTGGTCACGTTTTCCAACCCAAATAGCCCGTCCCTCTCCGATGACTTGTCGCCGACAACTCCTGTCGTCCAGCTCAATGCGACGCCACTGGCGAAACGCACGCAAAACTCCGCAGATGAGAGGAAAAAAATTACGAACGTTCTTACTCAAGTTCTCCTGCGAACATCGGCGCGTGCAGAACTCATTAATTGCACACTGATGATGAACCAGGCCTAGTTCGAAAGTAAACCACAAAAAGAAGAATTGACCGAGTAATTTCATTCAACTTTTCCCTCCAAGTTCTTACTCAAGATTTCCTCCGTGTGAGATGAAAGGGTTGTAACGGAGCAGTTCGGAGGCGGCAAAAACTTTTTTACAGCGAACGCACAGGGGGAGGGGACGCTTCTAAAGTTCCAACGAGGTTAAATCAGGGAGAAAAGCCGGCGCCAATTTGCCGGTGGCAACTCTGCCCCATAACAGTTGCTAAAAGGGAGATAACAGAATAAAAATTAACAACCGTGAACCATAAACCCACGTGGCAAACAAACAGGTCACAAAATGGAGGGGAAGAAAATGGTTTACTTCACTCCAAAGAGCGGGCATCGAAAAGGATTTTAATTTCTAAGTTCACTAGAATCCGAAAGACCGCGACCCCTCCAACAACGGAGAGAAATTCAACGCGGCGAGCAAGAACATCCATCCGTAAGGGACGGTAGGGTAACCAAAAACAAACGAAAACTTTGTTTCAAACACCCAACTCGCTTCGTTAACAACGTGAAAAATGGGCGGCCTGTCACGTCTCGTGGCTGTGTCGGAACTTTGGTCAGCCCCACTCAAAACAATTATGCGCGAAGGGAAGCCTACTTGACCGTGAACAACTGCCATAAAAATAAATACGTAACAATTGGTTTCTGATAATAATATCTCCAAAATTAAAATCCTCTTAGTTTTCTAGGCATTATCTATTTATTTGAGAATACATATACAAGTGTGACTTACTAATAAGCGTTCACTTTTCTTTTTTTGTGAAATTTTAGAGAGAGAGATTAAGAAAATCTCCAACTATTTGCATATTCGCTCGCTAAGAAATTTTCTTACTTTAGTAGCCGTGTTGTATATTTTTTTTGAATACTTTATTTTCTTTGCCAACTAAATGCAAGACGACTAAAAATTTGACCTTGGCTCATCCTGTAACTTATAAAATGAAAAAGCTGTCAACATTTTGTAAACAGCCGGAACTTCAAATCTCCAAACATCAAATAGCGTTCCGTATCGTTTTCTTAACTGCGCACAAAGAAATTCGAGTCGCAAATTTATTTATTTTTTTCAAAATCTAAGCTAGCATAAAGACAAAACATCCCGCGTTTCTTTTGCTGAGGCGTAGGAAATAACCGCGCGAAAAAGTTTTTCATTAAAAAAAGGTCAATAATAAATCAAATTCTCAAAATAAATTTAACTCCAACCTGGCGTAGCGCAGGTCGACGAATGAAACGTTACGTCAGTCTGTTACGGTGTGAAAACCGCTCTTAGGGAACGACTTGTACATTAAGTTTGACTCGCATTTATGCGATAAAATGCAGTCTTTATTATCGCCTTTGTCATCGCTAGAATTATTCAATTTGCAAAGCACCGAATGATCTCACGCTTTATGTTTTCATTTAAACATGCATTGGTTTTAAAATACTTCGGCCGTGAATAGCGTAAAATTTTCGATGCATCCACACTCCTTCGTTTTAATGGTTTTAAAGAAATAATATCGTTCGGAGCTTCTATTTCTAAACGGGATTGCTTCATCTTTTGAAACGTCTGCAAGCAATTTTTAACCGGTTCGTGAGAATTGGGCGAAATTGTTATTCCACGCGTTCAGATAGTCATAAAACTTCCGCCGCCGTGTATTTTTTTATTAGTCCGATCCATTAAAATCACAGTTTTTACGAGTTAATACTTCGACAGATATTTTAAATTAGTCTCACCTTCGCTCTTTAAGTGAAAAGCTCACGAAAAGCCTAATCAAAGGAAAGGAAAGGAAAGGAAAGTAAAAGTAAAACAATCATGGCAGACTGACTTGCGCACAAGAAACGCTAGTCATAAAGACCTGATTAAGTTCAGTTAATGCTTTTGCGAATTTGTAACGTTCTTGTAAAGGACAGATTTAATCAAGACTCTGTTCGTGAATGATGTAAGTGCATATTATGAGTTTTCCTCCTGGATTTTCTAAGTTTTGAAATTCCGAGCTTCCTTTCCGGATATTGAACGGGGGGGGGGGGGGGGAGGAGCTGAATGAATAAAGCTCGCGTAAAATTTGTATCCACACTCAGTCATTTTCGTGGTTTAAAATAAATAACATCGTTCGGAGCTTCTATTTTTAGACGGGATTGCTTCATCTTTTGAAGCGCTTGCAAGCACTTTTTAACTTGTTCGTGAGAACTAGGCGAAATTGTTATTCCACGCGTTCAGATAGTCATAAAACTTCCGCCGCCGTGTATTTTTTTATTAGTCAGATCCATTAAAATCACAGTTTTTACGAGTTAATACTTCGACAGATATTTTAAATTAGTCTCACCTTCGCTCTTTAAGTGAAAAGCTCACGAAAAGCCTAATCAAAGGAAAGGAAAGGAAAGGAAAGGAAAAGCGAAACAATCATGGCAGACTGACTTGCGCACAAAAAGCGCTAGTCATAAAGACCTGATTAAGTGGATTAAAATCGTCAGGCTTTGATAAGTAAAAGTGAAAGCTTTCTCTTGCGTCGAATGCTTCTTCCTAAATTCAGTCAATGATTTTGCGAATTTGTAACGATCATCTCAAGGACAGATTTAATCAAGAGTCTGTTCGTGAATGACATAAGTGCATATTACGAGCTTCCCCCCTGGATTTTCTATGTTTTGAAATTCCGAGCTTGCTTTCCGGATATTGAACGGGGGGGCGGTGAATGAATAAAGTGTTTGGTGTTCAGCTCGCGTAAAATTTGTTGTCCATCGTATCAAAATAAACTATGGCATAGGAAAAGGGGCGCTGCGATATCGGACGAAGTGTATTTTCCAAGAAGTGTATTATCAAAGGCCGAAGACGTGAAGCTTCTTGCACAAGAGATAAGGACGGGCGGCGGCATAAAAATACCGATAGGAGTTTGCCTCCGGCGCGCTTTGTCCCGTCCGAGGGTTACCTGTATCGGAAAACCATATTACATTTTTGCATCATCGGCGACGAAGAAAAATGCATTATGTACGGGCCTGGATAAATGCGCCCCGATATCCCCCACGTAAACGCGAAGAGCGCCGCCGTTCTTTTTTAATGAAAAATTTTATCGCTCGGGTCCGGGGCGAACTGCAACCATCGAATCATCATAATTCTCGATGGAGCTGGGTAATTAAACGTTTCGTTTCTGGCGAATGTAGGTCGATAAAATATAATTAGCAGCGCGCCGCTGCTGGATGGAACTACGAGGTAATGAAAACGTTCAGCTCTAAAACTGATCGAGTTTGTTTTCCACCCGCCGCCGCCGCCCGCCGGGGGATAATAGCTCAATCAGTTTTCGCATTCAAATCAAAAACGTTCAGAATTAATCATAATGGTTTTTTTTTCCAAACGGCTATTATTTGTGTTCTGTTTTCATTTCTTCTTTGTAACAACGCTTTTCTACTTCTCCTTTGCATTTAACAATAGTTGGACGTTATGTTTTGGCCATTTAGATGTGCTAAAATAAATACGTCAACTATCGGAGTATCACGCGCGACCTTCCTCACTGCTTGAACCCCCCGTCGATTTCCACTGAGCTTCCCGGAGCAACTACTCATCAAAAGCAGCGCAAACTTGACACCTATGTAGTTTAAACGTAAGTATTAACAAGAGTAATTAGTTTGCAGATTTTGTTGTAGCAGATGATGATGATGATGTTGTACAGGCTCATTTTGATTTAAATGCATTACTCCGTGCTGTCACCATGTTACGTTGGGCGCCAACTGTTACAGTGTTAGTCGCCAATTGTTACGATACTTTTCGCACAACTGTCTAATGATGCTCTGGGTTTGCACCTGTTGCACCATTAAACACCTGTCCGCAATAAACTCTGGATTCCGTTTTAAAACTGTCTGTTTAAATAATTCGTTTAAACGCTGAAGACAGAGATTTCGATTTTTGAAAATAACAATTTCTGACGGCTTGCGCTGAGCCACGCGATTGTCATTATGGTTTAGTTTTTTGATTTAAATTTTGATTTATCCAATCTGGGCGTTGATGCTGATGATGATGGCGGCGTTGTCGAAGTAATCCTGGTTACAATTCCGGATGTTGTTCAACGCTGAAGGCAGAAATTTCGATTTTTAGGAATAACAACAATTTGTGAAGGCTTGTGCCGAGCCAAGCGACTGTCATTATGGTTTAGTTTTTCATTTAAATTTTGTTTTATCCGATCTGGACGTTGATGCTGATGATGATGACGTTGTCGAAGTAATCCTGGTCACAATTCCGGATGTTGTTCAACGCTGTAGGCAGAGATTTCGATTTTTAAAAATAACAACAATTTGTGACGGTTTGCGCCGATCCACGCGACTGTCATTATGGTTTAGTTATTTGATTTAAATTATATTTTATACAATCTGGGCGTTGATGCTGATGATGATGACGTTGTTGAAGTAATCCTGATCATAATTCCGGACGTTGTCAACGGTGAAGGCAGAGATTTCGATTTTTAAAAATAACAACAATTTGTGACGGTTTGCGCCGATCCACGCGACTGTCATTATGGTTTAGTTATTTGATTTAAATTATATTTTATCCAATCTGGGCGTTGATGCTGATGATGATGACGTTGTTGAAGTAATCCTGATCATAATTCCGGACGTTGTCAACGGTGAAGGCAGAGATTTCGATTTTTAAAAATAACAACAATTTGTGACGGTTTGTGCCGATCCACGCGACTGTCATTATGGTTTAGTTATTTAATTTAAATCATATTTTATCCAATCTGGGCGTTGATGCTGATGATGATGGCGGAGTTGTCGAAGTAATCCTGGTCACAATTCCAGATGTTGTTCAACGCTGAAGGCAGAGATTTCGATTTTTAAAAATAACAACAATTTGCGCCGAGCCACGCGTTTTTCATTATGGTTTAGTTTTTTCATTTAAACTTTGTTTTATCCAATCTGGGCGTTAATGCTGATGATGACGTTGTTGAAGTAATCCTGATCATAATTCCGGACGTTGTCAACGGTGAAGGCAGAGATTTCGATTTTTAAAAATAACAACAATTTGTGACGGTTTGCGCCGATCCACGCGACTGTCATTATGGTTTAGTTATTTGATTTAAATTATATTTTATCCAATCTGGGCGTTGATGCTGATGATGATGACGTTGTTGAAGTAATCCTCATCATAATTCCGGACGTTGTCAACGGTGAAGGCAGAGATTTCGATTTTTAAAAATAACAACAATTTGTGACGGTTTGCGCCGATCCACGCGACTGTCATTATGGTTTAGTTATTTGATTTAAATTATATTTTATCCAATCTGGGCGTTGATGCTGATGATGACGGCGGCGTTGTTGAAGTAATCCTGGTCACAATTCCGGATGTTGTCGTCTTCAATAAAATTCACTTTCAACTTAACAAACATTTATTGTGACTAATTCATACTCTACTAACAATACTTTTAATTTATAAGCGAGCTATGGTTCCCGTTGGAATTTGCTTAAAATCTGCTTAATGTCTGCCTGATCAGTGCAGCGTCGTCTTCTTTTATGCCTCTTCTCTCTCCACCAGTTTCGCGTCACTCAGACGCTCCGACACGAACCGCGTTCAACGACCGCCTCTAGAGACATTGTTGTGCTGTAAAATTAGAATGCTTAACTTGTCAAAACAATTGAAATTTCAGTTGGTATTAACTGTGATATTTGATGGTGTGATGTTATTGTTTACAAACATTTAGAAAATTTTCATTAATTGAACACGTAAGTACACATTCTTGATTAGTCTACAATGCAATCTGTGTTATTTAGGCAATCTGTGTTACATCGGCCCGTGCTTTAATAATTTCTTTATATTATGTTTTTTTAATGAAAAACTCGAAAAACTCTCATCGTGACAATATTATTAAAATCTATGCGCGTAAACAAACTTGACGATGCTCAGTGGAGATGGACGGGGCCCAAAGGTGTTGGCAAGCGCCAGGGTGAACAATATTTCTAGTTTCACCGAAACCGACGCGACAGTCTCCTGCTTTACCGAATGCAATATCGGCTGCTTCATTAATTTCGGAACCCTAACCGTCTCACTGATTTTTAAAAGATAATTTAAATAATTTCAAACAATTTTTCAACTAGCAGGCAATAGTTTCCAGACAAGCTCCTTAATTGGCAATGGCTGTGGAGTATAACAATAATAATAATAATAGCGGTAACAAATAACCTTGGCGGCAAAATAGAACAGTGTGGCTCTTAGCGAAAAAGATGCAAACAAGGACAGACTGTATATTGCGTTCAACACTGAATACGAAAAGCAAGGTGCACCTCGGTGAACTCAGACCTACTGTACAGTAAGGAATTAAGAGCTCCTCTGATTTATGGCGGGCGATGATATATCACCCTCATTGTTAAATTGGCTGCTGACGTAAGTGTTCCGCGGAATTCGCGAATCTCCAGGAAATAGGAGTACAGAGGTCTTAAAAAGAAATCAACGGAGGCCGAAGTCATTCCTCGCTCGTCTCTAGCTCATGGGCTTGCTGCCTTAAATGCAATTACTTGAAGCGAATAAAAAAAGTAATTGCTGCGTCGACCATTGTAATAACTTTTGTAATAACATCTTTGAAGCCGGCTTTACATTCCCCAGCTGGAGGTCACATCTTTCGATGTACGATTTAAATAACACCGGCTCTGTTTTTTTTTTCTGCGCCGAAAAGTTACTCTTCTGTCCCACATCGGGCGCCAAAAATCGTTGCTATTTAATTATTCCGTGCACTTCTTTTAATTGAACTGTTAAAGTCCAATCTCTGTTACTTTTCGGTAACTACGAATATGCATTTGGCTACTTCTTCGACTTGGCAACAATTTCGCGGAAATGACGCTAACGCGCCGCGCCGTTTTGAATATTGGCGGATCATTGGTTTGCTGTATCCACGTTCTTTCCCTGTCTGTATTTTTATTGGCCGGCCATGTTCTGTATCAAAGTGATTTCCAGCAACCACAGTGGCACTCTCAGCCTGCAATATGACAATGCAACACAGTGTAACGGACGCGGGTTATTTTTCTACTAAATTTAGGGGTGGTCAGCCTCTTTTATCTTGATCAACACGAAAAACCACCCTGTTATAAAGATAATCCAACCTGCAGTTTTGACCTACGAGGCACCGTTGCGTTGGAAAGTATTTTTTTTGTTCGGTTGCTAGTTTCAGTTAATAAAGCTAAAAATGCTCTCGCACCGATGTTTTCCTCGAAAAGTCGAAATGGTGCCGTTAGTTGCCTGAAGATTGTCCGGTCTCGTTGTCTCTCCTCTCCTTATGAAAATCTCCTCTCCGGAATATCTTATTGAAAGTAATTGATGAAAGCATAAGAAATAAAAGAGAACGGTAATTTTAACAAGCATATTAAAAAAGACGATTAAGGAAATAATAAAAAACTAACAAAATAACAACTGACGTGTAGATAGTTCACAAAATAAATCTTTAAAAACATTAACATAGAAAAACGATATTTTATAAAATATAATAATATAAGAGGGGGGACGGGAGAGAGAGAGAGAGACACGGATTTTGAATCTTTTGCTTTGATCAGTTCTTTACCAAACAGAGTCTAAATTAATCTTTTCGCATCCCTTATTAAAGGGGCACAATATTTTCATACATGAAAGCGCGCTTTTTCTAAAGCTGAATCGAAGTCCGCGGATTAATTAACCCTTATAGCGTTTTCGATTGGGGTGCACTGAGTGTATCTTCATCTCGTTTTAACCTCATGGAATAAAACGCGATGAAGATACACTCAGTGCACATAGTGCACCCCATTCGAAAACGCTATTAATCTAAATGTTAATGTCTTTTATTACCCACCTCGCTACCTCGCCCCGTCTTTCCACTGGGACGCTTTCTTAATTAAATCTTTGCCCGGTAGATGGCGTGATGATACGGTGTGGCGTTGTTTTTTACGAGCTTCGCGCGCTTTCGAACAAGAGTGTGAGAATAGGCGCGTCAGCATTCCACGATCTATCAGAAAATGAAACATAAGGATTTTTCTCAATTTCTCCTTTTTCAGCTTCCGTTCCCGATTATCAAATTTGGGAGAAACTGCTAACTTTAAGAAGACTGAATTAGTATTTCAAGTTAGAATCGCCTGGTAGGAGAAAGACGCTTGCTTTTTCTGAAGCTGAATCGAAGTCCGCGGATTAATTAACCCTTATAGCGTTTTCGATTGGGGTGCACTGAGTGTATCTTCATCTCGTTTTAACCTCGTGGAATAAAACGCGATGAAGATACACTCAGTACACATAGTGCACCCTAATCGAAAACGCTATTAATCTAAATGTTAATGCTTTTTATTACCCACCTCGCTACCTCACCCCGCCTTTCCACTGGGACGCTTTCTTAATTAAATCTTTGCCCGGTAGATGGCGTGATGATACAGTGTGGCGTTGTTTTTCACAAGCTCCACGCGCTTTTGAATAAGAGTCTGAGAATCGGCGCGTCAGCATTTCACGATCCATCAGAAAATGAAACCTAAGGATTTTTCTCAATTTCTCCTTTCTCAGCTTCCGTTCCCGATTATCAAACTTGGGGAAAACTATTAAATTTAAATCAAAGAAGCCTAAATTTGGATTTCAACTTAGAATCGCCCAGTAGGAGAAAGACGCGTGCTTTTTCTGAAGCTGAATCGAAGTCCGCGGATTAACTAACTCTTAACCTAAATGGTAATGTTTTTTATTACCCGCCTCGCTAACTCACCCTACCTTTCCACCGGGACGCTTTTAAAACTAAATCGTTGCCCAGTAGATGGCGTGATGGTAGGAGAAAAACGCGTGCTTTTTCTGAAGCTGAATCGAAATCCGCGGATTAACTAACCATTAATCTAAATGGTAATGTCTTTTATTACCCGCCTCGCTACCTCGCCCCGCCTTTCCACCGGGACGCTTTTAAAACTAAATCTTTGCCCAGTAGACGGCGTGATGGTAGAGTTTGGCGCTGTCTTTCTCCAGCTTCACGCTCTTTTAAACAAGAGTCTGAGAATCGACGCGACAGCATTTCATAATTCATGAAAAAATGAAACCTAAGGATTTTTCTAAATATCATAATACATCGAACATGCGTAATTTAAGATAAGCATGTCAGTTACACGCGAGGACAAAACAACAATTGAATTTCTTGCAATAGCTTATCGTCTGCTTGAAACTAGAATGAAATCGAATACCTTTCCATTATACCTATTGAGGTTTTCGAAGTCTTAAAAGAGGACACACAAGTAGTTCGTTAATTTTGAGAGTCTGTGTAAATTAGTGCCACAAGATTCATCCGCACAGTTCGACTGGAATGAATTGAGCCCTGTGTGTTTTTTGATGTGTTTCTCAAACATCTCATGCCAATGAGTTGTAGGATTCGTTTGATCTGAGGTATGTGAAAGCCGTAAAGCATAGTAAGCACCCCATTACAGCTACTTTCTTTCCTCATTGACAATAGAATATTTTACTTTCCGAGTACTTTGGAAACAGTTAAAAAGTACGGTAGTTACGTATTTATTTACATAAGTCCACCGAGGCTGTCGATACGAATTGCTTCGCGGCCTCTGTCGAAGATCGCCGCTGTTTTTTCCGAACGAAATCGGACCATTGATTCGGCGCTAGACCGTATGTGGCGCTGACTTCGAGCGACGTGCGAACGATAGTGGAGAGCTTTTAAATTAGTGCGACAAGATTCATCTGAATAGTTCGACTGGAATGAATTGAGCTCTACGTGTCTTTTGATGTGTCTTTCAAATATTTCATGCCAACGGGTTGTAGGATTCATGTGATCTCAGGTATGCGGAAGCCGTAAAGCGTATTAACCACATCCTTACGGTTTCTTCCTTTTCTGACAGATCTGTTTTCTTTGCGGGGCATATTTTCCAGTACTTTCGAAACAGATAAGAAGTACGGTGGTTACGTACTTGTCTACTTAAGTCCACCGTTGAGGTTGTTGATTCGAGTCGCTTCGCGGCCTCTGCCGAAGATCACCGTTATTTTCCCGAACGAAATCAGACCATTAATTTAGTGCTAGATCGTCTGTGGCGCTGACGCAGAATGTTGACCTCGAGCGCTGTTTGAACGACAGCGGACTGCTGATAAATTAGAGCTACAAGATTCATTTGAACAGTTTGGCTGGAATGAATTGAGCTCTGTGTGTTTCTTGATGTGTTTTTCAAACATCTCATCCCAATAGGTTACAGGACTCGTGTGATCTGAGGTGAAATGAAAAGTGGAATATTTCGGTTTTGTGTTTTAGTTGTGGGGAAAACAAAGATTTATAAGCGGGACCTTCATTTAGTTTTTGGTTTCTTTGGAAAAAGTAGAATAAACAAGTGAAAATTCCAACACTTATCTGTAATTTTCTATTCAAGCAGAGAGCGTGCTTTAAATGAGTTAAAGATGACTTCGCATAAAAGGATTTTGCTGCCATCAGCTAATTTTTGTGGAAATTAGCGAAGCTAATTAATTAACTAATTAATCACTCTTTCAAATTATTTCGAAGGCGATTCTTCAGCTCCGAACTGTAAAAATAAATAAAATCCCTCACGTGCTACAGTAGGTTTATTGAGCACTAATTTAAATTGGTACAAAAAATATAAAAGTAAAGTTTAGTTTAAAGAAATTTTAATTTGATTTGATTTTGCTACACGACATATATTTGATTTGATTTTATTAAATGACATATAAGATGATAATTGGAATACCTTATCAGGCGGAACGTAGTAACAGAGACTCTGGGATGCCCGCGGGGGTTTTCTATTGGATTCTGGTCATCGAGGCTGGTTTTTTCCGCGTGTACAAACACACACACTCACTCATGTTGCCCTGAAGAGGTTTTCTATGGGGCTAAACTGCTATGGCAAAAGCATGGTTGAATTTTTAATTTTGCATTTGCTCAAGCTACAATGCCTGAATGTTTACATTGAAAAAAAGAATGCATGCCACCTGTCTCGCTTGACTTGCAGGTGTCGCAAAGGTTGCCTAAGATCAGGGGCAACTGCAACAATTTTTTAGCGTTAATTTAGCACGGAAGGGGACAGGACGTATTCGCATGGTTCTGCGGGTAATGCGATCTTAATTATTATTCTTGTGACTACGGTATTTCCTGTTCAGTTTTCTTTATCTACTGGGAAAGTTTATTATATTAAAATAAAACAGATTTAATTTCACCCGCAGTAATTAAACCAAATAAAATATAAGATCGATTTTTTGGGCGTTCTTTTTTTTATTTTGTCACCTGCTCAAAGGTGTTAAGGGTGAACTAATACCCAGACGATGTTCCCAATGTATCTCGAACTCGCAATAAAACCCGAAACGAACGCAAGCTGACCGCCAACTTCTTCTCACTTTCGAAGGTTTCAAATCGTAACACATCGTCACCCTCACTGGATAGGCAGCGGCAATATTACAAAAAGCTTTTAATGATGACTGCAAACAAATCAATATGCAGTTGTTTTCGGACAACCGAACGGCGTACGCCTTCAAATCTATTTGCGTTCGCAGTCAATCATAAAGCGATAAAGCGGCGCTATTAATCTGCAACACAATTTACAACCCCGACAGTTATGGAACGTCGCCCCGAGCCAATCTGTAACTTGAATTCAGTTCCGTCATGTATTAATCAGCTGCGGTGCTCGATACCTGCGATTGCAACGTCTAATATTCATCGAGGGAAGAGGGAGGGGGGAGAGAGGAGTTTCCGGTCGAACTCCACTACCGGCAAGGAAATAATAATCGGAGGAAAACTTCTCTTTATTAACCAGCTTCCAATTTCTAATTATCTCTTTATTAACCTGCTTTCAATTTATAATTATAACAGCGGGGTTGTTGTTAAAAATGTATTTAACTGGCTGGATTGGAGAGACCATAAAACTTTCTAGACCATTCTAGATTATTATTGGAGGAAAAAACAGGCTAACCTCCATGGTGATGCGGCGCGGATGGCCTTTCCGCCTTATGTTATGCAATCTGTACTTCAAATACCAGGTACCTCCTTTCCTTCTTTCCCTTTCTTGCTACTATGAAAATGCAATTGCGTTATCTCCTGATTTCTTAACAAAAACAGTGGCAAGTTGACGCTGAGAAAGTCTTGTTACGGTTTTTATTTTGTGTTGGAGGAGTGTGATTCCAATCCTCGGTGCGACTTCAGCTCTTTGCCGTGAGTTTGCGTATGACGCTCCGTTTTGAGGCAAATTTTCGACGCGTTGGGTGTGCGCGGCGAGCTTTACTTGGCGTCAAACAGTTTTTATTTTGTGTTGGAGGAGTATGATTCCAATCTTCGGTGCGACTTTAGCTCTTTGCCGTTAGTTTGCGTATGACGTTCCGTTTTGAGGCAAATTTTCGACGCGTTGGGTGCGTGCTGCAAGCTTTACTTGGCGTCATACGGTTTTTATTTTGTGTTGGAGGAGTGTGATTCCAATCTTCGATGCGACTTCAGCTCTTTGCCGTTTGATTGAGTATGCCGCTCCATTTTGAGGCAAGTCTGCGACGCGCTGGGTGCGCACGGCGGGCTTTGCTTGGCGTCACTCGGTATCACACCTTGACTCGAGGTGGTCTTGGTCTGTCGACTTTGTTTGCTGTGAATAAAGTTTGAGTGGACCCCGTTTTCTTTCGTATTCTGTTACCCCGAGGGAGTTTTCCCCGTTTGCTTGTGGGGCCGCTGTTGCAAATCTGTCGACGTGTGACTGACTCTTTGAGGCTCGTTGGGCCACTGATAAGCAATTTGTACGGGGCCTATTTGCTACCCCCTCCGAATGTGAGGAAGCCGTTTTGAAATAAGCTGGTGATTTCGACGCCGTATTCCATCCTCGTTTTTTTCTTCCTGTGACATTGACGCTTCGAGAACAAGCCGACGCGCGCGCGAGAGAAGAAGACTCGTTCAGAGAACATCTCAGGCGGAAAACGCTGGTTCGAGTGGAATCTTCGCTCCAATATTTTCTTTTCTTCTCTCCGTTCAACTCCCGGCTTTGGCGTTGTGCGGATCGTCGCGTTGACACGTGGCTGACGTCGCAACCACCGAACGGCGCAGCTTTTGAATTTTTGCGGCAGCGACCTCACTGTGATTTTGCCTCTCCAGTTTGTTTAATTTTTTTGGAGTTCTCTGTGTAATTTATACATTTCTTGAAGGGGCTTTTACCTTGTTCAATTTTCTTGTTTTAATGTGAGGCTCCTTCAGAGCAGAAGTTTAATTGGCTTTTCAATTTTGAACGTTTTTCGCGTTGTCGCGCTTCACACGTCACGCGTTATTTTGTTCATTTTGCATTTTTGCGGACGTTAATTTTTTTTAATAGTTTAATAAATGTGATGCTATTGTGCGCAGATGCCAGAGTACTCGCGCAGAAGCAACGTTTGCCCTATTTTGGGCGTTGTTCTTTTTATTTTTATTTTTTGTTAAATAAGAGAACGGCCGTTCATCCCTTCTGGGTGTCTGCTTGGATTTGTAAACCGCTTGTGACGATCGCCTGAGTGAATAAACTACTTTAATAAAATAGATAATTCAAGTACGTTACGATTTGTTGCGTGCGGAATTCGGACGAAGTTGTGATCAAAGCCGTCAAACGTACACAAACGTCACCGGGCACCGCCGTCACTCGTGGAAAAGTCGTACTTCTGTTGCATTACTGTTACCAACTCGGTGTGTTGGCTTCGTCTGCACTATCAACTTGTACGATTCATGGAAACGTTAACTCAATCCACAGACAAGCGCCAGTATATTTATGTTATGAACGAACATACCATAATTAAATAAAATAAATAAATTCGTATATGTTACGATTAATTTCGTGCGGAATTCGGGACGAAATTGAGGTTATCTAGCTGTCAGATGTAGGCAAACGTCACCTAGCTGCGCCGCCACTCATGGAAAAGTCGTACTTCAGTTGCATCACTGTTACCAACTCGATGTGTTGGCTTCGCCTGCACTATCAACTTGTACGATTCATGAAAACGTTAACTCAATCCACAGACAAGCGCCAGTATATTTATGTTATGAACGAACATACCATAATTAAATAAAATAAATAAATTCGTATATGTTATGATTCATTTCGTGCGGAATTCGGGACGAAATTGAGGTTATCTAGCTGTCAGATGTAGGCAAACGTCACCTGGCTGCGCCGCCACTCATGGAAAAGTCGTACTTCAGTTGCATCACTGTTACCAACTCGAAGTGTTGGCTTCGCTTGCATTATCAACTTGTACGATTCCTGGAAACGTTAACTCAATGAACAAACAAGCGCCAGTATATTTATGTTATGAACGAACACACCATAATTAAATAAAATAAATAAATTCGCATACGTTACGATTCATTTCGTACGGAATTCGGACGAAGTTGAGGTTATCTAGCTGTCAGATGTAGGCAAACGTCACCTAGTTGCGCCGACACTCGTGGAAACGTCGTACTTAAGTTGCGTCAAAGATATCAACTGTCGTGCCCTGCTGACTTTCGGAAAGCACGTCGATCATTTCAATTCAAACCGTTTACGCCCTCGATAGGAAGATTTTCGCCAAAGGAAACAGGGTAGCGAAGAGCGGGGTAGAGAAAAAGCGGATTCCTCTGTTGAAACAAAGAAATCAGGTATAAGCACGGGTCACGCTAGCATCGACATTCGATTACCTTTTGTCCAAACGGAAACGGGTTATCCGCTCGGGAATTTGCTTACAGAAAACCAAACATCACTCAAGGCATCAAACGATTCCATTAACGCTGTATTTATTTAATATTCTGCATCAAAATTATGCAAAAATTCTCGAGATCACATGCACACAAGTGCACCTTGTAATGTCGAAACGCAAAGTGACGCCGGCGCCGCGCCATATCCGGGCGATTGCCGGAGGCGAGTAACAAACAGCTAAAAATGGCGACCAATCAGAACACAGAAATATTTCGCGTGATCATCTAGAACCAAAGAGCTTTTGATTTCAAAGGGAAAACAATGTTGCTCTCTCCTTGTTTCATCTCTCTCCCACAGTACGCTCAGTGAGGTAGGTATGTGAGTGAAATGCAGAGTGGATTGAAATTGAAACCTCCTATACCTCAAGGTCGTCGCATCCACGGTATGGTATTCGCTGCTTAATCTCGAGTTTAGAGCCGCAGAGAAAAACTAAAAATTGTTAAAAACGATACTGAAAGAAGTAAGCAGTTTAATTATTCGTGTCAAGGAGCGCGAGAAGGTTATTAAAATGCACTTAAAACTTCGCAGACGCAATTTAAAATTTCATTAGTCTTTCGAGACGGACAATGTTTCGCTGTTAGTTTAATCTCGTCGTCATAATGCAGGTGCTGAATATTAAATAATGAATGTCAAAAAATTAATAATACGGTGACTAGGTTGATTCCGGCAACTGATTATATTTTACGAAAGTTAAGAAAATCAATCTTTTTGTGACGCAGCTCTCAGCAAATTAGAGGAGCGCATAGCGTGGTCGATCTGAACAGATTCTTGGACATCCTACCGCTGCCACCGATTTGCGGTAAAGGCATTGCCACCTCCAATTAGTTCTTGTATTCGACATTCTGATTTGACAACATTAAGAAATTCTCTGTGTGTTTAAAAAGCTTTCGTCGGAGTGTTTTATTACGGTAAAATAGTTTTTTTTTATTACCGCCTTCGTCGTCGCTGCAATTATTCCATTTGCAAAACGCCGAATGATTTCACGCTTTATGTTTTAATTTAAACGCTTTCTTTGCATTCGTTTTAAAACACGCCGGGCATGAATTAGTATAAAATTTTCGATGCATCGACACTCCTCTGCGGTTTTAAATGAAAAATGTCGGATAAAAACGAAACAAACACATTGGGAACGTGTAAGATAAGGAGATCCGGAAACAAAAGAAGGTCGATAAAATTAAAAAGAAAATCGGCTGAAAAAACAAACGCAGAAACTGCGCGCATATAACTAGAAAAAAAAATTATATATTAACAATTCGATGAATTAAGAAACGAAAGAAATTTAAAAGACGGAAGGGGGATGAAAAATGGGAGGGCGAAACAAAACAGGCGACAGCCTTCTGTTTCTTTTTCCAACTTTTTTCGTTCGTTCTAACTTCTTCATGTTTTCAATCGAATTAATCTTTTGTTTTTTTTTCAGTTGTAAAAACCTTGGAGACCGAAGGTGGAAAAATGTGAAGGATTCGAAGAGGGCGG
This sequence comes from Prosopocoilus inquinatus, assembly GCA_036172665.1. NCBI lineage: Eukaryota > Metazoa > Arthropoda > Insecta > Coleoptera > Lucanidae > Prosopocoilus > Prosopocoilus inquinatus. The sequence continues at coordinate 10,673,819 of CM069877.1, forward strand.
GTAAGCTTTTCGTGTGTTTTAATTAGTCCTAGAAAACCAAAGAACCACCACTTTTCAACCCCTTTTTATCTCTAATTCTTGTAGTGGTCTGTACGACATTGAATCACCAATTCCTTTTTTAGTAACGTTCTGGTTTTCGATTTCCAAATCGTTTTCCACGGATTGCTCGAATGGAGTCTACTTCTCATATTTCTGGAATCGTCAAAATTTGTCCATTTCTTATCTCTTTCTACGTTTAGTTAATGGTCCCTCCTTATACAGGGTTAGTTAAAAGTATGGAGACGGGCATTTATTGCCGTTAATATTCATTTTAGGAAATTATGTCTTTTAGGAAATTTTTAGCTACAATTGAGAATACTTTTTTTTTTCTTCAGTTGTTTCCGAGTTACACCTAACTGCGTAATTTTTTAAATGGAAACCATCCGGTAGAATATTTTGTTCTCGTTACAATAGTACACTTCTTAGGTACACTTTATCTAAATTAATTTAATGACGGCATCCCAAATTATCTGCGGCAAGGAACTCCTCTCAGGCCGAGGTTGTGCTCCGCACAAGGTGTGTAAAGAGCAAGGAAACGGTTTAAAATTAACATCAAGAACAAGTGAACAAACAAGGTCACAAACGGCGAACGAAAAGAAAAAAGAGAAAAAAAAAAACTTACCCTGCCGCAAAACCGGCAAGCGCCGTAACACCAATAAATTCGAAGGTGAATCAAATCCGCAACACGCGGGTCCCGTAAACAATCGGGGAAACTTCCCTTGAAACGGAAAAACCCGAAAAGCGGGGGTTAAAATAAACTTAGATCACCAAACGTCAGAAGCCACCGCTTCCAAGCAGTTGTCGAGTGATTGACGGCCGACTTCGCTCGCCCGTCAAAGCTCGTACGTGCCGAGTCCTCTAAACAACGGATAGCATGGCGCAATCTCACAGTTGGACGCCCAAGTCGCACAGAAAACTATAAACGTGAACGCCAAAAAAGAAAACCGTAACAACGGCTCCGTAACCACATAGCAGGAGCTACCACTTAATTTATTTAACGTTGTCGCTACCCTTCAGTGCTAGCGCTCCAATAGCATTAAACATATTTCCCCCAAGAAGTGCTACAAGATTCATCTGAACAGTTTGACTGGAATGAATTGAGCTCTACGTGTCTTTTGATGTGTTTTCCAAACATCTCATGCCAACCGATTGTAGGATTCGTGTGATGAAAGAAAGCAAAAAATATATAGATCTCTTTGGAAATATCGAATTTATTCACTCGTCCGTCAAAGCTCGTACGTGCAGAGTCCTCTTAACAACGGAAAGCATCGCGCAATCTCACAGTTGGACGCCCAAGTCGCACAGAAAAGTACAAACGTGAACGCCAAAAAAGAAAACCGTAACAACGGCTCCGTAACCACGGAGCTGGAGCTACCCCTTAATTTATTTAGCGTTGTCGCTACCCTTCAGAGCTAGCGTTCCAATAGGATTAAACATGTTTCCCCCAAGAAGTGCTACAAGATTCATCTGAACAGTTTGACTGGAATGAATTGAGCTCTACGTGTCTTTTGTTGTGTTCTTCAAACATCTCATGCCAACCGATTGTAGGATTCGTGTAATGAAAGAAAGCAAAAAATAGATAGATCGTACGTTCCGAATCCTCTAAACAACGAAGAGCATCGCGCAATCTCACGGTTAGACGCCCAAGTCGCACAGAAAACTATAAACGTGAACGCCAAAAAAGAAAACCGTAACAACGGCTCCGTAACTACGGAGCCGGAGCTACCCCTTAATTTATTTAACGTTGTCGCTACCCTTCAGAGCTAGCGCTCCAATAGCGTTAAACATATTTCCCCCAAGAAGTGCTACAAGATTCATATGAACAGTTTAACTGGAATGAATTGAGCTCCACGTGCCTTTTGATGTGTTTTGCAAACATCTCATGCCGACCGAATTCGCTCGTCCGTCAAAGCTCGTACGTGCCGAGTCCTCTAAACAACGGAGAGCATCGCGCAATCTCACGGTTGGACGCCCAAGTCGCACAGAAAACTGCAAACGCGAACGCCAAAAAAGAAAACCGTAACAACGGCTCCGTAACCACGGAGCCGGAGCTACTCCTTAATTTATTTGGCGTTGTCGCTACCCTTCAGAGCTAGCGCTCCAATACAATTAAACATGTTTCCCCAGAGAAGTGCTAGAAGATTCTTCTGATCAGTTTGACTGGAATGAATTGAACTCTACGTGCCTTTTGATGTGTTTTCCAAACATCTCATGCCAACCGATTGTAGGATTCGTGTAATGAAAGAAAGCAAAATATAGATAGATCTCTTTGGAAATATCGAATTTATTTGCTCGATCGTCAAAGCTCGTACGTGCTCGTACAATCTTACATTTGGAGGCCCAAGTCGCACAGAAAAGTACAAACGTGAACGTGAAAAAAGAAAACCGTAACAAGGGCTCCGTAACCACGGAGCCGGAGCTACCCCTTAATTTATTTAGCGTTGTCGCTACCCTTCAGAGCTAGCGCTCCCATAGCATTAAACATGTTTCCCCCAAGAAGTGCTACAAGATTCATCTGAACAGTTTGAGTGGAATGAATTGAGCTCTACCTGTCTTTTAATGTGTTCTTCAAACTTCTCATGCCAACCGATTGTAGGATTCGTGTGATGAAAGAAAGTAAAAAATAGATAGATCGCTTTGGAAATATCGAATTTATTCGCTCGTTCGTCAAAGCTTGCATGCATCGAGTCCTCTAAACAACGGAGAACATCGCGCAATCTCACAGTTGGACGCTCAAGTCGCACAGAAAACTACAAACGTGAACGTGAAAAAAGAAAACCCGTAACAACGGCTCCGTAACTACGGAGCCGGAGCTACCCCTTAATTTATTTAGCGTTGTCGCTACGCTTCAGAGCTAGCGCTCCCATAGCATTAAACATATTTCCCCCAAGAAGTGCTACAAGATTCATCTGAACAGTTTGACTGGAATGAATTGAGCTCTACGTGTCTTTTGATGTGTTTTCCAAACATCTCATGCCAACCGATTGTAGGATTCGTGTGATGAAAGAATTTATTCGCTCGTCCATCAAAGCTCGTATGTGCCGAGTCCTCTTAACAACGGAGAGCATCGCGCAATCTCACGGTTGGACGCCCAAGTCCCACAGAAAATTATAAACGTGAACGCCAAAAAAGAAAACCGCAACAACGGCTCCGTAACCACGGAGCCGAAGCTACCCCTTAATTTATTTAGCGTTGTCGCTACCCTTCAGAGCTAGCGCTCCAATAGCATTAAACATATTTCCTCCAAGAAGTGCCGTATGATTCATATGAACAGTTTAACTGGAATGAATTGAGCTCTACGTGTTTTTTGATGTGTTCTTCAAACTTCTCGTGCCAACCCATTGTAGATTGAATGAATTGAGCTCTACGTGTCTTTTGATGTGTTTCTCAAACTTCTCATGCCAACCGATTGTAGGATTCGTGTGATCAAAGAAAGCAAACAATAGATAGATCTCTTTGGAAATATCGAATTTATTCGTTGCTTTATCAAAACCTTGTATATTTTAAAGGCCGTGAAAGCCTCTTAGGACACTGTTACCCTCAATAGCGGAGAGGATGTAAAAAGATTTTGGACATCCAACCGTTGCCCATCAGTTTGCAGCAGCGAAGGTGTTATAACATCCCACCTCTGACACCAATTCGTCGAGTTTACGATAATCCGCGACCTGCGCGCATGATTTCACGAAAATCAAAACTGAATAGGTACTTTGTTTGCAGATTTATTAATCCTTCATGTCGCTCACGTTAATCCAGGCGCCGCATTAAAAACAGAAGTAAATATTTGCCGCGGCGGCGTTGAAATAACCGGTGCGAGCCCGGGGAGCTCCGGTTAAATATTTAAAACAGGAAGCGTATTAAAGCAACAGATGTTTACACGGCTGCCAACGTAACAGTGCTCCGCCTGCGCCGCTCATTGTAAAGCTCGGCAAAATCGTTTCGTTACAGAAAAGATAATAATATCCGGGTGACTTACTAATTGAGAGTGCCTTAAATTATAATCTCCGTGCGAATTAATTTATTTCTGTTCGCAGCAGCGTCGAGCACTTAGCAGCAGAGCGAAGCGAAAAGAATCAATTAATTAATTAATTAATTAATTAAGAGGCGGCGCATTTAGCAATTTATTGTACTTTGAGAAACGTCAATGTATGTCAGAGCGTAATTCGATTTGGCGCGTGCCGTACGATTTTGCGTCGCGAGTTCTGACGTGACGGGAAGGGGGGGGGGGTAGATTCAGAATTGGTTCCCTTCTTTAAATGTCAGCTGTCTCGTGGTGGCCTGCCCGTCAGAGCTTTCCTCGTCGTTTTTTCCTCCCTTCACGCCTCCCACCCAGGAATAACACCTGCAGTCAAAAACTTCCAGGGCAAGACGTTTTCAATCTATTTTCGGGGGATTGATTCCTGTGTTCCACGCGCGCCCCGGTGGAAATTGAATTCGATTCTTGTGCGCAATCTTTCCAAGCATATTCTGTTACATTATTAAAAAAAAAGGTATGCAAATCGGGGCGGACCCTCGGGGGGTCGCGTCTCTCGAAATTACGACGAGAGCTAACGCGAAACGGGATCGTCATCCGTTCCAAAACAAATTATCGTGATGTGAAGTAATAATTTAAAAGCGTGCTTAATAAAACTTACCGAATTGTTTACTTAAGGGCCCCGCGGGTTGTTGGAGGTGGCCCCCAAACTCACCAGTCCGAGTCGATAATGAAATGCAGCGGAAAGCCGCCCCAGAACATACCTGTCCGAGTTGATAATAAAGTGCAGTAGAAGTATATTTGCTTCGCCTGCCAGCTCAGTGAAGATGAGGGGTGGGTGGGTTCAAGATACTGGATTAAAGCGCTAGGGAAACTATTTTAAAACATGGGAAAAACCTTGAATTTAATTCAAACGATAATACAGTTCGTCTAAAAAGTATCCGGAAAAAAGCAAACAATTCTGCAACTTCCAGTTTTTGAATTTATGAATGAAACAATTCAAATAGAAGACAGTTTCAATTATTTACTTAAGTAATATTTCGTTTAAAACTAAAAATTCTATGTTCTATAAACTTACTACAGCTTAAGTACAATTGTTACTTCATCTATGCACAAAATGTCACTATTTTTTCTTTTATTTTTCGGTTGAAACATTTTTATCAACCCTTCTTCTTTAATTACGACTCCCTCTATTGAGAAAAAATGCTCCATATTTTTTCTCTTTTCTTAAATTTATCATATTTGCTCAAATCGTTTAGTTTATTTAAAATTAGAATTAGAATAGAAGTTAGAATTCGAAGCCTGTTGTAAACTTATTTTATTTGATTCTTTGGAAAAAGATTTTGACTAAGCTCTTTAGTTGCCGGGAATATTTTATTTGATTCTTTGGCAAAAATACTGCGCTCTTCAGTTGCTGGGAAAGCCATAATCACGTTAATTTTGTTACATTTGATTTTCGCGTTGGCCGCTCCGGTCGGGTAGGCTTCCATTTGTGCATGCGTGTTGAGCACATTTCAGTAGTCGTTGTCTCCCGATGTCCTCGATCGTACTGTGGTGTGGGCATTCCTTTTCTCTGCTTTGACGGCGAGCAAGCAATATGCCGGGCTTTGCGCACGTTATTAAACGCGTTGTGTGCTAATTGTTTTTGTTGTTGATGAATCTCTGATCCTGCCGACGCGTTCGGATTCCAGCCACTACGATGTTGTGTCCCATTGGTCGTGATAATTCGTTTTTCGGCTTTGATGCACATGTGAATCCATTTCTGGCTTGCGGTTTACAGCAAGGTAAGGGTCTCAATTTTATCATCTGATTGTTTCCATGTGCGTTTACCGCTCGCGGCTGTAGTAATTTTTACACATTTTCTTTTTCGCAGCAAGGCAGTCCCAGGAAGAATTTTTACCGGCTGATTCGGTGCAGGCAGACTGCGACGCCGCTAACCCCTGAGCGTTGGTTGAGCTTCGAAAGACGTCACATTTGCCTCGTGCATTGCTTCTGGAGAGGAAGAAAGAGAGAGTTTGAACCGTTCCCGTTTCCGGGCCGTCTCTTTCAATGATTCGCCGGGGCGATTTGAGTAAGATATTTCCAACTTTTCTTTACTCGTCTTTGGAATCGTGTTGTGTGTTGTCAAGCTATCTGTAATTGTAATCCGATTGGCCGAAATTGTATTCGTGAGAGGATTTATTCCCGGCCTCTTGCTCTATCGCCATTCGGAATTACGTCAGCACGAGGTATGTACAGACAAGTTTACGTACTTCCGTGAGTTGTTGCAATTTATTATGCAAAATTCGAATCAGCTACAGTGATAACTGGTACTATTTGTGCTTCGCAAGGCCGTGGAGTTGTTGTAAACTGCTTATTGCAAGCGGATTTTCCGTCTCTGCGTTAAACAGTCGGATATTTACGTGACGCCATTTCAACGAGCCATGCTCATATTAGATTTCTTTGTTTCCGCACTGAAATCAGCTTATTTAGTTCCAGCTATGGTATGGAGTTGTTATAAACAGCTTATTCTAAGCGGATTTTCCGTTTCTGCGCTAAACAGTCAGGTATTTATGTGACGCCATTTCAACGACCCGTGCTCATATTACATTTCTTTGTTCCCGCGCTGAAATCAGCTTATTTAGTTCCACCTATGGTATGGAGTTGTTATAAACAGCTTAGTGACTTTCCGTTTCTGCGCTAAACAGTCAGGTATTTAGATGACGCCATTCCAACGAACCGTGCTCATATTAGATTTCTTTTTTCCCACGCTGAAATCAGCTTATTTAGTTCCACCTATGGTATGGGGTTGTTATAAACAGCTTATTGCAGGCGGATTTTCCGTTTCTGCGTTAAACAGTCAGGTATTTAGGTGACGCCATTCCAACGACCCGTGCTCATATTAGATTTCTTTGTTCCCACGTAGAAATCAGTTAATTTAATTCCACCTATGGTATGGAGTTGTTATAAACAGCTTATTCCAAGCACATTTTCCGTTTCTGCGTTAAATAGTCAGGTATTTAGGTGATATTACGCCATTCCAACGACCCAGACTCATATTAGATTTCTTTGTTCCCATAGAGAAATTCGCTTGTTTAATTCCGCCTTGACATCGTTTTCCGAGTCCTCTGTCTTTGGACAATACTTTTCCGTTTGCTGTCTACCTGTTTCGACGACATTTCAGGGACGACGTCCTACAACATAGCGCCCTATTAGAAGGTCATTGTTCAACGCGGCGCAGCGTTAGCTCAGCGAATCGCTGAGGGTTGCGCTCTGGACTTTCTTTTGACTTCGCTCTTCTTCAACTGAGTACTGGCTGGGGATTGCTGAATTGTTTTGCTCGGCGCTATCTTGCCACCTTTCTCGTTAATTATTCAGGAGCTAGTGGTTTCAATGAGCTTTCTACACGCGTGAGTAGACCGTCTTCGCGGCTCGGGACAGAAAGCTACATTCTGCCTAGAGACTGGTACACTTCTGAAACAGGAGTGATGTAAGGTTTATTTACGTCTTTCAAAGCCATGACCAGAGATTCTTGTGCGCGCAAATCAGTCCGTAATTCTTCTTTTATTCTTCCTTAATTTAGGCTTCGTTTTGTGGCTTGTCACGTCGATGCCCCGAACCTGACGAATTAAGTGATGCCATTGAGTTTCCCGTACGTGTGGGTAGACCGTCTGCGCGGCTCAGGAATAAATGTAATGAATTTTCAAACCGTAGCAACCACCTAAACGGTGGTGTTGACTTTCCGGATCCGTCGCTCTCAACTAATTGGTTTCACGAAAATAATTACCTCCATAAACCGAATCGCCGGCGGGTCATAATTCCTCTCGAAACTTAGCAAACCAAAAGATTAACGGCCGATAAAATTGTGTTCCAATTCCGCCATCATCGTCATGCTACGCCGGAAATGTTTAAGCAACGCCGCCCACTTTTAATAATAAGTGCCCCCCACCTCCATCCCCACTCGGCCCCACAGCCACCGGTGCGGTTGTTCGAGAGTTCCGTGGCAATGAAAACGAAAATTTGTTTCGAAAGCGCCATCGCCACCTGGATCGGGGGCAATTAAAGCGGGGCGACGTTGCTGGCTGCATTGCGGCCGTTAAGAGCCTGCTTTATTCATAATGTTTGAAACCCGGATGGACTTTTACGAGCGCGCGGTGACGTATCGTTTTTAGTGCGGCGTAAAAACGTCCCCGCGAAAGAAGGGGGGCGACCGCCAACTTCCCGCGTTAATTCGTTTTTAGGGCGTCGTGAAAAATTCATCCGAAATTACGGTCCTGTTAAATTTTATTGTCAACCTCGTCGTAATTATTGCACTTTCTTTTGTTACCAAGTCCTTAAATCGATTGCTCCTGTTAACACTTACGTTTAAGCTAGGAGTTTGCGTTACGTTGTGTCGACTGATGTCCCGAGCAGCTCAGTGGAGATGGACGTGGGACATGAACTAGTAGTCAAGGTAGCTAAATTTACAAAGCCGGAGAAAAAAAATATACCCTTTCATCTGGGAAGTAATTAAAAGCCAGAGGCATGAGAGGTGCGCGGTGCTCGCCGAAATATAGTGGCGGGTAGTTCCTCTTTGTTTTACGACTAGGATGTAGTGATACTTAACAGGTTATTTTACAGCCGAGCGTTTTATACTTAAACCGCCACAAAACGGAATGTAGATAGACCGTTACGCGAAGTGACTTTCGCCGCCATTCGGCCTTAATAAAACCTGCCTACCCGTAAATTCGTATCTGCACCTCAAAGTTATCGCGCTGGCTCGAAAGAGACCCGTAACAAACGAACATCATCTCACACACGAGCACATCTTTTCAATGCGCAGACCTTCCCTTTCGGAGTTCTTTTCTGCGGTTTTGCGAACGAAGGCCGAACCGAACGTCGATAAGGCCTATTACGAAGGACGAACTCGTCGACGGAAAGCCGGACGTTTAAAGTTGGCCGCATAAAGTTTTACGCACTCTTCAACCTCCCACCCCTCACGTAGGGTGGGTTGAAGGGTATCATCACCGAAACGGCGAGGTAAATTTTCTAATCAAGTTTTATACGTCCGTTGACACACGAAGGGACGCACGGACGCAGCGCGGAATCGACTCGGACCTGGTTTTATTAATACTGGAGTTTAAAGTGGACGTAAGGCAACGGTAACCCGAACGAGCGATTTCGACGATAGTTTTCATTGGTGCTTGATTAATTGGATGCGTTTCTTTCTCTTCTCCCTCTCTACTTTTCGGTTTGGTCAAGTTCCCATGGCTATTTTAAATAATGAAAATAATTTTTCTTTCAAAGGGATTTCGCAACAGTGTTAGCGTTAGCACACTGTTGCATTTTCACGTAACTGTAGATAGAAATTAAGCCACTGTGAAACCGAGTAGGTGAAAAATTGGTTTGGTGTTCGTCTGAAGCTCTTCAAACTTGGACGCCTTTCTCTCTCTCTCCTACCTTACTCTCCGATTTTGATAAGTTCATTTGACTACTTTCAATAATTTGTAATGACCACGGCTTATTTCTCTAATAAATTTAGGGGTGGTCAGCCTGGATACTCACCCGAAACTCTTTTACGCTGATAGACAACGAAACCACCCCTTTTACAAATAACCCAACCTGTTCTTGAAATGAAAAGAAAATGAAAAGAAAAGGGTCGAGGATGATCACCCAATCCGTCGAAAATATTATATAATAATGTGGTGGTGGGAGCGTTCGGGGCTCGAGCGAGAAGGGATTACGTGCATACGCGGTTTGATTCTGGGTAAACAGTCGAAGCCGGCCACCGGCCGTGGAGTATATTTCACCCCCGGGAAAAATATTACACGAACACCAAAACAGTACAGACAAAAAAAGTGATTTACACGAACTTTTAACAGAGAATAGAACGTCGCTAACTCGACTGGGGGAGACGGAAAAAAGAGAAACAAACGAAAAGAAACGGATCGAGTATCATCAGCCAATCCGACGAAAATGTGACCCAATAATCTACCAATAATATGATGATGGGAGCGTTCGAGGCTCGAGCAAGAAGAGATTACGTGAATACGCGATTTAATTATGGGTAAATCGTCGAAGCCGGCTACCGGCCGTGGAGTATATTTCGCCCCGGGGAGAAATATTACACGAACACAAAAACAGTACGCACAAAAGAAGTGGTTTACCAGAACTCGTAAAAGACAATAAAGTGTCGCTAACTCAGTCGATTCGACGAAAATGTGACCCAATAATCTACCAATATTATGGTGATGGTAGCAGTCGGGGCTCGAGCGAAAAGAGATTACGTGAATACGCGATTTAATTCTGGGTAAACCGTCGAAGCCGGCCACCGGCCGTGGAGTACATTTCGCATCCGGGAGAAATATTACACGAACACAAAAACAGTACGCACAAAAGAAGTGGTTTACCCGAACTCGTAACAGACAATAAAGTATCGTTAACTCGATTTGGGGGAGAGGAGAAAAAAAGAAGAAATAAATTAAAAGAAAAGGATCAAGATTGATCAGCCGATCCGTCGAAAATGTGACATAACAATCTACCAAAAATGTGGTGATGGGAGCGTTCGGGGCTCGAGCGAGAAGGGATTACGTGAATACGCGGCTTCATTCGCGGTAAACCGTCGAAGCCGGCCACCGGCCGTGGAGTATATTTCGCCCCCGGGAGAAATATTACACGAACACCAAAACAGTACGGACAAAACAAGTGATTTACTGGAACTTTTAACACAGAACAAAGTGTCGCTTACTCGATTGGGGGAGAAGGGAAAAAGAGAAACAAACGAAAAGAAACGGATCGAGTACCATCAGCCAATTCGACGAAAATGTGATATAATGAATTACCAATGATATGCTGTTGAGAGCGCGTTCGAGGTTCGAGCGAGAAGGGATTATAAAACAAACTGCAGCTAATGCAAAAATGTAGACTGAAAGGCGTCACGTGGATCAAACATAAAACGCAATTTAACCCATCTAAGTCCAACGAAAATAAAACGAGCTGATTTACTGTATTTCTAACAACACAAATGAGAATTTTATAAAATAAACTCCGGGGTAATTTGGATCGAGAAGCCGGCCACCGGCTGTGGAGTATATTTCACCCCCTGGGGAAACATCTTTTGCTTCTCAAGATCTAGATCAAGATGTGGTAGGGATCTTGCAATTTCGCAAATGTGAGCCATAATTTGCCGAAGGCGCTGTTATATAATTATCGGTATTTCTATCACACGTCTCTCTGTTACAATATTTTAACATGGATTAAAAAGCCCGCAACTTTATGCAATTTCGGTACGAAACGAGAACGTGCATGCGACAGATCAGTTTGAAGACCAACTTTCGAGCAACTGTTTTATTTAGCCGTTCTCTTGAGTCAGCCACAATGACTCTCGCGTCCCAGGATAATCCAGCTCGCTCATATGTGTTTGAACGTCCATCTCGCAAACAACTAATTAAACTTAACTTCCGGAAACTGTATGTAGGTGCAGTGTGCAGCGGCTATCATTACGTGCATAATCCAACTTCGAAACGAATAAGCGTCCACCGGGTCTCCGGACATCCGAGGACCTCCTCTAATCCGGTTTGCTTTTAATACGTAACTGAATTATCGTCTCGTCTCATTCGATCTCATATAGTCAACTGGCGGCGGAAAACTTTCCTAATTACGCCGCGCGACTAATCGCTCTTTAATTATTAGTGACAGTTTATTTGTCTGTGCCTGCGCGGGCGTATAGATGGGGGTGAGGTAGTAACGGGGGAAGGTCGTTGCGTGTACATAATTCATAACGCGTTCTGATTTATGGGTTCTCTTCGGGGCGTAATAATTCTGCATTGATATGACATCCTAACTACTCCAAAGGCATTAAAGTACACATCTCATTAAAACTGTTTTAATATGCGCTGCACGACTGCCACCACTACGCAGACTAATGATGTTTAAATATGGCGGATTTCGACGATGGATACGGAGAGAAGAATTTAATTGCGCCGCGCTGCACATGTTTGTAATAAATTCGTCCGGAATTGTTGACTTTGGCCGGGCGAGTTAATTAAATAAAACGTTAAAGAAGAAAAATATTGGATTAAACAACGTCGGGGTTACGATTTTAATTCGCAGCATAGACAGCGAATTCTTGCACTTATGTAAATATTAAAATTGCGCACTCGTTGGAATTTTATGTGTTCGGATCAGATCTAACCGATTATCTTCCCGTATTGCCTTGAGCATTTTTTTTTTGAGCTGCCGATAAGGAATTTCGTCCGAGCCAGAGGCGCGCCTCGTTTGCACGCCGTGCGGGAATCTGTTTCGAGCTAAAGCGTAAACATTTTACAATCCTAATTACCCAGGAGTTTATGTTATAAAGTTCTCGTTTCTTTTATTTAACATGGGTTTCTCTGTGTTGTTAGAAATGAAGGAGATCAGCTCGTTTTATTTTCGTTGAACTTAGACCGGTTAAATTGCGTTTTATTTTCGATCCGGGTGACCCCCTTGAGTCTATATTTATTGCGTTAGTTGCAGTTTGTTTTATAATCCCTTCTCGCTCGAGCCTCGAACGCGCTTTTGGCAGTTAATATTATCGGTAGACCATTAGGTCACATTTTAGTCGGATTGGCTGATCATTCTCGATTCTTTTCTTTTCGTTTGTTTCTCTTTTGCCCATCTCCCACAAACCGAGTTAGTTATACTTCATTCTTTATTAAAAGTTGGGGTAAACCTTCATTATTTTGGTGTTCGTGTAATATCTTCCCAAGGGGCGAAATATACTCCACGGCCGGTGGCCGGCTTCGGCGGTTTACTCCGAATTAAGCCGTATATTCACGCGCTTTTGTCAGTCTGGTGTTTAACCACCGCCAGGTGAGTTTTATTCGTCGTCGGCTAACTTGATGCGTGCTATACGTCTCGCTTTGTCTCTTCTCTAGTTTTTTTTTTTAATACGGTCTCTTTGAGGTTTCATACCTTTATCGACGGCGTACGTTTGTTATTGGGTGAATTGTTTTTCCCACTGAATTGTCGCCCTTGGTCGGACTCAATTTAAACGGGTTGAATTGCGTTCTATTTCGATCCGGATGACGCCTTTCAGTCTACATTTTTTGCGTTAGTTGCAGTTTGTTTTATAACTCCTTCTCGCTCGAGCCTCGAACGCGCTTTTGGTATTTAATATTATCGATAGACCATTATGTCAAATTTTCGTTGGATTGGCATATTATTCTCGATCCTTTTCTTTTCGTTTGTTTCTCTTTTTCGTCTCTCTCCCGAATCGAGTTAGCGACACTTCATTCTCTATTAAGGGTTCGTGTAAATCTTGTCTTGTGCGAATTATTTTGGTGTTCGTGTAATATTTCTCCAGGGGGTGAAATATACTCCACGGCCGGTGGCCGGCTTCGACGGTTTACTCCGAATTAAGCTGCGTATTCACGCGCTTTTCGCAGCTTTGTATTAAACCACCGCAAGGTGAGTTTTATTCGTCGTCGGCTAACTTGATTCGTGTTTTAGGTTTCTCTTTGTGTCACTCCTTTAGGTTCTTTCTCCCCTCTCCCCCGAATCGATTAGCGACACTTCATTCTCTATTAAGAGTTCGGGTAAATCTTGTTTTGTGCGTATTATTTTGGTGTTCGTGTAATATTTCTCCAGGGGGTGAAATGTACTCCACGGCCGGTGGCCGGCTTCGACGGTTTACTCCGAATTAAGCCGCGGATTCATGTGCTTTTGTCGGCCTGGTGTTTAACCATCCTCAGGTGCGATTTATTTTACGTGTCTCCCCGTCTCTCCTTTAGGTTTTTTTTTACTACGGTCCCTTTGAGGTTTCATACCTTTATCGACGGCATACGTTTGTTGCTGGGTGAATTGTTTTCGGTCACTGAATTGTCGCCCTTGGTCGAACTCTTTGATTGTTGTGCTGCCCCTTTGATAGTTTTGAGTTGTGTGCTGAGTTAATTTTGCAGTCCTTCAGCCGTATCCTTGCGTGTAGTTTTCCATCCTCCTGCGCTTTAACTTTAAAGTTAAATTAAGTCAAGCTTGACGTTGCTTGGAATTTTGAGGTGATCTTTTTTGCTTTATGTTGATAATTTATTACCGGAGCTTTTGCGTATTCTTTCGCTTTGACTGTGTTACTTTAGATTGATGTATTGTGCAGTGACTTATTATAAATAAAGGATTGTTGCATAATTTAGTCGTGTGCGCATTTTTCTTAGTTTATTTCGCGGTTCCCCAAGAAAATTGACTCGCGCTCTTTGTAGTAATTTCTGGTGGGTTTGATATACGCCTGACCCGTCTCATTACAGCCCGGCGGCATCGAAGTCAGTCGACTCTGTGCTAATCTTCTACTCATCCACCAGGTAGGTAGCATAGAGTTCGATATGCATGCGATCGTTAACGTCTTAGCTTTCGAGCAACGCATTTCAATTCGATGATGGCCATGGAAATGACAAGTAACCCTTTACGGGTATCTATTCAATAATATGGAACATTTAACTTACTGGGGCCGTTCTTCCGGCCCCGCTAACTCCAGCGACGAACCTAGAAGCTGCAGCTCCCTCACAATGATATTGAACACCGGGAACGCCTTCCTCGCACGTTGACTTCTTATCTCCGCATGCATTAACCCTCACATTCACCTGTCGATATAAAAACTACCCTCCGATGGATATTAGCGTGATTACCTTGCCTCCCGCGCATACGTTTTCAGGATCGTTGAAGTTACCAACTGCGTGAGTGTCAAGCACCACTCCGTACCGGTCCAGCCACATCATCATACGACACCGTTTTGGATAGCTCAATGCTACTACTTGGTTAGGAATACAACCAACTGAATTCCTATTCACAACGAACACAGAATACAGCAAATTGTATTGCCGATACCGAGCTGCTTGCCACCGCGACAAGTTCCGTGATACCGTATGCTGGTCCACGATACTATTATTACTCCGGGGTCACCAGGGTCATCAGGACGATATTCTACTACCAGAATAACTCCCTATAACTACACGACCCTCATACCGCATTGCCAATAATGAGGATGTATCGTTCTACTACTTCTGCCAGAACACACGATCTAAGGTCATATTTCGCAGGTACCGTCTAGATCAGAGGTAATCAACCTTTCTATGCCCATTGGGCACTTTCGTATCTCTGTCAGTAGCAAAATTTTCTAACCGCCCACTAGTTCCATAGTAATGGTGATATGTAAGTAAGTAAGGAAGTAATTTTACTTTACAATCAGTCGATTACTATGTAATCGCAGCGCCTTTTGGTTGCTCCACTACCGCCCACCATGGAAGCTGGAGCGTGCACTAGTGGGCGGTAGTAACCAGGTTGACTACCACTGTTCTAGGTCATGACCGACAACACACTGCCGCCAACACCTATAACACATATCTAATAAATAATAATAATATTTCGCGGACAGTTCTTATCAAATATCCATTGCACATTAAACCACATTCGCGGCCCGACTCATTAATGCCTTTATGCAAACGTTTACTCTTCACGTTAACCCCCGGAAAACTGTCGTAATCTTTTTCGTTTCCTTTCTTGCCTAGGTCAAACACACCTTCGTGTCATATTACCAAACAAAAAACGTAAACAAACATGCTCGTGCTTAACAGACACATATATATCGAGAATGCATAAACTTTAGCTGCTGCTACTTACCAAATTTGTTCATGTGTGCGGAACAATGCGGAGCATAGAGTTCCGATGTGGGGCGAGTTTAGCGCTGCGCAAATCAAACATTCCGCCCGGTTGATACAACATTCAGGGCGAAAAGTTCCAGTCAAACCGAAGCCATACTCTTAATTAAGGTATAAATAATGCGATACCTGCATTAAGCAGAAGTGCTGCCCCCGGCCGGCGAGTGCGGACAATTTAATTAAAAAGTTACTCTTCGTTAAAGCCAGCGGCGAAAAAACACGAAAGTAGGTAGGTAAGTTCACGGAAATTAGTTTACGGACACGATCGCGGTGGTGGGAGGGTGGCGGTGGTGGTGGTGGTTAGTGGTGTTTAAGTGGCTCGGTTCTGATCGCATCGTATTGACCGCTCGCATTTTGTTTAAGGCGCTTATCGTTTGATGCAACCATCCCAAGTCGATTCTAATCACATTAACTAATCCAGGAGAGGCAGTATTTGAGCGTACCACACCAGGTTACTCGCGACATTGACATGATATCACACTAATACTGTCACGTCTGAAAAATTATAAGTGTTCTAAATTCGTTTTTTTTTTTACTTTTGGTTTTGTACAAAATTCAACAAGCGTACTTTTGGTTTCAATTTACAAAATTGAATTGTTTAGTTAGCATTTCGCAAATACGCTCAGCGACACCGGCTTACTTGCTGCGGAAACTATCTACATGAATGACCCACGTCTGCTGCTTTGCTTGCAGATCAAAGTCCCTTTCGGTCTTTGGAACGCAGGCAAAATTAAATTGGTTTTAAATGAGGGGATTATAAGCTGACTATTGAAATTCAAGTTGTTGAACTTACTTGCAATGCTGCGCCAGCGGATCGTGTTTCATTCGAAATAATTAACGCGCTTACTCATTATCAGACGGCGGATTTGGAAAAGTATTCCGGCTGAAACCCGACTCGGCGCGAGGGTCTAAAGTCAAGCGTAAATGTTTAAATGCACGCTTATACGTGATTTTTAATCAATCAGTCTAATTATTAAAATGTAGAAAATGGAGACTGTGGTTTGTAGTACAAAGAGAATGGATTGAACCTCCCAACCACAAAAAGTTTGTTTAAAAACTAAATACGTATTTCGGCAGCTATGCTGCCACCTTCAGTGGATGCCTTCTTCTTGATCGCAAGAGAAGTGACTGTGTCAAGCCTATCGCTACCTTATATACTAATTCGTTCCGCTCCAATGAAGCGTGCTGTCTAAAGCGAGCGTCTCACCGGATTGCGTCAACCAAGTCAAGCAACACGGAACTGCCAAAAGCCCATGATCGGTATTCATTAAATCTTTCTTATTTTTGTATATGAAAATGGTTTCAAACCCGTCTAATTTCCCATACTCCACAAAAAGAAACAATCCAGAAGCTTGAAACGCACGTACAGGTCGGGCGGCAACGTTTTCTAAAAAAAAACCGTCCCCAAAATGGAATACACAGACCGACCTTGGCTAGCTAAACTCGATTGGGAGGGTCGATCAAAATAAAGCGCCACCCTGTGAATACACTGGTTATTCCGTTTGTTAAAAGTTAATCCACAGGGAGAAAGAGAGGGGAGAACACTACGCACAATCAAGTCTTGAAATTAATTACAAAAAAATTAAACAAATAGAATACACACCTGTTTGTTTATCATCGTCAGATACAGGATGAATCATGATGTATTAAAAACGGGATTTAATACGTGATAATTTGATACCTAATGATTTATACACCCGATTTGAAATAAAATTATAAAATCCGCTAGGGACTTTAACTCAAAGCGCCGCAAAACGTTCGACTGGCCAGCGATATGGTTGTGCGACGCGTTAATAAATCTGTGAAACTGTCTGAATGCTATCGTTACGAATTTTAGGGTTAGCGAAATTTATTTTATTATAAAAAACTCTGTATAACTTACAAACTAAGTTATTTAAAGCGTTACACTAAAATCACTCTGAATGTAAAAATAAATAAATATGTATTTTGTGAATTTGAACGACCGAGACCGATCGCATGGGTTTGGAACGTGAAGTAGGAATGTTTTTCATTTCAGCAGATTATGCTGATTTCGATTTCGATTTCGAAATTTAAAGTGTCGGACGGATTTTTTAATTTTTGTCCGGGACCGCTTTTCTCCTCGTACTTCTGGGTCGTTTATTCTGATGTTTTCTCGATATCGGCGAGGCCAGAGGAGTTCCTATAAAATTTGTAAATACGCTTTTTAAATGCGACATTCGGACGATTCTTGGTGGCAGTGACGAGCCCCGCTCGCGAACTTTTACGCAAAGCGCCGCAAAACGTTCGACTGGCCAGCGATATGGTTGTGCGAGGCGTAAATAAATTAATCTGTCTGAATGCTATCGTTACGAATTTAGGGTTAGCTAAATTTATTTTAGTATAAAAAATTCTGTATAAC
Organism: Prosopocoilus inquinatus; assembly: GCA_036172665.1. Lineage (NCBI taxonomy): Eukaryota > Metazoa > Arthropoda > Insecta > Coleoptera > Lucanidae > Prosopocoilus > Prosopocoilus inquinatus. The sequence goes on from CM069877.1 coordinate 10,691,850, forward strand.
TTACAAACTAAGTTATTTAAAGCGTTAAAATAAATAAATAAGTATTTTGCGAATTTGAAGTTTGTAGATATGCTTTTTAAATGCGACATGCGGACGATTGGTGGCAGTGGCGGAGCGATCGCGACTTTTTTTCCACACTTAAATTCCGTCGGAGCGTGGGATTTTTCTCGGAAACAGCCAAACGGGATCGGGGAATACGTCGGTAACCGCCGTTTTTCGTTTCGATACCGCGGAGAGCCGGCGGGAGATCCGTAATCGCGTTTTTGGACTTTCTATGAGATTCCAGGGTCGTATCGAGCTCGATTTCGTACGTATGTGTATTACGACCTGGATTTTTTACCGACTGCCCTGGATTCGAACTGGGCGTCACCGAAAACGTGCGTTCTCGTACATCGGCACCGTAACACCTGCACTCTTTTGCTTTCTTCGACGAGGCCCCAATTTTCCTCAGCGCTACCATTTGGTAAACTTCGAATAGTCCTTCTTCTTCGACGGGATCTCGAAAAATGACAATATTCCCGAATACAAGGCGAATTCAGAGGCAATTATGTGTACGAGAGTCACACGAAGAGAAAGAGAGAGAGTACCTTTCTTACCTTGAGGTGCGTCGTGGCGCCTACGCAAAAAAATACTTTTATGTTTCATCACCGGCAAAATGAAACGGTAGAAGACAGACGTTTTAAATTACTGGAAAAGAGCATCGCTCCCCCTCCCCCCTTCCCCACCCCCATCACACGAATCCAGTTTCTTTTACAACCGAACCCATCAAACACAAACTCGGAAACAAATAACGTTCTCTCTGCTTCCCCCCCGCCCGCCTTCCCTATAATCACGCCGCTCTTAACGGTGTTCCAAATTAAGTTCGAAGGAGCCGGGTCTCCCGGGACGTCTTGTTCCCCCGGACCTGGCTTCGCGAATTTAAAATTTCACGTTTGATAAATTGGGCATAACGAGGTTGGCTCAATTTAAAGTTCGGGGCCGGGGCAGGACGGCCGCATTGTGCAAGTTTGCGAAAGCGAACCGCCGCCGCCGCCGGAGCGCCGTACATACATTAATTAATAACGAAAAGAGAAAGAAAAAAAATCGAAGCCCGCGTGCCTCGAATGCATTAAAGAGGAGAAGTGAGGGCGAGGTTTGGGTGAAGGGGGGGTATTTCGTTTTCTAATATTTATTACCGCGTTTTTGAATCGGGATTCGGGAATTATTTTGGCTTGGGCACACACGAAGACCGAAAGAATTCAATTTGAGCTCCCCGGACGACGTCCATAAATCGCGACGTATTATTATTCGTCGACGTTCGAAAATTAGGGTAATGAAGATATATTCTTCGCACCCCGCGCGCGCGCGCAATTAATAAAGCTGCGAATGCGTCGCCCTCTATGCTTTCGTGTTCTCCGCGCGACTCAATCCTTTTTATTATCTGCGCTAATTGACAGACAGGCGGGCTCGGTTTTCAAACGAAAACTCAACCCCTTTTTGGCAAGGCCCAAATTTTCCCTGTGCGTTATTTTATTATTATTATTATTTCTTGAGGTTAATAAATTTATTTCTGGACGAGTACGACTAACATTTGTCCCTGTGCGTTATTTTATTATTATTATTTCTTGAGGTTAATAAATTTATTTCTGGACGAGTACGACTAACATTTGTCGGGAATTGGGAATTCTCAATTACATTCCAATAATCCTGAATTCGCTGTGTCTCATTAGGATGTTCTCTTCTCATGGTTTGCGCATGCTGATAAAGGATCGTTCAAGACTTACAAACACAACATCAACGTGCATTGACAACATCTTTTCTAACATTCATCAATGTTTAATAAAAGGAACCGTCATAAAAAATTTACATTTCTCGGACCATTTAGGACAACAAATTACTGGGAAATATCCGTTAGATATATTGCAAATGTATGCAGTTGACACACTAAAATCTTGTTACTTTTTTGAAGCCACGGAAACCGAAGCTAAGAATATCATTGACTCCTTGAAAACGAAAACCTCTCAAGATATTTATGGTTTGACAACAAAAATATTAAAGGAAATCCAAAATGAAATAGTTACACCTTTAACTTTAATTATAAATCAGTGTCTCTCAGAAGGTTTTGTACCAGATGAATTTAAGATGGCATAAGTTACTCTAGTACATAAGAACGACGACTTCGACGATTGTAGCAATTTTAAACCAATATCAATATTGCCAGCATTCTCCAAGATCTTAGAAGTAGCAATTAAAAACAGACTAATCGATTTCCTGGAAAAACGTAACATCTTTACCGACGAACAGCATGGTTATCGCAAAAATAGATCAACATTCACAGCTATACTAACAGCAATAGAGAAAATACTAGCCGCCTACGACAAAAAAGATGTATGTCAATTATCTTTATGCGATTTGAGTAAGGCATTCGAGACGACCTATTGCTGCAAAAGTTAAACTACTATGGAGTAAGAGGATAAGTAGTATAGCTAGCGGGATCCTAGATCACTTTGACCTTGAAAAAAATTGCAGATGGCATGTGTCCATCCGAAATGACCATCGTTTTGAAGGTCATTCCCTAAGTTAGGGGAGTGGTTTAAGAGGTGAAGAAGTAACCCCTTTAGTTCTTGAGCCGAAGAGGCGGTTGCAGAAAAATCTTTACTTCTTGCAGCTCTGAAGAATGTTGGCAATGACCTCATAATACCAGAAGAGGTCGTTGAGGAAAAAAAATAAAACTAACCCCCGTTTAGTTCTTGAAGAAGGGTTGTAATTTTATCCGGCGTGTTTTTAATTTACTTTATAAATCATTGATATTTACGTATTATTTAATTGTACAACGTTTTGCAGTTTCATAAAAATACATAAATGGCAATTACAAAGAGTACACGTAATTTATTTTCATAAGTTCTCTGATGGGAAAGAAGCGTCCTTAAAAATATTTTCTTGTAATATTTACAGAAATAAATGTAGAAAATTTCATAAAAAAATTTAAGCAAGCTTGTACTTTGACAAACGCGCGCGCACTCACACACACACACATACAAGTGGGTTCGATAAAAGAAACCTTGGACTAGTTTTGCTGAATCTGCACATTTTACAAAGTTCATTGACTCGTTATATTGAACGAACACGCCGGATAAAATTACAACCCTTCTTCAAGAACTAAACGGGGGTTAGATTTATTTTTTTTCTCAACGACCTCTTCTGGTATTATGACGTCATTGCCAATATTCTTCAGAGCTGCAAGAGGTAAAGATTTTTCTGCAACGGTCTCTTCGGCTCAAGAACTAAAGGGGTAACTTCTTCATCTCTTAAACCACTCCCCTAACTTAGGGGATGACCTTCAACGATGGTCACTTCGGATGGACACATGCCATCCGTAATTTTTTTCAAGGTCAAATTGGTCTAGGATCCCGCCAGCTATACTACTCCAATGAATTAATACAATCGTACCTTACAAACAGGCAACAATAAGTGCAATGGAAAAGAGAAAATTCGAAAATACGAAGGATAGATTGCGGAGTTCCACAGGGATCAGTATTGGGTCCAGCGCTGTTCTTAATTTACATCAATGACTTTCCCAAATATATTAACACGTGTGAAGTATACATGTACGCAGATGATACTAACCTGTTAGTGACCAGAAGTACAAAAAATGAAGTAGAAACGGCAACAACTGAAGTTCTCAGACAAGCGAGTGGATGGTTCAGTACAAATAAATTAAAACGAAATGAAAGTAAAACACAACATTTTAGTGTTGCTGGAGCTGCGGAAGAAACGACGTTAATAAAATTTTTAGGAGTACATCTGGACCCAAAGCTGAATTGGGCAGCACGTATCGTCCAAATAAGCAAGAAACTTTCGTCTACACTCTACTGCTTAAAAAGAATATACAAGCTTTTAACTGAGGAACTTACCAGACAGCTTTATTTTGCGCGATTTCATAGTGCAGCAACATATGGAATATTACTCTGGGGTATGTCACCAGAAGCAAACAAAATTTTTCTGCTTCAAAAAAAAAAAAAGCTGTGAGGATCATTCACAATCTTCATCCAACAGACTCTTGTAAAGAAGTTTTTAGGAGAGCAAATATTTAATATTTTCTAGTTTCTTTCACTTTTCACTTTTATTTTATTTTTTTTAGTTCTTTTATTCTGTATCTACCATTTTCTTGACGTTTCATGTAATTCAGATTGATGAATAAATATTATTATTATTATTATTATTAAGAGATTATTTACTTTTGTAAGTTGGAACAGGATTAAAGCAGGTGGTAGAAGGATTACCTACCTGCTTGTAACGAGCGGATTTTGCCTTTACGAGTTGGTACTCTTGGATGTAATTAGGTTGGTCGGTCAATCTCCGCACATGATTGATTTATTCGCGTTTTACTTCTTTTTAACATTTGATGACCCCTCCCTCTATCTGTTTTCAAGACGTCAAGTGTGGTAGACGCACGTGTGCCTCCGAATGAATTGATTTTGAAATTGTGTTTCGTATAATAATTGAAGAAACATCGACTTGTAGCGGATTAATGGAGGGCACATATTAAAGCTGGAATTGTTGTTTAGTTTATGAATTATGGCGAATTGTAAACGAACGCATAGCGTAAGTTTGGTCTATGAATATACGGACCTAAGTCCCTTCGCTTTTTATACTATTTTATTGCGCTGTGTTACCGTTTTCGTATTTATCTATCGCGTAATATTCAAACTGTTCGATTTATCACGCCTTGTACAACTTTTCGTTGGCCAGTCGATTGTTTTGCGGCGTTTTTTTTTTAAATTTTCGCCCACTTAAATCCCTTCGCTTTTTATACTTTTTTATTGCGCTGTGTTACCGTTTTCGTATTTACCTATCGCGTAATATTCAGACTGTTCGATTTATCACGCCTTGTACAACTTCTCGTTGGCCAGTCGATTGTTTTGCGGCGTTTTTTTTTTTTTTTAAATTTTCGCCCACTTAAATCCCTTCGCTTTCTATACTTTTTTATTGCGCTGTGTTACCGTTTTCGTATTTATCTATCGCGTAGTATTCAAACTGTTCGATTTATCACGCCTTGTACAACTTCTCATTGGCCAGTCGATTGTTTTGCAGTGCTCTTTTTTTAATTTCCGCCCAATTTCGAGAGCGAATTACTGTTTCATTGGCTTATGATGTATAAAACCAACACTATTTTTCATATTTCAACTACCGTGGACGTCGGCCTTCACGAAACAATACTGTGACGTCAATAAACGTTTTGTAGCCAATCCAAGAAAAGAACTTTTTTTAACTAGAAATTAAAAATTGAGGAAAAATAAAACAAAAACAAGAGAAATGCAAAATTAAAGAAATGCACGCCAAGGTCAACTCGACTACACCGAACCTGAGAGACCCCAATCCAACAAGGTGACTAAAAAAATGAAATAAACTTTGACATGTTTAAACAAAAGCTAAAAATCGTTTATAATCGAAAAAAAAGACGTCAAATAAAACACTTTCAGGCTGTCCGTTGGTGACCTTCATTATTACGTCAATGACCTTCATTATTACTTTAGCGCATCTAAATAGCCGTCCTCTTTACCTTAAGGACATTCAATTGATTGATAAGTGTTTCCAAAAAGAACTTAACCCTTTCAGGCAGTCCACTAATGACCTTCATTCATACTTTAGCGCATTTAAATGACCGTCCTCTTTACTTTAAGGACATTCGGTTGATTGATAAGTGTCTCCGAAAGGAACGTAACCCTTTCAGGCAATCCTTCATTAATACTTTAGCATATCTAAATGGCCGCCCTCTTTACCTCGAGGACCGTCATGTAATAAACGAAATCATCTATCACACACAAACACAAAAGAAATTTATTTCTTCAATTCAAATTAACAAGAAGATTGAAAGGACCCCCTGTGCCCTTCTTCCCCCCTCCCCCCTCCCCCTGCCCCATTCACAGACAGCGAAACGAAGGTCGGAAGAAAATCCAAATGCAAATACGCGTGCCACTATTACGAGTTCATTGCACTCGACGCGAGCGCCACCGCGCGCCGCCGCTACTAACTTACCGTTGCGCTCGGTTTTTGTTTTCTATTGTAGCGGAACATCGAGATAGCCGTGAGCTCCCCGCGTTCGCTAAAAGCTGGAAATACTTTGCGCGCAATAAATAAAGCAATGCGTTGCTTCTCCTGTTGTTGCGTCTTTCTCTTGTGTTCTTACGTTTCCGGCCCCTAATTTTCCCTTCGCTTCTCTGGGGCGGGAGACCGGGGAAGGGGGGGGGGAGGGTCAGTCCGTTCATACCCCCGCGGTAATCGCCGCCGACTTAATTTCATACAAAATCCCAACGAGATGCGACAGGTAAGATTGGCTGCTGTGCTTTTTTCTTGCGATTACGTTTCCGACCCCTCATTTTTCTTTCGCGGTAGTGGGGCGGGAGACCGGGGGTTTTTCGCCACTGGGGGGGGGGCGGGAGACCGGGGGCTGGGAGTAGTCGCCACCGACTTATTTGATTGATTTTATTACGTAATCGTGAATTTATTTACTGGTACAAAAATTACAAGAAAAATCATGAAAGGTACAATAATTGGTTCAGTTGATCTTGTCATTCTGTAATGATAGTGCCATCTGCCAAACTAACGCGCCACGTAAATATTCTTTTTTTGAATAATATCTGCAAAGAATAGATTTCTTTACATTTTTACATAAAATAAAAGAAAAAGTTGATTTTCTTATTCTGTGGTGATGATGATATCTGTCAAAATAACCAGTCAAGTAAATATTCCTTTTATAAACAATATGTGTAAATAATTATTTTTTTTTACATTTTTGTGAAAAAAAACGCTGTTTCAAAAATTAGTAGATACAGGCAACGGACAAAATGAACAATCGATTCCTGTCTTTTTTTAACAAAAAAAAACCTCATAAATTCCTTCCCACCGCATATGGTATTTTGTTTCTTTCTTCATTTATTTTTGTATCTTGCGAGCAAGAAACCAGTATCTTTTATGATAAAAAAGTCGAAATTCGATTGGAATTCAAACGTCTTTTATTTTCGCTTTTAATTTATTTGCTTTCTGCCAGTTTTTAACGAAGGTAAATCTAGTTTTTTTTTTTGTAATTTTAACTTGTAACTTTTGACTTTTAATACTCGGTCTAGTCCAAATTACGTTTAGGTAGAGTATTGAAATAATTGATAGGTATAGGTGGAGGGAAGTATCTTATTAACATGCTGTTAAATTCAGAGGTCCTTTAAAATTTTAAACACAGTTTTCGTAATGAGTTGTTACCGAAGCAAGAAAATTTAAATTTAATGGTTTTAGTACGTAACAACTTTTAGAGGCAGCAAAAAGACGCGACGCGGCGCGCTGCGACGTGCTGCCGTGTGAGAATTGAGTTTTAAGTGCTGTTTGGTTTGTTTTAAGCAAATTCTTCCGAGCGGGTTAACCGTTTCTGCATTGAAAAATAGAGGTAATTAGATGACGATGTTGGCGTGAGCCCATGCTTATAATCGATTTCTTTGTTTTGACAGAGGATTTCGGTTCTTCGTTTCCCCGCTTTCTTTTGCAACTAGCTTTCCTACCTACGATTTGAATAATAATAATAATAATAATATTTATTGTAAGCCAAATTACAATCATTTGTCGTTACAAAAGGTAAATAACATTATGTAATGATTTTAATATCCACCTTCACAATTAAATATAAAATAACTTAAAATAAAATATATACATGCTGAATTAAACTATCGAGTTGGGTCCAACGTCAAATAATGTGTCAAAATCTGGTAACCTCTATACTATTAGTAAGTTGATCCTCTAGCAATAATTTCTTCAAGTTTTTCTTCAAAGCTCCAGGGGATGAATTAATAATCTCATTGGGGATCTGATTTACAATATGCGTTGCCAGATATGAGAAAGAACATTGGAAGCTACTCGTTTTGTGCACCGGAATACTTAAAGTTGTCACAGGTCTGAGCTCACGAGTTGATGCTTCTTCTCTGAATTCCAATTTACCAAACAGGTAATGAGGTATCTCCGACTTAATTACCGCTTGCAACAAACACGAGTAATGGACAAATCGTCTCTCGTTTAATTTCAAAGAGTTGAGCTCACGAAGTTGAGGAGTGATGTGATCTCCATATCTTGGTTTGCTTGTGATAAAGCACGTGCAACTATATTGAATACTTTGCAAGCGCCGCTTGTTTTCAACAGTAAGGCGGGGGCCATAAACAATGTCTCCATATCCTATGACAGAAAGGATAAGGGACTCAACAAGAAGCTTCTTCGTCGGCACAGGGAGTAAATCTTTAAACTGATGTAGCATTTTCAGTTTTATATAAGCTGTTTGACATATTTTATTAACATGTTCATTGAATCGTAGATGTGAATCGAAGATGATTCCTAAATTTCTAGCGTTGTTTGTTACTGTTAATGGAGTATTGTTAATCGAAATACTGTATCCGGACAACTCAAGTAGCTCAACTTTGTTTTTTGTCCCAACATATAGAACTTGGCATTTTTTTTGAATTTAAGAGTAATGAATTTTTGACTGACCAAGTGTTTATGTGCTCCAAGTCGTAATTCATTTTATCAAAAGTCGTTTTGATAACAGAGAAATCCACCACCGTATATAATTGTATGTTATCAGCGTACATGTGTAATTTACAATGTGTTACCTGCGTTGGTAAATCTGCAGTAAATATGCTAAACAACAAAGGCCCTAAAACGGATCCCTGTGGTACACCAGCAATAACAGGTTTAATGGAAGAGTAATGCATGTTCTGCGTTTTTGTGCACTGCATTCTATTGGTCATGTACGAAGTAAACCATAACAACTCATTTCCCGATATTCCATAAAATTGTAACTTACTTAGCAAAGTTTCTGGCTTGACTGAATCAAAGGCCTTCGACATGTCAAGTAGAGTTAGGATGGAGGCTCCTGTATCATCTTGATTCCGGAGTAGGTCGTCCATTACGTTAAGGAGTGCGGTGGTTGGACTATGACATTTTCTAAAACCCGATTGGATCTCGGGTAAGATCCTGTTGATTAGCACATAATCATTCAATTGCCGATGAACAACAGCTTCAGCAATTTTCGAAGGAATACACACCAAACTGATGGGTCGAAGGTCCGAAAATTCCTCGGGTCGATTACTCTTGGGCACAGGGACAACTACTGAAGTTTTCCAAGTTACAGGAAATTCACCACATTCAAAAGAATAATTTATTATATGTGTGAGTGGATCCACACAGAAAGTTGAGGCTAGCTGTAATATTTTGGCAGAAATACCGTCTAGCCCTAGGGTATTCGATTTTTGCTGTAAAATTAATTTTCTTATATCTTCTCGAGTCACTGGGCGATACTCAAATTGGGAACTGCTACGAAACTGATTGTTATTGAAATATGAGAGATATTCTGGATCGATTGGTAAAGTTGGAGCGACGTGAATATGCAGTGGAGTTTCATTAATACGTGGTCGACGCTTAGTAAGCGGCGGGCGTGCCCTCCCGAAGGTCATCAGTGTGCGTCAGTTGATACAAGCGATGTGACTGAAGTTCGACGTTCCCACGAGCGGCAGCGCTGCCCCGTAATCTTTGTTTCTGACTGACAGCTGGATGACGACTGACCCATTTGGACTCCGAAATTGTAAAATACGCAATTGTTTTTTGTTTCGCGTATGTTATTTTATAACGTACTACCGCAGGCAATAAGTTTCGGTCGTCACTGCCAAAATCAGAAATTATCATGTAAATTTTGTTTTATTTTGCCAGAAAAGGGTCGAAAATAAATAAAATTTTTAAGAAATTATTTCTGGTACTCAAAATTAAGACATCAATCTCTTTATTTTTAATCAAATACGAGTCAAATGCAAATATTTGACAATCACCGACAACCAAAATTTATCGCTCGCGATCTATGGGTACTACGCCCGCCAAAAAAAAATTGAGACAACTCTCTGCATGAATTTTCTAGTTATTTTATTAGTTTGAATGCAGCTTTAAATTATTCGTCTTGCTGTTTAGAGCTTGTTTCTATGGTAATGTAAAAATAGTTGATTATGAGCTCGAGTGTCGCTTCTCCCGAAAGTTTTCGAATATTGGCGCACGCTGTGAACCCCTGGGAGTCGGTTTTACAGTGCGCAGTGAACAACGATTTCGTACAAAATCCCAAAACTGCTCGTAACGAGATGCGACGGGTAAGATTGGAGGCCCTCACCTCGCTCGATGATAACCGAGTTATAAGGAGGATAGTTTAATCGGTTTATGTACTTCATTTTCCGCCGCATAATTTGACAATATACAGGAAGAAGTGTGCCCGCCTAATTTATTTAAGCGCATGTTGCCGGTCGTCACTCCCGGCGGCGCGGCGCGTCGGGGGGTGGACGGGACAAAAAAACAGCGAATGAAATCGTCAAAGGGCTTTAAATATGGCGGGCTTACCTTTAATGATACCGTTAATATTAACGGTTATTAAAGTGAGTGCGTGCGTGCGCGCGAGCTTCATAATTAACGCTGAGTGAGAAATTTACGTTTTCCAATTAGGACGGGCGGCGGCGCTCCGTGCAATTCAATCGTCCGGCCTCCCCCGATTTGCATTTTGCGACTAATAAGCTGCATGGCCTGCAGTATTATTTATTGCAGTTGAATTCATACGCACGTGTAAGCCTTGCTTTCCGTTACGGTTCGTTCGTTTACGACTTCAGGTCGCGACGCGAGACAGTAAATTTCCAATTTAATTAAATGATAGCAGGCTTACTTTTACGGCCCGTTTCCACTAGTGTGTTACCGTTACGGTAAATCTATTTAATGAGACTATGTGTAAGGATTTACTCCCGCCGGCCTTTGTTTTTGCCTGCCCTTCTTTGTTTGTTTTTTTTTCTAACGCCCGCACCCCCTCATTATACCTTTCAGTTTAGAAACAGTTGTATATCAGTCAGAAATTTACAGCCTACTCTTTTGTCGTTAGGCAAGAGGCCATTTAGATACGCTAAAGTTAAAGTAAACAAATCACTGTAAAGGTGAGCGGAGGAGGTGGTACGTTGGGCAAATTAATTAGTTTGGCGCGGCGTTGAAAACCGACTGGTTGTCGCTAGATCTAAAAAATCGAATCAGCTGCAGTGATGACTGGTTTTATTTATGCTTCGTGAAACTGTGCAGTTATTATAACAGCTTATTCTAAGCGGATCTTCCGTTTCAGCGTTAAACAGAAAGGTATTTATGTGATGCCATTTCAAAGACCCATGCTCATATTAGATTTCTTTGTTCCCACAGGGAAACTCTCTTATCTAGTTCCTCCCTAGTATCAGTTTCCGAATCTTCTGTCTTCGTCTTGTCTAATGAAGTGGTAATTACGAGTGACCTTTCACCGATCGCTTGCACCGGCTCGCTTCAGCATGCATCGACCGCGCGACCCATTCGCGGCGCCCTGCCACAAACGACGTCAGAGACGGGAGGGGCAAACCGTTTTAAAAGGCAAGGCGCAGTCCCGGAACGATTACTCAGCTGGTCCCTCGCAGTTTCATAAGCTAACTCTATCTGGCGTGGTCAACCCATCGATCTTCTTTAGCAAGTTTTCTGGGCAAACCGTTTTAAAAAGCAAGGCGCAGTCCCGGAACGATTAGTCAGCTGGTCTCCCGCAGTGTCATAACCTAGCCCTACCTGGCGTGGTCAAACCCGTCGATCCTTTTCAGCAATTCTTCTGCTGGTCAATCGCAGGATATTGACTGTTCCACCATAGGTAAGCATTTTGCTGGAATACAGCAGCTTATGATCCGCTCCTCTTTATTATATTGTCCTGGTAAACCGTGGAATATTGACCGTTCTACCCTGGAAAATATTCTGTTGGTTATTCATAGGGTATGAACCGCTTCGGTCTAGTACATTCTGCAGGTCGTCCGCAGGATATGTACCATTTCCCTTTCTACTATATTCTGCTGGGCAACCGCAGTTTCCCCTCGGATTTGGTAATTCCACTAACAACTCGGTTTTGCGTTTTTTTTTTTTTAGTTATTTTTACTAAAAGTTTATTGAGAAGAAAGCTTTAATTTGATCTCCTCTTCAATCTTCTCCGTACGTTATGAGACAGTATATTTATTTACTACATTAAAACCTAGACTTACGTAGTATACATCTCCATCGAGTTACACCGGAAAGCACAAAAAAGGAAGTTACAAGCGTGTTACGGATGCAATAAAAGCAGCGCTCAGCACGTTTTGATCCAACCGAAAATAGAAATGAATGGGCCTGAGCCAAACCGTAACCTACCGTATCACCGAAGCAGGGTCGACTACAACGTAAAAAAAGCCGCTTAAAAATACCCAATCAGTGGAGACGGCGTGGGAAAACTTAGAAGGTGTTACGGTTAAGGGGGCCAATCAATGGTTACGCAACTCAGAAGTATCAGAGATACACAGTCGGAAAGATGTATCTCTGTTCGTCCCACTTCTTCGTTGGTATACTCCTAAATGATGTTCGTTCGGGAATGTAAAAGAAAAAGGAAACCCAAGAAATGCACTTTTTTACCTCCTCAAAGATATACGTCCCAACCAAAGTAGATATTCCGCAAATGAATCCTAGTTCGGCTCAAAAGTAAGTAAGTCGTTTATTAAAGCACACATAGCAGTAACATTCAGTAATAGGACGTATTCGTAATACTATTTGAATAATTCCAAGTTACAAGTCCCAAGCCGACGGCAAAAGGCGTTTCGACGTGAGTACTCTCGTGTCTGCTTACAAATATCGACAATAAATATATCAGAAAAGCCTTGATGCGTGAAGAACATAGGCCGAAAACTGAATAAATTTTCTATCGTACTTTGAAGGAACCAAAAATTACAACAATAAACACTGAGCTGTGTATAAATAAAATTGCAAAAGCGGAAAGTGAAATAAATTAGATAAACATGTGTAAATATGATTCTAAATATTATGACGTAAACAATAGGAAATCTCCCGTGGCCACTTTGCCCAAAAAATAGCGTGTCCCTCTCCGTTGATTTCGTTGTCGGAAATTCCAGTTCAATTCTACGCCACTGGCGAAACGCACGACGGACGCAAAACTCCGCAGAAAATTAGGAGAGTTCTTACTGAAGGGGCAAGATGATACGTAGGTACGTGACTGCGACAAATTCAAATCGGAGGCGGTAATACCGTCTATTTATTTCCAGGCGAAGGCACAAAACGGGGAGACGGGACGCTCCCGGGGTGCAGACTAAGCTCACGGGGTTAAACAGAGGCACACACCCGTCGCCAAACTGCCGGTAGTAAAACTGCCCCTTACCAGTTGCTACAGAGGAGATAACGAAATAAAATTAACGAACGCGAACAATAAACGCGCGTGGAAAACAGACAGGTATCAAGATGGAAGAACAAGTTGATGCTTACCTTGCTCGGAGAAGCAAGCCCGAAAAGGATGTAACTTTCACGGCCACAAAACCCGGAAAAATGTGCTCCCACCAACAGTGAGGAAATAATTAGCGGAACCAGTGTCTCCGCACAAGACGGTAAGGTGACGAAATCCAACGAAAATTTCACTTCCACATAACCAACTCGCTTCGTTAACAACGTGAAAAGGCACACACCTGCATCATTTCGTGAGGCTGCCAGAGAAGAAACAACAGCGCACGACAGACTCGCGACTCTGCTGCGTCGACAGCGCTCAAAACAAATGTGCACGAAGGGAAGCCTACTAGAGCGCGAAAGCAACGGCGAGAAATAATTGTAATTTCCCCAATTGTAAGGACAATATTATGCAAAAGGCTCACTGATTCGTGTAAAACCCTATTTAAATTACTTGAAACCTTGCCATTAGCTTGTTTCTATATTTACAATCTCGCTGTTTTTGTCAAAACCAACCTAAATTTATTATTCCCGAAAATACAGACAACTATAGATTCGATTTGCTTCCGAAAACTAGATATTATAATAATCTCTAAACATAGCACTGGTCTTTTTGAAGGCGCTAAAAGTGTATACTCAGTTGCCTGCTCCATTAAGATTTTCGGAATCAACAATTAAGTTTAAAAGAGAGTTAAAAATGTTTTTATTGAGTCACTGCTTTTACGACTTTAAGGAGCTTGTATATAACCATTTGACAAGTTTTGTTATTTGTCTTTTCTTGACGAAAGCTATGTCCCTTTGAGATCGATGGCAGAACGTAACGAGCGTCTAATTAAAAATCTGGTCAAGTGGGCTGTGATCGAGAATTTATCCACTGCGATGCATGTCGCTTCTAAGTTCAACTTCTAAGCTGTTAGGTGTAACGTTAAAATTAATATTGAACTATCATTTCCTTTTTAAAAGTGATTTCGCATTTAAAAAATACAATTTTTTTTACAAACTACTAAAAAATGCCGTTTTCAATTGAAGAAAAAACATTTATGAATGAAAGTTACTTTCGCAACGGTCGCAAAATTAGCGGTGTCTGGTCCTGTTCAGTTCAGGATTATTTGGAGGAATTCCGTGTCCAATTTCCAGAAATTGTTATTGATTATAACCAAGTTCTAGAGTGTTTGAATCGAAGTGTGGCTTTACTTCGACAAACTGGATCTTTAACAAGAAAAAAAGTGGTAGCGGAAGGTCAAACAAACGTACTTCGGAAGTTTTCATGAAAATGTTATTAGTGGAATTAAAAAAACAGGATTATCATATGTTACCAGGTAAGGGTGAGCATACTGTTACGATGGGAGTATTTCATAAAAACAAATAATATAAAGAAATTATTAAAGCACGGGCTTGTGACATCGAGGGCAATTTCAACAGTGAGGTAACCCGATATAATACGGTTCTTGTTTCAAAATAAAACATCGGTAGAATCGCGACAACTAGGGCAAACGATTTCATCAAGTAGGTAATACAATTGAACGCCGGGCATGTTACGAATAACGCAATGCGCGAATCAAAAATTGGGGAATCAAAATTGCGAATAAAATTTAGACAAGCAGTCGATCCAGGAGCGACTCCGAATTGGCGTCATCTGCCATCTCGAAGAAGGGGAGCCACCCTAAACCATTCCAAGACCAAGGACGCTGATCCCAAGATCACCAGCATCCTGACGCTCGCGCTGATCGTAGTGCCACCGCCGTCAACCCCCCAGTCAGAAGCTACCGACTTCAACCCAGTCAGCTTCAGTTCCAGTGAGCCGCACCAGCTGGCAGGCATCACCGCACCCCTGCTTGCCGAACCACTTCGTCCAGGGCCTCAAGATCTACCGTGGTCATCCGTCTCTGATAGCGTAAACGCCACAACGAACCGATCTTGACATCGCAGCTACAGCCGGACGCGAAGTACGTCGCCACCGGCCAGGCCAGCGCTAACCACAGCCGCCGCACAGACGACCAGAATCACTTGAATTGCAAAAAAAAACCATCAAATTAAATGTAACATTAATAAAAGGCATCAACTTTTATAGAATGTTTACAGCTCTACCCTCTGAAAATGTCCTACGCTACCCCTTACCGCGACAGGGTAGAGGCACCACCCTAAGCGTGACAATATTCAGCACATTTTACAGTAAATCTTTTTAAATTTCATGTTTTTTTTTTTTACTGCAAACGCACTTTTAACAAGGAAATGATAATTCAGCGTCAGTTTTGACGGTATACCTCAGAGATTGGAGGTTGAATTTAGAAGCGACATGCGTGCAGCGGACCAATTCTCAACCACAAACTGCTTGACCAGATTTTTAATTAGACGCTCGTTATAATAATAATAATAATATAATAATAATAGTAACAAGCAAGTTGAAAGCCTCAGGGCGGAAGTTGATTTCTCTGTTTTTAAACTATCTAGGCGTTTTGGTGAAGTCTAATGCATTTACGGAGCGTCCGTTTCATAGAGAAAAAGAAAGAGAAAAGAATAAATTAAAACTTTAGGTTGGAAGGTTTGATGGATTTTCTCAAACCGTTCGTTGCAAATTGGTGACAGCGGTGGGATGTCGAAATACTGAGACATTTTTAACGCTAGTTTCAGCCTTGTACACGACTATAATACATGGTAGTGTAACTGACATACGATAAAGCAATAAAAGTATACTTGAACTACGTATGAGAGGGGGGGGGGGTTTACTGACGCCCCTGGAAATATCATTTTCTGTACCTCGAATAACGCTGACAGAGGTTAACCTAAAACTACCCTCCGCACTTTTCTTATTGTAGCCGAATGGGAATTATATTCCGAGATTACTTGCAGTTAAATAAAATATTCGATAGGAATTGACCATAAAGCAAGCACGGAAGTTATAGTAATGTTAAGAATTTGGGGATTCACAAATTACAGTCGTTAAATTTCAGAACACTTTAATTACAAGCTGTCGTTTCACACAATTAACAACACAGTAGTAATGAGCTTGTCTATCAAATAACACTTTTTACAAAATGTACTTTCTATTTATTCGAGGTACCAACCCTTCGCTGGATAACTTCATAACCAAACTCCCGGCGGATCGTACGGCTTTTATAGCAGAGTCCTTTTTTGCTCAAACTTACTAGAATGACTGCGTAGCTTCGGTAATGTTCTGTGACGCAAGGTGGCGTGTCTGAAGCTAAAAATAGATCTGTTTGCGCGTCACGGCTGTAACAATATTCATTTAATTTGGTTCAAATTAGTGCAAATATTTTGTTTAACGAATCCAGAGCCTAATTGTTTAGAGTCGCAAACAATTTAGTCATGCAAGAGATTCAACCATACTCTCAAATGTTATCGCAACGAAGTGATTGTCAAATTTCATTTTTGCGCTTCTTCGTTGCAATAATTTCAAGGAAATGTCTTAATCTGTTGAGCTAGAATATAATTACTTACAGTGACGTAAGGTGGCGTGTCTGATGCCAAAAATAGATCTGTTTGCGCGTCACGGCTGTACATAACAGTAACGTGTGCAAAAACTAACCTTGACCCTGCCAATCAAAACACAAGAAGTTTAAACTCTCACTAAACAGTTACACGTCATAACGTCTTTAAATACTGGAACGCGCTTTACGAAGCGTTAACGCGGGCGATTCTTCTTCTTCTTCTTCTTGAGGGGCGCGGGCGTCGCGAATATTTTCCTCAGGTACGGCGGAAAACAGAAGCTAATTCGCCGCAGCCGTCGGTTTTACGGCCGCCCGAAGGACGCATCGTCGTGTTTTCCACCGCCGGCGCCGGCTCACGGTGTCATCAAGAATGCATTAGGGTCCGTTTTATACGGTTTTTTTGTGCGTAAGTTGAATGCATAATGGGGTATTGAATTTCAATGGAGTGCGAGCGGGGGGGTGGGGTGGTTGTTATTACGTAGTTTTATCGTCGGAGGGCGGCCGGCGGCGTGGAGGTGCTTCGAGTTAGGGATAATTTAGTGGGGAAATAAATTTCGTTGCGACGTCTCACTGATGGCGGCGCGGCGCGGCGTCTTCCATCATTCGGAGGTAACTCGGGGAGCGGCGGGGGCTCCGAGCATCCACCCCAAGCTAAAATCAATCGGATTTTTCGAAAAAGTTGACAGATGGCGCTAGTTAGTGCTCGTTTAATCGAATAGATGGTGTTAGTGACGCTGCTGCCAGATAACAAAGCACGAGGAATTTCGTCGGTTTCGTTTTTTTTTTTTTTTACACGAACTCAGCAGCGACATTGACCATTCCTTCTTCTTTTTCTTTTTTTCTAAAAGATATCCTCCCTTCAATTAAGAAAATGACTTTTCCGCAGAGCGCTAATTAGCTCTCGCGTTGTAATGGAAAAGTCCGGGCCAAATTACAAAGTCCTCTCCGGCTCGCCCGGCTTTTCGGAGGCCTAATTGTTGGAACGTCCCGGAAATTAAGAAATTAGCGGCCCGATTAGCGGAAGCCCAGATAAGACAAAGAGCCGAGAGGGCGCGCGCGCGCGAGCGAGGGAAAAAAAGGAACGGGCGGGGGGGGTCGCGGGAGATGCGATTTAAATAATTAGGGGGGAGATAAGTTCGGGGCTCGATATTTTTCCGCTCGTCTTTAAAACTAATTACAACTCTTCTTAACGTCTTCGCAGTAGCGAGCGACGGAACAGAAATTACTTAAACGACACCACGCATTAGTTAGATCAGGACTGGTATTAAATTGTCAACAAAAGGTGAGAATCAGCTTAATAATAAATTGCTACCTCGTGCCAGCTTTTCGTGTTAGGGTCCGTCACCTGTCGAGATGTAACGTCCGGAGCTTCGCAAGGGATGAGCAGACGTACAGGTGACGATAATTAATGTCCCTGCGAGATGACAGCGTTGACTTCTTATTCAAAAGTAAAGGCCCGATGAGAGAATGTAATTACAACTCTTTTGAACGTTTTCGTTGCGAACGTTAGAGCAAAAATTACTTAAACGACACGCATTAGCGCACTAGTCAGGTCAGGACTATCATTAATTGTCAACACCGCGTAGGAATCAATTAAATAATAAATTGCCACCTCGTGCCAGCTGTTCGTGTTAGGGTCCGTCACCTGTCGAGGTGTAACGTCCGGATCTTCGCGAGGGAGGAGCAGACGTACAGGTGACGATAATGTCCTGCAAGACGAGAGCGTTGATTTCTTATTCAAAGTAAAGGCCCGATGAAAGAATGTTGACCAGAGAAAAAAAAATCTACGCGAAATAAACTAAATAATCAACGCAAAAATAGGGTTGCAATGACGTCATATGTTTCAGAACCCGTAAGGTTGCAGCTGTTTTCTTTGTTTATCTCTCTCACTTAAACAAATTTATTTATTCTGAATTTTACTCGTCGCAGTATTGACCTTGACATTTTAAATTGAAAAAATGCAATTCTCTTTCCCTTTTTTTTAGAAATAAACTGCAGAGCACTACAGATCGGGTTGAAAATTCACTTTTTGATCCCCTTTCGTCCCCAATTCTTTTAGCAATCCGTTGAATTTAGATTTCTTTGTTAGTAGCGCCCTGGTTTCAGCATGGAAAGCCAGAAATCGATTTCCAAATCGTTTTCCACGAATTGCTCGAATGGCGCCTATTTACGTTTTTTGGAATTGTCGGAAACGGTTGGCTCCTCATCTCTCTCTAAGTTTACTTAATAGTCCTTCCTCATTATCGTTTAAATAAAAATCCAAAGATTTAAGTCACAAAATATATTCAAACATAAGACAAATTTTTGGTACAATAACAAAAGATGACAGACAAAATAATATATTTATTTAATTAAATTAATTTGATTAAAATTTAACAATGACTTTAAATTAAAGCTCGAATATGAAAGAGAGACGGAGAGATCAACAATACTTCTAAAAACGTTTGTTAGATGTTAAATTTTAAGCAACAATGATTCTATTCTATTTAAACTCACCCTCGGCGATCGTGGACGCTACTTGGGTACACTTTATTTAAGTTAAAAATTATTATTATATATTTATTTAAGTGTAAAACTGACTGATTAAATAAAAAATAATTTATAATTTTGAAGACTTGGGCGTGATACATAAACTAAATTACATTCGGAACTAAAGAGGCACTTTTCTAGATGACAGGAAGTTCGTGCACCGCGGCAACTAACTTGTCGAACTCCTCTTCTGATCAGAAAAGCTACCTATTTATTTGAATTACATGACCTACTTTAGTCTACGTCAGCTTTGCATTAGGCGTTGGTATTGAGATGACTTATTCTATTTTTTTTTGGTACCAAGATTCGAACGTGGAGCAAAGTTTTCTTGTAGGAATCATGAGCCCTTATTTGTTGTTGCTATTATTTGTTTTGTTGCACTCTGACTCACCGATGTTCCAACTATATTAATGCCCTTGACCTAATTTCTCCGTACATACACTGCAAGCTTGACGAATGCTTTCGTTGCATAACGCCGCACTTGCTTTGTATTTTTCAATGAGTCATGGTACTAGTTTAGATTTAATAAAATATCCGAATTAAATAAAGTGTACTGAATTACAAAAAATAATCTCGTCGTCTTAAAAAATCTTCGCGCAAAAATGTCCTTTAGATAAAAAGACGACCCCGTCGTTCTCGACGCATTACGCCTAATATATCATCTCTGAGTGGTTTCTAAAGTTGCCGCCGCCGCCGCGATCGCCCCCCGCCGCCCCCGCAAATCGACGTGCGCTTCGGCTTAATGTTCTTTTAAGTTGCCGCCCGTCACGAAAGTTCGAGCCAGTAAACAAAACATCCCTTTCCGAAGTAAGTTGCGCCCCTGATTTACGGACCCTCGCGGCAACAGAACTCGAATTACTGCAGGTCTTCGATGTAGTTCGCATTAAAAACCTCGCCGCCGCCCCGATAATTTACGGCGCCAGTCGATTTATGTGTGTTCGTGGATCGAGCACCACGAATCCGCTGCTGACGTAAGGGACTCCGTTTTCTCTTGGCTTCCCATCGTAAGCTGGAAAATAGTTTTCCCCATAATGCAAAACAACTTCAAATAATATCTATTTGTTTGGTTGGAAAATTTCATCGGACTCATCGAAATACATCGAGACAAAAAACTCGAGCGGAAATGCAAAAAAAAAGTTCGAACGAACGAAATTTATGTAATGCTCGAGCGGAAGTCTATCAAAGATCTCGCACGTTAGTCCAAACAAAACCTAAACGAAAGTCTAGAAAAATCTCGAGCGGAAGTGCACGATGAGAAACACTCAAGCGCAAGTGCATGCAAAGCTCGAACTCGTCGGTAAATTACTCGAGTGGAAGTGTTGGACGTCGAATATTTTCAAGAATTTAGTTAAACAAAGTTTGGAATATTTCATCGCGGATGTTTCGAAAATTAAAAATTAATAGTCTCACAGAAACAACTGCAAAATGAAACTGTCACAGTTCCAACGTTGTAACAAAACAAACAATAATTATTGTTAATTGAAATAACTGTAACTGTAACACATTGAAACGTTGTTTGTTTGGCTTTAAATATATTAACTTTTAAATAATAACACATTTTCATTTTCTCGCCCCACTGCGCTCAAGAACCCACGGTTTAATTAATTAGGAATTTCGTTTTCGGTTTGCTCGGCCACCATGCGCGTTAAAAACAAAGCAATTATTTCATTTGTTTATTATTCAATGTTTTTGGCCTTCCGTGTTTTCGCGATTAATTTCAAGGTCAGTTTTGAGCTGACGCGATCACAAGAACATTGCGATTGTGACCTTGGCGTCAAGCGTGACAGAAGCCAACAAAAAAAATCTCGAGCGGAAGTGTTCGATAAGAAACACTCAAGCAGAGATACATGCAAAGCTTGAACTCGTCCGTAAATTTCTCGAGTAGAAGTGTTGCACGTCGAATATTTTTAAGAATCTAGTTAAACTAAGTTTGGAATATTTCATCGCGGATGTTTTGAAAATTAAAAATTAATAATGTCACAGAAACAACTGCAAAATGAAACGGTCACAGTTCCAACGTTGTAACAAAACAAACAATAATTTTTGCTAATTGAAATAACAGTAACTATAACACATTGAAACATTGTTTATTCGGCTTTAAATATATTAACTTTTAAATAATAAAACATTTTCATGTTCTCGCCCCACCGCGCTCAAGGACCTATGGTTTAATTCATTAAGAATTTCGTTTTCGGTTTGCTCGGCCACCACGCGCGTTAAAAAGAAAGCAGATATTTCATTTGTTTATTATTTAATGTTCTTGGGCTTCTGCGTTTTTGCGATTAATTTCAAGGTCAGTTCTGAGCTGACGCGAGCGCAAAAAAAACGCGATCGTAACCTTGGTGTCAAGCGTAACAGAAGTCAACAAGGAAAATCTCGAGCGGAAGTGTTCGATAAGAAACATTCAAAGCTTGAACTCGTCCGTACAAGCTCGAGTGGAAGTTAGCAAAAAAGAAACCTCGAGCGGAAGTGTATGATGAAAAGCATTTAAACGGAGGTCCATGCAAAACGCGAACTCCTGCGTAAACTGTTCGAGCGGAAGTGTTGTTGCAAGTAGAATATTTTCAAGAATTAAACTAAATTTGGAATATTTCGTAGTGGATGTTTTGAAAATTAAAAATCAGTAGTGTTACAGAAACAGTTGAAACAAAATGAAATTGTCACAGTTTCCCCGTTGTAACAGAACAAACGATAATCATTGCTGAGTCATTGAAACGGGTCATTTTGCAATTAGGTAACTGTAACATATTGAAACGTTGTTTATTTCGCTTCCAATAATGTAGTCAAGAAGGGTAGGGAACTAGGACTTAAAAAGGACAGTAAGAGAGTTAGGAAGGGAGTTTTTAGAGAAGTTCTTTAGAGTTCATTTTTTAGTGTTTAGTTTTGTGAACGTCCCATCATTACGTAGCTAAATACTTTGTAAGTTGTCTTCATTTAGTTTCAAATAAGAGTAGATTTTCTTGCTTTCGCTCCGCTGCGATCAAGGATCTACGGTTTAATTAATTAATAATTTTTTTTTCGGTTTGCTCACGGCCAACATACGTGTTAACATACGCGTATATTAAGCGAAATTATTAAAGCACTGTACGTAAGCTAATATATATTTTATTTGCTTATTATTCAATGCTCTTGGCCTTCAAAATTGTTCTTTCTTCTGTGCTTTCGCGATTAATTTCAAAAAATGGTTTTGAGCTGACGAGATTGTAAAACAATTGTGATCGTAACATTGGTGTCCGGCGTAATAGAAGTAAAAAAAAATCTCGAGCGGAAGTGTATGGTGGGAAACACTCAACCAGAGGTCCATGCAAAACTTGAACCCGTCCATAAAATGCTCGCTCGAGTGAAAGTTAACAAAAGAAATCTTGAGCGGAAGTGTGTGATGGGAATCACTCAAGCAGAGGTCTACGCAAAACGTGAACTCGTCTGTAAAATGCTCGAGCGGAAGTTAAGAAAAAAATTCTCGAGCGGAAGTGCACGATGAGAAATACTCGAGCGGAAGTCAATGAAAAATGCGTCCGTTAAAAGCTCGAGCGGAAGTGCGAGACGAGAAAACTCGAGCGGAAGTGCGGGACGAGAAAACTCGAGCGGAAGTCCAAACCCAACTTGAACGGAAGTCCACGAAAGGCTCGTGCGGAAATCGATTTCTCGATTGGCAAACGATCGACGATGATGTTTTTGGTGAAGTATGATGGGTTTACGTGGGGGGGGGGGGCATAACCCAAATCAATAATTCAAAGCCGTCCCCTAATGCAACACGCAAAAATAAATTTAATTAACTCCAACTAATTATATATACATGCACATGACGGTGGAACTAGGGCACTAAACCTCGAAAATTTAGTGCCATTACCCGGATATAATTCAGCATTATCGTGCGACTTTAATGAGCAAAGCGCATGCAAAAAGCGCCGCGCCGCGCAATAATTGTATTTCATAAAATTAGCTGTTTGTGTGCACTTAATTATTAAAAACAAACGGCCGAGGATTTGAATGCCGTGCGGGGAAAGTCCGGCGTCGCGAATTTATTTAATTTATTATAGCCTCGGCTTACACGTGCACGCTGCTGCAATTCCGTGTAAAAATTATGAGCGAGCGTTACATGTGAAGCAGAAAAGGAAATCTTTAAGATAACAAATCTTACATTTTATATTTTCGAAATTTTTATTTAGTTTTTTATTCAAAATTACTACGAGTGGAATTTAATCTGTTTCATTTCAAAATGAACTTTCCCAGTAGATAAGAACTGGGTAGGAAACGCTGTAGTGTGAACAATAATTTTAAGTTCGCATTACCCGCAGAAACCGTGCGAATACGTCTCTTTTTCCCCGCCGTGCTAAATTTAATTTCAAAAATTTTGTAAAGTTGCTCCTGAGTCAGGCAACCTTTGTAACGATATTTGTAATTTAAGCAAAGAGATGTGGAAGCTTTTAATATAAACAAATGGGCATCGTAACTTGAGAGAACGTAAAATTAAGAATTGTCCATCCAGCTGTCCAACCATGCGATTGTTTTGCCCTAGCAGTTTACCCTCTGGTAACATAAGTGAGTTGTGTGTGTGTGTGTGTGTTTGTACATTCAGAGGAAATCAACTTCGATGCCCAGAATCTAATCGAAGCTATAGTAATTGTTATCTTATGTTTTATACCGAATTCCATTATGGTGTGTACTGCTTATACATAGGATCACCGTGCCTTCCAAAGGTAAGCAGAGCACGACAGTTGGTAACATTGACGTAACTGAAGTCCGACTTTTCGACGTGTGGTGGCGCTGTTCAGTGACGTTTGTCTACGTTTGACGGTTAGATAACTTCAGCTTCCTCCAGAATTTCGCACGAAACAAACCGTAACGTACTTCAATTATTTATTTAATTTAATTATCATATGATGATATGATAAATTAAAATTATTGAAAATCATCAAGGAATATTGAAAATCATCAAGGAATATTGAAAATCTAATAAATAGTCGTAATAGTAGTCATCCTGACCGAAACCAACCTTAAGTGAAGTCAACCCAACCAACAATGAAAGAAAAAAACGAGGAATTTGGAAGCATTGGCGAAAAACTGAGAAAAACGAAAAATTAAAAAGTCGTTGAAACTTTAAGGTCAAAGTCAAGGAAACTAAACGCAAGTGAAGCGAACCCAACGAAAAAAACCGAAAAAAATTAGTAAAAATATTAACAAACAGAAACAAAACAATTGGAAACATTGGGAGAAGAAAACTGGAAATAAACGAAAAATTAAAAGAAATTAAAATCTTTGAAACTTGCCAAGACGTTTCAAGGTCAAGGTCAACTCAACTTAACTTAAAGCGATGCAAGCGAAGACAAAAAATACAGCGACGAATGAAAAAAAAACACTAATAAAAAATTGAAAAATTAGAATGAATAAAAATTGCTTAAAACTATTGGAAATTAAAAAAAAAAAGTTCCCGATCGAAATCACCTAAGTGGAGCCATCACAACAAATAAATTAAAGAAAAAACAAAAAATTGGAAACATGGGGAGAAAAAAACTTGAAGAAACGAAAAATTAAAATCTGAAAATTGCCAAGAAATGTAAAAATTCATTCATTCATCAGTTTCAAGGTCAGAGTCAACCCAATTTAACTAAAAAGTCAACCCGACTTAACTAAAACCGATGCAAGCAAAGCCAACACAACGAAAAATAAAGAATTTAGTAAAAGTGCTGATGAAAAAAAACTTGGAAACTTTGGTAGAAAAAACTGGAAATAAACGAAAAATTAAAAAAAAATAAATAAAATCTTTGAAACTTGCCAAAAAGTGTAGAAGATTTGCTTAGCAATTTCAAGGTCAAGGTCAAAGCAACTCAACTGAAACGGGTGCAAGCGAAGCCAACAAATACAACGAAAATTGAGAGAAACGTAAAACTTTAGTAAAAAAACACTTAAAAAAATTGAAAAATTAAAATTAATTAAAATGGTTAAAAACTACTGAAAACTTGAAAGAAGTTCCCGACCGGAATCACCTAAGTGGAGCCAACACAACGAAAAAAATAAAAGAAAAAACGAAAGTTGAAAACATTGGGAGAGAGACAAACTTAAAAGAAAAACAAAAAATTAAAAAATTAAAATTTTTGAGAATTGTTAGAAAAATGGAAAATTCGAATAGCAGTTTCAAGGTCAAAGTCAACCCAACTTAATTAAAACCGAAACGAAGAAAACGCAAAACTTTAGTAAATAACACTAATTGAAAACTTTAAAAAATTAATGAAAATTGTCAGAAACTACTTGAAAAATTGAAAATATGAAAGAAAGACAAAAAATTCAGAACGTTAGGAGAAGAAATGAAAAATAAAAAAAATTAGCCGTTGAAACTTGTCAAAAACTACAGAAAATTCAAAAAGCAGTTTCAAGATCAAGATCAACCCAATTCAATTGGTACCAATGCAAGCGAAGCCAATCCAACGAAAAAATTAACAAAACATAAACGAGAAAAATCTGAAAAATTTAGAAAAAAAATTAAATTAATGAGCATTATCACAAACTTGTGAGAATTTGAAAAATATTATCAACCCAACCCACTGAGGAGAACCTACGTGAACCCAACCCAACCCAAAAAAACGAAAAATTATGATAAAATTTAAAGAGAAACAGAAAAGTTTGAAGAAAAAAAGAAGCTTTTCAAGAATAAAGGCGTACATCTCAAAATTAAATTAAAAAAAAACACTACTATCACTTCATTGCAGTTATGTTATCGTCCTGGGACTTTATTCTCGAATCGAGGGAGGGGTTACTCCCTGGCGCCCTTGTTGTTTCATTTAACCCACATCCACCGCCATAAGAGAGTAGCTTCGTGACAGCTGTTGACTTCTCAGAGAATAAAACCCCAGGGGCCTTATTCTCGAATCGCGGAAATAGAACGTGACGTCAAAATTACTTATATACGTCATTTTGACGTCATGTTCTCCAAATCTGTTCCCTGAATTCGAGAATAAGGCAGCTGGTCACTTACCGGTACCTGGTGGCGAGTTAAGCTAAGAAGTTAACAGCTGTCCCGAAGCTAGTCTTTGAAGGAGATGGATGGGTGGTGGGTGGTTAGAGAAAACAATATGGGCGCCAGGAAGCAACCCCAGCACTCTATGAAATTGACCCCCAAGTTAATTTGAGGGTTTTTGGTTTCGAATTTCATGTAAACCAGTACTCGAGGCGTTTGAACCACGCTTATTTATTTAAGTGAAATGTATTAGTAACGACCACGGGTAATTTTGTTAGATTATTTTTAAACGATGTGCTGTTTCGTTAAGCTTGTATCGTTGCGTTAAATTTACGTCTTTTTTTAAGTACAATTTTGCTGCGTCGATTTACTAGCCAAGTATGAAGTTACACCTGAAAGTTTTCCGAATTTTGGCGCACGCTGTGAACCTCGGGAGTCGGTTTTACAGTAGCGTAGTAGTCAGCTATGGTCTTATCTCCCTGGCACCCTTGAATTTGATTTGACCTACCCCCTTCTCCATCTGAGTACTAGCTCGGAGCAGCTGATAGGCTCTCTCAGCGCCAACTTGCCACCGTTTTCGTTAAGTAATTAGCAGGTAACGTAATTGAGTTCTCGTCCTAGCTCCATGGCGCCCTTGAAATTGATTTGACCTCCCCCTTTCTCCATCTAAGTACTAGCTCGGGGCAGCTGATGGACTCTTTCAGCGCCAACTTGCCACCGTTTTCGTTAAGTAATCAGCAGGTAACGTAACTGAGTTTTCGTCCTGTCTCCATGGCGCCCTTGAAATTGATTTGAACTACCCCTTTCTTCATCTGAGTACTAGCTCGGGGCAGCTGATGGACTCTTTCAGCGCTAACTTGCCACTGTTTTCGTTAAGTAATTAGCAGGTAACGTAATTGAGTTCTCGTCCTAGCTCCACCGCGCCCTTGAAATTGATTTGACCTCCCCCTTTCTTCATCTGAGTACTAGCTCGGGGCAGCTGATGGACTCTTTCAGCGCTAACTTGCCACCGTTTTCGTTAAGTAATCAGCAGGCAACGTAATTGAGTTCTCGTCCTAGCTCCGTGGCGCCCTTGAAATTAATTTGACCTCCCCCTTTCTTCATCTGAGTACTAGCTCGGGGCAGCTGATGGACTCTCTCAGCGCTAACTTACCACCGTTTTCGTTAAGTAATCAGCAGGTAACGTAACTGAGTTTTCGTCCTGTCTCCATGGCACCCTTGAAATTGATCTGACCTATCCTTTTCTTCATCTGAGTACTAGCTCGGGGCAGCTGATGGACTCTTTCAGCGCTACCTTGCCACCGTTTTCGTTAAGTAATTAGCAGGTAACGTAATTGAGTTCTCGTCCTAGCTCCATGGCACCCTTGAAATTGATTTGACCTCCCCCTTTCTTCATCTGAGTACTAGCTCGGGGCAGCTGATGGACACTTTCAGCGCTAACTTGCCACCGTTTTCGTTAAGTAATCAGCAGGCAACGTAATTGAGTTCTCGTCCTAACTCCATGGCGCCCTTGAAATTGATTTGACCTACCCCTTTCTCCATCTGAGTACTAGCTCGGAGCAGCTGATAGGGTCTTTCAGCGCCATCTTGCCACCGTTTTCGTGTTAAGTAATCAGCAGGTAACGTAACTGAGTTTTCGTCCTGTCCCCATGGCGCCCTTGAAATTGATTTGACCTACCCCTTTCTCCTACTGAGTACTAGCTCGGAGCAGCTGATAGGCTCCTTCAGCGCCAACTTGCCACCGTTTTCGTTAAGTAATCAGCAGGTGACGTAGTCGAATTTTGGTAGAAGCAAATCGTTATTATTTTTAACGAATTCGCAAGTATGTAAACGATTGATCGGATCATCATTCTACGACTTACCAAGGACTAACGACTATGGGGATTTAATAAAGGAATTACTGGTCAACGGATGGCTCCCGCGAGAGCGCCGCCAGGATACACAGGATGTACGGTAACGGCGGCGGCGGTGGAAGGATTACCACCCGCCAAACTTTTACAATGAAGTATTGTTGCGAAGATTCCTTTAGCCGCGCAGATATATCCGTTGTTCGTTCATTAAAGTCGAGGAGAACTCGCCGCGGCCGCCGCCGCTTCTAATAATAAAATTACACAAACGTCTTCTTAGAAGGCAAACACTTAAGTTAGAAGAACACAATGACCATTGTTGTTGCCGAAGAAAGAAATTGTTACGTTTACATTTGGGCCCTAGAGTACTCTCAGAGCGTTCCTTCTAGCTTTAGTACTTGCTTTAACATCTTGTAATAGTAGCTGTAGAAGGCGGAGATGCTCTAAGGCAGTGAATCGAATCGAAAACGCTTGCCGACGTTGTTAATTAAAGTGGACGCGAGTCTAATTCGCTCGTGTTCTCCTAGTAAGCGGGGTCCGGAGGTCTGTTTGGTCCTCTCACAACTTAATCCGTTAATAATTGATTCTTGCAAACTACGCGGGTGCGTGTGTCCCTTGTGTGCTCATTAAAAATACAGGCAGTGATTGGTTAATTTCGCGGCAATTAATAATTCAACTTCGTCGACCTAATTCGGACGCTGCGACTTGTTTGCTCTCGCCCGGCGATCTGCAAACTTGCAGCGCGCAGCGCTTTGTAGCGTTTAATCAACGAGAGTGAATCCATTTTTGCATGCATACGCGAGTGCAATCAAATACGTGTATTTACATTTACATTCGCTGATTAACTTGAAAATGCAAATGAAACTGCGGTAGGAAGGTTTTCTGTTTGTTAAATTATTAGGGATTGCAATTGGATGGTTCGGTTTTGAAGCGAACGGGCGACGTCCTACAGAAAACTGATTTAGATTTCGCGCTCGGTTCTGCCTTTATAGAGGTCCCTTCTGCCTCAAACAATCTCCTGTGGTTCTACGTCAATCTGACAATTTGAAATTTTTGTGCACTTCCGCTCGAGATTTTTATGAATCGCCGCTTTTAGAGTTTTGTGTAAACTTCCAATCGAGGTTTTTATGAACTTCTGATGGAGGTTTTTAAGAACTGCCGTCCGAAATTTATGTGCACTTCCGCTCGAGGTTCTTATGGACTTGAACCATTGTTACGGTTTTTGTATGAACTTTTAATCGAGATTTTTCATGAAGGTTTTTAAAGGACTTACGTTCGAAATTTTTGTGCACTTCTGCTCGAGATTTTTAGGAGTCTCAATTGTAAGGGTTTTATGTGAACTTCCAATCGATGTTTTTTTATAAACTTTTGATGGAGGTTTTTAAAGGACTTCCGTTTCGAAATTTTTGTGCACTTCCGCTCGAGATTTTTATGAATCGCCGCTTTTAGAGTTTTGTGTGAACTTCCACTCGAGTTTTTTTCTTACGGAGGAGAAATTAATACGTCATAATAATTACAATTCGCAAAGTAGTAAGCGTGAAGGAGAGAGCTGTTTGGCGAAGATGTAACGGATAAAAAGTCGTAAATTTAATTAAAGCTGAGAAGAGAACGTTTACAATTAAATTAAATTAAATATGCCCGCCCCCAAATTTACTTTTAATGCAACGCTGAATAAAATTTTCACAGGCATGCAATTCTTCTTTCCTCTTCCTCCTCCTCCTTCTCTTTCAAGAATTTACCTGGCGCAGTTCTTGCAGATTATTACCCCCTTCGCCCCAGCAGTTGCCTTATGCAATTCCCCCCGGCCCACCCCCACCCCTTGCCCCTTAACACGTTTACCTGTGCTCCTGTAGTTCTGTGTTAATCTGACAAAGCTGAACGCCACTATTTTTTTCTCTCTCTCTGTGGTGGTTGTCCAACGGGGTCTTAAGTCATGGACCTGTCAATAATCGAACAAAAACGAAAAGCAACCTTCACGTCATTAACAATTTTACATCAAAGTATGACAAGACCGAGACTAGTAATTTTGTTTCAGACTTCCGCTCGATTCTTTTACAAACTTCCACTCGAGCTTTTTTTGTACACTTCCACTCGAGTTTTCTTTTGTACACTGCCACTCGAGTTTTTTTTTTAACTTCCACTCGAGTTTTTTTTTTTTTATAAACTTCCACTCGAGTCTCTTAAGTAAGAGTTCGAATTTAATTCTGTACGAATTTTCAACTTTATCGTTCCGAAATTAAAAAAAAATCTTTTCGTTTAGAATTGCGACGCGCCAAAACAAGAGCAAAGTTTCAAACTAAAAGAAAGAAGCGGATTCCTCTGTTAAAAGAAAGAAATCAAGTGTAAGCGTAGGTTAAGCTCTAGCATCGACGTCCAATTACCTTTTCATCAAACACTAACGGGTCATCCGCTCGGTAAAATTTTCTCTGTTAGAGCAAACCAAACGCCACACAAGGCTCAAAGTATTCTAGCAACACTCCTTTTATTTAGAATTGTGCGTAAAAAATATGCAACAATTCTCGAAAGCACACACACAAGTGCACCTTGTATCGTCTAAACGCAAAGTGACGCACTCTCCGTCCGGTTGCCGGAGGCGAGCAATAAATGGCCACCAAACAGAACACAGAAGTAGATCGTCTATAACCAATGAGAGCCTTTGATATCAAACGGGAAACAGCGTTACTACCACCTTACACCAACAGATTTATACCATCTTTGGTTGCTGAAAGTAACCAAGAATTTGCACGTAACAGATTGTGTGCACTTCCCGCGCTCACTTGAATTATTCAGTGGAGACGGGGGTGGGTTCTAATGCTGCACAGGTAGCTTGACCGATCTAAAGCACGGGGCAACTTCTTTTTGTGACGCGCCGTTTTGAATCTGTCGCTACGAATAGTTTACGCAAGGTTACAGCCACGGTCCGCGTACGGACCAGGTGCAGGTGCACACCCGGTCGTTGGCGTATTTACTTTCTTACTCGATTCTAATTTTGTTCTGTGAGTCTAGGCGGAAGACGTTCTCTATGAACGGTGCGTGGGCAAAACTAATTAGCGCACGCAAACGCAAAAAGGGAGGCGGGCGGGTCACGAAATAAAAAAAAGAACTTCGTAAACAAAGCGCGCCAAGTGTTTTTATAATTGCGAGAGCAAACAATATTGCGCTCGTTACATATTTGCGGGACGCCCGTCCGCGTAATTAACTCGGCGCGCTCGAGAGCGCAACTTAATTAGGTGGAGCAAGGAAGAGACGCGATTTAATAATAATAAAAATATTTTTGCTGCGTCGTCGAAATCGACGTGTGCGTTTGTTTGAAGCCGTCGCCGCGCTCGTCGTCCTTTAATTAAATCTTTTCCGAGCTTGCGTCTCGCTTTTAATTAAATGCGACTCTGTAACAAAAAGATTCATCAGGTAACCATGTTAAGGGGCAAGCGGCGGGGGTGGGCCGTGGGGAATTGCATAAGGCAATTGCTGGGGCGAAGGGGGTAATAATCGGCAAGAACTGCGCCAGGTAAATTCTTGAAAGAGAAGTAGGAGGAGGAGGAGGAGGAAAGAGGGATTGCGTGCCTGTGAAAATTTTATTCGGCGTTGCATTAAAAGTAAATTTGGGCGAGCACAAATTTAATTTAATTTAATTTAATTGTAAACGTTCTCTTCTCGGCTTTACTTAAATTTACGACTTTTTATCCGTTACATCTTTGCCAAACAGCTCTCTCCTTCACGCTTACTACTTTGTGAATTGTAATTATTATGACGTATTAATCTCTCCTCCATAAGAAAAAAAAGTGGAGTGGAAGTTTACACAAAACTCTAACAATGGAGGTGCTTAAAAATCTCGAGCGGAAGCGCACAGCAATTTCGAACGGAAGTCCTTTAAAAACCTTCATCAGAAGTTCATAAATAACCTCGATTGGAAGTTCACACAAAATTCTAAAAGCGGCGGTTCATAAAAATCTAGAGCGGAAGTGCATAAAAATTTCCAACGGAAGTGCTTAAAAATCTCGAGCAGGAGTGCACAAAAATTTCGGACTGTCCTTAAAAACCTCAATCAGAAGTTCATAAATAACCTCGATGGAAGCTCACACAAAACTCTAAAAGCGGCGATCCATAAAAATCTAGAGCGGAAGTGCATCAAAATTTCAAACGGAAGTGCTTAAAAATCTCGAGCAAGTGTGCACAAAAATTTCGGACGACAGTCCTTAAAAACCTCCATCAGAAGTTTATAAGAAAACCTCGATTGGAAGTTCACATAAAACCCTTTGAGACACCTAAAAATCTCGAGTAGAAGTGCACAACAATTTCGAACGGAAGTCCTTTAAAAACCTTCATGAAAAATCTCGATTAGAAGTTCATACAAAAACCCTAACAATGGAAGTCCCCTAACAATGGAATCTCGAGCGGAAGTGCACAAAAATGTCGAGATTTTCAAATTGTCAGATTAACACAGAACTACAGGAGAATGTTTGAGGTAGAAGGGACCTCTATAAAAGCAGAACCGAGGGCGAAATTTAATTTAACTTAATTGTAAACGTTCTCTTCTCAGCTTTAATTAAATTTATGACTTTTTTCCGTTACATTTTCGCCAAACAGCTCTCTTACGCTTACTACTTTGCGAATTGTAATTATTATGACGTATTAATCTCTCCTCCATAAGGAAAAAAAAAACTCGATTGGAAGTTCACACAAAACCCTAACAACGGGGGCCCATAAAAATCTCGAGCGGAAGTGCACGAAAACTTCGAACGGAATTCCTTTATAAACCCCCATCAGAAGTTCATAAAAAGCCTCGATTAGAAGTTCACACAAAAACCCTAACGATGGAAGTCCATAAAAATCTCGAGCGGAAGTGCACAACAATTCCGGAAGACTGTCCTTAAAAATCTCCATCAGAAGTTCATAAATAACTTCGATTGGAAGTACACACAAAACTCTAAAAACGGCGGTTCATAAAAATCTAGAGCGGAAGTACACAAGAATTTTGAACGGAAGTCCTCTAAAAACCTCCATCAGAAATTTATAAAAAACCTTGATTGGAAGTTCACACAAAACCCAAATAATGGAGGTCCATAAAAATCTCGAGCGGAAGTGCACAACAATTTCGAACGGAAGTCCTTTAAAAACCTTCATCTGAAGTTAATGAAAAATCTCGATTAGAAGTTCACACAAAACCCTAACAATGGAGGTCCATAAAAATCTCGAGCGGAAGTACACAAAAATTTCGAACGAATGTCCTTTAAAAACCTCCATCACAAGTTTATAAAAAAAAACCTTGATTGGAAGTTCACACAAAACCCTAACAATGGAGGTCCATAAAAATCTCGAGCGGAAGTGCACAAAAATTTCGGACGACAGTCCTTAAAAAACCTCCATCAGAAGTTCATAAAAAAACCTCGATTGGAAGTACAACAAAACTCTAATAATGGAGTTAAATAAAAGTCTCGAGCGGAAGTGTACAAAAATTTTTCTTCTCCTCAGAAGTTCATAAAAATCCTTGATCGGAAATTTATAAAATATCTCGAGCGGATGTATCGTGTGAGCCACGGATTTTTTTTGCTTAGTTGACTGTGAAACGAATCGCGTACGTCCCAGTTATATTCACTTAAATTCTTGCAACTACTGTCAACCTAACTAAGATGAATTAATATCAGACATGACTCCTACGTATATCTCTCTCGTTCATGGCCAACTCAGAAAATAAATTCTGTGGCTTACACGATATAAATATATTGTAACAGGCATCCGTGATATATGAAAATTCCCGTATGTGATTAATCGCTAACGTTAGATGGTGTCCAGAACCGAATGCAGCTACGAGAGCCGCCAACATCACGCTCGGAACGCTAAAAGGCTCGCGCCGGATCCTGGAAAGCTTCCGGAAAATTCCGGTATCCGCAATCAAAAAATACTGTGGAGCACACGAGCTTCGCTCGCCTCCGGGAATCATGTATAATCCAAACGTCTACAAAAGCAGTTAGCTAAGTTGAAATTAAGTCTATTTTAGTCTAATTTTTTGGTATTCGTTTATTTATGTTTTGATCATGTATTCGGTTTCAGTTGAGTTGGGTTGACCTTGACCATGAAATTGCTTTTCGAATTTGTACGTTTTTTGACAAATTTGAACGACTTTAATTTTTTTAATTTTTCGTGTTTTCCCCAATGTTTCCATTTTTTTGTTTTTTTTCTTCAAATTTTCAAATATTTTTTGACAATTTTCATTAATTATAAAATTTCCATTTTTCTACTAAAGTTTTACGATTTTTCTTACATTTTTCGTGGTGTTGGATTCGCCCGTATCGATTGGGTTGACCTTGCTATTCGAATTATCTACATTTTCTTGACAAGCTTCAAAAAAAATTTTATTTTTTATTTTTCGTTTTCTTGTCTTGTTTCCCAATGTTTCAAATTTTTTGAACCGAATGCAACTTTGAGAGTTTTGGCAACATCACACCTGAAATGCTAAAGCTCGCTCCGGATCCAGGAAAGTTCCGGTATCCTCAATAGAAAAATACTCTGGTGCACAAGAGCTTCGCTCACCTCCGGGAATCGTATATAATCCAAATGCCGATGAAATCAGTTAGTTAAGTTGAAGTTGAAGTTAAGCCTAGTCTAGTCTAATTGTTTGATATTCGTTTATTTCAATAAATCCATTGATGCAATCATCGTCGCTGTTTTTGCGCGATTCGCGCCCGTGGTTTTCTTTCTCCATGTTAAGAAGGTGTAAGCTGTGCGTGAGTACTCCCGCTAATGCGCCGACGCGACGCGCTTTTCCTCAAGCTTTGCAGAGTGCAATTTGTACGTTTGGTTATTTCTGACAGCCCAGTATGGGGTCGCTGGTTGTTTCGCATCACCTTTGTTTAAAGAGTGTAAGAACCTGAGATCGTATATTACAAAATTTCAGTAGCTTCAAAATTTTTACTTTGAAAGCGTATTTCCCCTTCTTTCGCTTCTCCGCTTTAAAACATAGGCCTGGGAATATTAGAGGAACATGACAGGTTATATCCCCTTCTTCGCCGTACCAGCTGCCGCTTAATCTCAAAAACTAAAAATACACGAATTTTTCTTCTATGAGTTAGCGCTCAGTCGTTTCTTAATCGATTCATTGTTGCTGTGCTTTTCCAGTGGTGCCTATTGAATAGCGGGAATACTACTACTAGACCTCAAAAGCAAACTTTGATGGGACTCTATACATTTTTTTATTATTTTCATGTGAGGCAAACAAAAAAGGATCGACTAAATTTCTAATTTCTGCCGATTTGTATGTCTAATATCTAAATTATAGATCTCCTGGATTAATACAGATTACAAAAATTATTATTAACACTATAGTCCACACAAAACTCGAGTGGAAGTCGAGCGGATGTTCGTAAAAGCGGCGGTGAGGACGAGAAAGACTCGAGCGGAAGTGTACGATGAAAAATACTCGACACAACACTCCAACGCAAGTCCGTAAAAGAGTCGAGCCGAAGTCTATCAGAAATTCCGATCGGAAGTATACGGTGAGGAGAAATACTCGAGCGGAAGTGCGCGCAAAATGCCAGCGGAAGTTCATAAGAAACTCGGGTGGAAAGTCTGTAAAACTTAAGTAAGTGATGCGAGAAACGCACGAACGGATGTCTCCCGAAAACCCAAACGAAGGTCCTTCAAAGACTTCGGGCAGAAGTATATCGTATGATGATATGATAAAAAAAACTGAAACGGAGATATGCAAACCAAACTCAAACGGAAGTCCATAAAAATCTCGAGTGGAAGTGTGTGATGGGAAAGCCGTTACGGGTTAATTCCCAGTTACTTTCGGCGCCCACGTGTGGTAAGTGCTTGATTTAGCGAGATGGTAACCTTGTCTTTCTGAGTTATCACGCTTTTCGCGTCCTGACCTACCAGTTTGCTGGTAGAGAACCGTTTCCGGCGTTCTCGATCTTACGCTTACCGTTTCGACACATTAAGGTGAACCTACTTCTTTATGTATATTGTAAATACGTGCGTAATTGAGTTGCAAAGTTTTTAAATACAGTGCATCTGGAATCTTATAAGACTTTAGTGTCATCTGATTTTCTCTTGAGTAAATTCTTCCGAGCGGATAAACCGGATCTGCATTAAAAAACAGAGGTAATTAGGGTCAAGGCGATGTAGGGCAAGCCACATTTGTAATTGACTTCTTTGTTTTGACAGAGAAATCCGCTTCTATATCCGATTTATATTTTCGTTTCTACGTTTGAGACTGTTATTTCTCACAGCGGGAGGTGAACATTCATACGCGATTGTACAGTGTGAAGGTTCCAATTCGTGGAAGTGTGCCTGTGATCCTTTAAGCCCTAAGTGTCCTCTGATTTTCCCTTGAGCAAATTCTTCCGGGCGTATAAACCGGATCTGCATTAGAAAAACGAGGTAATTAGAGTGCGATGTGGCGTGGGCTAAGTTTGTAATTGATTTTGTTGTTTTAACAGAGGAATCCTGCGACTGCGACTGCGACCGCCACATCGATTAACCGGAACCAGAGTAGTGTACAGCTCCATTTTAAAAGCTGACGTAATTTAATCGTTTTCGTGAATAGCTTCGGCACATGTGTGCGTATTAAAAACATTTTCTCGGTGGTTATATTAAACCTAGGATAGTTTAGGAAGTTTGAATTACCGATTCACAGTTACGTGAAGGTCAGTACTAGACCTATT
This sequence comes from Prosopocoilus inquinatus, assembly GCA_036172665.1. Lineage (NCBI taxonomy): Eukaryota > Metazoa > Arthropoda > Insecta > Coleoptera > Lucanidae > Prosopocoilus > Prosopocoilus inquinatus. The sequence continues at coordinate 10,728,583 of CM069877.1, forward strand.
TGATTTTGTTCTTGCTTATGTTGAATGTCCTACCGAGATTAAAGTATTTAGATTATGTTAGGCCCCGTCAGGCTATTGTGTTTCCTGTTGTTGCAATACGATTCAGATTTCTTTTAAGTACGTTTTCGTGTTTTGCTGCGTAGATAAACTATCTGGAATTTGGTCGGGTGTTCGATGTTTCTCCTGGTAGTTTTCGATTAATTATTAGCGCACACTGTGAATCCTTGGGAGTCGGCTACGCAGTGCGCACATCAGCTGTGGTTACTCCCTGGCGGCGCCCTAATTGTTTGTTACGCCCTCCCTTCTCCTTCAAAGACTAGCTCGGGACTGCTGATTGGCTCTTCAGCGCAACTTGCCATCAGATTTCGGTCAGTAACAAGGAGTTAACCAGGAGGTAACTGTATTAAGGTCGTAGCAAAACTCGAACGGAAATCCATAAAGAACGCTCGAGTGGAAGTGTATGCGAAGTCCACGAAAAAAAGAATCGAGTGAAAATTTAGTTTCACTGAAAACAATTCAATTAGAAATCCGCTCTAGATACTTCTTGTACATGTACACTCAGGGTCAATATTTACATTACATCTCTTATATTATGCATTCACTAAACCAACCGCGTCCATTAATTACACGTGTCGCAGGTCCGATTAAATTTCCCTCTCCCTCCACCCCATCTATTGTTTGGCGGCTGGTTCCACAAAGACTCAGGTAACGTCGAAAACAAAATTATCAATTACACGTCCGCGGTCGCGTCGTGACAGGTGTGATGTATGGCCCCGAAAAATAACAATGACGCGAGCGAGCAGGCAAGCAACAGTCAACTGCAGGAACAAAGCGCCCGGGATAATTACAACTATTTATTGTTGTTGCGATGATAAATCGAGCGATTTTCGGACGCCCTCGCCGCCGCCGCCGTCGCTGCCGACGCGAAATGCGATCGGACGCTCACGCGAGATTAATTGTTTACATGTCAGGTTCGCGTGTGTAACGTATAATTAAAAAAAAAAAACGAGAAACAACCGCGCTTTAATACTTGACGTCTCTGTTCAGTGGATGGGATGCCCTCAAATAAATTCCAAGTCGAACGAACCGAAACGATGTTACCGTTCAGCTACCCGCCCCTTTCACTTGCCTGGAAACTCTTGCAAAATTATAACACGGATGGAGAGTTAACAGCAAGAAAAGTGCGTAGTTATGCGCGAAATTTCCTAGCTCGAGTGGGGATTTGGGCCGTGGGTCGATCTTCAACGATAATTTGTTTAAGTACACTCGAGGCAACTCTTCTCAAATAACGGGTAAATGGTTTACATTAGGCTCTATGTGTAGTACATAAAGTCATATTAAAATTGAGCCCGGAATTCAAAAATGTAAAATATATAGGATCTTACATTTAAAATAACGAAGTAATATAACGTCCAGACTAAACGGAACACTCTGTATACAGCAAACTAATTTTAAAATATACCCTATATGAAATAATGAAACTTTTGTTTAAAACTATTTTTTTTTTGTAAAATGACTAACTAAAGAGGTATGAAAAGAGCCGTCTTAGAAGGAACATACTGTATTCATAAAAATTTAAATATCTTGTAAGGTCGCAGGAAGTCGCAAAAACTGATGGCTTGATCAGCTTGAAACTTAGTATCGTAGTGTATTGATCAGGGTGGGATTAGTTTAAAACAAACTGTTTAAAACATGTTTAAAACACCGAATTAAAAACATACCATCTGTTTTGAACAAAATGTTTTAAACATGTTTTTTTTTTTGATAATGTTTTAAATTCATTTTTTGTAATTAAGCTAAAAAAGAACTCTTTTGATATAAGTGCTTTATTTTTAAGTTTTAAACATGTTTTTTTGTTAATGTTTTAAATTCATTTTTATTTATTGTTTTCATTTTTAAGCTAAAAGAAACACTTTTTATATATGTTTTATGCTGTGTAACCAGAAGTTAATTGTTTAGGGTCTGTATTTCACTAATAGCCGTTTGCACCATGTCTTGTTAAAAATTAAACCAGGTTTAACAGTAAACCCAGTTTGCACCGCGACTTAAGCCGTAGTTAAAAACTCGCTAAACCAACTCAACGTTAAACCATCACGGAAGGGGGATTAAATTGAGTTGGTTTAGCCAGTTTCTAACTACGGTTTAAGCCGCGGTGCAAACTGAGATTACCGTTAAACCTGGTTTAATTTTTAACTAGACATGGTGCAAACGGCTATAACAGATTAACTTTAAACTTTAGTTTTGCTCTCATATCAATTGTTTTAATAATTGTAGACAATGCGTGGCTGAGCTGATGACTTGATGACTACACTGTAGCTCTGATTTGAACTAAATTTAAATTGCATTAGATTGATTATCATCAATTCATTAATTATTATTGATCACTAGAATAATACTTGTAAAATTTTAAAATACCTTTTCAATACGTAACCTTTTATTATTACATTAAGTTTTGAAACATACTGGGTCCTCCGCCGCCTTGTTCATACTATGGGCTACGGGATGAGTTATTATGTAGCAAACTGGCTTAAATTTGTCAATGATAATCAGTGTTAGGTCAGAAAGTGATCGTAGGATGTCGCTGTTTAAACTATTTATAACGTTACTACCGTGTGTCCCAAGGCCGTATATATTCGCCCTTCTAGAGTTTTAAGGTTTGTTTAAATTTGAAAACGATAAATTAAACAGGAATTTAATTTGAAATTTCAGACATATACCTACTGGACTTTTGGTTTCGCCGGAAGTAATAAATAATAAATTTTTAATAAATTTTTCTTTTTACACAAATATCAAATAATAATAATAATATATATCTTTTTATGCAAGCTGTAAGGACAATTTAAACATTTAAAAGTTGTTTTAAACAGCTGTTTTTTTTTTGTTTAAAACATGTTTAATTTAGGGTCAATTTTAAACATGGTTTAAACAAAAACAACTGTTTATAACAAAAAAAAACAGAAGTTTTGTTCTTTTTAAAAAAAAAAAAAACAGTTTTTTTTCCAACTCTGGTATTTATGTAACTCATTATACAGCGCGAAATTGCGAGAGTTTTACGAAACTATTAATAATACAATAAAATTAATAATTTTAAGTTTCCTGCTAAACAGTACATTCGAGCATAGATTTCACATATCTGGGATAACGTATGTCGGACTTTGATGAGGATTTTGAGTAACAGCAACAGCCAATAAACTCCAGAAACTTGCATATTCAAAGAAACTATACAATCACAATTATTATACTGATATTTACAGTAAACATTAACAAAAGCACACTCACAACTACAAACGTAGCTTACTTAATAATATTACACTGCGAAATACAAAGTACTCGGATCGCCAAATAATAATGAAAAACACAATTTATTCTAACACTTCCCCTCGATTCGAGAACGTTTTCTTCTTCGGCTGCATTGCAATCTTTTGCATTCCACTCATACTTATAATACATTTTTCTAGTTTGGGTCTGGGAAGAGACTTCGTAAACATATCTGCAATATTGTTGTCAGTGGAAACATGTTCAACTTTGATTTGTCCACTTTGAATTACTTCACGAATAAAATGGTGACGAATAGCGATATGTTTGCTACGAGCATGGAACGCAGGGTTCATCCCAAGTTTCAATGCTCCAAAATTATCGTTGTAAAGTACGATGTTTGTCAAATCACTGAACCCTAGCTCGTTGAGAAAAGAAGTCCAATAAATCGATTCTTTGTCGCCCTCCGTCAATCCCATATATTCGGCTTCAGTAGAAGAAAGAGCAACTGTTTTTTGTTTCCTGGACTCCCACGACAATGGACAACCGCTCACCATGAAAACGTATCCAGAGTAAGATCGTCGATCATTAGGACAATCGGAATCAGCATACCCTCTTAGCGGATTCATGTTAGCTGTGTAAGTCAATCCAAGGTCAATAGTTCCTTCAGGTACCGCACCACTCTTTTTGCAGCAATCCAGTGAGCTTTTCCGTAACAATTATTGAATTGACCAAGATAACTCGCAGCAAAACTTATGTCTGGTCGTGTCGTTTGTGCAAAATATGTCAAACACCCCACAAGCTCTCGATATGGAACATTACTTTCAAGTTCATTTGATTCCGTTTGTTTGGATAATTTTATGTTGACATCCATAGGTATACTCACTGACTTTGCATCGGCCATTCCAAAACGGTTGAGGAGATCAGTAACGTAACCTTGTTGGTTCAGCGTTATCTGGTTACTATTCTGGTTAAATTTAATACCGAGACAGTGATTAACAAGACCAAGATCTCTGACATCAAAACATTTGGACAATTTTTTTCCAAAATGTTCAATTTCTTGTACATTTCTTGAGGCAATGAGAATAACGTCCACGTACACTGCAATCAGTATTATGTCTTCCCCTTGTCCTTTATAATACAGGCAGGGATCGCTGTTTGATGAATCGGCTCCACACTTTTGCAGGACACCGTGCAACTTCGCATGCCACTGTCTTCCAGCTTGTCGTAATCCGTAAAGAGACTTTCTCAGAAGACATACCTTGTCACCTTCATCCATTTGAATCAGCATTTCTTTCGCCTTCAATTTCATATTATTGTCTTCCTCTGTTTGTACGATAGTCTTCAATACGTCACGCAATTGTTTTGGTGGTTCCATGAAAATTTTATCTGGCAGTTCACCGTTTAGGTATGCAGTAGTTATGCCAAACTGCCTGATGGTCATTCTGTGCTGCGCAGCCAAAGCAGCAAGCAGTCGAATTGTGCTCAACCGTGCGACTGGAGCAAAAGTCTCTGTAAAATGGACTCCTGGTTGTTGGGTGAAACCTTGCGCCACTAAACGAGCTTTTCTTCGCTCCAAGTTGCCATCTGATCCGTATTTATTTCGTAGTACAATTCGACTTCCAATGACATGAGAATCACGTGGGCGATCGATAAACTGCCATGTGTCGTTTTTAATAACTGACTTAATTTCGTCAACCATAGCGGCTCGCCATTCTTCTGAATTAGATCCCGACAAAGCTTGTCGCATTGGCACTTCGGACAAAAATACTTGCTCGCCTTCAATAAATTCTTATATTTGTTGTGTGGTATCATGATACTGTTTCTGCGGTCGACCTCGTTGACCTGTCCTGTTGATCCTTGGTCTTCCTGGTCCTCTTGTAGCTACAGGTACTCGACCTTCAGGAGAATCTTCTTCAGCAATATCCTCAGCTTGTTCGTTTCCATCGCCAGATGCTGGAGGATACGATACCACCTCAACAAAATCATTTTGCGTCCATGGCTCACGTGTTACAACTTCATCTTCTTTGAAGTTATCTGTCAAAAAATCCTGATAGTTATTATTCACAGGAATTTTCTCTCTTGAAAATTTTACATCACGTGATATTATGACTTTTCTTTCTCTTGGTAGCCAAACCCTATATCCTTTGGATTCTTCAGAAAAACCCACCAAAATTCCTTCATTACACCGGGATTCCAACTTTCCCTTACCTGGATTTCTATCCAGACAATGAACTGGACATCCGAACTCTCGCAGATGACTCAAATCGGGAATTTTCCCTGTCCAAATCTCGTAGGGCGTTTTACCATTCAAACCGATTTCTGATATAATTAGCAGTATTAATCGCTTCTCCCCAAAAACAGAGAGGTAGTCCTGACTGAATAAGCAAACATCGTGCAGTATCGAGTAAGCTGGTGTTCTTCCGTTCCGCGACGCCGTTTTGCTCCGGATTATATGGAATTGTTAATCGTCTTGTTATTCCATGTTTCTTGACGAACTCATTGAATTCACCGCTTAAATACTTTCGGCCATTATCCGATTGAAAACATTTAATTTTGCGCTCTTTTTGATTTTCCACGAGAGCGACAAATTCCTTTGTAACTCTAAATACTTGGTCTTTCGACTTGAGGAAACGTACCTCAAACCAACGTGAATGATCGTCTATAAATTCTACATAGTATCTGGCACCATTCATTGACTGAACGCGCATGGATCCACAAATATCTGTATGAATTAAGTCCAAAAGTTCTGTTACACGTTTTGATTTCTTAGGAAATGGATTTCTATAAATTTTCCCTTTCAAACACACCACACACTCTGATTCCTCAACAAGTTCTTCGCGTTTTAGACCACTCACGGTGCCTTTACGTACTGCTTCGCGAAGATCGAAGAAGTTCAAGTGTCCTAGGCGGCGATGCCACGATACTCCCGAATTAAGTGTACTATTTGGAGAAATTTTCGACTCCTGCAATATATTTCGAGCACTCTCCTCGGGTTCACGAATGTAATATAAGTTCTCGACTCTGTCTGCAATTAGTCTCACGTTTCCATTGAGATCCTTGATCAAAACGTTGTTCTTGCGGAAGACAACCTCGAATCCTGAGTCGGTTATCTTGCTCACGGATAAAAGATTGGTACGTAAATCTGCGATGTGCTGTCCGTGTGATTAGACGTGTGTACAAACGTTGCTGGTAATTTCTGTTTTCAACGGTCACTTTACATAAATTTGTTTTACATCAAATGCCGCACGCTAATATGGATCGTGCTATGCGTTCCGCTGATAAGGATGAAGTCCTTGTCCAAAAAGTGGTCGAAAAAATCCTGGCGAGTTCGGTCTTCGCGGATAGACTGATTGCTGCGATAACCGAAAAACTGGATTCACATATTGATAAATACTCGGCGTTGGAAGGAAAAGTTACTCTTCTAGAGGGACAACTTAAGGAGGCACGTACATTAATTGAGTCTCAAGAACAATATTCTCGCAAAAATAATTTGCGCATATATGGAATCCCGGAAGCCGCTGATACTCGTACTGAAGATACGGATAACCTGGTAATAAATTTATTTCGTGAGAAATTAAACATAACGATTTCACCGTCCGAGATTGACTGCAGTCACAGGCTTAAAGGTCGTGAAGGTTCCAGTAGGCCGATTATTGTGAAGTTTTGTCGACGCAGCGTCAAAAACAAAATATTTTATGCAAAAAGCAAGTTCAAAGGAACAAAAATTATTATCCGGGAGGACTTAACGGCCGCGAGAATGAACTTGGTTAAATCATGTGTTCTGAAGTTTGGACATAGAAAGGTATTTACTAGTAACGGCCAAATTTTTGTAAAACTTGAGGATAAAATACATAAGATTAGTAATTCTAGTGACCTTAGTTTAATACACTAGTAAATTATTTTCGTCAGCAACAGTGTACTGATCTTACAAATTCGTAGCTGTCAAGCGCGCAATTAGGAATTTTCTCTTTTTTGCTAAATTTCTTCGTCAAAATACTTATTTTCGTTTTGTAAATTACACAAGCTTTGAGAGTATGTGTTCCTGTTAATAAACAAGTATAAATGAGCATTAATTTCCTAGAATGATAGAAAAGATCATCAAGGCAGGACATCTTAATATTAGATCTTTGTCACCTAAAATTTCGGATCTCGAAAGATTTATTTTGAATAACAATTTTGATATTATGGCCGTCTCTGAGACCTGGTTGAAATCAGATACTTCATCGGATGCTTTACAAGTAAATAATTTTGCGTTCGTTCGTAATGATCGAAGCAGTCGTGGAGGGGGAGTCGGAATTTACATACGTAAGTCAATTCGGTATACCATTATAGAAACATGTAACGATATAGAACAGTTGTGGTTATTATGTAGTGTATCCTCTGATAAATTTGTTTTTGGAGTCATTTATAAACCACCACATGTTGATTACATTTATTTCCTTCACGAATTTGAAAAATTCAATTTCTCAGTGCATGTTACATTCGGATAAAATTTTCTGTAGTGGAGATTTTAATATAGATTTTTGCAATTCTACTGATCCTAAAACAATGTATTTTTCAAATTTTTTAGAATCTCTAAATCTTATTCAGGTTATAAATGAACCTACTCGATTAACTGTTTCGAAGCTATCGTTGATTGACTTGTTTATTATCTCTGGTGATGACCTGATTGAAGATTCCGGTGTTATTTCCTGTTCACTGTCGGATCATGACTGTATTTTTTGCAACATAATAGTTACACCAAGCAAACTGAATCCAGTAAGTTACTTGTGTCGTAATTTTTCGAACATCAACTTAACCGATTTTGATAGAGATCTACATTTGTTACCGTTACATTTGATGTTTGGGATTGCAGACATAGGAAAGAAAGTTGATTTTTTGAATAATTGTATTGTAGAGTTATTTAACGTACATGCACCATTAAAACTATGCAAATTCAATAAGCCATATACGCCATGGCTAACAGACAACCTGAAGCTTCTCATGACTCTGAGGGATAGGGCAAAGGCTAAGTTTAGAAAAACAGAGCTTCCACGACATTGGAATTATTATAAGTCTCTTAGGAAACTTACTACATTTACGTTCAAGAAGGAGCGCAAAGCTTACTTTGAATTTATATCTAAATATTCCAACAGCAAAAGTTTATGGAAGGAGCTTAATCGCATAAGCGCAAAGCGCAATAAAGTGTCATTGATACCGGATCACCTAAAGAATGCAGATTCAATCAATGATTTTTATGTAAATAGTATTTCCAATACCAACCTGCAACATAACGCGAGCCGGTACAAAGACACAAAGAAATATCCTAGTATTAGTTTTAATTTTAATATCGTAGACTCTCCAACTATAACAAAGATATTAAATGACTTCAAATCTAATGCTGCTGGTAGTGATGGAATTGACGTTAAAATGATAAAGCTTTGTTCTCCTTATATTATTCCCTTTATTACTCACATAATCAACTCTTGCATTATTGAGAACACCTTCCCCTTGCCTTGGAAACAAGCTAGAGTGCGACCTCTGCCTAAGGCTAAATCTCCTATGCAGTATAAAGATCTTCGACCAATAAGCCTCCTGCCTATTCTCTCAAAAGTGTTCGAAAAAGTTTTGAACAGCCAATTAAGAAGATTTCTCAGTGACAATTCTGTACTGTCAGATGTTCAATCAGGGTATCGTGCTGGTTTTAGCTGTACAACCGCTTTACTAAATGTTACCGACGATTTGTTGAGAAATTGTGACCAAGGAAACATCACAGCCCTAATATTACTCGACTACAGCAAAGCTTTCGATACTGTTAATCACGATATGCTCATTTCATTACTGTCTTATATTGGTCTCTCGTGTGATGCAGTTACTTTGATACGCAGTTACCTGTTGGGCCGGACTCAAGCTGTTAAATTAGACGCTTCGACATCAGGTTCACTGCCCGTTACAAGAGGAGTACCTCAGGGTTCGGTACTTGGTCCCACTCTCTTCTCCATTTACACGTCAACCTTTGTTGATGGTCTTAAGTATTGTACAGCGCAAATGTTTGCAGATGACACGCAGCTATATATCAGTTTTCAATCATCAAGTTGGCAGCAGGCGGTATCAAATATTAATGCTGATTTAAGGTATATAGCGGATATTTCTAGTGAACATTCTCTGATAATAAATCCTGATAAATCTGCAGTATTACTTTGCGGTAATAATACCATTTGCAATAATTTAATAAATCTTCTTGACATAAAAATCAATGGTACTAAAATTCCAGTAGTTAACAAGGTTCGAAGTCTTGGACTGATATTAGATAATTCCTTTAGATACAGGGAACATATTACTAAATGTATCAGTAACGCCTATGTCGGTCTGAAGATTTTGTTTCCTCACAGAGCATACCTAAACGTCGAGTTAAAGAAAAAACTGTGTGAAGCTTTGATTATGTCTCAGTTTACGTTTTGTGCTCCGATATATCATGTTGCTATTGATAAAATAACTACTTACCGTATTCAAAAGTTCAGAACTCCTGTCTGAGGTTTATATACGGGATAAGAAAATTCCAGCATATATCACATAAACTCATCGATGCTGGGTGGCTAAGCATGTACTATAGGAGAGAATTGCAAACACTATGTCTGTATCACAAAATATTAATGTTTCGTTCTCCTCCTTACTTATATAACAAAATCAGATTCCGGTCTGATGTTCATAATATTACGACAAGATTCAGAGGTCTCATTTCACCCCTTAAACATGCCTCTTCACTTTTTGAAAGGTCATTTTCTTACCAGATTTATCATAAATATAATGAACTGTCTCCAGAACTCAAATTTTTTTCGCTATCCGTTTTTAAAAGAAAACTTCGTTCTATATTGTTCAGCAGACAATGTGCTACTTCTTAATAATATGAACCACAATACTCTCAAAGCATTTGTAACGTTTGTACTTTATATATTTACTACTTTCTTTCTTCGCAGAATACCTCTAGGTTTAGTATTTTTTTTTTCTAAATTTAGTATTTTTCTAGGTTTGTTATTTTTAGTTATTTTTAGGCATTTTCTGAACTGAACTATTCATTTTGTTTTGTTCACGGTTTAAGTGGTAGATCAGGATGTAGGGCAACCTACAAACTGAACTTCGCCGTGTGGTTGCAAGCTTTTTTTTACGATTAGCGTTATCTTACCTTTCAAATTTTATATATACTTTTTTTTTATGTCGTAAATGAACTTGCAATAAAGAACATTTATTATTATTATTATTATTATTAGTAAATCGGGTACGTATAAAGCATCGTTTAACGAAACGTTTTTGATAGCACCATACACGTCCGCCACATACTTGGCTTTTCCTTTTCCCACACTTTCAGTTGCAGTACAATTTGCGAAATTCAATTTTCCACGATTGGAAGAGACTACTGTCGAAAAATGAGTAATGTTGTTGCATAGATGTGAAGAGGATCCACTATCCAAACACCAGTTACGTGTTCCCTTCACAGTTCTTACATGCAACACTTCATTGACATAAACTAAAACATCATCAGCTTCATTTGCGAATTCACGTTTTGCGTTACGACATTGCGCTGCTTTGTGTCCAGACATTTTACACTTATTGCATCGAATTTTTGACAAATATTTATCTTTTGACTGCTTCTTGTCATTTCTCGAACTGTCACATTTTTTGGGTTGAAAGCTTTTATAATTTGGATGCTTTTTATTCACATACATGGCACTCGATGATGATTGGCGATCAACTCTATGTGCATCATACTCTTCGACAATTTTTATGCGGAGAGCATCGGGCGTAGGTAAATCGTCACGGGATTCGATTGCTTCTCGAAAATTTTCATAGTTTGACGGCAAACTGTATAGCAATGAAATTGCTAGGACATCAGGATTGACGTCAACATCCATGTCCTTCAACTTATCAACTGCATCAAAGAAATGCCCAATGTGTTCTCGCACATCAACTCCCTCCTTCATCCGGTGCAGCATTAATTGTTTCAGGAGAGTTGCTTTTCTTGCTGGCCCCTTCGATTGGTAAACAGTTTCCAGCTTGACCCATACTGCTCGTGACGTGATACATCCTTTGATCTGTTTTAATTCTGAAGCACTGATCGAAAGGATAATATCCGACTTGGCTTTGCCGTCTCCTTTCAGCCATGTAGCTAGAGCTCTTGCAGAAGCTTCATCGTTAGGGATTAACTCTGGTTTCAAAGATGTACCATTCACGAAGTCCCATTCGTCATTTCTAATCAGTAGAGCTTCCATGTGAATTTTCCATGTGTCATAGTTATCTCGATTTAGCGACTCAAACTTCGACACGTTCATTTTCTTGGTACTTGCATTAAGAAAAGAATCCTTACAAAACGAGACCAACTGGGCCCATAACCTGTTGGACTTTGATGAGGATTTTGAGTAACAGCAACAGCCAATAAACTCCAGAAACTTGTGTATTCAAAGAAATTATACAATCACAATTATTATACTGATATTGACAGTAAACATTAACAAAAGCACACTCACAACTACAAACGTAGCTTACTTAATAATATTACACTGCGAAATGCAAAGTACTCGGATCGCCAAATAATAATGAAAAACGCAATTCATTCTAACAACGTACTTCAACGTTCTTTTTTCAGTACAAAGTTTCTTGCAATTAAAAAAAAAAAAAACGTCAACGGAGAAATTTGAAATTTGAAATTTTTTCTCATTTAAAAAGGACATTATTTTTCAGCTATTATGTGACTTATTTTTCAAAGAAGTTAAAAAAAAAAGTTAAAGATATTTTAACATACCAACATAAGCAACAAATATGTATGAAAAGATTTTCTGAATTTGATACTTAAGTTTCTGACCGATGTCAAAAGTCAAAAGCATTTTATTAGATCGTTCCACTGTGAGTGATTTTGACTGAGGGGGGGGGGGAGAGAAATTTTGCACAAGGGCAGTCGTGGTGGCGCCCGTCACCAATGAAAACCCCAATTATTGACGACACTTCCGGAGCGTCGGTTTATTTTGGCTGCACTGCTCATTATCGGACGGCCCACACATTTCGGCTGAGTTGAGGGGTCGTGTTTCCCAACAAGTTAAAAAAAAAGAAAGTCCCCCCCTGTGTGCCGTACATTCACATGACCTGCGAGATGGCACATTTAAATTTTCGGCCCGTAGTGTGCCATCTCTTTTTTTTTCTGTTTCGTGTTTTTCGTTTTGTTTCTTCCTGGTTTGTAATTGCAACTAACTGCGATGAGGGGGGGGGGGTCAAAGGGGGGGATAGAAACAGAAGTAAAGCGGCGTGTAACTGAAAACTGAACTGGGGCATGCGCTTAATCAGACGCGCTCTGCAAAACGTCGCGGTGCCCGAAATCCCAGGCAGTCCGGCTGCGACGCTCACCGACGCCTGACGTGTCGACGCCGATTTGCGGGGACGCGGCGTGCTATCAAATCAGATTTTCAAATCGCGCTTTTGAAAAGGCGTGCGGCGCTTTTGCGAGAGAGAGAGAGAGAGCGAGCGAGCTTTCGCCTGTATACGCCGCTCGCCGTTCTGTGTTTTGTTTGTTAAGTCCCGGTTCGGATGTTCGCCGAAAAACGATTTTGCACGTGCTCTTCAACTTCTTCTGCTGCTTCGGCTGGACGTCGATTCTCGTAAAGGTAGCGCCGGGGCAAAGATCAAAGGTACCTACCTCCTCGATTTATTTTATTTCAGTCTAACAGTGCATTCGGATGTGGAATTTGTAACATTTTTTTAAGTCTCTGTGCGCGCACTCACGATCAGTCAGTCAGTACCAAACAATTTTTTTGCGGTGCATAAAAATAAATTAATACGTACCTGTTATTAGTGATTGATCTTTGGCGTGCAGGAAGCACTGATTGGGGCGATCACGTGATGAGAGTTCCGGACGTTTTGCTGAATTCACCTGAAATTGTTTTTTTTTGTTCGGCCTGCCCAAAAAAAGAAATTTATTGACTTGAGTTTCCGCACACCCTGTATAAGGGTAACATTTATTTACCCGCAGAAAATTTCATTTCGAATTCTCTAGAATAAAAACTGGATTCGCGCGCAGGAAATAAGATACTTTTTTTATCTGTTTATCTGTCACAGTCAGAATGGCCGTCGGTCAGTTGCGTTTGGCGTGTAGGAAGCGCTTGACCTTTGATACCGGAAGTGACGTCAGCAGAGGTCTTTTAAAAAAATAGGTCCGTGCTATTTCTACACGCATCGCATACATTTCGGCGCTCCGATACACTTACAAAAAAAAAAAAAACAAAAAGACCAATGTATCATTAAAAAAAAAATTCTTGCGGACTTGAAACTGTGTACGCAAATTAAAATCGTGTCTTAAACCAAGAAGACCAAGAAGAGTGTTTTGGAAAGTAAAATCTTAAAACCTGTTTCCGAATAGTTTTTCTTCTTCCGGGCTTGAAACTGTGCGCGCAATTTAAAATCTAGTCTTAAGCCAAGAAGACAAAGAGAAAGACCAAAGCATCATCCTACTTCTTTCGTTGTTTTGATTGATCGGCCGGATATCGCGGAAGCATTTAATTAAACGCAAGTCACAAAGAAGGAATCTCGAAATTAGGCACCTAAGAACCACTACTTTTCAAACCTTTGGCGACTATTAATTAATCAATTAATTAATCAAAGACGGTTAAGCGAAGGCTGTGGAAATTATTACGGGCTTGAAACTGTGTACGCAAATTAAAATCGCTTCTTAAGCCAAGAAGAGTGTTTTGAAAAGTAAAATCTTAAAGCCTGTTTCCGAATAGTTTTTCTTCTTCCGGGCTTGAAACTGTGTACGCAATTTAAAATTTCGCCTTAAGCCAGAAAGAGAAAGAGAAAGACCAAAGCATCATCCTACTTCTTTCGTTGTTTTGATTGATCGGACGGATATCGTGGAAGCATTTAATTAAATGCAAGTCACAAAGAAGGAATCTCGAAATTAGGCACCTGAGAACCACTACTTTTCAAACCTCTTGCGGCAATTAATTAATTAATTAATAAAAGACGGATGAACGAAGGCTGGGGAAATTCTTGCAGGCTTGAAACTGTGTACGCAAATTAAAATCGTGTCTTAAACCAAGAAGACTAAGAAGAGTGTTTTGGAAAGTAAAATCTTAAAACCTGTTTCCGAATAGTTTTTCTTCTTCCGGGTTTGAAACTGTGCGCGTAATTTAAAATCCAGTCTTAAGACAGGAAGAGAAAGAGAAAGACCAAAGCATCATCCTACTTCTTTCGTTGTTTCGATTGGTCGGCCGGATATCGTGGAAGCATTTAATTAAACGCAAGTCACAAAGAAGGAATCTCGAAATTAGGCACCTGAGAACCACTACTTTTCAAACCTTTTGCGGCAATTAATTAATTAATTAATAAAAGAGGGATGAAGAGGAAATTCTTGCGGGCTTGAAACTGTGTACGCAAATTAAAATCATATCTTAAGCCAAGAAGACCAAGAAGAGTGTTTTGAAAAGTAAAATCTTAAAACCTGTTTCCGAATAGTTTTTCTTCTTCCGGGCTTAAAACTGTGCGCGCAATTTAAAATCTAGTCTTAAACCAGAAAGAGAGAGAGAAAGACCAAAGTATCATCCTACTTCTTTCGTTGTTTCGATTGATCGGCCGGATATCGTGGAAGCATTTAATTAAACGCAAGTCACGAAGAAGGAATCTCGAAATTAGGCACTTGAGAACCATTTCTTTTCAAACCTTTTGCGGCAATTAATTAATTAAGACGCAAATTAAAATCGTGTCTTAAGCCAAGAAGACCAAGAAGAGTTTTTGAAAAGTAAAATCTTAAAACCTGTTTCCGAATAGTTTTTCTTCTTCCGGGCTTGAAACTGTGTGCGCAATTTAAAATCTCGTCTTAAGCCAAGAAGAGTGTTTTGAAAAGTAAAATAATTTTACAACTCTTTTCTTTTACATCCGGACTCTTTTTTTTAATTGGACAGGTTCTTCATTTCATAAAACACTCGTACCGACGTTCTTTGATTGAAAGTCAAGGTCATGTAAACGTGCAGACGGAGATGGAAAAGGTGGCAAGTCAAAACAAGAAAGGAAAATGTTATCACGTGCTTCAATAATAACTAGAAAAATATCAAATAGTCAAATGACTAAGTTCACCCTCTTTCTGTCTTCTCAAATTCTTTTAGCAGTCCATGCAAAGCTGAACCTAGATTTTCTCTGTTAGGCCCGTATGACACGGTGATATTTCTTGTAAGAAATTAGCGAAAATCTGACAGAAGTGTCGACTTAACCAACTTTCACTGTGGTAATCTGTCTCTGTCACTTTGAAATAAATTTTTGCAAACTTTTTACAAAAATTATCATCGTGCCTGGTTTCCGAAACGAATGCCAGAAATCGCTTTTTACTTCATTTTCTACGGATTGCTCGAATCACGTCTACTACATTTTCATTTCCAATTTCCAATTATCGAAATTGGTCCACTCTTTATCTCTTTCTCAATTAGGGGAATCGTATTACAATAAAAATCAATAAAAATATGAAGATTTAAATAATAATGTACCACAACCGATAAATGTGAAAAGCGTTGAACAGTTGTCCGATGAAATATGTAAGAAAATAGTTTTTAAACTTTCAAACTATATTCTTTATGATTATCATAGATAAATATTTTTCTTGTACAAACGAAGCCAGTGAGAACTCGTGAAATTTGAAGTCCTTGAACAGAAGGCATTTGAAGAAAGCGCTTCGCGCTGTTAGGACTTGGGGGCTGATGGCAGCTAGGATCTTAAAAAAAGTGAAGGAGAATATTTTTTTAAAAGTTAATAAAAAATCAGGAAAATTTAGAGAAAACAAAAAATTTCGAATCAGGAAGAACTTGTTTTGTTTTTTGGTTTTGTTAACTTTTTCCCACACTTCTGATTATCTCCAGTTTTTTAAATTTTTCCTTAATTATCAGTTTTTTGTTCCTTTAATTTTGTTTGATTTTTACGTCATTTTACTTTTTTTTAATTTATTTCTTGTACAAACGAAATTTTAACTTAACTTGTTAACTTTTTCCCAAATTCTTGATTTTCTCCAGTTTTTTTAATTTTTTAAAATAACTCATAATTTTTTCCTTAATTTATCAGTTACTTGTTCCTTTGATTTTGTTTGATTTTTACGTCATTTTACTTTTTCTTATTTCTTTCTTGTACAAATGAAACTTAAAACTTATTCCTTTATTTTTTTACGTCAATTTTCTTAACTTAACTTGTTAACTTTTTTCCAAACTTTGGATTTTTTCCAGTTTTTTTAATTTTTTCCTTAATTTATCAGTTTCTTGTTCCTTTAATTTTGTTTGATTTTTACGTCATTTTACTTTTCTATTTCTTTTTTGTACAAGCGAAACTTAACTTTAACTTAACTTGTTAACTTTTTCCCAAACTTTGGATTTTTTCCAGTTTTTTTAATTTTTTTCTTAATTTATCAGTTTCTTGTTCCTTCAATTTTGTTTGATTTTTACGTCATTCGAATTTTTTTTATTTCTTTTTTGTACAAACGAAACTTAACTTTAACTTAACTTCCTTTATTTTTTTACGTCAATTTTCTTAACTTAATTTGTTAACTTTTTCCCAAACTTTGGATTTTTTCCAGTTTTTTTAATTTTTTCCTTAATTTATCAGTTTTGTTTACGTCATTTTACTTTTTTTTAATTTCTTTCTTGTACATACGAAACCAGTGTGCTTCTCACCGTAGAGGACTTGTGGAATTTGAAGTCCTTGAAGGGCAAACTAATTGAAGTTGAAGGCATTTGAAGAAAGTGCCGTTAGGGCCGTTTACCATGGCAGCTAGGATCTATAAAAGAAATTAAGGAAAATACTTAAAAAAAATATATTTTTTAAAATGGTAAAAATTTAAAGAAAACAAACAGTTTCGTTCCAGGAAAATTTTGTTTTTATTACTTCTATCTTTCTGGTTTTGTTAATTTTTCCCAAAATTCTGATTTTCTAAAGATTCTTTCAATTTTCTCAGTTTTTTATTCCCTTAATTTTGTTTAATTTACGTAAATTTTTATATTTTTAATTTTTAAGATTTCTCGTTGAGTTGGGTTCGGTTAGGTTTGTTTCAGTTAGGTTGACCTTGAATATTAAATTTTTGAAGTTTTCTATTCTTTCACTACTTTTTCAGTTTTCATGGATTGGGTTGGATTCGGTTAAGTTTGTTTCAGTTGGGTTGACCTTGAATATTAAAAAAAATATATAATTTTCAACACTTTTCAGCAACCTTCGTGAATTTTATGTTTTCATTTTTTCTAATTTTTGCAATTTTTAAAATTCTTTTTGGAGTTTTCTATTTTTGCACTAATTTTTTCAGTTTTTATTCCTGTAATTTTGTTTGATTTTTTACGTCATTTTTATTTTTCTTTTAATTTTTTCTTTTCTTTTTAAGTTTTCTATTTTTTCACTAATTTTTCAGTTTTTACGGATTGGGTGGGGTTCGGTTATCTTTGTTTCAGTTGGATTGACCTTGAATATTAAAAAAGAAATTATAATTTTCAACACTTTTCAGCAACCTTCGTGAATTTTATGTTTTAATTTTTTCTAATTTTTACAATTTCTAAAATTCTTTTTGCACTTTTCTATTTCTTCACTAATTTTTCAGCTTTTTATATTTTTATTTTTCTTTTAATTTTTCCCTAATTTTTAAGATTTCTCGTCTAGTTTCTCGTCGGGTTCGCTTAGGTTTGCTTTAGTTGGGTTGGATTGACCTCGAATAAAAAATATATATATTTATTATTTTCAATATATATTGGTTTCCGTTTCTTCCAATTTTTACAATTTTTAATTCTTTTTTGAGTTTTTTCTATATTCTTCCTAATTTATCAGCTTCTTGTTCCTTTATTTTCTTACGTCAATTTTCTTTTAATTTCTTTCCTAATTTTGAAGGTTTTTCGTTGGGATGGATTCGCCTAGGGCTGTTTCAGTTGGGTTGGATTGACCTTGAACATTTTCTTTTTCAAAAAAATATATTTTATTATTTTCTCAATACGTTTCAGCATTCTTCGTGAATTTTATGTTTTGGTTCTATCCATTTTCATTGCTGTTTTAATTGAATTGCAATTAGAATAAAATAACTTACATAATTTTTTAGTTAGTAAAATATCCAAAAAAATTCATATTATTTATCAAAGAACGAAATGATTTTATTTTTATTTTAGGTAACCGAGATTTAGAAAATTATTACAAATAGCTATTTATTATACAAGTGTCTTATTTGCTATTAAAGCAACAACACCTGTTTATTATGAAGTCATAATAATGCCGATTTTGAATAACAGTTTAATTACGAGTTCATAATCCCACTAGTGTTTTATAGTCCTCATAATATATTCAATATCGGCATTATTATGATTTCGTAATAAGCAAGTGTTAGATAAATATTATTACCCTTGGATTCTGTTATTCTGAATTACGACTAAAATCAAATTTTATACAAAATTAAGATTATCTGATCCAAAATTCATATCTAGAATTAATAGCGTCTTTTTAATATGAAATAATTCTAAAAATAATCTGGCACGGTAACCTGGAACGATTTGTTTTTTTTTTCTAAAATGTTTTGTTAGTAAAATCTAATACATGATCTTTTTCTTTAAAATGTTGTACTAAAGCATTAGAATTTTTTCGTTTTTTTTTAATAATTCTACAATCAGATTTATGTTGTGATAGTCAGTCAGACATTAAGTACAAGGAATACAATGAACAATACCACATTGAGAAGAAAGCGGAATTTAACCTTTAGTTTTACTAAAAACACTATTAATCTTATTAACAGGTCTAGGCGCATTTTAGGCGGAATATTTCGTTAAATATACGATGAACTATTAATATGCTGGAGCGATCATAAAAAGGAAAAAGTTCTAATCTTTAACGCGCCTGTCCTGTAAAAACAAGTCGAATCCCGAGAAGTCTATGCGGCACGCAATAACCGCTACAGTTCTGGTCGACCGGATATAAAAACTTGTTTACATAATCGATACATTCCGAAATGAGCTCGCATTCTTTTTGCAGTGACGGCGCTGTAATTGATATGAATTAAATGTATTGTACCAGTCTTTTTAAAAGTTACATTAAAGAATTATAGTGTTTTCATAATTATTAATTTGAAAGAAACTATAAAGGCGCAATTATGTTACACACGTAATTTACATCAAACGGTTACTTCTGATGCAATGAGCGTGAGGGTGAGGGTGCCTCGGGCGTAAAAACCGTTCAGCGGCGACGTTGAAATCTACGCCGCTGTTTTGTTTATCTTCATACTGGTTTTTACCAGATATCCTAGGAATATCCGACCGTTATTTATTAATAACTATAACAATTGTTAAGAGTTTTTTTTTCTTTACTTAAATTACAAAATTTGTTTAATTTTGTTAGACCAATCTTCATTAACACTATCCACGATTAAATTAGTAGCGATATTAGTAAATAAACAGCACCTAAAGAAATGAGGGCGAAATCTTCAGGTAATTGAAAGTTTTGAAGTTATTATTTCGCAAAAACAAAAGTTTTTTTTTACATTATAATCACTTTTGATTGTTATAAGCTTAAGTTAGTATACAGGGTGTCCCACTTAAGGCGGATTGTTTCATACCTCTCTAGTTATTAATTTTACGAAAAAATGTTTCAAATGAAAGTTTTACAGGATCATGTGGAGCATATTTTAAAATTAGTTTGACGTGTACAGAGTGTTCCGTTTAGATTGGGCGTTAGGTCACTTCGTTATTTTAATTGGAACACCTTATATATTTTTACATTTTCGGATTCTGAATTAAATTTTAATGTGACCTAGTGTACCATACATACGGTCCAATTCAGCGTTTCCCAAACTGTGGGGCGCGCCCTCCTGGGAGGGGGGCATAAGTCTTCAAACGGGGGCGCAGTAGAATAAATATTAAAAAATATAGCGCAAATTGCAACTAATTTATCATCTTATTTTTTTTTAGAAGAAATTGCTTATACATGGTGACTACGCGAGAATTCACACCCCCCCTTTAACTTCTTTATTTTTGATTTTAGAAAGAAGTCTTTTTCATAAAACTTATACAGAATGATTCAAAGTTTTTGCTGATGTTTACAGAGAAACAAATGCATAACATCGCATAACTGAGATATAAGCTGAAATTTTAAATTTTTTAAACGGAACACTTGGCATTTTTATACTTATTCAAAATCTGAAATAGTAGTCGCTTCTCTTTTTCTTATTTTTTAAAACTTTTCTCAATTAAAACCTAACATTTTGTCTAAGAGACGATGATTCACATTTTATACCGCGGGTTTCTAACAGGCTCTGTATCGACCGCTTGGAGGTCGATGAAAGACTTGAAAGCGGTCGATGAACCTTTATTAGGGGTTCGCTAAGACTCTTTCAGGGGGTCGGGGTCGTTTAGTCTTCTCTATTGAAGGTCTTGCTGAATAGTTTATAAAAAAAGTAAAAAAAATACGTATAATATTAAATGAATTTGAATTAGCTCGAATAAAAGAGATTATCAAAATCAAAACACTCCTAAAATACGAACAAAAACGAATAAATAATAACCGTCAAACAAGTCAGGACGAAAATAAAAAAACTGTGTGAAGCTCATTAACTCAAATCGACTATCATCTGAATCAAAAATTTAATTCAATTTAATAATTGAAAAATAAAATAAATTTGCCAAAAATGGCGATCAATTGGCGGAATTAAAATGTGAAATAAAATAATCTTAAATCGTGTAAAAAGAGACACAGAAGACGTTCAATTGATAACTAAAACAATCAAAAGTCATGTCAAATAAAATCAAACCGAAGAGAAAACAAAAAGCAAGATGATTAGTTGTTGATTTAAAAGTAAGAAACAAAACGAATGAAATCGATTAAAAAAAAAAAAAACAAAGGTCAGTCAGTTGACTGTGTTAAAAGCTAAATAAAATAGAGTCAAACGAGGATTGTATAAAAATAAAAGCCGATGATGAAGTTAGTATCAAATTTAAAATTATGTAAAACTAGCAATAAGTCAAATTGATTTAAAAATTGACAAATTTTGTCACCATCCAAAGAATAATCTAAAAATTTTAACAAAATAGGGCGATCAGTGAATAATTTAAAAACAAAACAAAGTAAAATCGAATAAAAGAGAAAATAAAATGGCGATCAATCGACGGGATTAAAGTACAAAATAAATTCACAGTCAATTAACGAAAACTAAAACAAATCAGCGAAAAAGTAATGGTAAATGGTCATATTGAAAATTAAATGAAATAAATTCGAATAAGGAATTAAAAAAAGATAATCGTTGATGAGACTGAACGAAAAATTCTACACATAAAATTAACATAAAATCAAATAGACATTGACATTGGCAAATTTTTAATTGAGTTTGATTAAAAGAGAATCAAACTGAAATCGAATCAAGAAAAGAAAAAAGACGATCGTATCATTAAAAATAAAATAAAATAAAGACAAATAGAATAATAAATTGTCACGATTTAACAAAATTTTTATATCTGCATGAAACATTATTAATACATTACAATTGGTGTTTTTTTTTAATATTATTTAAATCTGAATGGGATCGACGGAAATTTTTATTTTCTTGTAAGGGGTGAGTGGTTTAAAAAAATAAAGGTTGGAAACCCCTGCTTTATACGCACGTGTCAGAACTTATACTACTTAATACGAATATCTCGAAAACTTTTCGTTTTATTTAAAAATTATTTAGAGGGATTGTTATCGGAATTTAATTTGGGATCCAAATGTTTACAGATATACCGGGTGTTCCATTTCAGAAAACAAAATGTCAGTTTATATCTCGGTTATTCCATGTGCATTTGTTATTCGATAAATATCAGTAAAAAAAAACTTTTAATCAGCCTGTATAAGTTTTGTATCAAAAGTTTCTTTCTGATAAGAAAAGTTGTAGGGGTTGGGAATTCTCGCGCAGTCAGCCTGCACATACAGTTGCAAATGATAAATTGTCACAGCGACGACAAAAATTGAATACTCGCGACTGTACGTATACGGTGAGTTTCTTTTTTTTACTTTGAACATGCAATGTAAATATTCCCATGTTCAGGTTTCGAAAAAGAACGTCTATGAAAGCATTTGATAATAGTTTAGCATCAGTGGTCAAGTTCGAGATTCGACGGGAAAGGGGGGCGTGACTCATAACACAGCTTGATTCGAAGTCTAACTCGAACTTTGTCATTTTTGACTTATCAAGTTTTGCGTAGGTGTTGTTCTTCAATTGCCATTTGTTATAAATTTTCGCACAATATAAGGTCAAACCTGTGGCCACCTGACGGCGTGCTTTAAACAATAATCTCGATTCTTACACAAACAGTTTAAAACAGATATAAAACAGCAAAAGACACTCCATTCCAATCCAAGTTAGGCGACCATACTTACACTTTTGAAATGCAGTCCGTCTAAGTAAAACCAATGGAAAAATTGGTCTAGTTTTTTAAATTGTTGAATCTTTCTCAGGCAAGAGGATTTATGTTAAGCGAAAACCTTTGACCTTCAAGATGTCGTCGTTCTTTCAAGTTCTGATGTAATTGACCAAGGGCCAAAAAATTTGTTTTTTTTAAGAGCGTTTCTCGACTCGCTCTCGCCGCATTAAAACAGAAAAAAAATGAGACGGCGACGGTCAACTCGCAATGAAAAGTGATACAAATAAATGGGCACTCTATTTAAACAACAAACACGCCACCTATTTTTACGTTGCGCGTCTTATTTTGGCTTTGAGTCACTCGTGAATTTTTTCGTTCGCCTGCCTGACCAGACGTTACCCGAAAAATATTAGATGGCAAGAGCAACGCCACCGTCCTCTCTCCCCCTCCCGCCCCACCCTCCCATCGGCCGAAGCACGTAAAACAAAAAAAAATGTTTTTCACGTTCCAACTGGGCCAAGTTGAATTTTTAATGCCGAACGCTTACGTAAGGACGTGATCGTTGCCGAGGCATAAAACGCGAGGAGATAACTCGATGACGAGCGTTTTATTTTCACTTTCATTCATATGGCTTGCGTCCATGTTTATTTTCGGAATGTCGTCGTTGTTGCTGTTGTTTTTGATACATGCGCTCCATTACGCCGCCCATTTGTTAGCGCCCCCGCCGGAGCGTCGCGCGTCCTTCCGACGCACGCTAGAGTGCAAGGGGACGCTTCCACTGATTGTCAGCCATCCGTCAATTGAAAAAAAAAAAAGATTAAAAAACAAAAACAAAAATGGACAATGTCTATTGTAATATCTCGTCTCTAATACAAACAGATCGCCGCGTCGGCCGTGCCAGAAATAAATTTTATTACGACCGTTTAAATTTAGATTTCATGAATTTTTCGACTTTTAATGGTTTTTGGCATGCGTCGAGACTGCATACCTTCTTCTGCTTGGCTTATTCCATGGAACGATTTCCAGATTCAACTCTGAAACCATCGCCACGAAAGACCATTAAGATATGGTAAAGCAAGCAAATTACGATAAAGATCGTAGGACAACGCCCCTCGCGATTGCACCACCAATCAGTTGAATTCGTGACATAAACGCTATCCAATAGCGGAACAGGTCAGGAGTCATGAGAAACAGCACCGAACTGCGATCGAATTTTATAAAAAGACGTAAAGAGATGGTACAAAATATGAATGCAGACCGAACGGCGTTAACCGGAGTAAAATTAGACGACGCATTTCAACTAGTTTTGACTCGATGAAAACAAAGCGAGCATATTTCTCTATCAAAAATACGGCAGAAAAATATTTAATTGGACGAAAAGCTCGGACACTCGATCCAAAAGAAACAAACAAAAAAAAAACTATCGAGTTCGTCTCCGTTAGGGTTTCTGTCCCGGGAATTTCCGGAAAATTTGCCATCTCTATCATTCCCTATCCCGGGAAATAACAGTCGAGAATTCCCGACTTGGCAGGAATGAAAGTTTGACGTGTAGCTGTTTGGGCTTGGCGTGTTATGAGGAGATGTACATATGTAATATACGAGGAAGTATTCAAAAGAAATAGAATTAATGTTGTAGGGAAGGACGGAATTCTTATGGTTGGATAAAATACTGAGATACTGTAAAGTAAGCACATTACGATAAAGATTGCAGGACAACGCCCTTCGTGATTGCACCACCAATCAGTTGAATTCGTGACATAAACGCTATTCGATAGCGGAGCAGGTCAGGAGTCAAGAGAAACACCACCGAACTGCGATCGAATTTTATAAAAAACGTAAAGAGATGGTACAAAATATGAAGGCAGACCGAACGGCGTTAACCGGAGTAAAATTAGGCGACGCATTTTAACTAGTTTTGACTCGACGAAAACAAAGCGAGCATATTTCTCTATCAAAAATAAGGCAGAAAAATATTTAATTGGACGAAAAGCTCCGGCACTCGATCCAAATGAAACAAAAAAAAGGTATCGAGTTCGTCTCTGTTAGGGTTTCTGTCCCGGGAATTTCCGGAAAATTTGCCATTTCTATCATTCCCTATCCCGGGAAATAACAGTCGAGAATTCCCGACTTGGCAGGAATGAAAGTTTGACGTGCAGCTGTTTGGGCTTGGCGTGTTATGAGGAGATGTACATATGTAATATACGAGGAAGTATCCGAAAGAAATAGAATTAATGTTGTAGGGAAGGACGGAATTCTTATGGTTGGATAAAATACTGAGATACTGTAAAGTAAGCACATTACGATAAAGATTGCAGGACAACGCCCTTCGTGATTGCACCACCAATCAGTTGAATTCGTGACATAAACGCCATCCAATAGCGGAACAGGTCAGGAGTCTTGAGAAAGAGCACCGAACTGCGTTCGAACTTGATAAAAAAACATAAAGAGATAGTACAAAATATGAATGCAGACAGAACGGCGTTAACCGGAGTAAAATTAGACGACGCATTTCAACTAGTTTTGACTCGACGAAAACAAAGCGAGCATATTTCTCTATCAAAAATAAGGCAGAAAAATATTTAATTGGACGAAAAGCTCCGGCACTCGATCCAAATGAAACAAAAAAAAGCTATCGAGTTCGCCTCTGTTAGGGTTTCTGTCCCGGGAATTTTCGGAAAATGTTTCCATTTCTATCATTCCTTATCCCGGGAAATAACAGTCGAGAATTCCCGACTTGGCGGGAACGAAAGTTTGACGTGCAGCTGTTTGGGCTTGGCGTGTTATGAGGAGATGTATGTAATATACGAGGAGGTATTCAAAAAGAAACAGAATTAATGTTCTAGGGAAGGACGGAATTCTTATGGTTGGATAAAATACTGAGATACTGTAAAGTAAGCAAATTACGATAAAGATCGCAGGATAACGCCCCTCGTGATTGCACCACCAATCAGTTGAATTCGTGACATAAACGCTATCCGATAGCGGAGCAGGTCAGGAGTCAAGAGAAATAGCACCGAACTGCGATCGAACTTGATAAAAAAAAACATAAAGAGATGGTACAAAATATGAATGCAGACAGAACGGCGTTAACCGGAGTAAAATTAGACGACGCATTTCAACTAGTTTTAACTCGACGAAAACAAAACGAGCCTATATCTCCATCAAAAATAAGGCAGAACAATATTTAATTGGACGAAAAGTTCGGGCACTCGATCCAAAAGAAACAAATAACAACCATCAAGTTCGTCTCCGTTAGGGTTTCTGTCCCGGGAATTCCCGGGAAATTTTCCGTTTCTATCATTCCCTATCTCGGGAAATAACACTCGTGACTAAGATACGGTAAAGTAAGCAAGTTATGATAAAGATAGCGGGACACCGCCCCTCGTGACATCCCCCTCCCCAAAAAAAAAAAATTTAATTGTATTTTTGGTAGCACGGAATGTTTTAATTATGAAAGCAGTCGCGCGCGGCCGGACGGGTTACAAATAAATTTGAAATTTGTCCAGGGGCGGCTCGCGCGGGCGCTTTTATTACGCCGACATAATTACTATTTATTTATTTACGGCGGCGGTCTCTTTTTTTCCTGCGCGTCCGCGTTCGTAATGACGCGCACCGCCCGCAAAAACAGATGCTAACCAAATTAAAATGGAAATGCGGCGTCGGTTTTTATTATTTAGCGGCCGATTTTATTTGCTGCAGCGTATACAGGTGCATATTACATGTACAATGTCGGCGGTTTAATAGAAAAAACGTTTTTTTTATTTTTCTTTTTATTTCCTTTTTTAATTCTTTTTGTAATCTACTGCGGTTGCAAACAGGATGATGATCTTCCTCAAACACGCCTATTTTTTTTTGTGGAACTTCAATCACGTTCGGCTATACACAGAGTGACCCTCAAGTAGGGGTAGGTGTTCAAACTATGGGGGCAAATCCTTGGGGGGTTAGAGTACCTTTCCGGGGTTATACGTGTAACTTAATCGCTGGTTGTCACCCATAAATTTATCACCTATCTATGCAAGGCACTACTTTTCCCACACCGTCTCCACTGAGTGGGCATATGTTATGAATCGTTCCACATCAAATCAAAGACCTACGAAATCCGATATCTTTGTTCTGCTCCAATTTTTTCCCCACGTTGAGGGACATACACACGGTCAGTGTGCGAATGTGTGTATGCAAAATAAACGCAAATAAATCTATCGTACTTGCTCGCAAATCGAACACCTGCAGAACATGACATCTTTGTTGGCGCGAGGGCCTACCTGATCGTGTGTGTGCCCGTTTAAACTTTTTCTTTATCGTAACATACGCACAAAATACCATACAAACCAAAGGAGGAAGGAAGTATGAAGCAAGTAGACAGAGAAAAGATTGAAATGCACCAATCAGTTGAATTCGTGACATAAAGGCTATCCAATAGCGGAACAGGTGAGAGGTCATGAGAAAAAGGACCGAGCCCCGATCGCACTTAATAAAAAACGTAAAGAAATGGTACAAATAATTGAAATTAATCTCCGCCCACAATAATTTTATATCCGTAGATACTAGATAAACTTTTTTCGAGTCTTTGGACATTTTTTTCGTATTTCCATGTTGTTTGGTTAGCTCTTATTTGTAAGGTTTTTCTGACGGTTAATTTTAGATATATACATATTAACTTATATTTACTTACATTTAGACGTACATATACATATGTATATTTTAGAATGATTAGATTGTTGTTAGTGATTACATTTTTATGATTTTATTATGATGATCAGGTTGTTTTTAGATCTTTTTAAATGCTTTTAAGTTGGTAGCGTACTGAAAATGGCAGCTTAGCTGCCGAAATACGTATCTACGAATATAAAACTATTGTTTCAATTATTTCTTAAATCACAGTATCCTTTACTATTTTAGATGGTACAAAGAATGAATGTAGACCGAACGGTGTTAACCGGAGTAAAATTAGACGCATTTCAACTCGTTTTAACTCAACGAAAACAAAGCGAGCTTATTTCTCTATCAAAAATAAGGCAGAAAAAAACGAACAGTTCGTGCACTCAATCCAAAAGAAAGCAGCTGATCGGGCTTGGCGTGTAATGATATAATATACGAGGGGGTATTCAGAAGAAACGGAACTGATGTGAAGAAGGGCGGAATTTTTATAGTTGGATAAAATTCCCTACCGTATTACGCCTACAATAAATGATGAACGATGAATGATATACGATGAACATTAAGTAAGTAAACCAAGAGTATAGTTTGATGTAATTCAACCAGTCGCAGTTTCACAAAGGAAAGCGACAGCTGATGGAAAAGTTTGCGACCGCGCCGCGGATGCACTCGTTTCAATTAATCTCAGTTTTTAACCGCAAATAACGTATTGTTTTCCTTAAAAGTATTCCGTAAATTTCTAGCGCAGTGGCGTAGCTAGAAGTCAAGCTGCTGTGTTGCAAAATTTCTGTTGATGCCTTAAAATTATTTATTATTAACAAAGTAAATCTGAAAAAAATTATTTAACTATTTCATTACCACTTTCAAAAACAAATCTGCTTTATTGCTTCTGTATTATACTGTTTTTAAAAAGTGTCAAGAGTTGTCAAAATTTTAGGATAGAAAAGTTCCTTAAAACTAACCCGAAGCCTTCAATAGTTTCTCTAACGCTTTCTTGAAGAAATTTGTTTTTAGGTGTCATTTCTTGTGTTTTAATATTTCTGTTCAACTTTATTCGAATTTCTTTTTCGTAACGTTATATTTCTTGAATATTGTGAGTTACGATTCGTGATAACAGATGGCGCTACAAATGCTAATAAATTCTTTCGCTTTGCGTTTAAATCTTATTTATTAAAAGTGTTTAGTTACTTTGAAATTTTTTCCGCACAAATGAAGTGCATAAGGTTACGGCTCATGATCACAGATGGCGCCATAAATGTTTTTTTTTTGTAGAAAAGCTCCCAACAACTAGCGCTAAGAGGAAGTACCTTTCAACTGCTTCCCAAACGCTTCCTTGAAGAAGAAATTTGTGTTCAACTGTTTTGAAACTGTTTCCCAAAAATTAAAGGGAACAAAATTAATTGCGACTACAGATTAACAGATGGCGGTACTTTTATTTGAAATTTCCCCTGTTGTTATACCCATTTCTATTCAAATTGAATCTTTTGTTTCGTAATGTTGTTGTTTGAATTTTTCGTAGCGTTTCTCAATTGCTTCTCCGCAAATAAATAGAACGAAGTTGCGATACAGGGTAACAGATGGCGCCACAAATGGTAATACTCTTTCGCTTTGCGTTTAAGTTATAGTTTTTCGAAGTTGTTTTTTTGAAACGTTTTGAACGTTCGTAACGCTAATGATCTTCAGTTTTTGGTAGTCTCTTCTTCCCAACAAATTACAAACATAAGGCGCTGGTTGCCAGATGGCGCCACAAATGTCATTCGTTCGAAATTAGCGCTTGAAACGTATTCCTTGAGTTCTTTTTCAGTGGCTTTGAATTTGAATATTAATCCTCCCAGTTTTAATTTAAAGGCGATTTAGAAATATTTTTCATTTCCTTTTTTCTTTCTTACTCATTCTACGATTCCCGGGATTGAAAACAAAACCCGAGAAATCAGAAACCCTAGTCTCCGTGCATTAAACACATCTTAGCGCAACGACGTGTGAAAGGAAACGCGCAGTTCGTCCGCTCGAGAATTCGAGTTGATGGTTCTAAAAATTGAAATAATTCCGGAATACCTATTATACAGGCTTGCCCCAAAACAACAAGGGAAAAATAAACTGTAACCATTTTTCTTTCGGAAATTTTAATCATTTCATTTATACGTTTTAGTGCCTTTTAAAAATCATAAGCATTTAACAAGTTATTATTTTATTTCAGGCGCAATTAAAGTACATTTCATAACCTTCAAAATGAGCAAGACATCGTTTCTCTCTTATGTCTAATACCAGGAATATTAAAGATCGTTTCTCTCTGATGTCTAATACGCGAAATATTCTGGCTTAATTACAACGATGCATGCAATTGTTCACAAATTTAATTGCTCCACATGTAAATAAAGACGAACAAAAAATGCGGATTTAATGTTCTCGTCTTAACGGACACATGAAGGTCGGATTTTGTTAAAACTTGTACGATTTCACGTGGAATCACTCATTTACGTAACACACATTTTTTTATCCAAAAATTCCACGCCTCCCTGTGCAAAGCACTGATTTCCCATGCCGCCTCCACTGAGCGGAAATAATTACGTAACGTGAATATTTCTTTTTCCCTCGATCGCGATCGTTGGAGCTCAGAGGTGACAACCGAGTTCACTTCGAGGCGATCCATTGATCAGTTTTGCACGACGCGACGCGAGGGGTAAAGTGGCAAACTCTTTTTTTAAATTTACATTTGCGTCCGGTGGTGAAGCCCTGCCAGCGGTTGCGTCTTGGCCGGAAAACAAAGGCGTAAGTCACGCGCACGTCACCAACTCAATCATTGTGTTTATTTCAATTCTCGTCTTGAGGAGTCGTTTGGCTTTTGTCCATGACGGAGTAAACAAAACGTCGCGACGCTAAAGCTATTACATCGGCACTTTCCCCCCAGCCCCACCGTATAGTATACAGGGACGAACATATTTGAACGTCGTTTGTGACTTGAGGTAACCGACGAAAAAAAAAAATGGCGCAGCTCGTCTCGACCAAATTAGTTTACACGACCCGCCCGCGCCGAATACTTCAAAAGCTAAAAAAAATCGTAAAATGTTTGCTTTCACGTTTATGATCTTTCTAATGGCGTTTGACTTTCGTCTAGCAACCTCGAAGTGACGTCAGACGTACGATGTAATTCAATTTGTTCTTGGAATTAGTCACGTTTTGTTTATTCCGGATTTTAAAGCTGCGGCAGCGCGCAAATCACACACACGATCCCACCGCTGCTGCCACCAGGCCAAATCAGTTGAGGAAGAATTCAGGTGATGAATGAATTCAGCTGTGAAGGCATTTGGCTCTTGTGTTGTTGTAACATATTATTAGATACATATAATATCCATAAATGAAGATTAAAAAATTTTTTACTTATTGTTAATATCGTCTTGTAAAAGCAGTGTCAGCGATAGATGTTACACATTTATAAATTTTACAATCATCGGGGAAAAGTAAATATGTGGAATCTGTTACACACGTAACAATATTGTTAATGAATAATAGGAATAAAAGAGGTCCTAAATTACTTCCTTGGGGTCGCCCAATTGACCTACAAACAGACTGCTGGAATAAGCTCCCCTGTAAAAGATGTGTTAACGCCTACTGTTTAAGTAAGAACTAAAAAACAGCAGTAATTTATATGTAAATCCTAAAGTACTTAGATTTGCCAAAAGAATATCCTGGTGGACTTTATCGAAGATTGCAGAAAAGTCCGTGTGGACAGTTGACTAATTGGCGGCCCGCTTCTACAGCCTCCAAAAGATTATCAGTAAATAATAAACGATTAAAGCGCAACCCGAACAATTTCAAGGTTAAGTAACAACTGAAAAAAAAATTAAAACAAATGTAATGTCCACCCAATCTAATTGAACCTGGCCTAACTCCATTTAACCAAGTAAAAACTTAAGAAAAACAAATATTAAGGAAATTAATAAAAAATAATAAAAAATAAGTAAAAAAAAATGTGGAAGTGAAGCTCAACAAATCCCAAATTAACTCAAGTTAACTATATTCAACTGAGGCAAGAAAATTAAATCCAAAAATTAAAAGTAAAAAATTTAAAAAAACGATTAAAGCGAGGTTCAACAAGGTCAAGGCAAGGTCAATCAATCTCCATCCAAGATTAACTCAACTTAACTGTATTCAACTGAAGAAAAAAATTTAAATGCAAAAAAATGAAAGTAAAAAAATTAAAAAGGAAAAAAAACGATTAAAGCAAGGTTCGACAAGGTCAATCAATCTCTACCCAACAACTGAACTCCGTTCTACTCAACCTAAGCAAAAAATAAATAGTGAGAAAACCCCTCGACCACATTAATTCACTGAAAGCGAATACGTATTTCGGTAACGAAGTTACCATCTTCAGCGCTAAACTGATATTCATATCAGTTTAGCGCTGAAGATGGTAACTTCGTTACCGAAATACGTATTCGCTTTCAGTGAATTAATGTGGTCGAGGGGTTTTCTCACTATTTATTTGGATTACAGCCACAGGTTTTGTGTTGCTTTGTGATTATTTAAGCAAAAAATAAAAATAAAATCAAGAAACAATAAAAAAATTGAAGTTAACAAATAAATAAAAAGAAAAAGAATTTCGACGTCAACCTAACCTAACTCCATTCAATCCAAGTAAAAAATTTAAAACAACTTTAAACGAACCTCAGTAAATCTCAAGATCAATTTAACTCTTATTATATCATATTACATTCCGTTCTACACAGGTAATTTGTTTTATAAATATTTAAAAAATTAAAAAAAAATATACATGGATTAAAGTTAAGTTAAACAAATCTCAAGGTCAATCCATTTCAACTTACATCAATATAACTTCATTTATCCGAGTTAAAAAGATTGAAAATTACTAGAGAAACTAAAAGTAAAGATTAAAAACAATTAAAAATCAATTAAAATGTTTATTTATAATGGCATATCTTCTTCTTATTAATTTATTTTTTGTTACGAAAATTGAATTTCTGTTACATTTTCGCGTCTCTCTTTGCACCTGCCCGCGCTTCTCGGATTGGAAATCGCTGCATTACAGAGTAATAAACAAAAAATAAGAACAATTTAAGTTACAAATAAGTAAAAGTAAAAAATAAATAAATAAATAAAATTCTGAATGTAATTTAGTTGAGAATAGATCTTAGGGCCTATTTCATAATAGGACTTTAAATTTAAAGTTACTTCAACCTAAAAAAGTATACATATTTGTTTCCGTACTTCCTTAAAGTCTGATTATGAAAACGGCCATTAGAACAAAAAAAAATCTACTTATTACATTAGAAATGACTATAATGATTCTTTTTAAACCGTAACAACATTTTCTTTTATTATTTTGTTCCTCGTCCCCTATTTCTTCTTCTTCTTGTTTTGCATCAATGCTTAAAAAACTTAATCATTCTCTCCGTATACAAGTAGTTTGTTTTTATTTAATTTAATTTTTTTTTTGAAGTTTTCAAACTTCGACCGCGCAGATTAATAAATGGCGTTCATCAATTTGTCTTTTATACCGAATTAACGTCGCGAGTTATATGAGAACTCGGACGGTGAGAGGGGCGAGGGGGAGTGCGCCGAGTTCGTCGTCCCATTCACCGAAATTTCCTCCGTCGTTATCAGGTGCTTAGTATTCACCCTTCCCGTCCGAATTTTGAATACTTTCTGCAACTTTCATCGGGTTGAAGCGGGAATAATTTGAGGGGGAGCCGTAAAAATTTACATTCGGCGAATAAGTAATAATCCGGGCGCGTTCGAGTCCGCGTTCCGCATTTTAATTCGCTCCAATTCAATTTGACACTCCGAAGCCTCCACACACGAGTTCCTCCCCCACTCCGAACTTACGAATTTGTTAACATTTCTTCATTGCACTTTGAAATCTTCCGTCACTTTTTATTACTATTAAAAAGAAGTCGTCTTAGCCTCGATTATCATGGTTAATCGGGGTTCTTAAACCGGATCATTCCCGGTCCAAAGACAACTTCTTCCTTTTTGTTGCTCACATTTGGTTTCGAAATCTTCGTTTCTGTTACTTTTTATTACCATTAAAAAGAAGTCGTCTTAGCCTCGATCATCATGCCTAATCGGGGTTCTTAAACCGCATCATTTCCGGTCCTAAGACGACATCTTCCTTTCTGTTACTCACAATTAGTTAATAATTTATTTTAATAATGAGTTATTAATTTTTTATTCAAAACAGATACAAGAACAAAGAAGCTGTCTTAGGGCCAAGATAGATCGGGTTTAAGAACTCCGAATATGCATGATAATCGAGGCTAAGACGATTTTATAATAAGGTACTATTGGCTAGCTGCACCAAACACTTAAGGCGAGCTTAAATTTAAGTGTTGTTTATATTGTGACATCTTAGCTTCTCATTTTTTTCTAAACATCATAAAAATGACGTCAAAACCTTACACCCCACATATCGAAAAAAAATTGACAGTCAACAATATACAGGCTGTTACATTGAAGATAGCATACATTTGGTTAGCAACTCAAAAACGCGATTATCAGTTGTTTTCTTGTAAACAGAAATCGACAGAGCATAAAAATATCTGCGACTTTAGTCTGAAAACTTTTTCTGTAGCTTTAAAAATGAGGGAGATACAAAAGAGAGAAGTTTTCGATGACGCCCTCTAGTAACTCATAAACCAATTACGCTAGACCTAAGGTGCGACCCATCAACTCGGACTAGAAAACGACGCAGAATTCAAAAACGCAATAATATACAGGGTGTTGCGTCGAAGATCGCATAATTTGGTTAGTAACTTAAAAACGTGGTTCTCAATTGTTTGCTTGTAAACAGTAATCGACAGAACGTAGAAATATCTGTGACTTTTATCTGAAAACTTTTTCTGTAGCTTTAAAAACAATGGAGATACAATACGGAGAAGTTTTCGGTGACGCCCTCTAGTAACTCATAAACCAATCACGCTAGAGCTATGGTGTGACCCATCAACTCTGACTAGAAAGCAGCGCAGAATTCAAAAATGCAATAATACACAGGATGTTTCGTTAAACAATACGGATGAGAGGGTAGCATCTTAAAAGTGCGGCTTTCTTTAATCGGCAATAGAAATGCAACTTTTGCATTCAATTTTTTTTTT
Organism: Prosopocoilus inquinatus; assembly: GCA_036172665.1. NCBI lineage: Eukaryota > Metazoa > Arthropoda > Insecta > Coleoptera > Lucanidae > Prosopocoilus > Prosopocoilus inquinatus. The sequence continues at coordinate 10,762,949 of CM069877.1, forward strand.
AATTCCAAAAGTAAAAAAGGTGTGGACACATGGAGCCTCCTGGTAACGTCATCTAGTAACTTCAAAAGCAAAGATGTTATAAGTCTATCCTAACCGGCAATCGAAAGTTTACACGAATATCTTCAACTTTTGTCCAAGAATTTTTTTTTGTATTTTCATGAACAAGAGACAAGGATGAGGCAGTCTTCGGGTGACGTCTAGTAACTCGAAAATCATTTGCGACTTACAGTGCGTCCCATCAAATCACATTAAAATTAAACATAGAATTCAATTAAGCAATAATATACAGGATGTTCTGTTAAAAAAAAAAAAAACGTAAATTTCGTGCGTATATCAAGAAAGCGACACTCTTAATACTTTTTCTAATGAGTAAGCGAAAGTATATAGAAATATCTTCATCTTTTGTCTAAAGACTGCTTCCCTAACCTCCAAAATAAGAGAGACATGAACGCGAAGTATTCCTCGAGCAATTAGGAAATCGTATTAAAGTTTCATGCATAATTCAGAAATGTAATAGGACACTGAGTGTTTCATTAAAACAACGTAAATTTGATTAGTAACTTGAAAACGCGATGCTGAATTGTTTCGTTGCGAGCGGAAATCGAAAGTGCACGGAAACACAAACAATTTTTATCTGAAAACTTTTTTGCTAACAGTAATAACAAAAGAGATATGGGCAGGACATGTTTCAGGCTTATGTCCTCTAGTAACTCGAAAGCTAATCAAATCACATAGAAATTTCAAGTAGAATTCAAAAATACTAAAATGCAGAGGGCGATGCATTAAAAAATACGCGAATTTTGTTAGTAACTTGAAAACGTGATGCCCAATTGTCTTCCTGTAATCGAGAATCGAAAGAGTACGGAAGTATTTGCAACTCTTATATGAACCCAGTTTTTCTAATTTCAAACGCAAGAGAGGTAGACATGCGTGAGCTGCAGATTAGTGACGTCTAGTAACTCGAAAACGAACAACAATAAACCTACAGTGCGACCCCTCAAATAACATTAAAATTGTACGTACAATTCAAAAATGCAATAATATACAAGGTATTCTGTTAAATAAAACGTACATTTCCTGCGTATTTCGAAAACGTGACGCTCTTAATATTGTTTCTAACGGGTAAACGAAAGTGTGCAGCAATATCTTCAACTTTTGTCTAAAAACTTTTTCTCTAACCACAAAAGCAAGAAAGGCATGGACGCGAATGACTTTCTCTAGTAACACGAAAACCAATTACGATAGACCTACAGTGCGACCCTTCAAATCACATTAAAATTAAACGTAGAATTCAAATGTGCAATAATAAATAGGGGTTCTGTTACACAAAAACCTAAGTTTGCTCTGTACTTCGAAAACGCGATTACCATTTTCCTTTTATATTTTCTTTTTTCTTTTGTTTTTCCAATAGGCAATCGAAAGCAACAACTTTTCAATTCTTAAATCACTGTCAACTAGGAAAAACGATCTTTTTCATTTAGTTTTATTTCCACCAGAGGGTAGAGGGCAGGAGCATACTCGATAGTGACGTAACAAAAGGGTTGACTTACTTGATCGGAAAATCCTACAGATCATTAGGAACTAGGTGCGGTATGTCCGGCATGTCTTCGTTTACTGGGCGTTTATATGATATTAATGTAACTCACATTCTAAGCGGTACTTAAAGTTAATCTCGGCTTAAGTGTTTGGTGCTACTGGGCCTATAATAATTAAATATATTTGTCACTTGAGTCGTCATCGTTTGCATAATTCGTTTTAATTTTAGTGCCATTTGGCTCTTGGTTTTTGGCAGCGACGTTAAAACGTGCGTGAGAACAAAGAGTTGCATGCGCTACACGTCCGATTGTGATCTGAAAAAAAATGAAATGAGTTTGGCATCTTGCCTCCGGTAATGCAAACAACACGCCGCGCCTGAATTCTTCGAACGACGTAATTTCAGGCAATTACTTCATCCAGCTTCAGCGGCGTTCGCACGTGCAGGTGCTATTTGTTTTTCAAACTGAGGGGGGAAGTTTTGAGTGGTGGAGGCGACAGTTTGTTACGGTTTATTCTGTCGCGTCGGTGCGTTCCGGCAACTACGCGTACGCGTTCGGTTTGACTTGTAAACTTGGCAACGTTCCCTAGAAGCGACGTTAACGCGCCGTTTGAAATCAAGGCTTATCATTGGTCTAATGTAAGAGCCATGTTCTTCCGCGTTTTGCTTTTCGATTGGCCAGCCATGTTTTCTACGAAAGTAAATTCCGGCGACCACTTTCGGCACGCTCACTTTGCTTTGCGACATGCATGCACGTATTTAACTAGCGCTACAAGATTTATCTAAGCAGTTTGAGTGGAATGAATTAAGCTCTACGTGTCTTTTGTGGTGTTTGAAAGATTAATTTAATTTGAAGGTATTGTGAGAATCTGCGTAACTTACTGTACTGCAAGATCCATCTAAGCAGTTTGACTGAAATGAATTAAGCTCTACGTGTCTTTTGAGGTGTATTTCAAGCATCGTCTGCCATTGAAAGGTTCATGTAATTTGAAGTTACGTGTCGTATTCTGAAAATCTGCTTAAATTTGTGTGCTGTAAGATTCATCTAAGAAGTTTTGACTGAAATGAATTAAGCTGTACGTGTCTTTTGCGTCTTTTTTTTATAGCATCGTCCGTCAATCGGTTGAAAGGTTCAAGTATATATATAGTATATATATAAATCTGTGCTGCGAGATTCATCTAAGCAGATTAATTGAAATGAGTTAAGCTCTACGTTTCCGGCCGCCATTTTCGGTACGCTCACTTTGCTTTGCGACGCGACAGAGTGTACACATATTTCATTGATTGTGAGAATCTGCCCAAAATTTGTGTGCTATAAGATTCATTTAAGCAGTTTGACTGGAATGAATTAAGCTCTACATGTTTTTTGAGGAATTTTTCAAGCATTGTCTGCAAACGGGTTGGCTTGAAAGATTCTTGTAATCTGAAGGTGCGTGTTGTATTGTGTGAATCTGTGCTGCAAGATTCATCTAAGCATTTTGACTGGAATGAATTGAGCTCCACGTTTCCGGTAGTCATTTTTGGCACGCTCAGTTTGCTTTGCGACGCGACGAAACCTACACGTATTTCCTAGATTGTGAGAATCTGCGTAACTTTGTGTACTGCAAGATTCTTTTAAGCAAATTGAAATGAATTAAGTTCTACGTGTCTTTTGAGGTATTTTTCAAGCATCGTCTGCCAACGGGTTGGCTTGAAAGATTCATGTAATTTGAAGGTACATGTATATTGTGATAATCTGTGTAAAGTTGTACTGCAAGATTCATCTAAGTAATTTATCTGGAATGAATTAAGCTTTACGTGTATTTTCAGGCGTTTTGCAAGCATCGTCTGCCAACAGCTTGAAAGATTCACGTAATCTGAAGGTACGTGTCGTATTGTGAGAATCTACGTAAATTTGTGCAGGAAGATTCATCTAAGCAATTTGACTGGAATGAAGCAAGCTCTATGTTTGCGGCAGCCATGGTCAGCAGGCTCACTTTGCTTTCCGACGCGATAGAGCTTATACGTATTTCGTTGATTGTAAGAATCTGCATAAATTTGTGCACTACAAGATTCATCTAAGCAGTTTGACAGGAATGAATTTAACTCTACCTGTCTTTTGAAGTGCTTTTCAAGCATTGTCTACCAACGGTTTGAAAGATTCACGTAATCTGAAGGCAAGTATCGTATTGTGAGAATCCGTGTAAATTTGTGTTGCAGGATTCATCTAAGCAGTTTGACTGGAATGAATTAAGCTCTACGTGTCTTTTGAGAGGGTTTTCAAGCATCGTCTGTCAAGGTAGATCTTTTGAGGCGTTTTTCTTTCAAGCATCTTCTGTCAACGGGTTGAAAGACTCATCCAATCTGAAGCTGTGTGCGGTCATTAAACGTGAGCAGCACGAGGTTACATTCTTTATTTTTTTGATTGGAATTGATCATTCTTCATTTCGGGTTACATATCCGAAATGTACAGGGTTAGTTTTACAAATGAGAATCCCGCTTTATTATTTTAATTATTAACGAATACAAGAAACTAAAAAATCAATTCTATAACTGGGCTGCAGTCAAAAAAGGTTGATAGTAATACTCTTTTAAAGTTCAACTTGAAAAGAGTATTACTGTCAACCTTTCTTGACTGCAGCCCAGTTATAGAATTGATTCCTTAACTTATCAGTCGTGATCATACTTCGCATTTGTAGAAACTAAAATATAGCCTTACATGTTTTTTTTTATGTAGATTTTATTCATGCTAACAGTTCAGCAGCAGCCTTTTCTATATGCAGGGTGAGCGAAAAAATTACGTATTTGTTCGCGTTAGTGCATTGAAATTGCCGTTCCGTTTCACCTAGCGTCGTTCGTCGAAGATCGCCGCCATTTTACCGAACGAAATCGGACCTGTAGTTCAATCTCTGGCCGAGTATGGCGCTGACGTAGCACTCTGACAACGAGCGGCAGACAGCTGATTGGGTAACGTACCCTGCACGTTAATTTTATTTCGTTTCGATTAAAACGCTGCACTTTTTTGTGCATCATATTAAATTATTTCCACGACGTTCTAATCGAATTTAAATTTGTTAAGTAGTTTTCTGACGGCGAGTCGACTTGTGCGATCAGTACTGATCTTTGATGATCACTTCACGTGCCGTGTTAATTAAATATTGAGTTGAGTTACTAGGTACCTTTATTTATTCATTCGATTTTATCCGCGGGGGCTAACCTGTAAGCATAAGCCTTTTAAGTGTTTGTTAATGTATTTATTTATTTTTGTTTCGCGGTGTGTTGTTTCGTCTCTGGCCCTGCATTGAATGTACGAGTGGCGCTAAAACTCTTGGCAATTTTCATTCAATAGCGCACGCTGTGGGGCCTTGTTGGGAAGCGGTTCCATTGTGCAATCACTAGTTGAGGTTACTCCCTGACGCCCTTAGTTCTAACATCTAACCTAGCTCTTCTCCTTCTGAGTATTGTGAGTATAGTTTTGGGACAGAGCAGACTTGCCATCAGGTATCGTAATTCTACAGGATAGCAAAGCGATAGCAAAATTTGGCTCGGCCCCCCTCCAATCTAAGCTGCATTAACGCCGCCGCGTACGTAGACCGTCGGTGACGTTTAGAGTGCATTTTTGTAACTGTTTGGGCGTTGGTGCGAGTGGAGGGTACGCTTGATCCCAACGCAGGCCCTTTTGTTTCGCTCGTACGTATTGTGTTACATTTACAAGAATATTGAAAGCGATACCTTTCAGGTGCCGCCGCCGCCGGCGCCGCCGCCGCCTATCTCGCGAAGCCAGAGAGAAAAATATCGCTTTATAAATATTCATCGTATGTTGATTGCCGTTAATACAGGCAGCTCCAGTCAGATTGCATTGTTATTCTCGTCCACGTTCCTCGCATTTGAGAAGCGTTTAGGGGCGCCCTGAATATATAAACATCGGCTGATTCTTTTTTAATCTGCGCGCGTTATTGTTTCATTCCGCGCCCCACGGGGGCGGAGGTGGGATTCATTTAAACGTGCACGTACGGGAGTGTACGGGCAATCGCAATCGACAAATTCAAATTCTGTTTTATCGACCGACTTTTCATAGCGCAATAGAACCGAGAATTATTTTATGCGCTGACATTTGTGAAAAGCATTGTGGTTATATTTTGTATTCGCTCTTTTATTTTGTTTTTCATTTGACGATGTTCGGCCCCCCCTCCCCACCCCACAACCCCCCATACGTTACGTGTTACATTCTATTCGCCCTATCAGCGGAACATACTGCGGTGATTGTGAGAATCTGCGCAAATTTGTGTACTGCAAGATTCATCTAAGCAGTTTGACTGGAATGAATTAGGTTCTACGTGTTTCTTGAGGTGCATTTCAAGCATCGTCTGCCAACGGCTTGAAAGGTTCATGTAATTTGAAGTTACGCGTCATATTGTGAGAATCTGTGTAAATTTGTGCTGTGGGATCAATTAAGCTCTTCGTTTCCGGCCGCCATTTTCGGTACGCTCACCTTGCTTTGCGACGCGACGGAGTGTACACATATTTCATTGATTGTGAGAATGTGACCAAAAATTTGTGCGCTGTAAGATTCATTTAAACAGTTTGACTGGAATGAATTAAGCTCTACGTGTTTTTGAGGATTTTTTCAAGTATTGTCTGCAAACGGGTTGGCTTGAAAGATTCTTTTTGTTTTTCTCAAGGTTCTGCCATGACGTTAAAAATCAGAGTCAGTTTAAGGGCCACGATGGCGCTCGAAATTTACATCGGACCCTAATTTATGGGAGGCATGAAGGCCGTCCTCTGTGCTTGCTTTAAGAACTGATAAAGTCTTCAAGCTCAGGTTAAGAACTGCAAAGAAGGTCAAGATTTACATCGGCCCCTTATTTACGAGCACGAAGGCAGTCCTCCGAACCTCAAGGACTAACAAAGTCTTCAAGCTAAATTTATGGGGTCTCTTGAAGCTCAAGAAACTCATCGGTTCTCAATTTAAGACCAAGAAAGCCCCGGCTATCGAAAATAATCATCTTTCTCAAGGTTCTGCCATGATTTTAATAATCAAATTCAGTTTAAGGGTCGCGATGGCGCTCGAAATTTACATCGGACCCTAATTTATGGACTTGAAGGCCGTCTCCTGCAATTTAAGAACCAACAAAGTCTTCAAGACTTCAGTTAAGAGTTGCAACGAAGGTCAAGATTTACACCGGGTCCTAATTTACGAGCGCTAAGGCAGTCCTCCGAACCTCAAGCACTGACAAAGACTTCAAGCTAAAGTTACGGGGTATCTTGACAATCAACTTCAAGGATTAGCAAAGTCTTTAAGCTAAAGTTATGATGAGGTGTCTTGACGGTCAAGAAACGTATTGGCATTTACTCAATTTAAGACCAAGAGAGCCCCAGCCATCGATAATTAATCAACTTTTACAAGTTTCTGCCATGATATTAAAAATCGAATTCGCTTTAAGGGCCGCGGACTCTAACTTATGGGCTTGAAGACCGTCCTCTGCACTTTAAGAACCGATAAACTCTTCAAGCTCAGGTTAAGAACTGCAATGAAGGTCAAGATTTACATCGACCCCCTAATTTATGAACACGAAGGCAATCCTCTGAACCTCAAGGAATAGCAAAGTCTTCAAGCTAAAATTATGTGGTGCCTTGAAGGTCAAGAAACGCATCCAAGGCCAAGAAAGCCAACCTTCGATAATTAATCATCTTTTTTTAGGTTCTATCATGTCACCGAAAATCAAATTAAGTTTAAGTTCTCCGTGAGCTCCTTTCCCGTTTAGTATCTTCAAGTTCTGTCCTCTTCAGCTTGGGTATTATAAATACTGAGGGAATAAAACTTAAAATCTCTGAAAACCTTACGTTTTGTGTGTGAATTGGCGCAATTGTTGACAGCAATGTTCAATGTACGATTCTCCGAGGTTTTAAATCCAAGCGAACTGTTTAATTCAAACAGGTATGTTTTAATTTAATTTGAAAATAAAATAAAATAAAATAAAATCAGAAAGGGGGAGGGAGAGCTGACAGAGTTAACTTGACAAATAAAGTAATGCAAACTTGGCGTCCAACATGGGGCGTGGAGACTGAGCTGCACTTTGCATCTTTTTTTTATAACTTTCTCTCTTCTCTTCTGCCACAAGCTCTGTTGTTTAAATTCCCGTTCGACGTGTGAAGTTCCCTTGCAAATTTCACTCACTATAAATTTTGTTGGCAGATAAAGGAACGAGTTTTACCGACATTTAAACATGAAATGTCATCCGAAACCGCACATTATGCAAGCAGAGTAAGTAACATTTACTTTCGTTTAATCAAGATTATTTAGGTTTTTTTTTTTTTTTTAATATTTTATTTTATTTTCCGCGACAGATTGTGAAAATTTACGCAAATTTGTGTACTGCAAGGTTCATCTAAGTAGTTTGACTGGAATGAATTAAGTTCTGCATGTTTCTTGAGGTTCATTTCAAGCATCGTCTGCCAACAGGTTGAAAGGTTCATGTAATTTGAAGTTATGCGTCATATTGTGAGAATCTGTGTAAATTTGTGCTGTGGGATCAATTAAGCTCTACGTTTCCGGCCGCCATTTTCGGTACGCTCACTTTGCTTTACGACTCGACAGAGGGTACACATGTTTCCTTGATTGTGAGAATCTGCGCAAATTTATGTACTGCAAGATTCATCTAAGCAGTTTGGCTGGAATGAATTAAGCTCTACATGTTTTTTGAGGTGTTTTGTAAGTGTCGTCTGTCAACGATTTAAACGATCCATATAATCTGAAGGTGTGAGGATCTGTGTAAATTTGTGCTGCAAGATTCATCTAAGAAGTTTGACTGGAATGAATTAAGCTCTACATGTTTTTTTTTAGGTGTTTTGTAAGTGTCGTCTGTCAGCGATTTAAACGATCCATATAATCTGAAGGTGTGAGGATCTGTGTAAATTTGTGCTGCAAGATTCATCTAAGCAGTTTGACTGGAATGAATTAAGCTCTACGTATTTTTTGAGGTGTTTTGTAAGTGTCGTCTGTCAGCGATTTAAACGATCCATATAATCTGAAGGTGTGAGAATCTGTGTAAATTTGTGCTGCAAGATTCATCTAAGCAGTTTGACTGGAATGAATTAAGCTCTACGTGCCTTTTGATGTGTTTTTTTCAAACATTTTCTACCAAATGGTTAGTTGAAAGATTCATTTAATCTGAAGATACGTGTATACGATTATTAAGCGTGAGGAGCACAAGGTCACATTCTTTATTTCTCTGATTGGAATCGATCCGTTTTCACTGCGGGATTCATTTCCGAAATGTAACATTTTGGAAAGAGTTACAAGCTACGACAGGGAACTATTTCGTATTTCATTGTTTTAATTATTGAGTTTTCTTTTGCTTCTTGTTCTTAAATTGATTTCCTGTATTTTCCAAAAGAGAATCGAGAATCAAGAATCGTCGACTTTTCAATTATTTTCTACTTTCCTCCATCTTATGACACGGACTTCGCACTTTTCGTTGTTTCGATTAAGTTTCTTTTTGTTTCCCGTCGTCACATTAATTTCCCGTATTTTCGAAAAGCGTCGAGAATCGAGAACGTCGACTTTTCAGTTGGTCTCCTTTTTCGTCCGACGTATGACAGGGACTTCTCATTTCATCGTTTTGATTAAGTTCTCTTTTGTTTCTTGTTCTCAAATTGATTTCGTATATTTTCTGTTTTCCAAAAGTGTTCAGAATCGAGAACTCCGTTGACTTTTCAATTGTTTTCTTTTTTCTAATTTATAACACGGACTTCGCAATTCTTTCTTTTTCAACTCAATTGAGTTTTCTTTTTTTTTTCTTTTTCTTAAATTCGTTTCATGTGCATATTATATTAAATCAACGTTTAGTATGGTTTCTTTATTCCTTATTTCGTCGTCGTTTGTATTTTTTTTCTCTCTCTTACAAATCGTCGACTTTCCAAATATTTTTCATCGAGCAGTCATCTTCCTTTCGTGTTATACAGAAAATGTCTGTTTTTGTTCTTTGCTTGTTTCCTGCTTTTTAAAAAGCGGATCTTCCGTTGTTTATTCGTTGTCACTTTCTTCTTCTCGAATTTCTTTGCTCTTCATTTGGAAGTCTCTTTTAATTCTCTTTTATTGTTGATTTCGTTTGCACTCTCGGTCTCCTTTTCTTTTCTCTTTGTTTTTTTTTTCGCACAGTTTTTCGGTTTCTTCGTTTGCTCCTTGTCGGTTTCTCGACCTTCAGAGAACATTTTTTTTGAGAAAATTCGTTTTTCCGTTGGTCTTCTGTCTTTCCTCTTTGATCGTTCTCTTTCTCTTTTCTTTCTTCTTATTTCACCAATACTTTTCGCTTAGGTTTCCTTTAATTTTTTACGCGATAGGAACATCACCAGCCATCATATGACAGGATGTTATCGGGAAACTTCAACATCAAGTGCAAAGCAAGTGTAAAGTGCAACGAAACGTAAAAGTTACGGTTCAGAAATTGTCGTGCTTCATCGGGGTTCCTAAGCCTGACCTATCTCAGACCTAAGACGACTTCGTTACTTCGTTTTTGTTACTTGTATTTACGTAATAATACTATATTACTATATTGCTTGACGTCAAGCAATAGGGAATCAGACGGTTTTGACGCCATTTTCATACACAAAAATAAGGAAGAGTCAGTGAATACCGATCATGGGCCTTTGGCAGGTTCCGTGTTGCTTGACTTGGTTGACGCAATCCGGTGAGGCGCTCGCTTCTTTGGAGTGTGCGCTTCATTGGAGCGCGGAACGCGTATAGTATATAAGGTAGCGATAGGCACGACGCGGTCACTTCTCTTGTGATTAAGAAGTCATCTTCTGAAGATGGCAGCATAGCTACCGAAATACGTATGTATTTTTAAAAAAAACTTTTTGTGGTTAAGACTTTCAATCCAATTTCATAATTGTCTCGAAGTCGGTCTGCTCCTCCTTATCTCTTTCTTGGTTTACTTAACAATCCTTCCTTCTAGTAATCCGGAAAAAAACACGAATTCTCAAATAGCAAGATAAATTAAAATTTAAGTGAAATTTTTCGTACAATAACAAGAGATTACAAATAAAACAATAAGTAAATTCGATTAAATCAATTAATTATTTAAAATTTAACAATCAAGAGAATCTAGAATACGAAAAAGAGAAGGGAAGTTCAACAAAATCAAAGCACTGCTAAAAATATTTGTTACAAACTGAAATTTTAAGCAAGAATGAATTTATTTTATCTAAACTCACCTTCGTTGAGCGTGGACACTTCCAGGTGCACTTCATTTACGGTATCTTAGGAAAATTAACAACAAACGAAAATAATTTTGAATTTTGAAAGAAAATTATAAGGAAGAAAATACAAACTGTGTAAAACCCGCGACTTGTTGAACTTACCGAACTGCTCCTGTACCTTCTTCTCTTGTCCTATTTATTATAATCTGGTGTCGTGGAAAGCTGGATTTTCGAATAAATAGCTTTCGCTGCAATCATGCGACGCGTGGAGCTTTTTAATGAGCCACCATTGATTCAGGTTTTGCAAAGCAGTCTTTGCAAGCTTGTTCTTGTTTTGAACATAACACCCTAGATGACTAATGCTGACGAATGCTTTCGTTGCATAGGTTGCGAGTTTGAATTTTGTATTTTCACATTAGTCATACTTCGACCTGATTTCTAATTTAGTAAAATTGAATAAAATGTACTAAATTGCACAAAATAATAACGGTAAGAATATGGATTCTTACGAAAGTCCTCTTAACTGTGATTAGCATGCACGCACGAGGTTTTTAAGCTCGATTAATCTTGGCCCTGAGACAGCTCCTTCGTTCTTGTTACTTTTTTTTTTAAATAAAAATGATAATCATAATCAGTGAGCGGCGGAATTGAGGTTTTTGATGATGAATGCAGGCGATTTGCATTACCCGAGACCTTATAAGTCGTTGAATGAATGTATATATAATATAAAATAAATTTACTTACAAGATTCCATAAAAATAATTTTAATATAATGATTACGGTTTGAATAACCTTAAGTAAAACCTCAGGTCATCCGCTCCTTGATCATAATAATTAAAATAAAAAGGCGGTTTAAAATTTTCTTTTCTGACACTTTTTATTATTATTATAAAATCATCTTAGCCCTGATTATTATGCAAACATACGTGTTCCATTCTATTCGCCTTACCAGCGAGACATATTGCGATGATAATTAACAATCCCCAAAACAAAACAGACAAAACAAAGCGTTAGGAACATCATCAGTCACCACATGACAAAAAGATATCAAGGATCTTTAGTCAAGGAACTCTAATATCAAGCGCAAAGTGCAACGCATGCGCAAAAATGCGTCGAATTAAAATAATGTAATGTTTGGGAAGTGTGAAAAATATATATTTTTTAATTAATAATAATTTAAAAATGTTTTTGGATTTGGGCAAAAACATTGTAGATAATTAATATGGATTTTTTTGATTTATATTAAAATTACTGTAAAAATTAGGAAGTACAAAGTTTTTTTAATCTCAAATCGGACAGAAAAATGAAGAGAAAACACTCAACGTTTCGCTATAGATTTATACCTTCGTCAGGAGTGAAAAAAAGTAAATAAAGAAGTCGTCAAGTTTCTTGTTTCTTGTTTCTTGTTTCTCTTGACAAGTTGTTTATTTACTTTTTTTCACTCCTGACGAAGGTATAAATCTATAGCGAAACGTTGAGTGTTTTCCCTTCATTTTTCTGTCCGGTTTGAGATTAAAAACACTTTGTATTTACAATTTTCATCGGATAAGAACCAACTTCAATTAAGTAAAAATTAAATTAAGGATATTATAAAAAAATGAATAATTGTGGAAAGTAAAAACTAGACAATTCCCAATCTGAGGGGCAGAACACCATTACAGTATGTTCACCCTGGTGTCTTTCTTCTTTTTTGGCAACCCGGCAGAACGCCACCACCTTTTCCACTGAGCTGGCGTTCGGCTAATTCAGTGGAGAAGGTGGTGGTGTTCGTTCATGTAAGTAGTAAAGGGGAGTTCTATTTTAATATTTTGGTTCTAGCACATCTTTTAGATTATTTTCCGGAATATTAAGAGGTAGAGGAAATTGGTTTCTTGGTGATCGGCAACTTTATAATTTCGATTTTTTTTTATACTAAGCTCCGGATAGGATTCCTGGAACTCGTAAATCAGAGAGTGCGACGTCGACGGTGCGGTTCCTTTCTCGTTCTATTCATGTATTCTCTGATAATTGTATTTCGGTGCATTCAGAACAATTTTGGCCGAACGCCAGGTCGTCTAGCGCGCACATGTCGCTTATGTATGGCATGTCACCTGAAACCGGAGCCCGCCGTCGATATTTTACTTCGTGCGTGTTCGCACACCATCAATTCAACGAATGAGACGAGATGAGACGAGACGTCTTGTTGCTTTCGAAAAATAACAACGCTTTGATAAATCACCCTCGCGAGTGTGCCAGTTTGCTTAAGATGAAGCAAACCGTTTGGTATCTTGACTGAACTAACCGAATCCAGAAGAGTTTTTATGGCGCGCAAAGCTTCCGGGCGAAATGCATCCACCGGTGGATGTCATGTCATGTAACTGTCGCGTTTTTCACACGCCTACGCATAGGCAAGCCAAATGCAAGTGTCTTACTTGCAGTGCCGAGTCTTCCCCCCCTCGATATGCAAGAACACCACTAAGGCCTCAAGAAGATAGAGGTCTGCGGAAACTCGAAACACCTCAAGTGCATTTATTTATTTTTTTGTTATTGTGGGTTTGTCACGCGCGTAAGCTCTAGGCCTTTAATTAATTTTTTTACTAATAGTGCTAATCGGAACGTTGAGCAACGCGTTCTTGATATACAAATAAGTAAAGTAACGCACTTTTATTTGAAACACCCTGTATATTATTGCGTTTTCGGATTGCAAATCGAATTTTAGCCCGAATTGATGGGTCGCATCATAGGTCTGCCGTAAGTAGTTTCGGAGTTATTTCATATCGAAAGAAAATCGAATGTTTCTTCGTACCTCGTTTGTTTTCGGAGTTGAGAAAAATTGTTTCTTACAAAAGTCCTACCAAATTACTCGCTGTTTTGAATGGCGACCACAGAAAAACAATTGAGCATAGTGTTCCCGAGTTACAAGCCAAAGTAGTGCATTTTTGAACGAAACACCCTGTATATTATTGCGTTTTCGGATTGCAAATCGAATTTTTGCCCGAATTGATGGGTCGCATCATAGGTTTGCCGTAAGTAGTTTTGGAGTTATTTCTCATCAAAAGAAAATCGAAGGTTTCTTCGTACCTCGTTTGTTTTCGGAGTTGAGAAAAATTGTTTCTTACAGAAGTCCTACGAGATTTCTTGTCGGTTTGAATGGCGACCACAGAAAAACAATTGAGCATCGTGTTCCCGAGTTACAAGCCAAAGTAGTGAATTTTTGAACGGAACACCCTGTATATTATTGCGTTTTCGGATTGCAAATCGAATTCTAGCCCGAATTGATGGGTCGCATCATAGGTCTGCCGTAAGTAGTTTCGGAGTTATTTCATATCGAAAGAAAATCGAATGTCGGAGTTATTTCATATCGAAAGAAAATCGTACCTCGTTTGTTTTCGGAGTTGAGAAAAATTGTTTCTTTCAAAAGTCCTGCGAAATTACTCGCTGTTTTGATTGGCAACTACAGGAAAACAATTGAGCATCGCGTTCTCGAGTTACAAATCAAAGTAATGCATTTTTTAACGGAACATCCTGTATATTATTGCGTTTTCGGATTGAAAATCGAATTTTAGCCCGAATTGATGGGTCGCATCACAGGTCTGCCGTAAGTAGTTTTCGAGTTATTTTATATTAAAGGAAAATAGTAACTTTTTCCATGCCTCTTTTGTTTTCAGAGTTAAGAAAAAATGTTTGGTACAAAATTACTCGCTGTTTTGAATGGCAATTATAGGAAAACATTTTCAAGTTAGAAACCAAGGTGACGCATTTAATTTTTCATTCATATTGTTACGGTAATTTTGGGTTTAGGGGCGTACTCAGAGTTAAGTATAATAAAAACGTATTTATTGTAATAAATAATAAATTAACTTACATGATTTGATCACTTAGGTTAGGGAAGGTTTTTATTTAGGGGTTTTATCATTAACAACCCCAAGGTGCGTTCAAGTATTTAAAGACATGTAACTTTTTAGAGTGAGAGAAAACTGATGCAGTCTTTGCCGCGTTTTGATTCGCAGAGCCGAGGTTAGTTTTTGCACACGTTACAAAAACTACCGCGCTAGCAATATGCGAGTCTCCGTTTGTTCAGGGTCATTTCACTTTACAATTAATTCTCGGATAACGATTTCAGTTCACTACAATATCTATTTTTAAATTGGGAAATATAAAGTTCTTCGTGCGTCGGATCCTCGACTACACCCTCGAAAATTAAATCGCGATCAATCACGTGAACTAATGGATGCGAGCGTTATCTGTGAAGGCCGACTGACTCAAATAGGCGAACGGCAGATGGCTCTGCTAATAATTCACTTTTAAGACCTCTCGATAAGTATACGGGTTCTAAATTCGGCGAACAACGCGCCAGCAGCTCGCGGTTAAATTGATTGCGAATTGAACAAGAGCTCGCTTGCATCTTCCAGTATCAAGGAAGAATAAAAAGAGCGCCATCTTGTTTAAGTCACGCAGAACTCTATGATGTTTGTTTATAACCGGATGGTGAATTACGAGACGCTCAAAATATACAATTAGGATTAGGAGTTTAGGAATGGTGTGTTGTTTTAGAAGAAGAAGAAGAAGAAGAAAAAAGAACGCCATCTTGTTTAAGTCATATAGAACTCTGTGAGTGTGACGTTTGTTTATAACAAGATGGCGTATTATAAGACGCCCAAAATATACGTTTAGGAATTCGTGCTGCTATGTTGTAGATCACTTCTTATGAGGCTTATCTCTGTCTGCGTGAATACCCTGTTTTATCCGTAGTGACTGTTGGCATGTTATTAACGTTGTCCGGGGTTAGGGTCGAGCGAAGTATTTCAGTTGATATCGCGCAGTGTTTTTTTTGAGAACTCAACAGATGGCCTTAGTCCCTACTCTCTCACCAGCTATCGACCGCCAACCAACGAGGATCCATTCATTTCATCAACTCGGTCTTAAGACTTTAGCCAGCGCTTGTAAAAATTTGAAAACAAAAGAAATACGAAGAAATATTTGATAACCTTTTAATTTAAAGTGACTAAAATTGCGGCAGAATCCAAATCGGGCTAAAATTCAATTTGCAATCCGAAAATGCAATACTATACAGGGTGTCACCTTACATTCAAAAATGCGTCACTTTGATTTTGTAACGCGAGAACACGATGCTCAATCATTTTCCTGTAGTCGCCCATCGAAACAGCGAGTATTTTCGCACAAATTTTCTAAGAAACGTTTTTTTCTAACTCCGACAACAAAAGAAGCACGGAGAGACGTTCTACTTTATTTTAACATAAAATAACTCGAAAACTAATCACAGCAGACCTACGATGCGACCCATCAATTCGGGCTAAAATTCGATTTGCAATCCGAAAATGCAATAATATACAGGGTGTTCACGTGTTAGTTCACGTGATTGATCGCGATTTAATTTTCGAGGGTGTAGTCGAGGATCCGACGCACGAAGAACTTTATATTTCCCAATTTATAAATAGATATTGTAATGAATTGAAATCGTTATCCGAGAATTAATTGTAAGTAAAATGACCCTGAACAAACGAAGACTCGGATATTGCTAGCGCGGCAGTTTTAGTAACGTGTGCCAAAACTAACCTCGGCTCTGCGAATCAAAACGCAGCAAAGACTGCATCATGTTGTTCTCACTCTAAAAAGTTACATATCTTTAAATACTTGAACGCACCTTGGGGTTGTTAATGATAAAACCCCTAAATAAAAACCTTCCCTAACCTAAGTGATCAAATCATGTAAGTTAATTTATTATTTATTACAATAAATACATTTATATTTTACTTAACTCTGAGTACGTCCCTAAACCCAAAATTACCGTAACAATATGAATGAAAAATTAAATGCGTCACCTTGGTTTCTAACTCGAAAATATATTCCTATAATTGCCATTCAAAACAGCGAGTAATTTTGTACAAAACATTTTTTCCTAACTCTGAAAACAAAAGAGGCACGGAAAAAGTTACTATTTTCCTTTAATATATGAAATAACTCGAAAACTAATCACAGCAGACCTACGATGTGACCCATCAATTCGGGCTAAAATTCGATTTGCAATCCGAAAATGCAATAATATACAGGGCGTTCCAATAACAAATGCGACACTTTGGTTTGTATTTCGAAAACGCGAAGCTCAATTGTTTCTCTGTGTACGTCGTTCAAAATAAGAAGCAATTTTGTACAACTTTTGTAGGAAGCAATTTTTCCCAGCTCCTGAAACAGAAGAAGCACGAAGAAACAATCGATTCTCTTTTAATACGAAATAACTCTAAAACTATTTACGACAGACATATGATGCGACCCATCAATTCGGGCTAGAATTATATTAGCAATCCGAAAATGCAATAATATACAGGGTGTTCCAGTAAAAATATGGCACTTTGGTTTGTAACTCGAGAACGAGGTGCCGAAGGTCGTAATCAATTGGGATACAAACTTGAATTTCCCGCTTATCGAATTCATATGTGTATTAAAATTTGATTTTCCCCCTTTTTAAATTGATTTGTAACTCGAGAACGCGATGCTTAATTGTTTTCATGTAGTTGCCGCACAAAACAGCAAGTAATTTTGTACAACTTACGTACTTTCGTACAATCTTTTTCCTAACGCCGAAAACAAAAGAAACACGAAGAAACATTCGATTTTCTTTTAATACGAAATAACTCTGAAACTAATCACCGCAGACCCATGATGCGACCCATCAGTTCAGGCTAAAATTTGATTCGCAATCCGAAAATGCAATAATATACAGCGTGTTCCATTAGAAAATGCGTTACTTTGGTTTGTAATTCGAAAACGCGAAGCTCAATTGTTTCTCTGTGTACGTCGTTCAAAATAAGAAGCAATTTTGTACAACTTTTGTAGGAAGCAATTTTTCCCAGCTCCTGAAACAGAAGAGGCACGAAGAAACAATCGATTCTCTTTTAATACGAAATAACTCTAAAACTATTTACGACAGACATATGATGCGACCCATCAATTCGGGCTAGAATTATATTAGCAAAATGCAATAATATACAGGGTGTTCCAGTAAAAATATGGCACTTTGGTTTGTAACTCGAGAACGCGATGCTAAAATGTTTTCCTGTAGTCGTCCAACAAAACAGCGAGTATTTTTGCACAACTTTTGTACGAAACATTTTTTCCAAACTCCGAAAACAAAAGATTGCAAGGAGAAACGTTTTATTTTATTTTAACATAAAAGAACTCGAAAACTAATCACAGCAGACCTATGATGCGACCCATCAATTCGGGCTAGAATTCGATTTGTAATCCAAAAATGCAGTAATATACAGGGTGTTCCACTAAAAAAATTATTTTGATTTTAAGTCCAGAAGGCGATGCTCAATTGTTTTTCTGTAATTTCCATTCAAAACAGAGAGGAATTCTGCATGAATTTTGTACGAAACATTTTTTCCTAACTCTGAAAACAAAAGAGGCACGAAAACAGTTACTATTTTCTTTTAATACGAAATAACTCAAAAACTATGTACTTCAGACCTATGATGCGACCCATCAATTCGGGCTAAAATTCGATTTGCAATCCGAAAATGCAATAATATACAGGATGTTCCAGTAAAAAATGCGAAACTTTGGTTTGTAACTCAAGAACGCGATGCTCAATTGTTTTCCTGCATATGTCGCTGAAAATAAGAAGTAATTTTGCACAATTTTTGTAGGAAACAATTTTTCACAACCCAAAATTACCGTAACAATATAAATTAAAAATCTTCAACTCGCCGCCAGCTTATCAGTTGTTCTTTTTTTTTAAATCATGATATATGATATCCCATCGCCATGCGTCACTTCAAAATCTTGCTGTGACATATACAATCGCCAAGTGACTCATACACGCATCAACTTTGAGCACTTGAAGTCACTTTTCGATTCTTTTCAGGACTCGAACCCACTTTACTTAAATACTTAATGAACCCTCCAGTTCGGACTATTTATCATTTTCATAACGCGGCGCCGCGCCGTCGACTTTCGTAGTTCGGATTAAATTAACTGTCTTGTAACTTTTAAAATTCCATCCACCGCCGAAATTGCTTACAAGGTAACGGCGAAGTTTTATTTGCCGGGCAACTTCCTTTATTAAAAACTTCGCGGGGGCGGGGGTTACTCATTATGTCGGACGATTAATCACGATTTTTCTCGATTAGGGGGAAACACCGCGCTCGTTTTCTGAAGCCGAGCACGCGACATGTGTGAATCCACGTTTCAATCCCATCCCAAAAAAGGTCAATTGTTTTAATTTCGTTTTGCTTTCAAAGACAATACACATGTTGTGGTTTTGGATTTCGTCTGCGTAGAGGCCGTTCACCTTCGACCTCGGTGAAATTGACAATGCGTATTAGTTCAACTATTTACTACCTCTTGTTTAGAAACTTGTTAAGAGAATCGGGCGGGGGTGAATGATGAGAATTTACCCTGCCGTTATCACCGGGGGTTTTGTTTACGTTAGAAATCACCAAAACTTTCCAGAACTCTGCCCCGACAAGAGTCACCTTTCATTTATTACTAGGATAGATCACTAGGGTGACTCAAGTTGCCTACTATCCAGGATAGGGGCAAGATATTTCCCAATTGTTTGATGGGGGTGGATGTTCCTCTATTTTTATGCGTTGATAGTTTAATAATAATTATCGCATCACTGATTGCAATTTATAAAAAAATCTAACTTTTAAATAAAAATAAAATAAAAATACGTTTTGCTCCTGCACTGTTGGAAAGTTGTCCCGGACGTTGACAAAATTGAACGAACGAATCATTTTCAAATTTCGCGCTTTTTAAAATTTAGTTCGCCCCCATTCGGGAGGCTCGAGGTGCCGAAGGTCGTAATCAATTGGGATACAAACTTGAATTTCCCGCTTATCGAATTCATATGTGTCCTAAAATTTGATTTTCCCGCCTTTTTAAATCGATGAGATTACTTTGACTTGTAACTCGAGACCGCGATGCTTAATTGTTTTCATGTAGTCGCCGCACAAAACAGCAAGTAATTTCGTACAACTTACGTACTTTCGTACAATCTTTTTCCTAACGCCGAAAACAAAAGAAACACGAAGAAACATTCCATTTTCTTTTAATACGAAATAACTCTGAAACTAATCACCGCAGACCCATGATGCGACCCATCAATTCAGGCTAAAATTTGATTCGCAATCCGAAAATGCAATAATATACAGGGTGTTCCATTAGAAAATGCGTTACTTTGGTTTGTAATTCGAAAACGCGAAGCTCAATTGTTTCTCTGTGTACGTCGTTCAAAATAAGAAGCAATTTTGTACAACTCTTGTAGGAAGCAATTTTTCCCAGCTCCTGAAACAGAAGAGGCACGAAGAAACAATCGATTTTCTTTTAATACGAAATAACTCTAAAACTATTTACGACAGACATATGATGCGACCCATCAATTCGAGCTAGAATTAGACTAGCAATCCGAAATATATATATATATAAATAGCAATAATATACAGGGTGTTCCAGTAAAAATACGGCACTTTGGTTTTTAACTCGAGAACGCGACGCTCAATCGTTTTCCTGTGGTCGCCTCTCAAAACAGCGAGTATTTTTGCACACCTTTTGTACGAAACATTTTTTCCCAACTCCGAAAACAAAAGAGGTACGGAGAAACTCCCTATTTTATTTTAATATAAAATAACTCGAGAACTAATCACAGCAGACCTATGATGCGACCCATCAATTCGGACTAAAATTCGATTTGCAATCCGAAAATGCAATAATATACAGGGTGTTCCATTAAAAAATGCGTAACTTTAGTTTGTAACTCGAAAACGCGATGCTTCATTGTTTTTCTGTAGATGTCGTTCAAAATAAGAAATAATTTCGCATTGATTTTGTAGGAAACAATTTTTCCCATCTCTAAAAGCAAAGGTAGTACGAAGAGACATTCGATTTTCTTTTAAAACGAATTTTAAAAACAATGAACCTTGAAAACCGATTTAAATTTCCCGCCTTTGAAATTGGATGCGTTCAGATTTGAATTTCCTGTCCCTGAGGGACGACGAAATTTGAAGACGGATTTGAATTTCCCGCTCTCGAAAGTGCACTAAATTCGAAAATCTATTTTTTCAGCCTTCGAAAATGGATTGAATTTTCCGCCCTTGAAAATGGAGGCGTTCAAAATTAAATCTCCCACTTATATAAATGGATGAATTTTGGAAACAGTTTAGATTTCCTGCCTTTAAAAATTATAAAACTCGAAAACCGATATAAATTTTCCGTCTTTGAAATTGGATGCGTTCCAGATTTTAATTTCCTATCTTTGATGGGGAACGAACATTTGAAATTTGATTTAAATTACGCGCCCTCGAAAACGCATTAAAATTTTAGAACCGAGTCTTTGAAAACGAATGCGTTTAGATTTAATTTCCTGCCTTTTAGAATGGATACGTTCAGAATTAAATCTCCCGCCTACGAAAACAGATGAACTTGGAAAACCGATTTAAATTTCCCGCTTTTAAAAACGATAAAACTTAAGGACTGTTTAAA
The DNA here is from genome assembly GCA_036172665.1 of Prosopocoilus inquinatus. Taxonomy (NCBI): domain Eukaryota; kingdom Metazoa; phylum Arthropoda; class Insecta; order Coleoptera; family Lucanidae; genus Prosopocoilus; species Prosopocoilus inquinatus. The sequence continues at coordinate 10,784,148 of CM069877.1, forward strand.
TTTGCTGCCTTTGAAATTGAATGCGTTCAGATTTGAATTTCCTGCCTTCGATGGGGGACGAAATTTGAAAATGGATTTAAATTTCCCGCCCTCAAAATGCATGGAATTTAAAAACCGTTTTGAGGCTTTCTGCCTTTGGAAACGGGTGCGTTCAGAATTAAATCTCCCGCCTTTGAAAATGGACGCGTTCAGAATTAAATCTCCCGCCTACGAAAATAGATGAATTTTGAATACCGATTTAAATTTCCCGCCTTTAAAAACGATAAAACTTCAAAAGCGATTTAAATTTCCCGTCTTTGAAATTGGACGGGTTCAGAAATAAATCTCCCGCCTGTAAAAATAGATCAATTTTAAAAACCGATTTAAATTTCCCGCCTTTAAAAACGATAAGACTTGAAAGGCGATTTAAATTTCCCGCTCTTGAAATTGGATGCGTTCAGATTTGAATCGCCTACGAGGGGTGATATTTGAAAACGGATTTAAATTTCCTGCCCCCAAAAATATATTAAAATTTGAGGCTTTCCGCCTTTGGAAACGGATGCGTTCAGAATTAAATTTTCCGCCTTTGAAAATGGATGCGTTCAGAATTAAATTTCCAGCCTTTGAAAATGGCTGCGTTCAGAATTCAATCGCTCGCCTTTGAAAAGTGAGGAAGTTTGAAAATCGATTGAAAATGGATGAGTTCAGAAATAAATTTCTCGCTTTTAAAAAAATGCCGAAACTTAAAAGTCGATTTAAATTGCCCGCCTTTGACAAATGGCTGCGTTCAGATTTGAACTTCCCGTCTCTGAAAAGCGATCAAATTTGAAACCCGACACTCTCGTAAATTAACGAATAATGACGATCAGTTTTAAAGTTTCGAGTTTCTTTTCTCCGAAATGAGTTCCTCTCGAGTTGATTAAACTATGACCTGACAAATTAAGCAAGGAAAACATTTGCTCTTTCGGAGTCAAATATTTCTCGAGAGCGCGGCGGGAAGGAAAAGTTCGTCGCTAATTGAAAAGGACAGAAGTTTTAATTTTGGGCCAACAGTGGAACGTCGGGAATTCCCCAGGTACGGAGCCGTCAACTCGTGTTGTTCTTTTACGGGCAGCGGCCCGAGGAGCGAACGAGGAACTCGGAGGAGAGACGTCTCTGTTTGTTTTGCGCGTTTTATTAAATCACCTCTCGATTCTATTCAAGGTCCCTGATGAGACGAACGTGAACGAGAAGAAAAAAGAAGCCGGCGACGAGTTAGGAAAATACAAAACCGTTTCAAAGAGGAAAATAATTTAAAAAAAAAATGTGCATATAATAGAAAAATTGAAAACTTAAGAATTTGAAAAAAGTTAGGTAGAGACCGGTTGAATTAGATTGATCCTGACGTTAGTTGATTTTTTTTAATTTATACTTTTCTTCTTTTTTTATCTTCATTTTTAATCTTTTATTTGTGCTCAATGAAGTTAGGTTGATGTCAGTTGGGTTAGATTGACCTTGAACTTGACTTGAATCCATAAATTTTAACAACTTTCTTACTTTTAATTTTCTCTTAAATATTTTACTTGTGTAGAATGGGCACAACATAAGTTGGGTGAATTCAGTTGACCTTGAGATTTGTTGAGGTTCATTTTAATTCGATTTAAACTTTTTACTTAGGTTGAGTTGAGTTAGGTTGAGTGCAATTAGTTTCATTTCATTTTTTTGTTTTAAAATTATAGTTTTTTTTTTGTTTGGGTTAAATAGAATCGAATTCAGTTGTTAGTTCGAGTTTGGTTGACCAAGGCGATTTGTTGAGTTTAATTTATTTACACATTATCTTTTACCATCGTCTTCGTTGCTAGAATAATTCTATTCGAAAAACATCAAATGATCTCACGCTTTGTCTTTTAACTCAGACGCTTTCTTGCATTCGTTTTAAAATACTCCGGCCAGAAAATAGTGTAAAATTCTGGAAGCATCGACACTCCTTTGTGGTTTTAAACAAATAATATCATTCGGAGTTTCTATTTTTAGATGGGATTGCGTCATCTTTTGTATCGTATCGTAAAATATTGGGCGCGTTCAGGGACGCTCAGCGGCTGAGTTGCTTACTCAGCAATCGTTTGTGATTGGCTCACATTAAGGCAATAGCCAATCACAAACGACTGCTAAGTAAGCAACTCAGCCGCTGAGCGTCTACTGAACGCGCCCATTATTCCATGTGGACAGACTATCATAAAATTTCCGCCGTCGTCTATTTTTTTTTTAATTGAACTAATCTATGTGAATTATAGGTTTTTGCAAGTTAATGTTTCGGCTGAAAGATTAATTTGGTTTCGCTCTTGACCTTTAACGCCATTGGTTTTTCTTTACGTCACGTTGATACTCGTTGGTTCAGGCAGTTGTCATCATGTTTTTAGTTCGTGCAAACTCTTCTCTCGTACGTTCAGGGGCATGGCTAGTTTTACTTTATTGACTCTTTCTGTGCGGATAGTCAGTCAGTCTTTTGGTGATATCCTTAGCGCCTAGTGGAGATGTTTGTGGGGAACGTCGTGGCCGTCCTGAAGGTCGGTTCACATTTTGATTACTGTTGAGTACCTTCGAGGGAGAGTTTCCTGATCGTACGATGCGACGTTTCGTCAGTTCTGACTTGGCGTTGCTGGAAGAATAAGCTAAGAGTTACTCTCAAGTCTCATTCTTTAAGATCAGGACAAGTATGTTTGTGACTGTTGCTCTCTCTGTCGTGCAGGTTATTATTGTCAAATTTTCCTTCCCTTACAGTCTTTCAATTTTGGTTTGGGCCAAAAATCGTTAGCGTTGTGGCCTTATGCCGACTTTCACTGTATTCGCATTTAATGTTGCTTTGTACGCGTCACGCTAAACATTTTATTTGTATTTAACGATTGCTTTGGGTGCTTCACGCCAAATATATTTAGATTCAAGTTCAGTCTTTTGTAAAACTGGTGACGGATCCGCCAATGGTTGATGTAAATGGTTTGAAAGATATGTTTGTTGTCGATAGCTCTTTACAACAAAAAACAAATCTATTATCACGGCTTTACAGTTTTTAAATTTATGATTAATTTGCATTCACTATACCCGCAAAGAGTAGATCTAACTATGACCTATTTCATCTTCTTAATGATTCGAATCTTCCAGCAATCACATATAAAATAAATTAGAAATTAAACCGCGAAATGTAGTATTGTGACGCCGAAACAGAACACGTGCAAGGTAAGCCTTGAAGAAGAGCATCTTGTTGTCCGATTCTCGGAACTTAACGGCTGCGTCTCGGCTTCACAAAAAACGGAGCGAGATGTACCTGCAAGGCAGACAATAATTATATTACAGTCGACTATGCAATCGTTGGGCAACTTTCCATGCGTTTGCGCGACGTCCCTCAACCATCACAGAAATCGGGTAGGAAAACCCTTTAAAAGATGTTGCCGAGCATCTAAAGTTCATGAAGTACGGGGAGGAGTTCCTCAATTTTACGTTCTTTAAGTTTAAGCCAGTGGCGGCTCGTCGGGGTGGGCAAGATGGGCAGTGCCCACCCTGTTAGAAAATTCGTAGAAAATAAAAGACGATAATACAATTAAAAAAAAAACAAAATAAGAAATTAACGTCGAAGTACAGTACATAAAACAAAAGATTACAACTGAGAAGAAAAATAATTAAAAAGCAGCAAAATGTGAAAAATTAAATTGACAAAAACAAACAAAAATGAAATACAAAAGCATAAAATGAATGAAAAAAAAAGCAGATACCAAGATTTTAGAAACTTTTGGTTTGTCAACTTTCAGACACTGTTTCACTTTGAAAACGTCGCATTTATTTTAATTACAAACATAGGAGAAAGGAACAAAAGAAATTTCAAGCAAGGAACAAAGGCAACCGAAGAACAATATAGACAAAAAAAAAACTAATTGTAACTTGCCGAATTGTAACTTCAAAAAAAAAAAAGAAAGGAAGCCTGCAAAAAAAAATTAGAAATGAAAGAGAAATAAAAGAAACGCAAAAAAACAAAAGAAGATCGACGACATCAAGCCGAACCAATCATTAGCCGAACTAAAAACAACAATTTTCTGTTTAGAGAATTCGTAGAAAATAAAAGCAAACTGCAAAAAAATCGATAATAACATTTAAAGAAAAATCAAAATAAAAAATTAACGACGAGATACAGCACATAAAACAACAAACAGCACACAACTGAGAAGAAAAATAATAAAAAACAATTAAATGTGAAAAAGTAAATTGATCAAAATAACCAAAAAAAGAAATATAAAAGAGAAAAAATGCATTTTTAAAAAGCGCAAAAGTACCACGATATTAAAATGAAAATTGACGAATTTTTTTTCAAATAAAACAAACTCGTAGGAAACAAAGGAGTACTGTAAAAATGAGCTGATAAAGTGCGAAAACAAAATAACGGTTTCCCCAAAAAAAAAAAAAAAAAACAAATAAGTGAAGAAACGGCGATCCCCCGGCCGAAACCTGGCAGGGAACAAACAACTAAACGAACGGCGAATAAAATACAAAAACAACAATTCTTTAAAACGAAAAAAAAAAACAAAAGAGAAAGGAAAAAATATGAAACGAACCAAAAAAAAGAAACGAAATAAATCACATTCTATATTTTTTTTCTTTGCGTCGACTCTGCGGTGTTAAATTTTTGGATTATATTAGAAGTAAATTTTATTGAGGTGAGGACAACAAAAGTAGCCCAAATTAGGCATCCACACCAAACATGTCTAAAATGTAGCCCAAATGGCAGAATTTCGCCCAATTTGGCAACTCTGGTTCGTTGCCCACTCATAGTAAATCCCGAGCCGCCACTGGTTTAGGCAACGTTTTAAATATTTTTATCCCGCGCGTAGCTTCCGAACGGACAGGAGTCACCGCTAGGTGATCCACATTTTTCTGTTCCCGCAATTTTTTGTTTGTGACTAATGCAGGTGCAACTAAGTCAGCATTTTCTTCAAGGTTAGCAGCTGTGTATATTTCTGGATTGAAGTTCGTCGCGATAATTCTTGCACAAGGTGACAACGAGCGCGTTTTAATTTTGTTATTGCAACATCCTGCGATTTATTCTTCCCCTTTTTCTTTTATTAATTAAAAAATTAAGTAACAAGTTTTGGCATGTTGTACAGAATTTCGGTTTCTTACAGCGTGCTGAACTCGTCCCCGTTCTTTTAGGAAAGTAGGTGACAAAACCGTGCTGACTTGCTACCTACCTTTGAATATTGGCAAGATGTTGTGCCGGGGAAATTAACTACAACGCAATGCCAGCAGCTCAGTCGTGACGGGCGTGAGATTTAATCGAACGCGAGAAATTGAGCGCCACTTAATTTTGACGAAGAAATTAAGAAAGGGCAACTAGTATCAAGAAAAACACCTTAAGCGTGTACAAGCGCCTTGCTTTATGAGTGTGTACGTGCCTTACCTAACAGTAACGAAATTAAGAACAAGTTAATTGTCTGAAAGCTTCAAGCCAGATTAACATCAAAGGGATCCTTATTGGTTTTACAATGATCCAATCCTATCAAAAGAAATAGAATCTCTGAACGATATAGTTTATTTCAAACCACCACAAAACAGGAGTGCCGAGGCCTCGAGGATTTTGCACTAATTCATCGCCGGAGTATTTTTAAACGAACGAAAGCGCAAACAAACATTTACTGACGCTCCGAAGCGCGCCACAAATTATTAAGGCGAAACCAACCATGCTTCCAAATGATCGAAAGGAGGGTTTGTACGAATCGAAACCAATGGGTATGACGTATATGACGTAAAAGAACGCCGATAACGTCAAAGGTCGACGGTAAGCTAACTGGCGAAATGTTAGCACGCAAAAACCTGTAGTTCACATAAACTGGTCTAACAAAAACAAAAAATAGTCGGCTCCGGGAACTTTATGAGTGTCTGAATAACAATTTTTCCACAACAAATCTCAGGAGTCAGAAAAAATATGCGCTTTGCAATCATTTCAAGAGATGATGTAATCCTATCAAAAGAAAAATAGAGTCTCCGAACGATATTGTTCAATTAAAACCACAAGGAATGCGGAAGTCTCGAGAATTTTGCACTAATTCGTTTTTAATCGCAGAGAAAAAGCTGGAAACTTTATGAGTGTCTGAAAGCATAGAATAATAATTGCGCCACAAATCTCACGAGCCAGAAAAAAAGATGCGCCTGCAATCGTTTCAACAGATAATGTACCTTAAGCGTGTACACGCGCCTTACTTTATGAGTGTGTACGCGCCTTACCTAACAGTAAGCTTCAACGAAATTAAGAACAAGTTAATTGTCTGAAAGCTTCAAGCCACATCAACATCAAAGGGGGGATCCTTGTTGGTTTTACAAAGCGAAAAGATTATTTTAAAAATTAATGATCGAAGTGTAAACGGTCAGAAAACAAAATGCATTGGATCAACCAAATCGTTGCTATTGACTGCATTTAATCAAAAATATTTGTTAAATTTGACTTTTTTAGTTGATCTAAGAAAAAAATGCATTGGATCAACCAAAAGAGCCAAATTTAACAAATATTCTTGATTAAATGCAGTCAATAGCAACGGTTTGGTTGATCCAATGCATTTTGTTTCCTGAGTGCATTACTTGAAGCCAACCGATTTAGCCCTCGAAATGCGTGCGCCAATGTGTAGACTTCGTACCGATCGATTTTTCTAAAGTTACTATTTGAGCTTGCGAGCTGTACAAACATTACAGATAGTTGCATAATAAAAAAAAGTTAAAGCGACAGATTATTTGAAGAATTCTTTAAAGCAGCACGCTAGAAATAATATGCATCAAAATAAACCACCTTTTCTGGAAAGTTCGACAAGTACAGTGCCATATCTAAGCAGCAGATTTTTGCATCGTAACAGACTCCTTTTCGTTTGTTTAAAAAAGAAAAAAAAATGATCTTGTTAAATGAATTTTACGCTCGAATACATCATAAAAAATTCAAAGCGACAGATTATTTGAAGAACTCTTTAAAGCAGCACGCCAGAAGTAATCTGCATCGAAATAAACCACCTTTTCCAGAACGTTCGACATGTACAGTGATGACCTAATGAACGGATTTTTGCACCGTAACAGACTCTTTTTCGCTAGTTAAAAAAAAATTAAAAAATAAACTTGTAAAATGAATTTGCTGCCGGTTTCCTTCGACGCGACGCCCTCTCTAGCGCCTAATTCGCATTTGCATATTAATGCGAGCACCGAGGTCTTCAATATTAATTAAAAAAAAAAACCCACATTCCGCCTGGCTCTTCCGAAAACGAAAACTGTTCGTGACGTTGACGCGTACGAATTTCACGCCGCAGAGAAAGATGCGGTGCGGCGGCGGGCGGAGGAAACAAGAGAAGAAAAAAAACACACATTGCGATGAAATTTGCCCAAAATGACTGTTTTAGGACCGGGGCGTGCGAACCCGTTAACGTGAAAACATGTGTGTGTGTTTTCATTGACCGGAAACAAAAAAAAGAGAAAAGAGAGAAAAAAAAAACGCTGCTGCAATCACACATGAGTGCGTCCGAAATTTTATTTTTACAGTGGATGATGAACGACCTCAATTTGCAACGCACGGGCGGCGCAGCGTTCCGGCTTTTTTCCCGCAAACAAATTAGAATGTTATGTTTTTGGTTTGGAAACATTTAAAATGCCTCCTGGAAATGTTCTGCTGGATTATTCTTTTACTGTTGTCCTTGAAAGTTGGAGTTCTTGGCTCGCGTTCCGGGGCGAAGTCCGGTTTTCCTCCACGTTTGCCGGTCGTCAACATCTAAAATCGATCAGATAACATCTCTATAAGTAAAAGCGAGTTCCTGTTGGATTAGGTGTCGTCTGATTGGGTGTTGACGTTCGGTTGCAGCCGTTGGCGACCAGCGAACGTGGAGGAAAAGCGGGTTTGAGGCGTGGCTGACCGGGAAGGGAAAATTATTGAAACTAAAAGTGAGATTATTAACTCGAGAGAAATGCTTCAGTCAAACGGCGACCGATAAATAAACAAAAAGTACGAACAAGTTAACAAAAAAGTACTAAAACAACATGGCGATCGAGAGACATCGCAGCAAATAAGTTTTGGCGCAACGTGAGGGGCAATTAACCCGCACAAAGCACATTTTGGCGCCCAACGTGGGGCTTCCACTACCTAGCAACGTGCATAATTAGTGTGCTACCTACTTGGATAGGTTCAAAATCTGTGCTGAGTAGCCAGCAGCTTCCGTCGTGACGGGTGTGGGTGTTAATTAATGCGAACTAATCTTGCCCAGAAACGAGGTCAGAATTCAAGAAACAGAAAATAGAAGCGACTCAAATTTTGTGCTGAGTAGAGTACAGCCAGCAGCTTCAGTCGTGATGAGTGTGGGTGTTAATTAATGCGAACTAATCTTGCCTAGAGACGAGGTCAGAATTCAAGAAACAGAAAATAGAAACGACTCAAATTATGCAACAATAGTTTAATGTCGCAAACAAGTCAAACAGTTGCCAAATTTGTGGCGGGCTTAACCTACAACATTAAAACAAACCAGATTTAACCACTGGCGGATCCGTCATCAGTTTCACAAATTGTCAACTCCTGTACCTAAAATATATCCTTGGCGCGAAACGCCCAATACAACAGTAAATATCAGAAAACGCAATTGGCGTGAAGCGCCCAAATCAATCGCAAGGCCATAACGCAATCAATCTGAATAATCCTACCTGAGAACTATTCCTTGGAGATTATTCTCTAGCTTCCCACGTCGGCGTATGAAGACGTCGAGTCGACGCACAGAGCGTCGAAAAAGCGTCGTTCTTTTAAGCAACTCATCCAACGTAAACCAACCAAGAAGCCTAAGCTCAATGCAAAGCGGGTAGCCTCAAGTTATCACCAAATCATTAAAACCTGAAGCCGAAATTAAAAGTCGAAACTAAATGCCTGCCCGGAACTCCACGAACCAGGCTTGAGACAAACTCTAACTCCAATGAGCTTACAACTAAAAACTGAATTGTGCGAAATTTTAAGGCCGCAATACTACGGATTTTTGCACCGTAACAGACTCTTTTCCGCTTGTTTAAAAATAAATAATTAAACTTGTAAAATGAATTTTATGCACGAAAACATTATCAGAGACGGCGACGCTGCCGGTGTTCTTCGACGCACCGACACGACCGAGTCAGACATGACGAAAAAACCTTCCACAAAGATCAAAAAACAACCAAAGTGTGTACCGACCGTCAGGAAGGACACAACGCAAAAATGGGACAGAGTTCCGACAAACAACATCACTAGGTGCTGAGGATATCGCTAAAACGATTGACTCTCCGAAACGCGCCACAAATTAATAAGACGAAACCAACCATCCCCCCAAATGTTCGAAAATAGGGTTTGCATGAATCAAGACCAACATGACATAAGCAAGAACCAATGGAAATCAATTTGACGCAAGGGAACACCAATAACGTCAAGGGCCAATTAAACTATCCGTCGGAATGTTAGCTCGCAAAAACCTGTAATAAACTGATCTAATAAAAAAAAACAGACAGCGCCGGCAACTTTATGAGTGTCTGGATGCATGGAATAACAATTTCGCCACAACAAATCTCACGAGCCACAAAAAAGGAGGGTTTGTACGAATCAACACCAACGTGACATAAGCAGGGACCAAGGGGTGTCAATCTGACGTAAGAGAACACTAATAACGTCAAAGGTCCTATCAATCCTATCAAAATAAATAGAATCTTTGAACGATATTGTTTATTTAAAATCACCACAAAACAGAAGTGCCGTGGCCTCGAGAATTTTGCACTAATTCATGGCCGGAGTATTTTTAAACAAACGAAGGCGCAAACAAACATTTACTGACGCTCCGAAGCGCGCCACAAATGATTAAGGCGAAACCAACCATGCCTCCAAATGATCGAAAGGGGGATTTGTACGAGTCGAAACCGACGGGATCAACTAGTATCAATATGACGTAAGAGAACGTCAATAACGTCAAAGGTCGACGGTAAGCTAACTATCGAAATGTTAGCTCGCAGAAGCCTGTAGTTCACATAAACTGGTCTAACAAAAACAAAAAACAGACGGCTCCGGGAACTTTATGAGTGTCTGAATAACAATTTCGCCACAACAAATCTCACGAGTCAGAAAAAAGGTGCGTTTGCAATCGTTGCAGCAGATGATTCGATTCTATCAAAAGAAACAGAATCTCTGAAGAGTATTGTTTATTTGAAACCACCACAAAACAGGAGTGCCGAGTCCTCGAGGATTTTGTACTAATTCATGGCCGGAGTATTTTTAAACGAACGAAAGCGCAAACAAACATTTACTGCCACCACGCCTCCAAATGATCGAAAGGAGGGTTTGTACGAATCGAAACCAACGGGACCAACGGGTATGACGTAAGAGAACGCCAATAACGTCAAAGGTCAACGGTGAGTCAACTATCGAAATGTTAGCACGCAGAAACCTGTAGTTCACATAAACTGGCCTAACAAAAACAAAAAAACAGACGGCTCCGGGAACTTTATGAGTGTCTGATTAACAATTTCGCCACAACAAATCTCACGAATCAGAAAAAAGATGCGCTTGCAATCATTTCACCAGATGATGCAATCCTATCAAAAGAAAAATAGAGTCTCTGAACGGTATTGTTCCTTTAAAACCACGAGGAGTGCGGAGGCCTCGAGAATTTTGCACTAATTTGTGACCGGAGTATTTTTAAACGAGGGAAAGCTTAAAATAAAACGTAAAGCGTGAGAGTATTTGCAATTCGCGTAGTCAGTCACTCTAACGGCGACGAAGCGGTCATGAAAAAGTGTTTGTAATAGCAATAAAGCTCCGAGGAATTGGATGAGGCAGATCAAGTGTTTTTAAACGCAGAGAAAGAGCTGGAAACTTTGGAAACTTTATGAGTGTCTGAACGCATAGAATAACAATTTCGCCACAGCAAATTTCACGAGCCAGAAAAAAAGATGCGCCTGCAACCGTTTCAACAGATGAAGCAATCCTGTCAAAAGAAATAGAATCTCCAAATGATTTTGTTTATTTAAAGCCACCAAAAGAGTGTCGTCGAGGTCTTGAGAATTTTGTACTAATTCATGACCGGAGCATTTCGAAACAGACGAAATCCCAAACAAACGTTTGAAACAAAACGGAAAGCTTGAGATTATCTGCAGTTCGCTTAATCAGTGGTTACTCCAGCGACGCCGAAGTGATCATAAAAAAGTGTTTTTTAATAGTAATACAGTTGCAAGGAATTGGATGCGGTAAACCAAGCGTCTTTAAACGCGGAGAAAACGCCGGAAATTTTATATGTGTCTGAACACAAGAAATGACACAAATTTCGCCACAAATGTCACGAGCCAGAAACAAAATGTGCTTGCAGTCGTTTCAACAGATGATGTAATCCTATCAAAAGAAACAGAATCTCCGAACGATATTGTTTATTTAAAACCACCAAAAGAGAGCGACGTGGTCTCGAGAATTTTACGCTAAGTCATGGCCGGAGTATTTCGATATGAACGAAAGCATAAACAAATGGTTAAAATAAAACGCATGGCGTCAGATTATTTGCAATTCGCCTACTTAGATGCGACGCCGACGAACCGATCATAAAAAGCTGTCTAAATCGTAATAAAATTCCGAGGAATTGGATGCGACAAATGAAGCGCTTTTAAACGCAGAGGAAGGAATGTCTTAATATTGCGAAGACAGAAATAAATGCGAGTCGGACGGAACATACAGGTCAATTTTCTGAAAGCTCTTTTCACACCGTAACAAGTGGTACGTGTGTTTGGTTGCGAGACTGCATCCGACTTTGCTAGATGTTTTCCTCATTTGTCATTTGCCAAATTAATCTAGGGCAAACATAACTCTGGCAAAAAAACAAAAATGTTCTTAAAAACATTCAAGAGATGATGTAGTTCAATTTATCAAGCGCGGTAATAATGGCGTCGTGCAGGTGCACATACGGTCGTTCTCAATAGTCGAGTTGCTTTTATTGCTCGGCCGCAGAGACTTCATGCTGTAACCAATGAAGGAAATTCTTTTGAACAGAGCGTCGTGGACCGTACCGACCATAAAACCGTATATATCAGAAACGGCGAGTGTTTATGAGAGGTCGGTCTTCTTTACGATACCGACGAGTCAGGTCCGGAGCTCCGGGCTGCCCATAATAAAATTAATGGAAGGCAATCGATAGGTTGCCCCCGCAGGTCAGATTATTCGAAGCTGCCGGCTATTTATTACGGCCCCCATTGTTTTGCACGCGCACCCACCTGCATACGTTATAAATGTCGGAGACGAGAACCGAATCTCTCCGAAAAGAAGAAAAAAAATGAAAAATCGCGTGCAGCTGCGGTCGCTCTCAACTCGATTTCGATTCGCTCGCCTTTTCGAATTTGAAACTTTAGTTTTATTTTTTTGAAAGCAACTTACTCCGACACACCCTGTGTTTGACTTTTAAATTTTATTTTTACTTCTTCGAAGGCAACTTATTCCGAAACACCCTGTGCTTTACGTTTGCGATTATAAAATAATGATTGCGATTGTTGTTGTTACGGTAATAGTAAAGAGGAACGTGGTCAGACAAAAACACATTTATTAAAATAAATAAATAAATAATTACATGATTGGGGTTACTCTACACTTTCGTAACAAGAATTCGATGTAACCATCGAATTCCTCGGAATTTTTTACTCATATGAGAATGGCCGTTTTCCGTTGTGACGCCGTTTAGGGGTCGAGAAAAAATCGCGAAAGAGATTCGCGAGTTTGTACATATATCAGATGAAACGTCTCGGTGAGTGGAGGTAGAAAATTTAGGATCAGCATGATTCGTCGATCCTAGATCGCGGTATAAAGCCGGTGCATTATTTAAACGGCGGGAGACGTATGTTTTGTTTTTTTTTTCTTAATCCGGACCTGCGTCTGTTCGTATCCAGAATTCATTGCAACCATCGGATTCCTTGGATATTTTTACTCATACGAGACTGGCAGTTTCGCATTCTGACGCCGTTTAGGGGTCGAAAAAATTCGCGAATTTGCACATCAGATGAAACGTCTCGGTGAGTGAAGGTGGAAAACCGCATCGATTGATTGATTTATCGATTCTGGATGCGGTACACTGCCGATGGAATAATTAAAAGGGTGGGAGACGTAAGTTTTTCTTAAAATTCCGGCCATGGGAGAGTTCGTATCCAGAATTCGTTGCAACCGTCGAATTCCTTGGATTTTTCTACTCATATGAAATTGACAGTTTCGCATTCTGACACCGTTTAGGGGTTGAAAAAAACTTGCTTTGAATCGGTCAGTACCACTTCGTCGCACATCAGATGAAACGTCTCGGTGAGTAGAGATGGAAAATCGTGTTAGTTTGATTCGATCCTAGACGGCCGTATGAAGGCCGGTGGAATAATTAAAAGGGCCGGACACGTAAGTTCTTTTTTAAATCCGGATCTGCGCGTGTTCATATTCATAATTTGTTGCAACCATCGGATTCCTTGGATTTTTTTACTCACATGAGAGTGGCAGTTTCACGTTTTGACGCCGTTTAGGGGTTGAAAGAAAATCGCGAATTTGCTCGGAATCGGTTAGTACGCATCGTTGCGCATATTAGATGAAACATCTCGATGAGTGGAGGTGGAAAATCGTGTCTGTTTGAGTTTTTGGTTCTAGATGGCCGTATAAAGTCGATGGAATAATCAGAAGGGACGGAGAGGTATGTCTTTTTAAATCCGGATCTGCACGCCTTCGTATTCAGGATTCGTTGCACCTATCGGATTACTTGGATTTTTCTACTCACATGAGAGTAGCAGTTTCTCATTTTGATGCCGTTTAGGGGTCGAGAAAAATTAGTGAACTTTCTTCGAATCGGTCAGTACGCACATCAGATGAAACGTCTCGGTGAGTGGAGGTGGAAAATTGCATCGGTTCGATTTCTCGATCGCAAATAGCGGTATAAAGCCGGTGGAATAATTAAAGGACCCGTAGACGTAAGTTTTTTTTTTAATCCGGATCTGCGCGTGTTGGAATCCAGAATTCGTTGACTGGCATTGAAACATTCTATAGACGTTGGCGCAGGTGTCATCGACGAAGATTACCGTGGAATAATAAAAGTCGTCCTGTTTAATCATTCAGATGTACCGTATGAGATAGCGAACGGTGATCGGATCGCTCAATTAATCTGTCGACAAATTTACTATCCGGAATTAGAAGAAGTCACAGAATTATCATCTACAGTTCGAGGTGACAACGGTTTCGGATCAACTGGTATTTGACAACACTGAACGCAGTTCCTATTGCAAGATACGTAACATGTATTTTTGTTTTCGTAAAAATTCTATTGTTTACATTCAGAAAATAGACTTGTTGCAAGAGGCGAATCAATAAAAAGGAAACAATTTATAAAATTGAAACCGTTAACACACAGCGGCAAGGAAAATAGCGATTTGTATTGTAATGAAACAATATTTTTAAGTCCTAAATAATTATAACGTTTAAATTATACCAATTAGAATATTTGTTATTATGTTATTAATTAGTAAATTTTTATCTCTAAATAAATGATTTTGCACGAGCGTTTTATCAATCGTCCTGACCTCTTGCTTAACCCCTCCCGATTACGCTGTTTACCGCGCGAATCTCACCTCGGAATACACACTACTTTCTGCTGCCCTGTAACTCTCCGCAATTCAATTCACTCGTTTAAATAGGTAAGCAATTTTTTTACCTCGGCCAAGGGTAGCCTAGGGGATGCCCGCACACCACTTCACCACCTGAGAAAAAATTTTCCACCCGTCTTTTTCGCACACTTCTTGCAAAATTACGCGTCAACGCAAGAACTAGCGCCAGCAAAAAAGAAATCTCTTGCAACCTCCTCTGGTGATTGACGACGGCGCTTCTTCGCGAGAACCAGAAAAAAATTCTTCTGCGACCACCTCTCGCCATCGTCGACTGTCTCTTTCACCTCAGCAAAAAAAAAAAATACTCAGCAACCTCTTCTGGCAAAATTACGTCATTGTCGACGAGTCTTCAACTACAAGAGCCAAAGTGGTTACTTCGTCTGCATAAAAAACCACCCCTCAATTACTTCTTCAACATAAAGACTACCCCTAACCATAGGGATGACCTTCAACGGTGGTCACTGTGGATGGACATGCCATCGAGTGGTCCCAGGATCCCTCTGGTATTACTACTCAGGTGCAAATAAATGCTCCGCAGCACATATTTTGTTTCATACATAATGCAGATTTTTGTTTTGCGATACGGTGCTATATAAATTCTTATATTTAATTAATTAATTATTAAGCAAAGGAAAACTATTATTCATGAAAAATGCATTAAAATTATTAATTTTTTTTTTTAATTAAATAAATAAAAAATAATTAAAAAGCGATGGGACGCGGGAGTATGGAACATTCGCAGAAAAGCGCAAAATGATTTCAGCCAAAATTATGTGCATTAAATAATAATAAGTAAGTGATAATATGAAAATTAATAGTCGTTTCTGTTTTGAAGAAAAAATCTACCTGAAACCTGTAAGACCGAGATAAATTAATGTAGTGTGTACGAAGAAGTTTTGCCTACGGCAAGATAATTAAAATGTGTAAAATTAGTGAACAAAAAAAAAACGATTTCAAGATTAATTAGCTGTATTAGAATGTAATGAATATTAATAATTGTCGAATGCTAAAATTCCAACCATGTATATAACGTATATAACGCGCATATAATGGATTGTGGCGACACCGGAATGCTATATTTTTAGTATTTAGAAGGAATGCGTTTCTGTGTTTACGTTTGCGTTTACTTTTTTCTTGTTAAGTGAACGTAAGCATTTATGTGTATGTCTGGAGAAAGTATAAGCAAAAGGTAAGGATGCGTGTTGTTTATTTATCAAGAGTAAAATAAAATTACAGTCGTTTTCGTGCGGCAACCATCGGATCCCTTGAGTCTTTTTACTCACATGGAAATGGCAGTTTCGCATTCTGACGCCGTTCAGGGGTCGAAAAAAATTCGTCGAATCGGTCAGTAGGCATCGTCGCGGATTTAGATAAAACGTCTAGGTGAGTGGAGATGGAAAATCGTTATCGTTTCGGTTTGATTTCTCGATCCTAGACGGCCGTATGAAGGCCGGTGGAATAATTGAAAGGGCCGGAGACGTAAGTTTTTTTTTTAAATCCGGATCTGCGCGTGCTCATATTCAAAATTCGGATTCCTTGGATATTTTTACTCACATGAGAGTGGCAGTTTCACGTTTTGACGGCGTTTAAGGGTCGAAAAAAAATCGCGCACTTGCTTGGAATCGTTCAGTATGCTTTGCTGCATATTTGACGAAACATCTCGATGTGTGGAGGTGGAAAATAGTGTCTGTTTGATTTTTTGATCCTAGATGGCCGTATAAAGTTGATACGGTAAGTCGATAAGGTCGAATAATCAGAAGGGCCGGAGAGGTATGTCTTCTTAAATCCGGTCCTGTGCGCCTTCGTATACAGGATTCGTTGCAACCCATTCTGACCCCGTTCAGGGATCGAGAAAAATTAATGAACTTTTTTCGAATCGGTCAGTACGCTTCGTCGCACATCAGATGAAACGGCTCGTTGAGTGGAGGTGGAAAATTGTATCTGTTTGATTTTTCGATCGTAAACAGCGGTATAGAACCGATGGAATAATTAAAGGGCCCCAGAGTGAGTTTTTTTTTTAAATCCGGATCTGCCGCGTCAGTATCCAGAATTCGTTGCAACCATCGGATTCCTTGAGTTTATTTACTCACATGGGAATGGCAGTTTCGCATTCTGGACACCGTTTAGAGGTCGAAAAAAATTCGTCGAATCGGTCAGTAGGCATCGTCGCGTATTTAGATGAAATGTCTCGGTGAGTGGAGATGAAAAATCGTATTGGTTTGATTTTTCGATCCTAGACGGCTGGTGGAATAATTAAAAGGGCCGGAGACGTAAGTTTTTTTTAATCCGTATCTGCGCGTGCTCATATTCAAAATTCGTTGCAACCATCGGATTCCTTGGATTTTTCTACTCACATGAAAGTGGCAGTTTCACGTTTTGTTGCCGTTTAGGGGTCGAAAAAAATCGCGAATTTGCTTGGAATCGGTTAGTACGCATCGTCGCGCGTATTAGATGAAACGTCTCGGTGAGTGGAGGTGGAAAATCCGATTTTTCAATCCTAGATGGCGGGAATAAGCTGTTGGATTATTAAAGGGCCGAAAACGTATGTTTTTTTTTAAATGCGGACTTGCGCGCGTTCGCATTCAGAATTCGTTTTTTGTTTTTCCTGTTTTTTCTTTTTTTCTTTCTGAGGGGAGGGTTGCACCTTACAGTTGGCCTCGCACGTATTACTTCGACGATGTTTCCCGTAATTGAAAATGCTGTTTGTCAATTTATTTATTCAATCCGGACATTGTTGCGGGATGAGAACAGCTCGTAAGTAAATGGCTGCGATTTGGCAGCGAGCCGAACGTTTCCTTACTTAAGCACCTACTATTACACCAACTGTCGTAAGGATGAAAATAAATGCGACTTCTCACCTGCCAGTTTCTGCTTTCATAAATTATTTCATTTTATCGCGCGATACGACAATGTGTTTCGCGTTAAACATCCGCGGACTTACGTAAACCTAGACCGTTCGTGCATTCCTGCACGATTTCAATTTTTTAATATCTAACTAACTATTAGCAGCTGAGGCGTGGACACCGAAAAAGTGATTTAAGTTGCCCAGTTTGTTTTATTTCGTTGGCGATTTAATTGCCCAATAATCGTCGATCTTCACATTTACTTGTTCTGCTTTATGAATTTTCTTTTTACGTTACATTCAATGTTGCTTAAAGTCTTTCATTTCGTAATTCATTTAAAGTCTTTCATTTCGTAATTCATTTAATTCATTAATTTCAAACAGCGATTTTTGTTGGGCTTCTTATAATTCAATGTTTCTTTTTTTGTGTTACAAGATGCGATCCGGATCGAAGGACCAACAATTTTAATTCAATTTCTTTCTGAATTTTAAATAAATATTCTTACCAGAGCCGGAGGAAGGGCAGTCGGTGCCGAAAGGCAAGGCAAAAAATCCGAGAGAAGTTGCCAAACAGCTCAATGAGCGGAATGCCAACGGGGAAAATAACCTAACTCTGAAATATAGATACGGGGTCCCTACCACTGTCAAAGCACCGCTTCCAAAAGCCTCAGAAAACTAAAAACCGATCTCCCCGATCTCACTTTTTGCTTATAAATATCTCATCTATTACATCGAAACTGGACGAGTTCAAAGCCTACGTTTTTCGTACGAAGCCTCACGTCATTATGCTTTCTAAAACCCTGGCTCCACTCTGCCGTACCAGATTCTATTTGTGCCCTTGCAGACTACACGTTACTAAGGGTGGATAGGCTAAATCGTAGAGGAGGAGACTCAGACTCTATTAATGGACATCAACTACAAATTATCAAGTCAATATCAATAACCGAAGAGGGACTTGAAGACCTGATAGCCAGAATATCATACAATGGATTTATGTGGTAGCATGACATATAATGCCTGTCGTTTTCAATTGTTTGGATGTCCATTGTAATACTCTTCTTTGTAACAATATTCGATATTCAGTAGCTTACATGCGACTAAGTATACTCTCATTTGCATCGTACCTTAGAGTATAAAGAGTAATATGGAGCGGGCGTCCTTATGCGAATTACATGGCAACGTAAATTAGGCAACCAACACGACACCTAAGGGCAAGTAACCGTGAATTCCTATAGAAAAATTTCCGGCCTCTGGTCCTTAGAAACAATGTGGGTTGCCTGCCCTATGATTCCAACTGGTGTAGTTGACAATGCGCGTTCCATACGATTATTACTTCTATGCATTGCATCCACATGTAGAGACCGTATGGACGGGGGTAGGAAAGCCACTTTTCATCCCTTTTTGTCCCCAATTGTCAAACGCCTGCCTATGATCTCGTCCAATCATCAGTTTACAATACGCGTGGAAGCCTTCGTAGAGAAAATTTTCAAACCGCTCCATTATCCAAGACGAACTATTAGTAAATGGTGAAGAAAAGCAAAAGAGAAATTTCAAATTTCGAGAAAATGTCGGCAGCTCAATAGAGGTATACCATAGATTCAAAGTGATTTCCCTAAATCTTCAAAGTGACCTTATTGATTTGTTTTTACTTCAACATAAGCTGGATGTTTTTTGTGTAGTTGAACATTGGTTAAAGGATTTCGAGATTCCGATACTGTCTAATTATAAATTAATTGATGTTATCTATCGTACCAAGTTCAGAGCTGGCGGTGTAGCTGTTTTTGTTAAAACTTCGCTTACATCGCATCTAGAGTAATGCTTCAATTTAATTGTATTGAGAAAGTTTTGTATTTGTGAATGCACTCTGAATAACAACAAGTGTATAATTCTTGTGATTTATCGATCACCATCAGGTGAACTTCATAACTTCTGTAAATGTCTTGAATTAATTATCTGCAAATTATCTTCTTTCCATAATCGTACATGTATCGTCTGCGGTGACTTTAATGTTGATTTTTCATCCATAAGTAGTGATTGTTGTCAATTATTAGATTTATTTAAATCTTTCAACTTCTTGCCAGCAATCCATGATTGTACCCGCTTTAATCATACAGGTGGAACAATCTTAGACAATATATTTGTTAACAATTTATTCGAATTTTATAGTAGCGAGTTCTTACATCCCGGTTTCTCTGATCATTCTGCAGTAGTAAAAATTGAATTTACTGTTAATGCTACTAATAACTCAAATGATGCCGGCACTCACAGATTGTTTAATGTTTGTAACAAAAGGAAATTTAGGAACCTTCTTCTTACAGAAACATGGGATCCTATTCTATCACTTTCTGATGTTGACGAAAAATTTGAAAACTTTCATAACAAAATTATGTCTCATTTCAACGCTGCTTTTCCATATGTCAAGCGGAAGCAGATAAAAAACAAGTCCTGGGTCACTAATGAAATAAAAATTATTATTTTATTTAATCAATTTGGATTTTTACCGGGCAAATCCACATCTATGGCATTACATAATTTTCTAAATTACGTTTATAGCAGCCTTGATGCCAAAAAATCTTCTCTGGACATATTCTTCGACAACAGTAGTGCATTCGATACGCTACTCTTGGATAAGTTAAATGCCTATGGTATTCGTGGTCAAGCTCTAAGTTGGTTTCGTTCGTACCTCTCCTACAAATTTCAAATTGTACACATTAATAACTTCAGCTCCAAACCAGTTTTAATATCTGCGGGTGTTCCACCCACAGGGGTCCATACTTGGCCCGCTATTGTACATAATATTCGTGAATGAATTACCTTCAGTACTTAGCTCTGGCCTTACCTGTCACTTTGCCGACGATACGTCTGTGGTCATTGCCAATGAATCTAAATTGGAGTTGGTCAATAGTGCCACTGTGGTTTGTAATGAGATGTCTCGATACTGTTCTAAAAATAATCTAATATTAAATAAAGACAAAACACACTCAATCTATTTTAAGACATCTAAATAGTCTGAGTGTAGCTTACGGATTCGTACCAATGGTGAATCTATTAAACAGCTAAAATCTGTTAAATTTTTGGGGCTCCATGTAGATGAATATTTAAACTGGTATTCTCACATCACCGATTTATCAAAACGTTTATGTTCTTTTAATAATCTGATCTATAATATCAACCCGATTTTAGACTTAGAACATTTAAAATTATTATATTTTGCGAATGTTGAGTCAAGACTACGAAATGGTATTTTATTTTGGGGCACTTCGATTCATGTAAATCGGGTTTTCATTATTCAAAAAAGAATCGTTCGTAACATGGTTGGTACTGATATTCTTTCCCATTGTAAGCCGATATTTCTCAAATTAGCTGTACCTACTGTATTTGATCTATTTATTCTTGAATGTTCTTTATATGTGAAAAAAATCCTAAACTATTCGTAAAAAATAGCGACATTCAACAAAGGTACAATACAAGATTTTGTGACGCTTTATCATATCCTATTCACTCTCCGTCTCTGTTTGAAAAAGGTCCACATTACAACTTTATAAGGATATACAATCGTTTGCCATGTCATTTGAAGACTATAACAAATATATTGTCTTTCAAAAGAGAATTAAAGAAATGGTTGAGTGACAAATGCTTTTATTCTCTCAATGAATTTTATAACTTATAATTTTCTTTATACTATTTACAATGTTATGTGATATATTTATGTGTTTAATCTTATATTTTTGTTTACAATTCAATTTACTATTTTGACGTGTTCTGTATCACAGCTGTGATGTAAATGAACAAATAAACAGAATACAATTCTTTAAAACAAAATCGTGCAAATTTGGATTTCAATTTCTTCGTTCGAGCGTAAACTGGTTTAGTCAAAGAGCCAGAAATCGATTTTCCAATTTGTTCTCCACAGTTGTTCGAATGGCGGTTTACCTGTATTTTCAGAATTGTCGAAAATATCTCGTCCTTTTGTCTCTCTGCTCTGCTTGAACTTCAAAATGGAAACTTATTATCTCTAATAAAAAAATGCCCAAGATTTTAAATAACAATGTATTAAGAAAACGTAAAAATGTATTAGAAAATTTTTTTGCAAATCGCTTCTGATTGCAGTGAAAACCTCGAGCAGCCTCTGTACAGCTGTTTCAGCTCTGCTTGGGGCTTCTTCATCACAGACGTAGCTCGACATTCCCACTGCAAACAAAAACGACTTGTCCAATTTATTCGCAACTGCGATGTAAGAGTGATGAACAGATAAAATAGCGACATCTTACGATCGCTTTTTAACCTGACGTTGCAGTAGGATAGACAAATTGAAGCGGGATTTGCTCCTAATAAGTCCCCCATGCAAGGCGGCCATGCTTACTGTCAAAGCATAATGAAAGTTTTTCTAAAAACGCAATTGCGAATAAATTGGGCAAGTCGTTTTTGTTTGCAGTGAGAATGTCGAGCTACGTCTCTGCTGAAGAAGCCCTAAGCAGGGCTGAAACAGCTGTACAGAGGCTGCTCGAGGTTTTCATTGCAATCAAAAACGATTTGCACAAAAAAAAAAATTTTCTAAAAACTTTCATTATGCTTTGACAGGAAGCATGGCCGCCTTGCTTGGGGGACTTATTAGGAGCAAATCGTTACAAACACTTTAGGAAATTTGAATACAAAAATACATTAAACGAAATGCAAAAGAAAAGATTAAACAAAATGTGAAATTCAATTTACGATTTAGCAGAACTTTAATAATACAAAAAATAAAATAATCAAAAGTTTCTTTTAAAAAAATACAATTCCGCAAATAAAATTAATTCTTATATGAAAATTTTTATTTAGATTAAGACTGAACGAAATTTGATAAATTAACTAAAATTTTTACTCAAATTAACAAATAATTAAATATCTATGAATTTACAGCGTTAAATAAAACAAAACAAGAAAAAGGCTTTTGGAGAGAGAAAGCAGAGATTCGGTGTAAAAATCAAAACCAAAAATGAAGCTTGCGTTAAAAAAAATTAAAAATAAAACCTTTATGCGTGAAAAGCATTAATATTTCGACTCACCAACGTTGAAACACGGTTTAAATTAAAAATTAAAAACAATTCGGTTACGATTAAATTAATTACCAGACAAAAGAAAACAAGCAACCCGTGAAGTATAATAACTTCTCGCGGCGAAATTAAGTTCAAACTAAGGAAAATTGAGGACCACTGATTAGATAACTCGAAGGAACGCACTAGAATTTTTTTTTCTGGAGCCTGTGCTGATTTTTTTCCTTCCACTTAAGTGGGGCATTAGGTGCGGTCTTTGTTAAGCAATAACATCCTTAAAGAAAAGACTTAATTGTCATTTGACCTTGGGTTGGGTAAACAGGGTTTCACCCTGCAACACCCTGACTAGCAACAAGCTCATTGATACTCTAATGGGATTAGCGTCATCCAAAAACCTAATACTAAAGGGTGGTTTTAATTATCCGTTGATAAACTGGGCTTTAACCTCAATCGAGAGCCCTGGTCTGAATGCTGAACCTGGTTATTTTCTGGAACAATTTAAAAATTCCAATCTTTCCCAACCCAACCCAATCAGATTTAGAGGGAATAACGAACCTATGCCCGATTTCTTCACCTTCTGATAACTTTATCTGCCAGGTATTATCGTTGGAAACCATTGTATCGATAATAGTTTCCGAGGATACTACCTGGCAGATAAACTTATCCGTATGTAAAGAAATCTAGTCTGTTGGACTTCATCCTCACTAACGATGAGCATAATATCTTTGCCGATATAAAAATGGAGCCCTCTTTCAGAAAAAGCGATCACTATTGCATTGTTGGTATGGTACAAATATCTTTACCCAGAAAAATCCTGTGGTCAAGGGCCAATAATTATAAAAAAGATAATTTTGTGGAGATAAACAACATACCGCAATACAAGCTAGACACAGTCGATGATCTCTGTAAGGTGCTATTTGAAGCTATAGACCACAACATACCGATTGCTTCCAAATACAAGAATCTTAACTGTCCTTGGATGAACGACGAGCTCGATGGACTCCTTAACAAAAAAACGTCAACAGTGGGGAAAATTCGAGGATTCTCAAAACTCGGCAAACTATGTCCTATACAGGCAATGGTCAAACCAATGCACTACACTTATTAGGGAGGGGGAAGCACAGTACGAGGAAATCATCCTCCAATCAAGGAACAAATTCTTTAATCATATAAGTGAGCACCTCAGCTCTAATGTGCTGATCCCCTGCAAATTGCCGAGAAATTCGCAGCCAATTTCAACAAAGTTTATGTTAGGGAATCTATTATACAAACATCTATGGCCACGACAACATCCCAAATTCGGAATACCATAGAAACTATTACTTTCTCTGAAAAAGAAGTTGCCAATTATTTAAACAGTCTCAAAGATCGTCAGGCTCAGGACCTCCTGGAAGGAATAATGAAAAATCGAGAAGTGCTTTAATCGGCCGAAATACAGAAAACTGGCATAAAATAACAACTATAACAATAAATACAATAAATAAGAAGATGTCAACCAATCAAAAGAAATAAATGACAATAGTTGGCTTTGCGCGTTTAAAAAACGAACGAAAGGGGCGTTTGGAACATCGAACGATCAATCAAATAAATAAAAGTAAAAGTAACAAGCAAGTCGGTAAGTAAATTAAAACAAGAAAAACAGAAATTGAATGAATGTTTAAGCGATTGACGGTCTATTTATGGATGCAAGATCGAGAAGATCACTCAAATAAAGGCAAGAGTAAAAATCGAATTAGTAAATATTAAAAAAAAGAAAACCAATGAATGACGTTCAAATTCAGTTTTTGATAGTAAGACATAAACCTATTGGCTATCATATCAATTTCAGATTAAAAAAAAGCGAGTCGAGACCTTCAGGCAGCTTTTGCGACACGCAGGATTTACCCCGGGAGTATTCCATACCAGTTGGCTACAGCCATCCGTCGGGAATTACAAATTTAACTTCAACTGACTTGGCTGTTGGTTGCCTTTTACGACATGCAGAATTTACGTCGGGAGTATTCTACCAATTAAGTTAAAGTTTCGGTGGGGATGATTAAAAATAGCGAGTCCTGGAAGCTGCGTCGTCAACTGTTACTACCAACAATGTCGCTGTTCCGCGGATTCTTTTTCAAATTTTTGGTATTGTGAACATTGTAAATTCAAGTTAACAGTTTTTTTTAATTTCTAACTTTTTCCTTAACCAATCGATTCGATTAACTTTCGTTTGAACGGTTGGATCACCTTGCAATTTCGTAAACACATCCGGAGTGAGACACCTGACAAATTTTAATCCGATAACGCGGTTGGAAAATTTATAACCCAGCCGCAAACGTTTTCGCGTTTAGAGCACAATGCGAATTCCGCTGTGAAGGATCGAATATTCGGTACGTAGAGATTCGAGGAAGGATCGAATATTCAGTACGTGGAGATGCAAGGTTCTTTATTTAAATAAAAAATCATGTTTGCGATTAAATAATATCATGTTAATGAATCGTAACGTGTACAAGGTCAGAGCGGGAAGCGGAAGCGTCATTGCTTTGAATGTTGCACGCGGCACACAGCCGGTAACCGAAAGATTAGTGTCGAGCTGCAATATTGCCCGCAATTGATGCACTCAATTAACGATATTTTTGCAAACAAACGCAACATCTAATGTTCCCCACTTGCGTAGCAATCGGGAAGGTAAAAGTGCTAAAGTAGAGCGGGATCGTACAAGAAGAGGATCTTCCTAGTTCTTCAAGTCTGAGCCTCTTGACTTAATCACGCGCATCTTGTTCCTCGTTCCTCGTCCTTTTAGTTGTAATTTTTTTTCATCAGTCAGTTTCCTCAGTTTGTAATTAATTTCGCGAATAAAGATACCATTCTTCATGGTGTGCTGAAAAGTGATTTTCTTTTCCTTTTTGCGGAATCCTCTCGTGTATTACGGAAATTAAACGAAATTTCGCCATCGGTCGACCTTTTAAAAAAAAAAATAAGTCATTTTTTACGTTCGCTCTTTGAACTTAATTACCTTTTTCTGTGTCATGATTTTTTATTTATTTAAATAAACGTAAAGAAACATCAAGTGAATAATTAAAGAAAAAATTTTCGCGCTACCGTCGAGTCCTTTCCAAAAATAAACGCATACCGACTTTGTGATCCCGTTGCCGACTCCTGTCGACCCATCGAATTGTATGTACTTAAATGGCCGAAGGGGTCGCTTATAAAACGCACGTGCGGTGATGCGCGTTCAAAGGCTACCGCAAAGTCGTAAATGCCAATCTCCCCCGGCTTTGTCTTCATAATCCAGGCGATTATTTCCTCCTTATTCTTGCAGAATGCTTGAAGCACCGTTTCCGTACTTGTCGGTTTAAAACATTAAGGCGGTCTGAAATTTTTTTTTTATCATTAATCCATTGCGTAGGGTTTCCATCGACTGAATAATTAAAGGAAAAATTTTCACGCTGCCGCGCCGTCGAGACTTGTACTTGAGTCCTTTCCAAAAATATACGCACACCGCCTTTGTAATCCGGTTGCCGCTTCTTGTCGCCATGGTGAATTGTACTTAAATGGCCGAAGAGGGCGTGGCTTCACTTATAAAACGCACCTGCGGTGATGCGCGATCAAAGGCTACCGCAAAGTCGCCAAAATGCCAATCTCCCCCGGCTTTGTCTTCATAATCCAGGCGATTATTTCCTCTTTATTCCTGCAGAATGCTTGAAACACGCCTTGTCTGTACTTGTCAGTTTAAAATATTAAGGCGGTCTGGAATTTTGTTTTTTATCATTAATCCATTGATTAAATAATTAAAGGAAAAATTTTCGTGCTGCCGCACCGTCGAGTCCTTTCCAAAAATAAACGCATACCGCCTTTGTGATCCCGTTGCCGACTCTTGTCGACCCGTCGAATTGTATGTACTTAAATGGCCGAAGGGGTCGTGACTTCACTTATAAAACGCACGTGCGGTGATGCGCGATCAAAGGCTACCGCAAAATCGTAAATGCCAATCTCCCCCCCGGCTTTGTTTTCATAATCCAGGCGATTATTTCCTCTTTATTCGATTCACACGTTTTTACACCGCCGTGTGCGGCATCAAATTAAAGCTCACGAAAAGCGCCATCCAACGGCGTACAGAAAACCCCAGGTCGTCGCTGAAATAACAAGGTTTTCTTTGTTTAAAACCTTTTACCTCTAATGAGTCAAGGTATTACGGCACTCGCCGCCCTCGCCCGGCCAAATCACTTGCACTCGTTCTCAGATCCTCAAGAATCGCTTACGGGATGGAGTAGGCAGATTGAGGCCGTACCCAACGCTCCTTTTCCTTAACTTACTTTATTAGTTTATCCCCGATGACAAAATTATTGAAGAAAGATGCACCTTTTACGACACGCAGAATTTACGCCGGGAGTATCCCATTCGTAAGGTATCCGAGGCGCTGGGAATTTACAATTTGCTTTTAACCGGCGGCAACGAAGAATAAGAAACCGACGGATGTTCTTTTTAAGGCCATTCTCTTTAATTGCCTTTAAGATATGACCGAAGGTCGAAGTTAAGCCAAGTTGCAGCGGCGATAAAGACGAGGCGGAGTAATAATAATAATAATAATAATAATAATGATGATAATCATAAAAGAGATGACTGCTTTTATAAAACATCCGGTCGTATTAAATTGCGTGTCGCGAGTCCGCCATCGCCGTTCGCGATATAAAGAGCGACGGTGCCCACTTAAAAGCGTTTATCTCCGTCGACATAATTTTCCGGGGTAATTGCCTTTGTGCATTCGCTGATTAAAAAAGCGGGAAGAGTCTTGAATTTATCCGGCGAATAAAAAAACTCATGGACCTTCAACTTTTGGATTTGGACAATCCGATCGATGTTGTCTATCTGGACTTTCAAAAAGCGTTCCCATTCCGCGATTACTACACAAACTGGAACGCATCGAGATTGCAGGCAACTTACTCAAATGGATAATGGATAAAGAAGTTCTTGACTATCAGAGCCTTTAAGATGAGAGTACTTAACAATCATTCCAACACCCATGATGTCCTTAGCGGAGTCCTGCAAGGCTCAGTATAATACCAATAATAATAAACACTCCATCGGAACGAACGCCGAACGCCGAACGCCCTTGAGAGCCAAGTGGCCCTTTAGATATGGCGAAATAAACATCCAACGTCCAAGCGATAAAGAACTCTCGACGCGTGAGAGCCGAAGGATATTAATTCGAGTTTTAAAAAACCTTAACATTTGTTTTCAAAAATTGCAAAATCACTTGCTGCACAAAAATCTGAAGCTTTCAGCATGTTTCAAACTTCCTCAACGAAGACAACAACGCCTGCGCATCTCGTTCTCGAACGCTCACGAATCATCGACTAGCACGCGAGCACTGAAATATCTTTCTCGCTAACCGAAAACGAAATTAAAATTTTCCGAGCGATTGGTTGCCTTTGGAAGAACTCCAGGGCGCGCGTTCTTTCCACCGATGTTATAAAATTGTTTACGGTTACGACACCGGAGCCGCAGCCGGCTGCCAGCGGAACGCATACACATATAACACATTATTTACGCGAATTCTTGCGAGCGGCAGAAATAAACGTGCGCGTCGTAATTATTTTTTTTTTTATACCTGTGGAGGGAATTTAAAAATATGAAAGAGGGACCTCCTGCCAAGCTCCGCGCCGTCGTTTACCGAACTACCGTTACGCGTTTTTATGTCCGGGCAAATAAAACCGACGTTTCTTAAAGCTCCTTAATCCTCTGCTGCCGGCATCTCGAAATAAATGCGAATTATATAATAGTAAAAAAAAACAAACTTTGTGGTTGCCCAACTGCCTGTAGTAGAGCGCATCTCAACTTAATCGGAGTAAACAACAACAAATACGTGCATGTGTGACGTCGAAATATATCATTCCGATCTCTATCAATCATCCATTTCAATGTAAGCTCAGTGAAACTGAAAGACGGTTCGAAGGACCAATTTTTCTACATTTAAAGATGGATTAGACTCAGATGGTATGTGTGAAACTGAAGTTTGCGGAAAACTAAAAAATGGTTCGAAGGACCAATTTCTAGAAATGTAAAGACGGATGGATTTGACTCGGAAGGTGTGTGTGTGCGTGTGAGAGAGAGACTTCGAAATAACGGCGTTGCATTAATTTGTTAATATATTTCCGACAAACGACTTCGTTGATTAAATTGCTTCAACACCTACTCGACGCCGCCGGCGACGACGGAACATTATGAATGAATATTATTTTTAATAACCATAGCGACCCGGTCGCACGTATAAGTCGGTCTCTTTTTAAGTGCAGCGCCTTCCAACAAGCGTTTCTCGTCGCTCGTCCGACTCACTTGCAGCGAGAAATTAAGTGGACGCCCCTGGCGTTGAAGACGAAGACCCAAGATCTTCCGCTGGATTTAAGAATCTTTGGTCTTCGAATTAAATCGGATTTAAGAAACTTCGGTCTTTGAAATCGACTAGGTTTAAGGACCTTGGTCTTCGATTCCACTGGATTTAAGAATCTTAGGTCTTCGATCTCAATCGGATTCAAGGAACTTCTATCTTAGAACTCAACTACATTTAAGGATCTTCGGTCTTCAATTTCAACCGGATTTAAGGAACTTCTGTCTTAGAACTCAGCTATTTCAACTGAATTTAAGGAACTTCGATATTCGAACTCACCTGCATTTGAGGATCTTCGGTTTTCGTTTTCACCCGGATTTAAAAAACTTCGATCTTCGAACTCAACTGCATTTCTCCGGTCTTTGACTTCAACCGGATTTAAGGAACTTCTAACTTAGAATTCAGCTACATTTAAGGTCTTTGATTTCAACTGAATTTAAGGAACTTAGATCTTCGAACTCAACTCCATTTAAGGATTTTCGGTCTTCAAATTCAACGACCGGATTTAAGGAACTTCGGTGTTTGAACTTGACTGCATTTAAGGATCTTCGATCTTTGATTTCAACCGGATTTAAGGAACTGCTACCTTAGAACTCAATTGCATTTAAAAATCTTCAGTCTTCGAGTTAAACTGGATTTAAAAAACTTCAATCTTCGAACTCAACCGCATTTCTCCGGTCTTCGACTTCAACCGGATTTAAGGAATTTCTAACTTAGAACTCAGCTACATGTAAGGTCTTTGATTTCAACTGAATTTAAGGAACTTCGATCTTCGAACTCAACTGTACTTAAGGATCTTTGGTCTTCAATTTCAACCGGATTTAAGGAACTTCATTTTTCCAACTCAACTGCATTTAAGTATCTCCGGTCTTCGATTTCAACCGGATTTAAGGAACTTCGGTATTTGAACTCGACTGCATTTAAATATCTTCAACCTTCGATTTCAACCGGATTAAAGGAACAGCTACCTTACAACTAAACTGCATTTAAGGATCTGCAGTCTTCGATTTCAACCGGATTTAAGGAACTTCGATCTTGGAACTCAACTGCATTTCTCCGGTCTTCGACTTCAACCGGATTTAAGGAACTTCTAACTTAGAACTCAGCTACATTTAAGGTCTTTGATTTCAACTGAATTTAAGAAACTTCGATCTTCGAACTCAACTGCACTTAAGGATCTCCGGTCTTCAATTTCAACCGGATTTAAGGAATTTCATTTTTCCAACTCAACTGCATTCAAGTATCTCCGGTCTTCGATTTCAACCGGATTTAAGGAACTTCGGTATTTGAACTCGACTGCATTTAAATATCTTCAACCTTCGATTTCAACCGGATTAAAGGAACATCTACCTTATAACTAAACTGTATTTAAGGATCTGCAGTCTTCGATTTCAACCGGATTTAAGGAACTTCGATCTTGGAACTCAACTGCATTTCTCCGGTCTTCGACTTCAACCGGATTTAAGGAACTTCTGTCTTAGAACTTCAAAAAATCTTCAGTCTTCGAATTAAACCGGATTTAAAAAACTTCGATCTTCGAATTCAACTGCATTTCTCCGGTCTTTGACTTCAACCGGATTTAAGGAACTTCTAACTTAGAACTCAGCTACATTTAAGGTCTTTGATTTCAACTGAATTTAAGGAACTTCGATCTTCGAACTCAACTGCATTTAAGGATCTTCGGTCTTCGATTTCAACCAGATTTAAGGAACTTCGGTCTTTGAACTCAACTGTATTTAGGGATCTTTAGTCTTCGCCCTCAACTGGATTTAAGGATCCTCGGTCTTCGACCGTAACCGGATTTAAGGATCCTCGGTCTTCGACCTTAACTGGATTTAACGATTTCCTGGACTCGTGAATTTACTGAGCGACATCAAACGTACATATTACAGAACGCGGCTCTTCCTTTCTCGATTTCAGACTCGACGAGACGCACGGGAAACGCGTTATATAAGCACATCATGTCATTCGAACTCGATTAAAACTTCATACACTCGAAGGAAAAACAGTTTAGTCAGCTGTTTACAGTAACAAAAGCGTAACGTGACCGTTGAGATTGCATCTTCAAAGGTGCGACGACGTAAACGGGCGCGTATTTTGTACGCGGAGCAGTCGTAAACAAAGCGATATTCGTGCGTTTTTAAAAATAACCACAGTAGTGAGTAAAAATAAGCAGCGCGCCCGCCGAAAATAGCTCCTGGAGATAAGCGCCGACGAATTTTATGTACTATGTACCAAAAAAAAAAAAAAATAAGAAATCGCCCGGATCGTTGCTGCCGCTTTGAAGAGAAACTGTTTTGATGGCGAGTTTGTAAATTATGACATGCCCTGTCGCTGCTAATAAGAGGTTCAAACGAGCGGAACGCTTTCGCTTCGATTGTATATACAGCGTGCGTAATGTGAGTTTTATTTTGGGTGCATTAAAATGGAGAAACGTTTACATAAAATGTTTGCGAACGTCAATCTTAGCTTGATTGACATTCCTCAGCTTGTTCGCTGCTTAAAGGACGGGGTCGTACAAAAATAGTAACCACTTACCCTCTTCCGTTTTAAATAAATGCGTACTATGCGTTATTTGATGCCTTAACATTTAGCTGATTTGCATAATCTCATATGATTTAGCAACATAAACGACATGACAAGGGCGTTGCAGGACAAATCATTCCATTTTTCAATCTACACCAGCGTCGTATGGGTGTACAACTTGTTACTTGGGAGTTCTATGCGGAAAAAGTTTTCATCGCAGCTGAGCGTGTGTAAAATGTTTCCATGCGCCAATTTTGTTTGATACTCGATATCTCTCAGCTTGTTCGGATGTTTTAAAGGCCGTGTACATATAAACCGTGGAAGTGAAGTGACCACTTACCACCTCCCGCCTTAAAAAAAATGCCCTGTGCGTTACCTGATGCTTTAACGCTTAGTTGGCGCTCATATTCTCATCTGACATGATAAACTGAAGTAAATTACGAGCGCATTGTAGAACGAATCGTGCGATTTTCTAATTTAGAGCAGCATCGCATGAGTATACAACTTCTTACTTAGGTGTTCTGTGCTGAAAACGTTTTTATCGCAGCTAGGCGTCTGGAAAATGTTTGTATACGTTAATTTTGTTTGATACTCGACGTTTCCTAGGTTGCTCAAAAGTTTTAAAGGACGTATACGCGAAGGTCGTGAAAGTGAAGTGACCACTTACCTTCTCGCGCTTTACAAAAAAATGCCCTGTGCGTTACTTGATGCCTTAACTCTTAGCCTAATCCTCGTAATCACATTTGATACAACAAAGCTAAGTGAATTACGAGTGCGTTGCAGAAGGAATCACGCTGATTTCCAATCCGTAGCAGCGCCGCATGTATATACAACTTGTTACTTAGGAGTTCTGTGCTAAAAACTTTTTCATCGGGGCTAGGCAAATTTAATTTGCTCCTGCCCTCGAAGCGGCGCGGCTTTGGAATTACAAACCAACTTCGGCGAGGACTATTTCCAGGACACGTCTTCCCTCTTTATCGACCGGACGACCGACCCTTCGATGTGCTAGGTGAATGCGAGTTGGATTCGTCGAAATCCGCAACCTATTCAACTGTTTATCTACGAGTGACTCTCTTTTTCTTTTTGCTTCGCTGTAATGACATTTTTGTAAACTTATTCGATTTTAGCAAGTACTCATTCATTTAAATGAATTATAATCAATTTGATGGACGACTTAACCTCAATTTAAATCGATTGTTTCGTTATCTTAGAGATGTCGCTGGTGGTGAAGCAATGATACTTTAGATCTCGCCGGGATTTCCCCGTGCGTCAGTTTCGTTGTGGCGCGCGGTGCAACAATAGAAGTTGCATGTACGACGAGTATGTAGTAAATGCCAAGGACAAACTCAAACTCTGCGAGAGTTTGGAATTTACGAAATTGCTCCAACTAACGTCACCGTCGCCACCGCCACATAAGAACTTAGACAGATAGATCGCGCCGAGCAGCCGGCGAACTGCTTAAAAGCTTCCATCTCGCGACATTAATTAAATTTAATGCTAGATAATGCAAAGTCTAAATATTCACCACCGACGACGACGCGACGCGACGTCGAGAAATAACACAATTCAGGCGCAATGTACCACATAAGTAGTAAGTAGTTGAAGTGCCTCCGACGTGACATGCTTTCAAGAGAGAGAGTAAACCAGCAACAGCTAATCGATCGAGGGGGAAGACCCGAGATATGCATGCATGCATGCATGTAAGCAAGTAAGCAAACTCCGCGCCAAAGATAAAAGGCCCCCCTGTTATAATAACGCAATATAATCCTCTTGTGGAGGGTGTAGTATCGGGGCGGCAGATATTGTTTCTTGGCTGCTACTCGGTTTTTTCTTTTTTTTTTTTTAATAACGTGGTAATTCCCCTGCCGCGAAATCACTTCTCGAGAACAGAAGAGGCGAGTTATTGCCTTGCGGGGGCGAAATGAAAGACGTAGAGGGCCGTTATCTCGCAAGTCAGAAGAGGAGAAGAAAGCTCGAGGCTCAAAAGGATAAACAGTTAGGTCAAGGACGTAAACATGGTCGTTCGTTTCATGTTTATTAATCGCAATTGTGACGATCTACGGCTCAATAAATTTAACCGAATACGGGCCCTATTCTGTATCAAAACCGTTAAATTTAAAAGGCTGTTAAATTTTGTTGCTATGAATGGGGCCTTCAACACCCTTATAAGTCACTTTCGGAAAAAATATTTATATAAAAAGGTGATCTTATTTTTTGATGTTCTGTTCACCTTGAAAATATTAGGAGATGATTCTGAATCACCCTGTATATAGCTTCAGGCGCACCCTCAGGCAGCCAGGGGTTTGACCTTACACTGTGCGACAATCTGAGCACACTTGCTTTACAGCACCCTGTATATTGTCGCGATTAGATTTCTTTTAAACAATTTGAAAATTACTATAACAATTAACACACTAAGGCCCGATCTTACCACCTTCTGATAAATTTAACCGTCGGTTTGGAGACCTTTGTGCCGATAATGGTTTCCTTGAATATTAACCGATGGTTAAATTTATCAGGGGGTGGTAAACTTTATGCATAATCGATATGTAACTACATTTCAGTTATGAAACCCTAGAACTCAGCGGAAAACGACGCGCGGATTACGAAACTGGAACGCGAGCGTTGCAAGTATTCCTGCAAACTCAGGTTTGTTTCGCGACCTAGTTAAACAAGCATTTTTTGTAAACAAACCCGTGTAAATAGTCCAAGCTTAAATAATTTGGAACTTTAGTCGTTATTAAGATTCAGCTACTGAAGGGCGTTCAACCCCTGATGAACGCCGTTGCCGTTGCCGTTCCGACTTTAGTCGATAAAAACGATTCACATTGAAGAGGCCGTGCCGTCTTCTACCCCTGATGGATCCCAATCATAGAACTGTATTTTAAATTTTAAAGGACCTCTAAATTTTAACAGCCCATTAAAAAGTTACAGAATACGCCCCTATATCGCCCAAATTTATGCGTAAATGCGGGTTATAAAGGGTATAAGTGCAACATTTTTAACCACAGTACGCCGACAGCATGAACAACACGAAAAAAATCCAAAAAAGAAATCGTATAACAAAAAGAAAATTCCCTTATCCATTCCTTATTCAGCGCTCATGGAATAACAAAAAAAAAAACTTACGGAACTTGCTTCTCGGATCGTAGACAGTAAACGTCGCGGGAATGACTAATACTCACCTAATATCATTTGTGTGGAGGATCACATTCAAACAAACGTTCACTATTAGACATTTATAATTGTTTATAATAATTGCTCGACGTGATGATGATCCACCATTAGCGACACACAAACGAGCTCGCCCGAAAAGAGATTCTTGTGTTCGTGCGCATGTCAGGATTAGCGCAAGTACTCTCGACGGCTTTATGAATACACTCCTCTGAAATCCTGTTCTCTCGCCGTTCGTGAATTGCGGCATTTTAATAAGTAATAATACTACGTGGATAGTAATCGTATTTAGCTTTAACTCGTTCAATCACTTTCCACAAACTAAACTGTGGGTCCCAAAGAATACGGAGCAATAAAGTGCGTGTCATAATCATAAAAAAATGAAGCCAAACCTCTCGCTCGTCTGTAATACGACTTATTGCGACGCTAAAAACAACGCGTTTATTGGCCACTCGACTTCGGCGGTAAAGGTCATTCATTGCCCGATTGCACTTCTGTTTTTCTTCTTATTTCAATAAAACTTCCTTTTCTTGACCTACCTGAAAGACATAGGCGTACGATTATTTCTTGCCCGATTTACAACTGCCGACTTTCCCAATTTATTCGCAATAAATAAAATAAATAAATTGGGCAAGTCGTTTTTGGTCTGCAGTGGGAATGTCGAGCTACGTCTCTGCTGACGAAGTTCCAAGCAGGGCTGAAGCAGCTGTCCAGAGGCTGCTCGAGGTTCTCACTGCAATCAAAAACGATTTGCACAAAATTTTTCTAAAGTACTAATTATAGTTGCATTCTAATTGGTTTTTATAATGGTGCATAACATTGCTCTTAATCAGAATCTTGATCAAGCCAGCAACAATTCCCGAGAAATCTTCACAACGTAGCTGCCTTATGAAGTCAAGTCGAAACATTATCATAAATCAGTACGTTACGATTTTTGTTGAGTTCGGATGAGGTTGTTGTCGTTTGGCCAACTTCAGGTTCGTCGTTTGCGTCCATGACCTTCCGAAAGGGCACGCTGTTACAAGGCGTTAACCATTATGCCAACTCTGCAACGTATTTTAATCGTGTACGACCTTGGCAGGAACAAATTCGCCGCAGAAAATAGGTAAAAGTAAAACGGGCAGAGAAGTAGCGAAGTAGAAAGAAGCGGATTACTCTGCTGAAACAAAGAAATCGAATATTAAAATGGGTCACTCCGATAGCGTCATTAATTACCTTTCTAATTGCAGTAGGAACGGGTTAACCGCTCGGTAAATTTTTCTTATAACAAATAATTAAAAAAAAAAATAGGTGTAATCGCATTCCGCTTATGAAACCCCGAAGTTAGCAAAAACGTCGCGTCGCACGGATTAGGAAATGAGATCGGATTAGCGCAGTATTATCGCACGCACAGTCATTGTTTTTATTTATTTCAAAATTGTAATCAAATCCATTTAAGCCAGGTTACATAGACAAATTTTTGTGTACGTCTGCACACACAATAGGTATAATTAATCCGAGGAGAATCTCAGAAGTCAATCGGTAAAACGATTCACGTCAAAGGCAGTCGTCGTAAACCATTGTAACGAGGCGCCATCGCTCGCCCGCCTTTATAAAACAATAAACTGCGCGGAACGATAAAAAAAAAACTTCGTAATTGGACGATTCGCTTTTGTACTTCCCCGGTAAATTGCGAAAATATTCGCAATAACCCGGAAAGTTCCGGATTCCTCCTCCGTAATCATTTCTCCAGAGATAAGAAAAGTTGTTACCTATCGCCGTATATCGTATCCTAAACGAACGACCTTGTAATAAAAAAAAAGAAAGAGAAAGACAGAAAAAAAAAATCATAACTCCTTCCATGTGTTACGACGACGCGCGACGTATTTGTTACAATCGTAAAAACCTAATTACTCGAATATTAAACAGGGCATAACTGGTCAACTGTATTATTATTATTATTCTGGTGATTATATATAAGTATTACCAGGTACCGGAGTGACATATTTTTACGTCATATATCATGTAATGCTTAAGCTTAAGTTGTAAACGTAGCTACGAGAAGCAATTACGTTTTTTTTCCTTGTTACAGAACTTTCCGTTCGTGCACACAACCCTAAGCACATAAACAAACGAATCCCGCTGCAGGACTACAGCCAACTAACAAACGGGCAGTAAACAAAGGCCCCGACTAATCTGGAAGTTGCAGTGGAGTTTCCGATCGACTGCGCCCACCGCCGCCGCCGCCTTACCTGGGGGGTGTACATACAAGGATAATCGCCGTAATCGCGTTTAATTGAATTGGCAAATCGCGTCGTTTTACAGTGCCGGGCGCAGGGGGGTTTTCGGTTTTCGTTGTCGGGGCGCGCGGGACGTAGTGGAGTGGTCCGCAGTGGAGCCTATGGACTTGGATTGCGGTTCTGAAATAATGAAATCCGACGAGGAGATGACGCGCGAGAAGCCTTCGGGACCATCTGCCGCCAACCACAATCACTACTCAAGTGAGTCCTTTTTTACTCGTCTTTCTTTCGTTTTAAAAATTTTTTTTTTTTTTTGTTGCGCCCCAAATACGATCGGCCCTTCGTTTATTTCGCCTTTGTGCTCGGATGTATGAGCATTGCGCTAGCTTTCGACGCTATCCCATTGTAAAGGTTCGAATATTCAGTACGTACGTAGAGATATAATATCTTTTATAAAAATTAAATAGCGATTAAATTATACCGTAATGAATTAAAATGCGTACAAGATCATAATAAAGTAGGAACGGCTGAATTTCCAAGAAGTTGCGCACGGTGGCGTTCTCCGTTCGCATTGCGAGCAGAAGAAGATCGAGTCTGCAAAAGTTGCATGATTGCACCTAATTATGCCCTCGATTAAGGATTTTTTATGCATAAAAAATCATCGTCCGATATTCGTCACTTGATACAATTCAAAAGAGGGAGAAAACTCCTATAAGAACTTCTGCAGCAGATGAAAAGTCGATCTTCCGGGTTGACTTTGCCTTTTCTTCTTGTTTTTCTTTTTGTCTTGCCTCAATTGCGAGACTGGCCCCTTGGTTTTTTCTCCTTTGTGCTCGGATGTATGAGCATTGCGCTAGTTTTCGACGTTGTCCCATAGTAAAGGTTCATTACGTAAGTAGAGATGCAATGTTTTCTTGTATAAAATAAGTTGCGATTAAATTATATTTTTATGTATTAAAATGTGTACAAGGTCAGATTAAAGTAGGGACGGCTGAACTTCCACGAAGTTGCACGCGGCGTTCGCAGTGGGAGCAGAAGAAGATCGAATGTGCGGAAGTTGCACGATTACACCTAATTATGCACTCGGTTAAGGATTTTTTATGCATAGAAAAACATTATCCGATATTCCCTACTTGATACAATTTAAAAGAAGGGGAAAGCCCCTATAAGAACTTCTGCAGCAGACGAAAAGTCGATCTTCCGAGTTGGGTTGGCCTTTTTTTCTAATTTTTTGTTTTACCTCAATTGCGAGATCGGCCCTTCGGTTTTTTTCTTTTGTGTTCGGATGTATGAGCATTGCGCTAGCTTTCGACGCTATCCCATTGTAAAGGTTCGAATATTCAGTACGTACGTAGAGATATAATATCTTTTATAAAAATTAAATAGCGACTAAATTATACCGTAATGAATTAAAATGCGTACAAGATCATAATAAAGTAGGAACGGCTGAATTTCCAAGAAGTTGCGCACGGTGGCGTTCTCCGTTCGCATTGCGAGCAGAAGAAGATCGAGTCTGCAAAAGTTGCATGATTGCACCTAATTATGCACTCGGTTAAGGATTCTTTATACATAGAAAAACATCATCCGATATTCCTCACTTGATACAGTTCAAAAGAGGGAGAAAACCCCTATAAGAACTCTTGCAGTTGATGAAAAGCCGATCTTCCGGGTTGGGTTGGCCTTTTTTCTTTTTTTGTTTGTTTTGCCCCAATTGCGAGACCGGCCCTTCGTTTTCTCTTCCTTTGTGCTCGGATATATGAGTTGCGCTAGCTTCCGACATTGTCCGTTTGTAAAAGTTCGAATATTCATTACGTAAGTAGAGATGCAATGTTTTTTTTATAAAAAAAATAAGTTGCGATTAAATATTAAATTGCGTATAAGGTCAAAATAAAGTAGGAACGGCTGAATTCCCACGAAGTTTCGCATGGCGTTCGCAGAGGAAGATCGAGTCTGCGGAAATTGCATGATTGCACCTAATTATGCACTCGGTTTAGGATTTTTTATGCATAGAAAAACATGATCCGATGTTCCCCACTTGATAAAATTCAAAAGAGAAAGAAAACTCCTATAAGAATTTCTGCAGCAGACGAAAAGTCGATCTTTCGAGTTGGGTTGGCCCTTTTTTCTGTTCTTTTGTTTTACCTCAATTGCGAGATCGGCCCTTCGCTTTTTTTCCTTTGAGCTCGGATGCATGAGCATTGCGCTAGCTTTCGACACTGTCCTATTGTAAAGGTTCGAATATTCATTACGTAAGTAGAGATGCAATGTTTTTTATGTAAAATAAGTTGCGATTAAATTATATTTTGATGTATTAAAATGTGCACAAGGTCAGAATAAAGTAGGAACGGCTGAATTTCCAAGAAGTTGCGCACGGCGGCGTTCGTCGTACGCATTGCGAGCAGAAGAAGATCGAGTCTGCAAAAGTTGCATGATTGCACCTAATTATGCACTCGGTTAAGGATTTTTTATACGTAGCAAAACATCATCCGATATTCCTCACTTGATACAGTTCAAAAGAGGGAGAAAACCCCTATAAGAACTCTTGCAGTTGATGAAAAGCCGATCTTCCGGGTTGGGTTGGCCTTTTTTCTTTTTTTGTTTGTTTTGCCCCAATTGCGAGACCGGCCCTTCGTTTTCTTTTCTTTTGTGCTCGGATATATGAGTTGCGCTAGCTTCCGACATTGTCCGCTTGTAAAGGTTCGAATATTCATTACGTAAGTAGAGATGCAATGTTTTTTTTTATAAAAAAATAAGTTGCGATTAAATATTAAATTGCGTATAAAGTCAAAATAAAGTAGGAAC
The DNA here is from genome assembly GCA_036172665.1 of Prosopocoilus inquinatus. Lineage (NCBI taxonomy): Eukaryota > Metazoa > Arthropoda > Insecta > Coleoptera > Lucanidae > Prosopocoilus > Prosopocoilus inquinatus. The sequence continues at coordinate 10,823,739 of CM069877.1, forward strand.
GGCTGAATTCCCACGAAGTTTCGCATGGCGTTCGCAGAGGAAGATCGAGTCTGCGGAAATTGCATGATTGCACCTAATTATGCACTCGGTTAAGGATTTTTTATACATAGCAAAACATCATCCGATATTCCTCACTTGATACAGTTCAAAAGAGGGAGAAAACCCCTAAAAGAACTCTTGCAGTTGACGAAAAGTCGATCTTCCGGGTTGGGTTGGCCTTTTTTCTTTTTTTGTTTGTTTTGCCCCAATTGCGAGACCGGCCCTTCGTTTTCGTTTCCTTTGTGCTCGGATATATGAGTGGCGCTAGCTTCCGACATTGTCCGTTTGTAAAAGTTCGAATATTCATTACGTAAGTAGAGATGCAATGTTTTTTTTTTTATAAAAAAATAAGTTGCGATTAAATATTAAATTGCGTATAAGGTCAAAATAAAGTAGGAACGGCTGAATTCCCACGAAGTTTCGCATGGCGTTCGCAGAGGAAGATCGAGTCTGCGGAAATTGCATGATTGCACCTAATTATGCACTCGGTTAAGGATTTTTTATGCATAGAAAAACATCATCCGATATTCCTCACTTGATACAGTTCAAAAGAGGGAGAAAACCCCTAAAAGAACTCTTGCAGTTGACGAAAAGTCGATCTCCCGGGTTGGGTTGGCCTTTTTTCTTTTTTTGTTTGTTTTGCCCCAATTGCGAGACCGGCCCTTCGTTTTCTTTTCCTTTGTGCTCGGATATATGAGTTGCGCTAGCTTCCGACATTGTCCGTTTGTAAAAGTTCGAATATTCATTACGTAAGTAGAGATGCAATGTTTTTTTTTTTATAAAAAAATAAGTTGCGATTAAATATTAAATTGCGTATAAGGTCAAAATAAAGTAGGAACGGCTGAATTCCCACGAAGTTTCGCATGGCGTTCGCAGAGGAAGATCGAGTCTGCGGAAATTGCATGATTGCACCTAATTATGCACTCGGTTTAGGATTTTTTATGCATAGAAAAACATCATCCGATGTTCCCCACTTGATAAAATTCAAAAGAGAAAGAAAACTCCTATAAGAATTTCTGCAGCAGACGAAAAGTCGATCTTTCGAGTTGGGTTGGCCCTTTTTTCTGTTTTTTTGTTTTACCTCAAATGCGAGATCGGCCCTTCGCTCTTTCTCCTTTGAGCTCGGATGTATGAGCATTGCGCTAGCTTTCGACACTGTCCTATTGTAAAGGTTCGAATATTCATTACGTAAGTAGAGATGCAATGTTTTTTATGTAAAATAAGTTGCGATTAAATTATATTTTGATGTATTAAAATGTGTACAAGGTCAGAATAAAGTAGGAACGGCTGAATTCCCAAGAAGTTGCGCACGGCGGCGTTCGCCGTTCGCAGTGCAAGCAGAAGAAGATCGAGTCTGCGGAAGTTGCATGATTGCATGTAATTATGCACTCGGTTAAGGATTTTTTATGCATAAGAAAACATCGTCCGATATTCCTCACTTGATACAGTTCAAAAGAGGGAGAAAACCCCTATAAGAACTCTTGCAGTTGATGAAAAGCCGATCTTCCGGGTTGGGTTGGCCTTTTTTCTTTTTTTGTTTGTTTTGCCCCAATTGCGAGACCGGCCCTTCGTTTTCTTTTCCTTTGTGCTCGGATATATGAGTTGCGCTAGCTTCCGACATTGTCCGCTTGTAAAGGTTCGAATATTCATTACGTAAGTAGAGATGCAATGTTTTTTTTTATAAAAAAATAAGTTGCGATTAAATATTAAATTGCGTATAAAGTCAAAATAAAGTAGGAACGGCTGAATTCCCACGAAGTTTCGCATGGCGTTCGCAGAGGAAGATCGAGTCTGCGGAAATTGCATGATTGCACCTAATTATGCACTCGGTTAAGGATTTTTTATACATAGCAAAACATCATCCGATATTCCTCACTTGATACAGTTCAAAAGAGGGAGAAAACCCCTAAAAGAACTCTTGCAGTTGACGAAAAGTCGATCTTCCGGGTTGGGTTGGCCTTTTTTCTTTTTTTGTTTGTTTTGCCCCAATTGCGAGACCGGCCCTTCGTTTTCTTTTCCTTTGTGCTCGGATATATGAGTGGCGCTAGCTTCCGACATTGTCCGTTTGTAAAAGTTCGAATATTCATTACGTAAGTAGAGATGCAATGTTTTTTTTTTTATAAAAAAATAAGTTGCGATTAAATATTAAATTGCGTATAAGGTCAAAATAAAGTAGGAACGGCTGAATTCCCACGAAGTTTCGCATGGCGTTCGCAGAGGAAGATTGAGTCTGCGGAAATTGCATGATTGCACCTAATTATGCACTCGGTTAAGGATTTTTTATGCATAAGAAAACATCGTCCGATATTCCTCACTTGATACAGTTCAAAAGAGGGAGAAAACCCCTATAAGAACTCTTGCAGTTGATGAAAAGTCGATCTTCCGGGTTGGGTTGGCCTTTTTTCTTTTTTTGTTTGTTTTGCCCCAATTGCGAGACCGGCCCTTCGTTTTCTTTTCCTTTGTGCTCGGATATATGAGTTGCGCTAGCTTCCGACATTGTCCGTTTGTAAAGGTTCGAATATTCATTACGTAAGTAGAGATGCAATGTTTTTTTTTTTATAAAAAAATAAGTTGCGATTAAATATTAAATTGCGTATAAGGTCAAAATAAAGTAGGAACGGCTGAATTCCCACGAAGTTTCGCATGGCATTCGCAGTGCTAGCAGAGGAAGATCGAGCCTGCGGAAATTGCATGATTGCACCTAATTATGCACTCGGTTAAGGATTTTCTATGCATAGAAAAACATCGTCCGATATTCCCCACTTGATAAAATTCAAAAGAGAAAGAAAACTCCTATAAGAATTTCTGCAGCAGACGAAAAGTAGATCTTTCGAGTTGGGTTGGCCCTTTTTTCTGTTTTTTTGTTTTACCTCAATTGCGAGATCGGCCCTTCGCTCTTTCTCTTTTGAGCTCGGATGTATGAGCATTGCGCTAGCTTTCGACACTGTCCTGTTGTAAAGGTTCGAATATTCATTACGTAAGTAGAGATGCAATGTTTTTTATGTAAAATAAGTTGCGATTAAATTATATTTTGATGTATTAAAATGTGTACAAGGTCAGAATAAAGTAGGAAGGGCTGAATTCCCAAGAAGTTGCGCACGGCGGCGTTCGCTGTTCGCAGTGCAAGCAGAGGAAGATCGAGTCTGCGGAAGTTGCATGATTGCATGTAATTATGCACTCGGTTAAGGACTTTTTATGCATACAAAAGCGGCGCTCGCAGTTCGCAATGCGAGCAGAAGGAATTCGTCACATCGTAACTGTTAGTTAAACTAATCGGCTCTTTTAATTACTAGGCCAAGAGCACCTTGACAGCCTAAATAACAAATTCACAATCTTTAACCTGATGATGAAAGATTAAAGTTCAAATAAATGACTGAAGCATCATGACGCTCTATATGACAGGTTGAATGGAGAGTCCCTGTCAGCAATTTATGTAACCATTAACTACCTTTAAATAGCTTTAATTGCCAAAGTTTTTGAATGAAGTTAGCCTATTGATCACTAAAGGGCATTTTCTTATCAAACTGGAGCATTTGTAAATCCAAAATCGGAATAAACAGCTGACCAATCAAAGAAACTAAATCCTTTTATGAAAAAAAAAAAACATTTCCTTTTCCATTTGTGTGTTTCCTTTTTGAGACATTATTCCACTTACGTTTTTAGGTACTCTTATTATAAAGGACTCTAAAATACGCCATCTGTTGTCCTAAAAAGGCAACTCCTGTAATAGCATATCGCCTTCACGTCGACGCGATGCACTCAGCAAGATTCCTGTCTTCCGACTTGCAATGATTTTCAATTTCAAAATTAAGTTTCAAAATAAAAATCAAAGTATGAATTACTATTCAAAGCGCCATCTCTTGACGAAAAAATCAAGGTGTGAATTATTTAAAGCGTCATCTCTTGACCGAAAGGGAAAACAATACGAATCGAATTTTCTCGTAACATCTTCAAAGAAAGTGTGACGGCTATCGTTCTGAGCGCCGTCTCGTGACCGGAAACGAAAGCTGTGCTCAATTTGTTTTGCATTTCAAAGTCAGAAATAAATGCGGCGCGGCGAATTTATTCGCAGCACCATCTCTTCGCTGATTTACAAAACTCATTTGTCTGAAAATGTTTTAATCGAACTTCAGAAAAGCGATGGTGCAAAGGCAATTTTCTTTTCCAAAATCAAATCGAAAATGTAAAAAGCGAAGCGCTGCAGTAATCACTGAAAGCGCTACCTATTGGTCAGAAAAGAAAACTCGCTTACTCGAAATTTAAATAACATTTCAACGGCCATCTTCTCATCCAAAGGAATGTCTTTATAAAAAAAATTGGGTTTTCTTTTTCAACGGAAGCGAAAGGATTTTTAAAGTAGGCCGGTGGAGGGGGGGCTGTTCTCTATATTGCATTTTTTTGGTTTTCATTGACTCCTTGTGTGTTAATACGGACCACATTCGTTTCAACGAATAAAATCCGACTCTCTTGACCTAATTACGCGTTCCTCGTTGAAGTTTATCTTTTCTTAATCAATCAGTTTCCTCAGTTTGAAATTAACTTCGCGAATGAAGATACAACTCTTCGCGGTGTTTTTGATAGCCGATTTTATCGTTATCGAATTTTATTTCTTATACAATTTTTTTTTGTTATGTACTGAATATTCGCCTTTCTTTCCAAACCATTTTTTTGTCTCGATATATTGCTGGCTTTTATTTATTTTTGTAATCTTGATTTTTTTTATTGTTTTATTTAATATTTCAGTCGGTCTTAATTAAAAGAAAATTGTTCATGTTAAGCTTAATAACTTCCTTTTCTTTGTAGTTATATTGCAAACTAAATTTCCCGTTTTTTGTTAATATATTTTTATATTTATAAATTTTCTAAATTGTATTGTAAATTAAAATTCAAATTTTGTTGACATATTTTTATATTTAAAAAAATTTGGCAATTTTATTTGAGATATTCTCGTAAGTAAAGTTTTCATTCTCAAGTCCAAGGAGATTAAAATCAGACAGAGAGAGAGAGAAAAAGAGAGAGAGAGAGAGAGAGAGAGAGAGAGAGAGAGAGAGAGAGAGAGAGAGAGAGAAAAGGCAAAGTGGTTTCAACAGTTTTGAAAACATATTTAAACGCCATTCAAGCAACCGTGGAAAACAAATTGGAAAATGGGTGTCTGACTTTTTTATCGAAAACCAGAAACGCTACTAACAAATAAAAAAAGGGAAAAACTCTACTAACAAACAATTGATAAGAAAGATCAAATTCTAATACGGATTGTTTAGAAATAAAATAAAAGATTGGTGAAATGAAGGACCCCCCCTCCCTGTCCGCCTATTTTTACACAACTATTGACGACAGGATTACAAAAAAAGTCTAATCAAGCTTTTGGGCAGGTTTCATTACATTTTTGTAAACGAAATAAACAATTACAAAATAAAGATTAAATGAAAGAGCCCTTCTCCCACGCCCAGATAATAAAAATAATTTCAAACGACCTCAGCTGCAAGAAATTGAAGCTAGGTTTTCTTCTCTTCAGACAGAAATGAAATAACTGAGCGGCATTCGTTACAAAAAACTTTAAAAGCTAACCTAACGAATCGCTATAAGAGTGTACAGATTTCTTCGTCCCTTTTTCCCCCTCTTTACAATCTGCTGCCTTAATTGTTTAGTGGTTAAAAATTCTACTAATTTTAATATCGGAAGACATTTCCGAATCACGGTGTATAAGTCGTAAATGTCATTAATAAAGTTACTGTTGTGGAAGGGGCTTTTTGCGTTCAGTTGAATCCGGTGTGAGCGTCGTGGATCGACCTTTAGCAAGAGTCTTGCTAATACTCCCGTCCTCCGATGCAAGTGTCATGCTCAACCCGAGATAAGCGTCTTATCTAAAACTCCCATCCTCCGATGCAAGTGTTTTGCGTAACCCGAGACAAGCGTCTTGTCTACTCCCCTGACCACAGTGCAAGTGTCTTGTTTATACTCCTGATCATAATGCAAGTGTCTTGTTTAAACTTCTGATCATAGTGCAAGTGTCTTATTTATACTCATGATCACAGTGCAAGTGTCTTGTCTGTACTCCTGATCACAGGGCAAGTGTCTTGCATATCCTAAGACAAGTGTCCTCTCTGTATTTCTGATTCCTATCCAAGTCTCCCGTATAGTATCGTGTCTGCATTCCCGATTCCGGTGAATGTATCAGACCGTTATATAATAGTATGTAGATTTGTAAATGTTTATACATAATAGTTTGTAATTAAGATAAAAATAAAGTTTAAGCTACTTCATGATCACGAATCTGGACACCGGCGGCGGGTTAACCCGTGGCGACCCGAACCGTTACAAGTTGTCATATTTTTCTACACGGAGCAATACTCGTAAGTACAGTACACCGCGGTATATATATATGTATATACAGGATGATACGTTATTATTATTATTGTTAATAATAAAAAAATCTGGACTATCAAAAATAGTCGCAGCAAAGTTAAGGTTGCTAAAATGTATTGTACGCCGTTACATTGGTGGTAGCGGCGGGATGAATTTACCTAGGTGAGAAGGTTACATTGGTGGCGACAGCAGTGGGATCAATTCACTTGCGGCAAAGAATTTTTTATTTTTGCCGGAACGAAAACGATACCTAACGGAAAAGCGGCGAGAGTAACGGTCAACTATAGTTAGTAGGATAACGAAATAGTTTTTTTCGCTGAAAGAGAAAAAGAAGGCCCATGTTTTTTTTGTTTAATTTATTTTGTGTTGCCATCTTTCTCGTCCGTGCATTTCTCGCGTCGACTGCTCATCTGCGATCAATCCTCCTCAACCCACCCGAATGCAGGTAGACGCAGAGCAAGTGTCAGCATTGATTCGGCCAACTCCGCTGCAAACCGAAAGCGAACTTGTATTAACCCGCCATGTCTAAGTTAATTATCATCCTGCAGAGTAATGTGCTTACCAAACCAGCGAGAGAGACAATGCACACACGGCCGTGGTGGAATTTAATTTTCCGGCGACGTAGCTTTTTCCTACTAATTAATCGCGGCGGACACGTGCTCTTAATTAAACACGTCTTCGGCGGCGGGGGGTAGGTAGGTGGGGAGGGGTCGCAAGAAATTCCAAAGATGAACGAACGGCAGCCGCAGAAACAGAAGGAGCATTTGCCATTCATTCTGTACAGGGCGTGTTAGGATTTAATTTAGTGAAGTATTGTGCACCTCACTTCGCGTCGTGTTGTCAGCCTTTCATAATAAATGCGTAGCGTTGGGTGTATAAATTGGCGCCCAACGTGGGGCGGCGAAAATAACCCTCACATTTCTTCCTCCTTTCAAAATTTCTTCTAACTTTCTTAACCGGAGGAATTATTGAAACGCTTTCGTCCATTTAATTTATTTAATTATATTTAATTTTGACGGTTTAGTGCGAAAGTTACTCCACTTGAAAATCAAGCGTAGTGTCAAAGCTGAATCCTTCAAGTGGAGTACCTTTCGCATTAAACTCTCTATAAACAGGTTCATACGTTGCTGTGTTATTCGAGGATCAGCTCTGTGCTTTTCATGTTGGGCGCCAATCTACTGCCGTGCCTTCAGCTGGGCGCCAAATTTATCGCCAGTAGAAACGGAGTACTTTTGCCCCAGCTTAGGCGCCATTGTGCTCCAAATTATTCGAGGGTTGTTAACCTATTTAATATGCCGTGTAACGACCTTCCTAGTCTCTTCAGTTGGGCGCCAAAATCTTCGTTTGCACTCAGTTTATTACATTCTCCGACATAATGGCCTCTCTTTCTTTCGTTTAGTTTTCGCGTAAATAGAAACGTTCCCTTGCGTTTGTTGAATGAAAAGTCGGGAGCGAATAATTCCCCGGCCCCCCGTTTCGCGTTTCACATTCTCCACCCTCACGTTAGCCCCGACGTAAACGTTAACTGCACGTCCGCATGCAGACGTTAAGGCCAGGCGTGTCCCGAATGGTCAAACTTATGTCATCACCGGGAGCTGCTAACTGTTTGTGTTTTTGGGAACGGGGGAAGTTTCCCCGACGCCACGTATGCATTATTAACACGTGCTCCCCCGGCGAGCGACTCGGTTTCTCAAGTGCAAGACGAGCAAGTTCCATTTGCACATCATTAAAGAATCCAAGAAAATAAAATCGTAGCTCGATTTGCTAAGAGAAAACTAATAATAGAAGAAACGAACATGAGAGTCTCGTTGGAAGACACGCACGCCGCTGATTATTCTCAAAAGTTTACCTGAACGGGCGGGCTTCTTTTAGAAATTTGGTGCCAAAGAATTTAATTAGTAGGACTGTAAGGGGTGATCCCTCTGCGCGATACGAAGCATTTAACGGTGCTTTTCAAAGCCTGACGAACTTCATTAATCACGCATTTATAATCAGCAATTTAAATATTGTCTATTTATTTTAATTATTAGGGCTGCAAGAGGCGCCCTCAAAAATTAATTACCTCTACAGGCGATAACAAAGTGCAGCAAAGGTCTGCTTCAATGCTTTGCAGCTTAGAGTGATGACATCTACCCCCAAACTTCAGAATTATTCACAAGCTTCTTTCACAAGCCATAAGAAAAGAAAATTGCCAACGAATGTTTTAAGACACGGAGAAAGCTGTTTAGTTCTGAAGACGAACGACTTCATTGCTTGATATCGCGTTTTAATTTTCCTCTTCGATGAATTTTCCGAGTTCCTAAATTTTCTGTCAGTCAATTTTTAACTTTGTTTTAGTTTAAATGCAAAGCACGTGCGGACGGGGACTGGAAACTCACTTTTCGTCGTCCCTTCTTTTTCCCCAACTCTTTTAAATAATCCGTAGAAAGTCGGATCTCGATTTTCTTTGTTAGTGACGCTTCTGGTTTGGTCAGAAGTGAGAAATAGATTTGAGATAGATAGATAAATTTTTTGAGAGAAACGCGAATATTCCGTACAACCTTTGTTAGAAACGGAAGACACGGATTTTAAATTAAATTGATTACAAAATAAGACACGCTCGAGATTTGTAGTAACTTCATTCGCGAAATTAATTTCAAACTAAAGAAACTGATAGTTAAAAAAAAATTAAAATAAAAGAATTAACAAACAATCTTTCGACGAGGAACACATCGCTTAATTATTAGGCTTAGAGACCTGGAATATCGACTTCTTGTACGCTCCTGCACCACTTAAGCACTTTTCACCTTCCCGACTTGTAAAAAGAGGGGGATATTTGATGTTGTATCTGCTATGCAAAAAATACCCTTAATTGAGTGCCTAATTTAGGTTCTCTGATTTGTAAACAAAAAAAAATTGGTTACGATAAATTCATTACCAAAAAAAGAACACACCCGAGAAATGTAGTAACTTCATTCGCGAAATTAATTTCCAAACAATCTTTCGACGAGAAACATGTCGCTTAATTATTAGGTTTAGAGACCTAGAAGACCGACTTCTTGTACGTTCCTGCACTACTTAAGAACTTCGCACCTCCCCGACTTCTAAAAAGAGGGGGAATTTAGATGTTGTATTTGCTATGCAAGAAATACCCTTATTTGATTGTTTAATTTAGGTTCCATAATTTGTAAAAAGGGATGTTGCATTTGCTATGCAAGAAATACCCTTAATTAAAGTGACCAGATTTTAATTTGGGTAAGGCGGGACACCCCACCCCAACACAACCCACCCAACAAAATAACTGCATTTAAATCAGGGATTCCCAATCTTGTTTAAGCATAGACCCCTGAAAAGAAAAGAAAGTTTCTAACGACCTCGCAACCTTCCTCTTATTTTAAATTTAATTGTTAAATACTACAATCACGTTAGAATAAAAACTAAAAGTAATTACATAATAAAGAAAAGAAATCAATATTCTATTTAGTTTATAATGAATTTCATTAGCCAGACCAGGTTGGTTTGTCATATCAAAGCGCGTCATATTGACTAACATTGACTTGTGTGAAGCGCCATCTATTATCCCAAAGTGAAAACTAATTTTGTCGAATGTCAAAAATAAGATTTCGGTTTATAATTTCTTTTTATATTAGATCAAAATTGTGTGAAATCGATGCACGATGCGTGTATGTAAGAATCATTCCATCTGTTGTCTCAAAGTGAAAATTATTTTAGTGAAATTTCCTATAAACGCCTTTCACGTCAACGTTTTCCGCAAAATCACTGTTTTTTTTTTTTTAAATTTTGGAATGAATAGAATTCACGTACAAAATAAAAATCAAGGCACGATAGGAATTATTGAAACCGCCATCTCTTGACCAAAAACGAAAACAATTTTATCCAAATATCCCGTAACAGTACATATTTCTTTTTTCGCTGACGTTTTCAGCAATATGCCTATGTATTTTAACCTCGCAGAGACTTTAATTCCGCAATTAAATTGAAAAACTAAAGTTAAGTTGAGAAGAGTTCTTCCGGAGCGCCATCTCTTGATCAGTAATGAAAGCTGTTTTTTGTACCTTAATTTCAAATGGTATGTTGCCGCGTTAACGTTGATACTCTCGTGAATAACTTCTACTTCTGTCTTTGCAGTTTCTTTTTTTTAACCTAATTGAAACTCGACACTAAACGCGTCGATGAGAATTATTTAGCGCGCCATCTCTTTGTTCACTTCTCTTCACTTCACTGAAAATGAAAGTTGCCCTAATCGAACATCGAAAATGCGATTTCGTCTTCGTACTCAGTAAAAGCTTTTTTTAAAAAAATATATTGGAAACAGAATCTGCGCGGCAAAAACACAGAAATCATTCACAGCGCCATCTCTTGGCCAAAAGAGAAAACTATTTTATCTTTAAAAAAAAATTAGTATTTTTAACAACTAATTATATTTTCAACGGAAATAAAAAGAAATAAAGAAAGAAACTTTAAAAAATGAGCTGAATTTATTACAGGTAGTGAAGGCAGCTCGTTTTCTAAAGTGTTTCGTTTCCGTTTTCATATCTTTCTGCAATTCTTACTAGCAAAAACTATGCGGAAAGGAAATAAAAACGTTTTCAAAGACGGCTGTGTCCTATTATACAAATGTAAATAGAATAATATAAAATAGATACGATTTAAAAGATTCGTAGTCGACCAGAAGACCCCTACATAATAATCTATTCTAGAACGTCTAGAATCTTCAAAGGTGCACTCTTTCCAAAAAGCGGGATTTTTTTAAAAGCTTTGCGGGACAAACCTGTTAAAAATCGGAACTGACTCGCCAAAATCGGGACGTACGGTCACTTTACCCTTAATTGAGTGCATAAATTAGGTTCCGTGAATTGTAAAAAAAGGGGATTTTTGGATGTTGCATTTGCTGTGCAAGAAATACCCTTCACCGAGTGCTTAAATTAGGTTCAATATGGTAATTTCGGTTTCATTCTTCAAAATTCGAAGAAATTCTTAACCTCCGCTACTCGCTCTGACCTTGTACGCGTTATGATTCATCACTATATTTAATCGCAACAATTTTTTATGGAAACAATGAATTGAATATCCGATCCTTTACCTAAATACAGTGTGTCTAAGATGAAGTAGGCTACCACCGGTAACTTTCTTATTAGTGAAGATAGAGATTCGGTTAAATGGCCAATGTTTTGCAGTTTTATACGTTTATTCAGATGCCGTTGAGAAAATTAGAAAATTTCGAATGGTTTCGATAATATTATCGCAGAAAAACTGAAAATCGCTTTTTTCTTTAAAGTCTAATAACTTCTTAATTATAAGAAATATGAAGAAAAGTTTGATATAAAAGTTACTACGTTTGATAAAATACAGCTGAAGGTTAAGTCAAAATAAAATTCAAGATGGCGGCTTTCAAGATATTGACAGCAACTTTCTTATTTTAAATAGACGCCTTATTGGATTTTTATACGATCAAACAGCATTTACTTTTCTAGTTTCCCCCGTACCTAAATAAAGAAATATATTAAAAAAAAACTTATATTTTTATTTTAAATCAAGCAAGCGAGGAAAAATATACTTACAAGAAGAAGAAATAAAGAAATATTCATGACCGGCGAGATTACATAAAGTTTAGCGTCTAACAAAGGCTTTAAATGGTGTACAGATTTCTTCGTCCTTCCTTCCTCTCTTTCACATTCTAATTAGTTATCACCAAGGAAAAGAATTCAGGCCACTTGTTCCGCGAACGGTACAAAAATTTAGTACTCGGACTGTATCAGCCTCGCCCATAACGTGCGAACGCTCGCGTTGCACTCCTTCCCCTCCCACTCAATAATAATTCGAAGCATCGCAAAGTACATTCGATGTAAAAAGCGTCCAACAGTAAGTGTCCTGAATTCTTTTCCCTGGTTATCACAAACAAACAATTTTTCAAGCAATAACTTATAAAGTGTGTTTTGCGTGCGACTTTTTTTTAGGTTCGTTATGTTTTCAGTTCGGACTTAATCGGCCTTCTAAACATGCGCGACGCTTTTGTTCCGCAATTAAAAAAAATAAATAAAAAAAAACAATCACGATAAAGCCCCCCGAACATAAAGTGGCCGCAGCTGAAAGAATAATTTACGAGGTCCATTAGGCCCGGCCGAAAAATACGAAATTAAAGCAGCGGCGGCGGCGGCGGTGGCGACGCTGGCGTCGGGCGGAGGTGACGGATATGGCCGTCATTTTTATCGCGAAATTTGGTTAATACCCGATATTAAGGCGGGTGACATCCGAGCCAGATGCTCCTCGCGCGCTTATTAAAGCCGCCCCCGGGACGAAACGACTTCCGGAGAATAATGGGGGAGAATTTACCTGACGTTGACAGCACCGGCGGCGGAGGCGCCGGCGGTGGTCGGCGACGGCAAAAGCGAAAGCACAGGTGCACCGTCCGGAGATTTTATATTAAAATCTGTCACGGTGTTTCCCCTTTTCTGCACTTTTCTTTTTATTTCTCTTATGAAAGGACCAGAGAAGAAGGAGAAAAAAAATCGACACTCACCGCCGCCCGGCACAATATTAAAAGAAAAAAATCGCCGGGATAAAAGCAAAACTTTTAAATTTAACGCTTAGATTAAATGAAATGTGACGACCGAAAGCTTTTCGCTGTCAAACAGTTAAAGCAACCTTCCCAGATGTAACTCACAATTGCGCTGCAGCTAATGTTACGTATTGCCAGGGAAAGATTTTCTGCTCCTCCTCAATTTGGGTTTTTAGGCGCCTCCATCATCTCACGAAAGCCCGTTTGCGGTGCACGGTCCGTCAGGGCGAAGGAGTCGATGTTGATTTGATGTCCAGGGGCAACGACGGCGGTTCCAGCTAATGGGAAATCATGACGACCGTCGTTGAGGTTCGATTAGGCCCTCGAACTAACGATTTAGTTAACGTCTGAAATTCCAAATCCAGCTCGGCCTACTTATACCCGTTTGTTTGCAAAAAAAATATGACTTAACTCTGTCGCGAGATAAACCTGAGTACGCGGAATACTTGTGTGCTTGCGTTCCGGTTTCATCACCCGCTGAATTCTGGATTTCGTAATTGGAATGTGATTACGCACTGATTACACATAAAGTTTAATAAGTGTGTTAATTATTTCCTTAATTTTGAAATTGTTCTATAAAAAATTTAATCGTGATAATTTTTTACGAAGAGGTCCTACGACAATATTTCCGCTCGTTATTCACATTTTAGAGTAAATTTTGACACATATTGTTGTTGTTTCGACTACGACTAACCGTTGCTAGAGGGCGAGACGATCTCCGACTTGCTTATTTAGTTCCGACCGGATCGAAAACGTTACGGTTGAGCATCATTATTTACATTTCGTACTAAACTGTGAGAGTTTAGTGTTTCAGTACGAATACCTTTTGCACTAAACTCTTACAGTTTAGTGCAAAATGTGCTCCACTTGAACACCAAGCCTAGTGCCAAGCTCCGACTTGCTTATTTAGTTCCGACCGGAACGAAAGCGTTACGGTTGGGCATCATTATTTACATTTCGCACTAAACTGTGAGGATTTAGTGTTTTAATGCGAATACCTTTTGCACTAAACTCTTACAGTTTAGTGCGAAATGTACTTCACTTGACCTCACCAAGCCTAGTGCCAAGATTGGATGTACGGCTGACCGTTGCTAGAGGGCGAAGCGGTCTCCGACTTGCTTATTTAGTTCCGACCGAAACGAAAGTGTTACCGTTGAGCATCATTCTTTACCTTTCGCACTAATCTGTGAGAGTTTAGTGTTTCAGTACGAATACCCTTTGCACTAAACTCTTACAGTTCACTACGAAATAAACTTCACTTGAACACCAAGCGTAGTGCCAAGACTGGATGTACGGCCGACCGTTGCTAGAGGGCGAAGCGGTCTCCGACTTGCTTATTTAGTTCCGACCGGAACGAAAGCGTTACGGTTGGGCATCATTATTTACATTTCGCACTAAACTGTGAGAGTTTAGTGTTTTAATGCGAATACCTTTTGCACTAAACTCTTACAGTTTAGTGCGAAATGTACTTCACTTGAACACCAAGCCTAGTGCCAAGGCTGGATGTACGGCTGACCGTTGCTAGAGGGCGAGGCGGTCTCCGACTTGCTTATTTAGTTCCGACCGGAACGAAAGCGTTACGGTAGGAAGTCATTCTTCTATCGAAGCTGTAGAAGCGAAAGGGTGGTGGCAGTTTGTTTTTGCTTGGATTGATCAGCCCTCGGTTTTATTAAAGTTATCACATCGAAAGAAGTTTGCGGAGTTCGTGACGTCACGTACTTCGGGTGTCGTGAAGATTTTTTTCTCAGATTGGAGCTTGCTTTTTGAAGCAAGGTAAGTTTTTTTGTCCTCCATTTGGTGCTCGACTCGTTCATCTATGTACTTTTCACGATCTTTTTATTTCATTTTCTCCTTTTTAAGCACCTTGTAAGGGGCAAACTTCTGGAAAGAGGCCAGAATTGCTACAATAGTTTAGTGACCTTAGTAGGCCCCCGAGTCGTGACGGGATCAGACACGTTTGAGCTGTAGAAGCTTCTCCCTCGTCGTGCCTACGCTTTTTGTATTGGATCACCTAAGGAAGGAATTGCCGCCCCGAATTGAAACCATCATAAACACGCACCACCTAAGTTCTCCACGTAACAAAATTCTGCGGCGCGGAGTCGTATGTTCGACTTGTCAGTAGCGTCGCATCGGGTTGGATCGCGGGAATATTTGATAACGTTCCAGCGAAGAGGGGCGCGCGGTTTGATCGTAGTACGTGGCCAGAGAAGGTTTTGTCCCCTTTTCTTGTGCCATCCATTTTTTAATTTGAGCCATATTGTCACGCGTTGGTCGTCTCCCGCAGGTTACTGTCGGCAACCAGACGCGGGGGGGGGGGGTTGCGTAGCTTGGAGGTGAAAAGGGAGTAACAGGGAAACTGCAAACTAACTCATTAAAACAACAAAGATTACCTTTATTGTTTAAAGATCACAAATACGCATTACGCACATCTTTTATACTGCCAATGTACGTGACGTCATGACCAAATTCCGCAAAACTTTAATTGAACCCGTACTTTGCTTGGTTGCCGAAAAGTTGGTGTCAGGATTTCCACGTTGTTTCCAATCGTCATTTCTATTAAATTGTCATTTAATTGATTGTGTTTAAATACTTATACAATGCCCTAGTTATTTGCGTATTTGCAACTTTGCGGATTCACGCTACAAGTTCATCGCCTGAGTCGTTGCACCAGCAAATCGCTTATCAGCAAATACTCGTATTGCATCGCCTCTCGGCCTATGGCTAAGATCAAAGTGTAGTATCTGTTCTTATCAGCTTAATATCTGATACGTCCCGCATGCGGGACCAGTTAAAAAAAATACATTTTAAATTAATTAAATACGATTTTCAAATTTTCCGTAATCGTGACAATACTTACCCAATTGTGTCTAGTCATTTTCCTTTTTTTTTTTTTTTTTGCTTTTGCAATTTTTATTTGTTATCTCTTCCGTGTTGATCGTGATACTGAGAGTATTTACTGGCTCGTTCAGAGCGTCAAAAATATTCTGTGCTGCTTTTATTGTCGCGCTTCACGCACAACATTTAATGTATTAACAGTTATTATTTTTTATGTCGGATTATGTAAACCGACGCGGGAGTACTCACGCAGAAGCACTTTCGCGCATGAGTGTAGCTTTGTAACCTTTAATTCATTAATTAAAATTACGACCGACCACCCCATTGGGGGTTTAGATCTTATACTGAATTTTACGTGGGCGTTTGCCCTAATAAAGAAATTGTTTCTGTGCAGAAGTAAGTTTATTTGGTAGATAACGCTACGATATTGGACACGTACTCTTTGGGAGAGGTTTCCTAAAAGTAAAAGATTAAAAAAATGGGGCAGTTTATTACCCTTTTGAGTGTCCTTGCTTCCATGCAGGCCTTATTGCTCAATATTTGGGGTTATGTAGTACGGTAGGTTACGGATTGGTCCAGGTCCTCTCGTTTATGTTGTTAAAGTCAAAACGCGTTAAGCACTCGCTTGTTACGACAAAAGAAAAACGGGACTAGCGTCACCCTTCACGTTACAATAAGTAAAATAGCTATTGTATTGCTCAATATTTGGGGATGTACGAACGAAGAAGCGGGCCTTGGGAGTTGTACTTTTCGGGAACGATTAGGGATACACTTTCGCGGCTGCGTATCTCCAGTAATCTTGGGTTACGTAACCACTACTGGGCGGCGGCCTTTTCCGCAACACCCTTAGTGTTTTCCCACGCCGTCTCCACTGAGTGGGCAGCGTTACGCAATCCGGTTTACAATCGAGGGACCAACCGACCTGGCTTTTGTGATACGGTAGGTTACGGATTGGCGCAGGTCCTCCCTTTTTTTGTGGTTTGGGTCAAAACGCGCTGGGCGCTCCCTGTCACGACCAAAAAAAAAAAAGGGACGAGCGTCACACTTTTCGTTACAATAAATAAAATAATAGATACTTACGAAGAGGGCTTGGAGAGCTTCTTAGTGCATGGTTTTCCGGCAGCGCAAAACGTAATTATCCGCTTCGGAGATTTTCCGGGAACCCCTTCGAGTCCGGAAGGCGCGCGCGCGCTTAAACGAAGCCAATTAAACAAAAAAAAAAAACCGGCCATATTTCAAGCGCCTCGACAAATGCGTCCCGACGTCGTTAACGAAGACGGATCGACCACAAAATAACACACGCCAAACAAAAAAAAAAAAAACTGGAACGCACGCAGAAAAAGTACATGGGGCGCGTTCGGATAAAATACAAAATTGATGGCGACGAGAGGCCGGCTAATTGGGCGCCGCCGCCGCACCTTCGACGTCGAATTTTTCGGCCGTCGAAATTGCTTTGTGGTGTGGGTTTGGGGCGACGCACCGTTCCCGTCGGGGTCTCCCCCGCATGAAATAACGAGCGCCGGCGAACTGCACACAACGGAAGGCAAACAATTATTTGGAATACGCCAAATAATTCGGGGGTTAGATTTGTTAATTAGCGACGCGCCCTACGCCACGCTTTTTTATGCAACATTTTTGATTAGGTTAATTAACCGGCATAGTTTCAGAATTCATTTTTGGCCTGAAGGAAACGCATCGAGAAAATTGGGCGCCACCCTGGCTTCAAACGTGATTAACATGGATCGCCCCACGGACCGCGATCACTTTGTTTAGCAAACAGGGTCTTAGTATACAAGATTAGTGCCTCGAGTACAACGTACAACGGCCCTTTCGGTTTACACGAGGGGCATTAAATTGCATTAAGGTTACCTTGGCCGGACCCTATACATCTCGTGCCTTCAAAATTCGACGTACTACTTGTAGATCCACTCTCATTAAGCGCCGCATCAAAGTAGGTCAGGTGGGTTTTAATACCGGCATGGCGGTATAATCAAGAACTTTTGCGTAACTTAACGCTTAACCACTTTACCAGCAACAAGAGTTCGAACAAAAATGACGCCGCCGCCGCCGCTGGACTTAGCTAATAAATAGTTCTTGTGTCTTCGAAATTCGACGTTAATCCGCTCTCGTTGAGCGCCTACACTTCAAACGCGGAGAAGTAGGTCAGGTGGGGTTTTTAATGCGCGCGATTTAATTTCCGCGCTGTTCTCGTTTCCGTTCGCGAACAAAAGATAACGACACTTTATTGACTATCCGAAATCTCTCCGCGCGCAGACGGTCTTCCGTTTCGCATTAGGGACGCTTAAGATAATAAAGCCGCACCGGTCCGTTAATTACATTCTTTCTTAATCGCCCGCGCTTCTCGACTTCCCTGGGGACGAGGGTCGGGCGGGGGAGAAGAGCGACGACGACGGCGAGAAAGAAAGCCGTAAAATTTTAACGGCCATTCTTTCCGGAATTTGCATAAAAAATTCTCCGGTGCGAGTATTTTATAGGGGGAGGGGGGAGGGAAATATTGCACAGTGCTGAAGATTATTTTTGCAGAAAAAATGCAAATGTCGGTTGTTACGGGTTCATTTTGATTTAGATGGATTACTTCATTCCATCACCACTACCCCTAGCGTGTCAGCTAAACCAGGCCATTGCCGCCGATAGTTTGATTGTTGCGAATCGTACACTCCAGAACGTTTTCTTTTTTATTTAAACCTCATTAATTCAACTCACGTTGTGTATTTTTGTCAAATAATTTTATTTTACCCTGTTATTGACAATTTAATTCAGCTTTATTATATGAAATTCATTTTAATTCAGTTAATTCAAATTTAATCGTTTCAATTTAAAAAAAAAATTTTCGAATTGTTTAAGATCACTGTGAGACGAAAGGAAATTTCCTTACGTACGTACCAGTTTATGTTCATGAAATATTTTAACACACTTTTGAACGTTGAATCTAATCCATAGGCGTCTGCGTCGAGGACGAACGGAAACACAGACTGGCAGAAAAACCCCGACACCCAGAGATTAATTTAAACAAAACTAAATAAAGACGTATATTTTTGTAAAGAACAGATAAAATAGCGACATCTTACGATCGCTTTTTGACGTGACATTGCAGTAGAACGAGAACGTTACGGTTGGACATCATTATTTACATTTCGCACTAAACTGTGAGAGTTTAGTGTTTTAGTGCGAATACCTTTTGCACTAAACTCTTACAGTTCAGTGCGAAAAGTACTCCACTTAAACACCAAGTCTAGTGCCAAGACTGGACGTACGGCTGACCGTTGCTAGAGGGCGAAGCGGTCTCCGACTTGCTTATTTAGTTCCGACCGGAACGAAGGCGTTACGGTTGGGCATCATTATTTACCTTTCGCACTAAACTGTGAGAGTTTAGTGTTTTAATGCGAATACCTTTTGCACTAAACTCTTACAGTTTAGTATAAAATGTACTCCACTTGAACACCTAGCCTAGTGCCAAGACTGGATGTACGGCTGACCGTTGCTAGAGGGCGAGGCGGTCTCCGACTTGGTTATTTAGTTCCGACTGGGACGAAAGCGTTACGGTCGGGCATCATTATTCTATCAAAGCAATCGAAGCGTGTTAGCAGGTTGTTTTGTTTGGATTGATCAACCTTCCGTTTTACTAATGCTATCGCATCGAAAAAAGTTTTTCTGGCTGTTTGCGGAGTTCGTGACATCACGTACTTTGGGTGTCGTGCAGATTTTCTTCAGTTTGGAGCTTGCTTTTTGAAGCAAGGTAAGTTTTATTGTAATTCGATTGTTGAAAAATGTTCTACCTACGCCCCTACAATTTTTCAAATTTGTGATTGGAAACTCGGAGAAAAATCGTAACGCACGGAGCGTGCTGGGCTATCGATTTCTTTTTCGTTTTTATTTTTAATTTAACACCCCGTACAAGCAGCGCGACAGGAAAACTTTTTAAGCTTCAGCTCGTCTCAGTTCAAAACTAATTTACGTACAGCAAAACAGCTCTCACTCCGGGACATGTAAATGTATAATACAAATGCGTTACTAATAGCCCCCGTTCAGCAAGATTAAATTATTTCAATTTCAAACTTACGCCGTTATTAGAGTTAGTTCCGCGCGACGAGTTCTGCGATTACAACCCCTTTCTCTCTCCTCGCCCCCGGATCGTAACCCATTCAGATTTATATATATTAGCGAAGTTCAGGGGGCGAGAGAGGAATTAAACCCAGAGGCAAAAAAAAATCAATCAATGGGAGAGGGGAGGCAATGTTTTATTTTTTTTACGTGCGCCCCATCCCACCGCTGCCACCGCCGCCGCCGTTTTCTTCACCTGATCGCGGAAGCAAGCGAAACAAAAGAAGTTTTTCAATTTCTGGGATTTATCCTCCGCCGCCGCCGCCGCCGCCGCCGAAACTTCCCTCTTTCGTAATAACTGTTTAGTGCTTTGAAAACTTTGAATACGTAAATTAAGCGCTGGAAGTTCTTAACGACGACGCGCGCGCTCCGAACTCGTTTCGCTTCTGTTTTATTTACGCGAGTCGTTCTTCTTTTTTTTCTTTTCTTCTTCGGGGGAGTGTAAATATCAGGGAGTTATTTCACCGCGGCTAGAGTTACGTAAATTTTAAACTGACGCCTTGTATTTTAAGTACTCGCCAAAATAAATCGAGATTCTGACTCGTCGTCGTCGTCATCACGAGCGAATTTCAATTTTTTTTTTTTTTTGATTTCGGGAGGTTTTCCGGAAACAAGAGCGCCGCGCCCTAATCATCCATTCATTCCTGTTTCTATCACTGTTACCGCCTACATGAATTATTGATGAATTTATCCCACCGCTGTCACCAATGTCACGCGATTCTACCGTTGCGGTTAATGTAAATAACGTGTTAATAATAATAATGCTAATAGTAATGTAAATAATTCTCGTCGAGCAATTTTAAACCCTTTATTATAAAATATAAATATATTAAAATACGCTATTGTTAAGGGCTTATTTCGATTTAGATAAATTACTCCGTTTCGTCACTGGTCTCGGTTTGTCAGCTAAACCAGGCCATTGTCGATAGTTTTTTGTGCTAACTCCGGACGGAATTAGTTGTATAGTTATTTAAGTCAGTTTCCTTATAAATCGCTACCTCTACTGAGCAAGTTTCATTCATCTTCAATTCATCATTCAGTTATTCGCTAAAGTATTTTTGTAAAATTTTTTTAATCTCGCAGCCATGTTCAGCTTTCGTTGTTGCCAATATAATTCGATATTTTGACGTTTGAATTTGCTAAAGAGAGTTTGTAGTAAATTTCTTGCTGGAAGGAAGGCTTCACTGTCCCCCTGTAATCCCCGCGCAACGTAAACTCTCCTAAAGCTTAGTGTTCTTTTCTGCACTTGACGGAACCGTTGCGTTGTTCTTTCGCTCCAAACAGTTTGAGAGCTGCTGGTTCTCTTTACCTCTTATGAACGTTAGCTAACCTAGAGGCGAAGCTTATTTTTCTTCGCGTGCATAACAACCCAACCCAAGTGAACTCAACTGATTGCGAGTCCTAACTAAAGAAAAGAGTGAAAAATAGAAATTAATAATAAAAATCAGTTGTGGTCCATCTCAAGGTCAACCTAATCTAACTGAATTCGATCTGCAAGTCTCCAACCCAAAGAAAGACTTAAAAATAAATTAAAATGAAAAATAGGAACTAAAACTCAAAATAGAAAAAAATGAAATTCAATAAAAGCTACATCCAGTCCGTGTCAAGGTTAACCCAACAGAATTCAGACGAAATAAGAAAAAAGAAAAAGTAATTAAAAATAAAAATATTAAAATCGGTAGTAAAAGAGCCAATGAAAGTAAAAATTTAAAAGAAAGATAAAATTCGATAAAAACCACCTGCAACTGTCGTGTCAAGGTCATCCTAACTCAGCTGAATTCGGCCGAAATAAGCCTAACCAAAGACGAGTTTTAAAAAATTAAAAATTAAAAAGAAATTAAAATTGAATCAAAAATAGCTCTTCACTTACAAACTCTGAAAAATTAAAGTTAATAAAAATCAGCTGTAGCCCATCTCAAGGTCAACCTAATCTAACTGAAATCAATCTGCAAGCCTCCAAATTAAATTTTAAAATATTAAAAGAACCATTAAAAGTTAAAATTAAAATAAAAAACCAAATTCAATAAAATCCGCCTTCAGTTCGTATCCAGGTCAATTCAATTCAACTGAACTCAGCCGAAATAAATCCAAACCAAAGATAAGTTTTAAAAAATTAAAAAATAAAAAGAAATTAAAACTGAATTTAAAATATATCAAGCAATTGCAAACTCTGAGAAATGAAATCAGGTGCAGCCTACCTCAAGTACAACCTATTAAATTCAATCTGCAAGTCTCCAATTCGAAGAAAGACTTAAAAAGAAATTAAAATTAGAAATATTAAAATCGGTAGTAAAAGAACCACTAAAAGTCAAAATTAAAAAAAGACGAAATTCGATAAAGACGTCTACAACCACCATGTGAAGGTTAACCTAACCCAACTTAATTAATTCGGCCGAAGTAAGTCTAATCAAAGACGAGTTTAAAAAAAATTAAAGGTTAAAAAGAAGTTAAAATAGAATTAAATGTATCTCAAGTCAATTAATTACAAACTCTGAAAGATAAAAATTAATGAAAATCAGTTGCAGCCCTCTCAAGGTCAAGCTAATCTAAGTGAATTTAATCTGCAAGTCTCCGACCCAAGGAAAGACTTAGGAAAAGAAATTATAATTAAAAATATTAAAATCGGTAGTAAAAGAACAATTGAAAGTCAAAATTAAAATAATAAAAACCACCTCCAGTTCGTGTCCAGGTCAATCCAACTCAACTGAACTCCGAACGCCTAAATAAGTCCAAACGAAAGGTGAGTTTAAAAAAAATTAAAAGGAGAAAATTAAAAAGAAATTAAAATTGAATTAAAAATAGCTCAAGTCCGTCTCGAGGCCAGTCTAACCCAACCGAACTCAACCTACAAGTGCCCAATCCGAGGAAAAGAATTTTAAAAAATCAAAACCAAAATTAAAAATTAAAATTAAAATTCGATAGAGAACAATGAAAAGTCAATCCAATCCAACTGAACTTGGTCTAAGCAAAGCCAAACAAAGAAAAAGAATTTTAATATTTGAAACCAAAAAATTAAAAACATTATTTAAACTTAAGTTCAGCAAATGCGAAATAATGTGTCAGCATTTTAAAATTCAAATCGAATCGAATTGTCCCCCGTGTCTCTGATAATTAATAATAATGTTACAGCTGTTGGCGAGATTTTTTTTGTTTATATATTATAGACAAAAAATATTATCTGAGGACGGAGTTACAATAAACATTCACTCACCGTTGGTTAGGTCTCTCATTCCCGATGTTCTTTCTTTCTTTCTCGCTTCCCTGACCGTAACAGGCGCTGAGGGTAAACGCCTTAGCTTCCGGGCATCCTATTCCAATTCGATAAGGGCCATGCAAATTATAAGTAACCCCTTACGAGTATCTATTCAGGAACATTCCACTTACCGGGGCGGTTTTATCGGCCCCACCTGCTCCAGCGGGGAATCTAGAAGCTGTAGCTCTCTCATAATAACATTGGACACTGGGGAAGTCATCCTCGCACGTTGACTTCTTATCTTCGCTTGCATAACCCCCCACATTCACCCCTCCCGATGGATATTGGCATACCTTGCCTCCCGAGCATACGTTCTCAGGATCAGTTGATGCACCGACTGCGTGAGTGTCAAGCACCACTCCGTACCAGTCCAATAACATCATCATGTCAGACCTTTCTGGATAGCTCAATGCCATCATCTGGTCAGGAATGCAATGAACCGAATTCCCACTCACAAAGAATGCAGAATACGGCTAATTGCTTTGCCGGTACCGTGCTCTACATCGGTGCTGCTTGCACACCGCGGCAAAAGCCCCGATACCGTATGCTGGTCCACGGTAGCATCCTCTGGCCAACGCCCCGGATCGCGTCCCGGACGGAGAATACCTCCGCACAACTCATGACTCATGACCCTCAAACCGCATTGCCAATCGTGAGAATGTACCGCCCTAACACTTCTGCTAGAACATACCATCTCAGGTCATATTCTGCAGACACCCTCTAGCTAATGTCCGGCGACACACCGCGGCCACCACATATATTACCAGGCCCGTTCGTGGTCCCGTTTACCGACACGTTTCGCCTTCCGCGCTATCCCTCGGGAGACTGCCGTCTCTGCCGTTTCTATGCTGCCAAGACTAAACACGCCCCCATATCATATTACCAAACTAATAACGTAAACAAATATGCTAGTGCTTCAGAGATATCCCAAGAATGCATAAACTTGTAAAATAAATAACTACAACACAGCGTTGCCACGTTTCCACCGTTTTCCGATTTTGCACCTGCACGTCCCAACACACCGGACATTTTCGAATAAACCGAGTTAGCCCGGGGCTGTTTTGAATCCGCACGTTGCAAAAAAAAGGAAAATCGACAATTCCGGTTTTCTGGTTTCGGTGGCTTGCACATCGCAGCAAATTGAAACCGCGCTTCAAAGCGAAAACATATTTGCAAGAGTGAATTCACCATACGCACCAGAGGCATTCCTCATTACCCGTCCGGCGCACGTTAGCGTACGGAATTACTTTCAAATGGGATGGTACTCCCCCCCCCCCGCGTCTCTAACACCACGCCACCCCCTCCCCGCGTCTTCTTCGTGTCGGAAGCGGTGCGCTTGTGAAAACGCATACCGTTTGCAAATGTTGCGATTTTACGGCGCAAGGCGCCACATCAAAGCGGCAAGTATGAGTCGCACGGGAAATTCGAAGCGTGGAAAGAAGTGCTTTGGAAATACGTATACTAGATACAGTTTCCGCCAGCCACCCCCGCGTCCCTCCCCATTCATCATATCTAGGTAAATTACGTGGCGTCATCGGAAACCGTGCGTTAACGCGGAAAATTTCGACTTCAAACAAAATTCGCAACACATCCGGCTCGAAGGACCAAATGACCACCTAATGCAGTGTTTTCCAAACTTTTAGGTTTCGCGACCCCCTTTTGAGCTGTGTTACGATTCACGCCCCCCTTTCCCGTCGAATCTCGAACTTGACCACTGATGCTAAACTATTATCAAATGCTTTCATAGGATATTTTTTTTATTACTTGAGACTGGTCCTTGCATTTCATAACTGACAATAACAGTACATTTGCTTTGCTGAAGCTTGTTTGCTTATTGACATGTTCTTTTTCGAAGCCTGAACATGAGAATATTTACATTGCATGTTGAAAGTAAAAAAAAGAAACTCACCTTATATGTACAGTCGCGAGTATTCAATTTTGGGTCGTCGCTGTCACAATTTATTGTTTGCAACTGTATGTGCAGGCTGACTACCCGAGAATTCCCAACCCCTACGACTTTTCTTATCAGAAAGAAACGTTTGATACAAAACTTATAGAGGCTGATGAAGTTTTTTTTTTACTGATGTTTACCGAATAACAAATGCATATGGAATAACCGAGATATAAATAGACATTTTGTTTTCTGAAATTAATTTCCGATAACAATCCCTCTAAATAATTTTTAAATAAAACGAAAAGTTTTCGAGATATTCGTATTAAATAGTATAAGTTCGGACACGTGCGTATAAAGCAGGGGTTTCCAACCTTTTTTTTTAACCACTCACCCCTTACAAGAAAATAAGAATTTCCGTCGACCCCATTCAGATTTAAATAATATTAAAAAAAAAAAAACACCAAGTGTAGATGTATTAATAATGTTTCATGCAGATATAAAATTTTTGTTAAATCGTGACAATTTATTATTCTATTTGTCTTTATTTTATTTTAATTTTTAATGATACGATCGTCTTTTTATTTTCTTGATTCGATTTCAGTTTGATTCTCTTTTAATCAAACTCAATTAAAAATTCGCCAGTGTCAATGTCCATTTGATTTTATGTTAATTTTATATGTAGAATTTTTCGTTTAATCTCATCAACGATCATCTTTTTTTAATTCCTTATTCGCATTTATTTCATTTAATTTTCAATATGACCCTTTACCATTTTTTTTTCACTGATTTGTTTTAGTTTTCGTTTATTGAGTGTGAATTTATTTTGCACTTTAATCCCGTCGATTGATCGCCATTTTATTTTCTCTTTTCTTCGATTTTACTTTGTTTTGTTTTTAAATTATTCAGTAATCGCCCTATTTTGTTAAAATTTATATATTATTCTTTGGATGGTGACAAAATTTGTCAATTTTTAAATCAATTTGTCATATTGCTGGTTTTATATAATTTTTAATTTGATACTAACTTCATCATTGGCTTTTATTTTTATACAATCCTCGTTTGACTCTACTTTATTTAGCTTTTAACACAGTCAATTGACGGACCTTTGTTTTTTTTTCTTTTAATCGATTTCATTCGTTTTGTTTCTTACTTTTAAATCAACAACTAATCATCTTGCTTTTTGTTTTCTCTTCGGTTTGATTTTATTTGACATGACTTTTGATTGTTTTAGTTATCAATTGAACGTCTTCTGTGTCTCTTTTTACACGATTTAAGATTATTTTATTTTACATTTTAATTCCGCCAATTGATCGCCATTTTTGGCAAATTTATTTTATTTTTCAATTATTAAATTGAATTAAATTTTTGATTCAGATGATAGTCGATTTGACTTAATGAGCTTCACACAGTTTTTTTTTTATTTTCGTCCTGACTTGTTTGACGGTCATTATTTATTCGTTTTTGTTCGTATTTTAGGAGTGTTTTGATTTTGATAATCTCCTTTATTCGAGCTAATTCAAATTCATTCAATATTATATGTAATTTTTTTACTTTTTTATAAACTATTCAGCAAGACCTTCAATAGAGAAGACTTAACAACTCCGACCCCCTAAAAGAGCCTTAGCGAACCCCTAATAGAGGTTCATCGACCGCTTTCAAGTCTTTCATCGACCTCCAAGCGGTCGATACAGAGCCTGTTAGAAACCCGCGGTATAAAATGTGAATTATCGTCTCTTAGACAAAATGTTAGGTTTTAATTGAGAAAAGTTTTAAAAAATAAGAAAAACAGAAGCGACTACTATTTCAGATTTTGAATAAGTATAAAAATACCAAGTGTTCCGTTTAAAAAATTAAAATTTAAGCTTATATCTCAGTTATGCGATGTTATGCGTTTGTTTCTCTGTAAACATCAGCAAAAACTTTGAATCATTCTATATAAGTTTTATGATAAAGACTTCTTTCTAAAATCAAAAATAAGGAAGTTAAAAGGGGGTGGGAATTCTCGCGTAGTCACTCTGTATAAGCAATTTCTTCTAAAAAAAAAAATAAGATGATAAATTAGTTGCAATTTGCGTTCAATTTTTCAATATTTATTCTACTGCGCTCCCGTTTGAAGACTTATGCGCCCCCCCCCCCCCAGGAGGGCGCGCCCCACAGTTTGGGAAACGCTGACCTAATGCATTAGGTACGCAACGGATTCGGCCGATAATACATAATAGTTAAAACCGAAATGGAAGTGTACGTTCACATATTTATACAGAGCCAGCCATCATCATAACACGAAATTAGTTGCGACGCGTCGCGACGGGAATGCGAATGGGAATTCTAACCGCGACGCTGAAAATTTGTTGTTTCGGCTGTTAATGACGCCGCCGCCACCGCCGGCGCCGTTGCATTAATTAATTATAAACCGAACGCGCGTGTTATACTAAATATTAATCTTGCTAATAAATCTGCGCGGGGAAGGTTTCGATGGATTGGTTCGAGTCGTATACAGGGTGTTGCGCGACGACAAGCAAAATTCCATTTGCAAAAAAGAAAGAAGCTCTTCGCGCGAAGGTGCGCGCCGTTGTGTAATGCTTTCGTAATGTAATAAATCAGTTGATGGAGAACGGGCGGGTGACTAGGGGGGGGGGAAGGGGGGAAGAGAAGCGCTTGTGTCTATTGTGCAACTACGTAAGACATAAATCCAATATATTAGATAGTATCCATTAAGATATGACGGGGGCGGAATTTACTGGCGCAAGCAGCTTGTACACACTCACACGGGGAGGTTACAAATAAACCAGGAAGTTGTTTTTCAGTGCTAAATCCTCATCTGAGATAACAGCGTCCGCGTCTTTAGTTTACAAGAAAGATAGGTCAATTGATTTTAAGTGGCAGCTAAAGAAAGAGCAGCAACGTTCATCTTTTTGTTATCGCGAAAGTTAAGGATGCGCAATAAGCAGAGGTCATCACAAATAATTCCAGAACGCGTAACTGCCTCCCACTCAACGCTGATGACAATTGCTGGAAGCTAGACCCGAGAGGAAGTTACAAGAATGTGATACACCTGACATAATTTCAAAGAATTTTGAATACTGTTCAGTTGTACACTCACTCTAAGTGGCTCAGATTAAAATTACGATACTACTCTACACTAACCTGAAACGCATTTACAAAAATGAATTTATAATTAAACTATTTACAGTACTTAACTGGGGGCAAGGGCGGAATTTTGGCGTTTTAGTTGGAAAAGAAATAAAAAAAAAACACGAACGAGCAGAAAGCTTACGATCTATCGAGCGAACGGCCATAAAATTTCCGTCTTGCCTTTTTTTGTTAGCTCAGCTCCAGCGACTTTAAGTTTTTTTTTTTTTTTAGGCGTTAACTACTCGCTGGATGTTTTATTTGATCGCACCTTTGACATTGTGTGTGTGACGTCACGCTGATGCTGTTGATGTATGCATGATATACCAACAGCATCAGCGTGACGTCACACGCTGCTGCTGTTGCTGCTGGAAGATAAGAATACATTTACATGTCATTCGTGTCTGCTGACGTCAGACTATTATTTGATTGGCTCGGTTTATGTCAGGTTGGTTTTCATTGGCGCATTGACTTTTCGGGGGTATGTTCGCTTTCCCTTTTTAATTTGCAACGCTGCTCGGAGCGTTAGTCGTTATGGCGATGTCCCCAACATCTGTTGGTGTTTGTACGGGCCTTTGGCCCCTTCCGAGAGTGCCCTTTGGAAGGCGACGCAGTTTTGGTTTCGTAAGGAATCTCGAGGAGGTAACCTTTGTGCTTGCGGTGCAAGCATTTCAAGAAAAATCCTATCTGAAGACCGGGTAAGAAATAATCGTACGTCTGTCTTATGTCCTATGTCTTTGAGTTAGGTCAAGAAAAGGAAGTTTTATTGAAACAAAAAAAAAACAGAAGTGCAATCGAGCAATGAATGACCTTTACCGCCGAAGTCGAGTGGCCAATAAACGCGTTGTTTTTAGCGTCGCAATAACTCGTATTACAGCTGAGCGAGAGGTTTGGCTTCATTTTTTTATGATTATGACACACAATTTATTGCTCCGTATTCTTTGGGATCAACAGCTTAGTTTGTGGAAAGTGATTGAACGAGTTAAAGCTAAATACGATTACTAACTACGTAGTATTATTACTTATAAAAATGTCGCAATTCACCAACGGCGAGAGCACAGCATTTCAGAGGAGTGTATTCATAAAGCCGTCGAGAGTACTTGCGCTAATCCTGACATGCGCACGAACACGAGAATCACTTTTCGATCGAGCTCGTTTGTGTGTCGCTAATGGTGGACATCACGTCGAGCAATTATTATAAACAATTATAAATGTCTAATAGTGAACGTTTGTTTGAATGTGATCCTCCACACAAATGATATTCGGTGAGTATTAGTCATTCCCGCGACGTTTACTGTCTACGATCCGAGAAGCAAGTTCCGTAATTTTTTTTTTTTTTTGTTATTCCATGAGCGCCGAATAAGGAATGGACAAGGGGATTTTCTTTTTGTTATACGAATTTTCTTTTTTGTATTGTTTTCGTGTTATTTGCGCTCTCGGCGTACAGTGGTTAAAAATTTAACAAAACACCCTGTATAAATCGTTTTGAACAAACATGGCCCGTGTCGCCAATTAACTGTACGTATTTAACGTCGAATTTTCTCGAATATCGTTTTGCAGAACCGGGTTGCCTTTGAAATTCAAAACGGGGCGCGCCGGCACACTTCCCGGTGTTCAATTTGCGCAAAGTTTCAAAGCGCCCCCATTCGGCCGATTCATATTAATTTAAGTCAATTTTAATTGATGAAAAGATGTAATTTCCGCCGCCGCGGCGCCGTCGTCGTCGTTGCACCTCACCTGCAACTGACAGCTTTTATGAACTGCCGCTCTCCGAACCGAAAATTAACTACCGTTATAAAGTACCTACTACATCCTATTAATTTTTCGATGTTTCCCGATTTTAATCTCCGCTGCGCCTTAAAATGTAAAATGCAATTTATGAGGGAGGATAGATTTAAGCTTTTTCGTCCTTCTCTAATACCGTTACTGCTATTTTTCTCGATAATGTTGCCGCCTTATTTCATAGAGCCAGTACTCACAGTTGAATGTAATTACGCTACTTCCTCAATAATTAACAAAAACGGTTGCAAGTTAGCGCTGAGACAGACTATCAGCTGTCCAGAACTAGAACTGAGATGGAGATGGGCTGGGTCAAAGGCCGCCAAGGAGAGAGACCCAGCCGATTTCTGCGCCACTGCAGAACCGCCTCCCAAGTTTCACAGCGTGCGCCAAAATTCGGAAACTTTTCGGGAGAACCTTCACACTCGTGTATTCAAAATAATTAGCCATCGTAGCGAAACAACAGATCGTACTTGGAACGCATTTTAAAAAAACAGAGATAGACCAGTGACAGTGACCTGTCAGCCTAAAGCAATTCACTACATGCGCGAAAGGGTCACTAAAATATTCAACTTAAATAATTAAATGTAATTCATTCAGATCCAATATTGCTGTACACAAAATCCACTTTCCTTAATTATATCGATCGGTAAATTAACTTATTGCGCACACACGAGCCGGTATATCTGCGTCGATTGTGCACATTAGTTAAATAAAATAAATTAGTGCGTTACGATTTTTGTCGAAGTTCGGACGGGTTTGTTGTCTTTCGGCTGTCAAATGCGTTCAAATGTTCTACAAACGTCAAGCAGCAGTGCCACCACTCGTAGGTTCGTCCAACTTCAGGTTCGTCGCTTGCGTCGATGGCCTTCCGAAAGGGCACGCTGTTACTAGCCGTTAACCACATGCGAATTCCGTCGTGTATTTTAATCGTATGCTCCCTTGGCACGAACAAATTCGCAGGCGTAAAACGGGAAGAGAAATAGTAAAGAAAAGAAAAAGAAAAACAGGCGAATTCCCCTGTTGAAACAAAGAAATCATATATAAGCATGGGTCGCTCCGTTGACGTCATCAATTATATTTCTAATTAAATGGAAACGGATTATTCGCTCGGTAAAATTTGTTTATAACAAATCAAACGGTAGACAGGCCACAAAGAATTCCAGCAACACTGCTCTTAATCAGAATCTTGCTCAAGCCAGCAACAGTTCACGAGAAATCTTCACAACGTAGCTGCCTTATGAAGTCGAAACATGAAGTGGAGCATAAACAAGTTGCCGGAAGCGAATTGTGAGCAAGATGGCTACCAATTAGAACGCAGCGATAGATAGCGTGACCTTGTAGTGAAGCGGAAATTACGCGTGACCGTTCATCCATCGCTTGAACCGGCTCGCGCCAGCATGCATAGACCGCGCGAAGTGTTCGTGCTGCCCTGCCACAACTGACGTCACAGATCGGAGGCACCCACGGACTCTGAAATGCTAACTTTCTGATTACGCAAAGGGGAGCTCGCGGGTGACCAGCCTATCTGGCGTAATCAACCTGCCGCCTCTTCCTTTCCGCTATATTTTGCCGGATATTGACCGTTCCGTCCTGGTAAGCATGCTGCCGGTCAACCACAGCTTGTGAACCGTTCCCCTCTAGTATTCTGCTGGTCGCTCGCAGGATATTGACCGTTTCGCTCTGGTAAGCGTGGTGTTGGTCAACCACCAGCTACAGCTTGTAAACCATTACCTTCTAAGATATCCCGCTAGTCCCCCATGGGATATGTTCTATTCGCCTTTGTAGTATATTCTGCTGGTCTCCCGCAGGATACGTACAGTTTCCCCTCTGGTACGGTCTTCCACTAATCCTATTTCTTCCCTGAGGAGGTCAACGTCGTCCCCACAAAGTCCGCGATAACCCCGGCCACCGTAAGGAACATTCCATGAGTCGACGTTTTTTTTTTTTTGCCCAACGGTGTCCTAAGTCATGAACTTGTCAGGACCTCAGGAGCGGAAGGGTATTTTTGTGTGTGTAAAGTGTTCCATGGCATGGTGTTAGAACAAAGAAACCTAATATGAGAACGGGTCGCCCTTAATGGCGTCACAAGATTACCTACCTTTCTGTTTACTGTAGAAAGGGATGATCCGTTTGATAGCCATGTTCCACGACTTTGTTACTTCCAAATCTCCTCACCGTTGAAGGGGAAGCAACGTCGAATTTTCTCCCCAACACTGAAGGGTACCTGAAGTGAGTAACGACCTCCGAGAAATATCCCGAGCGGGTGCGAACCCACGACCTTACGATTGCAAGGCCGGTCCCTTACCACTGGACCGTTGAGGCATTATTTAATATATCGTTATTATATTGTTAAGTGTTAAATACATTTGTTTATTATAATCGAAGCTGAACTTTTATAATGTCTCTACCGAGTTACACCGGACAACGCACAAAAAGGAGGTTACAACCTTTGAGATGCAATAGAAACAGTGATATCAATTGGCACCAAACAGGGAAGTAGTGTTACCACCTTACATCAGCAAATCTAGGATAAGGGTGAGTTGGATTGGGTTGGGTATATCAAATGGCACCAAACAGAGAAATAATGTTACCACCTTACATCAGCAAATCAAGGATAAGGGTGGAGGCGGGGCTAATCAGTACTCAAATGCGAAAGACGGGGCCTGTCCAGTGATCGACCAATCACAAGTCTTGAAACGTTTCCAAGCGTAGAAAGTCGCGGTTAAGTGTGCGTTCGAATTAGTTATGAGCTAGGTATAATAAGTGAGCCGGAGCAAGTGGTGGACAAATTACGTTGCGTAGTGCGTTGGATTGCTTCACTTACCGGCGGATGAGGGGGCGGAGGTAATAAGTATTCAAGGCAGGAGGTGGTGCCAACTCATCTAGTAGCCAATGAAATAATACGGAAGCTATTCTTAAGACTGATGTGAACATACAGCGAGAGCGAGGAGCGTAGATGTCGTTAATATCATTTTTTCAAAGGTGAAGGTGGAGTAACACAAGAGGCGGGGCCTATCCAATGACAGATGTCTTGCAACATCGCCCGTTACGCAGCGCGGTTGAAAACAGGCGAATATGGTCTTCCAAAAAAGAGGGGGGGCTTGTTTACTTACCAATGAGATGTTTAAAACACAAGAGGCGGGGCTTATCCAATGGCCAGTGAGAGGTTTTCAAATGTTTTGCTTGTGAAATCGCCCGTTATGCAGCTCGGTTGAAAACAGGCGAATGTGGTGGTGATGATAAGTCTTCCGAAAAAGAGGCGGAACCTCTTTAGTTACCAATGAGATGTTTAAAATACAAGGGGCGGGGCCTATCTAACGACCAGTGAGATGTCTTCAGACGTTTTGCATGCGAAATCTCCCGTTATGCAGCGCGGTTGAAAACAGGCGAATGTGAAGATGGTGTTAATAAGTTTTCCGAAAAAGAGGCGGGGCCTGCGTAGTTACCAATGAGATTTTTCAAATGCAAGGGGCGGGGCCTATATAATGACCAGTGAGATGTTTTCGAATGTTTTGCATGCGAAATCACCCGTTATGCAGCGTGGTTGAAAACAGGCGAATGTGAAGATGGTGATAATAAGTCTTCTGAAAAAGAGGCGGGGCCTGTTTACTTACCAATGAGATGTTACAAATTTCAAGAAGCGGGGCCTATCTGATGACCAGTGAGACGTTTTCGAATGTTTGGAATACGAAATCCCACGTTAGAAAACAGGCGAATGTGAAGCTGGCCATAATAAGTTTTCCGAAAAAGACGCGGGGCTTGTCCAATTTTCCAATGAGATGTTTCAAACATATTTGAATGTAAAGGGCGCTCTTATAACCGAAATTAACCAACGGCGGCGTGCGGATCGTGGCCGTCTTCAAGTCTTCATTTATAAAGACTCGCCTGCGTCACTTTTTTCAATCATTAAGGCGGAGGTGGTGATGGAAATCCTATGGAGACTAGGGGCGGAGCCTGTACAATAGCCAGTGAAGTGCCTTCAACTATTTTGAAGACGAAAATTGCTGTGTGTGTAATGAATTTGAGTTACATTGTTTGTGGGGGCGAAGGTGGGGGGGTAATAGGTGTATTGGTACAGGAGGCGGAGCTTATCCATTCGCCAATCGGATGTTTCTAATTAATGCTTTGAAGATGAATGTGGCGGTAGACGGGATTTCTTCCGTACTGCAAAAAACATGAAGCCGTATCGAAATTTAGCCAACAGGGACTAGGGGCGGAGCTTGTGCAATAGCCAATGAAGTGCTTTCAAATGCCTTGAAGACGAAAATCGCTGTCTAAGTAATGAATTTCAATTACTCTATTTATGGGGGGGAGATAGTGAAGTAGGTGCAGGTGAAGGTGGGGGGGTAATAGGTGTATCGGTACAGGAGGCGGAGCTTATCCATTGGCCAATGGAGCGTTTCTAATCAATGCTTTGAAGATGAATGTGGCGGTAGACAAGGATTTCTTCCGTACTGCAATAAAAATGAAGCCGTATCGAATTTTAACCCACAGGGACCAGGGGCGGAGCCTGTGCAATAGCCAACGAGGTGCTTTCAAATATTTTGAAGACGAAAATCGCTGTCTACGTAATGAATGTGTATTACTCTAATTATGGTGGGAGACAGTAGAGTAGGTGCAGGTGAAGGTGGGGAGTAATAGGTGTATGAGTACAGGAGGCGGAGCTTATCCATTGGCCAATGGGGTGTTTCTAATTAATGTTTTGAAGATGAATGTGAGGGTAGACGAGGATTTCTTCCGTACTGCAAGAAAGCATTTTTTTCTTCTAGGCCCAAACTTGCAACGTTGCCATCTACCGTTGTCATTCATCAAATAAACAAACTGCTTCCGGGGCTGTCCCCGCGAACCCACTCGCTCAATTGTGGAAGCCTCCGCGAAAACAGACAGACAGTCCTTGAATGTTAATTACGCCCGCCTGTTAATTTCCGCGGACGCCGCCGCCGCTCGCGCTCCCTCGCGGGATAAATAACGTCAAATAGAATTTTAAAATTACGGCACGCGGGCGAGGCGTGACAGTCGCAGCCCAGGCAAATCACGCCGCATGTCATAAAATATTTATTCGTGCAGGCGGGAATTAGGACGAAGGCAGCCGGAAACGAAATCCGCGCGCGCGGTTCTTGTTTGTTTGCTCACGCGGCGCTCCTGACAAATCAGTCGTGAATCACCTGAGGCGTTCGCTTTTTGTTTACGATATGATGAAATTTGCCCGGGGGCGGATCGATCG
This sequence comes from Prosopocoilus inquinatus, assembly GCA_036172665.1. Taxonomy (NCBI): domain Eukaryota; kingdom Metazoa; phylum Arthropoda; class Insecta; order Coleoptera; family Lucanidae; genus Prosopocoilus; species Prosopocoilus inquinatus. Next base: position 10,858,942 of record CM069877.1, read on the forward strand.
CTGACGAGCGTACTGCAGATCGAGATGCTTTTGATTTCAGTCAAAGCCGAATGTTAGTTATAACAAACAACAAGACGCGTCAAATCAATAGGGAAATCTCGCCCAATGTGGGGCCAGCCTAACATCATTACGCTAACGGCGATGCTTGTCGTACAGCGGATTTCGATTCTGCACAATGTGGGGCCAGCCTAACATCAATACGCTGGCGGCGATGCTTGTCGTACAACGGATTTCGATTTCGCAACATTGTGGGGACAGCCTATTCCGCACAATGTGGGGCCAGCCTAACGTCATTACGCTGGCGGCGATGCGTACAGTACAGTATGTCGTACAGCGGATTTCGATTCCGCACAATGTGGGGTCAGCCTAACATCATTACGCTTGCGGCGATGCTTGTCGTGTATTGGACTTCGATTCCAAAAACCTCGTATGGAATTACCAATATCGCTACTTGCCCTGAGTATGATCTCTCGAAACATCCCTCGGTTAAACACCCTCAAATAAAGTGAACGGCGAACACGAGTAATGAAATCAAACCAAAAACCAAGTCGAAAAGCCTAACGAAACAAACATTATAAACGAAACTGCGCACAGCGATCGTTTGTCGTAAATGCCTGATTAGTGATGAGGTTGTCAGGCTTGGAAAAGCATGATTTAATGCTCGAAAATCGAAAAGTTTTGTTCAGATCGAGAGAAGTATGTCTTTTCCCACCGAAACGTAACAACAGTGGATGAAACAAGACCAAAGGCTAAACAGCCCTCTCACAATAAGGGAATAAAGAAAGAGCGGTAAACTTTTTTTAAATCTAGCTAAAAACTCAACGCGAATGCGTCGTTGTTATTATTCAAAGGCTCGACGCGGAGGCGTCGAAAAACGGCGGCGACAATAAAATATATTTTATTCATCGGGGCGTCGCGCCGGGGCGCGCTGACACAACATTGATTGATAAATTCTATTTGCCGCCGCGACGCGCCGCGCGCGCCCTGCTCGTCTCTCTCGCAAAATAAATGTCATGTTTAGATTGAATATTTCCATTGCAAATTTTCATTTCCTCTATTAGATGTTGAGGGGGCGCTCGCTGCGCGCCGCGGCGCCGACAGACAGCGAGAGGAAAAACAGATTGTCACGCCTTGCCTCCGTGCGATTCAAATCCGCAGGGGTCGGGGGGGCCTGCGGGCGAACGGATCTCGTCACGTATATTTTGCAGAATTTTTTTTTTTTTTTATTTTAATGAACCAATCGCAAAGCGCAACACTCGCAGATTAATTAATTCACTTTTACGACCCCGCGGGCCGCCGCGTAAATTATTCAGCGCGCAGTAGGAAATTCGGCGATCGTAAATTTCGCCCCGGCGAAAATACGGGGGACGTGGGGGAGGGGTGCAGGAGAAGAGGAAGAAGAGGTCACAGGGCAAATTCAGGATTCGGCTTTGATCGGGAGATTTCAATACGCAAACGTTCGCCTTTGATGTCCGGAATAAGAACTTACAATGCGATTTCGGAGAGTACGAGTTGAGCAGATGGGGGGAGGGGGTGGGACGAGAGGAAACAGGGGGGTAGGAAGCAGCCATTCCGCTTTTCTATGTATATTCAAGGCCGCGCATATTTGCCTTTCATTTAAAGCAAGCAACGGCCTCCTAACCAAGATAAATATAATAATGAAAACGGTTCCTACGCTTTTTCATTTTTTCGGGATTGCAATGGGCCCATAACCTGTTGCCGTCGACTAACACGTCTCGAGAATTTCAATTTATTGCTGCGCTAACGGTGAGTCTCCACCATGTTGGGCGCCAAATTGTTACCTTTGGTGTAAAAAAAAATTGTTACACGTTGGAATTCAAACTTTTTGCATCAAATAAGTCAGGGTTTCCCAAACTGTGGGGCGCGTCCTTCCAGGGGGGGCGCAGCAGAATAAATCTAAAAACAAATGAACGCAAATTGCAACTAATTTATAATATTATTTTGTACAAGAGGTTACATTAATTAATTAAAAGAGAGATATATGAATTGGTTGGCACCGAACTTGTAGTATTTGATTAAAACTAAGAAGATTCTAATTTCTGAACTTAAAATTGACGTTGTGTTTGCCAGTTATAACCCAAATTTAATGCTCGCGACTGTACGTGCACCGTATGATAGCTATGAAAGCTATGAAATGTAATGAGGAGTCTCAAATATTTAAAAAATAAGCACTTGACAATCATTGAGCATCAGTATTCAAGTTCGAGTATAAACGGTGGAGAGGGGAGGGGGGGGGGGCGTGAACCATAACACAGGTCAAAAGGGGGTCGCAAAATCTAAAAGTTTTGGAAACACTGAAATAAGTAAACAACCGTAACATGTGTGCATAGAGCGAGGCAGGGCAGTGATACCAACGGCAGCTTTTTATAGTCGGAGAGGGCGTGGAGTAAAAGATGGAAATCCACAAAAAAAATAGTATATTTGACGATCATTAAGCGGGAGGCGCCACACAGTGTTGCCGAGTACTAATAAAAACTTGGACAAAATTATTAAAACTTTTTTTTCATTAAAAATAGTTATATTACGTTGAAAAATACATGAAAAATATAAAAATTCGAACGGTACTTTTTTGTTTTAGGAACAATAAGACAATACATAAAATGTGAAGAAAAAGTCTGGTAGAGTAAACATGTACTTCCGAAAATATTTTCTTTTTGCAAGAATGCTCGGACAGATAAGTTATTACTATAAATCTACGTATAGGATGAGTTCAGTTGGATTGGGCTGACCTTGAAGAAAGCTGGAAGTAAACGATGAAATTTATTACCTATTTGACATGTGTAGGAAGAGTTCGGTTGGTTTGGGTTGACCTTGGAAAAGACTGAAAGAAAAACAGCAACTGAAATTTATTACGTTTTCGTTCATCTTTTATTTCTTTAGCTCTTAATCAATAAACAAATAACGCACGTTATTTATTTTATTTTTTTGGTGGAAATCATCAATCATTTTATTCGACTGTCTTTTGTTTTATTTTTGTTTTTTTGCTTTTAACTAAGAAGGAAAGAAATGAGACAATAAGATCAGCTTGCATCCTTTTTTTTTAACTTAATTGATTAATTTCCATTTTCCTTTTTTTAATGAGGCACGATGAGGAAAGCAGCGGAAGCTCTTCTCATGTAGTCGATCGTCGTTTAGCTTTTCTTGATCAACGATTAACGCGATCAGGATACGTAGTAGCAGCTCTTTTGTTTTTCTCCTTTTTTTGAAGGAGGAAAGTCAAGCATCGTCTCTTTTCTGTTTTCTTACATATTCGAACATCTTGTTCATCTAGCGCACAATAGATGGCGCTGACTTTTTCTGCAATAGAAAATTAATCGCATACTTTGACGCTTTTGAAATGAATTCTAAAGTGAATCATCTGCTGCAGCGATAATATTTCGATTTTCGACCATAGAATTTCGTGCTCGTTACTGCGTATTTTTTTTTTTTTTGGCATTTGTTTCTACCAAAAAGTGTAAGTAGCGACATCCTGCGATCGCTTTTTGAGCAAATGGGGCTGAAGCAACTGTACAAAGGATCCTCGAGGGATCCACTGCAATCAAAAACGATTTGCAACAATTTCTTTTTTGTTTTTACCGTTGGAAGCACTGCTTGAAATAACCTGCATACAAATGACACGTGTGTTCAATTCGGATGGTGACCTTGAATGATCGTACAAGGTCAGACCTGGCGAACAGGGTCTCTCGTGCACACGTTCATCTTCACTTGATAAACGCCCTCATTAGGGGGGGAGGGTTGAAGGGCATCGATGTAATTGAACGCGACGATTCAGGCGCATCTCATCACATACAAGCACAACTGTTGATCGTTCCTTCGCATTTATTTTATGTTGCGTAAAAAAAAAAACTGAAATGTTTCTTTTTTTATTTTTGCCGGGGTGCAATTGAGGCGGCGGTGACGACTCGTGGCTTGACAAATCTAACGACCCTTGAAGCATGGGGCTCTTATATGAAATGTTATACTCTTATATTGAATCCCGTCGACGCGACGGCACCGACGCGACGAAACGGGGATTTATTTTGTTTTGATGTCGCGGATAAACATTCTCCTTCCGTCTCGCACTTACTTGCCTTTGAACTCTTACGATAACATTTGATGAAGCTGTTGCGTTGAGAAATGCGATCGCATCGTTGAAGTTAACTAAAGGCTTCAGGTTACTGTGAAGTATGCAGAAAAATCGGGAATGGAGTAGACAGGCGTGGGTCGGATTTCATGTTAAGGAGGAGCCACCAACGTGGAAGAAGAAAATTTGAAAGGAACGGTGTTGGTGGATTTACAGGAAATGAAGAGAACATTCACATCTACGCTAATTTGCTGCCCGAAACGGATCGTCACAGACAGCTCCAAAACCATGCTTGTGCAACCAACGATAGTCGTACGCGATAGTAAGTCGTCAATTGGAAAAGGAGTCATATACCTCACAATATCTAAAACGGGAACTAAAACTGGGGCTAAAAGCTTGTAAGCGAAGAATAATAATTTATGCGAAAGAAAAAGCAACAGTCGCAAATAACATACCTGTCCTGAACTTCAAGGATGAGGCTGAGACAATTTTGTCGAGTTTCAGTCCTCCAAGGCAGCGCGAAAGCCGACGCGAGTCGTATAGAGAAGAAACCTCCAGCTAAGTTCCTCAACCCAACCAAAGTGTGTGCCGTCCTTTAGGCGGAGGCGACGCGAAAATATGGGGCAGAGCCCATCGCAAATTAATGAATCCAAAACTGGCCTTACCCCTAAGTGTGCTACGCTCACCAAAAAAGTCAGCGACAAGTTATTTTATTACTTTAAACTGGGCCGCAGCCAGGCTAAAAACTCAGTCTTGTCTTTCAAAGTGGGCGGCGATCCCAAAAAGTTTGGGAACCTGTGCTTTAAAGCAACGTTGTCTATTTGTTGTTTGGAATAAATTTTTCATAAGTTTTTCACATTAGCAATTAATTAAATGTAGTGAATAAATAGAATATATTTATCGTATCACCTCGGGTCAGGCCGTCAGGGCAGACTTAAAATTTTCCAGGGCAACGGCAACGTAAAAACACAAAAATAAACAAATAGACGAATATATTACAACAACAATACTGTATTCGTCATTTTACAACAGAAGAAGGGTTTGGACCGCAACAAGGGGCAATCGAGTAAAACTCGACGCAAAGAAAAGCCGATAGCACGAAATGCCAAAAATGAACGCAATTGAATCTCTCCGTCGAAGTAACAAACGTGCAAGAAATTATTGTAATTCTCAGGAGCTTCCAACGCAAACAATGAGACATGGTTGGAAATTCTATGACTTTGTAGACGTTTTAAAGTATACGCAAGATTGAGAAAATTCAATATGAGTGCTTGCAAGAGATGATGATTATATCTAAAAATAGAAGTTCCAGACGATATTGTTTATTTAAGGCAATAAAAGAAATACCGAGTAACGAGATTCGTGAGATGATTTAAATCCGGTGTATAAAAAAAGAAACTGACAGTAAATTGCACCGCAAACTAAAGCGAGATGTGCGCGACGATTTGCGTTATAAAAATCCAACTTAATTTTATACGACGGAGACGATGACAAAAAAACATATTTTTGTCACAATAACAAGAAGCGTTTCCACCAATTCAAATCGCCGGTCAATCATTACAACTGCTGTCCTTTAGGCGGTCAAGACATGAGAATTTGGGGCAGAGCCCTATACTAACACCAACTAGGCCTTGGGACAGTGAAAGACGACTGCGTCCTGCAGGCACGTCGCAAATTAATAAAGACAAAACTGACCTTACCCCTAAATGTACAGAAGAAGGATTCCACGAATTTTTTCCTCATCATTCCTATTTTTCGCATTTAGTTACGTTTTATTTTTGCTTGGGGTTCGGGGGGGGGGGGGTGGAGGCTGACTAATAAGGCAAAAGAAAAAATACGATTAAAAGAAGCAAAAGGAAAAATGTGTCTTTCAGTTCATTTTTTTTCCAGAAAGTGTTTTGATTCCCTTTTTTTATTTTGTTTGATTGTTCTGTGTTTCGATTTTTTTGGGGGCGGGGGAGGAGGGGCGAGAACGGACATCGAAGTTGTACAAACAAAAGAATATCAATTTTCTTTCGAACGATTTTTTTCTCTCGTTTTGATCGTTCGCCCCTTGTTTTACTTTTGCGTGATGGGGGGGGGGGAAGAGGTCGTAGACAATGAAGAAAAAGTGAAAGAGAAAATGACTTTCGTTTGTTTGATTTTTTTCAAATATTTGCTCGCTTTTTCATTCTTGCGTTTTATTTCGAGTGAAAAAAACAACCAGTCTTTAGTTTTTCTTTTCTTTGTCAGGGAGGGGGAACGTTTAACTAGGAGAAGGAAAATACAAAGGGCAATTGACCGCAGTCGACGTTTTACGTCAATGTTTTTTATTCTTTCATTTTTTTTTAATTGTCGTCCATTGTGGTATTCGCAGGCAGAGAAACAAAAAAATTATCAACTTTCTTTTCAATGATTTTTTTCCCTCGTTATTCTCTTGTTTTGTTTTTGCGAGATGGAGAAGGGAGGAGAGTAAGGGAAAAGGAAAACAATTGACAAAGAAAATAGAGGAAAGCAAAAATGACTTTCGTTAGTTTGTCTTTCTTTTTCCGACGAAGAAAATAGCCGTCTTTTGTTCGAGATTGCAGTGGCCCTTTTTTTCATAGACAATTTTATAAAAACAGAGACAACTTGAGTTCTTTTTCAACGATTTTTTCTCTTGTTTTGATCATTCGCATTTTGTTTTATTTTTTCGAGAAGGGGGGGGGGGGAAGAGGGAAATGTCAAAACAGCTTTCCATGGTTTGCTTTTTCTTTTTTCTTTCAACGAAGAAGAAACTTTTTTTATTTTAGAATATACGCTCGTTGTTTTTTCCGTATTATTTTCAGAAAGAGAGAAAAAGAAAGAGACAGAGAGAGAGAGAGAGAGAGAAAGAGAGAGAGAGAGAGAGATAACAAAAATTGCCTTTTCGTCTTTGGTTTATTTATTTTTTCATGTTTTTGATGACGTACAAAGAGGGCGGGTTTCGTAAGTCGAACGGAAGAAAGAAAAAGGCGAAAATCGATTGGCGACGGAGGGGGCGGGGTGGGGGAGAGAGTTCCGACGAAGAAAAGGAGAGGTTAATCGTCTTTTTTTTCGCGTCTTCGTTCACTTTTTATTACGCAAAAAGGCGACCGTTTTTGTCACATAGTCGTTGGGTTTTAGGCTTCTTTGCTTTTGAAAAAAATAAATACAAAAAATACAAAGTATTTTCGTTTAATTTTTCGAAGTTCTTTTGTTTTTTTTTTGTTTTTGTTTTTCAACGAAGAAAGGAAAAGATGAGAAACATTTTTTTTTAAAACCTTCACCGTTCAGATATTTGGTTTTCGTTTTGCTTTCGATAAAGAAAGTATCATCACATTAAAAAAAAAACATCTATTACACAGTCTATTGTTTTTAAAGGACGAAGAGGGTAATAAACATTATTTTATAAAACCGTGACCGCTCAGTTTTTCCTTGTTTTTTTTTTGTATTGCTCTCGATTAAGAAAGTCTCACCATATTTAAAAAGATAATAATTTATTACATAGTCCTTTGTTTTTAAAGGAAAAAGAGGTTCAATTTTTTTTGTGCGGTTGAAAACAGTTTCGTTTCTTCGATTTTCTGAAAAAGGAAAATGACATGACGTAAAGCGTAAACCGTTTGACATTTCTTGACCGTTGGACAAATGTCGACGTCAGCGTAAGCAACTGCTTTCGAAAATTTTCAAACGCGACGTCGAAATATATCATTCCGACGCCTACTCATAGCGCTGCATCGGTATAAATAATTCTCTATTAATTAGACTGCATTCGAATAAATAATTGAATCGATGAGTGCATAATCGTGTTCAGTCCAAATTTGCTGTGTTGAGAAAACAAGTAACTTTCTTTAGATTTTTATTTTTAAGTAATTGTTGGCTTTATGAGGCTTCAGGCATCCTTACGTGAAAGAGTTTTATTCACTCAAAAAAATTAAAATGTAGAAAGTTATTTGGGTTTTCTCAACGCAGTAAATTTGGACTGAACACGATTATGCACTCATCACTCAATTATGAATTAGACGATTTTATTTATTTATTTTTTTCAATACATCACGCAATAAAAATTGCAACGCGTTCTTAAAAAATGATATAAAACAGTCGGACGCGGAGCCTTTTGGTTTGTTTAGGGTTCTACATATTTGGAGAATTTGTTTTCTTTTTTTTTTTAAATCGATGAGATTTAATTGCAAAAGATAAGCGCTTAACGTAATTAAATTAGACATCTTCACAGAAGACGTCATGTTCATACGCAGCTCACTTGATATGCTTAGTAAACAATCTTATCGTCCCAAATAAACTGAGTTTAATAATAAATAATAATAAAATCCTAACGGTTTCCAGGTTTCAGATACAGTCAGTATTAAAAATACTAATTGTAAGTTGATAATTATTTTTTTTTAACCACCACAAATTTAGATTTCATAACGGAGAGACATTACTTTTAATTCTGATTGTACACGCACGCACACATGAATTAAATTCGCTCACAGATTTGTGTTGTTGACTTTGACGTAACCGCCCACCGTGATGTGATTTTTGAATCAACGCGAAAATATTTACTGTTTAATCGCCGGGGCTTACCCCTCCGAGCGCGAGGACTCATTCCGCGTGGGGATTCCTCGCTGCATCTGGCAAGGTCACTCACCCAAGTCGGTCAAGAAAGAAAGAAAGAAAGAGGAATTCCCCCTACTTTCCCGGCTATTAATCTTTCTTCTCTGAACTCCGATTTCAGTTGATTACGTTTATCTACGGGAATTCCGCGAAGAAGTTAATTTTGTTCTGCACTAACGCAATAAGCTGATTTGCGAGTGCGAGCGCGGACGGAGTAAACCCCCCAAAAAAATATCCCTGTAGGTATTTAAAGTTCACCGTGCACAAGTGTGGCATCAGTGTTCTTCCAAACAGTCAACCACCGACTCGCTCAGAACCACCCTATCTCATCAAACCCAAGGTAAATATAAACATTTTTTTTTTTAAATAAGTATAATAATTATTATACCGGGTGTGTCAGGATGAGCGGCGACCGGCAGTATATAGATAACAGTAATAGCAACAACTTTTATATAATAATAATAATATATACAGGGTTAGTTAAAAGTATGGCGACGGCGACTTATTGTCGTTAATATTCATTTTAGGAAATTATGTTCAATACAAAAGTTTGTTATGAAATTATTATCTACATTTGAGGATACTTGAATTTTTTTTTTCTTCAATTGTTTTTAAGTTACGACGTCATCGATATTTGTTTGAAATGACAACCTATATTTCTGATTATTGATTTCGATAGTTCATTCTATTCTCTTTTCAACGGTATACAATGTTCAGTATGTTACATTTGAAAAAAATTCAGAAAAAGTGCCTTAAAGTTCAAATATTAAAGATCCATTAAATTAGCAGAATTAATCTAGATAGCCAAAGCGAGGCGATAAACGAACGCGAGCGAGGTAACTTTATCAGTGGTTATTGTTTATGTCAAATAGTTGACATTTTTCAATTCTGCTAATTTAATGGATCTTTAATATTTGAACTTTAAGGCACTTTTTCTGAATTTTTTTCAAATGTAACATACTGAACATTGTATGTATACCGTTGAAAAGAGAATAGAATGAACTGTCGAAATCAATAATCAGAAATATAGGTTGTCATTTCAAACAAATATCGATGACGTCGTAACTTAAAAACAATTGAAGAAAAAAAAATTCAAGTATCCTCAAATGTAGATAATAATTTCATAACAAACTTTTGTATTGAACATAATTTCCTAAAATGAATATTAACGACAATAAGTCGCCGTCTCCATACTTTTAACTAACCCTGTATAATTACAGTCAAAGTGGCCAAAAGCAATTCAAAGAAAATATTTTTAAGTATCTGAGTTGACTGCAAGGGGCGCAATCAATGGGGCTATCAATAAAAATCAATTTTACTAGCAAAAATCTCAGAATAAGCCACAGCTTTGATAATGTCATTACAGAGTCCAATCAATTCCACACAACTTTCATTTTAGACTTATTATCGTATCACCGTTAATAAGGGTGGAGAAAACAATTGAATTATTTACTTTAAAAAGTATCATAACTTCTGTACTCTTTATCGGAAATTAACGAACTTCGGCTCATTTGAAAGGGAATTTCAAGCTGATTTAAAGTCTCTATTCAACGATTACGGCTAATTAGTTATAAAGTGGCGAGAGGGCGCTGTTTATGAAAGTAATAGTTTTTCACAGTTATCCAAAAAAATTGAATGGAAAGGTGTATTTCTTTTGCATCAGTTGCAAAGCCTATAAAATGGTGAACATTGTGGTGAAAACCCGAAATGATTATCTTTTTTCGTCCCCGAGTTATTATCAATTGCGTCTACGAATTAATGATATTAGCGGAAGGAGAAAGTTCAAACAAATGCTATCGAGTAATACTTTTAATTCTAAGGTTAAATAATGCCTATAAAAGTTTTTATTAATGTTAGGACTTTACTTGGAAGCATTTAAATGTGTTTGGGAATAGATAATATTTAAACACAAGAATGCAACAACAAATATAAAAACAAGAATAACTCAAACACTAAATAAAAGCAATGAACAATAATCATGTTCTGTGATGAACAAAGTTTCACTGTGCCGCTATGCAATACTTTTTTTATTGTCCGGATAGAGTTGTGTAGAAATTATTATTGATATGCTTACGAATTACGAACGGCTATTTCGAAATGAAAGATCGATAATATTTTAAAAATATTAAATATTTTAGGTACAGATCTTCAATTATTGTTGATTACAATGTATTTCATAAATGTTCAAAGTGCTTTCCGTCTTTTAACATTTTTTTGCTCGTTATTTTTATTTAGTGCCTGTGCTTTTTGCTCATTTATGTGTTTGTTTGCTGTATCATCCTATTATTTAAATATTAGGCTCTCAAAAACAATCACATGCATTTAAACAGAATAATGTCTTTCTATTTACCTCAAAATAAAAAGTGTCACTCGATAGCATTTGTTTGAGCTTTTAGTTTCGTTTTTATCTTCAGTTAATAGACTCATTTGGCAATAACTCGAGAACGAAAAAAGTTATCAATTTCGGGTTTTCACCAAAATGTTCTCCTGATTCAGTTCTTTGCAATCACTGTAAAAGAAATAATACCCCTTTCCATTTAAATTTTTTTTGAGAAACTGAGAGAAACTATTACTTTTGCAAATAGCGCCCTCTAACAACTTTATAACAAAGCAGACGGAGTCGCTCAATAGAAACTTTAAATCAGCATAAAATTCCCTTTCAAAGGAGCCGAAGTTCGTTAGTTTCCGATAAAGAGTACAGAAGTTATGATATTTTTTAAAGTAAATAATTCAACTGTTTTTTTCACCCTTATTAACGGTGACACGATAATAAGTCTAAGAATAAAGTTGTGCAGAATTAATTCAGCTTTCTAATGGCGCTAGCAAAGCTGCACCTTATTCTGAGACTTTTGCTAGTAAAATTAATTTTTATTGTTGAGCCTATTGATTGCGCCCCCTTGCGACCAACTCAGATACTTAAAAATGTTTTCTTTGAATTTCCCTTGGCCACTTTTACTATAATTTTTTTTTTCCCGAAGCTGTAGGTATTACGGTTAGTTGTGTACCTCCGGTCCACGCCCATCCTGAGACACCCGGTATATATATTTTTTTTTCTCGTCCTTATGACTTCATCCAAATGAGGCAAACTAATTATTCTCCTCCTCTGTTTTCTCTGATTTCAATTAGTTCGCATTAATGTTGTCAACCATTTCCTTTAAGACCAGCATCTCACCTCATCTTGTGTTTTTCTTTGTGAAACAAATCTGGAATTGGGGCTAAAATTTCCATACTTTCGGTTTTGCCTTCTTCAATAAGATTCGATTTTTCATTCCATTCCATTAATTCAAAGTGTTTACCGACCTTTACGAAATAACAAATGCACATCGAATAACCGAGATATAAACTGGCATTTTGTTTGTTTTCATTTTTGTTTTGGAACACCCGGTATATATTTGGATCCCAAATTAAATTCTGATAATTTTTCTAATTTTTTTTATGTAAAACGAATAGTTTTCGATATATTTGTATTGATTTAATAGTATACGTTCTGATACGTGCGTTTAACGCAGGCGTTCCCAAATTTTTTTTTTTAATCATCGACCCCCTACAAGAAAATAAATAAAAGATTTCATCGACCCCCAATCAGATTTAATTGATATAAAAAAAAAACAGCTGGTGTAGGTATACTAATAATGTTTCATGCAGATTCAAACTTTTGTTAAGCTATTAATCTATTTGTCTTTATTTAATTTAATTTAATTTTTTCAATTGATTCTCTTTTATTCAAACTTTCAATTAAAAATTCGCCAATGCTCTTGATTCGATTTGATTTCTTAGTTAATTTCACAGATTTTTATTTTATCTTCATCAATGAACATCTTTTCTGTTTTTTCTTTTTTTTAATTCCTCGTTCGACTTTACTTCATTTAATTTTCAATATAATCAATTGATCGAACTTTGTTTTTCCTTTTCTTTAATAGATTTCAATCAATTTGTTTTTATTTTTTAACAACATTTAATTCTCAATATAATGAATTCATCCAGCTTTGTTTTTTTTTCTTTTCTTTTTTTAGATTTCGTTCGTTCTGTTTTTATTTTTTTAACTACCATTTAACAATATTTGTTCGATTTTTTTTTGACTTGATCGCTGTTTGTTTTTCTTTTCGTTTACTCAGTGTACGTTTATTTTACGCTTTAATCCCGTAGATTGATCGCCGTTTTGTTTTCTCTTTTATTCGATTTGACTTTATTCTGTTTCTTAATACATTAATTGATCGCCGTGTTTCGTTAATATCTGCAGTTTTGTTTTTGAATCATGACGAAATTTGTCAATTTTTAAATCAATTTAATCAATTTAATTTATTAATCGATCGCCCTGTTTCGTTAAGATTTGCAGTTTGTTTTTTGAACCGTGACAAAATTTGTCAATTTTTAAATCGATTTTGACTTATTGCTAGTTTTATATAATTTTAATTTTGGTCCTAACTTTATCATCATCATCATCATATATTCCTCATCTGACGACTTTATTTTTTAATTAATTAATTAATTAATTTAATTTTTAATATAATCAATTGACGGACGTTTCTTCTTTGATCGATTTCATACGTTTTGGTTTTTACTTTTAAATTAACAACTAATCATCTTGTTTTTTCGTTTTCTCTTCGGTTTGATTTTATTTGACATCGCTTTCTAATTTTCATCAAAATTTTTATTTTATTTTATTATTAATTGATCATCGTTTGTTTCTTCTTCTATACGATTTGAGATTATTTTATTTTAAATTTAAATTCCGCCGATTTGTTTTACGAGTATTTTTTTAATTATTAAATCAAATAAAATTTTTGGTTCTGATGAAAGGGCTTTACACAACAATTTTTATTCTCGTCCTGTTTTCTTCGACGATCGCTTTTTGTTTTGGTTTTATTCGACTTGATTGTATTTTAGGTATGTTTTGATCATTTCGATAAAATCAATTGAATGACGTCTTTTTCTTTCTCTTTTATTATCGAGCTGATTCAAATTTATTTAATGTTTAAAATCTTTTACTACAAGTTTTACACACTCTTTATTTTTTTGTCCTGTCTTGTTCGACGAACGCCTTTTGTTTTCGTTTTATTCGACTCGGCTGTATTTTAGCAGTATTTTGATCGTTTTGATAATCAATTGAACGTCATTTTCTTACTCCTTTATATTCGAGCTAATTCAAATTTATTTAATATTTTAATCTTTTACGACTTTTAAACAATTTTTATTTTCGCCTGTCTTATTCGACGATCGCTTTTTGTTTTTGTTTTATTCGATTTGGTTGTATTTTAGGAGTATTTTGATAATCAATTGAACATCTTTTTCTTTCTCTTTTGTTCGAGCCGATTCAAATTTATTTAATATTATTTGTAAACCATTAACTTTTCTTTTTACAAACTATTCAGCTGGGCCTGCATTAAACAAGGCTTAAAAACTCCGACCCCCTTAAAAGACTCCTAGAGGTTCATCGAACCCCAGCCGATCGCCAAAGGTTGTTCATCGACCCCCTTTCAAGTCTTTATCGAGCCCGTTGAGAATTTCTGGTACAAATAATATGAATAATCGTGTCTCTCAGAGAAAATGTAATGATTTAGACAAAGTTTTAAAAAATAATTAAAAAAAAGAAAAGGCGATTATTATAAGTAGACTTAGGATTGTAAATATACACGCATTTGCAAATATGCAAATGCATATTTTGAACATTTTTTTTAATAAATAATTGCATATTAGGGGATTAATGCATTTTTTTTTGTTTTAATTGCAAGTTTGCTGTTATTTCTTGTTGCCAATTGCAAGATGACAATATATAGTAGACAATCTGGACGATCAGTATTCTAAAATCAGAAAACTTGGAAATAAAAAGAGGAGTACCAAGGCACGGGCACAGTCTATACAATTTTTTCACTAAGTGTCCGCACATTTGTTGTTTGAGACTTTAATCTACCCATTGCGCATTCTTCCACGAGTCGATTATTAAATGGCGCGAACCATTTAAATTTTTGCAGTACACCTCTGAATTTTTATTTTTTTTACTTCTTCACTACTTCACGAATCCGACGTCACCGTCGGCTTCCCCGGTCTTCTCGACCCTACGATGGTGAAAGCCGAATTTCGAACCGGGCGGTATTTATTCTATAAAAGAATTAATTTTTATTGCATATTTAAGTGCATATTTTTGATGATCTTGGTGCATATTTCGTTTTAAAGTTTTTTTATTGACATAATTATCCTAAGCTTAATTACAAGATTTCAAATAAGCGTTTCATTTAAAAAAATAAAATTTTAGTTTACATTTCTGTGTTCCCCGTGCGATCTTCACTTGTTTTTTCGATGAATATCAGCAAAAACTCCGAATCAACCTGTATAAGTTTTGTGATAAACACTTCCTTATAAATTCAAAAATAAAACAGAAGAAGAAGAAGAAGTTAAAGTGGACGGGAACGCTCGCCTAGTCACCTTGTACACCGTGTTGCGTAATGGCTGGGGTGGCCACCATACATTTAACACTCACCTGTGCAAAGCACCACTTTTTCTACGAAGTCTCCACTGAGTGGGCATTTTTACGCAGCAGTTTTTTTTGTTAATAAATTTAACACCTACCTGTGCAAAGCTCTACTTTTCCCGCGCCGCTTCCACTGAGTGGGCATACTTACGCAAAACACACAATTTTTTTTTGTTTTTTGGCGTTGTCCCTACGCAGCGGTGACAACCGATTTTGCTTTGTCGGATCCGTTACCAAGTTTCCCACGACAGACAGGTGAAGCGGTAGCAGAACAGAACTCTTTCCCGAAAATTTTTCAAAATGAATCTGTCGCGAACTTGAAAGTATTTTTCGAGACGGGAACATCAAGCTTCCAAAGTGTTCCTATCCCATTCATTTATTTCGTTTATTTCGACTTCTGCTGATAATCAACTAAAGGCAACAGCGAAACAGGCTCTTGTCGAATGAGTCGACTGTAGACGTTGACGATTTCGTTGCGCAAAGAATTGAAAAAAAAAAGTAATAATATTAAAAATAAAAGTATTTCATTCCAAGAGGCCCCAGCCTCTTCTTTCTTTGCTCTCCTTCCTTCTCCTTCATCTAGAAATCTGTTACCCCTACCATTTACTTTTCCGCCTTTTCTTCCTTCCTTTCCCCCCTCCTTCCCAGAGGTCTTCTTCTTGGCCTAGGCCCAGGAGGCAATTTAATGTTTCGCATTCATTTAGCTTCCTGTTCTCCAAAAAATCTTGCAGTCACTTCTCCACTTTCCTCTGTAACATTAGATCCAAACCCCTCCTCTCCACCCCACCAACTCCACCACTGCTTTACTCACATTCATTTTCCACCTTCCTTTACGCCCACCCTAATCAGGTTAGGGTTGCTTAAATCCGTCTTGCACTTCCCAACCGTGCTTTTACGAGGATGAAGTGCTCGCTCCCCTTTTTCATTTCCTTCGCCCTTTGCACTTTTGTAGACCCATTTGCTCCCTCTTATGCCTTCTCTCAAAATTTCTGTTTTTTTTTTTTCTCTAGATGATAAAGTACTTGCCCCTTCTTGCCCTTGTTGGCGTAAACATCATTCGAGCCGCTGACTTACCTTATGAGTACGCTGTTGTACCCCGACAGTACGTCCGCGCCCCCGCACCCCAGCGGTCAGAAGAATCGGCCGTCGCAGACGACTTGCCTTTCCCTTACCTGCGAGCAAAACGCTCTTCGCAACCCGAAGAATCAGAATTGGGCGAAGGACCCTTCGAAAACGTACGCCCAGAAGAATCTGAATTAGGCGAAGGACCCTTCGAGTACATCCGCTCCGCACGCTCTTTACAACCTGAAGAATCTGAATTAGGTGAAGGACCCTTCGAGCACTTTCGTCCGGCACGCTCTTTACAACCGGAAGAATCTGAATTAGGCGAAGGACCCTTCGAGCACGTTCGCCCTGCACGCTCTTTACAACCGGAAGAATCTGAATTAGGTGAAGGACCCTTCGAGCACGTTCGCCCTGCACGCTCTTTACAACCGGAAGAATCTGAATTAGGTGAAGGACCCCTCGAGTATTTTCGCCCGGCGCGCTCCCTCCAACCGGAGGCGTTAGGCGACGTACCCTTCGAGCATTTCCAAGAGCCGGCTGAAGATGAAGCTGAAGAAAGCGCTCCGAGTCGTGTGAGGCGATCTTGGCAAGCGGGCGGGCCCCAATTTCCGGTGCCCGGAAGCAAACCAAGCGGAAACGCGGGTGTCGACATCTCCCGCCAAGGCCCCAACACTCACGCAACCGTCAACGCCCAGCACGGTACCGACCGTTACGAAGTCGGGGGGCAATGGTCGAAGGTGGTGAGGGGGCCTAACAAGGCCAAACCCGAATGGAAAGTGCACGGAGCTATTAAGTGGTAGATTTTAGATTAATTAGGCCAATTCGACTGATTGTGTGAGATTTGAGGTTATTTATGTTGCTAAGTTATCCAAATAAAAACTGTTTTAGATTTTTTCTATTAAGATTTCGTTTTTCTCTAACCAAGCAAAAGTAAAAACAAAACAAAAACGATTAAAGCTACAAAAAAACGTGTTACCTAGCGTGGGTAGAAACAAGATTTGTGTTGAAGAAATTAACTTGCAACACAGCCAGCAGCTTCAGTCGTGACGGGTGTGGGTATTATTAATTAAACGCGAGAATAAATGAGCGCCACCTAATCCTAATCTGAGACGAGGAGAGAATCGAAGGAAAGCGAAATGACTCACTTTATGCTAGAATCTTTAATAATAATCGATCAAGTCATAATGTGTGCTCACCCTTAAGTTGGCAATCAATAAACCAACCATGCAAAGAAGAGTTATGTCAAGTGACGCGAACCTAACCCAAGACAATCCAAGGGAAGCGAACCTAAGCGAAAGCATCGTGAGAAAAGAATATAAAAAATAGAAAAAGGAGAAAGCTGAAAAGTATAAAAAATTGAATAAAACCAAAAATATAAAAGTTAAAGAAATATGCGCGCATCTTATATAAAAATATTAAAAAATCGAATAAAATAGATATTGTAAAAAACGGAGAAAAAAACTAAAGTATTCGAAAAAAATAGTAAACGTAAAAATTGAAACAGAAAACAGTAAAATAGTTTCAAGGTCAACCCAACTGAAGCTGACGTAAATCAAACGAAAACCAATCGAACAAAAAAAAACTATGAAATATTAAAACACAGAAGAGTGAAAACCACCCAGAGGAAAAAAACATAAAAAATAGAAAAAGTAAAAAATAAAATAAAAACTGAAGAAAACACTTCTCAAGGTCAATCCAACCTAACTAATCAGAACTCTGTTGAACCCAGTCTAACAAGGGAATTAAAAAAATTGAGCAAATTTAAACAAAAATTAGGAAAAGGGAAGAAGAATTTTCTAAAAATTGGAAAAATAGTTCCAAGGTCAACCCAACTGAAACTGACGTAAATCAAACGAAAACCAATGGAACAAAAAAACTATGAAAAATTAAAACACAAAAGAGCGAAAACCACCCAGAGGAAAAAAACATAAAAAATAGAAAGAGGAAAAAAAACTAAAAACTGAAAAAAACACACTTCTCAAGGTCAATCTAACCTAACCCAACTAATCAGAACTCTTTTAAACCCAATCCAACAAGGGAATTAATAAAATTGAGCAAATTTAAACAAAAATTAAATTTCTTTTTTAAAATTAGAAGAATAGTTTCAAGGTCAACCCAACTGAAGGTAACGTAAAGGAGGCAAACCAATTAAATTAAAAAAATAAGAGAAATTAAGACCCAAAAGGGAGAAAATTGTAAAAAATAAAATAAAATTAAAGAGACATGTTTCAAAGCCATCTCAATTCAAGTGAAGCAAGGCCGACTTGAGAAAAGCAAACATAAGCGAAACCATACAGAGTATAAAATTAAAAAATAGAAAAAGGAAAGAAAACTGAAAGCTGAAAAAAGAAATAAAAAATTATAGAAATATAATTCTCAAGGTCAATCCAACCTAACTAAACACAACCCAAGTGAACATAATCCAACAAAGGAATAAAAGAAATTGAAATAATTAAAAAAATTGGAGCAAATTTGTGCGAAAATTAAAAAAAGGGAACATACGAGGGCGAAGCCAACCCAAGAATTTTTTTAAAATTAGAAAGAGGAAAAATTAAGAATTGAGAAGAAAGTCAAACAAAAACAAGAAAAATTAAAAATTAAAGAGAAAACTGAAAAAGATAAAAAATTAATGAAATACACTTCTCAAGGTCATTTCAACCTAACTGAATAGAACCCCGGTGAACCCAATCCAACAAGGGAATTAAAGAAATTGAAAAAGTAAAAAAAAATTGAGCAAATAAAAAAAGGGAACATAGGCGAAGCCAACCCAAGAGTTTTTGAAAAATTAGAAAGAGGAAAAATTAAAAATTGAGAAAAAAGTCAAACGAAAACAAGAAAAATTAAAGGAAAAATTGGAAAAATAAAAATTATAGAAACACACTTCTCAAGATCATTCCGACCTAACTAAGCAGAACTCCGGGAAACCCAATCCAATTTTAGACAAAAATTAAAAAAGGGAACGTACGCGAAGCCAATTCAAGAATTTTTGAAAATTTAGAAAGAAAAAATTAAAAATTGAGAAGAAAATCAAACAAAAACAAGAAAAATTAAAAATTAAAGAGAAAACTAAAGAAAATAAAAATCAAAGAAATGCATTTCTCAAGGTCATTCCGACCTAACTAAACAGAACCCCGGTGAACGCAACCCAACAAAGGAATTAAGAATTGAAACAGTACAAAAATTGAGCAAATTTAAACAAAAATTTAAAAAAGGGAAATAACTCAAGAATTTTTGAAGAATTAGAAATAGAAAAAATTAAAAATTGAGAAGAATGTCAAACAAAAATCAGAAAAATTAAAAATTAAAGGGAAAACTGAAAAAAATAAAAAATTAAAGAAGTAGACTGCTCATGGTAAATTCCGTCTAACTAAACAGAACCCAAGTGAACCCAATCCAACAAAGGAATTATAAGAAATTTGGCCAGTAAAAAATTAGCAAATTTAAACAAAAATTAAAAAAGGGAACATAAGCGAAGCCAACACGAGAATTTTCTAAAAATTAGAATGAAGAAAAATTAAAAATTAAGAAATAAGCAACATAAAAACAAGAAAATAAGAAAATAAAGAAACGCGCATCAAGGTCGCAACCCAATTGAACTGAACCTGAAAGAGCCCAACCCAACAATACAATTAATATAATTAAAAGAAACGTTGAAAAAGTCGTACACGTTTAAACTAAAGCTAAAAATTGAAAAGAGACGTTAATGATTAAAGAAAAAGAAAATGAAAATCGTGAACAAATTAAATAAAAAAATTAAGATTTGATGAAAATTAAGCAAAGTCCAACCTAACTGCCAAGTAGGAAACTGCTTTTTAACAATTAAGAAAACAATTAAAAACCAAATTATTATTTGGCGATTGATGAAATAAAGCTTAAATGAAGAAGTTTTTTTGTCTGAAAAGAAAAGAAAAATCAAACTCTGACGCCATCTATGTAGATATGTATAGCTGAATGACATATGACCTATGCTTACGACGACCTGTGTAATTTGCAATCGTTTGTAAAATTGTGAAAATGTAGATTAATGAGAATTTATATGAAGCGAAGTTGGCAACTGACACGTCAGTGCCATCTATGATCGTCAACATTAAAATAAAAATACGAGTTAACTTGAAATTTCACTCAGGGTTGCCAAATTGGGCGAAATTCCGCCGTTTGAAAATTTGGCTTCGCATAAAAAAAATAAATAAAAAAAATGTACAATGCGATCAATAATGACAGTCCACGCCACTGCTTTAATTTAATTATATGACGAGAATACTTCGAATACCGGTTTCTTTTGTTTCTGATCATTTCATATTTTTGTTTTTGTTTTTTTCCTGTTTTGTTTTAAGAAATTAATGTTTTATGCTTTATCCGAGGTTCGTTTGTTTTATTTCGCCTTTTTGTTTCGTGCTAGTTTTTGGACCTGCAAGAGTTTTCGTCCGGCGAATCACCTTTTGCTTGTTTAATTATTTTTTTCTATCAATTCTTTTGTTTTTTTTCACGTATTTCGCATTCTTCTCTTTTTAACCGAATTTTATTGACTACTTTTCACAGTTGTCTTTTGTTTCCTACGAGTTTGTTTTTCTTTGCAAAAACCTTCGTCGACTTTCATTTTTTTCGCCCATCTTACAATAGTATTTTGTTTTTAATTTTTTAAATTCATTTTATGCCACGCACATTTTGTTGATTGAGACGCTTTTTTACAGTTATCTTTTGTTTTCCACTAATTTTTTTTTTTAATTTTTCGTCTCAGTAGATTCATTTCATCGTCAAAGCACAAAATATAAATTGGCGCCCAACGTGGGGCCACCACGGACGCAAATATAAAAAATGTTGGACATCAATAATCGTAGTCTCTCTCTTTTTATAAAATTTAATTTCATTATAAAATGCAACTCATCAATTTATTTACGCAACCAATCAATTTCAAATTTGAACTTGATGCGCAACTCACAGTCTTATCGTCCAGAGTTTACGCGTAATAAACTGAGTTTATGTGTAATATAAAGTTCTAACTGTTTTCATTCAATTATAAAACACGCGCCGCCGATTTATTTATGCAACCAATCAACGTCAAGCTTGAGTTTGATGCGCATTGTTCATCGAAGCAATTCAATCGAATAGGTAGCAGTAGAACGCTGTAAAGTGCATAAATGGATTATTGATTCCGTCGCGTCGCTTTATTTGATCCAATTGGCTCTGCTTGAAATTAGAAAATTGAATCTCAGCAATTTCCCACCGCCCCCGACGCCGACGATTTCTTTCTCTCTCAATTTTGATATGTCGGTAACTTTTCTTTTTGCGCGAATGGAAAAGGAACGACTATCTGGCGGAAAAAAAGCGCAGGCACGCAATAAAACATTCGCCGGCTCGGGGGAAGTGAGTGCGCGCAGATAGAGGGATAAGTGGTAACGACATAGTTATTCGAAACCCTTTGAAACGAGCGCGCGCCTTTGCGCCACGCGATCGAACGCGAATGGGAAACAGAGCCGTCGACGCCAACGTCTCGTCTCGTCTCATCTCATCTCATCTCATCTCGTTACGACGTCGTCGTGTCGGCAAAAGAGATTCTCCGAATGTTCCTGTAATATATAATGGAGTGACAAAGCAGAGATTGAGATTTATAACCCCCCACAGAGGGTGATTCGCGTCTAACTACGTCGTTTTTTTTTTCCTTTTGGAACCGTAACATGAGCGTAGGGGGCCATCGGCTGCAACAAACGCACCTACTCGACGGGTAATAAAATTACACATATTGCTGCGATAGTTATTATTTTAGCATGAAGATAAAAATATATAGTACGATAAGTTCGACAAGAAGTGCTGAGAGTGGCATGGTCGGCGAGCAACAAAAGAAGTCAGCGGGAGCAGAAGAGGCCAGAATGCAGCAAACGGTCATCGTAGAAAGCTGAGATGAGCTGTGTTGAGTTTTATAACCCCCCACAGAGGGTGATTTGCGTCTAATTACGTCATTTCTTTTCCTTTTGGAACCGTAACATGAGCGTAGGAGGTCATCGGCAACAACAAACGCACCTACTCGACGGGTAATAAAATTACACACATTGCTGCGATAGTTATTACCTTAGCATGAAGACAAGAAATATGATGTACGATAAGTTTGACAAGAAGTGCTGTGATTGGTACGGTCAGCGAGCTGCCGAAGAGGTCAGCGTGAGCTGAAGAGGCCAGAATGCAGTAGACGATCATCGTATAAAACCCAGATGAGCTATGTTGAGAATTATAACCCCCTATAGAGGGTGATTCGCGTCTAACTACGTCACCCTTTTTTACTCTTGGAACCGTAACATGAGCGTAGGGGGTCATCGGCAACAACAAACGCACCTACTCGACGGGTAATAAAATTACACACATTGCTGCGATAGTTATTACCTTAGCATGAAGATAAGAAATATGATGTACGATAAGTTTGACAAGAAGTGCTGTGATTGGTACGGTCAGCGAGCTACCGAAGAGGTCAGCGCGGGCAGAAGAGGCCAGAATGCAGCAGACGGTCATCGTATAAAACTGAGATGAGCTGTGTTGTGATTTATAACTCCCTACAGAGGGTTTTTTGCGTCTAACTACGTCATTTTTTTTCCTTTTGGAACCGTAACATGAGCGTAGGAGGTCATCGGCAACAACAAACGCACCTACTCGACGGGTAATAAAATTACACACATTGCTGCCATAGTTATTACCTTAGCATGAAGATAAGAAATATGATGTACGATAAGTTTGACAAGAAGTGCTGTGATTGGTACGGTCAGCGAGCTACCGAAGAGGTCAGCGCGGGCAGAAGAGGCCAGAATGCAGCAGACGGTCATCGTATAAAACTGAGATGAGCTGTGTTGTGATTTATAACCCCCTACAGAGGGTTTTTTGCGTCTAACTACGTCATTTTTTTTCCTTTTGGAACCGTAACATGAGCGTAGGAGGTCATCGGCAACAACAAACTCACCTACTCGACGGGTAATAAAATTACAAATATCGCAGTCAAAATTATTACTTTAGCAGGTAGATAAAAAAAATAAAGTACGATGAGTGCGACAAGAAGTGCTGTGAGTGGCACGGTCAGCGAACAACTGAAGAGGTCAGCACGAGCTGAAGAGGCCAGAATGCGAGGCAGAAAGATGAGTGACGTGCAGCTCCAGTTCATCGCATGGTTGAGGTCGTTGGGGAAGGCAAGCCACAGCATCCCTTAACGACGCTGTTTTGGCCAGTCCAGCCGGGGATGAAGAGCAGAAGTAAGAGGCACCTAGTATACTTCGAGGAAGGCTGTCTAAAAGTTAAACAAATCGCTCAGGACCTGATATACTATGAAAGGCTATGAGACGAGCATCTGTGGGAAGCAAAACATCAAGGGAATAAGTGAGAATAACGGATAGTAGTGAAAGTACAAAAACATTTTATACAAAATTAGGTTAGGTTATAATGTGTTATAAAATACTTACGGGTGCATCCTTATCAATATTTATTTATAGTTAGGAATTCTTTTATTTACTTCTTTTAGTGATTTAATATAAAAATTTGCTACCACCTGAATGAAATTTCGTTAGGTCTTCTCTTAAAGTTACGAAAACAGTTGCAAGTCAGCGCTGAGGAAGACGGAATCAGTTGTCCCGAGCTAAGACTCAGATGGAGATGAGCGGAGTCACAGTCAAGGACGTCAGGGAGAATAACCGCTAGTTGATTTTATGCCACTGCGGAACCACCTCCCTTCGTACACATCGTGCACCAAAATTTCGGAAAATTTCCAGGAGAATAATCCACAACAGGCGTACTGAAGACGTTTATTAATTCACTGCAAATCAAATTGCAACGACTCCCCGCACTACGTAAGCATTATTACCTTCCAGATTGCTCCGCAAGTACTCTGTTGTTTTCAACTAAAACGTAACCTAAATTACTGAAAGCGACGCTTAAATCTGATGAACACAAAGTGCCGTAATATCTACGAAATTATGCGAACGTGGATTAACCAAATAACGATGAAAGAATACGTTAGGTTTTTTTGTACAGGAATTTGTTGTCATACACTTATCAGTTGTGTCCAAACATCAAACGAAGCGGTGACACCTTGTGGCGGTTCGACTAGCTAACCGCGCTACGCTTGTGACGTTGATCTTGCAGAAGGACACGGTTTTACTTGGTTGACTCCCACCAGTGACTACCGTTGAATAATCGGAAGAGAATTTGCCGTCGAAACAAGTACACGACAATCTGTAAAGAAATGTCGAAGAACAGAAGAGACGAAAGGCGAAAATAAAAAAGACGGATCCTCTGTTGGAACAAAGAAATCACATATAAGCATGGGTCCCTCTAATGGCGTCATCGATTACTTTCCTGTTTATCGCAGAAACGGGCGATGCACTCAGTAGACGCGATAACCAAGCGCCAAAACGTAAACAGCATTGTGGCCACCTGTAAAAACTAAAATGACTGCTAAAAATTTAACAAACTGTAACAAATTCTTACTTATCCTTGTGTCGTAGAAGAACTGAGTTTATTGTCTTGCTAAAGGCATACAGATAAGGTTTGATCCGTGGTATGGGACGTTTCTGCACTCCTTACACATACGAACCTCCTCGTATCGTGAAAGAACAGTCGTCTGTAGTCTTTCTAAAGTCATACAGATTAGTTTTGATCAACGATACAGGGTGTTTCGACTCACCACACACACGTATGACACCCCCCAACATGACAAGAAAAATGTTGTTTTATACACGTACTTATAATTATTACAAGTGACTTAAATGATATAATCTAGTAAAGCGAATACATCTGGAAGGCCACAGCGTAATAATACATTTGACACGTCGGTTGCAATGAAGTTTAGTAAGGAATTTCCCATTATATAGGGTGCCTCAAACTGATCGGAAAAATAAACTGTAACAGTCTCCAACAGTAACCGAAGAGATTTCTGTTTTATACATATACTTACAATTACATGCGGCTTAAATCACATAATGTAGTGTAGCGAATATATCTGCAAGTTTCTATGGCTTAGGTTGGGTTCGGTTGGGTTGAGGAAAACGTCAAACATCAAACTTCAAACATCAAATGGTGAAAACTGAAAGTCTCTAATTTTAGTTGTTTATAAGGGGTTGGCTAGAAACACCCCAAACACCGAATCTTCTTTTTTAGTAACAGTCGAAAACTTTACTCACGCGTAAACAAAAAAATGGCGGAGTAGGTGCAAACAAGAAATGTCGCAGGCGTCCCAAAACGCTCACGCGTAATTCGCATTGAATCTTCTTGTAATGGTTAAAATAGTTCGCCCCAACGGGTTTTCGGGTACCTGGCCGTAAGCTCATCGTATTCAAATTTGCGCCGCCGCCGGCATTATTAGCCGCTCGCTCAACGTGCGAAGGTAAATTTATGCTAAAAGCTTCCGCAAAACTGCTTACGTGCTGAGTGAAAATCAAACTAAATTGCGAGCTCGGTTTTTTTTCAAGTTAACCGACGGCGGCGAAAACAAGAAGAAAAAAAAAACGCCCCAACTTCGTTCCGGACTCCCCAAGTTTTCGAAATAAAACGACCGAAGGAATTATAAGTTCGAGACTAAGTAACCGCGTTCGTTATATTTTATGGGGAAACCCCGGCCGTTAGTCGTTTCATTTCGCCAAGTGAAGATAAATCGAGTTTCGTGCATGGTAAATTCAAAAATAATTAGTTGGCGGATTCATCAAGGAGCTGTACTGTTATGGGCGAAAAGAATTCAAATTAATGGTGTAGAGCGCCCAAATAAAACGTCATGTGGATGGCGTGAAGCGCCTTAATCACACAAACTCTAATAGTCATGAGCAAAATTCCGGCGAAACGGCCCCGCCTGTTTAACATCGCTCTAACGGTCGGTTCTGGTTTGCATCTAACTGGACGTATGATGATGCCCATATGGCCCCGGAGCGAATAGCTACGCCGAAAGTCGCTGCACTGCTCCCCCATACGAATTGTCACAGGCCACTCCAAACTAATCACTCATCAAAAGCAACGTGACACCGGCAAGGCCCAACGGGTATCTATGTAGCGTAAACAAAAACCAATCACGTCAAAGGCCATAAATAACCAAAACCATAACCATAACCAAAAATAACCAAATAAAAACCGCCCCTTCGGGTAGACAAGCTTCGACCTTGCAGGTGCAGGTTCGCTGGATTTTTTTTTGTTTAAATATCGTTGACAAACAATACTATCAGAGGACGGAGTTACAATAAACATTCGCTTACCATTGGTTAGGTTCTTTCTTTCTCGTTTCCCTAACTGCAACAGGCGATGAGGGTAAACGTCTTAGCTTCCGGCCATCGATCGCATTCCAATTCGATAAGGACCCTGCAAATTACAAGTAACCTTTTACGACAGCGTTTCCCAAACTGTGGGACGCGCCCCTCCTGGGGGGACGCATAATCCTTCAAAGGGGGGCGCAGTAGAATAAATATTAAAAAATTGAACGCAAATTGCAAGTAATTTATCATCTTATTTTTTTCTTTAGAAGAAATTGCTTATACAGAGTGACTACGCGAGAATTCCCACCCCCTTTTAACTTCCTTGTTTTTGATTTTAGAAAGAAGTCTTTATCATAGAACTTATACAGAATGATTCAAAGTTTTTGCTGATGTTTACAGAGAAACAAACGCATAACATCGCGTAATTGAGATATAAGCTGAAATTTTAATTTTTTAAACGGAACACTTGGTATTTTTATACTTATTCAAAATCTGAAATAGTAGTCGCTTCTCTTTTTCTTATTTTTTAAAACTTTTCTCAATTAAAACCTAACATTTTGTCTAAGAGACGATGATTCACATTTTATACCGCGGGTTTCTAATAGGATCTGTATCGACCGCTTGGAGGTCGATGGAAGACTTGAAAGCGGTCGATGAACCTTTATTAGGGGTTCGCTAAGGGTCTTTCAGGGGGTCGGAGTTGTTAAGTCTTCTCTATTGAAGGTCTTGCTGAATAGTTTATAAAAAAAGTAAAAAAATTACATATAATATTGAATGAATTTGAATTAGCTCGAATAAAGGAGATTATCAAAATCAAAATACTCCTAAAATATGAACAAAAACGAATAAATAATGACCGTCAAGCAAGTCAGGACGAAAATAAAAAAACTGTGTGAAGCTCATTAAGTCAAATCGACTATCATCTGAATCAAAAATTTAATTCAATTTAATAATTAAAAAATAAAATAAATTTGCCAAAAATGGCGATCAATTGGCGGAATTAAAATGTAAAATAAAATACTCTTAAATCATGTAAAAAGAGAAACAGAAGACGTTTAATTGATAACTAAAACAATCAAAAGTCATGTCAAATAAAATCAAACCGAAGACAAAACAAAAAGCAAGATGATTATTTGTTGATATAAAAGTAAGAAACAAAACGAATGAAATCGATTAAAAGAAAAAAAACAAAGGTCCGTCAATTGACTGTGTTAAAAGCTAAATAAAATAGTCAAACGAGGATTGTATAAAAATAAAAGCCGATGATGAAGTTAGGATCAAATTAAAAATTATATAAAACTAGCAATAAGTCACATTGATTTAAAAATTCACAAATTTTGTCATCATCCAAAGAATAATCTGTAAATTTTAACGAAACAGGGCGATCAGTGAATATTTTAAAAACAAAACAAAATAAAATCGAATAAAACAGAAAATAAAATGGCGATCAATCGACGGGATTAAAGTGTAAAATAAATTCACACTCAATAAACGAAAACTAAAACAAATCAGTGAAAAAAAAATGGTAAATAATCAAATGGACATTGACACTTGCGAATTTTTAATTGAGTTTGATTAAAAGAGAATCAAACTGAAATCGAATCAAGAAAAGAAAAAAGACGATCGTATCATTAAAAAATAAAATAAAATAAAGACAAATAGATTAATAAATTGTCGCGATTTAACAAAATTTTTATGTCCGCATGAAACATTATTAATACATCTAACTTGGTGTTTTTTTTTAATATTATTTAAATCTGATTGAGGTCGACAGAAATTTTTATTTTCTTGTAAGGGGTAAGGGGTTTAAAAAAAAAACAAAGGTTGGAAACCCCTGCTTTACACGCACGTGCCAGAACTTATACTACTTGATACGAATATCTCGAAAACTTTTCGTTTTATTTAAAAATTATTTAGAGAGATTGTTATCGGAATTTAATTTGGGATCCAAATGTTTACAGATATATCGGGTGTTCCATTTCAGAAAACAAAATGTCAGTTTATATCTCGGTTATTCCATGTGCATTTGTTATTTGGTAAACATCAGTAAAAAAAAACTTTTAATCAGCCTGTATAAGTTTTGTATTAAACGTTTCTTTCTGATAAAAAAAAAGTTTTAGGGGTTGGGAATTCTCGCATAGTCAACCTGCACATACAGTTGCAAGCAATAAATTGTGACAGCGACGACCCAAAATTTAATACTCGCGACTGTACATATACGGTGAGTTTTTTTTTTTTTACTTTGAATATGCAATGTAAATATTCCCATGTTCAGGTTTCGAAAAAGAACGTGCCAGAATAAGCAAACAAACTTCAGCAAAGCAAATGTACTGTTATTGTCAGTTATGAAATGCAAGGACGAGTCTCAAGTATTAAAAAAAATATACTATGAAAGCATTTGATAATAGTTTAGCATCAGTGGTCAAGTTCGAGATTCGATGAGAAAGGGGAAAGGGAATCGTCACACAGCTCAAAAGGGGGTTGCCAAACCTAAAAGTCTGGGAAACGCTGTTTTACGAGTGGAGTACGAGATTCATTAAAATGGAACATTCGATTTACCGGGGCCGTTTTCCCGGCCCCGCCCATCCAGCGGCGAATCTAGAAGCTGTAGCTCCCTCACAATGATGTTGGACAGTGGTCAAGCCATCCTTGCACGTTGACTTCTTATCTTCGCATACATTATTATTCATATCCTATGGATATAAAAGCCACCCCTCGATGGATTCTAGCATACCTTGCCTCTTGTGCATAAGCTTTCAGGATCATTGGCGTTACTGATTCCCACAGTGCTGAGCACTGGCCATAGTCCAACTCATGACCGTTCTTGGGAAGCACAGTGCAATCCACTGGATCAGGCACATAGATAGCTCTTCTCCATATTTGTTGGTCCGCTACAGTGCTATGCCACTGGACCGTTCCCCGACGACGTCGCACTGCTGCTCTCTCTCGAGAGCCCGGGTCACCATCACCTTTCCAGGAGAATAATCCACAACAGGCGTACTTAAAATTACTTTATTAAATCACAGAAAATGAAATTGCAACGACTCACAGCCTGACTCAAATAAGCCACACTTACGTAAGCGGCGTTAAAATCTGTGAGTAAGTTCCCGCACTACTTAAGCATTATTCCCTTCCAGATCGCCGTGCTAATACTCTGTTATTTTCAACTAAAACGTAACTTAAATTACTGAAAGCGACGCTTAAATTTCATGTACACACAAGTGCCGTAATATCTACGTAATAATGCGGACGTGGATTAACCAAATAACGATGAAACTATACGTTAGGTTTTTTTTGTACGTTAGTTTGTTGTCATACACCTGTCATTTGTGTCCAAATATCAAACGTAGCGGTGACACCTCGTGGCGGTTCGTTGAGCTAACCGTGCGACGCTTGTGTCGTTGACCTTGCAGAAAGACACGGTTTTACTTGGTTGACTCCCACCAGTGACTACCGTTGAATAATCGGAAGAGAATATGCCGTCGAAACAAGTAGACGACAGCCTGTAAAGAAATGTCGAAGAATAGAAGAAACGAAAGGCGAAAATAAAAAAGCGGTTCCCTCTGTTGGAACAAAGAAATCACATACTAGCATGGGTCCCTCTAATGGCGTCATTGATTACTTTTCTGTGTATCGCAGAAACGGGTGATGCATTCAGTAGACGCGATATCCAAGCGCCAAAACGTAAACAGCAGCAACTAAAACGTGCCACACATGACTGCTAAAAATTTAACTAACCGTAACAAATTCTTACTTATCCTTGTGTTATGGAAGAACTGATGTTTATTGTCTTGCTAAGGGCATGCAGATTAGTTTTGACCAACGATGCAGGGTGTTTCGACACAAACCACACACGCACTTACACACCATGACACACGAAGCATGACACCCCCCAAATTTTCCCTCATTATCATGGTCTGGCAGAAAAGGAAAGCCACCAGGTTTTGGGAATACTCGATTTTGCAATCATTTTTGCCATCGGAAAGCAAAACAAAGTCGACTTTATGGAGCTTTTTCGAGACGAATCGAATGGTGAAAACCTCAGCTCAGTCTTGAGCCGTTCCCGAGATAATAACGGTGTTCCGAAGGGCTCGCTCGGACGCTTGGTCAGCGGATCACCCTCATAATATTACTAGGTTTAATCTATCTTCAACACAAGACATTTATTAGTTTAATATTAAGCATCAGTTCCATACAGAAAAAAATAGACGACGAAAACCTCGAGAAATTTACGGTTCGGAATTTCAGGATCATTGGCGTTACTGATTCCGACAGTGCTCAGTACCGGCCACAGTCCAAGTCATGACCGTTCTTAGGAAGCACAATGCAATCCGCTTGATCAGGTAAATAGCTAGCTATTCTCTAACATCGTCGGTCCGCTACAGTGCTACGCCACTGGACTGATCTCCGACAATGCATGATAGTTGAACCGCACCTCTCTTCAGCATTGTTGGTCCCTTACAGTGCTATGCCACAGGACCGATCCCCGACAATGCATGATAGTTCAATCATACTTGAGAGGTCACCTAGAAACGCCAGCCGACGTCTCCGTGCGCCCCTCCCATGTCGCCGGTCCACTACAATGCTATGCCACTGGATCGTTCCCCGACGTCATCGTACTTCTGCTCTCTCTCTCTCTCGAGAGAGAGAGAGCCCGGGTCACCATCACCTTGACGGCCCCGCAAACTTTGCCAAATCAACCACGAAATACTTTACCAAATATTGCCATTTCAAGGCCGACATTATCTCGTAATAAAACATCGCCTCTTCCAGTCTGATATTTCCTGGACAGCCCTTACCAAAAATCCACTACACATTTTAATCACCTTCGCCGAACCCGACTTTACGTGTACCCTCCGCGTTAACCCTCGGGAGACTGCCGTAATCTCTTTCGTTTCTTTCCCGCCTGGACTAAACATGTCCCTATATCATATAATCAAACTAATATTGTGTTAGATATATTTTTATTAAGTAAAAAATATAAAGGATCTATAATTTAAGAAATTACAGTTTCGCCTAAAATGCATCGAATATTATAAGCCCGGACGGTTGGAATGCGAGATGGCACTTAAGAAACGTAAACAATAAACAAAATCGGTCGGAGCGACATGGTTTCGTCCAAGGGCCGGGGCAGCGGTTGGTATGCTGTTAAGCAATGCACACGCTAATAAGTATTTGCGGTATTAATGATTAAAAATGCATAAAACGTGCGGAATAATTATTATTACACGGCAAGCGCGTTATTGGCCAATCTCGCGGCGCGCGGCTCGCGGATCGGGGTTTGGGATGTTTGCGTACGATTATAGTCGGCGTGTATTATATACAGGGTCCGTACATACAGGGTGTGTTTAGGAAATATTGTGCACCACCCCGGAGAGATAAGAAATGCAGTACGCTTTAGAGATAAGTTGTATATTGTAGCAAATTGCATGATATGTAGTGAATTAGCTTGATCTATTTCTTGCTTGGTATGAATGAGCGATTCCCTTGGGTTTAGGCTCGGCAGGGCGTGGCAGGTGCTACATCACTTGACCGCTGATTAGTTGGACTACGTTGGCGGGGGTGGCTGCGGGATGTCTGGGACGTCGGGGACGTTGGGAACATCATTGCATGAGTAGCCATCCCCGAAGGGGGATCGTACTAACAGGGTTTAAAAACGCAGTCGAGAGTGAACGATGTACTGTTCACGGTCCAAGGTGAACTTTCCTAAATTCTAAATTTCTAAAATATACAACTACAACATGCTTCTTGAAATTGTCTTAAACCCAGTCTGTGAACATTGTGTTTGGGAAATCGTACTCTGGGAGTTGAACAAGAGAGCCAATCAGGCTGTCGCGTCTGAGTGAAACGCGCACTTTTTCGTTCGGCCAGCAAATTATGGCAAGTCGTCTCGATTTCGGACAAACAACTCATTTCGAAGGACGCGCCCAAAAAACGAAACTGCGATAATAACGAACGACATGAAGATAATTGAATAATGAGGATTCGGAAAAAGCAGCGGCGCCGCCACCAGCGGCGGTGATACATCAAAACGCTAATGAGCAGGAGCAATTCGGGTCGCGGGGATTCACAAAAACTCATCAGGCATCAATTCTAATTTTACCTGCCTTGAATCGGTAATCGGCAAGTAATCGAATTGGATCCGGCGGGGTGAATCGCGCGATTTTTGTTACTGTGCCAAAAAGTTTGGATTATTTAGATGAATTCATCGATGTGAGATAAACAAACATGCAGCCGGGTGTCGCCCAATATAATTTCAATGTCAGGTTTTATATACACAACGATGATGCAGCGCATCGCCGCGCCGCGCCGACCTCGGTTTGCAGAGCGAAAACAAACAGACATGTAGAGACCTTTTGTTTTCCTTCGTCATCGAATCAGAACTGTTCGGTACCAAATTACATAAACACCTCACGATTTGCAAGGTATGATGTAACCAGACAGGTACAGCGAGCTTTTTTTAAATTATTTGGAGGAACGAATAGAATAGTGATGAACAGATAAAACAGCGACATCTTACGATCGATTTGCAACAAAATTTTGTAGAACAGAATAGCCTAATATCATCCCGGTGGCGGTGGCCCGAGGCGTTGTTATACAGTGTCATGGGACTTGTCGCAGTGACTAACAGCACCGATGAAGAGCGCGGACCCCGCAAGACAATTAGCACTATTCTATGTTGTTACGAGGAAAACGGGGTAGTTTGTAATTTCGCGCACGTTAACAAAAAAAAATTTTATAGTGTTGTTGTTGCAGCTGAAATAACAACAACACTGCTCCGGTAGTCGAGTCGAGAAGGGTTGAGTATGTTTTTTTTTCTTTTCTCTCCTATTTTATTTCGCATACCATGAAAACACATAAGATCATTGCACATAAATTTTAATTAGCCCAAAAAACATGGAAATCATTACAACAAACTCCAGTGTTCAACATTTAGCGCTATGTGACTTTGATTAGTGACTAAAATGTCGCAATTACCGCTCAGATCTGATTGGTTCACAAATTTTGCCGGTAAAATTAAGAAAGTCAAAAAAGTTAATTACCAAAATATTAATAAAAAAAAAGATTAAATTAATGTAAAAAAAAGGAATGATTGAATTAAATTGAATTAAGTTAAACAATTATAAATTTCAGAATTAAATGCAATAAAAAAAAACAGGAATAATGGAAAATCTTATCTGGTGGATCGACGATCCGGGAAGGGTCCAAGAAGAGTCCTTTTGATTCCTTAACGGGATCGAATGGGAGCGGCAATAATTCGGCGAGCTCCGTGGCCCCGTAGGCAGAGTGGATCAAATTTTCGTGCCACTAACCTTGCCAGAAGTAGCCCAAAAAATATTGGAGAAAGTGTTCAACAAACTTAAGAATTTCTTTTCCCAGACACAAAAAAAAGGACCTGATGTAACGTTCTCTTCGCGTGAGACGAGTGAAAAACTTCTAAAACCTTCCGTAGAAGACGCACCAGCCCACTCAAAATGCAGAAGGTGCTGAAGAATTTTCTTTATTCAAAAACCAAAATAAAATTGTGGCGGGAAGACGGTAGCCTAAATTCCTCGGAATAGTTCAAAACTTCGGTAATTTCACCAAAAATACCGTCAGACCAGCTTGCAGAATAAAGTAAAATTTTACGAAGAAAACCCCTCGTTCTCAGGCGGAAACTTAGTGAATAATCAATTATTATTTTCACCTGAACGAAAATTCGCGAAGCAGGGATAAGGATAGTTTCTCGTTACCAGCGAGAGTGCGAAGAGGATGGACGCTCTGATAAGAGAACCTTCACGACCACAACAAAAAGAAGTTTGACGAAGAATACAGATAACAACGTATCAACAGGCAACCGCAATTAATTTTAAAACCTTAAATGAGATTTTATTATGTACAGAAATTAATGTTAATATTTAATTGTAATAATGTTCATCGTGAAAGGAATTCAGTTGGTTGTATTCCTGACCAGGTGGTGATATTGAGCTATTCAGAACGGTCTGACATGATGGTGTCGTTAGACCGCGACGTAGTGATGCTTGACACTCATGCAGTCGGCGACATCAACTGATCCTGGCAACGTATGCTCGGGAGGCAAGGTTCGGAGGGGGGGGGGGGGTATGTCCATGGGTGAATGTGAGGGTTAGTGCATACGAAGGTAAGAAGTCGTGGCTTCTCCAATGTCTAATATCATTGTGAGAGAGCTACGGCTGTTACATTTCAAAACGTGGCAACAACTCATCATCCACCGAGTTTCGTATTTATCTGGCAACACTGTATGCCGTTGCTTCTCCGAATTATCTGACCAAATATGATCACGGGCAATTTCATTGGTTTTCGAGGCATTAAAGCCCGTATTTGACCTTTCAGCTGATTGGCTGGTATTCTTAGCTTCGCAATGCGTTTCGCGATTGCCTGTCACACCTTGTTCTGCTCTCGCCGGCTAAAGGTATGTTATGTTGGTGTTGTGAATTAACGAAGCTCTTGCTCGAATTTAGCAGAAGAGCTTATCTACGGTTTTGCCGGAATCTTCTCTTACACCACCAGCGAGATTTGCGGTATTTTAAAGCCTCGTCCGAAGCCTGAGCTGTTAGTAAACTCAGGTAAATTGAGCGAATTGCGTGGGTCCATTATGAACGCTAATGGCTTTCTATCGTTTCGTTTCTTTTTTAGGCTTTCAGCTTCAGTTTCAGTGTCACTTTCAGTCTCAATTGCAGTTTCAGCTGCAGTTCTAATATCGTTTTATACTTTCCTGCTTCAAGTACGATACTACCCCTTTG
Organism: Prosopocoilus inquinatus; assembly: GCA_036172665.1. NCBI lineage: Eukaryota > Metazoa > Arthropoda > Insecta > Coleoptera > Lucanidae > Prosopocoilus > Prosopocoilus inquinatus. Next base: position 10,894,120 of record CM069877.1, read on the forward strand.
GTAGATTAATCGTTTTATCCATACGAATTGAGTTTTCACCCAGACGGACTCGCCACCTCCTGGGCTGGCGTCGAAACTCTCCTCCCGCTCACGCCCTATATCACCAGGTGTCGCTGTTTCCCACAGACTTCGCAACGGGGATAACCTGATTATAACCTGACACATTTGACGTTCGATTACGTGAGTTAATCATGTTTCAAATTATACTTAACGATTTTGATATTGCGTTTCGATGAATGCATGCCCTTTATGGAGAGCGAATTTCGGCTGAACTCATAGATTATCGTTGCGTTGTACGTGTGGCTTAAGTAGCAGTAATTATAACGCAAGTTTTATTGTTTACATTTCATTGTATCTACTGATCTTGTTATACTTTGATAAAGCCAGAATTTTGTCGATTTATGTGTCTCGTTCGTATTCTACCTTCGCCTACGGGTGAGATACGCTTAGCCTCAAGTTTTGTTTGGAACCTTCTGCAATCGCCAAGTCAGTCCGGGGACGCTGACGAGGTGCTTTTATGCAATCAGCTTGGGTTGAGTCCGTACTGGCGCCCGAATACCTTACAATCATAATATTACCCACCCCCATTCTCGCTGTAGCTAGCCGAGGGGAAAAGCTGGTGAAAGTCCCAGCGCAGACTTGTCACCAGGTCCAAGTAACATTGGAGGCTATTCTTTTTAGAGTAAATTCGGTGACATCATTTTACACTAAGCCTATAAAGTATGGAATAAAATTCGTAATTTCTTTATTTCTGATGCATGCTTCGAAAAACACCCGGACAGGTGAATTTTTTTTAAAGCACACATTTTTTAGTAAAAATAAATTTTTGGCGGTCTTTTGTTTTCGAGTAATGACGTCAGAGATAATTTCTTTTTAATAGCAACCCCATTTTTTTTTCTTGATTCTGATAGCTCATTGAATTCTCTATTAAACCACATTAAAAATTTATCGGCGCGGCTGTACGATACGTCTACACTACCGACACTCTGCCTCTTTCCCAAAAACTGCGTGTAATCTTTAAGTTGGAGAGGGAAGTATAATTATCCCTTGGCCACACCCATTGTGCCGTCCGCGTCCATATGGGATCCAGGGAGAGTTGCATTCAGGCCCTGAAGCAACGTAATTTCTTTTTAATAGCAACCCCCATTTTTTTTTCCTTGATGCCGATAGCTCATTGAATTCTCTATTGAATCACATCAAAAATTTATGATGTTTCATGGAAAAAATTTGGAGAAGAATAGTTAAATAGACCCTTACACAGATGACGCCGACGCTGACGGTATCAAAAAGTTTCCACAAGTTTCGAACCAGTTCGGAACTCTTCGTTTTTCTAGCGAGCTTAGCGGGAGACCTTTCATGTAAGTCGCAATAATTACGTCCTCAATACGTATGCGTTCAACTTTTCCAATTAATGAGCTCGTGACAATTTATGCGACTGCTCTTCGGCTGCACCCCTTACCTTCTCCCTGAGCTGAAATTTTTCCCACTTGATTTTTTTTTTTTTTGTACGCACAGTTGATTTTCTTTGTGTGATCATCACTTGTTTTTCGTCTTTTATTTTCTGGTTTTGTTGTTTATTTCTCATTTAATCTGCCCGCTTGCTCCCCCTCCACTATCCCATTTGAGCGCAGTGATTTTAATTTTTTTTTTAACTCATTTTTCAAGCGCATCGCGAACCACTGGTCGTCTAAACTCTCTTTTCGCAAAAGGTGATCAATTATTATTATTATTGTTTTTCCTATAATTAATAAATTTTGATTTGATTTTTGATTTTTGATTTTTTTAGCCAAGAAAAAGTGTAATATCAAGGGAAAATCGAGAAAAAAAACAAATTTAAAAAAAGACAATAAATAAAAAAATTTGTAATAAAATTGCGTAATTCTTGCCTCGTTAAAGAAGAAAAAAAGCCAAACGAGAGAACCGATAGAAACAGAAAACGATCGGATCGATTCATTATCAAAAAATAAAATTAAAAATGAAAACAAAAGAAGCCTTAGAAGAGGAAAAAAAAACAATAAATTGGAAAACAAAATATTTTCTTGTAATAAAATCGCAGTTCTTTGCCTCGTAGAAGAAGAATAAGAAAAACGAGAATCGACAGAAACAAAAGACCATCGATTGATAATATTGCAATTTCTTTATTTGTCATCAAAACAACAAAATTAAAAAACGAAGACAAAAGAAGATCTAGAAGAGGAAGAAAACAATAAATTGGAATTTTTTTTTTTGAATAAAATTGCAATTTCTTGCCACGTCAAAGAAAATAAGGTAAACGAGAATCGACAAACAACAAACAACAAACAACAAACAACAAACAACAAAAACAAAATTGCATCGTTTTACCTTGTCAAAGAACTTACCAATTAATTAACTTAATGAGCTCGTGAGATTTTATGCGACTGCTCTTCGGCTGCACCTCTTACCTTCTCCCTGAGCTGGAAATTTTTCTGGCTTGATTTTTCTGAGTTTTTTTTTTTGTACGAAATACGCACAGTTTTTGTTGTTTATTTTTCATTTAATCTGCCCGCTTGCACCCTCTCCCCCCTATCATATTTTAGCCCAACGATTTTTATTTTTTTTTTAAACCCATTTTCAAACGCATCGCCAACCACTGGCCGTAAACTCTCTTTTCGCAAAAGACGATCAATTATTTATATATAAATTGGGTGACACAGGTTCTAGATTCGTCGTCGCTGGAGTAGGCGGAGCCGGAAGAACGGCCCCGGTAAGTGAAATGTCCTTGTAAAGAGTACTTGCATGGTCCTTATCGAATCGGAATGCGTTACCCGGAAGCCCCTCGGCGTTTGTTGCGATCAGTGAAGCGAGAAAGAAAGAAAGAACTCAGAGAATGCGAGACTGTGCGGTTATTATGGAGTGTTTTTTTTTAAATAAAATTTGGAAATCAAACAATTAGCTCACCTCACTTCGGCAAAAACATAAGACCCCGGTGAAAGAACGGATGAATTGTTTCTCAGATCTACTTGTCGGCCGAATTTGAAAAAGAAATCACAAGCGAACATCGGCGTAAAGAAAAAGCCTGAAAAAGCTGCAAGCGATGCATTATTCGTTTCGCCCGAGAAAGGCGCCGTCAAAAGAAAACCGTACGCAGACAAAAGCGTCGGAGTCGGTTACGTTTTACCAAGTGCGCTGCTGTCAGTCGGAAAAACGTAAAACTACACCGACAATCCTCGACGTCCGTTATTTCTTCTACTTCATACATATCTGGCGTATTTCGGTGCGGGCGGCGTGAGTTTACTCCGACGTATTCGCGTATGAATAATTCATGCACCCCGCGGGGCGGGAGGGAGAACGACCCGTGGATACTCTAACTCTCTCCTTAATCCGATTAAGCCGGATGTGAAATTCAAGAATTTTTTTTTTTGCCTTGGCATGCACTGAATAATGTAAATAGAACCGACCGCTCTGTTGGCTATTCTGATTGTCGGATATAATTAATGTAACTCTGCGAGCTCCGTTCAAATATATTAATCAAAGTTGACTATAAGTGCTCATGCAAAGTTACAAACGTGCCAAATACCATCAGAGGACGAAGTAACAAGAAATATTCACTCACAATCAGCGTTAGGTCTCTCATTCCCTGTGTTCTTTCTTTATTTCTCGCTTCGATGACCGCAGCAAAGGCTGAGGGTAAGCGTCATAGCTTCCGGGCACCGCATTCCAATTCGATGCTAATTACAAGTAACCCTTTACGAGCAACTACTCAATAATATGGAACGTATTGCTCACCGGGGTCGTTTTTCCGGCCCCGCCAACTCCAACGGCGAATCTAGAAGCTGTAGCTCCCTCACACTGATTTTGAACACTGCAGGAGCCATCCTTGCACGTTGACTTCTTATCTTCGCATGCATTAATTCCCACATTCACCTGTAGATAAAAAAAAAACCATCGCTCGATGTAGGCAAACCTTGTCTCCCGAGCGTACGTTCTCAAGATCAGTTGAAGTCACCGACTGCGTGATTTAAATTTAAGAGCAGGAAAGAAATGCTTAACTCTAAAAGACTGAAGATTGAATATAGAGTGTGTATTAATAAAGTAATAACAGTTATATGAGTGTTTTGTTTAAAAAATTAAACAATTGTAAATTTAATTGTTCTAAATGTGCTAATTTACGAGCATCTTTTCAATAATATGGAACGTATTACTCACCGGGGCCGTTTTTCCGGTCCCACCCACTTCAACGACGAATCTAGAAGCTGTAGCTCTCTCACACACTGATTTTGAACACTGCAGGAGCCATCCTTGCACGTTGGCTTCTTATCTTCGCATGCATTAACCCTCACATTCGCCTGTAGATAAAAAAAAAACATCGCCCGATATAGACAAAGCTTGTCTCCCGAGCGTACATTCTCAAGATCAGTTGATGTAACTGACTGCGTGATTTAAATTTAAGAGCAAGAAAGAAATGCTTAATTCTAAAAGACTGAAGATTGAATATACAGTGTGTATTAATAAAGTAATAACAGTTATGTGACTGTTTTGTTTAAAAAAGTAAACAAACGTAAATTTAATTATTCTAAATGTTTGCGCCGCAGTACATTTCTCCAAAATTTTATTCTTCTGAAAAGATACAGAGGAACTTGATCGGTAATAATCTTGTAGTACAAACAATTGCTAAGCAAGGTTCTTCTGTTTAACATATTTAGCCATTCAGCAAGCGCGTCGTTTGATCTAACGAGATTAGTTTCTAATTAATGGTTTCTAATTGCAATTTGTCGTCGCAACTTAGATCTAAACACGAATTCGACTTTTAAAAACGAAGAAGAAAACAAATAATGGCATTTTTGAATCCGCAAGTCAATTCTGGCCTGGATTGATGTGTCGCAAGGTAGGTCTAACATCAGCCGTTTTCGAGCTCTAAAGTTTAGAGCCACGGCGAAACTCTAAGGCCCAGTTTTACAATGACGGTTTAACTTTGAGCCGAAGCTTAAACCCTTCACAACAGTTGTTGAAATAATCGTTGCTAAAGGTCAGCTCAAAGTTAAGCCGCATTTGTAAAACTGAACCTAAAACAGTTCACGTTAGAACCACGTTGCGACACATAAAATTCGATGTACAATCCAAAAATGTAGTAATATATAGGGTGTACTATAGCTGGATAGCTGAAGGAACCATGGTTCGTCTGCGGATGCTGTCAAATATCTTGCTTGTCCTGAATAATCCTTCTCCATCTTTAATGTGAAATTAAGAAAAAAATCAGACGATATAGAAGGGGGAGCCCTTCGTTTTTCCGGAGAAATAACCCGTTTTCTAATTTTTAAAAGCCCCCCCCCCTCCAAATAGATTAGAAGTAAACGGATGACAAGAATGGTCCGTTTTTTTCAGGGACGTCGTCAAAAGCGTAAAGTTTGCGCATAAAACGTTTTCTTCAAATTTCAAAAATAACAGAGTTATGGAAGGGGGAAGGCTGACGTCCTTGGGCAATCGATGGCACGGAAATATGATGCGCAATTGTTTTTATGGACATCATTTCGAACAACGCCTCGGACAAAGTTTGAAACGTTTCATTCCAATTTAAAAACTAAACAGAGAGAGAGGGAGGTAGAGTCATGGAAGGGGGAATTCTTGGAGATGTCTGATGATTAGAAAATTTCTACACACTGTTTTCAGGACGTCGTCGATCGACCTTGAATAAAAGCCAGCCGCTATTGTCCAAGATATTTTTTTTGTCAAATTTCAAAAAAATAATTTGTTGGAATGGAAGGGGAAGAGTAGCATTCTTGGGTAATCCGAAAACACGGAAACATAAAAAGTAACTGTTTTTATGGACATCATCGAACGCCTCAGACAAAGTCTGAAATAATTCCTTTAAATTTTAAAAATCAGAGAGAGAGAGAGTGAGAGAGTCATGGAAGGGGGAAGACTGGAATTCTTTGAGAAGGTGATAATTAGAAGATGTTCTATGTATTTTTTAAGGACGTCGTCAATCGGTCTTGAGTAAAACGTTTTTTCTTCAAATTTAAAAAATAGCACGGTTATGGAAGGGGAAAGACTGTGACATTCTTAGGCAATCTAACAACACGGAAATATGGCACGCAATTGTTTCTCCGAACGTCATCGAACGCCTCGGACAAAGGCTGAAATATTTCGTTCAAATTTCGAAACTCAGAGAGAGTCATAGATGGGGGGGAAGACTGGAAATCTTGGAAAAGATGATAGCTAGAAGATGGGGGAAGACTAGCAGATGATAACTAGAAGATGTTCTATACATTTTTTAAAGACATCATCGATCGGCCTTGACTAAAAGACAGCTGCTATTGTTTAAAATATTTTTTTTTCGAATTTCAAAGACAACAAAGTTAGAAGGGAGAAGATTGGCATTCTTAGGCGATCTAATAATACGAAAATATGACACGCAATTGTTTTTACCGACGTCATCGAATGCCTCGGACAAAGCCTTAAATATTTCCTTCAAATTTCGAGACTCAGAGAGAGTCATGGAAGGGGGAAGACTGAAATTCATGGAAAAGATGATAACTGGAAGATGGGGGAAGACGAGAAGATGTCATACACATTTTCTAAGGACGCCGTCAATGGGTTTTGAGTAAAATATTCTTTTTTTCAAATTTAAGAAATAACACGGTTATGGAAGGGGGAAGACTGTGACATTTTTAGGCAATCTAACAACACGGAAATATGGCATGCAATTGTTTCTACGGACGTCATCGAACGCCTCGGACAAAGTCTGAAATATTTCTTTAAATTTCGAAGCTCAAAGAGAGTCATGGAAGGGAGAGGACTGGATTCTTGGAAAAGACGATAACTGGAAGATGGGGGAAGAGTAGAATTCTTGGTGAAGATGATAACTAGAAGATGTTCTACACATTTTTCATCATTCTAAGGACGTCGTCAATCGGTTTTGAGTAAAATATTCTTTTTTCAAATAGAAGGGGGGAGACTGTGACATTCTTAGGCAGTCTAACAACACGGAAATATAATAATAATAATAATAGACTTTATTGTGTTGTCAAAGAAAAATATATATAAATTTAAGAAATAAAAAAAATAACACAAGGTGAGATTCAGTAAAATACTGCTCTTCCATCTAAGCCTTGACGAAAAAATCACAAAATATTGAAAATTAATGCCTAAAACTAAAAAAAGGAAGCAAGCTAAACTATGAAAGTAAAAACAAAAAACAAAAAAAAATACATATAAAATAGCGACATCTTACTATCGCTTTTTGACCTAACTTTGCGAATAAATTGGGCAAGTCGTTTTTGGTCTGCAGTGGGAATGTCGAGCTACGTTTCTGCTGAAGAAGCCCCAAGCAGGGCTGAAACAGCTGTCCAGAGGCTGCTCGAGGTTCTCACTGCAATCAAAAACGATTTGCACAAAATTTTTCTAAAAAAAAAATACAATATAAATTCACAAATATATAAAAAAATTAAAAAATAATAAAGAAGATTTATTATTAATTTGCGAATCCGCGATGTGCACACCGCCAAACATGACAAAAATTATCATGTGATAATAATAAATAAGGACGAAATCAAATAAAATGAATTAAGCAAAGTTTTTAAACGCAATTTGTTTATCAAATAAAGCAATTTTCAATGTATTTTTAAATGAATGTATACTGAGACTTTTAAAGCTATTCGGCAGTTGATTATATAGCCGATAAACCTGAAAAGAAAAGGATCTCTCAAGTAATGAAGTGGAGTGATATGGAGGAGAAATTCTTCCTCTGTGTCTCGTGGTGATGTGCACATCTGATCTAAATCTTATCTTATAGTACAAGTAAGGTGGTTGTCTGGTTACTAAAATTTTATGAAAGCAAGAAACCGTTTGTAAATATCTCCGATTTTCCATGTTAAGCCAACCGGCTTCAACTAATTTATGAGAAATGTGATCGAATTTCCGTTATCCAAAAATATATCTCATACACGAGTTCTAAACTTTTTGGATAACGCGTCCCTCAAGTGATCAGGTATCTCAGCATATTTGTTTTTACCAATAGAAAAGTCTATTAATCTGCTTCCATAACTCAGTACTATCACGAGACCTAGAAATATATTCAAAATAGGCTCTTTTTTCTAAATGTAACGTTCGTGTTGCAAGATTTCTCAGTGATTTGTAATATTCCCAGTGATGTTGCAAACCACTTGTCCTATATCTAGCTTTGGCTTTATCTCTAAGACGCATAAGCAACTTTAAATTATCTGTCAACCATGGCATAAGCAGCTTGGTAAAACGTTTTCTTTCACAGCAGCATGCTTATCGAAAAGTGAAATAATGCATTTATTCAAAAATCAATTTTATTATCTATGTCCTCAATGCTGAAAATATTATGAAATGGAGCTCTTAAAAGATCAGCCTGGAATAAATCGAGATATTCTTGAAAGAACGGAACTTGCGGAAAATTGGCACCTTCTTAGGTTGACAGCTGGGAATAATACAAAAAACGAGATCATGATCAGACGTAGGACAATCTGTTACACCAGCGTCAGAACAACAATCATCAGTGGTAATAATTAAATCTATAAGAGAGGTTGTGTTTCCTGTGAGTCTTGTAGGTTCACTAATAACCTGTTTTGTACCAATAAATTCGAAAAGATGAGTTAAATGTGTCACCGCGGGCTTAAGCATATCTGCATTGAAATCATATGGCACGCAATTGTTTGTACGGACGTCATCGAACGCCTTAGACAAAGTCTGAAATATTTCGTTCAAATTTCGAAACTCAGAGAGAGTCATGGAAGGGGGAGAACTGGAATTCTTGGAAAAGATGATAACTGGAAGATGGGGGAAGAGTAGAATTCTTGGAGAAGATGATAACTGTAAGATGTTCTGCACATTTTTCATCATTTTAAGGACGTCGTCAATCGGTTTTGAGTAAAATATCTTTTCTTCAAATTTAAGAAATAGCACGGTTATGGAAGGGGGAAGACTGTGACATTCTTGGACAATCTAACAACACTCAAACATGACATGCAATTGTTTTTACGGACGTCATCAAATGACTCGGACAGAAATATTTCCTTCAAATTTCAAAAATCAGAGAGAGAGAGAGAGTCGTGGAAGGGGGAAGACTTGAGTAAAAGCCAGCTGTTGTAATCTTTTCAAAAATAACAGGGTTACGGAAGGGGGAAGAGTGGCACTCTTAGGTAATCTAATAACACGAAAATTTGTTGCAATTGTTTCGAAGGACGTCATCGACACATGCTGCGACATTTTCTGTTTACACTTGTGTAAACTGAAATTGTCACACTTTTTTTTTGTTAATTTGAAACCTACCCCATTAATTGCGATGATTAAGCCAACGGCAGGGCGCGTAAGTTAAATTTCGGCGCAAACTAACGCGGAGGAATTCGGATGATCTTATTTACGACGCAGCTTCACGCATTTTGCCGCCGGCAGGCATTATTACTGGCGGCGCGAAACTCGAGTTCCGTTATTAATTTAATGGCATAGTTCGTGTGCCAAAATCAACGCAATAAATATTGCTCGCATTACAACGCGCGCATCCGTGTAGTAGGATTAATAACCAGGCCCAGGCGCATTTTAGGCGGAAGGTTTCGTTAAATATACGATGAACTATTAATATGCTGGAGCGATCATAGTCAGGGAAAAAGTTCGAATCTTTAACGCGTCTGCCCTGTAAAAACGAAACAATAAACCAGTCCAAGCTTTTTCTTCATCATCTTCTGAATTTTCTTTTGTCGGAGGTGTGCAAGCTGATTCTGAATTAGAATCTACCGTATCATCGGTTTTCTTATTTTCTACATGCTGACTGTGTGAATCTTCATTATCTGGCTGTTCAGATGTTGTGATAACAGAATTTTGAACAGTCTTTTTTTCATTAGCTAATAAAAAAGAAAATTAAAAAATTAGTACTCGGCGCTAACCGGGTATTCCTTGTTTTACTTGTTACACATTTGGATTCACTTCAATCAGACGTTTCTCCTGTTTCATCATCACTTGCCATTAATCGCTTAATTATACATCTTTCTTTCGCTGCCCTTTTAGAAGATTCTCGTCGAGGAACTGTTGTTACCGGACCGGATGGTCGAATAACGTTTTTGGGGAATATTTATGGATGTTCAGGGATTTTTGTGGTTGAGGTATAAATGAGAGCGAGAAATTCGAACTGGTAGTATATTTACTTCAAGAAACTTAACAATAACGACGGGAGTGAACCTCAAGGAAGCGGGAGGAGTTATTTGGGAAGGATGAGCGGTGTCACGGGGGAATTAGCGGTATTCTAACGATTTCCAGCGGTGAAAGTCTTGCGTTGGGTAGCGCAGCCTTGGTTAGCAAGCGAGCTGCGACCCTCTCGATGCAATTTCCGAACTTGTATTTATAGTTTTCGGTGTCCACCAATGGGATGTCGTATTTGGCTTCCGTACCGAGCGAACGTTCTGATTGGTCAATCGGGTTTTCGGGAAGAAATTCGAGTTTGGGTGACCGAGTTAACGCGGTGGCACGGTAACAATCTCCCCTACTTTTTGAGGTCACTCAAGCTCGAGGAAAAGGGAAAGAATAAAAAAATACAATACATCTTACTACTAACTTAGCCTAAGCGTCTCCTACTTCTTATTCGGAAGTGTCACCTTCGCTTTCACTCTCGGAGTGTCTTGACGGTTCAGGCTGGGGCGATACTCTTCGTTGAAGAGGTCGTGGTGGAGGTGGCTCCGGTTCTTCCGGCGCTCGGTTGCCCTCTGGTGCGGCTCGTATTCGACTCTCGTGAACCTTCACCGTGTGCCCCTCCTGGTTCACTAGGTAGACAGCTCCTTGAAGCAAGTCCCGGATGGCGTATGGTCCCATCCATTCCCATCCTTCTTAGTTTGGACAGGAGCTTTTACAAGAACGTTCTGCCCAATTTGGTACAGCGGAGCTCGGTCTGGTCCACCGTATCTCCTCTGATACCGTGTCTGACGTCTCCTGATTTCCTCGTTTCTTTCCACTCGTGTCATTTGTCGCTCAGGTGGTTCTTCCACTTCCTCGGCGATGACTTTCTTTTTGGCGTCGTTGTATCGATATGGCCGTTGGAACACCGGCCTGGTGTCATTCAGATGGATTGTATGGACAGCTGTGTTGGTGGTTGTCCTTGGTCCGTTCTCATCAAATACCTCGACGAATTGCTTCAGAATTCCCTTGAATTCTTCCTGTTTGCTTCCTAGATGCTCGGTTGCGGAGTTAAGATTCGGCTGACTTCGTTGATGTGGCTTTCTCGGCGTTACCCAGTGTGCTGTGGCTCTTTTACCCGTTCCGAAATATATACATTTTCTGTTAAAGTCCATGGATACGGCCTGTTGGAGGAACCATGGGTAACCGAGTATGACTTCCTCGCGGAGTCCTTCGCTGACAAGGAAGTCTGCGGTGACGTCGATACCTTTCAGTTGCTTCGGAATGGTAGTCGATCCTCGGAGTCGTAGCTTAGCATCGATGCTCGCGAGATCAGCTGTCTTGAATTGGCTTGGCTCGATTTTGGTAACTAGCCCTGCACTGACGAAGTTGTGGCTGGCGGCTGTATCGAGCAAGGCGTCAACAGTTTTACCATCAATGGTTGCTTGAATTCGTGGTAGTTGGGCGTGACTCTTCTTAGTCGCTGCGGTATTGATTGCTGGTCCTGGATGGTGATAGTTGGTTCTGGGTTTTTGTTTTTCTCCCGGGGCTCCGAGGCTTGCTTGATCCCGGGGACGACCTAGTTTTCCGATCGATCCTGATTGCGGCTTGCTTGGGCAATTGGACAGTCTCGATGGAAGTGATTACCAGGACAATATCGGCATTTTGGCGGCTGGTTCTGCCGTGGTGCTGAGTCATCCGTTGCTGATCGTCGTGTACCTTGCTTCGTTGGCGGTTGTGCAAAATCGATTTGTCGGCATCGATCCTTCAGCTCGGTGAATGAAGTTGGCAGCGGTACACTGAGCGGCAGACGGACTTCATCTTTAGCCATTCGACAAATGGTCGCAATTCTGTCTGCTGCTGGAATGGCGGCTGCCACCTTTTCGAAGATTCCCCATTTACTCACGGCGAAGGTCAAAGTAGCTTCCGTCGAACCTTGGACTTCGGTGTAAAGTCGACGCAGCAAGTCTTGTGTTGCCTTCGGGCCGGCGAATTCGTCCACCAGAAACTCGACGAAGTCGGTCCAATGAAGGTTTAATGCTTCGACTGTGTTGTACCACGCCCGTGGTGTCGGTCCCAATTGCTTGACGGCAGTCTCAACCCAGGCCCACTCTGGTATGCGATAAGTGGTGAAGTATTCTTCTAATTGTTGCAAGAATATATGCACTTGATCGAGGGGTCGTCCTTGGAACTTCGGTATGGTGAGCGGTATCGACACGTGGCCGGGAGGCGCTTCGTTTTCTTTGCTTGACACCATACTCTGTGCTCCCTGACTCATACTTGAATTTTCTCCGCGCTCTTCGTGTTCAAAATTCGTAGAAGCGGACTTTGCCTTGGTCTTCGGCATTTCTCTCTCTTTTGCTTGTTCTTGGACGCCACTGGGTCCTCAATTCCCAGATTTGTGGAGGGTAGCGGCAGAGACTCTTCGTGAATTCGTGGATGTGTCCTCACGTCCTGGCACCACGCTTGGGAGCCAAATTGTTACCGGACCGGATGGTCGAATAACGTTTTTGGGGAATATTTATGGATGTTCAGGGATTTTTGTGGTTGAGGTATAAATGAGAGAGAGAAATTCGAACTGGTAGTATATTTACTTCAAGAAACTTAACAATAACGACGGGAGTGAACCTCAAGGAAGCGGGAGGAGTTATTTGGGAAGGATGAGCGGTGTAACGGGGGAATTAGCGGTATTCTAACGATTTCCAGCGGTGAAAGTCTTGCGTTGGGTAGCGCAGCCTTGGTTAGCAAGCGAGCTGCGACACTGTCGATGCAATTTCCGAACTTGTATTTACAGTTTTCGGTGTCCACCAATGGGATGTCGTATTTGGCTTCCATACCGAGCGAACGTTCTGATTGGTCAATCGGGTTTTCGGGAAGAAATTCGAGTTTGGGTGACCGAGTTAACGCGGTGGCACGGTAACACTGTCACTTCTTTAATATTGATTAAAATAAATATACAGATATTTGACTAATTAACTGATTATTAACGATCTTACCACCTCCTGATAAATTTAACCGTCGGTTAATATCCTAGGAAACCATTATCGGCACAAACGTTTCCAAGGATATTAACCGACGGTTAAATTTATCAGGAGATGGTAAGATCGTGTCTAAGTTAAAAACATGAATGTTGTAACTGAAGCATTTATAACCATCAGTTGATACTTAAAATATTTTAACCTTGAACGATACTTCAAAAATTGCATCGTCGCTTAACGTTTCACTATCTGTTCATTGCTTCGTCAAGATGAAAAAAGTAAATCAAGTAAATCACAAATTAAAAATATTAAATATTTATAAAAACAATTCTTTTCTTTTTCGTTTACCTTGATGATTTGTTGGATTTGTTACGCCTATTTAGTTTCCGTTGACAAAACGTTCCTTTTTTCTAGTTTCCGTTGACTCGACAATGGCAACTTATTTTTTATTTATTTATTTATTAAGATGCTGTCAAACAGCGAAACGTCGACATGAATCTCAATTTTAAGTGTCCGCACCAAAATAATTATACTGGGTGTCTCATAACGTACGGAGAACATTGAAAGGGCGGATAGAGGAGATCAAATTAAAGGTTTTTTTTCTCAATAATCTTTTGGTAAAAAATCAACAACTAAAAAGTTACAGGAGTTTAAAGTAACTTAAGAAACAAAAGTTACTACCTGGAATAATATTGCGCGTTTTAAATTCAAATTTGGGGTAATTGGGAGTTAATTGAACATTGCTTTACATGAAACAACTAACCAAAAAATGTAGTCACATAAAAGTTGCGGCTATTTCATTTTTTCTTTTAATGCCCAAAAACGGATTTTTGTATTGCTGTGTACGCTTACTCATTAAAAAAAAAAACTTGGAAACAGATTCACATTTTATGAATGGTGGTTGCGATAAATTTTAGATTCTATTTGACAATAAAGTTTCAGTTTATAAAATAATATTGATTAATTAAGAAGCTACAGGTGTCAATTAAAGAAGATAAGACAGTTAAACTACTGTAACTTTCTTCTATTGGGTTTTGGTTAAAAGCGAAATAAGAAAAAAGCTTTATTCTGACCTCCTACAGCTGCCTTTTCAATCTCCTCCGTACGTTATGAGACATCCAGTATATTTTAATAATTTAAAGAAAAACTTTTAAACCAAGTTAAATAACGAGTGTCTAATTATAAAACTGGTCGAAAAAATTCACAAACCAGGTCTGGACGGTAGCAAACAATAAAATCCGGGCACGTCACTTTTTAATAATAAGAAGCTTGACTTTACATATTCTTGTACGCTTTGCCAGAGTAATATAACCGTATAACCATAAAAATAAAGGCAAGATAAAATTGACGGACATGGGATCTAGTTTGATTTTTGTTTTTGAAAATCGGTTTTCCATTTAAAATTAGAAAGTTATTATCTGTTTCGCAGAACTGATGCAGTTTCTACAGAAGACAATAACGTCAGTAAAATCTACGTTAATTTCTGAATAAAATAGTTTTTGAATTTTCAAAATATCTTGTCAAATAGCTGAGATATTGTAAAAAATAGTTTTTCGGAAAAATTCGTTTTCGTTCGATATTTCCCGAACGAATGAGAGCTAACTTTTGTTTTCTCCACTGAATTTTTCTCGAAAAAATAGCATGGGTCACGAAAACGGTTTTCTTCTATCCCTATAAATAACTGAGAAACCCAGTGAAACCATCAAAAAATGAACCACACCGTATTTTACCAAAACTTTCCAAATAAGCACGAAATGTCACACGCTTGCACGGATTTTTATGCGGCACGCAGTAACCACTACAGTTCCGGTCGACCGGATATAAGAAATTGTTTACATAATCGATACATTCCCAAATGAGCTCGCATTCTTTTTGCAGTGACGGCGCTATAATTGATATGAATTAAATCTATTATGCCAGTCTTTTTAATAGTTACATTAATGAATTATAATGTTTTCATAATTATTAATTTGAAAGAAACTATAAAGGCAATTATGTTACGTACGTTATTTACATCAAACGGTTGTTTCTGATGCAATGAGCGCGAGGGTGAGAGTGCCTCGGGCATAAAAGACGTTCAGCGGCGACGTTGAAATCTACGCCGCTGCTTTGTTTATCTTTATGCTGGTTTTTACCAGATATCCTAGGAATGTCCGACCCTTATTAATAACTTGCGTCTTTCCTCATCCCTCCAAGAAAGAGAGGAGTGGCGGTACCGACCTGCAAAATGCTTTTTTTTTCACTTAAAAGTAAATGCAGCTCGTTATAGATTCGAATGTTGAAGAGGAGACCCACCCGGCTATGTAAACTTGGAGAAGTGAATTTCCAGATGTTTTTCCGAGTGACGATCCTCCTATTATTCAATTTTTAATTCTCCACCACTTCGTGCCACCGACGGCGCGGCGCACGGCGACGCACCTAATATTTTCATATTCCGGATAATTCCGTCCGAAAATATTTGCACAGTCAAATTAAGTTTGCAGAGGGACAAAATTCCGTCGCCGGTTTTTCTCGAAGGGTCGCCCGCTTTAATATTGCGGAAATTGCGGAAAACTCGCCGGCCCTAACGAACCCGTCGCGTCGCGTCGCCTCCTCGTCCACCCTGCATTTTTCCCATCGTCGGGGTGCATGCTCCTCGGCGTTCTTCCGATCGAGGGCGAGTCGATACGTTTTCCATTAAACAAATTCCTTCGGGCGGCGAATACTGATCGAACGAAATAAGGGTGGTTGCTGCTGTAATTTAATTGCTCCGGGCCGGTCGGCCGCCCCCCCGGATATGCTAATAAGTCATATTTCATAATCTGCATGGGGGAACCTGCTGATGAAAGGCTTTCTCTTCGCTCAAGACGACGGAGGACGAGACGAGAAAGAGGAGGTGAAGCTTCGTAATTTAATTCGATCTGCTTTGCTTGTTTAATTCAATTTAATTTCATTTTTGATTGTGTTTTGATTCCATTATCGGGGGCAATGATCACCATTACTACATTTACAATTTTAAAAAACGAGTGCTGTCTCATCTTGTTACGGTGTGAAAACCGCTTTCAGGGTTACAGTTTAATTCCCTGGTTCCTTTTTAATACTCCATATTTTCGTTAGTGAAATTTATTTTTACAGATCTCCAGCAGGTCTTCTAATTTTACTTAAATTTTCAATTTCTCTTAAATTATTACTGTTTAATTCCCTGATTCTTTTTTAATATTCACGTGTAGTACAGGGAGAGCAAAAATGGCAGACGTGTGCCGTTCCATACCTTTAGGGTATTTGCTGCATGCTATGTATTTACATTAACCATAACTACATTCAGTGGCGTTCTTAAAAATTTTTACGTCATCTTTTGACTTGTGATTTGTCAAAACGACCAAATTCAATGAATAAAGTGGAATTAAATTAAAATTAATATTGTTATTAATTGAAAATGTCTACGGATTTCTTATTGCATTTAAATTAAATCAAAGTTCCAAAACTAAAACCAGGGAGAACTTGTATGTACGTATGTGCGCTACTGAAAGGTCAATGACACTTACGTTTGACAGCGTTTGACATGCATGGAAGTAAATATTGGTACAATATTGATAAGTGGAACACATTTTCGATATAAGGTTGGAACAACTGCAACTTCACACGTGTCAATCATTGTTGCTCTCAATGTACAATACAGTGGTTGCTATTTAGCTGGCCATACAGTTATTTCTGTTTGGGCGTTTTGATATTGCAGCTTCTATTAGGTCTCAGAGGTCACGTGACTCATTTCTGAATTCTAATTGGCTAGCCGTCCTGACTCGCTCATAAGTCCATCTGGCGTCTAACGCAAGCTTTACTTTGCATTTCGTCGTTACAAGGTGCAGACGTTTTAACGTGTACCCAGTGGCGGCTCGTGGCTAATGATCCAGGGTAGGCGACACAATGAAGATATAATTATGTGTATACTTAAGTCAGCGTTTCTCAAACTTTTAGGTTTCGCGACCCTTTTTGAGCTGTGTTATGATTCACGCCCCCGCCCCCCTGCATAGTATTCTTTAAATATTTGATATTCATGCTTATATTTCATAACTGACAGCAATAGCACATTTGTTTTATTGAAGCTTGTTTGCATATCCTGAAATACATTCACAATTTTTTTTTTTTTCTAAAACTGAACATGGGAATATTTAAATGTACCTTCAAAGTAAAAAAAAATCTCACGGTATAGTACACTATCGAGTTTTAAATTTTGGTCGTCACTGTCTATAAAAATGTCAGTTTTGATTCCACAAATTAGAAATTTTCATTTGTTCTTTACCACGAAAATGTCAAAATAAATTAAATGTTTAAGAGACTTAGCATTCAAAATTAAAACACGATTAGGAGAATCTCCTTAGTTTTAATAAAATGCAAGTTCAGTGCCAACCTTTGCCAATTATTAATGATGACAAATATTTATTGCTCGGGACTCGTACTTATATACAATCTCTTGTAAAAAAATAACACCATAAGTTAGTTGGTTGCAATTTGCGTTCAATTTTGTTAAATTTATTTTGCTGCGCCCTCCCTTGAAGCCTTACACCTCCCCCCCCCCCGCGCCACAGAGGAGCGCGCCCCAGAGTTTGGGAAACGCTGACTTAAGTCTTAAATATTTAAGTAATTTTGATAATTGCAGCAACATATGTCTAAAGGATTTTTTTTTTCTTAAAATTCTAAGAACTTTCTACAGTAGAGCTTGTCGGTGAGCTATAATAAACCAGCCTGTATATTTCATTTAATCATTTAAGAGATTAATGTAGTTTGTACAGTCAACGCGTCTTTATAATTAAGAAATTATTCTTCTCAATACGTTTTAAATTTAAATAGTTATTCATATGCTTTTTAGACATTCATGTTTTTATGCTGGCCATAGTCGACAAATTTTTTAAATCAACATTAATGTGACATAATAATGTGATACCCAAACGTTCTACAACGTTCAAACTAATTCAAGTTTATTATGGAATAACCACGGAATGACCAAACCGTTATACGTACTTATAAATACGAAATTTAAAATAACATCCAGTCAGAGAAGTTTTTTGAACGAATAGTTCCGACTAACCCGAGGCGACACGATCAGTCGCCTATTATCGTGCTTATTCAGTTTACTGCACGTCATTCTAGCATCGGGATAGAAAGAGATAAATATACTAAACGCATGGTACTTTCATGAAGATTCAAGGCGAAAAATTAGCTCGCCTATGGCCACGGCCTACGCTACCAACGTACAACGTAGTATTCGTTCAGAAATGCAACTTAGGATCCATTCAGATGTATCGCTGTTATGTGTTTAGCAAAAGTATGAACATAAAAATAACCATAGGATATTTATAATTAAATTAAATATGATATTCATACCTTTATAAAATACTAGGGTAGGCGACGCCTACCTTGCCCACCCTGAAAAGCCGCCACTGCGTGTACCGGTAATCGTTGGTAATTTTATGCAAGATTCTAATTAGCTGCAATGTTTACTGGAATTATTTGTGCCTTGTGAACCTGCTGAGTTGCTTTCAACAACTTTTTCCAAGTGGATAATCAGTTTTTTCCTGATAAATTACAAGGTAATTTGAGACTCGATTTTGGCTATCCATGTTTTATGCGATTTCCTTGTTCCAACAGAAAAATCCCCTTTTCGTTTCAGCTTTCCCGTTTTGGGCTTTTCTTCTGGCTCCGTTATGCTTCGCCGTTACTTCTCCATCGCTTATCATATTCCGCAGGCGAAATTTGTTCACACTAAGTATGAGTTTCAAGGTTAACCTGTGCCGACTAAATCGTACCCAAAGAGAGAACTTAAAGAGGACATTGTAAAAAATAAAACAAAAGAAAGTTAAAAATTTCCAAGAAATTCCAAATACACAAAACAACTAAAACCAACCTACCCGGAGGCAATCTAAGGAAATAATTATTAACAAAAGAAAACAGAAAATATAAAAAAATTAAGGGAGAAAAAGTTAAAAGCTAACAATTTCGGCAAAGACTAGAAATCGCCAAAAAACTTAGAAATTTAAAGAAACAGCTTTAAGGTTAACCTAACCTAACTGAATCCATTCTAAATCAAGCCGCTTTCTAGTTCTTTTCCAGATAAATTAGAAAGTAATTTGAAGATCCATTTTGGCTATCCGTGCTTTATGCGATTTCTTTGTTCGAAAAGAGGAATCCGCTTTTCGTTTCCGCTTTTTTATTTCGGGTTTTTCTTCTGGCTCTGTTGTATTTTTCGCCGATACTTCTCCATCGCTTATCGTATTCCGGAAGCAAATCAAGTGCAACGAAGGTCGAATACGTGAGGGCATCGCTAAGGTCGCGGACGTCCGGCAGTTTGCAACCATCGACGCACACGAAACTCGACGTGCCGACGTCACGTGGCGACACTACGTGACAGCTGAATAGCGTTTGACATCTACGTGCGAACAACCCTTATGACCTCCACCAAATACAACGAATTATTTTAATTATGTTACGTATTTAATGCATGTTTGTATATAACGCAGATATACATTCACATTTTGTGAAGATTAAAATTGACTGTTCTTGAAGTTCATTTAAGAAATTAAGTCACTTGTTTTCAACGCCGCGTACGTACGTGTGATTTGTTAGAGTCAGGCCTGTTGTGCTGTAGTCTTTTGTACTGCCGTACTGTCTGTTGTTTTAATGTTTTAAGTACGATCTTGAGTACGTTTTGAGTACGATCTGTAGTTTTGTGGCGACGAACAATGTCTTTGGATGCAAGGATGAATTATACTCCTGGGCTTATTTCGACATTTTGACGCACGCTGCGATCCTTGGAGGACGGTTTCACAGTGGCGTGGAAATCAGCCAAGGTCAGTCCTCCCTGGCGTGCTCGATCTTTGACCTCGCCCGTCTCCTTCTGAGAACTAGTTCAGCACAGCTAATTGTCTTCTTCGGCGCCAATTTGCTACCGTTTATCGTTAATTATTCATGAGATAAAGTAAATTCATTCAGGTAGTAGCACTGTGTGGATAATAAAAAATTGAATATGAAATCTAGCCGGCAGGAAAATGAGTTCCGGTAGGAGAATGAGTTCCATTTGCATTACAACAAGAAGACGCCCAAGCCTTATTAGGACTGTACTTGCAGAGTACTTTCATAGACGAGCCCCATTTCTCGCAGGGATTTGTATACAATTGAATTTTGCGCTGCAAGAAGAAGAAGAAGAAGATGAAGAAAGCCAAGAGTTTCAAGTTGTCTGCGCAAAATAAAATTCCAAATTGATCTTGCGCGACGTAATCTGCTCCCGTTTCCGGAAGCGAAGCGGCGGCAATTTACTAAAAGATATTTTTATGAGGGGCGCACGGCGAAATCGGCGAAATTTCATCCGAGAGTCAACAAGGTCGTAAAGCGCATTAAAATAAAAGGTATAGTCCTTTGATGGAGTCGGGCGGGCTTAAAGAACGGGAATCGCATTAACTGCCGTGAGGGGGCGATCCATCAGCGGTATGCATAAAAGATGCTTGCGCTAGGAAAGAAAGGGGGAAGCCCATAAATACTCGGTTAATTGGACCGGGCAGAAGGGAACGAAGGTGAGACGCTCGCTGGAGATTTGTGTCTTGGTGTGTGAAGTGGGTTACGTACCCTGGGGGGTTCTCTTCCCGCAACTGGAGCGCGACCGCCAACCCCTAGAAACTTGCAAATGTATTCGCTTCGCTGGATTATGTGATTCACGCCGCTGGTTATTAAAAGTAAATAAAACAATGTTTTCTTTTCGGTTACTACTAGACATAACCAAGCGTCCGAGCCAACCCCTTGGGGCACCCTTATTATCTCGGGAACGGCTCAAGATAGAAACCTCGGATTTTCACCATTCGATTCGTCTCGAGGAAGCTCCATTGAGTCGACCTTGTTTTGCTCTCCGATGGAAAAAATTATGTCAAAATCGAGGATTTTCAAAACCTACCTACCTCCAAGTTTCTTTTGGCTCACAGCGACCTCACTCAATCAACCCTCGGAAACTAGCAAATGTATTCGCTTCGCTAGGTTATGCGATTTAAGTCGCTCGTTATTTAAA
Organism: Prosopocoilus inquinatus; assembly: GCA_036172665.1. Classification (NCBI taxonomy): domain Eukaryota; kingdom Metazoa; phylum Arthropoda; class Insecta; order Coleoptera; family Lucanidae; genus Prosopocoilus; species Prosopocoilus inquinatus. The sequence goes on from CM069877.1 coordinate 10,915,213, forward strand.
AGCAAATAAAAGGACGTTTCCTTTTCGGTTAGTACTAGAGATGAGCAAGCGTCCGAGCCAACCCTTCGGGATACCCCAATTATCTCGGGTACGGTTCAAGATAGAGACCTACTGTTTTCACCATTCGATTCGTCTCGAAAAAGCTCCATCGAGTCGACCTTGTTTTGCTTTCCGATGGAGAAAATGATGTCAAAATCGAGGATTTCCAAAACGTACCTACCTTCAAGTCTTTTTGGCTCACAGCGACCCCACTTCACTCAATCCCCGGAAACTAGGAAATGGATTCGCTTCGCTAGGTTATGCGATTTAAGTTGCTCGTTATTTAAAAGTAAATAAAACAACGTTTTCTTTTCGGTTAGTGCTAGAGATGACCAAGCGTCCGAGTCAATCCTTCTGGCAACCCTTATTATCTCGGGAACGGCTGAAGATAGAAACCTCCGGTTTTCACCATTCGATTCGTCTCAAAAAAAGCTCCATTGAGTCGCCCTTGTTTTGCTTTGTAATGAACAAAATGATGTCAAAATCGAGAATTTCCAAAACCTACCTACCTTCAAGTCTTTTTGGCTCACAGCGACCCCACTTCACTCAATCCCCGGAAACTAGGAAATGGATTCGCTTCGCTAGGTTATGCGATTTAAGTCGCTCGTTATTTAAAAGTAAATAAAACAACGTTTTCTTTTCGGTTAGTGCTAGAGATGACCAAGCGTCCGAGTCAATCCTTCTGGCAACCCTTATTATCTCGGGAACGGCTGAAGATAGAAACCTCCGGTTTTCACCATTCGATTCGTCTCAAAAAAGCTCCATTGAGTCGCCCTTGTTTTGCTTTGTAATGAACAAAATGATGTCAAAATCGAGAATTTCCAAAACCTACCTACCTTCAAGTCTTTTTGGCTCACAGCGACCCCACTTCACTCAATTCCCGGAAACTAGCAAATGGATTCGCTTCGCTGGGTTGTGTAATTTAAGTCGCTCGTTATTTATTTAAAGTAAATAGAACAAAGTTTTCTTTTCGGTTAGTGCTAGAGATGAGCAAGTGTCCGAGCCAACCGTTCGGGATACCCCAATTATCTCGGAAACGGCTCAAGATAGAGACTTCCGGTTTTCACCATTCGATTCGTCTCGAAAAAGCTGCATCGAGTCGACTTTGTTTTGCTCCCCGACGAAAAAAATGACGTTAAAATCAAGTTTTCCCGAAACAAGTTGGACAAGTGGTACTTCACACATCAACGCACACGATAGGAGTTATGAACATTTTATTTAACTTAGTTTTTGCACATTTCATTCAATTGGGGGTAGTTGTGAGCACAAAAAAAAATAAATCGTCGTGTCTTTTTTTAATTCTGTGAGCCGGAAAACCGCGCGCTGCAAATATTGAGCGATCAGTTTCACGCGTCCCTGCACAACAGCCAACGGGCGCACGAGTACGTAAAAGTGCATCAACGGAAATAAACCCGGCAATCGTACAGGAATCCACTTGCTTATGCCTTGAACACGTCGACCGTTTAAGCAAATAAAACGGCATGACCAGCCGTACCGGAATGAGAACGGCCGGGGGCTGCTCGTTCGGCGCTCTCGAGAAAATCGATTTGCTTACACAGTATTGCACTTAATATTTTAGCCGCTTCACTTTCGAAAGCAATCGGCCCTTAAACTATCATCCCCTTTACGATCGGCCGGGCGGGAACGATTAAAGCAGATGCAACGATACACTTGCGCCAGTAAAAAAATTGTTCTCCGCGAGAGCGCAAGAAAAATCAACTGTTTTTCCTAACCCAACCGGACCGAAACCTTAGCAACTTGCAAGACGGTAGGCGCTTCGCTAGACTATGTGGTTGAGGTCGCCCGTTATTAAAAATAATTAAAATTGTTTTTTTCGCCACTAGCTCTAGAACACACCATTATGTACATTGTTTTCGAACGGAGAGCTTGATTTTCTCGACCTTGTCTAATAATATTTTTTCTCTCCTGCTAGTCAATAATGAAAACAGTTGATCATATCTGATCATATCTCAACAAACTTAGCTTCAAAATAATGCGCTGTTAAAACTAAATAAGTAAACTTTCAGGCGGGAATTAATTAGAACTCCTGAGAGATATTAAATTTCGCTTGGCTGGGTAGCGAAAGCGAACAGCGCTGCAATCAAACGAACATGTGGAGGTCAAGTTGTGTTTTCATTCAAGAAATGTCAATACGAATTAGCTGCTATTTATTTGTTTCCGTAGACTATTTGTTTTTTTAACTAAAATCCATTTAATTCTTAAAAATATGAAAACGGTTAAAAAATTACATTAAATATATGTGATAGTAGCGAAAAAAAAATAGGAGTAATACGTATACAACGGGTTGGAAGATTTTTATAGCCGAACTGGATTATACCCAAAACGCGCAGCGTCGAGGCAGGTAACGAAGTGAAGTTATAAAAATCTTCCCACCCTTTGTATATAATTATTAGTTTTTTTTTTATCGATTACACAGGTCTGCAACATAAAAAATGTTTTAAATTTAATAAGTGATTTCTATGGTGTTTTCAACGCTGATTTCAGAAAAAATAGTGAAAAAATTCCATCACGTACAGTTATTTCATAAACTGCTTGTATAGTTTTAGCTTTTTTTCGATATTTTTATACATATTTCAGTACTCTAGTGAGTTTGAATTTTGGTTTTTAGGATCTCCATAAACTGTTATTTAGCCTAAAGAACTTTTAAAAAGTATTACAAAAAACTACAAGGCATTTTCCGTTGCATAGCCATTTTTATACTAGGAGTTATACGTAAAATAAAGAGTAATTAGGAGAAACCAGTAGTATTTTCACTGAGCATCTGTCATGTCAGTGACTGTCTGTCGCGGTGCCCCTTCCCCCTCCATCACTATGAGCTATTGTTCACTACTTCAGTTCACAGTACCTCTTCACTCTGTACCTTTCACATGTTGTTGTTACTAGTGCCTTAAAGTAGTGCCTGCTTACTTGTGTTGTGAATTTTTTTTATGTGGTCAATAGGCTAATTGCCGCCCCTTGAAGATGGCGCCCGCGTGCACTGCACGCTTTGCACACATGGTTACGGGGGCCCTGCTTAAAGCTATTAAAATCATCTAGAGCTGAAATTTTACCAAGCTTAGTTTAACAAAACTTGTTACGTCTTTTTTTGCCGGTGGAGCGTGATTGCAATCTTCGGTGTCACTTAAGCTTTTTGTTGGTAGGTTGCGTGCGACTCTCCGTTTTGGGCGTGTTTGCCCACGCGGCTTGGTGGCACGCGGTGAACGGGTTTCGGCCGTCATTTTTTAGTTTCACCGCTTCCCGAGGTGAGTGGTCACTTGTGTGTTTGTGTGTACCTCCGTTTTTGGGGTTCTGTCCCCGTTCGTTTCTGGGGCCGTTGTTGCGAATTTGTGGACGTGCGATTTCTTGGGGCCCGTTGGTTCGCCAACGAGGAAAGTAGTTTTTTGTTTTTTTTTTCATTTCCCGTTTCTGCTGTACGTGCGCCATTTGTTGACATTGTTGTCATTTATTCGTGGTGTTTTATTAATTTGAGTTTGTTTCCCCTTCTCTAAAGCACGCAGTACGGGCCTATCTCCTCCCTCTTCCACGATCGTGAGGAAGTCGCTTTGAGTCTGTTGTCGCATTAAAGTACTGCCTGCTTACTTGTGTTGTGAATTTTTTTTTATGGACAATGGCTATCAGAGGATGGATAAACTCACCAGATTGCTTCTGCTACACTTGTGGTAATTATACCGTTAAAAAGCAACAAAGAAACATTTCCTATTTCGTTGAAAAGGTATATTTTGCCTATTTTGGTATAAAGTTAGGCGATCAAGATAAGCCTTGAGCCCCACACAAAGTTTGTTCAGTGTGTGTTGAGGAACTGAGGCAATGGTTTCAATGTAAGGAAACAGTCTTTTCGTTTTGGAATACCAATGGTTTGGAGGGAGCCCAAGAACCATAGTGATGACTGCTATTTTTGTTCTTGCAACGTACAAGGTTTCAATTTGAAAAACAAAAAGGATATTTCTTACCCTAACTTTCAATCAGCCATTCGCCCTGTTCCTTGTGGCCCTGAAGTACCAATACCCTCTCCTCCAGAGGTTTTAGGATCTAGATTGAAAGATAAACATTTGTTGGCTCCGGGTACATCCTTTTCTTGGTATCGATCGAGGGAAAAGGAGTTTGCATATTTCTTCTCTCAAGAAGGTGACCTGGTGTTTTGCAGTGATGTTCCTGGACTTATGCCTAGTTTTAAAATAGAATATGCTCCTGATGAGTGGAGACTTTTTATTGACTCGTCAAAAAGAAGCCTTAAAGCAGTACTTTTACACAGTGGCAATAAGTATGTTTCTATGCCAGTTGGACACTCGGTTCACTTAAAAGAAAGCTGCGAAAACCTTGAACTGGTTTTAAACAAACTGTGCTATTCAAACCACAAATGGACACTATGTGGTGATTTAAAAGTGGTGCTCGGTCAACAAAGTGGCTATACAAAGTTCCCTTGCTTTCTCCGTGAATGGGACAGCAGAAACAGAAAGCAGCACTACACAAAAAAAGATTGGCCCTTGAGAAAAACCTTACAGGTAGGGGTTAAAAATGTTAAGAGGGAAAGCCTTGTGGATCCCAAAAAGGTCTTACTTCCACCACTTCACATTAAGTTGGGTCTGATGAAACAGTTTGTCAAGGCATTGCCAAAAGAAGGAGAGTGTTTCAGATATCTTTGTGGGCAGTTTCCTGGTTTATCTGAGGGAAAGCTGAAGGAAGGAATCTTTGTCGGACCAGACATTAGAAAACTAATGAGAGATCCCTACTTTGAGGACAAAATGGAAACAAAAGAAAAAGCAGCATGGACATCTTTTAAATTACTTGTTACCGGTTTCCTAGGAAACAAAAAAAATCCAAATTACAAGACAATCGTCGCAGACATGCTCGACAACTTTAAGAAACTTGGCTGTAATATGAGATTAAAGTTCATTTTCTCCACTCACATCTTGACTATTTTCCTGCAAACCTTGGTGATGTGAAGTGAAGCGCAGGGTGAAAGATTCCACCAAGACGTCAAGGAAATGGAAAGAAGGTACCAAGGAAGATGGAACGTCAACATGATAGCGGACTACTGCTGGATGTTAAAAAGAGATGATCCTCAACGAGTCCACAGCCGGAAAGGCAACAAAAGAAGCTTCGACAGCAAGCGAAAGCGTTATTATAATGACTTATAAGCTTAAAGAGAAATAGAAGTGTACTGGAAATGTAACTTTGGAAAAATGTGTCAAATTGCTTAAAATTTGTTATTATACCCAAAAATACTTTTTTTTGTAAGAAAATCTTACGTGATAGAAAAAAAACGGATTGCATTTTTGAAATCAGCGCTGAAAAGTACATAAAAGTCAGTTGTCAATTTTTTTTGCAGACCTGTGTTATTACTAGAGACACGAGGCGTCGAAGGCGCTCTTAAACAACCCTTCGAGACAACCTTTTATTTTTTCGGGAACGGCTCTGAAAATAGAGACCTCCGGTTTTCACCTGGAAAGACCTGCGTAGAGTTGACTTTGTTTCTTGTTGACTTTATTCGACAAGCAAGGAAGAAAGTTCCTAAATATTTTGTAGATTATTAATTTTAGGCAAATGTATCATGTACTAAAGCAGTTCTCCACAATGAGGGGAAAACAGAGTTGGTTTATAATAGAGTAAAATGTGAGGAACCAAAAAAGGACAACAAATATCAATCATCCTAATATTAATACCATCAACACCAGTACTTGTGGATTTAATTAACTTTAATTTTCATTAAATTAATTAAATTAATAGAATTGTAAACATTCCAAATTCTGAAATACACTCAAGCGTAACTAAAGGATTGATTGCAATCAGTTTGATGTTGCTTAACATAAAAACACAAGACTTCATCATTAGCGTTGTTAAGACCATTAAAAGTAACAAAGGACTGATTAGTAGATAGCATCAACGTCAGACAAGTGAACAGGAACAGTTTTGTGTTTACGAGAGTAGATATTTAACTCGTTTAGCTTGTTCTACAAAGACTTTAATTGTGTATGAGAGAAATTTAGATAAGCTTCTTTTCTTGTCTAGTAGAATTGGTAGCCAAATTCCTAAGTGTTTTGCAGTATTCCCAATGATGAGGGAGTTTGGTTTGAAACCAAACTGTAAACCGCGCGTGAGTCTTGCCACGCAGAGACCTAATTAATAGCTTAATGGTATCAATGATCCAGGGAAGTTTCCGCTTAGCTGCTTAGTTATTTTAGATGCTACGAGTGGGACATGTGTGTCAAACAGAAATATTAAATTTTGATTAAGAAAATCCTTCATTTTCTAAACATTTTCCTTCACTTTTAAAACATTTTCCTTTACTTTTTTCAATTTCCTATCTGCTGCGAGCCCTCAAAAACGAGTAACCCAATCATCTCATCTTACTAAGAGGGGAAACCGTAACAGCCTACATAATTTATTTTTTTAACTAACAAAATTATTAAATACATTAATTTTTTTATAAAAAAACTTAGCACACGAAATTTTTCTACTTTTAATTGCCGCAGTTAACTGTTCTATTTTAGTCGACGTCTTTCATAGAGGTTGAAGGCTCGACCAGAACTCCCATTAATTTTAAAATAAATTAAAAGAAACAAAAAATGGAAAAAACAAAAAAAATTTTTTAAAAATTTAAACATTATTCTTCAAACATTTTCTTTCATTTTGAAAACATTTTCCTTCACTTCTTTCAAGTTTCTAACTGCTGCGAGTCCTCAAAAACGAAGCGCTTTCTTCTCAACTGACTAAGGAGGCCTCTGTTCAGACCCCTCCAGAATGCAAGCAGGTGAATCCCGATTGTTAATAATATTAGAAAGAAAAAAAAAGGAACAAAATCACAAAAGCAAAATGAACTTGAGTTTCTAAAAACTTAAAAATTAAAATGTAATCTGTTTTTTTTTTTTAACCAAACAGTAACAGCTTACATAATTCATTTTTTTTTTCACTAAGTACATTAAACTTTTTATGAAAAATTTAGCACACGAATATTATAAAACTTTTCTACTTTTAATTCCCTCAGTTAACTGTTCTATTTTAGTCGACGTTTTGCCGTGTGAAGTTCACGACTTCATCAAAACAGTTCAGACTTGTGGATAGTTTTTTCGAATAATGTATACTAGATACCCATAATTTTTTTTTGTGAAGAAAATGACAGAACCTGTCTAGTGGTCAATAGGCTAATTGCCGCCCCTTGAAGATGGCGCCCGCGTGCACTGCACGCTTTGCACACATGGTTACGGGGGCCTTGCTTAAAGCTATTAAAATCAGCTAGAGCTGAAATTTTACCAAGCTTAGTTTAATAAAACTTGTTACGTCTTTTTTTGCTGGTGGAGCGTGATTGCAATCTTCGGTGTCACTTAAGCTTTTTGTTGGTAGGTTGCGTGCGACTCTCCGTTTTGGGCGAGTTTGCCCATGCGGAATGGTGGCGCGCGGTGAACGGGCCGCCATTTTTTAGTTTCACCGCTTCCCGAGGTGGGTGGTCATTTCTTGCTGCTGTAATATAAGTTTGTGTGTTTGTGTGTGCCCTCGTTTTTGGGGTTCTGTCCCTGTTCGCTTTTGGGGCCGCTGTTGCGGATTTGTGAACGTGCGATTTCTTGGAGCTCGTTGGTTCGCCAACGAGGTAAGTAGTTTTTTTTTTCATTTCCCGTCTCTGCTGTACGTGCGCCATTTGTTGACCTTGTTGTCGTTTATTCCTGGCGTTTTATTAATTTGAGTTTGTATCCCCTTGTTTAAAGCACGCGGTACGGGCCCATCCCCTCCCCCTCCTCCCATTGTGAGGAAGCCGCTTTAAACAGCTTTTGAGTCCGTCGTCGCATTCCATCCCCGTTTTTGATGTCGTTGACGCTCCGAGTACAAACCAACGCCGGGGGTTGTCAGACGAGAGAGAGAGAGAGAGAGATATGATACCCTCCCCAGTCCAAACGTACTTAGCTGAGTAGCGCTCCACTGCAGGATGAAAGGCGTTCAATCTCCTTGCGGTCGGATCTTCCTTAATTACCATTTTTCTGCCCTTAAATCTGCTTTTGTTTTTGTAAATGCCTCCTCTAATATGATAGTTATTAAATTCTACAAAACGTTTTAAAGTCAGATAACTTTTCTTTGATCTACTCAAACAGCTTCTTACACAACTCCATTACGAACTTATCAGGAGTAAGCGCCTTTTCCTCTACACGTTGAATTAATGTTTCATTGTTATATAATCTACTGTGGCAGCACTTTTACAATCAGATTATAATCAGAGAGAAGCACGGAAATGTCAAGGTCAACGTAAGGCAAGCGCAGGGCACATTATCAGTCAGCCGTAACCACAGACATCACTTTCAGCATCAGTAACAGGAACTGTTACGTTATTTTTTGTGCTGGTGGAGCGTGACTGCAATCTTCGGTGTGACTTAAGCTTTCTGCCGTTAGGTTGCGTGCGAATCTCCATTTTAGGGCGAGTCCGCGACGCGTTTGGGTGTGCGCGAACATTGTTCGGCGACGTCACTTGGTTGTACACGCTGACTGGAGGTGCGCGGTCGATTTTGTTTGCTGTGATAAAAGTTTGCGTGTACCCCCGTTTTTCGGGCTTTGTCACCTCGAGGGAGTTTTCCCCGTTTGCTTTTGGGACCACTGCTGCGGATCTATTGACGTGTGATTTCTTGGAGCTCGTTGGTTCGCCGACGAGGTAACTAGCTTGACTTGTTCTTTCCCGTTTCTGCTGTACGTGCGCCATTTGTTGACCACGTTTTCGTTCATTCCTGGCGCTTTATTAATTTGAGTTTGTTTCCCCTTTGGGCCTAATTCCAAACCCCCTTGATTGTGGGAAAGCTATCTTTAACAAGGTTGCCAGTCCGATGTCTCATTCCTTGTCCGTTTTTTCTTATGTCGTTTAATGACGTTTCGTTGACAATCCAACGCCCGAAGGGAGAAGATTCGTTATCTGTAATTTGCGCGATTTCGTTTTTTCTCTCCGTTCGACTCCCGGCTTTGGTGTTGTGTGGAACGTCGCGTCGGTACGTGGGTGACGTGCCCTATCATCGAACGGCGCGGCTTTTGAATTTTTTAATCTTTGCGGCGGTGACCTTACTTAGATTTTTGTCCTGCCCCCCGTGAGCTGAAATTGTTAGGGTTTTCCGTGTTATTTGTTTTTTTTTAACGTCCCTTTTACACGTGTTTATTTTGTTTGTTTACTTTATCCAGAAACTTTTGATTTTTGGATACTTCAGAGCAGAAGTTTTTTTTTTGTAATAATGTTTGAACGTTATCCGCGTTGTCGCGCTTTTCGCGTCACGAGTAATTCGTTTGTATTGGATTTTAAAATTTCCTACGGGATATTAAATGTTATGCTATTGTGCGCAGACGCCAGAATACTCTCGCAGAAGTAACGTTTGTCCTGTTTTGGGCTCTACCGAGCACCCCTTGTGGGTGTTTGTTTTGGTTTGTGCCTGGGTGAATAAAGTACTTTTTCGCGCCGTAACGAATTCTGTTCATTTTTGGGGTATCATTTTAACAATTTTGGGTTTGTCTATCCTTGGGGAGGGAGGCTCCTTCTTCGCCTTTTGGGGTACGCCGCACAATGGTTCAAATAGGCGGTTTCGAGGAAGAAATTAATTTTCTGACCTCAAAACCAATAAAATATTGTCACGTGGTTAGCTGCGACAGCGAGGCGCCTCCACCATGTCTCGAGGGATGCAGCAATTACGATGAGATGTCCTGATGAGGGTGGCGGCAACAAGGCGTCGGTGAGGATGATCCTTCTTGGAAACGGCAGCGTCCTGATGAGGGTGGTGGCGGCAAGGCGTCGGTGATGATGTCCCCGTGGAACGGGCAGCGTCCCGACGCGGCGGCGGTCGCACGGCGTCGGTGAAGCAGGTCCTCCCGGGGAAGTTGGCACTAGGCCTACTTGGTCGACGGCTGGTTCCACTCCAAGGGCGGCTGCCCTTCTTACAGTAGGCACTAAGCCTACCGGAGTCGGGTTCGACTGCCTTCCCATCTTCTTCCGTACGTTATATAGGCGAAAATCTGTCTATTCGACTGTTATGACATGTTTCTGTGTTCTCCTTTCGTCACCTGTTGTATTAATTTGTCCCACATATAGCGCGTGTTTTGTTATGAAACGTGAACCGCTTGTAGCTTAGATTTCGCAAGATTGCTGTCTTAATTGTTCTACTTTATTCCTCGCGGAAATATTTCGTCGCGACTCCTTTACATTTTATAATTATTAATTTTAGGCTAAAAATTAAATCCTTATCGTGACAATATTAACCAACGAATTCTTTGCCCGACAAAATAGAAGAGTATTTATTTTAGACACCTGTTTATTAAAAAAAATTAATATACTTTATTTTTCCAGTAAATTATTGTGTTCTTTTTTGTTCATGTTTCGAGCATGCGACTGTAGTAGGCCTCGGACTTCTTTCCGCCTGTGAATCACTTTGCGTCGTTGAGGAAGCGGGTCCAAGGGGGTTGCCCTTGGAATGTCTAAGAACACACCTTCCCGGCCGTGTGTTCCTGTCACATTTGAGTTGCGTGACTACCGCTAAGTGGCGCCCTTTTCCGTAACGCCTATAAAGTTTTCCCACGCCATCTCCGCTGAGTTCACGCAAATAATACTAAACACCATAAAAAAGCGATTGAAGTGAGTGTTAACCACTCCGCCACTAAACACTAACCACGTCAGTTGTTAGATTTTATATGCAGCAGTGAAGTATCACGCTCGACGAAAACAATTTGATAAAAACTGTTTCAACGACGCCGCTGGCACGCGCTAGCAACCTTAATGCAATGACTATTGCGCAGTCGTGATATTTTCGTGCCGGTTTCATATTATAGATCATTTCTAACAATTACGAATTAGTTCTTTATAAGAACTTTTATTATCGTTATTACTTTTAATGTTATCTGTTAATGTGAATTAAGTTATAACAGCTTCAACTTAACCATTAAAAAAAAAGAATCGAGTAAAAATCAACTTTTCCACAAACATTGAGGTGCGGTAATTAACACACGTTCGTTAACGACAACTGCACTTCCCTGTTAAGCATAGAAGTCGTATCTCTATTTCGCACATTTCCGGCGTCATAACGTCTACATACTCTGGCTTATTCGATTCTACTTTTAGAACTTTTGGCAAATGTTAAATTTTTTAGTTTATCGTGAAAAGATCAACGTAAGAGAAGCTTCAGGTCACTATAAAAATTTAATTTTCAATAAAATATTCAAATCTCTTGTAAGTTACGACTTCTGCGCTTAACAGGGTAGTGCACACGTCTTTTACGTTTTAACCAACTCTTCCAGAGACGTTCTTGGAAACGGTCCAAGCTAGAGACTTCCAGTTTGGCTACTCGATTCTTTCCGGGTATTTACAAGAGGATTGAGAAGCAGGGCGCCACTACCACAACTCACCGAATGGTATAAAAGTGAGCGCGTGGCTTAAAGCGGACATTCAGCTGAATTCATTCACCTGAATCCGGTCTAAGCGTCTTTAGTGAGCATCGCTCTCATCCTCCGAAGTAAGCGTCTTGCATAACTTACCTGAGATAAGCATCACATATAATACTGTCGCGCTCGCTCCGATGGGGTAACGACAACGCCAAATAAATTAGGGGGTAGCTCAGTGGTAAGGAGCCCTTTTACCGCTTGGAAGGTGGATTGGACTTACCGGCCTACTTGGAGTGGTCCCGCAATCTTCTAAGGCTGCTCGACGGGTCAAGGGGTTTCAGGAAAAGCCCTCTCACTTGTCACAGCTTTTTATTGCATAACGGCACAACCCCCCAAAAATAACTTCTGGCGACGCACCTTCCTCAATCGCCTCCGGTCAGCCAATTGTCCGTCCCGCTCGATCGAGCGTTTTTCGCATATTGGCGACTCAGCAAAGTGCGCCGCTGTTCCGCAATAGTGGATAATTTATATTTACAGGGTGTTTCACATTAACAAAGTAACCTTCGTGACAATACTCCCTGTGCAAGGGTTTTGCATAACTTACCTGAGATAATTGTCTTATCCATGGATGAAAAAATCACATCAAATTCCACTATTCCACAAACCTACCTACTTTCTAGCCTCTCATACACGTGAAACGAAACACATCAACTATAAACGACTTATCGAAACCCTGCAAATTAATTTAAATAATTCAATACGTTCACGTTCATCTCTCAGCGGCAATAAAAAATGATTGGTATTGAATCGTCCTAATACGTACTACATAATCGTCACCGTTGGGAATGAGAAATTGGGGGCGATAAATCTCCCGATCAGAAAGCCATCGGTTGCAGGTAGGCGATCCGCTATAAAGACGCTCCGGGACGCAATAAAACCATCCACCGAAACAAGTCACGGAAATGAAATAAATCCGGCCGGGGCTTTATTCGTCGGTTCGTTCGTTCGACGACTCCTCTGCGATATACTCGCCGATCAAACGGCAAGCGTTCCTTTCGGGCGCAACGTTTATAGCGTACACGTCCGTTTCCTGCGCTTAATGGCAAAATATGGCACACAAGTTTCTGTTTTTTTTTTTCTGTTTCACTTATTACTACCACCCCCGCCATCCGCCCCGTCGAGCGCGCAGCGCTCTATTATTCACGAATGACGGTAGTAAATTATTACTCTCGGACTCTTATTTCCTGTTATAGGCGGCCCTCGTTCCCGTTCCGATTGAAAACTGCGGCGGCCGTCAATTACCGCGCGAGGCGAAATGATGGCGACCGCGGGGTTGGGGGAGGGGAGGGAGGATTACGACGGTACGGGAAAAAAAAAACCAAACGCGAATTGTTTTCCCGTAAAATCGTTGGTGTGGTAAAATTGTTCGCATTGCCTTTCATTTAACGTCCGCATTCATCTCAGCGGAAGCTTTTGTAATCGGTCATTGTTGGTTGGTCAGAGCTTAAGCCGAGCGGGTGCACCAACTTCACTTTTCAAACAAAAAAAAAAAAAAACTGCGTGTAAAACCTGCCCTCGCTCGTATCATGTATCGGCGCTAGGATAAGCCACGCTACCAACCCTGACGAACAAAAATCACGCGCGGTTTTTGCACAAAGGGTATCGTACCGGCGTGCTCAAGAACCTACAGTTTATATAATAATTTCGTTTTTGATGCGTATGCTCGGCCAACATACGCATTAAAAACGCGCGCGCTACGCTAGGGAAGCGGAAGCTTTTGTAATCGGTCATTGTTGGTCAGAGCTTACGCCGAGGGGTGCATTAACTTCACTTTTCAAACAAAAAAAAACTCTGCGTGGAAAACCGGTCCTGGCCTCATGTATCGGCGCTTGGATAAGCAACGCTACCAACGCCTACGAACAAAAATCACGCGCGGTTTTTGCACAAAGGGTATCGTACCGGCGTGCTCAAGAACCTACGGTTTACTTAAGAATTTCGCTTATGATACGTACGCTCGGCCAACATACGTATTAAAAACGCGTGCGCTACGCTAAGGAATGATCAACTTGCCCTGCCTAGAAGTAACCCTAAGAGGGGTTTAGCCCCCATCCCGCTTGTTTAAAATCAGAAAATTTTTCTTCCGTCCTCTGCAATTTCTTCCAGGGGACACCTTGTTCCAGAGCCGATAAAATTTTCACGCCGAGATGCGTATATAATCCACGCGACAAGGTGGAATTGAACTATCCGTCAGTCAAGACAGTCGAGTTTAGAGTTGTCCGACCCGGAGCGGGCGCGCGAGGATTTACAGTCGGTTCGAGACATTGATCTTCGTCTTCTCGATGCCTCCAGACAATCCAGTTAACGAGCCATCGCCTCTGACCAACGTTTTTAAAATCGAAACCGGGAGCAGTCAAATCGGTCTTAATCGAAGTCGCTGCGGCGGTTTTCAAGGGGCTGACCTCGATTTTAATGTCACGGTTTAATGTAGCCACACGTATCATAGAAATCTTCCGCTATATTTGTCTCATAAGTCGCTTAGTAACCAACGAGGCAACGTTAAGATGATAGACGTCAGGAAACATCAAGGTGACAGACGTCAGGCAACGTCAAGATTATGAATAGCTTAAGCAACGACATCTTACGATCGCTTTTCGACCCAACTAGGGCTGAAGCAGTTGTACAGAGGCTGCTCGAGGGATCCACTGCAATCAAAAACGATTTGTAACCTTGACAACCATCAAAGAACCATCAGTGATTTTTTTTTTTGGGTTACTGCTAAAGGCGACCAAGCATCCGACGCACCCCTAACCGATCCTTCGAAACACCCCTATTTTCTCGGAAACGGCTCGAGATAGAGACTTCCGGTTTTCACCGTTCGATTCGTCTCGACGAGACCCCATAGAGTCCACTTTGTTTTGCTCTCCGATGGAAAAAGTGATGCCAAAATCGAGAATTCCGCTTTTCTACGGAAAAATCACGCCAAATTCAGATATTCCCAAAACGACGATCGATTCGAGAAGAAGGCCGGCCCAGAAGAACGGAAAATGGCATCATTCGTTTTTCACTTAAGTGGAACTCATGCGAAAGGCCTTTACGATAAGCCTTTACAAGAGCGCTTTTACGGACACCGCATATGGCGTGATAAGTTCAAAACAAAATACAGTCTAAACATCCGGAATTCCCTTGATCCTCCACCGACAAAGAAAGCCGACATCAAGGTGGTTAGATTTATTACATAAAATAAGACGTGTTTGTAAAATACAGCGATAATTTAGATGTGGAAAGGGGGCCACACTCGCAATCGCAATCGCAATCGGTTACGAAGAGTCCAATGTCTTGGCCGTAGGACTGGTCGAACTGGCGAACTGCCGTCAAACTGATTGGTCAAATCAAGGAAGTCTCTCGTATTTATATCATCCGAGTGGTCCGTTTTATTCAAGGTCGAACTAACTCGAACACGAATTAAAAAATTAAAAAAAGAAAATTAGTTCCAACCCAACCCATCGAAAAAAAAAGAAAGAAAATAAATAATTACGGTTGCAGTAACGTTTTAAAAATAAAATAAAAAAAAATCAACTGAGCTCGACCAACTCTATTCAACATCAGTAAAAAGAAAACAGAAATGGAAATAATGATAAAAGTGAGAGAAAGAATTGAGAATGAAAGAAACTGAAACCGAACATGCTAAAAGAACTTCAAGGCCGAGGAAAAAATGAAATGATTGAAACTATACGAAAATAAAAAATCAATTAAGCGCAACAAATTTCAAGGTCAATGATACGTTAAAGAATAAAATAAAAAACTGTACATTTCCTTGAGTGGTGATTTTTTCTGGGTTTTTTATTGCGTTTTTTTCCTTTTCGTTGTCGGTCGTCTTAATTTTTTCCTCGATTGTTTTTTTTTTTAAATTCATTTATTATTTGCATATTTTTGTCGATTTTCATTTGTTTTATTTTTCTTTCTATTTTTCTCCTTTCCTCATCCATCCATTTTCTTGTCGCTGGTTTTTATTAAACCGAGGCTCATTTCTATTGACGCGATCAAACTTAACAATCGTCTTTTGTTTTTTCTATTGTTGTATAATTAAACGTGTTTGTTTTTTGTTTTCTTTTTTTGTTTTCTTTTATTTGTTTTTAGAAATTCGCGCCAACTGTCTTGTATTTTTAATTGTTGAAAAAATCTGCAGGAGAAGGTCTGGAGTAGTGACGGCAATTGAGTGCCAAAACTGGGAGGGGGAGGGAGGTTGAAAATAAAAATTTACTGTCTCAAGTAATAAACTTCAATCGTTATTGAGAGATAGGGACCAACGGCGAAAAACAATGAGGATATGGCCCTGAATAGCTTACTTGTCAAAAGCGTGGAGAGGAATGGTGCTGACGAAGAGAAGAGCGTCTATGATTGGAAAGAGAAATGGGGACCAATGGAACGAAGTAATACAGCTGTGGTCCTGAAAGGTCTTTATCATCCCTTTGAGTTGAAGAATAATATCTTGGGTTGGCAAGAGAAACCCAGAGAAGAGCGTCTATGATTGGAAAGAGAAATGGGGACCAATGGAACGAAGTAATACAGCTGTGGTCCTGAAAGGTCTTTATCATCCCTTTGAGTTGAAGAATAATATCTTGGGTTGGCAAGAGAAACCCAGAGATGGTGACCAATGGAAAGAAAGCAATAAATCTGCGCCCCAGAGCGGCCTGCCAAAAGCGTCAAAGGGGAAAAGTAAAGGGGAATGATGCCGATGAAGAGAAAAGCGTTTAGGGTTGGAAATAAAAAACCAGATGTAGGGACCAATGAAGAAAAACAATGAAGTCAGGGCCCTGAATGGCTTGTTTGTCAAAAGCGTGGAGAGGAATGGTGCTGACGAAGAGAAGAGCGTCTATGATTGGAAAGAGAAAGCCAAATGGGGACCAATGGAACGAAGTAATACAGCTGTGGTCCTGAAAGGTCTTTATCATCCCTTTGAGATGAAGAAGAATATCTTGGGTTGGAAGGAGAAACCCAGAGATGGTGACCAATGGAAAGAAAGCAATAAATCTGTGCCCCAGAGTGGCCTGCCAAAAGCGTCAAAGGAGAAAAGTAAAGGGGAATGAAGCCGATGAAGAGAAAAGCGTTTAGGGTTGGAAATAAAAAACCAGATGTAGGGACCAATGAAGAAAAACAATGAAGTCAGGGCCCTGAATGGCTTGTTTGTCACAAGCGTGGAGAGGAATGGTGCTGACGAAGAGAAGAGCGTTTATGATTGGAAGGAGAAAGCCAAATGGGGACCAATGGAACGAAGTAATACAGCTGTTGTCCTGAAATGTCTTTATCATCCCTTTGAGTTGAAGAAGAATATCTTGGGTTGGCAAGAGAAACCCAGAGATGGTGACCAATGGAAAGAAAGCAATAAATCTGTGCCCCAGAGTGGCCTACCAAAAGCGTCAAAGGGGAAAAGTAAAGGGGAATGATGCCGATGAAGAGAAAAGCGTTTAGGGTTGGAAATAAAAAACCAGATGTAGGGACCAATGAAGAAAAACAATGAAGTCAGGGCCCTGAATGGCTTGTTTGTCAAAAGCGTGGAGAGGAATGGTGCTGACGAAGAGAAGAGCGTTTTTGATTGGAACGAGAAAGCCAAATGGGGACCAATGGAACGAAGTAATAAAGCTGTTGTCCTGAAATGTCTTTATCATCCCTTTGAGATGAAGAAGAATATCTTGGGTTGGAAAGAGAAACCCAGAGATGGTGACCAATGAAAAGAAAGCAATGAATCTCTGCCCCAGAGTGGCCTGCCAAAAGCGTCAAAAGGAAAAATTAAAGAGGAATGGTGCTGATGAAGAGAACAACGTAATGGGTTGGAAGTAGAAAACCAGAGATAGAGACCAATGGAGAAAATGACTTGCTTGTCAAAAGCATCGAGGGGAATGGCGTTGACGAAGAGAAGAAGCGTCTTTGTTAGGACAGGGAAAGCCAAATGGGGAGTTACTGAAAGATAATATAAAAACAATTGACGGCCGATCAATAAAGAAACATTAACAAAAAAAGTTAAATAAAATAAAAAGATATTGGCAAACACCAGAAAACGAGAAATATAACTTAACCAAGTGAAATCAATTAAGGAACGGAATAAGCTACAGAAGAACTAATGACAACCATCATCAACCAACAAAAAAAAAACTTCAGTTCAAAAGTTTATAAAAAAAAAAACAGAAGACGAGACAAGGCATCGAAATATAGGATTTGTTTTAGAGTCTGCGGTTTTGAACGTCTACCTAAAGTACACGTGTACACGGATTCCGTGTAACAATATTCGCGAATTAAATACACGTGTAATTGCGCATTTCACGTGTATTTAAATACACATAATTAATTAAATTACACGTGTATTTTTTATACACGAAGCACGGATCGGCACGTTCAAATCAACGTACGTTACCTAGCAACTGATTTGTTTTTGTACAATCACTGTCAAAAACAACACCTGTTTTCGCTCCATTTTGATGTACAGCTGAATTTATAAAGAATAAACCGGAAACGAAGTTCTTCCAGGAGTAAATTTCATTCTATTTGTCAATTAATTGCCTGCTTGACAATACCTATCAAGAAAATATTAAAATACACGTGTAATATAAATGCACGTGTAATATAAATACACGTGTAATATAAATACACGTGTAAAATAAATATACGTGTAAAATAAATACACGTGTAAAATAAATACACGTGTAGTATAAATACACGTGTAATATAAATACACGGGTAACCGTGTACTGACACATACGTGAAATAGGGACCACTAATGATTCAATTAAAGTACAAAAAAAGTAACAAAACGCAAATTAAAAAAGTAATTTATCGGCAATTACGAGTAGCTAAAAGAGAAACGTGAGTTTAAAAGAGAAAAGTCCTGGACAATAACGAACAGTTGACAGATGACCGAATAGACTGGTCGGCAATAAAAAAGGAATAAAATAAGCAAAAGAAAATAAAAAAATTGGAAGAAACAAAAGAAAATTGCAACAAAATAGAAAATTATTAACAAATTTATCCTTTAGTTTATATAACGCTCGGCGTGTGTTCCAAAAGAAGTCTTGGACCTCAAAATCTAGGTCAGGGTGCAGTTGCAGACACGACTCCTAAACTTCCACAGCTGATGTTACAATTAATTTTCGCTGTTGAGGACCGAAGTTAGTAGATGGGAAGTTGCCTCATGCAATATCGGACGGCTTCGACATTTTTCGTATGGGTCTCAGGTCTACGTCACTCATCCAAGCTGACGCTCCATTAAGAATCGTCAGAATAGCTGCGTTGTTATGGTAACGGCACCGATTGTGCATGCGCCGTGAATCGCGACCAATCAAAGTCGCCACAGTCTAGTCTGACGTCACCAGAGACCGCACGGACATTCCCACCAGCGCAACCGGGCATTCTGCTTTATGCATGTAAATTGAAGCGCATGAGGTAACTTCTCATATATTAACTTTGGACTCAGCCAACTTAAAATGGCCCGGCAGGAAAAACCTATAGCACAGGAACAAAATGCCGTAAAGCGCGGAACGAGTTAAACAACGGCCGGAATCTTACTGGGAAAGCGGCTTTACGACGCGAGGTAGTGAACCGTCAGAGACGGCTAACGGCCGTGAATTTTTATTTCACCCCCGGAGAAAATAAACAGATACGAACAACGAACGCGACGCGTTAGCTTCACTTGAAGTGATTAAACGAAATGAACGCCGACTTCTAGCTGGATCGTGGGAAAAAGAAGCAACACGTCGCGCGGTATTACAAAGAGACGAAGACGAAATGCACCATTGACCGATAATCGTGACATAAATTACATTCAATCATTTTGAACGGCAGAATTCGTGGGAATATCCATACGCCGTGGGTCGCGACCAATCAAAATCGCTGCAGTTTAGTCTGACGTCACGAGAGACACCCCCACCAGCGCCAGCACGACCAGGTATTCGGCCTTTTGCATGTAAATCCAAGCAAATGAGATAATTTCTCATCTCATCTCTCCATTTGCTGTGACAATTATTTTAACAAAAATTTCCTCCTGCGTTCATTGTAACATCTGTTGAATTCCACCCCTTCTTCACTGAGCTTGATCGGCACGGCACATCGAACCAATCGACCCACTCTGACCAGTCGGCTCTTTCAGAGGTCGTTTTTTTTGGCGCAGAATCGGGAAGCTTTTGTTTTTCTTTTTTAAAAGAGCCGATTTATCCCCGCTCCTCTCCCCCCCCCCTCCACCTCCCATCGGGCGGTTTAACACCACGTCACGCTGAATTCTGGCGCGCAAAGTGCACGTTCGCGTTCAAATCAGATAAATTCGACAGCGTTTCCTTTCGCGAATGATTTATTCCGGCGGTTGTCGGCTTCGCCTGTTTAATCTGCGTCCGCCTGGGTCATTAATCGTTTACTGTCAGCCGCAGTTCAGCTTAAAATCTTTGCGAGTCTGATTTTTTTTTCTTTTTCCAAAAGCTAAATGCCCCTTGCAGCGGCGGGGAGGGGGCGGGCGAACGGGTGGGCACTGGAAACCAAACAAAAAAAAAAGTTCTGATAATGCTATTTTTATTTTTTTGGTGTTTTTGCGATTCAAGAAGCGATCGTTTTCTTAGGTCCGCACAAAGGGTTGCGTATAAGTCTTGTTTGGGTGGTAGGGTCGGGTGGAAGTGTGCGGGTCGCCCCGAGTAAATCTAGATTTCCCTCGTTCGGCCAACTATAAAAGTTTCAATAGATGGGGAGAGATACTGTAAGGAACTACCGTAGCTTAAAATTGCCTATCATTCTTTATGTACAGGCGGCGGGGGATTCGGGAAAATACACGCGAACGCTTCGACCCTTCCCGCCCGCCCGTCCCGACGTGAAATGTGGAAATGTTGCCCTGGGAAATGGGACGAACGCGTGCGCGCGCGCCATCTATCAGTTCTTCGTTTCACTTTTTTTTTTTCAAAACTAATTAAGCAGACATTAAAACGCAGACACGTCGCTGAAGATACAGCAAAGTACGGATCGTAGTAAGAAGAAAAGGAAATGAAAGAGAATCTTCTTTCTTTTTCAATAAAAAGCCTTAATGTTTACCGAAAGACAAATTGGAAACAAGAAAACCAGAAATGTCATTTTTTGTTCGTTTTAAAAAATCCAGCACGCCATTTTCAGGTGCACTAACCAATAATGAAATCGCTCGCGCTTGCTGATTGGATGTCAGAAGGAGCGCTACGCCTATTTCCTGTGGTCATGATACGAATCAATTCCTAGTTACATTTCGGCAAACACGTGTGGCACGTGTCTGATTAAGTAAGGTGTAGTATCATTGAGTCTTGGAAGTGACGCAGTTTGAGATCAAGGCTTTCATTGGTCTTGGGCAATCACTTTCATCACGTCCTATGTTTTGATGGACTCGCCATTTTGCTAGTAGAGGGGCTTTTTCTATCTCTCGCTTCGGCGAACATTTATCGTTTGACACGTTAAGGTGAACACACGTTCTGTTTCGGAATTTTTGCATAATTGAGTTGCAAAATTCTATGATATAGTGTATCTGGAATTATATCAGCCCTACGTGTCCTTTGAGTTGCTTTCGAACAAATTTGCATTACTAAAAATTACTGTAACATCGCTGTTTTATCTGTTCATTAAAATTAGAGGTAATTAAGTTGCGATGGTAGCGCGGGCAGCGTTTGTAATGAACTTCTTTGTTTTGACAGAGGAATCCGCTTTTCTGTTTTCTATTTCGGGAGATGTAACGACTGCATACGACGATGTAAGTTCCACTTTCTTTGAGGTCGCCGTTACGACACTTCTGCTGGTACGATATCGGTACGATAACATTAACCGAAGTTCGACGCATTCGAGTGAGAAGGCGTCTCATAGGTGGCATCCGAATGCGACCGTCACGCCGCCTCATCGATTAACTGGAACCAAAGTAACGTACACATATGTTCTACAATTGTAGTAATTGAATAATTAAATTAACGTTAACTAGTACACAAACATGTGTCGAAAATATTCACGTAAACAATCAATTAGTACACAAACATGTGCCGAAAATATTTAATATAAACAATTATTATTATTGCCTTAATATTTTCGGCATATGTTTGTGTATTAGTTAATGTTTTCTCGTGGTTTTAAAACTAAGTTTAATCTGAGAATATTAAAATACCGTTTCACGCTTCTGTAAAGGTCCGTACTGGATCTACTTGAATTTAACCATTGCTTAAGTTGAGAATCACATCGAGTACGTATTATTTAGGTTATGTGAAGCCGTTACAACCAACGTTCTTGTTACACCAAGATATCGTATGCCTAAATAGGTATATTTATTATTACGTATGTTGTGATGTTCTGCTGCGTCGTGAAAACCATCTTGAATGACCAAAGTGTTAAGATGTCTTCTGAAAGTTTTCGATTATCAGTGCATGCTGTGAATCCCTGGGAGTCGGTTCCACAGTGCGCATATCAGCTGAGGTTACTCCCTGACGCCCGTATTTATTTTAACCTATACCCTCCTGGATGAGAGAAATCAGGGTTTTCATTGAACTCATGTGTTCATGCTCTGTATTCCGATTGGTTCGCCATCTTGCTAGTAGAAAACCGTCTCCAGTCTCTCCGATTCTACGTTCCGACCGTCATTATCGTTTCTACACATTAAAGTTAACAGGCCTATGGTTGGTCTCCCCAGAGGTAATTATGTTGCGATATAGCGTGGGTCACGTATGTAAATGGTTCCTTTGTTTTTGCAGAGGAATCCGCTTCAAATACCAGTTCTAGTTCCGTCTCTTTTGCTCCGGTGCCGTTCCGGCCTTCCATTTATGTTTCTTAGTTCGCATCTCATGAAGATTTCCCTTTCATCGTGGCCGCCAATGCGACGCCTGGCGGAGGTCACCGTGGTGCGATAAGAATAATCATCAATTGACTGAACATACGACTCACTCGTCAAACAGCCCTTGCTGTCAACTGACTGTGACCGGCTGAAGTCTTTCCTGTCTCATTAACGACATAATCTATTTGGCTACGTAAATAATTTCGGCACGTGTTGAGGTATCT
The DNA here is from genome assembly GCA_036172665.1 of Prosopocoilus inquinatus. Taxonomy (NCBI): domain Eukaryota; kingdom Metazoa; phylum Arthropoda; class Insecta; order Coleoptera; family Lucanidae; genus Prosopocoilus; species Prosopocoilus inquinatus. Next base: position 10,937,626 of record CM069877.1, read on the forward strand.
CCTAGTAGTTTTCGAATATCAGCGCACGCTGCAAATCCTCGGGAGTCGGTTTCGTGATGCGCAGATATCAGCTGCGGTTCTCCCTGGTGGCCTTAATATTTGTAAACCTGTACCCTTCTCCATCGGAGAACTAGCTCGGGACAGCTGACGGACTTTTCAGCGCAACTTTCCACCAATTATCGGTAAATGACCAGGAACGTAATTGGAATTAGCTGGTAGCAGTCATCCAATCAAACATCGCATTTGCAATCTCCGAACCAAGCCGCTCTCCCCTCCGGGAGGTTTTTCTTTATGGTCCACGAAGTAAAGGCTACATCCGGAATCCAAAAACAAATCAGTAAATTTATCGTGGTTGGCCTGCCAAAAGGACGGCGGTCATCCAATCAAACAATCCCCACAACAATCTCCAGGAATAAGCCACGCCCCCATAACTAAAAAGATTACTTCGTTTCCGGCGAACGTTTTCATTATAATTTAAAGAGTAACAGTGACCTCATTCTTACTGGTCGTTAAAGTGAAGAAGGCAACGCCTGTCTTCTGCGATTATTTAATGAAGACATTCGATTTTAGAAGTTGCCGAATCAGTAGTAAATTCACTGCGCTTCGGTTGGCTGTCGAGGAGAACGCAACTCCTATTTCCGACGCGACGGTCACCCAACCAAACACTCGACTTTTAATCGCTTGGACTAAGCCACGCCTAGAAGTGAAACTTTTGCTCCTTTGTTTCTGGCACGCGCTTCTTCATAGTTTATGAGGCAATGGCAAGCTGACTTTTATTGGCCGTTCAAATAACGCTGTCCCACTTTCTGCGATTATTCAATCAAACAAGCCAAGCCGAGTTCTTTTCGTCCGGGCCACGCCTACATCTACCTTTGATTTTGTTACAGTTCATTTTTCCCTTTCACTCAGGGACACTTTATACCGTGAATAACCCTGTATTATTTTATTTTATACGTCGCCGAGCTACACCGTTGAGCGCGGAACGCCGCTTTATTCTCGCCCGGCCGCTGGGATTGCTTTAGTAACTGACAATATGACATGTGGGCTTGATTTAATACCACACCCACAACTTACAGTTCGTCCGGCGCGCTTTCATTACGATGTGCCAAAAAAAGAAATTTTTCGACGAATCAAAGGCAAATGTAGGCGGGGCTTAGACGGGCGTGGTATTAAATCACGCCCACGGGTGACAGTTATTATTGGATATCGGCATCAGATATTTTGCGCGGTTTAAATTCAAATGAAGCGGACAATATAGAGAGCTGCGGAGAGAATTAATGCCGCTACAGCAATGGTGTTTTTCCGTATAACAAAAAACAGAGCAATATTACCGCGTGGTAATAAAAAATGCATACCGTTTGAGCAATTAACTCTTCTTGTTTCAGTAGGTAAAGATTTCCAGAGTGATAAGTTGGCTGGCCAGTTGTACTCTGATCTTCGGAATATTTCGTCACGTTGCGTCATACAGCAGGAATGTCGTATATTATTTTAATGATCCCATTACACGAAGTGCCCTTTCGGTATATATTTTTACGGTGCCACTACCTTTAGTTATATTGATGACACGCACTTTTTTTATAGTTTATGAAGTAATGATAAACTGAGTCTCGATGATTCTTCAAATGTCGGTCGCTGCGATTATCCAATAAAACGAACTGACTCGAGATCTTTTTATCGAAGCCACGCCCACATCCTTTGTTCTCTGAAGCCACGCCTTTTATTTGCTCTTTTTTTTGCTTTCAAGTCAAGCATACGGCGTACGATCGGCGCGATGGCACGCTCGTTTAAAAAATAAAAGGCCAAGAATTCTGTGTCCTGTATTTTGACGATACGTGCAGTTCTGTGCAACGTGACGGTTAAGTGTGCGACGAGAGACCTCTTGGAATGAGCGTGATTAAGTGTGTTTGCGTTGTTTTCGTCGCTCGTGATCCATTGCACGAGTTCACTTGCCAAAATCAACAAGATTTTATAACTACAGCAGGCGGCGTTTACTTGCAACATTTATTTATTAATAAGTACGGGTCTACTTAGTGTTACAAATTGTGTATTTCGATGTTTTCTTTCGCTTGTTTCCCGTTTTCTTTTTCTTTGGCTTTTTTTAGTAATTCTTGCTACTTTGACCTTTAATATTTTTATTTGGCAAAAGCTAGTGCCATTTTCCGTTGTTTGGGCCGTACACTGGAACCGATTGTTGTTTTCGGAACGACCGAATTTGATGTGATCGCTTCGCAGAAAGAAGAAGAAAGTCGAAGAAGTCGAAGACGTTGTTTCCAATCGTCATTTCTATTAAATCGTGAATTAATTGATTGTGTTTAAACACTTATACAATGCCCTAGTTATTTGCGTATTTGCAACTTTGCGGATTCACGCTACAAGTTCATCGCCTGAGTCGTTGCACCACCAAAACGCTTATGAGCAAATAACTCGTAACTTGCATTGGAAAAAATACATTTTAAATTAATTAAATATGATTTTCAAATTTTCCGTAATCGTGACACTATTCTTTTAAAACGCATTTACTTGTTTCAGGTGTTTTTTTTTTTTTTTAATCTAAATACTATGCCTTTCCGGATGATCATGTCCTGTGAAGTTTCCCTTATTGAGAAACCGTCCGCTGTTTAGTAATAATTCGAATTTTTACTTGATTATGTAAATAGGGGCATTTTGACGTGCCCATTACAACGAATATTTCAATTTCGATAAAGTTTCTTCGTTCTTCGTTCGTTCTTTCTTCGCTTCACGCTATGAAATATTTACTGTACTTAATTTTTTTTTTTGCACAGAACTTTAAGTAAGCAAAAACAAACCACGATGTGTATTTATTTTATATATTTCGTAATGCTCTATTTCGATTCGGCGTTACCAAAATGTTTTAGAAAATGAGAAGTCACCAAAAGAGGATTCCAAACATTTGAAAACCTTTCACGAATTGTTAGATGACGATCACGTTTGCCGTTTTCTAGGAAACCAAATGTACTTATGCCCGTTTTCGCTTAAAACTGTTATGCTCGTCTGCACCACTTTTACTTAAAACTTTAAGTCCCACTTAAAAGATTAAGTGACACTTTTTCCATAATAGAAAGTGTCACTTAACCACTTAAGTAGGACTTAAAATTTTAAGTGAAAGTGGTGCAAACGGGCATAAGTCTCACTTAAATGACACTTTTTCCAAAACAAAAAGTGTCACTTAACCATTTAAATGAGACTTAGGGCCATTTGCACCACTTTCAGTTAAAATTTAAGCTCCACTTAATTCCATAGAAACGTTTGTTGCAACAATTATTTCTATGGAGTTAAGTGGAGCTTAAATTTTAACTGAAAGTGGTGCAAATGGCCCTTAAAGTTTTAAGTGAAAGTGGTGCAAACGGATATTAATGGTCTTAGCACGTTTTATGTGACATCATTTATCATCATATTGTGGCCACTATTTTATGGTGCCGTTATCCTAGGAAACCAAGGCTTAACTAAATTAAACCGCATCGTACAGCTGGGGGGCTCGGGACCCAGATAGTTGACGGCCCCGGACAGACCGAAACCGGCCTTCTTTGAAAAGGATTGCCAGGGGCGCTCGTCGCATTTAATACCGTAGGTAGTTTCGGGAAGGCTGCGGAACATTCCCGTGCGCACGCGAAAACCCTGAACTTTTTTTCACGCGTATCTGGAAACGAGCGCGTTCACTTTAAAAGCGAATATTGAGGGCGCTGCCGAGTTACTTCTTATTTAGCAGCGAAGAATACGAGCATCACGGAGCTATAAACGGCGCGGAGACCTAATAGAAACGCGATTTGTTAAAACAAGTGTGTAAGAGTATTCCTAAAGTATTCTGTTGTGTAGGCGATTCTGTTTTTCTTTTTTCTTTTTAAAAAAGTTTTTAAGATTAGTCGACGAGAGCCGAACGTAAAACAGTAACCAGAAGATTTTCGTGAAAATACGAGACGGACTGTTCTCGCAAAGAATAGAGAAAGAGAGAGACCTTTAAATAAAAGCAAAACCCGACGGCGAAATTCAATTCGTTTTTACTCACATCAGAAATTAAGCGCGTGTAAGTAAGCGGAGGAAATCGTTGGGCGCCAGATTGTCGGATTGCACTTGACACTGAACGGGTTCGTTGTAGTTAATAACGCTCGGGGCTCAGGGTCCTCAGACCGCACGATATATTCCGGACCATATCCTTTCTAATGGCGCTGCTCCTCTCGTCAGGCGGCAAAATCGATCTCTCAGTCTCTACACGGCGGCGCGATAAATTCGTCTTCCTGAACACCCTGTAACAGTTTTCTGCTTTCATCACTTTCTGGGGCCGAGGTGGCGTGGCGACGGCGAACCTGTTTCTTCGGATTCAAATAGCCTCTTAGTTGCAGACAAGCGAAGCGTTTACTCACGTGTGTCTGTAAGGGCGAAACGCATTTATAAACTCGGATTCGGGGAAACCCCCCGGTGATTATTTAGAACGGGTAACAAATTCGCGGGTTTGCAGTTCGTCGGGCGCGTTTTAATTACGATGTGGCCAAAAGAAAAGGAAATGTTTTCGACAAACTTCTACTTACCTTATGAACATTAATTTGTAGAACATATAAAATAGCGACATCTTACTATCGCTTTTTGACCTGACATTGCAGTAGGATAGACAAATTGAAGCGGCTGTCCAGAGGCTGCTCGAGGTTCTCACTGCAATCAAAAACGATTTGCACAAAATTTTTCTAAAATTAATTTGTAGCTTGAAACCTTAATCAATTTAGAAACAACTGTGTCATATAATTGGTGGCAGCGGTGGGATAAATCGATTTTTGAATTTGGAAAGAGTGCTGCCTACTTGGCGGATAGGTAGAAGGTAGAATTCGGTGCCGCCGGCAGCTACGGTGGGACGGGCTGGGATTGCATCCGTCGGACAGCCGGCAGGGCGGCGAATCAGAGGCTTCCACGACTAAAGGGCTCAGTGTTGTAAGTCCCGGTACGAAAGCTAGGAAAAAGGGTATAGCAGGAAAAATGTTCTATGCGCAAGCAAAGGCCCAGCACAGATGATGGCCCAATAATAAGAATGATCCACCAAGAAGTTGGCTCCAAAAGACAGATAGTCCGCCCAGAAAATGGCCCTACAAGAAAAGCTTATAAGGAGGGAGAACGAAAAAAACTTAAATTTATAAAAACTTAAAAAGTTAAATTAATTTGCTTTTTTGTTAATCAAACCGTAACAGCTTACATTATTTATTTTTTTACCTAATGAAACTATTAAATTTTTAAATTTTCTATTTTTAATTGCCGCAGTTAACTGTTCTATTTTAGTCGACGTTTTTCTGTGAGGTTGACGGCTTCATCAAAACTTGTGGCTAGTTTTTCGAATAATTTATACCAGACAAGAAACTGTCTTCCATATTTTTCTTTTTTTGGGCGAAAAAATGACAAAATATGTGACCAAGAAGCTAATTGCCGCTCCTTGAATATGGCGCCCGCGTGCACTGCACGCTTTGCACACACGGTTACGGGGGCCCTGGACACACCGTATGGGAAGGGGGCTTAAACGTCAAAGTCGAAAGGCGAACGTTACACACCCCAACAGTGAAGTAATACGCTCACAAAAAAAAAACACAAACCAGACTAAATGCCTGAATTACTTGACTAATTGCAACGTAATGAAGCATCGATCAACTTGACCGAGGAGGTAAGGAATGAGAAAACAAAGTGAGTAGACGGAGACAAAATAACAAAAAAAAAACACCAATCAGTGAAATTCGTGACATAAACGTTTTCTGACAGTATATTAGATCAGGAGTAATGAGAATAGCGCATTCGCCCTCGAACAACAATAAAAAAGAACAACAGTTTCGGCGGAAATAAATAAAAGCAGGCAAAACTTCGCCAACCGGAGTAAATTAAACATATTTAAACTTGTTAAACCTACGCGACAGTTTAACGCAAAGGTTGATAATTAATTTTTTTCTGGGAACGCGATAAAATTAAGAAAACGCGGGTATGTCCAAGGAAGGGGCGCATCATTATTACAGACATAATTTTAGGTAAAATGCCTTTCTTCTAATAGTGAAATAGTTCAGGGTTCGTGAGAATAGCGTCGATTCGCACTCGAACAACAATAAAAAAAAGAACAGATTCGGCGGATTTAAATAAAAGCAGACAAAACGTTGCCAGCCGGAGTAAATTAAAAATATTTAAACTTGTTAAACGTACGCGACAGTTTAATGCAAAGGGTGACAATCAATTTTTTTTTGGGAAGGCGACAAAATTAAGAAAACGTGGGTATATCCAAGGAAGGGGCGCATTATAATTAGAGACCGGATTTTAGGTAAAATGCCATTCTTTACTTTTTAAGGTTTTAAAGATTTTCTTTCACATTTTTTCGTTTCATTGGAGATAGAAACATTTGACCAACTTTTACTTCACCTAAATAACCTTTTTTTCAATTTTTTTCACCTGCTGCAACTTTTTCTCCACTTAACTTGCCTTTTTCGACCTAAATGATATATTTGCTTGCAAAAATGGTAATTCTTGTATCTGCGTGGAAATTTTTCTTGTTGTCAATATCTTCAAATGTAAATTTTCATTACGGAAATTCTATCGATGCAATAACCGCGTTCGGAATACCGAAACGTCTGAGTTCCTAACCTAGCTTAACGGATGGTGTTCCTGAGCGAGCAATGTAGCGCAACTTTAAAACACGAACTGCTAGAACTAGTAAAGCTGCTGGGGTTTCTGAAGTCGGCCCTTTCAAGAGATTAATAATATACTAATAAAAATATGCCAAAAGTTAAAAAGATGTGAAAAAGGCGTTCTCTGTGGCTGAATCAAATGGCACTACCATAAATGTGTTTCAAGTTTTAAATGGTAATTATTTATTGTTTCGCAGAGCTTATAGAAGTCGGCTGAATAAAATATTAAATTTCTTCCTAAATAATAAATTTTTACACCTTGCGTTTACAGCGATTTAAAACAGCATAAAAACAGGCAATTCACCTAATTTTGTAGAAAACTGGAGTGTAACTTTAATTTTTATGCAAGAAATCAGTCCGGTCTTTAATTATAATGAAACCAACCATCAGGCTAAGGACCTGCAAGTGCATCACGCATCAAATTTATAATTAAACACCAAAACCGCACCTCCCAGTTAATAGCGATCCGGATCCGAAAACCTCCGATAACAAATTAATTTTAACTAAGGATGCAAAGTTTAAAATAATGATCCCAGGGACGGGGGACAAAGGGGACGCAACGCTATTACAAAATACCAGGACCTGAAGGGTCGCGCAAAGGGCGCTAACAATATTTACGACGCATCACAGTAATCGGTAATAATAATAATTTTCGCAAGGCAGGGCTCGGCTTCGTAGATTCTTGCCGGAAGGGCAACGGCCGGAGAAGGGGGTCCAGCAGCAAAGGGGTTTAATCATCAACTACGGCTTTGGTTCGAAACAAAGGTCCACCAAGACATCTGACACACAAGCAATTAGCTCGTCGGAAACAAATCTCACAAGTACAATGGCCTACGGGAAAAAGGGCCCAGCGAAAGAATAAAGCGATTCTTTCCTGCACAATATAAAACGTGAAGCTACTGAGAGAAACGTCTAATTAGCCGAACTCCTCAGCGGTTGCTTAACGTGATCGAGATGGATAAGGGCAGAAAACCAACCAAGCGAAAAGAAGGAGACAGAATAAAAAAAAACACTGATCAGCTAAATTCGTGACATCAGCTCTTCCACGAATGGTTAAATAGGTCGGGGATCATGAGAAAAGCCTCGACCCGAATTGCAAAGGCCATCCATAAAAGCAATGAAATCGACAAGAAAAATGAAAGTAGACCGGACGTCGCCAACCGGAGTAAAATTGGACGTATTTAAACCTATTTTAAAATAAAGCGATTCTTTCCTGCACAATATAAAACGAGAAGCTACTGAGAGAAACGTCTAATTAGCCGAACTGCTCAGCGGTTGCTTAACGTTATCGAGATGGATAAGGGCAGATAACCAACCAAGCGAAAAGAAGGAGACAATAAAAACAACTCTAATCAGCTAAATTCTTGACATAATTTATTTGGCGAATGGTTAAATAGGTCGGGGATCATGAGAAAAGCCTCAATCCGAATTGCAAAGACCATAAAAGTAATGAAATCGACAAGAAAAATGAAAGTAGCCCAGACGTCGCCAACCGGAGTAAAATGGGACGTATTTAAACCTATTTTAAAATAAAGCGATTCTTTCCTGCACAAAATAAAACGTGAAGTCTACTGAGAGAAACCTCTAATTAGCCGAGCTCCTCAACGGTTGCTTAACTTGATCAAGATGGGTAAGGGCAGAAAACCAACCAAGCTAAAAGAAGGAGACAGAATTAAAAAAAAACTCCAATCAGCTAAATTTGTGACATAATTTATTTGGAGAATGGTTAAATAGGTCGGAGATCATGAGAAAAGCCTCGATCCGAATTGCAAAGGCCATAAAAGCAGTGAAATCGACAAGAAAAATGAAAGTAGACCGGACGTCGCCAACCGGAGTAAAATTGGACATATTTAAAAACCTATTTTAACTCAACGAAATAAATCCATTCCTTCCTGCACAAAATAAAACGTGAAGGCTACTGAAGCCGTTAAAGATCAAGCGCGCCGATCCGTGCAAAAAGTTTGCGAACGTTGTAGGCGCTTCCAATTTGGACGGATTACGAATTGGAAGCGCCTGAAATGTTCGCGAATGTTTTGCAAGCCATGGTGCGGATCGGCGCACTTGATCTGTACCTGCCTTAAGAAAAACCTCTAAATTTTAGTCAAACTCTTAGTCATAAAAGGTCAATAATCCAGCGAGCGAGGGAGTATTCAAATTCTGGATTATAAAAAAAATCCTATCGGTCGGGCAACAATAAAGCAGCGTTCCGCGCTCAATAATGTAACTCGGCGACTCATAGGAAATAAAACTGTGTTTTTCATGGTATAGGGTGTCCCAGAATGAAAGGGGAAAATGAACTGTAACAAAATCAAAGGTAGATGTAGGCGTGGCTTAGATGCAAACAACTCGGCTCGGCTTGTTTCATTCGAAAATTGAGAAAAGTTGGAGTTGCGATATTTGAACGGCCAATAAAAATCAATTTGCCGTTACCTCATAAACTATAAAAAAGCGCGTGTCGGAAACGAAGTAACAAAAGTTTTGCTACCACCTTGTTATAATTACGTTAACTCCTGGTTACTTACCGATGGCAAGTTTGCAAGTTGCGCTGTGAAGTCAATCAGCTGGTCTTTGAAGGAGAAGGGCATGGGTTTAAACAAATAATTAGGGTGCCAGGGAGAAACCCCAGATGATATGCGCACCGACTTGCTACCACCTGGTTACAATTACGGTAAGTCCTGGTTACTTACCGATGGCAAGTTTGCAAGTTGCGCTGTGAAGTTAATCAGCTGGTTTTTGACGGAGAAGGGCATGGGTTTAAACAAATAATTAGGGCGCCAAGGAGAGACCCCAGATGACCAACTCCCAGGGATCCACAGTGTGCACTGGTAATCGAAAACTTCCAGGAGATATCTTAACGTTCGAACATTCAAGGTAGTTTTTGCGAAAACACAGCGAAACAACAAAACGTTCTTCAAAATAAATATGTTTAGGCACAGCAAATCGTAACATAACACGCACAGTAAGCAATCTAGCCTTAAGAGCCTAAAATAATCTAAATAATTCATACTCGATACGAGAGGAGCAGCTTGTGCTCGATTTCTTCACCTTTTGATAAATTTATCTGCCAGTTAATATCCTCGGAAACTATTATCGATACAATGGTTACCAAGGATAATACCTGGCAAATAAATTTATTAGGAGGTGAATAAATCGGGCATAAATCGTGAATTTGTGTGGGGATGCCATGTGCCCTATATCATGAATTTGTACGGAGATGCTATGTAGTAACTCAGGAGGTGAAGAAATCGGGAAATTAGGCTCGGTATTATAAAGGCGAGTTAGCTTTAACTATTGGTTTATTCCCATGGTAACAATTGTTGTTATGGCAATAAACTGGTAGTTAAAGTTCATTTATAATACCGGACCTTAAGCAATGAAGAAAACTAATTAGGTTCAGTACCTTCGTAGTGACGTGAAACGATAATTCAATCTACTTACTTAAATTAACGCTGGTTTAAAACCACATGAGAAATCGCTAACTGGTACACGCAAGTATGTGCCCCGAAAATATAAAAATCGATGGCTTTGTGGCAACACCGCGTATCATCAAAATTTGCTAATTTTCGGTTTTTGTCATTTTGAACCTCCAGTGCTGATAAGAAAACAAAATTCGGTTGAAAATTGTCACTAAACGTCATGCGTAATAGAAATCAAATAAATCTTTCTGTCTCAATTTTAGACAGTTTTTACCTTCTCCTGAAAAGTTGGCAAAATGTTGACACGCGTTATTGCCACTAAGCCATCGATAAGTAAACAATTACGATAATTAGAAAACAGAAATGTACGTTATGGATCTGAGGTTCCAGTCGGTCGGTATGGCCGCCTGATGGTCTCGGACAAATGTCAGCCCTCACTCCGGAATAAACCAAATGATACATGCGAACGTACCAAGCTCGTGTCCCGATGACTTCGAACAGGTACGTCATAGGGGCGACCTCGGAGAAGTGAATCATTCACGGTGTTCAAGCGCAGAAGCGAAAATAGGAAACGAGAATAGGAACGGACTAGGAACCAAAAATAGAAGCAGATGACAAGCTATGATAAAACAAAGAAATCACTTATTACCCGCGCTACATCGCAACCTAATTACCTCAGATTTTTATTTTTGGACCGGATAGTCCGCTCGGAAGTATTTGTTCAAGAACAAGTCAAATAACATAGGGGGGATAGGGCCTATGTAATTCCAAATACACTGTTTTGCAGAATTTTCATCAATTCGTGCAATACACTAAAACGTGTGTTTATTTTATCGTACTAAACGGCCTTCTATCAGCTGAAATAGGTAAGCTAATCTCTCCACAGGAAGCGATGCGAGTGATTACCTAAGATCAATGGAAGTTTTAATTTCAAACGGTGTCACTATTACGCTGTTTTAACACTTTACTAAATCAAACACATACCACACGTGGTTGCCGAAATGTAACTAAGAATTTACCCGTAACAGTTTCACTTGTGGGTGTGGCTTAATCCGGGCGATTAAACGTCGAGTGTTTGGTTGGACCGACGACCAACCGCAGTGAATTTATTGTTAAAAATTTATTAGGATTCGTGTTAATGTATTTTAGCTAAAAATAGTAAAGGAGACTGTGGTTTAAGAAATAATTGAAATTAATCTCCGCCCACACGGATCCCCCAACGGATATAAAATTATTGTGGGCGGAGATTAATTGCAATTAATTTATTTTCAAATAAAACACCCGATATTTCTAATAACTAATTTATTAACAAACATTACACTAACACTAATTTATATCATGCTAACTATAAACTAATTTATTTTAACAAAAGCCGCACGATCAGTTATCTAATTAATTTTAATTAGAACTGCCCTTTATTGCGTCGGCCGACTACTTAAGTATCCGAGCTGGTTTCGAGATTCCCTCCGTCGCACGTCGCCGGCGCCGTCAGGCCAACATTCAAGGCCAGAAGTTACCCAGAAAATTCCGTCGCGGAAGCAGACAGACTGACGCCGAAGGTTCGAAATTACATCGCGTCAGGCTCTGACGTATGTAGCCTCCGTCAATTAACGTCGATGAATCATCACATTATTAATATTCGATCATAGACAGGAGCGACGCGACGGTGTGCGTCAACCTTAAAGCATGAGCCAGCGAATCAACCCTCTCTTTTGTAAGCAATAAACACGTCAAGTAGAACTGATAACGCCGACTTAATTACGCCTCCAGTTTGCGATCTTCATCGGCGACTGCGAAATTTACAGCCGACGCCGACGAGGACGTTGTAAACCCCGACGACTGTCACCCCCCCGAGCGCTAGGCCAAATAAAACAAGCGCCCTCCTCGAATAAATAAATCCAGCGGAGGAGGAAATTAATCCCGGCATCGCGAAAATAAAATTTTGTTACGGGGAGGGGTAGAGGAGTCACGTTTGTTTCATTGGATGAAGAAACGCGAATCCGTTAATCCAACCCCCGATATAATCAACAAGTGAACACTGCATGCATAATTGAACCTGTTGCATCCGTTTCTTTGCTGACGTGATGGGAGAGAATGTCTTTGGGGGGGGGGGGGGGGTGGTGGTTCAAACAATTCTGGAAGTTGCAAAACTCGTGCTGGGCGATAATGCGTAGTGCCATCTACCAAGATATTTTTATGTGTTAGTACGATTACCCTGAAGTCTGATCTGTCCCCACCCACCACGATAATGCGTAGTGCCATCTGCCAAGATATTTTTGTGTGTTAGTACGATTACCTTGAAGTCTGATCTGTCCCCTTCCACTTCCCACCACCACCCAATACAGTGTGCAGTTGATGTTAACCCCAATTCACCGAGCAGATAACAGATAAACCGAAGCGTCTTGCCATCAAACTTTCTTCTTTCCGACGTATAAAAAAAAATCCAGAGTGAAGTGAAATACACAAATTGCATTTCCAAGTTTGAGGATTTCATTAAAAAATTTAAACGCATCAGCTCGCCTCCGGCGCGGCTCGGCCCGGCGTTCCTCTCGGGGGAGGACGAGGTGTCACGGGGGGGAATCGCGCGCCATTCGCGAGTTATGAGACCCGCCCGAAATGCAAAGAAAAAAAAAAACGAGAAAAAAGAACTTCTCGGGCGAACTTCCCGTCTCTTTGAGACGGAGTGTTTTCCGCACGATAAACGCCGACAAAGTCAGGGACGCGAGGAGTAAAAAGACGCTAACTTTATTAGCGCTTCCTGGACGGCCGTCGCGACGCGGCGCCAAGTTCTCCGGCCGGGCCGGCGATTTTAATTACGTCGTCAAAGGAGAAGGAAAGGGACGGGCCGCCGCGTGTGCGGAAGGGAAATAAATAATCGGGGCGCGTCTTGAAAACGAGCGCGCAAAGAGGGCGTTAGTGCTAAAAAGATTTAAGAGCGTCCCTCTTAAACATAAACTAAAGCTTAGGCTCCACAAAGTGAAACGGACTGGGGTTGGCCCTGCAGCAGTCGAAGGGATTAAATAAGCAAGTGGATAAGAGCCCAGGAGATTAAAACTGCCCTTCTTCTCCTCCTCCGCCCCCCCCCCCTTTCATTCATTCGCACAAATGCTTTTAATTGTTAGTAGTTACACTTACTCAACGTTAAGGAATGCAAAAATCTAAATGCACACGCACAAATGCTAACCAAAATTCAAATAACGGGGCCCGTATTTCGTTTACACCCGTCACTAAGCAATGCCCGTTAAATAAATTACAGACCAATTTACCGAGTTTGTTGTGCTGATTATGAACCTTCCGAGAAGTAAACGTGTAAGAATCCAGATTATTATTCTTTATAATTCAGCACACTTTATTTAATTCGGATATTTTATTAAATTAGAACTCGTATCATGTCAAGAAAACTTTGGTCTACACCTAATGCAAAGCTGACGCAGACTAAAGTAGGTCAAGCAATTCAAATAAATAGGTGGCTTTTCTTATCAGAAGAGGAGTTCGTCAAGATAGTTGTCACGGCACACGAACTCCCTGTCACCTAGAAAAGTGCCTCTTTAGTGCCGATTGTAGCTTAGTTTCTGTGTCACGCGAGTTTAAACAAAATAGAAACTTGTTGCTTTAAATTCAGCATCTAGCAAAGGGAACTGATTTTTGTTGCTCTTTCCTTCTTTCTTTTTTATATTCTAGTTTAATTGTATGTTCATTGTTAAATTTTAGTTAGTTAACCGATTTTATTAAAAACCAAATCACGAATAACGGGACCCATGTTTCGTTTACACCCGTCACTAAACAATGCCCGTTAAATAAATTATAGACCAATTTACCGAGTTTGTTGTGCTGATTATGTACCTTCCGAGAAGTATACGTGTAAGAATCCGGATTATTATTTTTTATAATTCAACACACTTTATTTAATTCGGATATTTTATTAAATTAGAACTTGTATAATGACAAGTATGATTCGTATCATGTCAAGAAAACCTTGGTCTACACCTAATGCAAAGCTGACGCAGACTAAAGTAGGTGAAGCAATTCAAATAAATAGGTAACTTTTCTTATCAGAAGAGGAGTTCGTCAAGGTAGTTGTCACGGCACACGAACTCCCTGTCACCTAGAAAAGTGCCTCTTCAGTGCCGATTGTAAATTAGTTTCTGTGTCACGCGTCGTGAAGTTTTCAAAATTCGAATTTTTTTTAAACAGTCACTTTCCATAATTTACTTTAATTTAAATAAAGTGTACTTAAGAAGCGTCTACGATCGGTGGGGGGAGTTTAAATAAAATAGAAAATTGTTCCTTTAAATTCAGCATCTAGCAAAGGGAACTGATTTTTGTTGGTCTTTCCTTCTTTCTTGTTTTCTATTCTAGTTTAATTTTATGTTCATTGTTAAATTTTAGTTAGTTAACCGATTTTATTAAATACCAAATCACGAATAACGGGACCCGTATTTCGTTTACAACCGTCACTAAACAATGCGTCTTAAATAAATTATAAACCAATTTACCGAGTTTGTTGTGCTGATTATGAACCTTCCGAGAAGTAAACGTATAAGAATCCAGATTATTTTTTTTTATAATTCAGCACACTTTATTTAATTCGGATATTTTATTAAATTAGAACTTGTATAATGATAAGTATGATTCGTATCATGTCAAGAAAACCTTGGTCTACACCTAATGCAAAGCTGACGCAGACTAAAGTAGGTGAAGCAATTCAAATAAATAGGTAACTTTTCTTATCAGAAGAGGAGTTCGTCAAGGTAGTTGTCACGGCACACGAACTCCCTGTCACCTAGAAAAGTGCCTCTTCAGTGCCGATTGTAAATTAGTTTCTGTGTCACGCGTCGTGAAGTTTTCAAAATTCTAATTTTTTTTTCAAACAGTCAATTTTCCTAATTTACTTTAATTTAAATAAAGTGTACCTAAGAAGCGTCTACGATCGGCGAGGGGTAGTTTAAATAAAATGGAAAATTGTTGCTTTAAATTCAGCATCTAGCAAAGGGAACTGATTTTTGTTGGTCTTTCCTTCTTTCTTGTTTTCTATTCTAGTTTAATTTTATGTTCATTGTTAAATTTTAGTTAGTTAACCGATTTTATTAAATACCAAATCACGAATAACAGGACCCGTATTTCATTTACACCCGTCACTAAACAATGCCCGTTAAATAAATTACAGACCAATTTACCGAGTTTGTTCTGCTGATTATGAACCTTCCGAGAAGTATACGTGTAAGAATCCGGATTATTATTTTATATAATTCAACACACTTTATTTAATTCGGATATTTTATTAAATTAGAACTTGTATAATGACAAGTATGATTCGTATCATGTCAAGAAAACCTTGGTCTACACCTAATGCAAAGCTGACGCAGACTAAAGTAGGTGAAGCAATTCAAATAAATAGGTAGCTTTTCTTATCAGAAGAGGAGTTCGTCAAGGTAGTTGTCACGGCACACGAACTCCCTGTCACCTAGAAAAGTGCCTCTTCAGTGCCGATTGTAACTTAGTTTCTGTGTCACGCGTCGTGAAGTTTTCAAAATTCTAATTTTTTTTTCAAACAGTCAATTTTCCTAATTTACTTTAATTTAAATAAAGTGTACCTAAGAAGCGTCTACGATCGGCGAGGGGTAGTTTAAATAAAATGGAAAATTGTTGCTTTAAATTCAGCATCTAGCAAAGGGAACTGATTTTTGTTGGTCTTTCCTTCTTTCTTGTTTTATATTCTAGTTTAATTTTATGTTCATTGTTAAATTTTAGTTAGTTAACCGATTTTATTAAATACCAAATCACGAATAACGGGACCCGTATTTCGTTTACAACCGTCACTAAACAATGCGTCTTAAATAAATTATAAACCAATTTACCGAGTTTGTTGTGCTGATTATGAACCTTCCGAGAAGTAAACGTATAAGAATCCAGATTATTTTTTTTTATAATTCAGCACACTTTATTTAATTCGGATATTTTATTAAATTAGAACTTGTATAATGATAAGTATGATTCGTATCATGTCAAGAAAACCTTGGTCTACACCTAATGCAAAGCTGACGCAGACTAAAGTAGGTGAAGCAATTCAAATAAATAGGTAACTTTTCTTATCAGAAGAGGAGTTCGTCAAGGTAGTTGTCACGGCACACGAACTCCCTGTCACCTAGAAAAGTGCCTCTTCAGTGCCGATTGTAAATTAGTTTCTGTGTCACGCGTCGTGAAGTTTTCAAAATTCTAATTTTTTTTTCAAACAGTCAATTTTCCTAATTTACTTTAATTTAAATAAAGTGTACCTAAGAAGCGTCTACGATCGGCGAGGGGTAGTTTAAATAAAATGGAAAATTGTTGCTTTAAATTCAGCCTCTAGCAAAGGGAACTGATTTTTGTTGGTCTTTCCTTCTCTCTTTTTTATATTCAAGTTTAACTTTATGTTAATTGTTAAATTTTAGTTAGTTAACCGATTTAATTAAATTTACATGTTGCTTTGTTTTTAATTTTTTTATTATACTAAAATTTCTCTTAAGTTTGAATATATCTTGTAACTTAAAGCTTCGGATTTTTATTTAAACGATAATAAGGAACGACTATTAAATAAACATAGAAAGAGATAAGGAGTGAACCGTTTTCGACAATGCCAAAAAATATAAGCAGACACCACTCGAGCAATTCGCGGAAAACGATTTGAAAATCGATTTCTAGCTTCCCATGCTAAAACCAGGGCGCTACTAACAAAGAAATCGAAATTCAACATTGTACGGATTGCAAAAAAAAAAATTGGAAACAAAAGGGGGTGAAAAGTGTGTTTTCAACCCCCGTCCGCACGTACTCTACGAATAGATATTCCATTCATTTCATTCACCATGTCGCAAATAGCTTTCGGGGTTGTAGGGGCGTAGGTAGAGCTTTTAAACAATCGAATTACATTTGTTTAAATTAATCTTTGTGTCTCGGGGTTTTCTTTCTAGTCCGGCTTTAGGGAATCGCGTGGGGGGGGTACTTCGTTGCTGTTGTAGGGAGGTTGATGGCCTTGAGGTGTTTCCTTGTAGCTTCTCTTGAGTGAAGGAAAAAGTATTTTGCCTACAGTATGAAACGAAATGAGTTCGTGCGTGTATTTAGATTTCGCGCAAATGTTCTTACCACGCACTCCGAGTCTTTATCGTCGCGATTTACTTACTTTAATGCATCTTAATAGCCTCTTGGAAGAAAAAAAAAACGGTATTTTGCCTGCGGTGCGAAGTGAAATGAGTTCGCGCGCGTCTTTGGACCGACCACGCTCCCTCGCGCAGGTGTTCTCACCAGTCTCATCGTCGTGATTTATTTACTTTGACATATCTTAATGGTCCCTTGAATGAAGGAAAACAGTGTTTTGCGTACAGCGTTTCCGTTCCGTTGCATCGCTGCAACTCCGAAAAGGAGTTTGGTAATAATTTCGAACCCAGTTTGAAGCCGAGTGGCTTTGACTCGAGGGAATAGTTGGTTGGTTAAGTGCCAGAAAACGTTCGTTCAAATTTGCTATAGACACAAGTCCTCGCAGCACTTGTTGCTGTCGCACGTCGCACCTCAGATAAACTCCCATTCTTTCGAAGCGTTCGTTATTCGTTCATTCATTCATTAATTGATTCATTCATTCATTTTAAGCAAGTGTCAAATGTAAAGCAAATCTTAAGTGCACGGCGCGCGCTGTTTCTCATTAACTTTGTCGTCGACTGAGTGCGCTGCAAATATCGTCGAGCAGGGGGCGCAAAAAGCACGCGGGATGTCTCTAGAGAGGGGCGCTCTAGAAACATCCCGCGTGCTTTTTCCGCCCCCTGCCCGTCGGTAATTGCAGCGACTCGCCTGCAACACTTACCAGGTAGAACAATCGCTTAAAATTCAAATTTCCGCTTTTGTTTTTCGAATATCGAAGAAGAGCTCGCGCGCAATTTGCTCGGAACGGCTTATCTCGTTAACTGCTCGTTAGCACCCCCTGATCCGCTGACAGTCAGCCGGCGCGCAGCGCTTCGCTTTTCGTTTTATGACGACGACCGCCGACGTGTGCGGTAATTGGAAACGCTCGTCGCCGTCAAGGAGCAGCACGCAAAGCAGAAAAACAACGCGACCTCAACATTATCGACTCGGGGGGGAGCGGGGGCGGGAGGCTGGGAGCTGCCTGCGGTGAATCGATTGGTCGTAAATAAAACGCGGTCGCTGCGATTTGCCTTGTTATCGTCACCCGATATCTTGAAATTAAGGCGAGCGCTTAATATGCAGAAAATAGTTGCCGCCGAAGATAGACCACGCACGTAATCTGGTGTATGTATGGCTCATGAAAATGTTATTACCGTCACTTTATCACGAACCGTTTAGTTAGCTCCGAGCAGAAGCGGAATTTGATGTTAAACGACGAACTTAACTGTTATTTTGGAACGGTCTGCATACTGTTAACGCTTAAACTTACGGCGGATTTACCAAATTGAACGTTTACTTTATCGGCAAACGAGTTTGTACTTACCAGAAAGTAACGTATACTTTAAGGGTTACGGCGCGTAGTCAGCTTTAACAAAACATAAAATACCCGAAGGTACGTTTATTGGAATTTCAAACTATAACTTACATGATAAATTGAAGAGGCGCTTTACTAGACGACTGACGTGAGTTCGCGCACTGTGACAAGTGTTTGTGTCTTCTACTTTCAGATCAGGAGAGCTATCTACTTATATGAAAATGATTGACCCAATTTCCAGTTTACATAAGCTTTATGTTAGGCGTTGGTCTTGAAAAATCTCGTTGACTCATTGTTAAGAACGTGGCAACAACTCATCATCCAACGAGTTTCGTATTTATCCGGCAACACTGTATGCCGTTGCTTCTCCGCATTATCTGACCGAATATGGTCACGGGCAATTTCATTGGTTTTCGAGGCATTAAAGCCGTATTTGACTTTTCAGCTGATTGGCTGGTATTCTTAGCTTCGCAATGCGTTTCTGCGATTGCCTGTCACACCTTGTTCTGCTCTTGCTTGAATTTAGCAGAAGAGCTTATCTACAATTGTGCCGGAATCTTCTCTTACACCACCAGCGAGATTTGAGAACCCCACCCTACCCCCTGAACCCCTAACGCATATTTATTCCAAAATAAAAATCCGGGCTAGCAAGCTCCGCCTATGTATCGAAGTCCAAAATGGTAAAGCCTCATCCGAAGCCTGAGCTGTTAGTAAACTCAGGTAAATTGAGCGAATTGCGTGGGTCTATTATGAACGCTAAGGGCTTTAATTTCTTTTCTTTTTTAGGCTTTCAGCTTCAGTTTCAGTGTCACTTTCAGTCTCAGTTACAGTTGCAGCTGCAGTTCTAATATCGTTTTATACTTTCCTGGTTCAAGTACGATATTACCCCTTTGGTAGATTAATCGTTTTCTCCATACGAATCAAGTTCTCAACCGAGACGGACTCGCCATCTCCTGGGCTGGCCTCGAAACTCTCCTCCCGCTCACGCCCCATATCACCAGGTGTCGCTGCTTCCCACAGACTTCGCAACGGGGATAACCTGATTATAACCTGACATATTTGACGTTCGATTTCGTGAGTTAATCATGTTTTAAATTATACTTAACTATTTTGATATTGCGTTTCGATGAATGCATGCCCTTTATGGAGAGCGAATTTCGACTGAACTCATAGATTATCGTTGCGTTGTACCTGTGGCTTAAGTAGCAGTAATTATAACGCAAGTTTTATTGTTTACGCTCATTGTATCTACTGATCTTGTTGTACTTTGATAAAGCCAGAATTTTGTCGATTTATGTGTCTCGTTCGTATTCTACCTTCGCCTACAAGTGAGATACACTTAGCCTCAAGTTTTGCTTGGAACCTTCTGCAATCACCAAGTCAGTCCGGGGAAGCTGACGAGACGCTTTTATGCAATCAGCTTGGGTTGAGTCCGTACTGGCGCCCGAATACCTTACCAACATAATATTACCCACCCCCATTCTCGTTGTAGCTAGCCGAGGGGAAAAGCTGGTGAAAGACCCAGCGCAGACTTGTCACCAGGTCCAGGGAACATTGAGAGGCCATTCGTTTTAGAGTAAATTCGGTGACATCATTTTACACTAAGCCTATAAAGTATGGAATAAAATTCGTAATTTCTTTATTTCTGATGCTTCGAAAAACACCCGGGCAGGTGAATTTTGTTTTTAAAAAGCACACATTTTCAAGTAAAAATAAATTTTTAGCGGTCTTTTGTTTTCGGGTAATGACGTCAGAGATATATATTTTTTTAATAGCAACCCCATTTTTTTTTCTTGATTCTGATAGCTCATTGAATTCTCTATTAAACCACATCAAAAATTTATCGGCGCGGCTGTACGATACGTCTACACTACCGACACTCTGCCTCTTTCCCAAAAACTGCGTGTAATCTTTAAGTTGGAGAGGGAAGTATAATTATCCCTTGGCCACACCGATTGTACCGTCCGCGTCCATAAGGGATCCAGGGAGAGTTGCATTCAGGCCCTGGAGCAACGTATCGGCGCGACGGTACGATACGTCTACGCTACCGACAGTCTGCTTTTTTCCCAAAAACCGCGTGTAATATTTAAGTTCGGGGGGAAGTATAATTTCCCTTTAGCCGCACCGTCGATATGGAATCCAGGAAGAGGATCGCGAAACATGCATCCACTATGATTCTATTAATATTTACATCCTGTCTAAAGTACCTACCTACACACGACCGGAAGTCTCTTTACAAACCACGAATGTTGCCGGCGAATAAATAAATATTTATAAAGCAATCATGTTTCGAGCGCATGCGATTTGTTCGCAAGAGCGTGCGGTGATAAACGAGGTGCATTTGATTTGGCGGCCGGGGGGGAGTGGGGGGAGTGTTGAGAAATGCTTGGGGTTTTCGGTGCATCCCGACACCTCCTACGTTTACCATTTTACATCTGACCTCCTCCCCGGAGACAAATTACACGCGGTACGGTCGGGTAGCTAGATGCGCCATAAAAATTCCAAGGAGTTTTGCGGGCAATTTCCTGCATGCGAGGAAACGTGTTGAAATTATGCACGGCTCACGTTCAGCCCCGGTTTCATCTCTGTCTGGATTTACAATCGCGCTGCTACAGTTTCTGACCATGTCTGCCCGACCAGAAAGTCTATTCGGTAAAATATTCTCGAAAAACAAAAATTTAGGTCAGTATGATTTCCCCGATGTCGATCTTTTCTGACTATCAGCACCAGCCGATTCAGAGAAGGCTAGACCTTTAGTTAGTTGTAAGTGTGGCGGCCCTTTTTGTTATGTAAGTTAGCATTGCGTTGTTACGGTTTAATTCCTTGTTAGTTTCCGGTAGCCACGTGTTGCATGTGTTTGGTTTAGTAAGGTGGCAACATTGCGTCCTGGAGTTGATGTCCTTACGCCATTTGGAATCAAGGCTTTTCGTTGATCTTAAACAATCACGCTCTTCGCGTCCTGTGCTTGGATTGGCCCGCATTTTGGTTTGGTGTTCGACAGCAGCTCCACATAAATTCCCGACTACGAGTTACTACATAGCATCTCCGTACAAATTCATGATAAAGTACACATAGCATCCCCATACAAATTCTCGATGCTTCTACATAGCATCTCCGTACAAATTCAAAATATATAATAATAATGATAATATTCTTTATTGGCCCAAATGTATAAACAAAATCATAATTAACAAAATTAGACATAGAGTGCATTCGAACCAAAAGGCGAAGTTCAGTTGCAACCAGGTTGGACTGTTCTTCCACTTAACCTTACACTTCTAATTAACGAGATGGGAGATAAGAATGCAAGTTTTGACAGTACACAGTTTCTTTTTTTTTAAGCAAATAAAGTTGTACTTAGAAGAAAAAAAAATATACAGACTATGTGAAAAATCAATTCTAAATTTCGGCGATCCAGTTACAAACAACTATTTTACATTTGTTTCATACGCAAAGCATGGCTATATTTATTTTTGAATTGAAGACTTTTAAGTCATCAGATAGTGCATTGAATATAGTAGCAATATTATATTGAAACGATCTTTCAAAAAGAGCAGTTCTATGTAGAGGTGGAGTTATTACATTTTGTGACGAATGTTTATATTGTGCACATCTGTTCTAAAGCGTATTTTATTACAAAGGTAAGATGGACTTTTTTCATGAATAAGTTTGATATAAAAATTTGCTAAATGCAGCTTACGCCTGTTAGCCATATTTAACCAATGCATTTCTTTTAATTTCAATGATACCCGTTCTCTACTTCTTAAACCGTATATGAGGCGTACACAGGTGTTCTGAACTCTTTGAATTCTTTTACTCGTTAACGAGTTTAAACAAGGACCGTACACTATATCTGCTAATATAAAATGCGATAAGACCAGGGATTCACAAAGCATTATTCTAGTTGCAATGTTGAGAACTGATTTATTAGCATATAGTAATTTTATATTAGTAAACGCTTTTTTAATGCAATTATTAATAGGCTTAACAAATCGAACATCTGTATCCAAAAGAAGTCCCAAGTTTCTAGCAGATTCGGAACATGGTACCCTCTCTTCACCTATTTTAATATTAAGTAAATTAGTCAAAAGTTTACGTTTAAACGTTTTTCCGAAGAGCATTACTACATATTTTTTTGGGTTTAAAATTAATTAGTGTTGCTTAAACACTCGTGACAAATTCAAGATATCAGAATTGATAAATTGATTTGCTTGTTCAATATCGGTGGCTTTAAATTGAATAATATAATTGAGTATCGTCAGCATAATAATGACTAGTACAATACTCGAGACATTTACTTAAATTACTGGTGTATAAAGTAAACAGTAATGGCCCTAAAATTGAGCCCTGAGGAACACCGGTCTTAACTGCACGTGCATTAGAAAAATTATGGTTAATATTTATTATTTGATACCTATCATTTAAGTAACTAGCTATAAAGGATTCTGCACAGTTTCCGAACCCAACAAAGCGCAAAATTGATAGAAGTTACTTGTGGTTGACCGTCTCAAAAGCTCTAGAAAAGTCTAAAAGAATTAGTGACGTGAGTTCATCCCGATCAGCTGCATTCAGGATCTCATCAGTAATATGCATAAGCGCTGTAGAAAGAACAGCTATAATTTTTACGAAAACCTGATTGATTATTTAGCAACGAGTTATAGTCAGTCAGATAATTCATGATTTGCTTGCACATGATTCTTTCTAGTAGTTTGGACATTATTGGCAATAAACTTATTGGTCTTAATAAGTCTTTGAAATCAGTAGGTTCTGATACTTTTGGAATCGGAACAGCATGAGCTATTTTCCAAACTTTAGGAAACACCATATTTAAGATGGAAAAGGTAATTATGTGAGTGATAAAGGGTAATAATATAGTGCACATAGCATCTCCGTACAAATTCATGATCCAGTGCACATGGCATCCCCATACAAATTCATGATATAGTGCACATGGCATCCCCATACAAATTCATGAGTTACTACATAGCATCTCCGTACAAATTCATGATACAGAGCACATAGCATGCCCATACAAATTCACGATTCATGCCCGATTTCTTCACCTCCTAATAAATTTATCTGCCAGGTATTATCCTTGGAAACCGTTGTATTGATAATAGTTTCCGTCGGTACCTGGCAGATAAATTTATCCGTAGGTGAAGAAATCGGGCCTAAGATTGTTAGATTTAAATTCATTTTTTTGTCTTCATAATTATTAATGAGTAATAGGTATAAATTAGCCAACGTGATTATTGCAGTTATCTATGACAACACGTGCAACAGAGATTTAACTAAGGCCCGATTTCTTCATCTACGAATAAATTTATCTGCCAGGTAGTATCCTCGGTAACTAATATCGATACAATGGTTTCCAAGGATAATAGCTGGCATATAAATTTATCAGGAGGTGAAAAAATCGGGCATAAAACGATTTATTTTATTTTTGAATTTGTATTTTTTTATTCTTGTGTTTTGCTTTAATTGTGTAATAAATTGAGAGTTTAGCTAAATCTGTATTGGTTTAATCATACTGAAGACAAAAAAAAAGATATCAACTTTGAGTTACAACGTTCAAATTAGATATATTCGAGCTTCTTTCGACGTTACAAACATCTGTTTCCGGTAATACTTTTACTTTCCTCTCAAATAAAAGGTGCTTTACTCTTAACAAAGTTTCACGTTGTCTCGATTTCTAACCACCTTGTACGTGATTTCGAAATTTTAGTACTTGCTGGGGACTCGCTAGAAGAAGCGAAACTTTTTATGAAGCTTGAGTTTTCTTCCTCTAAAATTCGAATTAAGGAAGGTTATAGGTACAGTTGTAGGTCCATCCAGGGACACACTGTACATATAAGCGCTACGTGTCACCTGATTTGCTTCTGAACAAAGTTTCTTTTCCGAGCGGATTAACCATATCTGTGAGTAAAATCTGAGGAATCCGTTTTTTCTTCTTTTGCGTCCACTTTTCCTTCTGTACTTTCTCCTACCGTGGGGGGGGGGGGCGAGGGTGTGACTGAATACGATGTAAAGTTCCATTTCCTAAGTAAACTGAACGACGTACCTGCCCGAAGGTCATCGGTGTACGATAGTTAATATGATAGCGTTGAAAGAAGTTCGACGTTTTGACGAGTGGCGGCGCTTCACCGTTGACGCTTGACTTGCGACTGTTAGACGGAGCACAACAAAACAGTTGGAACTAACACCGTAACGTACGCACCTGTTCCTTAATTAACGTATGTTATTTTTACGTAAATAAAAGATTGTAATAAATAATAAAAACGAAAAAAAAAACGTAATCAGTAGGAAGCGGATTTTAGGTTAAATACCTTTTTCCAGTTTTTAAGGTTTTAAATATCTCTTTGCATATCTTTTCATTTCATTAGAAATATAGTCATTTGGCCAAATTTTGTGTCACCTAAATTACCT
This sequence comes from Prosopocoilus inquinatus, assembly GCA_036172665.1. NCBI lineage: Eukaryota > Metazoa > Arthropoda > Insecta > Coleoptera > Lucanidae > Prosopocoilus > Prosopocoilus inquinatus. The sequence goes on from CM069877.1 coordinate 10,962,591, forward strand.
TTTTTACAATTTTATTTCACCTACTGTAAATTTTTTTTTGCCTTATTTGCTTTTTTCACCTAAATTTATTTTTTTCCCCCCTATACATAGAAATATTTGTACCTAAATGGGGTTCTTCTTGCTATCGCCGCCTAAAATCAATAAATAAAGAGTAATTGGCATTACCGTGAAAGTGAATTATACATTATATATAAATGTAATAGTTTTCGAAAAAAATGCGGTGGCAGATTTTCACTAAACCGTTTGAGAACTGCTGGCATAGCTAAAAGTGGAACGCGGTCGCCTCTTCAATTACGACCCGCAGCCGAAGTAGGCCAGGGTCAGTGCCTTACCGGATCTTGAGCAGGTACGACGTAAATCAGCGCCGCTCCGATCAGCCGGTCGGTCAAACAATTTAAATCAACTTCACTGCGAGTAATTACAAGTTTAAGTATTTTAGATTAAAATCTAGTGCAATGCAAGAAGCTGCGGTTCGTAATTGCCGAACAAATTAAAAGCGAGGTACAAACAAATTGTTATTTCTCATTCCACATTATTTTTAAAAGACTTACAAAAATTTACATTTATTTTGTTTTCAAGGACCGTAAGTAGTAATACTTCATAGCTAGCAGCGAGATTGCAGCAAAAGTTTACTTACCTTAGAAGGATGAAGGAAGAACATTTTTAACGCGCTTGCCTAATCGGTGCGTAAATTTTCATCGATAGTTGATATCGTAAAACAAATAAATGTAACATTACTTCGCTCAGTGAATTAAAATTTTAAATAAAATAATTAATAAACGATATCAGTGATTATTATTACGAAAATCTGCGTTGAACATCGAGTGCTGTATCGGTGGGCGTGTCCATACCGAGAGAAAGGCGAAGTTGACCTTCCTATCTTCCTCGCACATTTCTGCGGTTTCAAATAAGTGGTCCATCCGAAATTTCTTGGCTATGATACGATAGCCACCAAAAAATAAAATACCCGCAGAAGGTAGCATTTCGTGTACTTACACTGAGGTTTATTTTTTATTTGTATACAGTAAAAGAACATGCTGTACAACGGCGCGTTCAGAGAACTGCAGCAGCTGAATTGCTGACCAATCAGGTGGACATTCGGCGAATAGTGTTCCTGAATGTGTAACATAGCGAACTTTAAAATTCGAGCTGTTGAAGCGTCATAAAAACATATCTGTCCGTTCAATAGATAAGCTCAGTGAACAACTTAGCTGTTGAAAGGCATTCTTAGTGGCTGAATCAAATATTAATTAAATGTAATTTGAGTTTTAAACGATAATTTATTGTTTTACAGAGTTTGTGGCAAGCGTCATTGCGTCCGCTGAACGATCTGAACAATTTTAAATATAACGAAAGGCACAGGCAATAATACGTGCAACTTAATTTTTTTAAACATTCAGGATTATTTTAATTTTAACATACATAGCATCTCCGTACAAATTCATGATAAAGTGCACATAGCATCCCCATACAAATTCACGAGTTACTACATAGCATCTCCATACAAATTCATGATACAGAGCACATAGCATCCCCATACAAATTCAAGAGTTACTACATGGCATCTCCGTACAAATTCATTATAAAGTGCACATAGCATCCCCATACAAATTCACGAGTTACTACATAGCATCTCCGTACAAATTCATGATATAGTGCACATAGCATCCCCATACAAATTCACGATTTAAGCCCGATTTCTTCACCTCCTAATAAATTTATCCGCCAGGTGTTATCCTTGGAAACCATTGTATCGATAACAGTTTCCGAGGATACTATCTGGCAGATAAATTTATCAGTAGGTGAAGAAATCGGGCCTAAGATTGTTAGATTTAAATTCATTTTTTGTCTTAATTATGATTAATAAGTAATAGGTACCAATTAGTCAATATTTATTTTATTTATTAGGATTATTTTAATTTTAATATTTTATTTAATTTTACTAGACGTTTGTTTAAGTGCCCGCGATGAGAAAGTAAAAACCTAATTTCCTAATTGAGTCACCTGAATTAGGTACTTCTTTTCGCCTTTTTTTACGACCTAAAAGACAATTAGCCAATAAAGTGAAGAAACTTAACTTTTCCCATTCGCCACAATTCGAAAATTAACTACGCTTCTTTTAAGCGACACATTCGCCTTGCTTTCAATCTCAGGTGGTACAGTAGCGGACAATTAAATCCGGGCAAGTTTGCTAACCCACCCCCACCTCCTTCAGAGACTAGGTTCGGGGCAACTGATTGACTTCTCAGCGCAACTTACCGCCGCGTATCCGATATTTTATGTACAAAATGCGACTAGGTTCGCCCCTCTCCCCCCCAAAACTCCTAAGTTACCCCAAAGTTAAATCCAAAAAAAGCTTGAAAAAAAATGTTTTTTTTTTCTGTACACTTGCTACGCATTGAGGCGCGATGAAAAATTCATGCGCACCCTACTTATCATGGCACCTTTCTAACCTCATCGCTCTGATGCTCGCCCGAGGCCTTCCCCGGTCGAATCCTTTTTCTTTCGCAGGCCATGTTTAAATTTTACACTTCCGTGAGTGCCCCCGCCCCTTCTAAATCGGCGGCCGGCGGCGGGCTCCTCGAAAACACCCTCCGGAGATTAGTTTTGATGTGCTAATGCATTTTATTGAATACAGGGGCGCTGCGTTGTGTGTTATCTTTTGTGACGGGCGCGGGGGCGATAAATCGTGCCGCCTAATCGGAAGCGTCGATGTTGTATTTTTTTTTTTGGTTGAGCGCATCGACACGAGTGGAGTGGCGCGATCGTCGGCGAAAACTGTTTCCACTGCGCGAATTTCCCGCCGCTGGACGATTGGGATGATTGCATCTTGGATTTATGTTTTATTACGGAAGAAAACAGAAAATAAAAGAATGAGGCGATAAGCCGATGGACACGTCGAATATTTATGGGTGGACAGATTAGTTTATTGTCCTAACGACTGCGCCACTCGCCACCTTTAAACGCAAAGGAAAAAATTGCAGCGCCGCGGCCAACAAATTAAAACCTGCAAACTCACTCAACTCAACCTCTCGAAACGTCGGAGGGGGTAGGGGAGTGCTGCGAATTTCCGTTTATTTCTCTGTTCACTGTGTGCTACCCCTGATTAAAACAGCCTGAAGAATTTTTGTGCCGGATCCACTACGCTTTTCTGTCACCACCACCACCTAAATTATTAAGGGTTGGTTAATAATAATGTATTCGGTGAGAGTGAGGGACGGTGGTAATTTCCGAAATTGGCCCGCTTCGAACTACATCTATCTTCATCGTCATCATCAACGGGCCGTAGGCAATTTTGCGCGCACCAGATGACATCAACGCGTTTCGCCGTCGACCCTCTTCATCAGCTGCTGACTGAAATGCGGTGCCTCTCAGCGCACTCCGCGTCGATTTATGATGCCCTTCCTCCCTCATCACCCCCGCCACCCCCCGTCGCACGTCTAATATATCATCAGCCCGAAGCGCCTTGTTATCGAACATGCGAGTGCCGGTAATGACTTGCCCGGCCTTTGATCTCGGCGCACTTCCCTAATTAACGTCAAATTAGCCGAGACCGGAACGATTAGGTTGCGGCTTGGTGCGACCCTGTATAATAAGATACGTCATCAGCGCGGGGCGAATCAAAGAGCAGGATATTAAACTTCTCTTCTCGTGTTAGACTGCTGCTCACAAGCCGTTACGATCATAAGTAACTAAGTATAAGTAAGTTTTTTGGCGTGGCCTAGCCGGTAGGACACAGCATGAAATTTTTTTCTAATCGTTTTTCGCTTTAATTTCATTCCACGTCACGTCATCCGTCGTAAATATCAACGGTGACTCATGGAAAAGCTCCATGCGTTACATTAATGCAATTCCTGGTTGAAACTGATTCTTCGAAATCTAGGGGCAGATGCGGCTTTAGGGGTGGGCGACCCGGGCAACCGTTCGGGTTTTCCCTCTTTTTTAGGGGCACCGCGCCAACTGCTACGCGCAAATTTTTCAATTTTTTAACCCACGACAACTCAATCAGAATTCAGATTATCCAAAATCTGCACAAAATCCTACAATCATGTTTTGCACACCTTTATAAAAATAAAAGAATAATAGAAACGTAATCAGTCAAAAATAAAAAGAAAAATTTTCTAAATAGACAGATCTCTGAAATATTGTATCTCTTAAGGGACGATTTTCTTAACAAACCGTACTTTAAGGGCCGATTTCATAATAGAACTTTAAATTTAAAGTTACTTTAAATTAAAAAAAGACATGTATTTCACTATTCTTAAAGCGAGTTTTAAATTAAGGCTTCCTTAAAGTCTGATTATGAAAACGGCCGTAAGAGAAATCAATCTTGCTCTTATTTCAAGAATAACATCTGTTGTATGAGGACCAGATTTTATTATCCACAATAATATTGGTATATAATATTCCACACTTGCCAGATTTTATTTTAAATTTGAATATGTCCATTATTTTTCCCAAAAAAGTTAATTTTGACAAACGTTTGCTTAACACTGAACCAGTTTAAATGATTGTACCGAAATTGACTCGCAACTTAAAAAATAACCTTGCTATGTGATTTTAGACTCGCACAGTGTTGCCAACCGTGGCGATTCATCTCGCCAAATGGGCTACATTCGGTTTGGCATACTATTTCTTTAAAATGGCAAGCAACTGGTGACCAAAACAGATTTTTATTTTCCCTGAATAGAACTAGGTTATGACGGCATTGAGATTAGTTGAGCTTCATTTAAAATTGATTTCTAATTTTTAGCAATTTTTAAACTTTTAATTCTTCTGGCAATTTTTAATTTTCACATGTGTTAAATTGAGTTAGGTTGAGATAAGTTGGGTTGGATTGACGTTGATGTTGAACTTCATTTTAGTTGATTTTTAATTTTTTTTTAATCTTTACTTTTAGTTTTTCCGGTAATTTTTTGCTTGTGTGGGAAGAATTTTGTTTGAAATCAGTCGACGTGTAGTGACCTTGAGACTTGTTTAACTTAACTATAATCCACATATAATTTTCTTTTACTTTTTAAAGTATTTTTTTAATTCTCTTGCTTATGTAGGAATGGAGCGCAATACAGTATAATAAGTTGAGAGAGTTCACTTGACCTTGGAATCTGTTGAGGTTCATTTTAATTTGTTTATTTTTTTTATTTGGATTGAATCGAGTTAGGTTGGGTTGACATCCAAAACATTTTTCTAATTAATTTTTTATTGTTCTTTAATTTAATTGAATTTTTTTGCTTGGATTGAATTAGATGAAGTTCAGTTTTGCTTAAATTGAATACAGTTAGGTTGAGTTCAGCTCTTATTTTCCTTGAATAGAACTAGGTTATGTCGGCGTTGAGATTAGTTGAGCTTCATTTAAAATTGATTTCTAATTTTTAGCAATTTTTAAACTTTTAATTCTTCTGGCAATTTTTAATTTTTACTTGTGTTAAATGGAGTTAGGTTGAGATAAGTTGGGTTAGATTGACGTTGATGTTGAACTTCATTTTAGTTGATTTAAATTTTTTTTTTAATCTTTACTTTTAGTTTTTCCGGTAATTTTTTGCTTGTGTTGGAAGAATTTTGTTTGAAATCGGTTGGTTTGCATTGACCTTGAGACTTGTTTAACTTAACTTTAATCCATATATAATTTTCTTTTATTTTTTAAAGTATTTTTTTAATCCTTAATTTTACGATATAATAAGTTGAGAGAGTTCAGTTGACCTTGGAATCTGTTGAGGTTCATTTTAATTTGTTTAATTTTTTTAATTTTGATTGAATGGAATTAGGTTGGGTTGACATCCAAGACATTCTTCCATTTAATTTTTTATTGTTTTTTAATTTAATTGAATTTTGTTTTGCTTGGATTGAATTAAATGGAGTTCAGTTTTGCTTCAATTGAATACAGTTACGTTGAGTTCAGCTGAGTTGGGTTGACCTTCACATTTTTTTTACTTTTACTTTAATATTTTTACTTTCTTTAATATCTTTCGACGGATCGCCATTTTTATTTTCACTTTTACGCGATTTGATTTTATTTATTGATTATCACTTGATCATCTTTTTTTTTTTTTATTTAATCGTTTTGAATTTCTTTTACAATTTAATCCTTTCTATCGATGGTCATTTTTGTCTTCTCTTTTATGCAATTTGATTATATTTATTGGTTATCAATTGATCGTCTTTTGTTTTTGTTTTTTTTTATTTACTCGATTTGAATTTATTTTTACAATTTAATCTTTTCTGTCGATGGTGATTTTTGTTTTCTCTTGTATGCAATTTGATTTTATTTCTTATTGGTTATCAATTGATCGTCTTTTGTTTTTGGTTTATTTACTTGACTTGCGTATGTTTTACATTTCGATCCCTTGGATGGATCGCCGTTTTTTGTTTTCTCTGTCACGCGATTTGATTTTATGTCTGATTATTAACTGATAGGCTTTTGTTTTCAGTTTTTGTATTATTTACTGGATTTGCGTTTATTTTACATTTTAATTCCTTCGATCAATGGCGATGGCTATTTTTGTTTTCTCTTTTATGCGAGTTGATTTTATTTTTTAATTAATTTTTTTAACGTTTAACGGTGAAATTTTTTTCTATACAATTTTTGTTTTCGTATATCTTCTTTTGTTTCTTTGTTTTTTCTTCCGTTTGACATTTTTGAAACGATTTTTTTATTTTTGAATAATTGTTATTTTTTTTCTTTTATGAGATTTGATTTGATTTTTTAATTAAATTTTATTAACATTCAACGATTAAAGTCAATTGATTGACTGTATTTTTTTTTTCTCTTTTATGAGATTTGATTTTATTTTTTAATTAATTTTTTTTTTGACGTTTAACGATTATTTTATATAATTTTTATTTTCGTCTATCTTTTTTTATTTCTTTCTTTTTTCTTCCGTTTGACTTTTTTGAAACGATTTTTTTAATTTTTTAATTGTCAGTTGATTGACTTATTTTTTTTTCTCTTTTATGAGGTTTGATTTGATTTTTTAATTATTTTTTTTTTAACTTTTAACGATTAAATTTTTTAATATAATTTTTATTTTCGTCCGTCTTCTTTTATTTTTTCGTTTTCTTCTATTTGACTTTTTTGAAACGATTTTTAATTTTTCAATGTCAATGTCAATTTTCTTTACTGAATTTGTGTTTATTTGCTGATTAAATTTTTGCTTGTTAATATTTATATCGGTTTGACTTATTCTTAGTTTTACATATTTTTAATTTCAGACTTACAAATAACGGCATATTTTAAAAATTGCAACATGTCAAATAGCAGTCACGTGAAACTATTTTACCTACTTGTTTAAACTTATTTAGTATACTAATATTTAATATATTTAATATCTATTAAAAAAGTTAAAAGAAAAATAATGTGAAAATGAAGCTCAATTCACAAATTCCAAGGTCAACCCAACTCAACTGAACTCAATGCAACTGTATTTAAGTGAAGCAAAAAAAAAAATTAAAATGCAATTTAATTTTTTATTTGGATTGAATGGAATTAGGTTGGGTTCAGTTGGATTGGGTGGACATTGAATATTTAAATTTTTTTTTCAGTTGTGGATCGAGTTTGCAATTAACCTTGCAATTATTCGAGCTGCGCTTAAATTGTTTTTGATTGGTGCTCTCATGCCTTGCTTACCTTGCTCCGGCCCTGGTAATTAGGAAGATGAATATTTTGTCTTTTGTTCCATAATCCAAACATTTCGAAAATCCGGATCAACCGGTGCAATTATTACTGGTCTGTATTTTAGAAAATCAAATCAGTGTTGGAAAATTATTTTACCTACTTTATTATTTTTTTTTTCAATTTATTTAGTATTTTTCTGCTCTTTATGTTGCAAAGAATGCATTTTATTCGTCGCAAGGGGGGGGGGGGGGGGGAGATTTTTTAACCAACCCAACTTAATGGGCAGGCCGGGGTCTCGCAACTATTAAGCCCACCTCTGTCTAGAGGCTAGCTTTAGCTACCCATGTCACCAGATCATAATTAATACGATCAGAGAAGAAAGCTTGCAGAGTATGACTCAGACTTAGTCTGTGTAACACGCATCTTAAATTTCCTCGCCGTAAAGTTTTCCAAAATTCAAAATTATTTTCTGTCAGTTAATTTGCCTAATTTAATTTAAATAAAGTGTACCTAGGAAGCATCTACGATCAGCGAGGGCGAGTTTAGATAAAATAGAATAACAAATTTTATAGAAGTGCATTGATCTTTGTTGATCTTCCCTTCTCTCTTTCATATTCTAGATACAATCTTGTGGTAATTGTTAAATTTTAAATAATTAATTAATTTAATTTAATTCACGTATTCTTTATTCTTTATAATCTCTTATTTAAAGAATTTTTCTGCGTAATTAATACACATTATAATTTTAATGAAGCCTCTGTGTTTATCGGCTCTAATTGGAAAGTCAGTGTTGTTCAGCTGTTCAGCTCGTCGTCACCATTGATTTTCTTTGTTTACACAACGCAGTGAGCTTACGTTACATGAATGGTTGTAATATATAGGTGCGTATTGATCGGTGGCATCCCAAACGAAGCGAGGTTGCTCCCCAAACCATTTTCACCACCAATGAGGACCCCCGCCATTATTCGCGCTAACAACAATATTTTTGGAGCGGTGAAAATTGCGGAAATATATAAACATTACGGGGGCAGGTATTATTCTGATATGCGTGCGCGTACGTGTATGTGTGTGTGTGTGTATATATCATTTGCGTGTTTGCAAATAATTTCGTGTACAGATTTAGATAAACACGAACGACGCGTACAAATAATAAATCGGTGGTGTTATTATTTGTTTTGCGCGAGCATCGCTGTTGAATTGCCGCCGAGCGATGTACTGCACAAGCAATACACGTTTGTGCAACTTAATTATTCTGTAAATTAATTAAGTTATGCGACGGTTCTTATTAAACCTTGCTTGTAACGTATACCTGTCTGCAAAAACGATTATGGAGAGTGGGAGTAACGAGGTCGCATGAAGCTGTGCGCGTCGCTTAACGCGATTGACCCGAGTCAGCGGAGATGGTCGCGGGAACGTATCTCTGCACAGGTGTCAAAATAATAATAATAATAAGAGCGTTGCCTGGTGGAGGTCGTCGCGCGTCGTGTCTTGAGAATTCAGCGCCAGGAGTGCATCCTGGAGGTCGTCGGGCCCAATGCTAATTGACGCATCACTTACGGAGAGCCATTCTTTATTGATGACAATTTTGGCCCTACACAATATTCTAGTGTCGAACGAGTTGATTTACTTAGGTTTATCTTCCTTCCCAGAAAACTATTTAGATATTCAAATAAAACTACAAATTTGTTAGAAAACGATATAATAAAGAAAATTAAACAAACTTTAGCAACACATGAACTTATCTTCAGAATAAAAATTTAACAAATTAATGACAAAAAGAAAACAAGTAGAAAAAAGAATAATTTCTAACAAAACAGTGTTTCAGAATATAAGATAAAATCAACAAGAAGAAGAATTTTCCATAATCAAAAATACAAAAATGATTTATTTCACATATAAACTACACAAATGTTAATTATCTCCGTTTTCCAACGCTTATTCAAACGCTCAGAAAACCATAGACTTCCGAAGAATCACTCCGTGCGCTCGTATCGCATCGGATTCAAACACACGTGTGACTGCTGCAATTCGTGTCTGAAAATAGATCACGCATTGCAAACAAGTAGATACTTGTTTCAATTTATTTGTTTAAAATAGGATTCAAAGTAAAAATTTTGAGGCTAAGGAAATTTTGTAAAGTACGATCTCAGGTTCTTCACAGAAGATCCCATAATAGTTTTCGTGAACATTTCGAATTTCGCGCTTAAACGAAGCAGGCACTCAAAAAACAAAAGGCGGTTGCCAAAAAACTGCGAGAAATTTAAAATCGAACGTTAATGTGGTTGCTGTAAAAAGTAACTCGAGTGAAAGGCAACGAAAACGGTTTAAAAAGGCGTAAAACGTACCAATACAATATGAGAATAATAGTTCGAAAAAGAAATAAATAAAAAGGGATTTTATGTCGGAATGTATGCATGTATAAATGTACAAATCAAAAGACCGAAACAAAAAGCAAAAGAAAAAAATTAAATGAATGAATTTATGTAAAAACAATCAAACCACATGAGGTTATCTTCTCAGTCTACTCAGAATGGTAAAACCTGTACCTATTTCCTTCGACCATTTTATTTTCGATCTCCGCGTTACGATTGGTGGGAGCGGTGGGATACTAAAACTAAACTAAAGCGATTGGAACTTTTTATTTGCTAACACCTGAATGTAATTATCAGCCGTTCACCCGGTTTCCTCGTGAGAGTAGGCGAATTAGGGTGACAATTTTGTTGGTATCACAATTTGTTTAAAATAAGCTTTCAAAGTAAAAATTTTGAGGCCAAGGAAATTTTATAAAGTACGATCTCAGGTTCTTCACACGAGAACCCTCAATAGTTTTTGTGGGCATTTCGAATTTCACGCTTAAACGATGCAGGCACTCTAAAAATAAAAGGCGGTTGCCAAAAAGCTGCGAGAAACTAAAAAACGAACGTTAATGCCATTGCTGTAAAAAGCAACTCGAGCGAAAGGCAACGAAAACGGTTTAAAAATACGTAAAACGTGCCAATACAATACGAGAATAATAGTTCGAAAAAGAAATAAATAAAAAGAGATTTTATGTCGGAATGTATGCACGTATAAATGTACGAATTGAAACACCGAAACAAGAAGCAAAAGAAAAAGAAATAAATGAATGAATTTATGTAAAAACAATCAAACCACCTGAGCTTACTTTCTCGGTCTATTCAGAAAGGTAGAACCTGTACCTGTTTCCTTCGGCCATTTTATTTTCGATCCCCGCGTTACAATTGGTGGCGGCGGTGGGATACTAAAACTAAACTAAAGCGATTGGAACATTTTATTTGCTAACACCTGAATGTAATTATCAGCCGTTCACCCGGTTTCCTCGTCAGAGTAGGCGAATTAGGGTGACAATTTATTTGGTATCACAATTTGTTTAAAATAAGCTTTCAAAGTAAAAGTTTTGAGGCCAAGGAAATTTTGTAAAGTACGATCTCAGGTTCCTCACACAAGAACCCTCAATAGTTTTCGCGGGCAATTCGAATTTCGCGCTTAAACGATGCAGGCACTCAAGAAACAAAAGATGGTTGTCAAAAAACTGCGACAAATTAAAAAGCGAACGTTAATGCCGTTGCTGTAAAAAGCAACTCGAGCGAAAGGCAACGAAAACGGTTTAAAAATACGTAAAACGTGCCAATACAATACGAGAATAATAGTTCGAAAAAGAAATAAATAAAAAGGGATTTTATGTCGGAATGTATGCACGTATAAATGTACGAATTACAACACCGAAACAAGAAGCAAAAGAAAAAGAAATAAATGAATGAATTTATGTAAAAACAATCAAACCACATGAGATTATCTTCTCAGTCTACTCAGAAAGCCTGTACCTGTTTCTTTCGACCATTTTATTTTCGATCTCCGCGTTACGATTGGTGGGAGCGGTGGGATACTAAAACTAAACTAAAGCGATTGGAACTTTTTATTTGCTATCACCTGCATGTAATTATTAGCCGTTCACCCGGTTTCCTCGTCAGAGTAGGTGAATTAGGGTGACAATTTTGTTGGTATCACAATTTGTTTAAAATAAGCTTTCAAAGTAAAAATTTTGAGGCTAAGGAAATTTTGTAAACTACGATCTCAGGTTCTTCACACAAGAACCCTCAATAGTTTACGTGGGCAATTCTAATTTCGCGCTTAAACGATGCAGGCACTCAAAAAACAAAAGGCGGTTGCCAAAAAACTGCGAGAAATTAAAAATCGAACGTTAATGCCGTTGCTGTAAAAAGCAACTTGAGCGAAAGGCAACGAAAACGGTTTAAAAAGGCGTAAAACGTACCAATACAATATGAGAATAATAGTTCGAAAAAGAAATAAATAAAAAGGGATTTTATGTCGGAATGTATGCATGTATAAATGTACAAATCAAAAGACCGAAACAAAAAGCAAAAGAAAAAAATTAAATGAATGAATTTATGTAAAAACAATCAAACCACATGAGGTTATCTTCTCAGTCTACTCAGAATGGTAAAACCTGTACCTGTTTCCTTCGACCATTTTATTTTCGATCTCCGCGTTACGATTGGTGGGAGCGGTGGGATACTAAAACTAAACTAAAGCGATTGGAACTTTTTATTTGCTATCACCTGCATGTAATTATTAGCCGTTCACCCGGTTTCCTCGTCAGAGTAGGCGAATTAGGGTGACAATTTTGTTGGTATCACAATTTGTTTAAAATAAGCTTTCAAAGTAAAAATTTTGAGGCTAAGGAAATTTTGTAAACTACGATCTCAGGTTCTTAACACAAGAACCCTCAATAGTTTACGTGGGCAATTCGAATTTCGCGCTTAAACGATGCAGGCACTCAAAAAATAAAAGGCGGTTGCCAAAAAACTGCGAGAAACTAAAAAGCGAACGTTAATGCCGTTGCTGTAAAAAGCAACTCGAGCGAGAGGCAACGAAAACGGTTTAAAAAGGCGTAGAACTTACCAATACAATATGAGAATAATAATTCGAAAAAGAAATAAATAAAAAGGGATTTTATGTCGGAATGTATGCATGTATAAATGTACAAATCAAAAGACCGAAACAAAAAGCAAAAAAAAAAGAAAAATAAATGAATGAATTTATGTAAAAACAATCAAACCACCTGAGATTATCTTCTCGATATACTCAGAAAGGTAAAACCTGTACCTGTTTCCTTCGGCCATTTTATTTTTGATCCCCGCGTTACAATTGGTGGCAGCGGTGGGATACTAAAACTAAACTAAAGCGATTGGAACTTTTCATTTGCCATCACCTGAATGTAATTATTAGCCGTTCACCCGTTAACCAGACTTCATACGTAGAGTGAAAAAATCATTAATTGAAATTAATTCCTACAGTATACAGGCTGTCCCAACTGTATGTTCTCGGGCGCAATATCTCAAAAAAGTTCGAAGGCATTTTCGTTTTGAATTTTAAAAATCCACAAGATAAAATTGTTTTCGTTTATATGAGATGAATCAAAATAGTGGTATGCGCGTAACTTTTTCTTTTAATTTCAAATAGCACACCCGATGTATGATACCAAATCTGGATCGCCCAAAAAATTCTACGTTTTTTCTGTATATTTTTATCGTTACAGGGCGATCGTGGTAATAAACACTGCTAGGACACTTGTATGATAGTATTGGTCATATAAAAATCTTGAGATTGTTAACATTTGAGGCAAATAAATATTTAAATATCATTAATTGTTTAAAAATAACACTAAGTTACTCTGTGTACGAAGATGCGACCTTACATAAGTGCGGTTACCCAACCCAAAATAACCAACAAGTTGTTTTTCTTCCGTTTTGTATCCATTTAATGTGATTGATTTATTTTGAAATAAATTTTAGGGGGACGTCTCTGATTATTGAGATTTTGTTAACATACTAAATCAAATAAGGAATGAAAAACAGAACATGATCGTCAATGAAGACAGAAATAAAAATTCTGTAAAATTAATCATCAATAAGTGAAATAAAAGACGAAAAAAAAATTGTATAAAACTAACAACAAAAACTGACCGACACGATCAAAAATTTAATCTGCAAATAAGAGAAGAAAGACAATCAGTTAATAATTAACGAATCGAGCGAAGGAAAAAAAAACAAAAAACGATCAGTTGATGATTTAAAAAATAAAATCACGTCGAATAAAATCAAAACAAAAAATGGTAGTTAAGAAATAAAAACAAGTCGAAAGAAAGATAGAAAAAAAGGTCGATCAATTAATTACATTAAAAATTACATAAAATCCAATAAGGAATAAAATAAAACAGAATATGATCGCGAATGAAAATAAGACAAAAATAAAAATGTTGTAAAATTAATCTTCAACAACCGAGAAGAAAGACCAAACGGCGAACGTCGATGAAATAAAGGACAAAAAGAAAAATTGTAAAAAAAACAACAAAAACTGACCAGCACGATCAAAAATTTAATGTGCAAATTAAAGAAAAAAGACGATCACTTAATAATTAAAAAAAACGAACGGAGGAAGAAACAAAAGACGATCAGTTGATGATTAAAAAACAAAAACACGTCGAATAAAATCAAATAAAAGGTGATGGTTAAGAAATAAAAGCAGACGAAAGAAAGAAGGAAACAAAGGTCGATCAATTGATTACGTTAAATTAAATAAAATCGAATAAGTAATGAAAAACAGAACACTTTCGCCAGTGGCGTGCCTAAAAGTCGAACCGCCCGGTTGCAAAACTTCTGACAGCGCCTTAAATTATATATTGTTAACAAATTAAAATTGAGAAAATCATCGTTTCAATTGTTTCTGAAGCAAGAAAATTAATTGCGACTGCAGATTAACAGATGACGTCACTTATATTTGAAATTTATTATATTCTAGCAATTTCTCTTCAACTTTGTTCGAATTTTTATTTTTTTTTTTTGGTCGCAATGTTATTTCTTGAATTTTCTTAGCGTTTCCTCGTCAGAGTAGGCGAGTTAGGGTGACATTTTTGTTAATATCACAATTAAATGTAGACATCGAATGAAACGGTTATGTTTGTGAAAGGGGTCCATTGCTGTTTGTAGTCGTAATTCCAGAAGCAGGAAAAAAGTCCCCGTCAGACATCAATAATTTTGTTTGTGTGACCGGTTTCGTCCGTAAGACATTTTCAACCACTTACAATAGGTCTGAAGGGCACGGGCACGAGAGCGTAAGGCAGCCATGTGTAAAACGTACGTGTGAACGTCTTGCTGACAAAACTGGTCGCACAAAAAAAATTATTGCAGTCTGACGCAAACTTTTTTCCTGCTCCTCAAACGGTTATGTTTATTTTCAATTTCAAGTTTATGATTTTAGTACATTAAGACCACCTCGTCTGCAGTAGTAAGTCTGCTCTGACGAGGGAGGAAAAAGAGTGAATGCATGATACGTTACCTCCTGATTGATTAACGAAAATGGTGACAGGTTAGCGCTGAGGGAGATTATCAGCTGTCCCGAGCTGGCGTCGCCGTCGTAGTAATACACAAAAATTTTAACCGCCGATCCGGTTTAATTAAACTTAAACGATCACTTAAAATAACACGTGAAAACGTTAATCTAATGCAAAGTCATGTGCCGGTGTATTTAAATTATAAGCGAGGTTACGATAATTCGATACAAAAGAAATACGTTCGAGTTTTATCGAAATGCCACGGTTGTTGAGGTTACCCGTCTGCCAAACGCAGTTGAATGTCACCGCGCAGCGCCACCACTCGTGGGGAAGTTGTACTTCAGTTGCGTCAAGTTTACCAACTGTCGTGTTCGGTTGACCTGCACATACGATAGACGATTTCGATGCGTAACTCCACCGTTTACACCCTCGGCATTAAGATTTTCCCTGAAGGATGTAGGGTAGCAATAAAGCGAGACGGTTAAAGTTAAAGAAGGAGCGGATTCCTCTGTTAAAACAAAGAAATCAAGTGTAAGCGTGAGTCACACTAGCCTTGCCAAACAATTACTTTTTTGCGTTGTTTAGTTTCTAATTAAATTTCTCTCTCTGGTCATGGCGGTTAGAAGAAAAAAATTTGGCTGTTGCAAAGTTCAGATCAGGTTTGCGCTAAATTTCAAGACGTGCCCCCGCTACTTTCTTTTAATATTTTACCGATTTAACCGAGCCATGTGCAACTAGCGACAAGACTGATCGGGACCATGTTCCCACCAATCCGTTACATTTAGGGATTGTCAAATAGTCGGATTCGTTTAGTCTCTACTGAAAAACCTCAACTACAGAAAAATTTATTTAATAATAGTAAAGCAGTTTATTGGCATAACAACTTTAAAAGCTAAAATAAAATAAGTGAATTCCAATAAATCCGTAAGCTGCCAAACTGCTCAGAATCAGCTACTTCCGAAAAAGCAGCTGTTCTTCCTCGTGGACGAGCATTTGAGAAAGGGTTGCCAGCTGCCATTTGTAAAAGTTCAATTTAAGTATTTCCTTGATTGTAAATTGCTTTTGTAAAGGCCAGATCTGGCTTAAGCTGGATTAGTACAGGTTTTATTCTATGACGGAATACATGAGAAACTCAAAACACCAAAACATGAGGCAAAAGAGAAAACATTAAATTTGGATGAAAAGTGAAAAAAAAATCAAAAAAATATAAACAATTAAATCTAGAAAAATCCGCGTGTTTTACAAAATCAAGAATACTATTCACCAAGGTTTTTTGTATATATAAGTCTACAAAATCCAACTGACCGAAGAAAATGCGAAAAAGAAGCGGACCGTTACTTTACATTCTTTCATCTTGTTTCGTGAAGTTCGTAGTTGAATTTCTTATTTCTCGTGATTTTTGTTTTAGTTTCATTTAGTCACTAAGTGACAGTCACACCCTGTGGTCATTCTACTCTAATTTTCGGAAATTAATCTTTACATGTCGCCAACGGCCAAATAAATCAATGTATTTATCGATTGTTTCTGTCGACGTAAGCGGAAATTACGTAGTGTTTTTCATGACGTATTTTCCTTCCCTTAAGAGTTCATCTCACGACGTGTGTGTGGTTCAGCGCCTCCAATTTACAGACGCGTAAATGAGTTGTTTGTGAATACAACTTTTGTACTTTTGTTGGGGCTGACGGCTACCAGTTGAACCGTTGTTCGTGTACATTTTACTGTGTCGTTCCCGTCAGGTTTATTCCATGCCGCAAACGTTCATACACAAGCACGTGTTCGGCTACATTCTTCTTCAGAAAAACTAGCAGATGTATCTACTTTGTACTTTAAATTGATTGATTAGGAAAATATTTTCTAAGATTCTTTTATTATTCACGTAGAGTTTTTCTACTACCGGAAGTTTTCTTACTGGATTCTTCCACGTTGCTGGATGCTACTGCCTTTTCTAACCCGAATGATTTGGATTTATTCGATCTAGTATGAGGCTTTTGCCAGATTTTGCGTTGTCGTGAAGGGTTGGAGCTATGAAGATTTTACGTTGTCTTGAAGAAATGAATATTGGAGCCGAGAATATTTTCTGCGTTTGTTGTTTGAAGGGATTCTGCGTTTGTCGTTCGGAGAACCTCTGAATTTTATCCTTTCCGGACTGTTTTAGTAATTACAGTTTAAAGAGATTACTTGGCGCTCAATAGCTTTCGTATTGTTATGTTGTGTTTTTCTCTTTCACGCATTACGTAACTTTTCTTTTAAAAAAAAAGTATTCAAAGAATTATCCCTCCGGATTCACCTCAGCATCCGACTATACTGAGCAAATGGCAACCAAAACTGTTAAAACCTTCTTGATCGGTGTTGTGGTAGAAACTCAAAACGTGCGTCTGCTTCCGGTCGTCGTTTTCTTTTCTCGACCCCCGGTCCGTTACAATCGGTGGCAGCGGTGGGATGCCGAAAATTTTGGAGGTCTGTTCTGACGAAATATTTCGAAACGTAAGGCGTGTCAATTTTCCGTCACATTTTCATCATTACCAAACACGCTACAGCTGTCTGTGATAGAACGAATCGAACTACCGTGGGAGAAACGCCCCTAAACCGATTAATTTTGCTGAATATATTTTTATTACCATTTTTATATTTTATTATTGGCTTCTTTCGGTTTGCTTTCTATGTCAATCCCTGCGTTTTAAATAATCCGAGATTACTTTCCCAATATTTTATTTTTCGTCCGCAAATACGGACGCTACTTGATCGATCAGTTCCAGCTTCCGACGACAGTTTCGCTCTTCTTTATTTAATTCAAAAGTTCCAACGCTCACCTCGCGAGCAGAAAACCTTTCGATGGGGGCGGTCATTCTTCTCCGCCCTCTGAATTTTTCTCCACGCGGGGCAGTGGGTTGAGGGGGGGGGGAGGAAGGGGGTGCGGATGTCATTAATATCCAGGGTCGCGCAACCTTTCCAAATTATTCACGTCAGCGCGACAAAAAGCCTGGACAAATATCCCGGCCGGGCTCGAAGGGGGCCGGTCTTTATGAGTTCTTGGAGCCGGCCGTGCCGTGCAGCGCCGGCGAGGAGGGTCGACCCTACAGAGTTCGCAGAAGTAAATAATTACATCTTTGTTTATTATGGGGGTGCGTAAATTGGAATCGTCTTGTGATACTTTCATCTAAAGCAAGATTTTCGTTATTCAATAGCGTGGAAAACACTCCAGCTCTGTTCAGTGGGAGAAATAAGGAGTTGAAGGTACGAGGTGCGGGGGGATTAAGTCTTAAAGGAAATTGTCGCTTGAGAAGAGCCCGTCGGATTCAACTGTTACCCCCCTCTCCGCCGGAATTTTCGGCGAGAACCAGAGAGGGATTTGCTGTTTACGATCGGAAACAAATAATTAGTACACAAAATTGATGAACTACTTTCATACTTTCCCTTCTCACTCATTTTCCTAAATTTTTAATCAACCGTTAACCATTTTATTAGGATGACCTAGCATATCTGTACATATTTACGATTTGGCGCATAGAAGCTCCATACAAATTCACGATTTGGCGCATAGCAGCTCCATACAAATTCAGAGTTTGGCACATAGCATCTCCATACAAATTTACGATTTAGTGTTTAACAGCGTTCGGTTTACACACACTTGGTTGTAGTAAGTGATATTCTCCCGCTCATAATAGATTAAGGGGTGTTTTTGACTTTCAATGTTTTAAATATAAAATAATTTCATCTGACGTAAATGAATATTTTTGAAAATCAAAGACTGAAAAAGCGGTTTATGGCCGTTATTCGTATTGATAGATGGTAAGGCTTTGGATGCTAATCAGGGTAAACTTTGATGACTCCTTTTTATTTATGATTATTTCTCACAATATTTGTCGGGGTGTTCCAGATTTATTTTATTTTTTTTTTTTTTTGGGATGTCTCGTCCTAATGTAAATTAGGAACATATAGAAACTGAAGGTTTGGAAAGTGGCTACAGCGATCTCAATCAAAATTTGAAATCCGAGTCCGTGCGGCGCGAGGGAGAAGGCAGCTTAAACCGAACTTCAAGCACAACCATGTCCTCCTGCGAATAACAGATTGCATTTTGGAAAAAACAGGTCCCTTTAAAAAAATTTATTTCCTACATCCCAAGTTTATATGAAAAAATTAACTTCCCGCTGCACAAACAAACTTTTTTTTAAATCAAGATGTTTCTAATTTTTTGAAATCTCTTTGGGGCAAGATGTTTGGGGAAGGGTGTGCCAACCGCGAATAGAAAAGATAGACAATTTTTTTAAAAACGATTTTAATTCTCCGTCATCTGGCACGAAGGACCAGAAATTTTCTTGAAACGATTTGGCGCATAGAAGCTCCATACAAATTCACGATTTTGTGCATAGCAGCTCCACACAAATTCAGGATTTGGCACATAGCAGCTCCATACAAATTTACAATTTAGTACTTAATAGCGTTGGATTCACATATACTTTATTCTACTTGTGATTTAATCCTTTTTATTTTAAAAAATATTTGGTAATAATTATGCCTTCAGTTTATAATTTTGTTATTTGTACAAAACTTTTCAAAATTTGTTATTATTCTACAAGTTCCGCTTTTTTGGAACTTTGTCTTGTTTAGTTAATTAGTATTAGGCCTTAGTTTATGTTGTCATTCTGTCCTTTGCCTTACCGGCTTAATTTGGAAATGGCGACGTTTGCGGTTTCGACTTAAGTAAGTTTGTTATCAGTTTTTCTTATTTTGTAACGATAATTTCATATTATTTCTGTATCGTAGGGTTCTGAAAATGGAATTTCTTTACAGTGACTCGGAGCTTCTCTTTCGATGAATTTTATTCAAAATTTTAACCAGTCACCAATCTCGTGAATAATCCTTTGAAATTATCATCGTGTCATGTGGCTCTTAGTAGCGTCTGGTTTTCGAAAAGAAAACCAGAAATCATTTTCTACTTCGTTTTCCACGGATTGCTCGAATGGCGCCTACTTATATTTTCAGAACCGTCCAAATTGGTTCGCTCCTTATCTCCTTTTCAATTTGGGGAATCGTTCTTCCATATTTCAAGAGTTTCAATAAAAATCCGAAGCTTTAAATAATAAATGATTCAAATATAAGAGAAAATTTTGCATCACAATCGATAAATGTCATCAGCTGTTACAGAAAAGTTTATAGATATATATATTTTTTTTCTTCTTGTACAAACAAAACTAGTGTTTTCCCCCTCGGGGAACTCGTGGAATTTGAAGTCCTTGGACGGAGAACTCGTGGAAGTTGAAGGCATCTGAAGAAAGCGCTTCGAATCAGGAAAATCTTGCATTAATTTTTCTGATTTTTATCCAATTTTGTTTCCAAAATTTTGATTTACTTAAGTTTTCTCAATTTTGAAAAATTTCTCGCTAATTTTTTTAATATTTTAAATTCTGTCGGGTTGGGTGCGCCTAGGTCTGTTTCAGTTGGCTCGGGTTGACCTTGAACTATTTCTCAAAGAAATATGTTTATGTTTATGTTTACAAACAAGAACACTATCTTCCCCCCCGCAGAGAACTCATGGAAGTCCTTGAACAGAGAACTCGTGAAAGTTGAAGGCATTTGAAGAAAGTGCTTCCAATCGAAAAAAAAATTGTTTTTATTTGTTTTAATTTTTTCGATTTTGCTCCCAAAATTAAGATTTTCAATTTTTAAAAGGGTTGGGTTCATGTAGGTCTGTTTCAGTTGGGTTGGGTTGACCTTGAACTATTTCTCAAACAAATATGTTTATGTTTACAAACAAAAACAATATCTCCCTCCCCCCACCACCGCAGAGAACTTGACAAAGTGTTCCAATCGGAAAAACCATTGTTTTTATTTGTTTTAATTTTTTAGATTTTGTTCCCAAAATTCAGATTTTCTTAATTTTTTTTCAATTTTTAAAAGGGTTGGGTTCGTGTAGGTCTATTTCAGTTGGGTTGGTTGATCTTGAACAATTAAAAAAAAAACTGTGTTAATTATTTTCAATACTTTTCAGCAAGCTTCATGAATTCTAGGTTTTCGTTTTTTTTTTTTTGATAATAATTGTACCAACGAAAACAGTCGAAGGAGTTTACAAGAAACTTTTGTTTTTTTTTGTCGATTTTGTTTCCAAAATTTTTATTTTCTAAAGTTTTTTCAATTTTTATTTTTCCCTTAATTTTTACAATTTTGTATTTTTTTGTTTCTTTCTATTTGTCCCTAATTTCTCAGTTTCTTGTTTCTTTCATTTTCTTTGATTTTTACGTCATTTTTGTTTTCTTCGATTTTTTTCCCTAATTTTTAAGAGTTTTCGTTGGGTTGGGTTCGCTAAGAACTGTTTCAGTTAGGTTGGGTTGGCCTAAAACAATTTTTCAAAAAATGATTATTATTATTTTCAATACTTTTCAGCAATCTTGAATTTTATGTTATGGTTTTTTTTCCAATTTCTTTTGCTGTAAATTCATCTGATTTTTTCATTTTTTTTTTCACCACTTCCCAACTTGCTACATTTTAAAATTTTAATAAAAAAAGACAATTTTTTTAAAAACTATTTTAATTTTCCGTCATCTGGCTTGAAGGACAAGAAGTTTCCCTGGAACTTATTCCTACAAATAACAAATGACTTCACGTTCCAGTGATGTAATGTTGAACGCAGCTATTTTATTTTGTTTTTGTTTACTCAGAAGTCCATTATTAAATTTCCATCAATAATAATAATAATAATAATTAATCCTCCCGCCCCTTGTTACTTCAACTCCTTATTTCTCCCGCTAAACTGAGGTGGAGTGTTTTTCAAGCTATTGAATAACGAAAATTATATATATTTTTTTAAATTCGTGGCCGGCAATCTTTGCAAAAGATCATCGGTCTTAATAATATTTTGTCGTTGAAGGTGGCGCTGTGTGTTGATGGAAATATAATAATGGACATCTGAGGAAACAAAAACAAAATAAAATAGTTGCGTTTACCATTACGTCACTGGAATGTGTTATTTGTTGAAATAAGTTTCACGAAAATTTCTGGTCCTTCGTGCCTGATGAGGGAGAATTTAAATCGTTTTAGAAAATTGGCAATTTTTTTATTCGCGACCGGCAGTACTAATACAAAAAGTAATATAATAATGGATTTGGAAAAAAAAAGAAAACAAGACAAACAGTTGCGTTCAACATTACGTCATTGGAACGTGACGTCTTTTGTTGTTTGGATTTCCTATGTTGCGTTTCAAAACGCAGCGCCCTGTATAATAAATTCACGATTTGGTGCATTGCATCTCCATATAAATTCATGATACCGTGCACATAGCATACCCATACAAATTCACGATTTAACGCATGGCACCTCCGTACAAATTAGATATTTACTTTAATGGCAATTTTCTTAGTTTAGTTTCCGTTACTTTCGGTTACAATTTACCACCAAATTTAATTTAGAAAAATTTTGTGCAAATCGTTTTTGATTGCAGTGAGAACCTCGAGCAGCCTCTGGACAGCTGTTTCAGCCCTGCTTGGGGCTTCTTCAGCAGAAACGTAGCTCGACATTCCCACTGCAGACCAAAAACGACTTGCCCAATTTATTCGCAAATGCGATGTAAGAATGATGAACATATAAAATAGCGACATCTTACTATCGCTTTTTGACCTAACATTGCAGTAGGATAGACAAATTGAAGCGGGATTTGCTCCTAATGAGTCCCCCATGCAAGGCGGCCATGCTTGCTGTCAAAGCATAATGAAAGAATTTAGAAAAATTTTGTGCAAATCGTTTTTGATTGCAGTGAGAACCTCGAGCAGCCTCTGGACAGCTGATTCAGCCCTGCTTGGGGCTTCTTCAGCAGAAACGTAGCTCGACATTCCCACTGCAGACCAAAAACGACTTGCCCAATTTTTCGCAAATGCGATGTAAGAATGATGAACAGATAAAATAGCGACATCTTACTATCGCTTTTTGACCTAACATTGCAGTAGGATAGACAAATTTACAATTTACATCGCATTTGCGAATAAATTGGGCAAGTCGTTTTTGGTCTGCAGTGGGAATGTCGAGCTACGTTTCTGCTGAAGAAGCCCCAAGCAGGGCTGAAACAGCTGTCCAGAGGCTGCTCCAGGTTCTCACTGCAATCAAAAACGATTTGCACAAAATTTTTCTAAAATCTTTCATTATGCTTTGACAGCAAGCATGGCCGCCTTGCATGGGGGACTCATTAGGAGCAAATCCCGCTTCAATTTGTCTATCCTACTGCAATGTTAGGTCAAAAAGCGATAGTAAGATGTCGCTATTTTATCTGTTCACCAAATTTAATGTTAATGTGCAAACGCAACGTTCTATCATCAGTGTAAACACAAAGTAATTTCGTCCGTCGAACACACAATATATTGCAGCAGCAATTACGTCCGACAATACGTACAAGCAATTACATTGTTTGATGTCGGTACGACCGCAACGTTCCCTACTATTTGCATCCCTTTGATGTCGAATCGAATATCATCGGCGGCAAACGTATCGTCTTTGCATTGAGAAACATCTTGACAATGAGGCTCGAACTATGAGGCGGTTTGTTATTATCCTGACAGGCGGGCGCGCTATTGATATTCCCCGAGACAATTGAACGCGCAAGACCAAGAGAGCGAGCGAAACATCATTGGAGGTAACGTCGCCGTCGGTTCTGTGTGAGTGAGGAGCGACTTCTTCCCTTCTTGCCTTGATAAATATTAAAAGGAAAACACCGGGAGGGAGGCTGGGGCTCCGTCATATTTCATTACCGTAGTACGTATCGCGAGCGGGGTTTTTCTCTCTGTTTGTTTTTCCTAGACCCCCATTTCAAGGAATGCGCGTGCTTTTTCTCCGCCCGCCGCTGGTCGTTATACGTTCCGACGAACGGAATATTTTATAACTAGTTAGGATGTTCTACTATGACTTCATTCGAATATAAGTCGACCAAATATTCGAGCTGGAAACTGGAATAACAACCTCAGAGACGACTTTTATTAACAAATGGATAAAAATCACAGCGGACTTTAGTTAGACGTTATTGCAACATCTTGTGTCATTTAACTTAATTATTTTGTAATTTAATTCACGTAATAATGGCTGTTATTAAAACCGACTAGGAAATATGATCGTCGTCTCTATCGCTTGGTCACCAAATAAGACGAACGGAGCAGTTTAAAAATGAGCAAACAAACGACTAGTTTGCATGCCCAAAAAAAAAAGAGAAAACTAACATACCAAACTATCCGTAGATAACAATGGCCTAAATAAAATTTGGAGCACGTAGGCTTGAAATAAGCAAAACAAATACATCGATTGATTTCACTTTCTCAACCAAGTTTAAGGTTAACCAGCTGCTAGAAAGGCATCCACAGAGTCAACGAACGTGACCTTTCTAGGGAAAACCATACTGAAAGACGAAATAGGAAAAGAAAATCTATATTTTTCATTTTCCTTAAACCAGCGTTCCTCTTACGCTTGAATCTGGCGCCGAAAACCCAACAACATTTAGTTATTAAACGTGATGCCATCTGTTGATGGAAATACTAATACACCTATAAATTTTGCACATGACATTTCCGTCACCCCAAATGTTAATGTTAAAAAATAATATTAAAAAAAAAAATAGTCGCGTTTAGTATTACGTCACGGCTTCTGGTCCTTCGAGCCGGATGACGGAGATTAAAATCATTGAAAAAAAATTGTCATATTCTTTTATTCCCAGCCGCCTGACATTTGCCCTAAATATTTTGTTAATGAAGGGGATCACCCCAGGCGGTAATACTAAAAAAATAATAAAATAATAATTAATCCAAAATCAACCCAAACCCAGTTAAACTCAGCTCTATCCAATCCAAGAAGAAAAATAAAAGACCAGGCCATTTCAAAGTCAACCCAACTCAACTAGACTGAACCTAATTCTATTCTTCAATCCGAGAAGGAGAAGAAGAAGAAGGAGAATATGGATTGCGAGAGAGTAAGATGAGGTGTAGGTACGCTCCGGATTTTAGGGCAAGTCCTTCTCTACGTTTTTTTTTCTAAACAGAAATGAAACGTGATTTTCCTGGAACGCGAAGACATCTTTTTTTAAACTATTTTAATTCTCCGTCATCCGGCTTGAAGGACCAGAAGTTTCCATGCAACTTATTTCTACAAATAACAAATGACGTTACGTTCCAGTGATGTAATGTTGAACGCAACTATTTTATTTTGTTTTTGTTTTCTTAGATAACCATTATTATTATATTTCCATCAACAAATAGCGCCACCTTCAACGACCAAATATGATTAAGGCCGGTGATCTTTTGCAAAGGTTGCCGGCCACGAATAAAAAAAATTATAGTTTTTTTTAAACGATTTTAATTCTCCGTCGTCGGCTCGAAAGACCAGAAGTTTTCGTGAAATTTATTTCTACGAATCAGAAATGATGTCACATTTCAGTGACGTAATATTGAACACTACTATTTTGTCAGAAATTAATATTTCCGTAAACTTTCGACTTGAGTAGCACTAAAGTCCTAGCGACTGCCATCCCAAATTCAGCCGGGCCTATTTATACTGATTTGTTCACCAAAATTTTATTTCTTGACCCGGCTACTAATTATTACTCGAGTTTGCGACATGCTTGCCTTGCACGTTCCGATTTCACACTTGACGCGATGCCTTCTGCTGAGGTTTGAGTTTCGAAATTGGAATACGATTACAAGTCGATTAAAGTGTGTTAATTATTTCCGGAAATTTTATATGGTTTTACTGAAAATCTCATAGAACATCTAATCGTGACAGTAATAACACAAAACGTATTGTTACAAAACGGCAATAAAAAGAAATAAAATAAAGAGATGGCGGTGATTCTCAATAACCGAGGTCCCCCAAACCCTCACGTTTTCTCTTTTCTTTTTCTTCCTCTGAAAATTTCAGCTCTCCAAATCACGTCGGGCACTTCTAGTTAAATTGCCGTTCCCGCGGGAGTGAAATTGTGTAGCAACTTGTCGGCGCTCGTTACTTGATCGCCGCCCGAAAGGGGGAGCGCGCCCCCGTCGAGTTAATGGATGGACTTATGTAGTCTCTGCGAAAGGGCCTCCTCGACCACATAAAAAAAAATCCTCTCTGAAAAAGCTTTAGCTGAAAGGGTTGGTTGACTGCCACGCCACAAAATTACGAACTGGGAGATCGAACACCGAACTACGATCAAGACACCGCCGAGCCGATCGAAAAGTACCATCGACGCCGCCATCTATTAGCAAGTGAGGTAAATCTACAACTAAAAAATTATGATATCAATAATTGAAGATTGCCGATGAAAACTTAGATTAAAATTTTGAATAAAATTTCGATTAAAATTATTTTTTAATTGTAAATGGCTTTGGCAATCGCCACATCCGGCTCATGCTCAATTTTAAGGGACGCCCCCCACTACTCTTTTACCGTTCCGCTGACTCAATTGAGCCGTGTGCCTCCAGAAAGTTAGATCTGGTCCGTATTGCTATCGATCAGTTTCATTTGGTGGCAGCGGTGGGATGCCGAAAACTTGGGGATTGTTAAATAGTCGAATTTATTTAATTAGTCTCTGCGAGATGGGCCCCAATAACGTAAAAATCTGCTCTGAGAAAGGTTCGGTTGCCATCGTGCCTACGAATTAAGAGCTGGAAAATCGAGCTACGTTAAACTCCGATCAAGACGGAAGATCATAACGTGGCTGTTTGGAAAATTTATGACGGAAAAAGACAATTGCCATGGATCCGTTACAATTGGTGGTAGCGGTGGGATGCCGAAAACTTGGGGATTGTCAAAGAGTCGAATTTATTCAGCTTCAGCGGAAGGGCCTCCTCAAACGCATAAAAATCTAGCCTGAGAAAGGGTTGACTTCAACTACGCTCAAAATTAAGAGAGCTGGGAAATCGAGCGTTAAATCCCGATTAAGAAATCCACGATCGAAACCTTGGAGCAGATCCTAAAGTACCGTCCTTTATAATAAGGGTACAGACATAATGTGACAGTTTGGAAGATTTATGGCGGAAAAGAAGTTGGTATCGATGCGTTACAATTGGTGGTAGCGGTGGGATGCTGAAAACTTGGGAATTGTCAAATAGTTGAATTTATTTAGCTTTAGCGGAAGGGCCACCTCAAACGTATAAAAATCTAGCCTGAGAAAGGATTGACTTCAATTACGCTCCAAATTGGAAGATTTATGACGGAGAAGAAGTTTGTATCGATGCGTTGCAATTGGTGGTAGCAGTGGGATGCCAAAAACTTGGGGATTGTCAAATAGTCCAATTTATTTAAGTCTCCGCGGTAGAACCTCTACAATTGCGTGAAAATCTAGCCTGAAAAAAGGTTGACTTCAATTATGCTGCAAATTAAGAGCTGGAAAATCGAGCGTTAAACCCCGATTGAGAGAGCGACGTTCGAAACCTTGAAGTGGTCCTTAGGTAGCGTCCTTGGAAGATTTATGACTTAGAAAACAGTTGATAACTTTCCGTTACAAGTGGTGGCAGCGGTGGGATGCCGAAAATTTTGGTGATTTTTTAATTGTGACAGTTCGGAAGGTTCATGTCGGAGAATATGAAAACTAAATCCCTCTATAAATATAATAATTGACTAAAGGAAATTAATATCAGCGCCATCTATTGGCAAGTGAAATCCATGTACAATTATAAATTTTCGAGTTTGGTTTAGTAATTGTAAACGGCGCCAGAGACGGGTTCGTTGCACTTTGCTGACAAATTTTTCGGATTTTTTTTCAACCCTCAATCGTCGTCCTAGCGCCAAAATAAATGGCGCTGCGCAAAAGTGTGGGGAACGATACGTCGCCGCCCGTTTTGCACTCTGGTGTCCACCAAGGTCGGCGCAGGTCCGTATGTTGAAAAATGACCCTTTTTCAACCTAGTGAGGTTGCCGCCGCAAAAAAAATAAATCCGTTGGTTCACAAGCCGTGCCGCTTGAGTCGACGCCACACCAAGCGTAACGCTGAAATCGGGACTTAACCGGTGAGTCGAAAAAAGAAGAAGAACAAGAAGAAATGGTTCTAGCTTACGTGGTTGTCAAGAAAAAGACGGTTTTCCACGACCCAAACGGATCCCACCTGCAATAGTTCCGGGACGTTCGAGGTTTTCCTTTCTAGGGCGTTGGCATTGTTAACATCAGGAGCAAAATAAAGAACGAGTCAAAAATCGGATTCGACAAACTTGAGTCAACGGGGGGGGGGGGGGGTAGTAGGTAGGCCCCATACAAGTTGCTTAAAAAAGGGGAAAACAACAGCAAATTAATAAAACGCCAAGTACAAAGCGAAAACGTGAACAGCAAATGGCGTGCGCTCGTACAAGAGACGGAAAAGGAGAAAAAGACTCACCTCATGAAAAGCCCATAAGCACAGCGGCCCCAGAAACTAGCGGGGAAAACTTCCTTGCGGTGTAAAAGCCCCCTCCCCTCAAAAAAAAAAGAACGGGGGCCCACTTAAACTTCCAATATAACACAAAATTGACCAACACCGCAAGCGACGTGCGTAAATCAAGTGAAGTCAGCGCCTGCCCATTCAAAGGCAGGCGCAACCATGCCTCAAACGGGACGTGCTCCACGATCTTGCGGCCAACGACCGAACTCGCAACAGCAATTGGAGACACACTCCTTCAACACAAAAAGAAAACTGTAACACCCGTTTGTCGGGTAGATCAATTTTCCGGATTTCTTTTCAACGCTTAAATGTCGTCTTACCGCCAAAATAAAATTTACAATGACGCTGCGCAAAAGCATGGGGAATGCGACGCCGCCGCCTGTTTAGCGCTCCGGTGCCCGCCAAGGCGGGCGCAGGTCCGTATTCTGAAAAATGACCCTTTTTCAACCCATGAGAAATTCCAGAGGCCGCGTTCTCTTATCGAATCAGGACGACACGCGGAGAGCAGACGTACGACACGAGGGCCTCTCTGCCTGCCGAATTTGCGCCCCGAATCCGGTCCTGGATAAGGCCCGCGGCCCTTGAAATGCGATTCTCGAGAATTTTCGAGAAGTAGACGAAAATAATCATTTTCTGAAAGTAAAGTAATTGACTAACGGAAGGTAACATCAAGCCCATCTATTTAAGAAGTTAAATCAACGAGCAGTTATAAATTTTCGATTTACCTTGTTTATGTTTTTGTGACGGTTAACTATTTTTATTTCACCTGTTTAACCGAGCCACGCACATCCAGCAAGACAGGTCGGTGCCATATTCTCATCAATCCGTTACAATTGGTGGCAGCGGTTGGATGTCGAAAATTCATGGGGATTGTCGAATAGTGTCGGATTTATTTAAGTAAGTCTCTGCGTTAAGACCTCAACCACGTAAAAGTCTCGCCATCGCGCCTCTAAATTAAAAACTGGAAAATCGCGCAGCGTTAAACTCCAATCAAGAGACCGCCCCGCCGATCGGAACCTCAAAGGAGATCCTAAAGTTAACATGGGCGCCGCATCTCTTTAGCAAGCGGGGTCAATTCACATTTGTAAATTCTCGATTCGATTTTTTAAAGTTGTTTATTGATCGTAAATTGGTTTGGTAAAAGTTAGGTTCGGCTTGCGCTGAATTTGTGAAGGTGCCCTCATATGATCTTTTATTACTTAATGCCGACTTAATCGAACCGAGTGCATCCAGCGAGACACATTCAGATCAGGGGAGCCACGTTCCTGTCAATCCGATACAACCGGTGGCAGCGGTGGGATGCTGAAAATTCGAAAAGTCGACGAATGGTGGGATTTATTTACTACCTGGAACCTCGCCCGACGTTTTATCATCCGTAATAATTCTTCGTGTTCTGCATATTCGACGCCTGCTCGTAAAACATGCATCAATTCCAGAGTAATGCATAGATTAACCGCGACGATATATTTATTAAGATTACCGGCGTGTACAACAAGCCGAACGAACGAGCGCCACCGGTCGGGAATACTAATAAATCACATCGCAATTCCACCACCACTACACTAAGTTTTATTGCGCGGGTAAATACGCCACCGGAAATTACCATTTATATTGTACGTCTGCCATATCTTTATTGGAGAACGCGCCGGCGGAATTTTAATTTAAATCTATCTGCGCTTTGGTCGCTTCTTCCATTGGCTTGCGCGCGCACGCGCACCTCCTCTCCCCGGAATGCACGTGTGTGATTGCGAACTTGTAATTACTGTTGTCTGGGGGCAATTACTCCCCCGGGCGTCGTTTCTTGCGATAGTTGAATACTAAAGATGAGATCAAATTAGATTAAAAAGCGGTTTTCTAAATAATTTTTTTTGTTCATTAATAAATCCCACCGCTGCCACCACCGGAAAAATTATGGAAATGCAATTACCCTCATTTATGTGTATGTGTATGCATTTCGTTGTTGGCGGTGCGCTCAGCAAGAGATTCTTCCAAGTTCTAAAGTTGTGGAAATTTTTATCAAATTTGAAAAAAAAAATTTCCAGGTTAGAATAGTTGAGAGCTTGCACCGAAAGATGGAAGGAAGGATGGGGGGCAGGGTCGTTTCTTGGAGCTTTTTCCTTTTTTCTCGAAAGCAAAGCAATTCACGGAATAAAATAAAAAAAGAGAATCCCGCCCGTCCCCGATCACAGCAGCTCGTTAGCGGGGTGAAGAGATCGCGCGCGCGAGCTAAGGCAAGACGAAGATAATAAATCACTTAGTCTAACGACGCCGACGCCCGTCGTAAATATAATCCATTAGATTTATTAATCGTACCAGCCAGTAACTTTATTAATTTACATAATTACACTGTATTTAATGCGAGATTGAATGAGTTGCGGCGCACGGTCTCGGCTTTGCTTGGGCGTCATCGATCCGCCCGCCGCCGCGCCGTAACGCGCCATTGTGCTTCACATAATTGAATATCAATTATTTACAGCATCTATATTCATAGGGACGGCGCGAATTATTCTGCAGCCGCCGCCGCCGCCGCCAAAATGGCATGTAACAACTCGTTTATCCGAGCGAAAAAAATAAAAGCCCCCCTTCCCACCCCCTCCAACAACACAATGTTTTACGTAACGCTAACGCTAATTAACGGACCCGGTGTCGGATTGTGTCATGCAAATCGACGTCGAAAGCCGGACCGGACTGTATTTATTATTGACGCGCTAAATCAATAACGCGCGTACGCTTTTTGCATGAAGCGCGCTCGTAATTAATGGTCGATAAAAAAAATTCTAAATAACAAACGCCCTTTTTTTTTTAATTAACGAACTGATGTGACACGATCACAGGTTCGGTGACAATTCCGGAAAACATTGCAACAAGCACGACAATCAGCAGCGTCGTGAAAAGAAAACGATCGTGATCGTTCAAATCGCTCTGAAGGAGCCTCAATTTAACAAGTAAAAACCGATACAAGTTAAATATAACAAAGTGTAAACGGAACTTCAACAAGGATAATTACTCGTAAACCCCGAAAGAAATTAAGTAAACAGGCAAATGGTAGGGGTCCAACACAGTGGTGGTTGCCGCCGCAAAAAAATAAATCCGTACGTTCACAAGCCATGCCGCTTGAATCGACGCCACACCCCTCGTAACGCTGAAGTCGGGACTCGAACAGAAGAAGACTGAGACAAAAATGGTTCGAGCTTACGTGGTTGTCAAGAAAAATACGGTTTTCCACGATCCAAACGGGTCCCACCTGCGATGGTTCCGGGACGTTCGAGCTTTTCCTCTTTAGGGCGTTGGCATTGTCAACGTCAGGAGCAAAAAAAAACGAGTCAAAAAGCTACGACGTCGGATTCGACAAACTTGAGTCAACAGGCTTCCTCACGAACGTGGGGTAGTAGATAGACCCCATACAAGTTGCTTTAAAAAGGAGAAAACAACAGCAAATTAATAAAACGCCACGAATAAAGCGAAAACGTAGACAGCAAATGGCACTCGTACAAGAGATGGAAAAGGAGAAAAAAAACTCACCTCATGAAAAGCCCATGAGTACAGCGGCATCAGAAACAAATGGGGAAAACTTCTTTGCGGTGCAAAAGCCCCCTCCCCTCAAAAAAAAAGAGAAAGGGGGCCCACTTAAACTTCCAATATAACACAAAATTGACCTACACCGTAAGCGACGTGCGTAAATCAAGTGGAGTCAGCGCCTGCCCATTCAAAGGCAGGCGCAACCCTCCCTCAAACGGGACGTGCTCCACGATCTTGCGGCCAACGACCGAACTCGCAACAACAATTGGAGACACACTCCTTCAACACAAAAAGAAAACTGTAAAACCCGTTTGTCGGGTGTCTTCAATTTTTCGGATTTTTTTCGAACCTTAAGCGTCGTCCTAGCGCTGAAACAGATTTTACAATGACTCTGCCAAAAAGTGCGGGGAACGCAACGCCGCCGCCCGTTTCGCGCTCCAGTGTCCGCCAGGGCAGGAACAGGCCCGTATTCTAAAAAGCGGCCCTTTTCAACCTTCAAAAAATTTCAGAGGTCGCGTTTCTCGTTTTTCCATCCAATCGGCACGAAACGCGTAAGGCAAGCGTATGGTACGAGGACTTCTTTGCCTGCCGGAGATACGCCCCGAATGGGGAAATCCTGGAAGGGGCCCACGTCCCATAGAATGCAATTTTCGAGAATTTTTTTCGTAAGCGATGATGATCATTTTCGGAAAGTTAAGCGTAATGACCAAAAACACGACGACCACGAGATGTAAGTTTTTCGGGAAGTGAGAGATCATGATCGTTTTACCGGAAGCGAGAGATTCTTACAGTTGCCTTTCCCAAGCACTAACTAACTAATTAACTAACCTAACCTAATATCGATTT
Source organism: Prosopocoilus inquinatus (assembly GCA_036172665.1). NCBI lineage: Eukaryota > Metazoa > Arthropoda > Insecta > Coleoptera > Lucanidae > Prosopocoilus > Prosopocoilus inquinatus. Next base: position 10,995,294 of record CM069877.1, read on the forward strand.
GCAGTAGTTAATAATCTTGTCATCGAGATCTTGTGCTCTGATTGACCTTAAGCCTCCTAGACTTAAAAAATGACCGTGCAAAAGCAAAGTAAGTATCACGTCCACTTGAATTTATGAAGGCATAAAATAAATTAAACTATTTCGATTAGAGAATTTCGATTAGAGACGTGTGAATCGTCGTAATTCGGAATTACTGGTTCTGTTATTTTATCACGTAGATCGATGTACATATGATTATTACCTAGTTTGAGTGCGTTGCAAAAATCTTACGGCGCGCGGCGGAGGCTTCTAAAGTAGAAAATAAATTCACAACAATGTACTGCTTTAAAACTAATAAACGAACTCGATTCCCTCGTACCTCGTATGGCCCGAGCCAGCGCGGAGCGATAACCGTAAACACGAACGAGAGGCACTAAAACGTAAAACATAATATGGTTATGCACAAAGTACATGCGGCCTTAATCTTGAGCGCCTGGCGTTATGAGGGCGGCAGTGTTTGCGCTGCCTCCATGCCAGGTAATTAGCGCTCCTTCATCGCCCCTCTTTTAATCTTGATCCCTCGAGAGGCGGCGGCCCCCTCATGCGGGAGGCACTACATGCATCTCCGGTACGGAGAGGAGAATGCGGTTTCGTAACTTTTCAGACTAAACATCTCGCGACGGGATACACCGAGGCTGTTAATTGCCACCACCCTTTCTACTTTCTACTCCGGAGGGAATTAAGAGGTAACGAAGGGCGTTTTCATTTCGTTCATTTGAGCTTAAGAGGACAAAAACAATTTCAGAGACAGTACAGAGTTTGATTAGGAAAGATATAATCCGACGAATCTTCCTGAGAAAGAAGGCATTCTACGCTCTCGCCTATAATGAATTGAAAAAGGTCAATTATAAATGTACGGACGAATAGGCCGTCCGGATGAAGAAATGGGGTTGATGGGTAGACCATGCCAGAGGGTAATGGTAACGGTGTCGGCGGAAAGTCCACGCCAGAGAGAAGTGGTAATGGTATCGGCGAGAAGTCCACGCCAGAGAGAAGTGGTAATGGTCTCGGTGGGAAATCCAGGTCATAGAGGAATGGTTACGGTGTCGGCGGGAAGTCCACACCAGAGGAGAATGACAACGGTCTTGGTGGAAAGATCACTATAATCGAAAACTGAAAGACCACGCCAGATAGAAAGATGTTGGCGAGAAGATCACGGCAGAAACTAACGGTATCGGAGGGGTGATTGCACCGGGTAACGGTATCGGTGATGGCAGGAGAGGTACCCCAGACGGAAATGGTTGATTCCCTGCGGATGACCAACAGAATACTGGCCGAAGTAATGAATTGGTAGGATGACCACGCCGGGCTGCGCCGACTAGGGTTTGGTTGAGACTCTGCGGGAGACCGACATCTACAAAAAAACTGGGGGTTTGGTTTAAGTTCTAAAATAACACTCGGAACCCTACTTACACCTACAAGACCATCATGATAACCTCTTGACTCCTTACTGTTACATTTTTAATTAGCGTACAAGTAACTAGAGCGTTAATAAATGTCGTCGTAAACAGAACAAGATCTTCTCAATTGTCGTACAATGTGCAAGTCTAATCTCGCTTGTTGTTCGACGAACGACAAACTCCCCGTCTCGTCTCGTCGACTTAACATGTTTTATGAGACGTAGTAAAAGCAGTTTGCAGGTGGCGGCGCAACAATAAAGCTGCATCGTAACGCGAGCGCAAATCCATCCGGCTCGTTTCCCCCCAGGCAGCCGCCAAAATTCGTTTTTAGTAATGTGCTTTCGCCGTAGGGGTTAATGACCGCTTTCAGGAAGTAAACGCTTTCGATCATTTTTGGAAAGTTAAGGGTAACGATTAGTTTTTGGAAGTCGCGATCATTTCCGGAGGCGAACGGACTAGATAATTTTCGATAAAGAATCATTTTCGGAAAATAAAGCGTAATGATCAATTTCTGGAAGTGTGGTAATCATTTTTGGGATGCGTACAGACATGATCATCTTCGAAAAGTAGATGATCGTAATTGTTTTTGGCAAAGTAAAACGTAGTGATCAATTTTTTGCCTGTTTTTACATGTTTTTTGGAGACTGCCGGAGCCAAAGAGATTTCCATACGAGTCTGGAAAAATCCGTTCTCTAACGACGCTTCGGACGATTTTTGGTGGTGGTGGTTGCGAAGCGGTGGGGCGCCTCTTGGCAGCGCTAGAAACGAGTTTGTTCGGAGGTTGCACCTTACAGACAAATTTTTCGGAATTTTTTCAACCCCAAAACGTCGTCTTAGCGACGAAATAAATTTTACAAGGACGCTACGCAAAAATTCGGAGAACACAAGGCCGCTGGTCGTTTCGCGCATCGGTGCCCGCCAGAGCGGGGGCAGGCCTGTACTCCGAAAAATGGCCCGTTTTCGACCACTAAAAAATTCCAGGAGCCGCATTTTTCATTTCGGCCGATCGGGATGAAATGCGGAGAGCAGGTTCATAGCTCTGGGACCTGTTTACCTGCCGCAGGTCCGCCCAAATTCGGTCCTGGAAAGGGGCCACAACCATTAGATCACGATTTTCGAGAAGTACACGATAATGAGCGTGTTCGGGAGGTAAAGCATGGATCCGTACATTTGGGAGCGGCAACCAAAACGCGGCCAAATGGGCGTCGCTAGTAGGGCGTGATGACGCTACGGCGCGAAGACGCTATGGCGCCGGCGCGAGTTTGTTTGGAAACTCATTTTTGTCAATCATCTCCTGATGTGTTATTGCGGCCTTAAAATTTCTCACAATTCAGTTTTTCGTTGTAAATAAGGTGAATAGAGCCACGTCTCTGCTGATGAAGCCCCAAACAGGGCTGAAACAGCTGTACAGAGGCTGATCGAGGTTTTCACTGCAATCAAAAACGAGTTGCAACAAAATTGTTTTAAACAAGGTTTTAATGACTTGTCAAAAGTATTTAATCATTTTAAAAATGAAATGTTTAAAATGCCAAATTACATGCTTTCTTAAGTAGAAAAAGGTGTTTCTTTTATTTTCTGTTAAATTCTATTAGTTTCGTTCAAATAAAATACCTTTTCCTTTTCTGCTACAATTAAGATATAATCAAATCATCTGAAAACCAAACGATTTTGGAATGTTGGCACTCGTATCAAATCCTATCTATCATTTCTGCACACATTTGCACTGACGGTTGTTGTGTTTTGAGTTCTTCTTTGTGATCTTTGTGTTTTCTCAAAAAGGAAAAAGAATACTTCATAACAACGGATACTGTTACGTTTTCGAAAAACTTATGTTCCTGCAGAACGAAAGAATTTTGGCGATGTGAACGAGAAAAACGTCGCATTCAGGTATGATTGTTAAAAAAATCATTCACAATCATTCAACACAGTGGATACCTATTGTATCATATAACGGGTCATTTTTAAACTATTATATTGGAGATGATTTGGTAATTTTGATAAATCAACTGAAATTTTGATATCATTTTGAACTCAAATTGAATTAATTAAGTCCTGGTTCATTCACTAAAAACTTACTTTAACTGGTGGTTTATAAAAGTCATGGCTTACTCCAATTAAAATTTAAAAGAAAAATGACCTCTAATGTTAAATAAATCAAGAACCAATAATTGAAGAGAAATGACCAGATGTCAGTATCAACGTAATCTACTGAAGAGAATACGATTTTTAGGGAATCACTTGTTATACTTGTTACATATAAATCGTAACAAAGATAACAATCAGTATGAAACGCTTACAGAATAGACCTATTTGTTACGTTTTCATTTTCATTTGATTTTGAGGGCCCTAGTGTTTTCACGCCTTAGTGTGACGCGTCCAATCAGCTGCGCCTTATCGGTCGCGCCCTATTTTCCGTAACCGAGGTAAGCGCAATGTTCAATTTCCGGAAATGATAATCAGTCTTGGGACGCGAACGGATTTGGTCATTTCGGAAAGTAAATCATCGTAATCGTTTTTGGAAAGCAAAACGTGGTAATCAAACGCATAATCATTCGAATAAGAGAGAAAGCTAACCGCACCTGTGCATTTACGTGCCTATTTTTGCATGTTTTTTCGAGATTGCCGGAGTCAGAGAGATTTCTTTACAAATTCGTAAATACTCATTCCCTAACGATCCTTCGGACGATTTCTGGAGGCGGTCGCGGAGGAGTTGTGCGCCTCGTGGCAGCGCCAGAGACGAATTTGTCCGGAAGCCGTACTTTGCAGATAAATGTTTCGGAATTTTTTTCAACCCTTAAACGTCGTCCCAGCGCACAGTGCGTCGAATGATAGGCGTAAATGGACAAAAATCATAATTCTTCTTTCTCTTATTTTTTGGTCTTGGAAATATACATATTATAAACAGTTGCAGTAATTGAGAATAGAATGGTATCACTAGAATATACGGGGTGTGTCATTAGTATTGATTTCTTCAACAGCATCTTAACTATTAATTGTAAAAGAAAACGTCTTATACAAAAATTATTGTCTGTAATTAGCTCTATATCAGAAAATTATTTTCACATGTACAGCATGTTCGAATCTACAGCTCTTCCATTGAATTAAAGAGTTAAAATGTAGACTAAATGTAACTAATTATAAATATCGTGTAGAATATTCCCTATGAGTAAACGTAACATTTTTGATGTACAGTTATGCGCAACTAAAATGCACCAACTACAGGCAATCAGGTGCCGCAGGGATCGATACTAGGCCCACTTTTATTCACATTATATGCAGCTAATTTTGGGTCGTACTTAAACTTCTGTTCCCTGCATATGTACGCAGACGACACGCAATTATATTTTTCGTTTAAACCTACGGAAAGACTTGCAGCCTGCAATTTAATTAACAATGATTTACAATCCCTTGTAAAGGTGTCACACGAACATTCTTTAATCATAAGTCCAGCAAAATCTGCTCGTATGCTGTTTAGTAAGAAGGGAACTGTAGAAGGACTTAACATTGTAATTAACAACTCCCAACTTTCATTTATGAGTGAAGTAAAAAACTTGGGGCTTTTGATTGATACTAACTTACGATTTAAAGGATATATAACAAATTGCATAAATAAGTCGTATGCTGCGCTTAAATTAATATACGCAAACAGAGCTCTCTTATCGAAAAAAGTTAAAATACTACTTTGTGATTCTTTGGTTCTATCTAAATTCAATTATGCTGATGTTGTGTATGGTCCTTGTATCGACAGCGACACTAGTAGAAGAATACAAGTAGTACAAAACTCCTGCTTGTGACTTATTTTTGGTGTGTTAAGGAGACAAAGAATTACACATAAGCTATTAGAAGCAAATTGGCTTAAGATGAAAGATAGAAGAATTTTACATTATTTCACAAAATTATTCAGAGTGGCTATCCTAGGTATCTGTATAACAAAATATCGTTCAGAACTGACGTTCATCATTTAAATATTAGAAATAAAGGGTTCCTAACTCCACCACTACATAAAACAGTTATATTCGAAAGATCTTTCAGTTATAACGCTGTGTCTCTCTATAACTCGTTACCGCAAAAAATAAGATCTGTCAGTTAATAAATTTGCCTTACATCTATCTAAAATTCTTTTTGATCGGCTGCAGACGTCTCTCAGACATCTTTACGCCAACATTTAAAGTTACATTTAAAGTTCTACATCTTCAACATTAATAATTTTTCTCACTTACTTATTATTATAATTTTTATATATATTGTATTTGTCCATAGTGAATAGTTTACTTGTTTGATACTAAGAAACGCGCCACATAGTTTTCTATATTTTGAGTAGGTCGAGTGTAAGAGCAGGGGATTACTTGTTACTAGTAATCCATCTGAACTCCGCCTGTTTTTTCAAGAATAACTGGTCTACAAAATATATATGTATCTGTAAATGTGGTTGAAAATAAATACATTATTATTATTATTATTTATAAGTAATCCGAGAACGAAAGTTCACTACAAGGAGTTCTTACAACTGAAATTTATTAATAACTAAAGTTCAAGCAAAAAAATTTCCGATTATTATTTTTATCTAATGAAAATTTAACTCCACCAATCCTTCCATTTATTTTCAACATTTAATCGATATCTTGGGAACTGTTGAATATCGGCTAATGATTTTTAGCTGATTTTTGCAAACACGTGCCTTACGTTTTATAATATTCAATAGTATTTTGTCGAATTAAAAAAAAATAAGTAACACTAGAGGCTAAAACATTTTCATTAACAAATCATTAGCGTTGGATATCTATTAGATATTGAAAATAAATTAAGGATTAATAAAGTTAAATTTTCATTATCATTTTTTTTTTAATAGTAATTATGTATACTTATAGTTCATTTCAGCGCTAACCAGTTTTAGTAGCGAACTTATGTTCTCGGATCACTCATAAATGGCAATATTTCATCGAGATTTAATAGAGAAACGTAATTATGTCCTTTCCTTCTTGTTTATTTTCTTGAAAGATGGTTCCTCGCCTCCACTCGATGCAGGAAGCTCCGTAGGTCTTTCTTCTCCAAACTAAAACAAACTTTATACCAAATTAAATTGCCTTTATAATAATAATAATAATAATCGTGTCTTTATTATTATACACAGAAAATAATAGAATACAAAGAATAAAATTAAACATGAAATTCATTTGGCGAGGTTCAGTACAAACGCCAAAATGACGTTTTACTGCTCTACCACCTAACCAAAGGATCGATAGCTACTTAACTATACAAAAAAAAAAAAGCATAAGACGTGTTTAGTTTAGTTTAGTGTTCAGTTTGATTAGCAAGCGGTTTACGTTTGAGATGATAACAAAATCTGAAATAGTTTGCATCTGAATTGCGAGTATTTTAGTGTATCACATTCAATATAATATTTGTTAAAAAATTTTACGATACAGTAACTAAAAGAACTTTTAAATTTTTGTGTCTTCTGAAGCGGAGGAGTTAACAAACCTCTGTACCGTAAATTTAAATTGTGAACATCAGTTCGAAATGTAATTAAATTATATAGGTATGGTGGACTCTGATAGTGCAAAACCTTATAATATAGACAAAAGGAGTGAAACAACCTTCTGTTCTCCATGTGTAGCCAGCCCGTCTCATTAATTTTGTGACTTATTCTAGAATACTTCCTAATCCCATAAATTAGTCGTAAACAACTATTTTGTAATTTTTGCAATCTAGATTTATTTATTACATCTAAATGTGATCCATATACTGCGTCACAGTAGTCCACTCTACTCAAAACTAAGGAATTACATAAACTGATTTTAGTTTTACGATCTAGTGAATGTCTATTGAGAAAGATAATTTTTAAGTTCATATAAGCTTGTTGTAACAGTTTCGAAACATAATGGGTGAAGTTCAAGTTTGGATCCAAAATGATGCCTAAATTTTTTAATTTATCAACAAACGCAATGTCAATATCACCAACTTTAATTTTTAGTTTATTAATAATTCCTTTTTTGAATTTGCATGTACCAAATAGTATTGCAGAAGATTTGATTGGGTTTAAAATTAATTTATGCTGGAGGGAGCTTTTAAATAAAGAAGCTAGGTCACTATTTATTACAGTGCATACACTGTCGATATCGGATGGATAAAAGGAAAAGTAAATCTGAGAATCATCAGCGTAAAAATGTGAACTGCAATATTTTAGTAAAGAGGGAAACTGCGACGTGTAGATTATGAATAGAAGTGGACCTAATATAGAGCCCTGTGGTACACCACTTTGTAAACCTAAGGGACTAGAAATGATATTCAAGTAGTTGACAGATTGCCGTCTTAGATTTAAGTAGCATTTGATTAATTTTACTGCATTATTGCTAAAACCGATGTAATGAAGAATTGCAAACAAAATGCCGTGATCGATCGTATCGAAAGCTTTAGAATAATCTAAAGTTACTAACACTGTTAATTTCCCATTGTCACTGGCTCTTAAAATGTCGTCAGTTATTTTTAGCAACGCAGTACAGCAGCTGTGTCCAGATCGAAAGCCAGATTGATTTGCAGGCAATATGTTATGCTTTGTTAAATACTCTCTGATTTGTAGAGCAATAATTTTTTCAAAAACTTTTGATGCTACTGATAGTATGCTAATTGGCCTGAGATCTTTAAGTTCCGAAGGTGACGAAATTTTAGGCAATGGAATAACAAGCGCATACTTCCAACTATCTGGGAAGACTGAATGAACGATGCAGTAATTTATGATATGCGTGATAATATAAGTAAGATGCGGAACACATAATTTTATCATAGCAGCAGTTATATTATCAATTCCATAAGCATTAGATTTAAGAAGTTTAATACATTTTTCTACAGCACCTTCCGAAACTATGTCAAAATTGAATAAATTGCCTTGAAACAAAACGTTGTTGTTATAATGATTTAATAAAGGAATACTACTTATATTTGTTGTCGGTACGGATTTAATAAAATAGTCATTAATAATTTCAACATCGTGTAAATGAGGCGGCAAAACGTAATTTTTCTTTCTTAAAACGTCTAAATTTTTTAAAGCGCTCCACAAACCTTTCGTTCCTCGTGAAATACATTCGTGCTGAAAATATGCTCTTCTTTCCCTACGAACTGCGGCTGTGATAAGATTTCTCCACGTTTTATAAGTCTGCCAATGATCATGATTTCTTGTCTGCTTGTAACGAGTTAGAGCGGTTTTCCTTTGAGAAATCATAACTTTAATATTATCCGTGATCCAAGGACGAAAAGGTTTAGTAATTCTAACAGTTTTTAAAGGTGCATGTCGATCAAAGAGCGTTAACAAATTGTCGTTAAAAAAAGAAACTTTATCATTTACACAATCCAAATCATAGATATTGTGCCAAGGAATAGAATTTAATTCTTCAATAAAATAATTAAAATTAAAATTTCTAAAATCACGGAAAGTTTTGAAAATGTGTGGTGTATTAGAAATTGTTAAATTTACCGAGCAATAAATTAATTCGTGATCTGAGATGTCAGACATATCAAGAGTTCCAAAGTCATCAACGATATCTAGATCAGAAGTAAAAATTAGATCAATAAGAGTAGTTGAAGTTAGGGTGGTTCTGGTAGGCACATCAATAATTTGTTTTAAGCCGATTCCGTCTATTAAATTTTGCAATAATATCGTACTTGGTGAAGTAGGGTTTAGGAAGTCAATATTAAAGTCACCAAGACAAAAGACAAAATCATGATTTGGAACGACATGAGACAGGGATGTTTCTAAAGAGTTGGCGAAATTTGCAACGTTTACACTAGGAGGTTTGTACAGTACACCAATGCAAATTTTATACGTACTTACTTTGAGTGTTATCCACAGTTGTTCAATCTCCTTACTCATCTGCATAATAGTAAAATTAAAATTATTCTTGATATAGATTCTAAGAAAATATGGTAACGCATTGTGAATAAAATTCGATTTCGAGAACATTGCATCCAAAATCTAGTACAATTCACGTGAAAATAAGAACAAGCTTGAATTAATTCTCTGTTTACACTATCCAGACATTTTGATATATTTAAATGTTTTAAAATGTGTCTTATACGTTTGATTTATCGATTTTGATGTTTCCTTGATAGGAAATTCACGTGTCAAAAATTTGTCTATTGGTGATATGAGAAACGTTGCTAAAACAAATTTTTCGTTGAATTACCAGCGTATTAGCAAGTAGTAGCAGGAGAATTTCTTATTTTCGTAAAACGCGTGGATGAAGGAATCAGATTTTAAAGAAATATTCGATACGTTTTTTTACGTATTTTTGTAATATTCGATTAAACTTTACTTTTAATTCTTGAAATAAGATAATTTTCATTTGCAGTTTTAATGTTAAAATATCCTCACAAATTAATTTGAAATTATTCATATCTGTACTAGATGACTCGATTGTTAGGATTAATAGTCAAAATTACTTAGATTTTTTTTTTCAGTTGATTATGTAAGGTAACATTCATAGAATCGTAAATGTCACTATGGCAAAGGGTCCCTGAACTTTCAAAAACTATATCACAAATAGTTATAAAAGACAGAGAAATCAAAGAAATAAGGATTTTATTTACGATTTAGATATTAATTGTCGAGTAATGAAATCTTTTTGTCCCTTAAAAAAAATATTGTATTTTCGATTTTTGTTCATAGTGCAGCGCATTGTGCAGCGCCGAAATACATTTTACAAGAGCGTTGCCAAAAAGTACAAGGAACGCGACGGCGCCGGCCTTTTTCCAATTCGGTGCCCGTCAGAGCGGCCGCAGGCCCGTATTCCGAAAAATGGCCCATTTTCGACATTTAAAAAATTCCAGTGGTCGAGTTTTTCATCCGATCAGAAAGAAACTTGGAGCGCACCTGTTTGCCTGCCGCAGGTTAACCCCGAGAACGGTCCCGGAAAGGGCCCACGATGGGGCTCCGCGTGGTAGCGCCAGAGACGGGTTTGTCGGGGGGTTGCGCTTTGCAGACGAATCTTCCGCAATTTTTTTCAACCTTTAAACATCGTCCTAGCGTCGAAAAAATTTTTCCAAGGGCGCTGCGAAAAAGTATGAGGAGTGCAATGCCGCCGGATGTTTCGCAATCCGGTGCTCGTCAGAGCAGCCGCAGGCCCGTATTCGGAAAAATGGCCCATTTTCGACATTTAAAACATTCCAGGGATCGTGTTTTTCATCCGATCAGAAAGAAACTTGGAGCGCACCTGGTTGCCTGCCGCAGGTCAACCCCGAGTACGGTCCTGGAAAGGGCCCACGACGGAACTCCGCGTGGCAGAGCCAGAGACCGGTTTGTCGGGGGGTTGCACTTTGCAGACGAATCTTCCGCAATTTTTTTCAACCTTTAAACATCGTCCTAGCGTCCAAAAATTTTTCCAAGGGCGCTGCGAAAAAGTACGAGGAATGCAATGCCGCCGGATGTTTCGCAATCCGGTGCTCGCCCGAGCGGACGCAGGTCCGTATTCCGAAAAATGACCGATTTTCGACGTTAAAAAAGTTCTAGGGACCGCGTTTTTCATCCTCCGATCAGGACGAAACGAAGGAAAAGAGGCGCATGGCGTGGGAACCTGTCTTTCTGATAAAAGGCCCGCCCCGAATCCAGTCCTGGAAAAAGCCCATGGCCCTTAGAATGCGATTTTCGAGGATATTTTTTTTCTAAAAGTTACGATAATGACAGTTATCGGGAAGCAAACCATATTAATCAATTTCTGGACATGGTAATTATTTTCTTGAAGTAAACGGGCGCAGCCATTTTCAGGGAGCGAGCGGTTACTATCATTTTTGGAATGTAAAGCGTGTTTCTGGAAGTCTTAAATCATTTTCGGAAAGTAAAGGGTCGTGATCAATTTCTTGAAGGTTACTTCTTTTAGTGATTTAATATAAAAATTTGCTACCATCTGAATGAAATTTCGTTAGGTCTTCTCTTAAAGTTACGAAAACAGTTGCAAGTCAGCGCTGAGGAAGACATGCAACTGTCCCGAGTTAAGACTCGGATGGAGATGAGCGGAGTCACAGTCAAGGGCGTCAGGGAGAATAACCGCTAGTTGATTTTGTGCCGCTGCGGAACCACCTCCCTTCGTACACATCGTGCGCCAAAATTTCGGAAAATTTCCAGGAGAATAATCCACAACAGGCGTACTTAAAACGTTTATTAATTCACTGCAAATTAAATTGCAACGGCTCCCGCACTACGTAAGCATTATTCCCTTCCAGATTGCTCCGCAAGTACTCTGTTGTTTTCAACTAAAACATAACCTAAATTACTGAAAGCGACGCTTAAATCTGATGAACACAAAGTGCCGTAATATCTACGAAATTATGCGAACGTGGATTAACCAAATAACGATGAAAGAATACGTTAGGTTTTTTTGTACAGGAATTTGTTGTCGTACACTTATCAGTTGTGTCCAAACGTCAAACGTAGTGGTGACACCTCGTGGCGGTTCGTCTTGTGACGTTGATCTTGCAGAAGGACACGGTTTCACCCACCAGTGACTACCGTTAAATAATCGGAAGCGAATTTGCCGTCGAAACAAAACAAGTAGACGGCCATCTGTAAAGAAATGTCGAAAAACAGAAGAAACGAAAGGCGAAAATAAAAAAGCCGGTTCCTCTGTTGGAACAAAGAAATCACATATAAGCATGGGTCCCCCTAATGGCGTCATTGATTACTTTTCTGTTTATCGCAGAAACGGGCGATGCACTCAGTAGACGCGATACCCAAGCGCCAAAACGTAAACAGCAGTGTGGCCACCTGTAAAAACTAAAATGACTGCTAAAAATTTAACAAACTGTAACAAATTCTTACTTATCCTTGTGTCGTAGAAGAACTGACTTTATTGTCTTGCTAAAGGCATACAGATATGGTTTGATCCGCGGTACAGGACATTTCTGAACCGCTTACACATACGAACCTCCTCGTATCGTGGAAGAACAGTCGTCTGTAGTCTTGCTAAAGGCATACAGATTAGTTTTGATCAACGATACAGGGTGTTTCGACTCACCACACACACGTATTGACACCCCCCAACATGACAAGAAAAATGTTGTTTTATACACGTACTTATAATTGTTCATAATCATTTTCGGAAAGTCAGAGATCACCATCATTTTCCGGAAGTAATAGATCGTGATCATTTCCGGAAAGTACACGACCGTGATTATTTTCGGTACGTCACACAGACCTCAACACAATAATCTAACCTAAAAAGATCTACGATCGTAGTTGCGTAGCTTTAAATTACGTTCTCTATTGAAGAGCGAAAGTCATTGAGACATAATTTTTGACCTTGAACCTCGTCGCTGGAAACCTAGAGAGCAAAATTTTAAAGAAAATAGTGATTGTTGACCTTGACCTTGATCGTCAACCAGTACGAGTACGCCTCAACACTTTGTCCGTTCCCCCAAGGACGTAAGGCGCGATCGATTTTGTCCAAACTTTCGCACAATTTATGAACAATTGAAATTAAATCGGACCACCTGCCACATGCAATGCGATTGCATATGAGTTATGCAGGCAATCGCGACGGAAACGGAAAAGTTTCTTAAACGACGTCCAATCTCAACAAATCCCGAATGCATTTAACGAAGCCGCTCGGCGAACAGTATCAAAAGCTTGTTTAAATTGATGTCGGCGTAGCTCGCGTTGATTGCTTTAAATTGCCTCCGAGCTCCTGCAGATGATAGTTAATCGATAGAAGCAGTCGAGAGAGGGAGAGGCAGAGAGAAAGAAATAAAAAGTCAAACCCACACGGAGAACTTTTCCTTAATTAGCCTGCGCGAGCACTTTTTTTATAATCAGTTCGCTAGCTTCGAATTTTGTAACGAATTCGAGATTACTTATTTAAAAAAAAGTTGAATTTCGCGATCGGTTCTTCTTTTATGGAAGTTCCCTCCCCCTCTGGTACAATACAAGGTCTTATCCGGAGCACTCGTTGAAGCTTCGAGAATCCTCGGGAAACTACTAGATGGCTTGACAAACATAAACAGGCCACTCGGTTTTGTCGACGGCAAAGATCTCGAGCAAGAAACATGATCCGCGCGGTAATAAAACGAAGACGTTAAAACTCGCGCTCGGTTCAGGGGCGAATTGTAAATATTTGAGAGCGGTGGTGGCACCCCCCACCCCCGTCACATCTCGAGCTCAAGGACCGACAAAATCTGTTTACCCTGCGATGTTTACTGCTGCACCGGTATACAAGGGTGCGTGCGTTCAAAATGTTTACGCAGATATTTTGTCTTGTCGCTTAAATACGGCCTCCAGTGCCTTACCCGGATGGGGTCCGGGCGCCACCCTTTTGTTTAATACACGTACGAACGAAGCCCTACCGGTGTCTTTTGAAACGGGCGGTAACGAACAATGAAGAATTTATTCACCACATCAGAGAGAAACGATCTTTCGCTCATTTTGAAGGTTATGAAATGTACTACAACTACACTTGAGATAAAATAATAATTTCTTAAATACTTATAATTTTTATAAAGCTTTTTCGGTGCTAAATTTTCAAAGAAGAAAAATTGTTACAGTTTATTTTTCCTTGCTTGTTTTTATTCCGGAATTATTTCTATTTTTAGAAGCAACTCGAATTCTCGAACGCGCGAACTGCGCGTTTCCTTTCACACGTCGCGCCGAGATGTTTTTATGCACGGAGACGAACTCGAAACTAGTTTTTTTAAGGGTCGAATGCCCGAATTTTTCGTGTAATTAAATGTTTTTCGATTTTATTTTTGATACAAAGATAAACTCGCTTTATTTTCGTTGATTTAAAACGACTTGAAGTGCGTTTCATTTTACTCCGGTTAACGCCGTTCGGCCTGCATTCAATTTTTTTTGTACCGTCAATAAGTAATATAATAATCATGGAAGTCATAATCATTTTTGAGAAGCAAAGGGTATTAATCATCAAATTCTGGAGATAATAATCAGGGAAGTCATACCTAATCATTTTCGAGAAGTAAAGAGATATGACCAATTTTGGGAAGTAATAATCACGTTTCTAACCCCAAACAAAAACGGCGAGTGCGAAAGTCGTCCTTTTCGTAGGCAAGCAAGCCAAGTTCATCGAACTTCATCTCACGCCACCTCTCCGCCACAAATCACCCTTTATTTCTCCATCGTGCCCTAATTAATCGGATCCCTTTTAACCTGCGTTACAATGAGCGCGCCTCAACCGCCTCCCCGAACTCGATCGATCCCAAACCGAAACGAAACGGCGGCGTTGCCCCGCGGCGAATCCAACCGGGAAGAAAGTTCATGATGACGTCGAGCTCTGGAAATCGGGGTTAAGTTTTTACGAGCGCGGTCATTGCGACTGTTTCGCCCCGCGATAAAAATGTATGCGGTGCACCTGATGCTCCCGCCGCCGGGGGTAGGTATGAATAATTGATGCGTCCGTAGCAGGCACGCAACATTGTTCCATTTCATCTTCTTCAGAATTTCGGTTAGTTACAGATGTACGCCTGAATTTTTAATGTTTCGCGGATGAGGTGGGTTTGCGGGGGTTGGGGTGGCGGGGGCTGGGGAGTAGACGGTGGTGCACGAATTTTCCCCGCGCCGAAGATCGTATTAACTAACTTGTAAACTGTACACTGCGATTTATATCAGTTATTCCGATTACGCTTGCGTAAAATGGAGTTTCTAACTCCGTTAATCATAACCTTTTGGTACGGTAAAGGAAAAAATTAGAAACAGTAAAACAAGTTAGGTATTTGATGTGCAGATGGCTTTTATTAATCTTATCTGACTTCTTAGATTGGTCATCTAACTGCGCCTTCGGCTAAAACTCTTACGTCCAGCTCATGGGCGATGGGTAGGGGGTTGACATGGTAGTCGGTTCAAGGTAGGGATACCGATACCCGATAATTTTGCTACCCGGGTATCCGTTATTGATACCCGGGTAGTTAACCGTTCCCCGATAAGGCTACTTGATTATTGAGCACTTTCCGAATATCGGGTAGTTATCGGTTCCATTTAAATAAACGGATACCCGGGTACCCGGATACCCGTCGTCATCCTTAGTTCAGGATATGGTCCGGTTTCTCTTTCACTTCTTCTACTTTAGTTCTAGATAGTGAAAATCCTCCCTCTCCCGCCCCCAATTTTTACCGCCCTGATACCGTTTCTCGACTTTTAAAAAATTCCAGAGGTCGCTTTCTTCATCCGATCGGGACGAAACACGGAGACCAGGCGCACTGTACGTGGAGACCTGCTTGCATGCCGAAGGTGTGTCCCGAGTATGATCCTGGAAAGGGCTCACGACACTTAAAGCGCGACTTTCGAGATATTTCGATTGTCCTGCCTATACCGGAGATGGTAGCAGCACATTTACGTATAAAAGTTCTACCATAGCGTCGTGCAAACGAAAACTAACGACCGGAAACAACTGCACGGACCATTTGACTTCCGCCCCCTGTGGCGAACAAGACAGCACCCTCCACCCCGCCCCCACCGGCTCGCCCCCGCCGCATTCATCTCACAAAACATTGCATCCACTCCACACGTAAAACTCAAAACGACTTTCAACCCGACCTCAAATCCCTTTTCACCCGCGCGCGCGTGTCCCATTGATTCCCTCGCATGTCATGTCACCCTGTCACGTTCGCGCGGCGATGAAAGCAGCGCCGCCTGTTGTCCTGTACCGCGGTTTGGTTTTTTTTTTTGCCCCCGATTTAAATTCGCGTCGCCTCCCGACTGGCAAATAATAAATGGTCGCGTGACTTACACCACGCACACGTTTTCACCCCGAGAGGGGGACGGACGGGACGGGATGGTTCGGTTCGGCGCCGCCAAGCGAGAGGCTTTTATCTTCGTCCCCGACCCTGCTAATTCGATTGTCCTCGACCGCTCTAATCTCGTGCGCCGGGGCCGGAATTAAATCTCGGCCGGAGAAGTTTATGTATCTGCAGGTGTTATCCTCTTTTTTTTATTGTTATTAATCTTTTCGTTTTGCTCTCTGTCACATTCCCTTTAATTGTCTTGACCTTTCTACATCGTTCGCTTGTGGTATCAACCTATCATTTTTTATAATTTTGTACGCACAGTTGCGCCCATGCCGTAATCAGCGATAATCTGTTTCGGTATTTCGGATGTGGATGCGCTCGAAACGACTCGCGGGTATTACCACTTCGAAACGAGTGGCTAGCAGCGCGAAAGGACGAATCAATAGACGACGACGTCTGCGAGGACGACGAACGATGATGATGATAATGGGGCGACCGCAAGCTCGGCGCTGCGCGCGCGATTTGCGAGTGGTTTAGAAATTAGAGTTGCCGCTTCGCTTAATCAAACAAACGGGCGTATTCTCGGAAACGGCGCGGTCACATCCGCTTTTTGCTCCGCTGTGGGGATGAGAGCGATCGCATCGTTTAATTTTTACGGCCGCGGAACTCCGCGTGAAGCAACTTCTAGATCGTAAGTTCATGACCACCTGACGGGACATCAAGCGTACCTGTTTTTGCAAAATTAAACTCTGAGGTGGCGTAGATCTTGTGGTCCAGGGCTGTTGACGCAACGACGTCCGTCGTTCGAGGAAGGGCGACAGTGCCGATTGATTTTCGAGATTCGCCCTGGATTATTATTAAAATTATTAAAATTTGCCGATGTAATGCTTTCCTAACTGGGTCTTGTTACAGTTTTGAAACTAAAACAATGACTATGCATTGTTTCGAAGAATATAATCTAATCTAACCTCATAACCTAATGAGTGCGAAGTCTTTGCTGACCTCGTGATTTCCCCATTACACATAATTTTTAAGTCCTCTTCTAAACTATATCCTGTTCTGTTCTAAAAAAAATCTAACTCACTTTCTAAAGTGAGAATCGCGATTTGTTTTTTCCCTTTTGAATTTCCTTCCCCGTTGAATATCGAGATATCTTCCATATTGTTATCACAGGCGTTTCTTTTTCCGCCCGCCGGCCCTTCGGCCCCTTTATCATCTCGCATTCATTCGCTTACAAAAACAAAGTCGACAAAGCCAGCAAGCAAGCAAAAAAAAAGGAAACTTCTGTGTCCGCTTTAGAGAAAAGCGATATCCGCATGATGCGGAAGCTTAATATTTATCTTGGGTCCTGCATCATCAGAATACCCCCGAAAGACGTGTATGTATAAACCGGGGATGCTTGTTTTCATATTTGCGTTCCTCGGAATCCATTACGGAGAGTAAAAGAAATCGGGTAAATAGGCAGGGCGGCGTGCTCGTCGTTCCCGAGGAATTCCTGAGGGAGGAGGAGATTCGTAAAAACGCTGCTTTTTGCCAAGGACGCGGGATTAATCTGCATCGGTACGATACGAAAGCGGATTCTAATTCGCTGTTGAATGAGAGCGCGCGCGTCCGTACATCTGCCGCCGCTCGGTTTTGTCGCGTCTGTTGGCCCGACTGCGAAGGCACATTAAAACTTAACGAATTTTGTGTGCTGCCTTGGGGGGAAACGGGCCAGATGGATTTGCTGAAAGCGCCCGTTCACTTCAAGAAAACGATTACCACTTTAGAAATTGATCATTACACATTAAGCTTTGCTTCCCGAGAATGATTACGTCCGGCCGTTTCCCGAAATGACTACGACCACCCGACATTGGTCATTAATTACACTTTACTTTCCAAAAATGATTCGGATCGTTTACTCGCCGAAAAACGATCAGGCCTCGTTCGCTTCCCAAAGATGTTTACCATTTCGACAAATCGATCATTACGCTTTACTTCCCGAAACTAATCATTGTCGCTTACTTCTCGGAAAAAAATCGAACAAAACTCGAAAATCGTGTTTTAATAGCCATGGGTCCTATCCAGAACTGGACTTGGAGCAGACCTACGGCAGGCAAGCAGGTCCTCTCCGTACAGTGCGCCTGCTCTCCGCGTTTCGTCCGGATCGAATGAAAAAAGTGGCCTCAGGTGGAAAACGGCCATTTTTCTGAATACGGGCCTGCGTCCGTTGTGAATGGCTCCGGAGCGCGGCGCCGAGTTCCTCGTACTTTTTTGCAGAGCCTACGTAAAATTTATTTCGACGCTAGGACGACGTTTAAGGGTCGAAAAAAATTCCGGAAAATTTGTCTGCAAAGTGCCCCCGTGCACGCGCCCCGAGCACCATCATGATTTACTTTCCGAGAATGGTTATGATCGTTGACTTTCCGACAATGGTTATGATGAAAATGATCATGTCCGTTCGCTTCCTTAAAAGTAATCATTTACTTCTCGAAAAAATAATCGAAATAGCTCGAAAATCGCGTTTTAAGTGACGTGAGCCCTTTCCAGGATCGTACTCGGGGCACACCTTCGGCATGCAAGCAGATCTCCACGTACAGTGCGCCTGGTCTCCATGTTTCGTCCCGATCGGATGAAGAAAGCGGCGTCTGGAATTTTTTAAGGGTCGAGAAACGGCCATTTTTCGGATACGGGCCTGCGTCAGGTCTGGGAAGCACCGCAGAGCGAAACGGGCCACAGCGCCGCATTCCCCGTACTTTTTCGCAAGGCCTACGTAAAATTTATTTTGACGCTAGGACGACGTTAAAGGTCGAAAAAAAATCCGAAAAATTTGTTTGCAAATTGCCCCGACAAATTAGTCTCGGGCACCGCCACGTTTTACTTTCCGAAAGTGGTTATGATAGTTTACTTCCCGAAAATGATGATGTCCGTTCGCTTCCCAAGATATTTACCATTTCGAGAAATTGCTCACCACGCTTTACTTTTCGAAAACAACATTACCGTTTACTTCTCGAAACAAATTTTGGAGAAATCTCGAAAATCATGTTTTAACAGCTGTTAGCCCTTCTCAAGCCTGTACTCAGGGCGGACCCCTGGCAGGCAAGCACGTACCCTGAACAATGCGCCTGCTCTCCAATGAATTGAAAAAAGCGGCCTCTGGAATTTTTTAAACGTTGAAAAACGGCCATTTTTCGGAATACGGGCCTGCGTCCGCTCTGGAAAGCACCGTAGAGCGAAACGGCCCACAGCGCCGGGTTCCCCGCACTTTTTTGAAAAGCCCACGTAAAATTTATTTTGACGCTAGGACGACGTTTAAGCATCGAAAAAACATCCGAAAAATTTGTCCCCGACAAATCAGTCCCGGACACCGCCACGCTTTACTTTCCGAAAGTGGTTATGATCGTTTACTTCCCGAAAATGATGATGTCCGTGCGCTTCCCAAGATATTAACCATTTCGAGAAATTGCTCACTACGCTTTACTTCTCGAAAACAACATTACCGTTTACTTCTCGAAACAAATTTTGGAGAAATCTCGAAAATCTCGTTTTAACAGCAGTGAGCCCTTCTCAGCGCCGTACTCAGGGCGGACCCCTGGCAGGCAAGCACGTACCCTCAACAATGCGCCTCTTCTTCGCGTTTCGTCCCAATCGGTTGAGAAACGCGACATCCGCAGTTTTTTTAAAAGTCAAAAAGCGGCGGTTTTTCTGAATATGGACTTGCGTTCGCTCTGGGAAGCACCGGAGTGCGAAACGGTCTGCGGCACCGCGTTCCCCGCACTTTTTTGCAGAGCCTATGCAAAATTTATTTTGACACTAGGACGACGTTTAAGCATCGAAAAAAAATCCGAAAAATTTGTCTGCAAAGTGCCTCGACAAATCAATCCATCTCGGGCACCGCCACGCTTTACTTTCCGGAAGTGGTTATGATCACTTACTTCCCGAAAATGATCATGCGCGTTCGCTTCCCAAGATGTTTATACCATTTCAAGAAATTGATCATTACGCTTACCGTTTACTTCTCGAAAAAAGAATGTTTTTCAGAAAAGCACGAAATTCGCGTTTTAGAGCCGCAAGCCCTTTCTAGATAGCCCCTTCTTCACAGGTGGGTTGTTTCGATTATGGTTCATCATAACTAGGGATGAGCAGTGAAACAATTGAACAAATTTCATCGAGGAAATTTCCTGAAAATTCCTGAAATTTTTCGAAACTCCTAAAAAAGTGGAAATTTCTAGATTTTCGAAAAATATCGATCGTTACATTTTGGAGACAGAATACTTTTGATACTTGTTAAGTCTTTTGCAATTAACATATTGCGATAGAATACGTAGAATGCACCGTACGACGTATGAAATGTTGAGGCAGGGTTGCCAGATTATTGTTGAAAAACATAGCCAAACGTATTACAAAAAGTAGCGCACTTACGCCAAACAAAAATATCAATTAATTGTATAACATTATTTGAAATATTAGGAGTAATAAATAAAAAATGTAAATTTTCTCTAATAATAAAACAACATAAAATAATATCAACAGACCAAGAAAAAAAAACAAATATAAAGTCGCCGATTTAGAACATCAATAATCAGAAAAAATAAAAGAGACATATTAACTTGCAAAAAATCAGAAACAAAAAAGAAAGAAAAGAAACAGCAACAAAATACAAGGATGAAGCGAAGAAAGAAAAAACAAAAGAAGATCGACAACACCAATCTAAACGAATTGAAAATGGTCTTTTGATCGAAACATGTCATCATAACGACTTCGACTTTTATTAATAAACTACTTTAAGTTGACAGCGTTTTTAGTGACTTAAGGCACCTCAAGATTTCAATTTATTAAATGAATTTAGTTGAACTTCATTTTAATTGATTTTTAATTTTTTTTATCCTAATTTTTCTTATAATTATTACTCTTTTACTTCTGTTAGATTGATGTCAGTTCAATTGAGCGTAACTTTAATCCGTTTTTTCTTACTTTTAATTTTTTAAGTACTTTTTTATCATCTTTTACTTGTGTAGAATCGAGTGCAATAATTGGTTCAGTTGATCTTAAGATTTGTTGAGGTTTATTTTAATCCGTGTATAAATTTCAATATTTCTTGTCTACTTTTAATTTTTTTAAATATTGTTCTAAATGTTCAAACTTAATTGAATGGAATTAGATTGAGTGCTGTTAGATTGTTTAGATTTAATTTTTTTAATATTTTTTTTAAAGTTTTTAATTTTTATTTTTGCTTGGGTTGAATATCAGTTGAGTTCAGTTATTGGGTCGAGTTTAGTTGATCTTGAAATTAGTCGAATTTCGCTTTAATTGTTTTTAAATTTTTTTACATTTTCTACTTTTAATGTTTTGCTTCAATTGAATACAGTTAGGTAGAGTTCAGTTAAGTCGGGTTGACCTTGATATTTGTTGAGCTTGATTTTAACATTGTTTTACTTTAAATTTTTAATATTTCTCTTTCTTAATGTTTTACTTGGGGTGAGTGTATTAATTATTTTTATTTGGCTGTGAGTGACAATTTAACAAATTTTTCGTTTCTTTTCTTTTTCTTTAATTTTTTTATATTTTTCTTTGGGTTGAATAGAATTAGGTTGGATTATGTTGACGTTGAAATTGATTGAGCTTCATTTTAATTAATTTTTAATTTTCAGCAATTTTTATATTTTTTGCAATTTTTAATATTTATTTTTGTTAAATGGAGTTAGGTTGAAGTCAGGTAATTGGATTGAATTGACCTGGACGTTAATTGAACATCACTTTAATTGATTTTTAATTTTTTTATCCTAATTTTTCTTGTAATTTATACTCTTTTATTTCTATTAGATTGGTATCAGTTGGATTAGATTGATATCGAGATTGTTGAGCTTTAATCCATAAATTTTAACATTTTTTCTTAGTTTCAATTTTTTGTTTTTTTTTTAAATTTTTTTACTTGTGTAGAATGGAGTGTAATATGATACAGCACAAAATTGGTTCGGTCGAAAAACAGCCTCTCTTCGGAGTATGAGCTTGCATCCGCTCTGGGAAGCACCGCAGCGCCACACGGCCTGCGGAACCGCGTTCTCCGTACTTTTTCCGGAGCCTATATGAAATTTATTTCGGCGCTAGGACGGTGTTTAAGGACGGAACATTTGTCTGCAAAGTTCTCCGACAAACCCTCCTCTGGCACCGCCACGGTTTACTCTCCGAAAGCGACCCTATCTCCAGGTTTCGTCCCGATCGGATGAAAAACGCGGCCTCTGGAATTTCTTAAATGTCGAAAAACAGCCATTTTTCGAAATACGGCCTTGCGTCCGCTTTAGGAAGTACCGGAGCGAGAAACGGTCTGCGGCACCGCGTTTCTCGTACTTTTTTTGCAAAGCCCATGTAAAATTTATTTTGACGCTAGGACGACGTTTAAGCATCGAAAAAAAATCCGAAAAATTTGTCTGCAAAGTGCCCCGACAAATCCGTCCCGGGTACCGCCACGCTTTACTTTCCGGAAGTGATTATGATCACTTACTTTCCGAAAATGATAATGTGCGTTCGCTTCCCAAGATGTTTACCACGTTTCGAGAAATTGATCATTACGCTTACCGTTTACTTCTCGAAAAAAAAAAGTTTTTCAGAAAAGCACAAAATTCGCGTTTTAGAGCCGCAAGCTCTTTCTAGGAGTGCAGGCAGGCAAGCACGTCCCTCATACAATGCGTCTGCTCTCCACGTCTCGTCGCTATCGGAAGAAAAACGCGGCCTCTGGAATCTTGTAAAGTTCGAAAAATGGCCACTCTTCGGAGTATGAGCTTGCATCCGCTCGGGGAAGCACCGCAGCGCGACACGGCCTGCGGCACCACGTTCTCCGGACTTTTTTCGGAGCCTATATGAAATTTATTTCGGCGCTAGGACGGTGTTTAAGGACGGAAAATTTGTCTGCAAAGTTCTCCGACAAACACTCCTCTGGCACCGCCGCGGTTTACTCTCCGAAAGTGACCCGATCTCCAGGTTTCGTCCCGATCGGATGACAAACGAGGCCTCTGTAATTTCTTAAATGTCGAAAAACAGCCATTTTTCAAAATACGGCCTTGCGTCCGCTTTAGGAAGCACCGGAGCGAGAAACGGTCCGCGGCATCGCGTTTCTTGTACTTTTTTGCAAAGCCTATGTAAAATTTATTTTGACGCTAGGACGACATTTAAGGGTCGAAAAAAATCCGAAAAATTTGTCTGCAAAGTGCCCTGACAAATCCGTTCCGGGTACCGCCACGCTTTACTTTCCGGAAGTGATTATGATCACTTACTTTCCGAAAATGATAATGTGCGTTGGCTTCCCAAGATGTTTACCATTTCGAGAAATTGATCATTACGCTTACCGTTTACTTCTCGAAAAAAAAATTTCAGAAAAGCACGAAATTCGGGTTTTAAGAGCCGCCAGCCCTTTCTAGTAGCGGACTCGGGACGAGCGACCGACAGGCAAGCAGTTCTCCGTACAATGCGTCTGCTCTCCACGTTTCGTCGCGATCGGAAGAAAAACGCGGCCTTTGGAATTTTCTAAAGGTCGGAAAACGGCACCGCAGCGCGACATGGTCTGCGGCACCGCGTCCTCCGTACTTTTTTCCGTAGTCTATGTAAAACTTATTTCGGCGCTAGGACGGTGTTTAAGGGCGGAAAATTTGTCTGCAATGTTCTCCGACAAACCCTTCTCTGGCACCGGCACGGTTTACTCTCCGAAAGTGACCCGATTTCCAGGTTTCGTCCCGATCGGATGACAAACGCGGTCTCTGGAATTTTTTGAAGGTAGAAAAACAGCCATTTTTCGAAATACGGCCTTGCGTCCGCTTCAGGAAGCACCGAAGCGAAAAAGGGCCTGCGGCGCCGTGTTCTCCGTACTTTTCCGCAGAGCCCTGGAGAAAATTATTTCGGCGCTACGACGACGTTTAAGGGTCGAAAAAGTATCCGGAAAATTTGTCTGTCTGAAATCCGGAAATTGATAACTATAACTAACTTTGATTTACCGGACCTTAACGTCCGAAACTACCTTCCGCCAGAATTTGGCAACTATAACTTTAATTTGCCGGACCTCAACGCCCTAAATTACCTTCCGCCTGAATTTATCGACTTGGATCTTCCGTTTTCTTCGCGAATTTCACGCGCTTCGAAACTTTCCATTATCAAAGACGAGAGACGTTGCACGTCTCGAAGTAGAAAGCATCTTCTCGCCCACCTCGCGCAACGTATTTCACGTGTAGCCAGTCAGTCGGAGCCTTATCGGGGGCCGACTCCTCCATCGGCGTGAATCTAAAAGCAATCTCATCAGCAACTTACCGGGGGTTCACGTCGCGTGATAGATGGCGTTCGGGCCGACAATTTCCAGACGCAGTCTTAACGGCCGTAAACACAATTTCGCGCGCGGCAGCCAATCTGCAAGAGATTGCCGGCGGCGGGGTTTCAGACAGCGTTTCGTACCATCATCATCATCATCAACGTCGTCGTCGGCGATCGAATGTGAACGCGAACGGGCCATTTATAATCGTTGGACGGGGGAGGGGTGGGGGGCGGGAGCCAAGATGAATTGAATCGCTCGTCGCAATTTCTTAAAAGTTTTTCAGTCATTAATTAACATGGTTTGCCCGCGAGGAGGAGCAGTTGCGCGACTTGTCACCGGCGCCGTGCGGCAACTTAAGCAATATCTTGTAATTTATTCCGCCAACAGATGTACATATTTCAAGTTGGTGTTCGCGCAAGGAGTCCCCCAGTAATTTATCTGCGCACAAACGCGCTTCTATTTTTGCCTTTGGAAGATAACGGCATTCGCTGCCGGAATCTAAGAATTCAATGCCGGCCTCAGCTAAGTGCGTGACATACAACGGCGAAATAAATATTGTAAGACAGAGAGGGCCCGCGTAGTTCCGAATACGATTGTGTTTGCGTCTTAATTTTCCTCGTCAATAAATTTTTAAAATTCTAAATTTTTCTATCAGTCAATTTTCTAGCTTCGTTTTAATTTAAATATAGTGTACCCGAGAGAAATGTCTACCACCGGCGAGGGTGAGTTTCGATAAAATTAAACCGTTGCAGCTTAAAAATTTAGAAGCTTAACAATTGCTTTAAGAAGTGCGCAGATTTCTTCGTCCCTTTTTCTCTCTCTCCAACACAATCTATTTTATTTATTTTCGTTTGTTAAAATATTACAATTTTAAAGTTTCTAGCTTCACACTAACTACTAAAAGGATTGGAGATGATTCCTTTTTTTTTTAATTTTTAATTAGTCACCCTCTTCCACCCCCGCCCCGTCTCTGCGGGCAGCTTACATACAATAATGAAACCTTCAATTCGCTGTGACTTGCTCTCCGTTTATTTTAGGGGCCATTACCGGTCCCCGTCCATAAAAATGAAAAGTGTTTGCAGAGCAAACAGGGACGGCCAATTTTTTTACGGGGGTGATTTGATGGGCCGGGCCGCCCGTATTTGGAGAGCAACCCGTTCCAAAATAATACGGTCGGCGATTCAAAATAATTGAAAAGTCACGTTAATCCTAAAGATCTTGTTATAACACCCTCCGGCTCGAGCTAATGGCCCTCCTGGGCATCCCCTAAAACACCTACTCGTTTAGGCTCTCCGCCGCGACAAACTGCCCCCCGATATTTGATTTGATTGCATTTTGTATTCCAAAAATAATAATATTAATAACAAAAGGGTCGGATGCATTAATAAGCGTGAAGTTTTATTTTTTGTTGGAGGTGGAGTGGGGGAGGGGCTAAAAGGAATAGCTGAAAGACGAGCGAGCAGTCCATTTATCCGTCTTCTTAGTATTCTGGACGGTGTAGAAACTTTTTAATGCGGTCCTGTCCCGCCGCCGCCGCCGTGTATCTTAAAGAAAGGCGCTTCATTGAAGCGGTGAGTAAATCTCACGAAAAAGAAATGCAAATCCGGCGCTCCGGACGAAATTAAAAGTTCGCCCAAGTTGAAATCTGTTTTCTTTTAAAGTCGACTGGTTCGATTTGAGTTTGGGGGGGGGGGGGAATTGCCGCGGTGAAAGTTCCAAAAATTATTATACTTCCGGAAATTGATCATGTCATCAGTTTATCCGAAAAATAAAAAAATCACAACGTCCGTGATTAGCAATTTCTGAAAGTTGGAAGCGAACGGACTTGATCATCTTTAGAAAGCGAATGATTGTAATCGTTTTGGAAAGCGAAACGTTCCGATCAACTTCTGGAAGTCATAATCATTCGAATTAGGGCATTCGAATTAGGGGGAAAAACTAAGCGAAATGTGCACTTGTGCACTTGTACCTGTTTTTACATGTTTTTTCGAGATTATCGAAGCTAAAGAGATTTCCATACAAATCCGTAAATACCCATTCTGCAACGATCCTTCGGATGATTTTTGGTAGCAGCCGCGGCGCCAAAGACAGGTTTGTCGGAGGGTTGCACTTTGCAGACCAATTTTCCGGAATTTTTTTCAACCCTTAAACGTCGTCCTAGCGCCGAGATAAATTTTACAAGGGCGTTGCAAAAAAGTACAAGGAACACGACGCCCGCCGCATAGTGAGGTAAAATGGTAGTGTTTCGGAAAAAGTCCATAACTTTGAAAGTATTGGGAATATTATAATTACTTTTTTTTAATGAAAGAAGAATAATATGACTAAAAATAAAATAAAATATGTACAGTGATACAAAAAATTTATTAATAAAACGAGATGAAATATATAACAAACTAAAAGTATAATTTAAAATTAATTATTTTAAAACCATTTATTTACCATTTTTATTATAACACAGTGTAATCCCGAGTTAAGCTGTTTTTTGCAGAATTTATATGCAGGGTATTCATAAAGTAATAGGTGTTTACACTAGCACATTAGGCAGGCACTCCATAAACAACAAATTTTAGTCATACATCAATGCAAGAGTTTCTTCATTCATTTTCAAAACACATTTGGGAGGCTGTTTCCTCAAAGTTGAAATGAGTGGGTCAGAACTAATTAACAACCTACTCAAGATATCCTCATTGGTGGCCGATCGACTGCATTTGCGGGAATAACAAAGTCTATACTTTTTATAGTCTTTATTACGAGCTTCTTGGGCCTCTTCTGATAGTAGTCCAATCGGCAGAACTGCGGTTTCAATAATGTGTTCTCCGTGCAGATGGACTTTGTGGACTGTAACTGGCATGTAGTACCAGTTATATTTTTCAACAAACAATTGGGCTGTATCGTATACATGTTGACCAAACTTTCTTGGGTCTATTGATGCACCTGACGTAATTGCCTCTAAAATTACGGAAAAACGTTTAATCAGTTCAATATTTACTTCAGTAATCTCTGATGTTATTTGTGGGTTTTTAAAAAATCTGCGGGAAATGTTGCCGTTATTTGATGTACCAGCTCCTACCTCCAACATCGACATTGAGACCTAAACGATTATGAAACTCTTATTGAATTCTTTTCTTATTTTCTTGTTTTTCAGGTCTCGTGCTGTCATTAGTTGACCATTTTTCGAAAGTTAAATTATATGCAATATGTAAAATGCGTTCCATAAATTCTATTCTTGCGTGCAATGGTGACATACCCAGTTTGTAAGCGTCTTCCTTCTTTGCCTTTTTTTCAATAACTTCCAAATTATTCATTTCCTTTGGTGTTGCATTGCAAATAAAACATGTTGAGGTTGACAACGTGTGCCACTTTTCCATCGATCATGGTGAATACTATTTTATGATCTAGTTTTATAGTTCGTCCATGCAAATGTAGAAGTGTCTCTTGGAGGTTTGAAATTTTGTTTTCCATATCCTTCACAATAGCATTGGTTTTTTCTGGGGTTTCCTTTGCAAATTCAAATTGGATGGGTCGGCAATATCTTGTAGATGACGCTCGATTGTTTTCCCAGTATTTAACAAGATTATCTTCCTTTGAATGCATAATTAAGGGAACCATAGAGACCATGAACAGGTTCGGATCCACTGCTTCTTTATCTGTGTTGTTAAAGCATTGATTGTATTTGCTCTGACCTGATGTACCATCGCAATCCTATTTTGTCACTAACGTTAATTCCGTATTCTCAATAGCAGCAATTTCTTCTTCACTTTTCGTTTGAAAAATTCTCGTTGTAGTGTGATCCAGAAGCTGTTGCAAATTAACGTTGCCCCCTGTTTCAGTTACTGTTACCTCTTTAGGGTAACATAACTTTTTCACTTCTCTCACCTTGTAATAAGGAGGAAACACATCACAGCCATGCGCTTTAAGAGCATTACGTATTACTTCGTATTGATGCCGTGATAACTGAGCATCTATCATTACAGCAAGCGCATTTTTATTATCCATGTAAATAATTGTTGATATATGGGTGTCGTTACCAGATAATTATTTGGCAACTAAAGATATTTGTTGAGCTGGAAACAATTTTTGCAACTGCTGGGCTTTGTAACGTTTAGTGCGACCACAACACTCTTCAAATATCTTCTACGGTCTGCCAAGGGATGAACTTCGTCGCTTTGATGAAGAGGGTACATCTTCATTCGCAAAACTGACAGTGAATATTCCCTTCAACCACTCCGCATTGGTTTGCTGGAACCTGGATTGAATACGGCAAGATTTCTCCCACTTTATTCGATGTTTGGGCACAAACTGCTTTCTTATTTTATTCACTATTTCTTCCACCACACGTTCTTCGAGATCAGAACTTCTTGTTCGCACAAATTCGGATAGATTTGACATATCTTGTCTGCATGATATTATACACTGACTCAACTCTTCGTAACTAATTGAAAACTTATTCAATTTACTCATTTCGTAATTGACAGATGGACAGCACGATCGACACGCATAATTTTGAATTAAACGGTAGTGTGTTTTCAACACAATTACATGAAAAACAAAATTGGATTCGTTATATAGACATCTCCAATGAGAGGTAATTACCATAATGTGGGTTAAATTAGACTAGTAACATAATATGTTATTAATACATCATTATTCAAATAACTTAAAATAATTACGATAATTAGCAACTCACATAAACAATTGCAAAACGATTAAGAGAAATTGTACTAAATATCAAGGAATTTAAAATTTTGTGAATCGCCGTAATTAGTTTATCACGTGCTAAATCAAAATCGAGCAAATTCGAGCAGCTGGAATTTCAAGATGTGTTTAAAAGAAGGTTTAGTCAATATCAGGAAATCGAATTCAGCCCGGAGGAAGCCGGAGCTAGTATTAAAAAATCTCTTGAAAGTTAATGTATATCATTATTTCCCCCTCCCGCATTAATTTGTCATTAATCGAGACCAAATCAATGGCATCATTCAAAAATGCAAATTTTGATATTTGTAAACTCTGCTGCTTTTAAAGATGCTTTATTATTTCCCATACAATAACTACTTTGCAATAAGAAATTAGATTAAACATATCTTACATATTGTTAGAATTTCTAGAGTAATTTAACATTGATGTTTCTGTGCGAAAAACATAATATGATCATTGTAATTTTATATTATTGGTGGCACTATATTTCTTGGTCTATCGGCATCATTAAACGCGAAAAAAAATTCAATTTGAGCAATTTCGAAAAATGACTCTTTTCCGCCCATACCCCACTGTGCGCCGCCGGCCGTTTTCCAATCCGATGCCCATCAGAGCGGAGGCAGGTCTGTATTCCGAAAAATGGCCCGATTTCGACTTTTAAGAAATTCTATGGGCCGCGTTATCCTTCCGGTTAGGACAAAACACGGGAACACGGGTTATTTTTCTTTCAAATTTAGGGGTGGTCAGCCACAATACTTACTCGAAACTCTTTCATCCTGAACAACCCGAAACCACCCCCTCGTTTTATAAAAAACCCGACCTCCTCTTTATCAATCCGATCAGGACGAACCACGGAGAGTAGGCGCATGGTGTAACGGATGCGGATTATTTTTCAACCAAATTAGGGGTTGCCAGCCTGAATACTTTCTCGAAACTCTTTCACCCTGAACAACTCGAAACCACCACCGCGTTTTATAGAGAACCCAACCTGCTCTTTTGACCAACGAGCAACCATTGGAAAGCAATTTTCTGATTGGGTAGCTAGTTTGAGGTAAAAGCCAAAAATACACTTTCAACGGTGTCTTTCCCGAGGAGTCGAAACAGTTCCGTTTTAGTTGCCTGAAGATTGTCAAATTTCTGTCCTGTCGTTGTCTCTCCCCTTGCGAGTGTGTCCTCCTCGGAATTCTTGATGAGAGTAAAAGCAGTGAGTAAAACTGGCGACGGCGTTGCCGATTTATTAATAGTGATTGCCTTTGTTACCATGCAAAATTTGGTGGTGGTGATTTTCTGTCAAAATCAAATTCAATTGTCTTAAACGGAATCAGTTTCGGTCGTCGACTTCTGTCGGTTGAAATTGCAACGAAATCTTAAGTTTGCGAACATGAAGAACAACGCGAAAAGTCGATTTTCAAATTCGAAAATGACAATCAAGATAAAGACAGTTGCTCCGCCTCTCAACAGATGGCGCTGTTAATTTCTCTTTCTTTACTGTAACAGGTGGAATAATTTGACGTTTTCGTTCAAGATTTTATACGACGTGAGAGAGACAGGCTACCAGAATGAACTATTTCATTGGTTGAATCAACACTTCTCTTGTCACTTTGCTACGTATTTTTTTTTTTACAAATTGTACTATACTATATTACAGCAGTCAAAGAATAATTACAAAAGAAGAAGAAGAAAAAGATAAGAACTTTCGACTTAAGTAATTTTCTTGCAAGTGTGTGCAGTGGATCCCTCGAGCATCCTCTGTACAGCTCCGGTGGAACCATCGAGCTATATTTCTGCTGATGAAGCCCCGAATAGGGCCGAAACAGCTGTACAGAGGATGCTCGAGGGATCCACTGCAATAAAAAACCGATTTGCAACAAAATTTTAACTGAGTTCGTTGAACAAAGAAAAACAAGTCCTTTTCATTCATTCTTAGTCAGAAAGGGTCGACGTGACGCAAGAAACATTCATTTTAATTCAAAATCGCGAGTAAAACTGAACTTAAAAATTCAAGAAAAAAGAAGAAGAAACAAGGAAAAGTAAGAAGAAAAGGAAACATAAGTAACTCCAGCAAAAGAAAAACGATCTTGTCATTCTTAGTCACAAATGTGTGAGCGTGACCAAATCAAATCGAAACGATTTATTTATTTTTCTAATTCAATCGAGTGTAAGATTTGAAAGTAAAAATTAAAAAAAAAGAAAGCGAAGAATCGATGTAAAGAAAACAAGAATTTTCAAATTTTAACTTAAATCGTTGAGCAAAGAAAAAGCGAAAGAAAAACGATTTTATCATTCGTAGGCCCGATTTCTTCACCTCCCGATAAATTTATCCGCCAGGTAATATCCTCGGAAACTATTATCCTTGGAAACAACGCGAGGATATTACCTGGCAGATAAATTTATCGGGAAGCGAAGAACTCGGGCATTAGTCACGAAGGGTCACGACGTGACGCAATAAATTTAAAACAATTTTTTCTCTAATTCGGTCGATTGGACGTAAAAAATTGATTTTAACGCTAACAATGGTAACGGTGTGATTGTTATGATGAAATTATTCCTCCCCTCTTTAATAGATGGCACTGAACTTCAACACAACCGCACTACTACTCGCAAAAAGCTCGCAACATTTCAAAACTTTTTAAGATTCCAGAACGAATAAAACGCGTTTGTGAATTGTTATGGTCAGGGAAAAGAATTCAGACCACTTAGCGTTTACGTCGAATGCACTCCTACCGCCTTTCCGCGACCCTGACGCATCGAATTATTATTGAGTGGGGGGCATCACACTTCGAAGAAATTATCGTAGGCGAGGCTAATACAGTCCGAGTACTAAATTTTAATACCGTTCGCCGAACAAGTGGCCCGAATTCATTTCCCTGGTTATGATATTGGTTAATTAACATGTTCAGCTTCAGCGCAAGAGTAGAGTTAAGGGCCTGTTTCATAATCGAATTAAAGTCACAGTCAGATGTCAAAACAAATACGAAAACATAATTACTTACGCGTGGGAATGTGACTTTCATTTTAAAGTCTCCCGTAGTTCGATTATGAAACTCCGGCCTTTCAATCCTCAAACTTTACGACCTGAAAGGCCGTTGGCAACACTGATTCAATAGTCAATGGTGAAATAGGGTGAAATCTAAAATTACTTTTTAATTTTTTCTAACTTCTAACGAAGTTTTGAGAATGAATGTATGGTGTTGTGTAATTTTGTTGCGTGTAATAATGACTTGCCAACTGCTGAATCATTAATTAACGATTGTTTAATAATGAAACCTGAAACAGGATATTATTGGTCATCGGATCTTTGTCGTACGTTATTTGTTAGTAAAGGAGCGCCGGTGATATCTAAAATTAATTTAAAAAAAAGAACTTGTTTTTCTCGCGTTGCGTTTGTTTATTGATTTAGGTTTTTTGTTCGTGTTTTCACGATTTATTTTAGCAAATACACCGTGCGATCGAGTTATTTATGATTGGAGCAGGCTGCGATATTTTACAAAAAGTTGGAAATAGAGGATTACAGTAGTTGGCAATTTTGGAAAATTTTAAGTGTCAGAATTGTAATATTTATATTTTTTTTTAATGATTGATAATAAACGGATATGTCTTGTGGAACCCCGCTTAGTAAATAAAAGAGTTTGGTAAATCTACCAAGTTTATTAAAAGACAACTAAAGAAATAATATAACAAAAATAAAATTACCAAAATAACAACCAACGTGTAGAGACAAGCAAACAGAACTTTACAAAAAATAACAATGATAAAAAAGGAGAGAGAGAGAGACAAGGATTGCACTATTCATTGCAGTGACTAGTTTTTAAGCGGCATGTTAGCTTACCAAACTGAATCGAAAGTTCTTCTCGGAATTCAAACATTAAGGAAACACAATGATTTTATATAAGGCAAATGAAAAACGCGAACTGTTTAAACCACAAAAAAAATCACTTCGGGGGAAAAGCTTTTGCCTTCCCTTCACGAATTTCAAACTTACAGAACATGGCTAAATTTAACAAAGAAAAAATTACATCCAAATTTCAATTTAAAATCGTCCGGTACGAGAAAGAGACGCAAGCTTCTTTCCGAAGCTGAAAAGGGCCACGGATTAACTGAGTTAATTCAAACGGTTTCGATTTTTTTTAATGAATTACCTCGCAATTTCTCCCCGCGTGTCTGTGACGAGCTTCTACCCTAGACGCTTTGAAAACTAGATGGCGTAGCGATGTCATTTTGCCTTGTTTTTATTATTAATCTTCCAACGGCCAGAACCGTCGTGAGATGCTGATTCGACAGAACGTTCCAGATTAAACAGAAAATGATTCATAAAATACCCTATAGCATTGAGTACGCGAAACATAAGAAATCATATTATTTTTTCCCGTGGAAAGGACCGTCGAAGCAAATCCCACAGTTCTTATCACCTGATCAGCATGATACAGGAATGAAATTAAATATTTTTACATTATACGTATTGAAGCTTTCGAATTCTTACAACCGCATTGGGACCTGCTTTCCCGCCGGATGTTCGCCTCGAATTCCGAATCCGGTCCTGGAAAGGTCCTACGGCCCTTAAAACACGATTTTCAAGGATTTTATTTTCGAAAAGTAAACGCTAATGATTATTTATTAAGTGAAGAGTAATGATCAATTTCCGGAAGCGGTAATCACTTTTGAGGAGCGAAACGACATGATCATCTTTGGAAAGTAAAGTAAATGGTCGTAATCGTTTTCGGAAAGTAAAACGTAATGATCAAAGTCGTATCATGCGAATAAAAGAGAAAGCTAAGCGAGAAGTGCACCTGTACATTTCCTTGAATTTTTTTGCATGTTTTTGCATGTTTTTTCGAGATTGCTGGAGTCAGAGAGATTTCAATATCCATTGAAACCCATTCCAGAATAATTCTTCGGATGATTTTAGTTGGTGGTCGCGGAATGACGAAGCTCCGCGTGGCGGCGCCAGAGACGGGTTTGTCAGGGGGCTGCACTTTGCAGACGAATCTTCCGGAATTCTTTTCAACCTTTAAACATCGTCCTAGCGTCGAAATAATTTTTCCAAGGGCACTGCGAAAAAGTACGAGGAATGCGATGCCGCCGGATGTTTCGCGATCCGGTGCTCGCCAGAGCGGACGCAGGCCCGTATTCCGAAAATTGGCCTGTTTTCGACATTAAAAAATTCTAGGGGCCACGTTTTTCATCCGATCGGGACGAAAATTGGAGAACAGGTACATGGCACGGGGAGCTGTCTTTCTGACAAAGGCCCGCCCCGAATCCGGTCCTGGAAAGAGCCGCCCACGGCCCTTAGAATGCGATTTTCGAGGTTTCTTTTTCGAAAAGTAAACGAAAATTTAGGGCGTTGGCATTGTCAACGTCAGGAGCAAAAGAAAAAACGAGTCAGAAAGCTACGGCGTCGGATTCGACAAACTTAAGTCAACAGGCTTCCTCACGAACGTGGGGTAGTAGATAGGCCCCATACAAGTTGCTTTAAAAAGGGGAAAACAACAGCAAATTAATAAAACGCCACCAACAAAGCAAAAACGTGAACAGCAAATGGCGCTCGTACAAGAGATGGAAAAGGAGAAAGAAAACTCACCTCATGAAAAGTCCATGAGCACAGCGGCCCCAAAAACAAACGGGGGAAGACTTCCTTGCGATGCAAAAGCCCCCCTCCCCAAAAAAGAAAACGAGGGTCCACTTAAACTTCCAATGCAACATAAAATTGACCAACACCGCAAGCGACGTGCGTAAATCAAGTGAAGTCAGCGCCTGACCATTCAAAGGCATGCGCAACCCTGTCTCAAACGGGACGTGCTCCGCGATCTGACGCTCAACGACCGAACTCGCAATAACAATTGGAGACACACTCCTTCAACACAAAAAGAAAACTGTAACACCCGTTTGTCGGGTGTCTGCACTTTGCAATTTTCCGGATATTTTTCGACCCTTAAACGTCGTCCTAGCGCTGAAATAAATTTTACAATGACGCTGCCAAAAAGTGCGGGGAGCGCGATGCGGTTGGCCGTTTCGCGGTCCGGTGCCCGCCAGGGCAGGAACAGACCCGTATTCTGAAAGGTGGCCCTTTTTCAACCTTTAAAAAATTCCAGAGGCCGCATTTTTCATCCAATCAACACGAAACGTGGAACGCAAGCGCATGGCACGAGGATCTCTTTGCCTGCCGCAGCTCCGCCCCGAATCCCGTCCAGGAAAGGGCCCACGGCCTTTAGAATGCGATTTTCGAGGTTTTTTTTTGTCGAAAAGTAAACGAAAATGATCATTTACGGAAAGTAAAGCGTAGTGATCAGTTTCGGGAGGTCAATCGTTTTCGGGAAGTAAAGGCTATGTTGAGTTTCTTGAAGGAAACGATTGGAATCATTTTTGGAAAGTGAGAAATCACGATCACTCTCGGGAAATGAAAGACCATGGCAATTTTCGGAAGGTACACGGTCATGGTTATCGATCATGGGTATGTCAGCTACGCCTCAACACAAGAATCTAACCTAAAATAACTACAATCTGAGTTGTGTAGCTTCAAATTACATTCTCTGTTGAACAATGAATGCCTTAGAAATACATTTTTTGTCCTTGGTCCTCGTCGTTAAAGACCTAGAGGGCAGATTTTTAAAGAAATCGTTGACGCTGGCCTTGATCCGATCGTCAACCAGGACGAGTACACAGATCACGCAAAGCTCAGGTCAACACCGTTCGTTTCCCGAGGACGTCCGACGCGATCGATTTCTTCTTCGAACTTTCGCATAATTTCGGAAACAATTCGAATTAAACCTGTCACGTACGATACCGTGACGTGTGAATTATCGTAAAATCGCCGTTTTTCAAAGCGTATTTAACCAGCTCGTCACTTCCGCCTGCTAATCCCGGCGATCAGTTCGAAAGAAGAAGTGCATTTGAGATGTCAGAAATTCCTTATCGGGATCGTACGCGACGCGAATGCGAAAAAAATCGAAAATAAAATATCGAAACGTCAAATTACGTCAGCCGCGTGTCGGAAGACGTCGGTCGGGTTTTTTCCCTCCCTCCATCCGGAGAGCGCTCCCCATTATCTTGACAGTTCCATCGCATTGTCCAAAGCTCTCGCCGACGCGACGCTGCAGCGCTAGCTCAAGCGACGCGCCGCGTCGCCGGAACAAACTCTCCTTTTATTAGCCGGTTATTGACGAAACGTCGCAACCGCCGCCGCTGCTATTATTCGGAGAGTACCTGAACGGTAATTCCGTCTATTATTATTTAGCTATTCTGTTTCTGTTGTGGTTTTGCGCGCTGCTGAGCGCCTCTCTTTCCCGAAATCGTGAATTATTCATTCGACAAAGGGGTAAGTGGTTACGGGATGATGGAATATGCAAATCACCGCAGTCGACGCTCAAAATGTGTAAATTTAACAAAAAAAAGATAAAAATAAAAAAGAATATTCAAAGCACCATCTTATCTCTACACATTGCATTGCCGTTGTATTATTAACAACGTGTAATGGATTTCGAAGGTCAGAGTTTATAAGTCCGGTGAAACGTAGCACCACTGATGTGAGAAATCACAATCATTTTCGGGAAATAAGAGAAAACGATCTTATTCGGGCAATGAGAGATCACGATCAGTATTTCGGAAGTAAGAGATCACGATCATTATTTCGGAAGTAAGAGATCACGATCATTATTACGGAAGTAAGAGATCCCGATCATTTTCGGGAAGTGAGAGATCACGATCATTATTCTGGAAATGAGGGATCACGATCATTATTCTGGAAGTGAGGGATCACGATCATTAACATGGAAGTGAGAGTAAGTCCCATTAACGTCCGACTTGCCGAAAATAGACGCGTGTTTTGCATCAAACACGTAGAAAATTGAAATGCCGCCCTGCCTAACCACTCCAAATAACATAGTAAACAACGTATACCTCCTTTAAAATGGCTTCCATGAATGTTTCATCAGGATAGATCTTTTAGAGCCTCGCGCAAGCCATAAATTTTTTACTTTACGAGCCATACATTTGAAGCAGTGTAACGTAACGTCATTTCGCGACGGCGGCGATGACTACATAGAATCGACGTTCGTTCACACGCTTCGCCGCCGCCAGCGCGACTTTTATGCCCCGTTAAAAAGCGTCATCTAATAAGGGATTTTAATTTCATCGCCGCCCGAGCATCCAATTTTAAAGTCGACTAGGAGACTACAAAGATGCCGAGTCTACAAAATAGCCAGCGCAAATTCGTTTTCTTCTACGGAACGGACACCGTCTCACTAAAGCGTTGTTGCAGGCGATCAAATCAGCTTGCACAATACCGTCTGATTTTCGATTCAATTTTTTTTATGTGGGGGGAGGGCGGGGCGGTTGTTTTCGTCTTCAAACTTGATGAGGTGTATTCATTCCCCCGTGCGGGCAAATATTTCTTATTTTACGTGCCGTAAACTTTTTATATTACCGTGTCACCGGTTTTATTACCCTCTTCTGTCGCCCCCGACTCCATGTTTTTGATTTAGGGTGCGAGTTCCACGTCGCGCGCGTAAATTGTTAAACACGGGGGTGCTTAACGTGCCCCGAATTCAAATCCGGCGGAAGCCTGCCGCCCCCCCCCTACCCCGCGGAACAACCAACAGGCTTTGATGACGACGTGATTTGATTAGTTACGGGTTCTCGTTACCTAGGTACATTTTTGTGACGAAAATGTCAGATTAAGCTAATCGTTCCGTTAACTTGGCCGAGGCGCGACTGCCAAGTCGTTCGAGAAGTGAGAGATCACGATCATTATTTCGGAAGTTAGAGATCATGATCATTATTTCGGAAGTGAGAGATCATGATCATTATTTCGGAAGTAAGAGATCATGGTCATTATTTCGGAAGTGCGAAGTCACGATTATTTTCGGGAAGTAAGAGATCGTGATCGCTTTCGGGAAGTAAAAGATCGTAATGTGTGAGAGAGAGAGCGAACCGATTTCGACAAATCTGTAAATATAAGTAAACGATATTCGAGCAAACAGTGGGAAATCAAGTGGAAATCGATTTCCGGCTTCCCTCCGAAAGCAAGAACGCTACTACCAAGGAAAATCGAGGTTCAACGGACTGATAAGAGAATTGGGGGCAAAAGGGGATGAGAAATTTGATGAAATCTTTAAATAGTTTCCTTATCATTGTTTATTTAAATCTGCTTTTTTGGTCAGACTCTAAAGTTAATGGAAAAACTGGAAAACTACGAAAGCACTTCGTGTTTTGAACATTTTTACAAACCCCCGGGGCTAGCGTTTTATTATGTTCGTATTCCAAAGAAAATCTGGAGAAACAATCGAGGTTATTTTTGCACAATTTTATCGAGATTCCCGCAACCGCAGCCACTAAATTCCGTAAATAACTGTCGCGTTTGGCGATTCCATTGAAAACACATCAAGTCGGCGGAAAGAAGTTTATAGAGAAATCCCCCCCGTCTCATAGTTTAAATCGACTCTCGACCTCGGCCGAACAAGTTTCCGGTCGGAAAGTGCTTCCGGAAAAACATTTTTACTGCCGCGACTTCAAGTTTCAAGCGAGCTCACGAGCTCTCACACGAATCGGGCAGAACTAGCGCGGCTCGACTTTTTTTAAGATATTTGCTTCAACAAATGTCACTTACGATCGAATGACGCCAAAGGAGCTTGTCGATAAAAGTATAGAAACAAAAGAAAAAGAAAGTGAGGGTGTCGGTGTAATATAATCGGCGAGTGCTGATTGATGCGATTACCCCAAATTGGGCGCCAAGTGCTGTCTAAGTAAGATTAAGTCTCCTCCCCCTCTTTCTCTCTCTTTCTAATGTTCGGTAAGCGGCTGGTATTGTTTCTTTGAGCCGACGAACATTTCGGGTAGAATACTCCCGACGTAAATCCTGCATGTCGTAAAAGGTGACTAATTACAGTAAACCTTGTCGGTCCCTTTTAGAACTCAACTAAAATATAGGAGTATAGGATTTTTCTGGCCTCTTATGCATCCGCAGCCTTCACACAACAAATTCTAAAACAGTCCCATCTCTAATCAACGATTAAATGAGCGAATACGACCGTTCCGTTTCGTTTCCGAGGAAGACAGCGCGCTGCGCAGATCAAAGTCACAGATAAAATGAATTCCCATCGCATTGCTTATTTCCGCGCGTCTTCGTCCTCGTCAAGCCCTAATTGACGACGGCGCCTCGACGCGGCTAACGAGTGCCCGTCGCTCTCCAGCCCTGAACATCGCGTCGTCGGAAAGCGAGACGCCATAATAGTCAATTTGAATAATTAATTTGATCGCCGGCTGCGAAATCCAATCGGCGAGGAGCTCTCTTCGTTTCTCGCCGATTCCTCGGTGATGCGGTGGACACTTCCGGTGCACAAGGATTCACCTTGTGCGAGGCGCCACCTGCGGATCTGCCGAGATTAAACGGGGGGTGGGGGGAGTCGACGCGTGCCACGAAACTCATTAGTTTGCATCCGGCTTTGTTTTGCCGCCGGGGGATTACGTCGCTGGGATAATCTACGTTCTTCGTTTTCTTAAGCTTAGAAAGGTTTAGAAAGTTAAATATTAAATTATTCGTGTGCACAAAATGAATAAGGAAAAGAAAGTTGCAGGTTGAACGATAAAAATGACGTAGGGTAGGGTAGGACATCACGTAAAAACCCGCAGTAAGAGGTTTTGTTTAACCGCCGGAAAGTGCGGATACCTTCCGCGGAATAAAAGAAAGTTAAATTGTTCATACATACAAAATGAACAAACTAGGTAAAGAAAGTTTCAAGTTAAGCGATAAAAATAACTTTGAGCGACGTCATCGTAAGACATCACATAAAAACCCGCGGTATGATGTCTTGTTTAACCGGCGGAAAGTGCGGATACATTTTCCGCGGAATAAAAGAAACTTAAATTGTTCGCACATACACAATAAACAAACAAGGTAAAGAAAATATCAAGTTAAACGATAAAAATAACTGATAGCGACGTCATCGTAAGACATGACATAAAAACTCGCGGTAAGAGGTTTCGTTTAACCGGCAGAAATTGATGTGGTAAAGGTGACAAAGTTCGAAGAAAATGCAAACAAGGAATGAATTTTAAACTCATTAGTTTGCGTCCGGTTTCGTTTTGCCGGGGAACAGCGTCGCTGGGAAATCTGTGCTCTTCGTTTTCTTAAACCTATGGTTTAGAAAGTTAAATATTAAATCATTCGTGCATACGAAATGAACAAGGAAAAGAAAAAGTCAGGTTGAACGATAAAAATGACGTATGGTAGGACATCAGGTAAAAACCCGCTGTAAGATGTTTTGTTTGTCCGGCGGAAATAGAGGCACGCGAAAGTGCGGATGTGCTTTCCGCGGATTAAAAGAAAGTTAAATTGTTTATACAAACATAAAAAATGAGAAGAGATGAGATCAAGTTACGACGTCGTCGTAAGACACACGTAAAAACCCGCGGTAAGATGTTTTGTTTAACCGGCAGAAATGGAGACGTTAAATTGCAGATTAAGGTGCCTTTTAACTATTAAAAAAGTCACTGTCAAGCTCTGTCGTAAAAGTAATTTTGCTGCTGCCTACTAAGTAATCGAGGTCTTAACCTCGCGTCACTCTCTACAAGTGCTTTTACTGCTTAGGCAGTCAATCAGGTGTTTCACAAATTTCAAAACGAAGTTTAAAATTTGGCGTCGTAGTTACGTGAAAAGTGTTTTCACGGCCTAGGCGTTCAACGCGTATTTCGCCTGTTGATAAAGTCTAAAATTTTGAGCCTTAATTTGCCTAAGCAATCAAGCAAGTCGCATTTTAACGACGAATAAAATCTCCTAGTATTTAAAGTCACTGTTACACTCCGTTGTAAAAATATTTTATTGCCTTGGCAATCAGGCTCTCAGTCAGGCTTCAACGTAAAAGCACTTTTACTGCCTAGGCAATTAAATTGCCGAGTTTAAAATTTAGAGTCTCGTTTCTATCGCCTAGATAATCAA
Organism: Prosopocoilus inquinatus; assembly: GCA_036172665.1. NCBI lineage: Eukaryota > Metazoa > Arthropoda > Insecta > Coleoptera > Lucanidae > Prosopocoilus > Prosopocoilus inquinatus. The sequence continues at coordinate 11,036,350 of CM069877.1, forward strand.
ATTGTCAAGTGAAGCTCACTGTAGACTGCCTAGGCTATCAAAGTCTTAGCCAAGTTGTATTGTAAAAGGTATTTGTACTGCTCAGGCAATCTAAATGCTTTTTAAAAGTTGAAGCTTGAGAGACTTCCCAGTTCAAGCTTTATTGTAAAAGCTTTTATAAAGCTCAGGCAAAAAGGCAGTCATTAGACAGTAAAAAAATGTGACTTCATAGGAACTACAACATAACTGTCATTAATATCAGCGTTGCCAAATCTGAAGTACTGTTATTTTTATTCGATCGTTGTCAAATGGAATTCGCCAGGCACTTTTTAAATGCAGAGAGTCAAACTTAATGCGGGACGCTCACCTACAGAGGGTGTGGAGGTCGACCTCACGGAACAGATTGTAGCAGTCTTCGCAAATGCGCTCCAGCCTTGCGAATATGCTCTTATCGTAGACGCCTTTGCATTGGAGGTGGTGGAAGGACCTTTTGGTGAGGTGGTGCGTGTAGAGAGCCGGCGACCTCTGCACGGGACTGCTGACAACTACTTGGACTAATAAAGTGAGGGTCATGCACACCCACACTACCTGAGTGCTTGTAAACGTTGATCGGTGATTCATCTGAAAATTTCAGATTTTTCTGTTTCAATTTTTTTGAAAAAGTCGCCAGTGCATCACCGGCCTTAAATAATAAAGTCGACAAATTTTATTTTGTAACGTAAAATGTTCGTCGTAATTTGCAAGCGCCACACGTTAACATTTTCATTCATGAAATTTATTGTTTAATTCAGGAAACTGAGTGCAAGTGCGCCACCGGCCTTAAAAATAATATTATACAGGTACGTAAACGGAAAAGCATTAATGAAGAGATAGTGTGATCGCGCGCGAGTGTATGGTCGGTTTTAGCTTTTTAAAAATAAAAGCGTTTGAGTGCGTCGTCGGCTTTAGTTAGCGTCGCTGATTTTTTTTTTGCCTTAAATTACAATTTTTGTTGCGATTTTGAGTTCCCGAGTAAATTCTAGCCTGAACTGATGGGTCGCACCATGGGTCTATCTCAATCGGTTCTCGAGTTGCGTCATCAAAAACAAATGAAAAAACTCGTAAACCGCTTGCGCTAGACCCATGATGCGACCCATCAAGTCGGGCTAGAATTTACTTATTAATTTACTTAAATTAAATTGTTCATACATACAAAATGAACAAACAAGGTAAAGAAAATATCAAGTTAAACGAACAAAATAACTTAAGGTGACGTCGTCGTAAGACATCACGTAAAAACTCGCGGTAAGATGTTTTATTTAACCGGCAGGAATAGAGGCGTTAAGGTGCGGATGCACTTTCCGCGGAATAAAAGAAAGTTGAATTGTTCGTACATATAAAAGGAACAAACAAAGTAAAGAAAATATCAGGTTACGCGATAAAAATAACTTAGCGCCAAGTCATAGTAAGACATCACATAAAAACTCGCGGTACTATGTTTTGTTTAAACGACGGAAATAGAGGCGCGCAAAAGTGCCGATGCGCTTTCGGCGGATTAAAAGAAAGTTAAATTGTTCACACAAACATAGAAGATGAGAAAAACAAAGAAAATATCAAGTTAAACGATCAAAATGACTTTGGACGACATCATCGTAAGACATCACGTAAAAACCCACGGTATGATGTTTTGTTTAACCGGCGCAAATTGGGGTGAAGGTGTGAGTACACTTTCCGCATGATTTCCACACGCTTTTCCTGAACCTTAGCAGAGACATAGTGGAGTATCTGCCTGAAATCTTGACAAAGTTTGAAGAAATTCCTCACGAGGAACGAATTATTAAGTTTCCTGGCTCGCAACGAGATATGACGACTTGCTTTCTTTAAGCCCTTTCTGATGCGATTCCAGCAACGATTTCAAAGCGGCAAAGTTAGATGAAAAGTGCCTATACAAAACCCATCGACGTAAAATTCGCCCCCGTAACCCGCCCCTCCCATAACTCGCCCGGAAAGCATTCCGGAGCACTTCCGAGCGATATTAAAAATTCATATTTCATCGTGCATCGTAAACACCGGGCTGACGCCGTCGCCTTACGAGATAATCCGCGCGCGAAAAAAGACGGCCCGCTCGTACGGACACATTCATCGGATCTACGCCGGCGGCGGCGGCGGCGGCCACCGCTACCCCCGAGTAAAAGAAGAAATAAATTTCAATACCCGTCCATCGCGCTGGTACTCGGAAGACGGCGTCGACAGGTCAGTCGAATCGATCTTGACGTGCTCTCGGGCGGATAAAACCGAGCGATAGGGTGCGGGGAGCGGAGGGGCGCGCGCTATTGTTTCATGTGGACGGGCGGCGCGGCGGTGGCAAACGTGAAAATTACGCAGACGTGCGCCCAAATAATTTCTAATTTGCGGTGTTTATTTAGGACGAGATTTGGATTGAGTGGATACGTTTATGTAAATTAATTATTATCGGAGGAGGCAGACGCGCCCGCCCCCACACGTGCATATCCTGCTGCCTGATCGCTAAATTCTGTTTACCGACGAATATTACGAATAATAATTTCGCCCGTTTAGGCTTTGCAGTTTAGCAAAATCGTTGATCCGGCGGGGAAATTTATTTTCCGAAATTGAGATAAGAGAGCGGTGAAATGGAAAGGAGGATTTATTGCCCTTTTTCTGCCAAAAAAGGGTAAAACCGAACCAATAAGAGAAGCCTATGAAAGCCTGATGAAAGAATATTACTAAAGGAAAAGTAAATGAGGGACGAACAGACACGCGGTAATAATTTCGCTCACCTGAATGGGCTATTATTAAATGTAGTACTAAACGTCGCCGAGTCAAGTTTGAAGTTTAAATGTCGCTTTTGGATAGAAAAAAAGATACACACGGCCAAAGACGCGAAATCAATACGACGAATCCAGTACGTCTCGCTTTGCCTTAGGCGCAGCGAGAAAGAAATCTCGAGTTCGTCGCGACGCTCAACGCTCGCCCGGGGGTAACTGCAGTGGCGTAGTTGGCCAGGGGCAAGACAATCCATGTTTCAAAAAAAAAAAGAAAAGAAATGCATGCACTGCAAACATGATTTGTGATCTCTTTGTTTAGACGTTGCAGACGATTCTAAGGAAAACGCGGGGAATTTAATTATCAGAATTCCGAAGCGTTTCAGAAGGCAAAAATCGCAGCCAATTAATCACGAACAACTGCGCCGCCGCCGCCGACACCGCGTGCGGGTGATGTGGAGCGCGTAAATTTAAATCTCGGTGACAATGGGTTTCAATTAAGGAAACAAAAGCGCGAACGCGATGTTAACGGATGACTTGATTATAGGTATAAAGCTTTCGCTGACTGGGGTGATTACGGGAGGGTGCGCTGCACGCGCGCGATTTCGCTTCTTAGGCGATCCCGGTCGATCAATGGGGTGGTGAGGGGGGGGGCCGACAAATACAGCATTTATCTACGTACCCCCCTCGTTATTTACGCCTCTCTTAACACGCCGCTTTCGTATTCGCTTTGTGCATGTTTACGGTCGCTTTACGTATGTAATAATAAACCTCACACCTCGCCGCGTGTTGCATTTAATGCAATCTATATTATTAAACTCGATACGTTGCGGAGTTGAGTACACTTATTCAAATATGTACGTAGGTACGCCACTGTTTTATCACGGGTCGCTTTCAACTTAAAGAAAAACGCGACAAGAGCCACAACAAGTCTTACATAATCTTTCTCTCACTAACATGTGCAAGAAACTAACCTTGGCTCTGCGAATCAAAACGCAGCGATGCGTTTCCCTCTAAAAAGTTGCACGTCACGTCACAGATTAAAGCGGTGTGAAGAGTACGTCGGATCGTGTGTAATTTTAAAAAGACTAGCCGTACGTAAAAGTAACCGTACCCGTACGTGAAAAGCCTGTAGAGCAAGAAAGGTTCGGCGATAATAAATTGCGTGAAAAAAAGAGCATCGCATCAGTCGCAAACATACCTGTCCTTCACACCAGGCAATAAGAAAAAAATTATACGCAACAAAGACAAAACTAAAATACAACGGGCATAAATCGTCAAAATACAAGAGCGCACAAAGTATTTAGAAAATTAAACCAAAAGTCAAACCATGACAGAAATCAACTACGGAAAAAACTATTCTAATTAAGAGCAAAACTGGGGAGGGGCGGAGTGCAATAAAAAGAAACAAAACAAAAGGGCCGACGGCACCAAGCCCCAAAGTTAACTTGTGAATTCTATTTCTACACTTCCCTAATCGTAATCCGGATCAAACTATCAACCACGTAAAGTGGTCCGACAAATAAATAAACCGGCGATAAGGGTGGTTCAACAATAACAATGGTGGCTCACGATTAAAAGTAGCTGGCAACTAAAAGCCTAAAAGGGAGATAACTAAGCGGGTGAAGCAAATGGGTCAAGTTTAGTAGCGGTAAAAAACCTTACCTGGTTTTTCACCAACCAGGCCTACACAACCCTGACTAGGCAGCTCTATCGTCGAAGTAATTCGACAAAATCAGCTGATCATCGTGGGAAGTTACTCACCCCAATGGTGGAGTAACACACTCACCTAAATAACACAAACCAAACGTATGAGTTACTTGACCAGTTGTAATATAATGAATAAAACTGAGAATAATGAAACTCATCAACTTGATCGAGGAGGAACGGAATGAAAAAGCAAAGCGAGTAGAAAGTTACAGAATTAAAAAAAAGAACCAATGATATTCATGACATCAACGCTATCCGGCCGTTAAATGAATCAAGGGTAATGCGAATTACCCCGATCCGAAGTGGAACATCGATAAAAAGCAATAGAAACGACGCAAAAAACGAAAGTAGACTGAACGTCGCCAACCGGAGTAAATTAAACGCATTCGAACTTGTTCTAATTGAACGAAATTAAAGCGACTCTTCTTGCAAATAAAACGCTGCAAATTTTACTAAAGAACAATTTTATTTCTCGTTATTAAAAGCCTTTTGCCCGTTTGCCGATTTTAGTAATTTAGTAATGTGAATAACCCCGATCTGAAGTCGAACATCGATAAAAGGCAATAGAAACAACGCAAAAGACGAAAGCAGACAGAACGTCGCCAACCAGAGTAAATTAAACGCAATACTTGTTCTAATTGAACGAAATTAAAGCGACTCTTCTTGCAAATAAAACGCTGCAAATTTTACTAAAGAACAATTTTATTTCTCGTTATTAAAAGCCTTTTGCCCGTTTGCCGATTTTAGTAATTTAGTAATGTGAATAACCCCGATCTGAAGTCGAACATCGATAAAAGGCAATAGAAACACCGCAAAAAACGAAAGCAGACAGAACGTCGCCAACCGGAGTAAATTAAACGCATTCGAACTTGTTCTAATTGAACGAAATTAAAGCGACTCTTCTTGCAAATAAAACGCTGCAAATTTTACTAAAGAACAATTTTATTTCTCGTTATTAAAAGCCTTTTGCCCGTTTGCCGATTTTAGTAATTTAGTAATGTGAATAACCCCGATCTGAAGTGGAACATCGATAAAAGGCAATAGAAACAACGCAAAAAACGAAAGCAGAGAGAACGTCGCCAACCGGAGTAAATTAAACGCATTCGAACTTGTTCTAATTGAACGAAATTAAAGCGACTCTTCTTGCAAATAAAACGCTGCAAATTTTACTAAAGAACAATTTTATTTCTCGTTATTAAAAGCCTTTTGCCCGTTTGCCGATTTTAGTAATTTAGTAATGCGAATAACCCCGATCTGAAGTGGAACATCGATAAAAGGCAATAGAAACGACGCAAAAAACGAAAGCAGACAGAACGTCGCAACCGGAGTAAATTAAACGCATTCGAACTTGTTCTAATTGAACGAAATTAAAGCGACTCTTTCTTTCAAATAAAACGCTTCAAATTTTACTAAAGAACGATTTTGTTTCTCGTTGTTAAAGACCTTGCAACTACAATAATAATTGTTTATTATCTATCCTAGAATACACAGTGACCTAGGAAGGTCCTGCAAAATGGAGTACAATATGAGTGCACAATATTTGAACATGTCAAGAAGAATAATAGGTATCCTAGAAGTCAAATGTGAGCCGAACTAGGTTAATACAGACACATGAAATAAGTACATAAAGTTATCACGGCATACATAAAGTTCGGACGGAAGAAGGGAACAAAAAAGTCATTATCGAGCATACGTGCCTCAAATCTCGCGTATAAAAAGCAAGTCCGCGGAAGAATAGGCGCGGCTGACCATCGGGGAATTAATTCGACGATGCATAAAATAGAATGATGTAAGGTTTCTTGAACGAAGGAAAACAAACTGTAACAGCACGTTGCAAATTAATAAAGTCAAAACTGGGTGTACTTACCGATGTAAGGAAGAGTTTGCACCAATCGAAAACATCGTGACGGCATCAAAAACCAGCGTAAAAACTGACGTGAGGATAACCACCGATATGAAATGTCAAAGGTGTACGCAATTTAATCTCTCCGTCGGTCGTACAAAATATTGTAATTCGCAAGACCGGATGTAAATAATAAATAAAAATAATAAAATGTGGTATGTACAGGTTGGAGGCCTGGAGATGTGCTTACAAAAGTTCTGAATAGCTGTTTTAGTTAGCAAAAAACAATGAAAATTCGAATACTGAGTACACAATGAATTATTAATATAAAAACAAGATTCCAGGCTGCATTAATTTATTGATATTCTAACCTCAAATATTTCACAAATGGCTCTTCCAAATATCAACACATTATATATTTTTGAAATCAGGAAAATATGACCTTTCATCTTTGCAAGTAATATACATTTAAAAAAAAAACAAAAATTATTTTTCTTTCTCCAATTTGCGATGTGCTTGTGTTTTTGTACACAAACTGACAAGTACAGACACGGCGTGTTTTAAGCATTCTGTATGAATAAAGAGGAAATAATCTCCGGCATTATGAAAAAAAAAGCCGGAAGTGATTGGCATTTGTCAACAAGAGTCGGCAACGGGATTACAAAGTCGGTATGCGTTTAATTTTGGAAGGGAGTCAAGTACGAGTCTAGACGGCGCGGCAGCGCGAAAATTTTTCCCTCAATTATTCAGTCGATGTTTCTTTACGTTTACTTAATTAAATAAAAAATCACAACACAGAAAAAAAGTGATTAAATTAAAGTAGCTATGACGCGTAAAGTAAAGAATAGCGCTTTTTATTTTTTTAAGTCGACCGTTGGCGGAATTTCGTTTAATTTCCGTAATACACGAGAGGATCCCGCAAAAAGGAAAAAAAAACTGGCGCGGAATTGGTTTAGGCCTAACCTAATTTCTCGCACGTTGTATATTCAAAAAAAAAAAAAAAGGAAAAACGAAAATGCAAATGGGGGCGTCGCCAAAGATAAACGCGCTTAATTATTCATGGGGCGCAGCGGGTAATTCCCCTACGCGCTATCGTCCGACAAAAATTCGAATTAGTGCTTATAATAACTCGACGCGCGCCGAAAAGCCCGCCAGATTAAATCTGTTAATACTCCATGCATAAATTACCGGGCAGATTAAAAAGCCTTACGCTGATGATAATATTTCCAAGGTATTTACCGAAGAAAAGGGCTTTTATCTCTGAAGCGAACGAGGCAAATAAGCAAGCAAGCAAGCAACCTTCGCTGAAGGGCCGGATTACGGCTCGCTTCGTTCTCCGGCATTTTTTCGAGGAGGGAGACGTACGATGTAATCCCGGTGATATGTTGCCTTCATTTCCTTTGATCTGTACACGCGCTTCTGCCGAGGTATTTATCGGAAAATTTGTGCGCAGGGGAAACATTATATTTCACGTTTAATACGCCCGGCGTATTTTTTTTTTATTCGCCGGATAAATTCAAGACTCTCCCCGCTTTTTTAATCAGCGAATGCACAAAGGCAATTACCCCGGAAAATTATGTCGACGGAGATAAACGATTTTAAGTGGGCACCGTCGCTCTTTATATCGCAAACGGCGATGGCGGACTCGCGACACGCAATTTAATACGACCGGATGTTTTATAAAAGCAGTCATCTCTTTTATGATTATCATCATTATTATTATTATTACTCCGCGTCGTCTTTATCGCCGCTGCAACTTTGCTTAACTTCGACCTTCGGTCATATCATAAAGGCAATTAAAGAGAATGCCTTAAAAAGAACATCCGTCGGTTTCTTATTCTTCGTTGCCGCCGGTTAAAACCAAATTGTAAATTCCCAGCGCCTCGGATACCTTACGAATGGGATACTCCCGGCGTAAATTCTGCGTGTCGTAAAAGGTGCATCTTTCTTCAATAATTTGTCGGCGGGGATAAACTAATAAAATAAGTTAAGGAAGAGGAGCGTTGGGTACGGCCTCAATCTGCCTACTCCATCCCGTAAGCAATTCTTGAGGATCTGAGAACGAGTGCAACTGATTTGGCCGGGCGAGGGCGGCGAGTGCCATAATACCTTGACTCATTAGAGGTAAAAGGTTTTAAACAAAGAAAACCTTGTTATTTCCGCGACGACCTGGGGTTTTCTGTACGCCGTTGGATGGCGCTTTTCGTGAGCTTTAATTTGATGCCGCACACGGCGGTGTAAAAACGTGTGAACCGAATAAAGAGGAAATAATCGCCTGGATTATGAAAATAAAGCCGGGGGGAGATTGGCATTTACGATTTTGCGGTAGCCTTTGATCGCGCATCACCGCATGTGCGTTTTATAAGTGAAGCCACGACCCCTTCGGCCATTTAAGTACATACAATTCGACGGGTCGATAAGAGTCGGCAACGGGATAACAAAGGCGGTATGCGTTTATTTTTGGAAAGGACTCGACGGCGCGGCAGCAGAAAATTTTTCCTTTAATTATTTGATCAATGGATTAATGATAAAAAACAAAATTCCAGACCGCCTTAATATTTTAAACCGACAAGTACGGAAACGGTGTTTCAAGCATTCTGCAGAAATAAGGAGGAAATGATCGCCTGGATTATGAAAACAAAGCCGGGGGAGATTGGCGTTTACGACTTTGCGGTAGCCTTTGATCGCGCATCACCGCACGTGCGTTTTATAAGCGACCCCTTCGGCCATTTAAGTACATACAATTCGACGGATCGACAGGAGTCGGCAACGGGATCACAAAGGCGGTATGCGTTTATTTTTGGAAACGACTCGAGTACGAGTGTCGACGGCAGCGCGAGAATTTTTCCTTTAATTATTCACGTGATGTTCCTTTACGTTTATTTAAATAAATAAAAAATCATAACACAGGAATGTGATGTGATTAAGTTCAAAGAGCGAACGTAAAAAATGACTTATTTTTTTTTTAAAGGTCGATCGATGGCGGAATTTCGTTTAATTTCCGTAATACACGAGAGGATTCCGCAAAAAAGAAAAGAAAATCACTTTTCAACACACCATGAAGAATGGTATCTTTATTCGCTAAATTAATTACAAACTGAGGAAACTGACTGATTGAAAAAAAATTGCAACTAAAAGGACGAGGAACGAGGAACGAGGAACAAGACGCGCGTAATTAAGTCAAGAGGCTCAGACTTGAAGAACTAGGAAGATCCTCTTTTTGTACTATCCCGCTGTACTTTAGCACTTTTACCTTCCCGATTCCTACGCAAGTGGGGAACATTGGATGTTGCGTTTGTTTGCAAAATATCCTTAATTGAGTGCATCAATTGCGGGCAATATTGCAGCTCGACACTAATCTTTCGGTTACCGGCTGTGTGCCGCGTACAACATTCAAAACAATGACGCTTCCGCTTCCCGCTCTGACCTTGTACACGTTACGATTCATTAACATAATATTATTTAATCGCAAACATGATTTTTTATTTTAATAAAGAACCTTGAATCTTCACGTATTGAATATTCGATCCTTCCTCGAATCTCTACGTACCGAATATTCGATCCTTCACAGCGGAATTCGCATTGTGCTTAAAAGGCGAAAACGTTTGTGGCTGGGTAATAAATTTTCCAGCCGCGTTATCGGATTAAAATTGGTCAGGTGTGTCACTCCGGAAGTGTTCACGAAATTGCAAAAGGTGATCCAACTGTTCAAACGAAAGTTAATCGAATCGATTGGTGAACGAAAAAGTTAGAAATTAAAAAAAACTGTTAACTTGAATTTACAATGTTCACAATAACAAAAATTAAAAAAAAAAATTCGCGGAACGGCGGCATTGTTGGTAATAAACATGACGACGCAGCTTCCAGGACTCGCTATTTTTAATCATTCCCACTGAAACTTTAACTCAATCGGTGGAATACTCCCGGCGTAAATTCTGCATGTCGTAAAAGGCAACCAACATCCAAGTCAGTTGAAGTTAAATTTGTAATTCCCGCCGGATGGCTGTAGCCAACTGGTATGGAATACTCCCGGGGTAAATCCTGCGTATCGCAAAAGGCACCTGAAGGTCTTGACTCGCTTTTTCTTAATCTGAAATTGATATGATAGCCAATTAGTTTATGTCTTACTATCAAAAACTATTAACTGAATTTGAACGTCATTCATTGGTTTTCTTTTTTTAAATATTTACTAATTCGATTTTTACTCTTGCCTTTATTTGACTGATCTTTTTGATCTTGCATCCATAAATAGACCGTCAATCGCTTAAACATTCATTAAATTTTTCAAAATTTTTCATAAAATTCAGCAGAAAACACTTGTAAAATTATAATTCTTCTTATTGTTTACTTTTTTCCTCAAAAATTATCAGTTTTGTGCAATTTTTTCTGCCTCTTTTTCTGTCTCTGTTTATTTTTCACCTTTCAGTTTTTCTTTACTGTCAATTTTAATTTAAAAAGATTAAATAAAAGAGAGGACTCAAAAGTGTACTTAACCTGAAAATGAAAAACAGCTTGGGGGACCCTGTATAACGCAACAAACCAAATTGGGCCAAAATACTTTAACCATTTTTATCATGTAATGTATTTGTTTTAATCGTCTTACAATCGACGTTTCTCTCTCTCTGTCGTGGTTTCAAAATGAACAAATTCTTGTTTTTCTCTATTTTTTAAAAATTATTTACTTGTTTACTTATGTAGAACGGCGTGCAATATGATAGAATAAGTTGGGTGAGTTGAAATTTTTTGCTTTTATTTTTTTTAATTCAGTTGGATACATTCAGTTGAGTTGGGTTGACACCGGAAATGTTTCCGATTTAATTTTTAAATGAAGTTGTTTCTTGTCCGATGAAAATTGCAAGTCAAAAGTTTTTTTTTTAAATCTTGAAACGAACGAAATTATGAAGGGAAAAACACTCAACGTTTCGCTGTTGATTAATAGCTTCGTCAGGAGTGAAGTTTATTTTTACTTTATTCACTCCCGACGAGGCTATAAATCAAGGGCGAAACGTTGAGTGCTTTTCCCTTCATAATTTCGTTCGTTTCAAGATCAAAAAAACTTTTTACTTTTAATTTTTAACTTCAATTTTTTTTATTCTGTTCTGATTTTGATTGTTTTGCTTGGGTTGAATGGTAGAATGGAGTTCAGCTCTTCAGTTCTTGACTTTGACCGAACTTTAATCGTTTTTTTTTAAATTTTTTACTTTTAATTTTTTTGCTTCGACTGAATACAATTAGGTTGAGTTTAGTTGAGTTGGATTGACATCGAAAATTGTTTCCAATTTAATTTTTAACTTCATTGTTTTTTTGATTTTAAATTTTTGTTGCCTGGATTGAACAGAATGTAGTTAAGTTGTTGGATCGAGTTTCGTTGACCTTGAACTTAGCTTTAATCGTTTTATCTCAGTCATCATCTTCTTTACCATTGCAATAATTTATTTGCGTGGTTCTTAACGAAATTATTTAGGGTGTATTAATGTTGCAATTACCGTGTTGGTTTTACCGCAGCACGCACGACCCAAAACCAGGCCGCGCGCAACGTGCACGGCCACCCCAAATTAACGCAAAGTATGTTGCACATTAGAGCGAATATTCTATTTTTATGTATCAATCATACTTCTTGATGTGAGTCAATTTTTTCTTGAAAATTTCCGGATGCAAGGTTCCATTCAAAAATTCGTAACTTCTAAACCACAAAAGATTATGCAACCGATTTTTTTTCAGTCAATGCTAAGGATCTTTTACGATCAAGCAGAGTCGTGAAGGGATGTTCCAAGGCTTGCTACGATTTCTTAAATATGAATAATTATAAATAACAAAAAAACCCATTTTTTTCGAATAGAACACCCTGTATTGTACTAATTATGTATTGTTTGTACTAATTAATTGAGTTAACTAAGTTACTTCCAGTTAACTCTGCCTTCTTCTTTGCCACTGCGATAATTTACGTTCATGTTTTTGTGCAAATTATTTTAATTTGTGCTATTGTTTTAACTACCAAGTTAATGTTTCCACAACCCGCACGACCCAAAACTGTATAACGCAATTATTTAATTTTTTTAGAAAATTCAGCAGAAGACAATTGTAAAATTATAATTCAGTTTTGTGCAATTTTCTTTTTCTATCTCTGTTTATTTTCCACCTTTCAGTTTTTCTTTACTGTCAGTTTTAATCAAAAAATAAAATAAAATAAAATAAAAGAGAGGACTCAAAAGTGTACTTAACCTGAAAATGAAAAACAGCTTGGGGGACCCTGTATAATGCAACAAACCAAATTGGGCCAAAATACTTTAACCATTTTTATCTTGCAAAGTATTTTTTTAGTCGTCTTATAATCGACGTTTCTACCTCTGTCGTGGTTTCAAAATTTTTGTTTCTCTCTATTTATTTTTCACCTTTTAAATTTTTCTTTACTGTCAATTTCTCAATTACATTTTGCACACTCCTCTATACTATTTGATTTATATTGAAGTTTAAATTAGCATTACGTCTCGGATAATTATTTTCTCAAGAAATTTTAAATTTTATTCTTTATTTTTTGTTTTTAATGTTCGCCGTTGCCGTTTATAGATTTTTAAACGATCGTAATAATTTCTATAGAAACAGGCCCGGAGGAAGGGTAGTTTGGGCCCTTATGCAACACAAAATCGAGTTTCGTTGACCTCGACGTTGTTCGAACTTCGCTTTAATCGTTTTTTTTACTTTTTTACTGTACTGAACTAATTTCTTCGTATGGTGCAATTAAGCTATTATTATTAGGATTATTATTAATTTTTAATCTTTTACTTGTGTTCGATGAAGTTAGGTTCGTGTCAGTAGGATTGGATTGACCTTGAGATTTTTGAGCTTAACTTTAATCCTTGTATAAATTTTAACATTTTTTTTATGATTTTTTTTTAATTGTTTACTTATGTAGAACGGCGTGCACTATGATAGAATAAGTTGGGTGTGTTCAGCTGACCTTGAAATTTGTCGAGGTTTATTTTAATTTGTTTTCAATTTTTTTTACTTGGGTCGAATGGAGTTAGGTTAGGTTGTCATCGAAATTTTTTTTCGCTTTAATCCTTTTTTTTAAATTTTTTGCTTTTTTTTAATTTTTTTACTTCAGTTGAATACATTCAGGTTAAGTTCAGTTGAGTTGGGTTGACACCGGAAATTTTTTCATTTAATTTTCAAATTAAGTTAATTCTTGTCCGATGAAAATTGTAAATAAAAAGTCTTTTACTTTTTTACTTTACTGAACTAATTTCTTTGTATGGTACATTTAAACTATTATTATTATTATTATTATTAATTTTTAATCCTTTACTTGTGTTCAATGAAGTTAGGTTCGCGTCAGTAGGATTGGATTGACCTTGAGATTTTTGAGGCTTAACATTAATCCATGTATAAATTTTAACATTTTTTTTTTACTGAAAATATTTTTAAGTATATTGTTTTAATTAATTACTTATGCAGAACGGCGTGCAATATGATAGAATAAGTTGGGTGAGTTCAGCTGACCTTGAAATTTGTCGAGGTTTATTTTAATTTGTTTTCAATTTTTTTTAATTGGGTCGAATGGAGTTAGGTTGGGTTGTCATCGAAAATCTTTTTCGCTTTAATCCTCATTTTAAAAATTTTTTGCTTTTAATTTTTTTACTTCAGTTGAATACAATCAGGTTGAGTTCAGTTGAGTTGGGTTGATACCGGAAATTTTTTTCATTTAATTTTTTTAAATAAAGTCGATTCTTGTCCGATGAAAATTGTAAGTCAAAAGTTTTTTTTTTAAATCTTGAAACGAACGAAATTATGAAGGGAAAAACACTCAACGTTTCGCTGTTGATTAATAGCTTCGTCAGGAGTGAAGTTTATTTTTACTTTATTCACTCCCGACGAGGCTATAAATCAAGAGCGAAACGTTGAGTGCTTTTCCCTTCATAATTTCGTTCGTTTCAAGATCAAAAAAACTTTTTACTTTTAATTTTTAACTTCAATTTTTTTTATTCTGTTCTGATTTTGATTGTTTTGCTTGGGTTGAATGGTAGAATGGAGTTCAGCTCTTCAGTTCTTGACTTTGACCGAACTTTAATCGTTTTTTTTAAATTTTTTACTTTTAATTTTTTTGCTTCGACTGAATACAATTAGGTTGAGTTTAGTTGAGTTGGATTGACATCGAAAATTGTTTCCAATTTAATTTTTAACTTCATTGTTTTTTTGATTTTAAATTTTTGTTGCCTGGATTGAACAGAATGTAGTTAAGTTGTTGGATCGAGTTTCGTTGACCTTGAACTTAGCTTTAATCGTTTTATCTCAGTCATCATCTTCTTTACCATTGCAATAATTTATTTGCGTGGTTCTTAACGAAATTATTTAGGGTGTATTAATGTTGCAATTACCGTGTTGGTTTTACCGCAGCACGCACGACCCAAAACCAGGCCGGGCGCAACGTGCACGGCCACCCCAAATTAACGCAAAGTATGTTGCACATTAGAGCGAATATTCTATTTTTATGTATCAATCATACTTCTTGATGTGAGTCAATTTTTTCTTGAAAATTTCCGGATGCAAGGTTCCGTTCAAAAATTCGTAACTTCTAAACCACAAAAGATTATGCAACCGATTTTTTTTCAGTCAATGCTAAGGATCTTTTACGATCAAGCCGAGTCGTGAAGGGATGTTCCAAGGCTTGCTACGATTTCTTAAATATGAATAATTATAAATAACAAAAAAACCCATTTTTTTCGAATAGAACACCCTGTATTGTACTAATTATGTATTGTTTGTACTAATTAATTGAGTTAACTAAGTTACTTCCAGTTAACTCTGCCTTCTTCTTTGCCACTGCGATAATTTACGTTCATGTTTTTGTGCAAATTATTTTAATTTGTGCTATTGTTTTAACTACCAAGTTAATGTTTCCACAACCCGCACGACCCAAAACTGTATAACGCAATTATTTAATTTTTTTAGAAAATTCAGCAGAAGACAATTGTAAAATTATAATTCAGTTTTGTGCAATTTTCTTTTTCTATCTCTGTTTATTTTCCACCTTTCAGTTTTTCTTTACTGTCAGTTTTAATCAAAAAATAAAATAAAATAAAATAAAAGAGAGGACTCAAAAGTGTACTTAACCTGAAAATGAAAAACAGCTTGGGGGACCCTGTATAATGCAACAAACCAAATTGGGCCAAAATACTTTAACCATTTTTATCTTGCAAAGTATTTTTTTAGTCGTCTTATAATCGACGTTTCTACCTCTGTCGTGGTTTCAAAATTTTTGTTTCTCTCTATTTATTTTTCACCTTTTAAATTTTTCTTTACTGTCAATTTCTCAATTACATTTTGCACACTCCTCTATACTATTTGATTTATATTGAAGTTTAAATTAGCATTACGTCTCGGATAATTATTTTCTCAAGAAATTTTAAATTTTATTCTTTATTTTTTGTTTTTAATGTTCGCCGTTGCCGTTTATAGATTTTTAAACGATCGTAATAATTTCTATAGAAACAGGCCCGGAGGAAGGGTAGTTTGGGCCCTTATGCAACACAAAATCGAGTTTCGTTGACCTCGACGTTGTTCGAAGTTCGCTTTAATCGTTTTTTTTACTTTTTTACTGTACTGAACTAATTTCTTCGTATGGTACAATTAAACTATTATTATTATGATTATTATTAATTTTTAATCTTTTACTTGTGTTCGATGAAGTTAGGTTCGTGTCTGTAGGATTGGATTGACCTTGAAATTTTTGAGCTTAACTTTAATCCTTGTATAAATTTTAATATTTTTTTTATGATTTTTTTTTAATTGTTTACTTATGTAGAACGGCGTGCACTATGATAGAATAAGTTGGGTGTGTTCAGCTGACCTTGAAATTTGTCGAGGTTTATTTTAATTTGTTTTCAATTTTTTTTACTTGGGTCGAATGGAGTTAGGTTAGGTTGTCATCGAAATTTTTTTTCGCTTTAATCCTTTTTTTTTAAATTTTTTGCTTTTTTTTAATTTTTTTACTTCAGTTGAATACATTCAGGTTAAGTTCAGTTGAGTTGGGTTGACACCGGAAATTTTTTCATTTAATTTTCAAATTAAGTTAATTCTTGTCCGATGAAAATTGTAAATAAAAACTCTTTTACTTTTTTACTTTACTGAACTAATTTCTTTGTATGGTACATTTAAACTATTATTATTATTATTATTATTAATTTTTAATCCTTTACTTGTGTTCAATGAAGTTAGGTTCGCGTCAGTAGGATTGGATTGACCTTGAGATTTTTGAGGCTTAACATTAATCCATGTATAAATTTTAACATTTTTTTTTTACTGAAAATATTTTTAAGTATATTGTTTTAATTAATTACTTATGCAGAACGGCGTGCAATATGATAGAATAAGTTGGGTGAGTTCAGCTGACCTTGAAATTTGTCGAGGTTTATTTTAATTTGTTTTCAATTTTTTTTAATTGGGTCGAATGGAGTTAGGTTGGGTTGTCATCGAAAATCTTTTTCGCTTTAATCCTCATTTTAAAAATTTTTTGCTTTTAATTTTTTTACTTCAGTTGAATACAATCAGGTTGAGTTCAGTTGAGTTGGGTTGATACCGGAAATTTTTTTCATTTAATTTTTTTAAATAAAGTCGATTCTTGTCCGATGAAAATTGTAAGTCAAAAGTTTTTTTTTTAATCTTGAAACGAACGAAATTATGAAGGGAAAAACACTCAACGTTTCGCTGTTGATTAATAGCTTCGTCAGGAGTGAAGTTTATTTTTACTTTATTCACTCCCGACGAGGCTATAAATCAAGAGTGAAACGTTGAGTGCTTTTCCCTTCATAATTTCGTTCGTTTCAAGATCAAAAAGACTTTTTACTTTTAATTTTTAACTTCAATTTTTTTAATTCTGTTCTGATTTTGATTGTTTTGCTTGGGTTGAATGGTAGAATGGAGTTCAGCTCTTCAGTTCTTGACTTTGACCGAACTTTAATCGTTTTTTTTTAAATTTTTTACTTTTAATTTTTTTGCTTCGACTGAATACAATTAGGTTGAGTTTAGTTGAGTTGGATTGACATCGAAAATTTTCCCCCATTTAATTTTTAACTGAATTATTTTTTTGATTTTAAATTTTCGTTGCCTGGATTGAACAGAATGTAGTTAAGTTGTTGGATCGAGTTGGTTCGAGTTTCGACCATGAACTTAGCCTTAATCGTTTTATCTCAGTCATCCTCTTTACCATTGCGTGGTTCTTAAAGAAATTATTTAGGCTGTGTTAATGTTGCAATTACCGTGTTGGTTTTACCGCAGCACGCACGACCCTAAACCAGGCCGGGCGCAACGTGCACGGCCACCTCAAATTAACGCGAAGTATGTTGCACATTAGAGCGAATATTCCAACAATTTCGATGAACTGTTCTTGTAAGAGCACGAAATAACTTCCCCGTTGCAAGCACGAGTTGATTAATTACTTAGACTAGACAGGGTGGCAACCAGTCGGTCCAAGACGGGAATGTGCAAAATGCAATATGGCAAAAGGAAATCGTCCAGATACCTTTTTGAACATTAAAAAAAAGTAAAAGAAAACTGTTTTTCACCAAGGACGGAGAGCGAAAGCTCAAAGCAAAATTAAATTATTTTTAGTTTTGAAATAAAATGAAATTATTTTTAGTTCTGGGGGTGACGCGAATTCATTTGGTGCTTGCTGTAAAGTCGTCTAGAAATAACGCGCGGCGTTAAACTATAATAAAAATCAAAACTGCTCGTAAATTTATTTCGAATTGAATGAAACGGCTTCGTGTAACCGGCGACGGAAGTCGCAGTTTCGATGCCGTAAAATCGGACGACGGTGAATTATTCATAAACGCAACATTTTTATGCGGTTATAAAGTAAATTCCTTGAATGCGCGTTTTATGCTTGAATAATACGAGTGTCTTGCTCACATTGAATGGGGGCCGGGGGCGCTCGAATGAACGATCGCGCGCTCGATGAGTCCGAAGTTTTTGGTGGCAGCGCGGTGGGATAACAAAAAGTGCATCAAACACTGTTATTGTTTTACAGACGCAAAAACCTGTTTTTTTTTTCTTTTTTTTGCCAAATGAAATGCGCTTTTCGACAACGCGACATGCTCACTAATGCGGTCGTTGGTGCAATCGATATGTGCACACCGTATACATATATATACCTATTACGTTGTCGCCTAGGCACACAAATTGCAGATCTCGCGTTTCAATTCGAGAGAGGAGAACTGAGCAATTCGATCATCAGTTCCATTAACGCGGCAGCAGAAGACTTCGCAGCCAAATTGCAATTGATGGATCGGATCAGCGTAAGTGCATTTAGATGATTAATGGGGCCGAAATGGAGCAGCGATATAAATTTGTTGCTTCGACGGGGGTGGGGTGGGGGGTTCAAGTGCCCGATTCGTTTCAGCCCAGCGGGCAGTTAAAGTTGATTTAATAAGCTTCCGACACGCCCTCGCTCGATTACTTCATTTATTAATCATTTTTTCGTTGGAGAATTTATTGGTGAAAAGAAAATATTTGACAGAGATTGTGCTCTAGCTGGTAAGTGAGTCGCCTTTTACGACACGCAGGATTTACGTCGGGAGTATTAGCTGTACGCCCCGTTAGGAATTCTTCTACCCGTTGGCTACACGATCTGTTAGGAAATTAAATTACAATTTAGTTTCAACTAAGACGAGACGTTTAGAGAACCTTTTACGACACGCAGAATTTACATCGAGAGTATTTCACCTGTGAGGACGGTGTTTAAATGATAAATGCAATCATCCCTTACAGGGGAACCACTATGCGCGTTCAGGGAAGATTTTGGAACAAAGCATCTTTTTTGCCCCCGTCCATTCTTCATTTAGTTTGCTAGGCCAGACTGTCAGGCGTGTCACCTCAAGTTCAATTCAGTTTAATTAAGCTTTTAGAGGTAGCGCCGTAAGGCAAGCAAAGCTGGAAATAGTTTGGAAAAAAGATAAATCCGACCTACGGTGCGATTCCGAAACAAATGATTGGTGATAACTGCAATTTCTTGGTATTATTTCGGCAGTATTTCACAAATTTGAAACATATTTATTTTGTTGTATCATATCAATGCACGTATGACGTTCGATCAGTTTCGTACTATGTGCAGTACTCGTCGTTGGAAGGAAACGTTTGGTTTTGTAGTTATCGACACTGACTGTCCTATCGATGCGAGTAGATATCGTAAAGGGTTCGACAACCACGTACACATTTTTATGTAGTTCAGAGCAGGTTGAAAGAACAACATGTTGTAATAAAAATAAAAAAGGCAAAGGTATCTGACAAGGCACTATCTGCAAACGAAAAGTCAACAAGATAAGGTTATACGTAGTTCGAAGTGATCGAGAAG
Source organism: Prosopocoilus inquinatus (assembly GCA_036172665.1). Taxonomy (NCBI): domain Eukaryota; kingdom Metazoa; phylum Arthropoda; class Insecta; order Coleoptera; family Lucanidae; genus Prosopocoilus; species Prosopocoilus inquinatus. The sequence goes on from CM069877.1 coordinate 11,055,992, forward strand.
CAGGAGTGAGTAAGGCAAGCAAAACGGGAAATAGTTTGAAAAAATAATAATAAAACAAAACTTATAGATTCATTAGCAAGGACATTTGAAATAAAATAAATAGAGTTTGAAGAAACTTAATGAAAAAGAAATAACGAAAACAACGAAAGATAATATACAAATCCGAACGAGTATAAATGAAGAAAAAAGAAATAAATTTAAGGACCGTACATTGCAAGAAAAACATTAAAATTAATTAAAAAAAAAAAAACAAAGAACGAAAAATGCAAATACAAAATGTAATTGAGAAAGAAGTAGAAGAAATCTTAAGCGACACAAAAGAAGAAAGGATCTGTTGAGAAGTCTGTGTTTAGAAACAAAAATTATCATATTTTGGATTTGAAACCTACTAATGTGAAAAAATGTTCAATTGTTGTTTGATGCTATTCAATGTACTAAACAAAATATAATTAAAGAATGCTTTACTTTTGGGCGCCCCAAAAACATCGATTGTTTTTATTCAAGTCAAACATACGGTGCGATTCCGAAGCAAATGATTCGTGATAATTGCAATTTCTTGGTATTATTTATTAATGAAAAGGAATTTAAAAAAAATATTTGGCAGCGACTGCGCGGAGGTTTAACCCCCCGACTAATGTGAAAGAATGTTCAGTTGTTTTTTTTTTTGATGATGTTCAATGTACTGCACAAAATATAATTAAAGAATACTTTTCTCTTGGGCGCTCCAAAAATATCGATTGTTTTTATTCAAGTCAAACGTACGGTGCGATTCCGAAGCAAATGATTTGTGATAACTGCAATTTCTTGGTATTATTTATTAATGAAAAGGAATTTAAAAAAATATTTGGCAGCGACTGCGCGGAGGTTTAGCCCCCCTACTAATGTGAAAGAATGTTCAGTTGTTGTTTTTGATGATGTTCAATGTACTGCACAAAATATAATTAAAGAATACTTTTCTTTTGGGCGCCCCAAACATATCGATTGTTTTTGTTCAAGTCAAACCTACGGTGCGATTCCGAAGCAAATGATTCGTGATAACTGCAATTTCTTGATATTATTTATTGATGAAAAGAAATTTAAAAAAAATATTGGGCAGGGAACGCGCGGAGGTTTAGCCTCCATCTCGTCAAGATTATCTGCAATATCTGGTAAGCGAGTCGCATTTTACGACATGCAGAATTTACGTCGGGAGTATTCTTCTGCCCGTTGGCTACACGATCTGTTGGGAAATTAAATTACAATTCAGTTTCAACTGAGTCGAGACTTTTAGAGATCCTTTTACGATACACAGAATTTACGTCAGGAGTATTTTACCGGTGAGGCAAGAGTTTAAATTATAAACGCAATTACCACTTACAAGGGTCTTGCCCTTTGTAAGGCTTCAACCCTACGACCCTGAAATTTATGACGGAAGCGAGAGAAGACAAAAAATTTAATCAACTCTTTCCATCACTTCATCTCACTCTTTTTCCCAAAATTTTTGTGAACCATAGACAACCCAATCAGCAGCAATTCAATTCAACATTACTGGTTTGAGTTTAGTTAACCAGGAGCTGTCTTTTTGCCGGCTTCTTAAAGAATTGAGATTTTGGCCGTCCTTGCCCCCCACCCCCCGCCCCTCGCCCCACTTACACAATTACATTTTTATTTGAAATAAGGAAATAACGTCTTATAAATCTTCCACAATAATTACGGAATAAAATTTAAACGATTTCTTTCCGGAAATATATTATTACTGAAAATTAGTTAAAAAAAAACATTATAATAAATCAGACGACTTTTTAAAAGACTTAAAAGGGCACGTCAACCACGTGCCGACGCGCCGTTGCGCCCTTTCGCCAAAGCCGGGAGTTGATCGAAGAGAAAAAGAAAGATATCGGAACAATCTTACGTGATGGAAAAATTCCACTCGCCGTAGCGTATCTCGCCTGCCATGTTTTCAGGACGGCAGATAACGAGTCTGCTCCGCTCAGGCGTTGGATGGTTTTCGAAGCGTCAACGATACAAAAAAAATGGAGATAAGTGCGACGTCGGAGTCGCAAGCTTGTTAAAGACGGATTCCTCACAATCAGGGGGTGGGGGTAGGAAATAGGCCCCGTAGCAAGTTGCTTTAGAAATGGGAAACAAACTCATGTAAATGAAACGCCAAGAAAAAACGAAAACGTGATCGACAAATGACGTACGTGCAGTAGAAACGGGAAAGAACAACGGAAACGGAATCAACGAGCCCCAAGAAGTCCACCTCAACAAATCCGCAGCAGTGACCCACAAGCTCCCTTGAGGTGACAGGGCTCGAAAGACGGAAATACATATGAACTTTTATCATAGCAAACAAAATCGACCGTCCACCTAGAATCAGCGTGTGCAACAACCTTCACGCATTACAGAATAAAATTTAAATATTTCCAGAAATATATTAACACAGAAAATTATTTAAAAAAAAATATCATAATAAATTAGACGACTTTTTAAAAGACTTAAAAGGGCACGTCAACCACGTGCCGACGCGCCGTTGCGCCCTTTCGCCAAAGCCGGGAGTCGATCGAAGAGAAAAAAAGAAAGATATCGGAACAATCTTACGTGGTGTGAAAATTTCATTCGCCACAGCGTATCTCGCCTGCGATGTTTTCAGGACGGGCAGATAACGAGTCTTCTCCTCCCGGGCGTTGGATTATTCTCGAAGCGTCAAGGACACAAAAAAACGGAGATAGAAAGCGACGTCGGACTCGCAAGCTTGTTAAAGACGGATTCCTCATAATCAGGGGGGTAGGAAATAGGCCCCGTACCAAGTCGCTTTAGAATGGGGCAACAAACTCATCCAAAAAGGTCACGAATAAACGAAAACGTGATCGACAAATGACGCCCGTGCAGTAGAAACGGGAAAGTACAAAAAACTGCTCACCTTGTTGGCGAACCAACGAACGGCAAGAAGTTACACGTCAACAAATCCGCAACAGCGACCCAAAAGGCCCCTTGAGGTGAAAGGGCTCGAAAAACGGAGGTACACACGAACTTTTATCACAGCAAATAAAATCGACCGTCCACCTCGAGTCAGCCTGTGCAACCAAGTGGCCCGAACAATCCTCGCGCACGCCCAAGCGCGTCGCAAACTTGCCCCAAAACGGAGAGTGACAGGCAAACTAACGGCCGAAAGCCTAAGTCACACCGAAGATTGCAATGACGCTCCCTCCACCAGCGGAAAAACCGTAACAAATTCCAACAAATATTACAAAACAATTTACAGCAAGTTCAAATACATTTCAAAAAGAGAGAGAGTTAGTTAATCAAATATTGCAATAATTTTGGACGGGACGCTTTCCAAAAACTAAATGCGGAGGGGTCAGAACTTAGAACGCTTCTTGAAGAACGGTGACCACTGTCTACTGACTGAATCAGTTCTGAATGCTTTGGAAATTCTGAAAGCCTTTACCTTTAACACTCGTCCTTTCACCCGTGGGCGTAATTCCCACGAGTAAAGGTTCAGTTTGGCTTGTTATGTATTATGTTCTTCCAAGAAAATAATTAGATTTTAATTACTTAGTCAATGTGTGGGGGGCAGCTTTCTTATGATTCATCCGTTGCTTGTGTGGTCTTTCTTACATAACATCGGCAACAGTTCCATTGCACTGCCCTCGGGGTTGGATTATTTGTACGATTCGTTTCATAACACGTAAATGTCAGGTCTGGAGGTCTGGTCCTTACATACCTGTTATTATTAAAAAAAAAAAACGTAAATGTCAGATCTGGTACTTAGAAACTTGTTATTATTAAAAATAAATATGTCTTACCATTATTTTTACGTAGTACTGTGATGTCATAACTACACAAAAGAAAGTTGAAAGCGAGTGAAACCGTCGTCAACCTCAGAAAAATCTTTGTGCGATTTCGTATTCCTTTCGTGCCAAGCGCCCTCGAATTATGTACCGAACAGCTTCCCAATATTTACGCGCGGCAAAAATCCATAAACGTCCCCCTGCGCGAAATTCCGCCGCCGCCGCCGCCGGGTTGAAAGTTATTTGTTCGAGTCGCGTCTCGTCGGAACAACGGCGGAGGCGGCGGCGGCGCGGCGTTGCGGCACAGATTTCAAAACTGCCCTCACACTTTTATATCTGACCTCGGCGGGCGGGACGGGGGTGAGAGGTGGTTGTGGTTCGTGCGTGCGGTCGTAACCAACATCATCCCCCCACCTCCACCCCCCGGATTTATTTCACCAGTTTCGTTTTCTCTTAATCGCGAGCTTATCTCGCCGAAAACATTTGTTTAGTGCCGGCGCCGTTAACGTCGAAGCGAGCCGCCGTTAACGGCCGCTATCTTTCGTCCGCTTAATTAACGCTGCGCGTCTGCCTCCCTTCAAAATCGAGGGGTGGGGGGGGATTTAGTTGCGTCATTGTTTATGCTTGTAGATGAATTTATTACGGACGGCGCTGCGCGCGGCGATTCGCAGATGACGTACGGATTCGGCTTGGTTGAGTGACCTTCAGCAGTCATGTCAAGGTCATCACTCGCCACGACTTTTGTTCTTCGTTGGTTATAGTTAAACCGAATTGTAATTTTAACTGTAATTCCCAACTGTAAGACGTGCGGACGGAGGGTTCGAACGCATTTTTCAACCCCTTTGCATCCCCAAATCTTTTGACGCTCTCCGTACAATGTTAAATTTCGATTTCCTTGTTAATAGCGCCCTGATTTTAGCATGGAAAGCTAAAAATCGATTTCCAAATCGTTTTCCACGAATTGCTCGAATGGCGCCTGCTTATATTTTTGGGATTTGTCGAAAATGGTCCACTCCTCATCTCTTTCTCAGCTTACTTAATAGTCCCTCCTTATAGAAATTCAAAAAAAGAAAAATCCGAATCTCTAATTAACAAAATATATTCAACTATAGGAGAAATGCTTGTACAATAGCTAAGAGAATACAAACAAAAAATATGCGAATTTCATTTAATTAAAAATATAATATAAACTTTTAACGATTAGCGTAATGTCGAAACTAGAATATGAAAGAGAGAATGGACAGATCTATACAATCCTTGTTTACAATAATACTTCTTGTTCAAACTCATCCTTACCGGTCGTGGATGCTTCTCAGGTTCACTTTATTTAAATTAAATCGGGAAAATCGAATGATGGAATAAATTTTGAATTTTAAAAATCTTTTAAGACGCGTTTTTAGGAAAGCGTTTCTTTTCCGCACTTCCTCGAATAAGACTGATTACAATTTCTAATGATCAATAAGCGTCCCCGGATGTGTAAACAGATAGTGTCGTCGCAGTTAGATGCGTGCATTCTGACAGAGCGTTCGTCTTAACAAAACACATGAAGCAATTAGCGACCATCAGGATCAGGTAACTTTGGATGAGAAACTGCGGCGACTTTGATTTTGGTTGACAACGTCTTCCAAGTATTCCACGTGAACAATCTTCATTTAAGATTAAAGACTAGCTTAAGCAAGACTTATAATGCCAGTTACCATTATTCCACGCGAATAACCTTCATTTAATTGAACGATATTACCGCAATGTTTATTTTGGGTAAGTGCTGTAACGACCATGTTAGTTTTGCCGCATCCCGCATGATCCTAAAATATTTTTAAAAGAAATTAATCACATTTTTATTTTCAATGACGTCCTTAAACTTTGTTCGGACACAAATCCAACAGTTTAAAGCCTCGTTGCTCATTTCGACCGCCCGCTTCGCGCCCCGCAAAACAAAATAATTTCGCGTCTGCACTGAAATTTTTAGTTTGGAAAGTTGCTGGCACCACTGCAGCCAGCGAACGAAGCGGAATTTTAAACATGCATATCCGTGCCGGCTCTTAAACTTCAACGACCTGAAAGCGGGACGTCAGAACAACATTCGTCCGGGTAGAATAAACACTCCGAATGGGAATGGGGAAAACGCCGCCGCGGAAAAGTCGGAAGAGGTGGAGGAGGAGGAGGCGGAGGAGGATCCTGAGGACCATTGCGAGTTTTATTCCTTTATAACAACCTTCCCTGGGAGATCCGCGGCGTAAGCAAAAAGGGGCGAACTTACGTCGAGTCGTCTTAAAGCAAATGGAATCCATGAGGTACCGAAGGACCATTCAACGACTGCGACGCACAGAAATTAGCTTCTTCGCTGAAATAGGAAAAGTTTTTGGGAAAATTGAGACCGCGTTTACATCTTCTATCAATTCAAAATAAATGCAATCATCGGTATTTTTCAAATGGTGTTATTGTTTATTGAACTGCCGCCATGTTAGTTTTATCGCTGCCCGCACGACCCTAAACTATGCAATTCAAGTTACACGCAGGCATGCACGGCCGTATCCTCAAATCAACGCAAAGTATGTTGCACACGTTAGAGCGAAAATTCCGGCATTCCCGTGAATTATTCTTGTAAGAGCTGGAAATAGCTTCCCTGTTGGAAGCACGAGTTGATTAATTACGTAGTCAGGATGGCAACCGGTCGATCCAAGACGGGAATGTGCGGGAACGTCTTCGTTGGCCGTAGTTAAAGCAGGTCATATAACTTACAGGTACGAAAGACTCCCGACGTAAATTCTGCGTGTCGTAAGAGGCGACTAAAAGGCTCTCAACTGGTGCTTCTTTTCCATTAATTTTGCTGATAGGAAACGGACCTTTCATTTTTAAGTAGGTCTTGCTCTTTATATTATTATATATATTATTATTATATTATATTGAGACGGCGAAGGCGGATTCGTAATTTAATTCGAAATCAGGTCGAAGTATGGCTGATTAATTTGAATTAGAAATCATGTCGAAGTGTGGCTCGCTTGAAAATACAAAATTAAAAACGTGCAGCTCATACCTATAACGAAAGCATTAGTCATGTAATGAGATCATACCAGGGTCTCAGGTTAAAAAAAATAATAATAACAAGCTTGCATTGCACTGCATTTTAGAACGTGAATCAACGGTGAGTCGTGGAAACGCTCCATGCGTTGCATGAAACGCAGCTTCCAGTGCGTGGGCTTTTTAAGAAACCTCGGAACTAGCACGTCACTCTGGAACTTGTAATAAATACGACAAGAGAAAGTTCGGGGGCAGTTCCGCAGTTCCGCAGTTCTGCAAACCCTAAGGATAAAACTGAACCAAATCAGAAATCAGGAATGTATGAAATATCTTGTCAAGGCTGTACTAAAAAATATATTGGGCAAACAAAAAGAAATATACTAACACGTTTTAAAGAACACTTAGCTCATTTAAAGTACAGTAGAATTGAAAAATCCAGTGATGCCCAACATATTTTTGACACCAGTCATAAAATAGATTTAAACAATCTTAGGTTAGTAAAAGCAATGTCAAGCAACAGGGAATTAGACGGGTTTGAAAGTATTTTCATATACAAAAATAAGAGAGATTTAATGAACACCGATCATGGGCCTTTGGCAGGTTCCGTGTTGCTTGACTTGGTTGACGTAATCCGGTGAGACGCTCGCTTCAGAGCGCACGCGTCATCGGAGCGGAACGAATTAGTATATAAGGAAGCGATAGGCATGACACAGTCACTACTCCTGTGATCAAGAAGAAGGCATCTACTGAAGATGGCAGCGTAGCTGCCGAAATACGTATTTAGTTTTTAAACAAACTTTTTGTGGTTATGAGGTTAAATCCAGTTTCTTTCTATACAAGGTTCTATAATTTCCCGCGATCCGAATATTAAATTTGACCGGGAAAAGTGAGTCATTGCTCAATTAAAGTTGTTGGTTCGGTAAGTAACAATTTTGCTATTATTTTTGTGAAAGAAATATTGAGATACGTTGCAATTGTATCTCTACGTACTGAATATTCGACCCTTCACGCCTGGTTTTGCGGTGATAACCGCACCCGCGTACAGGGTGTTACTGTACTCGAGCCATTTATTAGTTGCAGTTGTTGGCTTAGACGTGCAATTTTCAATGCAGTTCGCGGTCTTTCGATCGTAACACGTACACAACGAGCAGAATCGAGCGCAGATTGTGCCGACAATGCCGTAGTGGAAAAAGTTGAGACCGGTCGTGGCACGTCTCCGGCAAAGCCGGCGAGCTGGCTTCTTTCAATCGACGGGGAATTCCGCGTGCGGCGCCCTCTTTATTTATTTACTTGCGCTTTTTGCTCGCGTAAGCCGTTCGAATCTCGAACTCGAACTGTCAAATTACCGCTCTCTCTCTCTCTCTCTTTTTATTTTCGTTCGCTTCGAGAGACGGTAGTTCGGCTTTGCGGGAAATTCGGGAGATCAAAGGCGGCGAGGCAATTTTCAAAGTAAGTCGTCGTCGTCGTCGACGACATTGTCGATGTCGTTTGCGACGCAGCGGATGTAAGCCGTTTTTTTTTTATTTTGTAAATTAAATTTGCAGGAAGAGACTCGCTGCGGTGCTTTGACAAAGGAGTTGCACAGGAAAAGCGACACTTTTTTTTATTTTTTCGATCGATAAATAATAGTGGAAACGTTCGATTTCAGGTGCACGTTCTTTTCTTACTTCATCTTGGTTCTTTTCTTCTCTCTTGATTCAACTGTTTCTTTCTGGAAACTCCCAGGAATTTCATTCTTGAAATGTGGCAAATCTGGAATATACATCTCAAATCTAGTACATAAATGATCCAAATGTGCGTATCTTCCTTGACCTTCCACTTCTACAATGCACGTTAATATACCCTTTTGTCGCATAATTTTTCCCGGAAGCCACTGTTCAGATTCCCCTCTTACACTTTTTACCCAAACTCTGTCACCTTGTCTGAATGTTAATGCCGGTTTTCTTGAAATATTTCTTTTGTCTTCTTGGTACTGCTTTTTCCTGTCGACGATTTCTGCTAAATTCGGTTTAAGAATGCTTAATAAAGTTCTTGGTTTCTTTCCTAAGAAGATCTCTGCAGAACTGCGACCAGTTGTTTCATGAGGTGTATTTCTGTATGAAAACAAGTAACAGTCGATTAAATATTGTAAATTTGAAGTTCCTTGAGCCATTGACATTTTCTTTAAAGGCGTTTTTACATTTTGTACTGCTCTTTCTGCAGCACCATTACTTGAAGGATGATATGGTGGTGTCGTGTCAAAATGTGATTTATGCCATTTCGCATCATAAAATCCTTAAATTCCTGCGCAGTGAATTGAACTCCATTGTCAGAGACAATAATTTCAGAAAGTCCGTGGGCTGCAAAAATGGTCCTAAGTTTCGCAATAGTTTTCAAAGCAGTTGTTGAATGCATGATTACTACTTCTATCCATTTACTGTACGAGTCAATCAATATTAATAAGTTATAAGACATACCATTATGTTTGATTTGGACAAAATCAATATGTAAACGTTCCTAGTTTCTGTTACTTACTAGCCAATGTGTTACTGGTCCTTTATGTGACTCACGAGCATTCATTTGGCAGTTATTACAAAATTTAACTCGATCATTTCGTTGATTCTTGGCCACCATACAAACGATCTCGCTAATTCCTTCATTTTGACAATTCCTTGGTGACTGGCATGTAGTAATTCTAAAACATCTTCTTGATAAATTTTAGGAATAATAACTTCGTTACCTAAATATAAGCAATTTCCATCTGTAGTAATTTCTGTAACGATGATTAATCACTGGGCTGTTTAAATAATGTTTATTTATTGATTATAAGAAACACAACAACTTATTATAACTTGTCAGTCTTATGGCTCTACACTGGTGCCAGCCCTCTGTCTCTAGGACGGTGTTTACATGGTACCAACCTTGTTACATCTCCTTTTTTTATAACAATATGTAATTTACATTACTAACTAATTATCTACTATATACTTGTCACAACAAAGTTCTTAAGCTATTATCACATTTAGGAAATGAATCTAGCTGGTTTTTTAATAATCCTACCCGATCTAGTTTGCAAAAGTCTATTGAATTCCTTATTTTCTAACTTAGAATTATTAGTTTTGGTTGTTGAATCCTCTGGAATCATTGATTGCTGATCTCTTTCATTTCTTCGCTGTTGTGGATCAGGTTGTTCATTTTTCGCTTCCAAATGGTTATAAGGGCTTTCATCAGGAATGACGACTGGTTCTGACTTGATAATTGCTTGTGTTGGACGTACGTGCTGTGAATTGCGTCTGTAGATTTTACCTTCATCAGTTCGTACCATAAGCGATCTTGGAGCAGTAGTTGATCCCAACACTTCTCCTCCTTTCCAGTTTCGATGACCAAACTGAATTCTAACCCGATCTCCTGTTTGTGGAATGTTTGTCTCTCTTGAATTTCTGTCTGCGTATAATTTTTGCTGATTTCGCAATTTCTGCAACTTTTGGTTTACTTGTTCTGAATTCCCAATATTTGACTGTAAAATTTCCGGGTTTGTAGGCAGTAGTGTTCTAGTCCGTCTAGAAAATGCTCTTTGATTTGGTGATCCTAATTCTTTTGTTCGCGGTGTGTTTCGGTAATTAAGTAATGCCAGATGTATATTTGTTTTGTCCAACGAACATTTTAACAATAAATTTTTGGCAGTTTGAACATAGCGTTCAGCAAGACCATTACTTCTAGGAAATTTAGGACTTGAAGTCTGATGATAAATCGTATAGTTGTTAAGCATATCTTTGAACTTTGCCGAATTAAACGGTGGTCCGTTGTCTGTTTCTAAAATTTCTGGAATGCCAAACAAACTTATCCAACTTCCCAGCTTCTTCGACACTTCTTGTGTTGTCGTGTTAGGCATGTCATAAATTTCGAAAAACCCAGAATAACTGTCTACTATGAGCAAATATTCTTCTTTTTCAAAATAAAATAAATCTGCTGCAATAATTTGTCCTGGATATTTTGGTACTTGTTTTGTAATAATAGGTTCTTGAATTTCTTTTCTTGAAGTCATCTGGCAAATTCCACATTTTGCTATATAAGATTTGATATCTTCCGTCACGTTTTTCCAATAGACATATTCTCGTGCTCTCTTACAACAACTTTCTACTCCTAGATGGCCTTCATGAATTGATTTCAATGTTCTATCTCTAAGTTTTGCAGGTATGATTATTTTCTGCCCTTTAAGAAAGATTCCTTCCGTAAAAGTGATTACTTCTCTGAATGTCCAGTAATGTTTTATTTCTGGTGGGACATTCTTAATATTTTCCAGAAAACCTTCCATAATGTAGGGTAATAATATTTTAAGCTCTGAGTCGTTACTTCTTTCTTTCTTCAGTTGACTTAAAAATTGCTCACTAGTTGGTAATATTTCTAAAATTTCTAATTCTTCTGGTTCTTCTTTCGTTTCTCTCTTGCAGTCTCTACTTAGGGTATCAGGTATTGGAATATTTGTTCCTTTAATGTATATTACCGTTGGAGAATATGGCAATACTTCAAATATTATTCGTTTTAATCTTGATGGTACACCATCTAGCGATTTCTTGAATATCGTTTCGAGTGGCTTGTGATCAGTTTCCACGACTAACTTCTTACCATAAATGTATTCATGGAATTTCTTGCATACAAATCTGATAGCCAGTGCTTCTTTTTCAATTTGTGGGTAACATTGTTGAGCAACCGTCAGGGACTTTGTTGCATAAGCCACTGGTTGATTGTCTTGAAGCAGAACTGCACCCATCGCTGACTGACTGGCATCAACAGACAGTTTAACATCTTTATTAACGTCATAATAACGTAGTACCGGTGGTGATGTTAGTACTTCCTTTATTTTGAGAAAAGTTTGTTGTTGAGCCAGTTCCCACGTCCAACCGGCATCTTTTTTTAATCATTATCGGAGTGGCTCTGTTAAATCGGAAAGGTTTGGTATGAATTTTGCTAGATATGTTACCATTCCTAGCGCTCGTTGAAGTTGTTTTTTGTTCTGTGGCATGTTAAGGTCGTGTATGGCCTGTATTTTTTCTGAGTCCGGTTGTAGTCCTTTTTCTGTCAACACATGACCTAAGAATTTCGTTTTCGTGACTGCAAATTCACATTTTTCATTATTTAATTTTAACCCTGCCTTTCCAAGTTTTTGAACAACTTGTTTTGTTATCTCATTAAGTTTTTCTATCGTTTCAGCAAAATCAATATATCATCCATGGAGCATTCAACATTATCAATTTCTTCAAGCAAATTTACTATTATTTGCTGAAATATTTCTGGGGCCGACGCCAATCCAAAGGGTAATCTTGTACAACTATATCTTCCCCAAGGAGTGCAAAAAGTTAAATATTTTGATGTTCTTTCTGAGACTTTTATTTGCCAGAACCCTTTCGCACAATCTAGACGTGTAAAATATTTTGCACCTTTTACTCTTGCGCTAATGTCATCTAGTGTTCTCAGGGGAAAATGGCGTCGTAAAATGTTTTGATTAATATCACTTGAGTCCAGGCAAATGCGAAGTTTTCCTTTCTTATGGACGATAGTCATTGTAGAGACGGCTGGTGTAGGTTCTGTTACAGGTTTAATTACTCCAATTTTAACCATTTTATCTAGTTCCTCTCGGACTTGGTCTCTTAACTTATGAGGTATTTTCCTCGGATAATGTATAGTGAACTCGGCATTTTCTTTAAGGTCAATGTCATAAATGAATCCTTTCACACAACCCAAACCTGAGAATATTTCTGGACCTGGCACAAAAATATTTGAACTTAGCAGCTTTGTTTCATGGACTCGTTTTATTAAATTAAGTTTAGTGCACGTTTCTCTGCCAAGAATTATCTGGAAATCAGGTTCTACTACCAAAAATTTAACATATACCGCCTTATTTCCTATTTTACAGGATATTGTTGTTTCTCCTAATATATCTAATGTACTTGAGTTGTAGGTCACCAGTTTTTTAGTAGACGATGCTGTTTTTATTGCGCCAATTTTGTTTACTAATTTCTGCGTTATTACATTACATTGTGCTCCAGTGTCCAGTTTTGCTTTGGCAGTCACACCATTTTTGAATGTAATATTTTCGTAGCAGTCTCCATTTTTCTCAAAGGCTTGTTCGTTTTGCAAAACATTTATAAACAGTTCCGATGTATCAGATTCTGTTGCAATCAAATTAATATTTTTATTTTGTTTTTTCTTACTTGTTCTACATTTATTTGCAAAATGACCAAGTAATTGACATTTGTTACATTTGGTTTTATATGCTGGACACTTTTTAATAGCATGATCGCGGCCACACCTTGTACAATCTTTTATTATTGAATTTTCTATGAATTTTTGTTTTCTTTGAGTCTTATTTATTTCTGTCTTTGTTTTAGATAACGCGTCAATTTGTTTTATTTCAGGTTTTATAATAGTCATTTGTTTCGTGGCTAGTTCGCTTGCTTTGCAAATTTCAACAGCTTTTTCTAAGGTTAAGTCCATTATCCATTAAAGATTGAAATTGTGCATGAGCAGTTGCGATACCATAAGCTAATCGAGTAAGTCGAAACAATCCTATATGTGAATTCACCGTTAATAATGGTTGAGATTCTTTACACACAGGCAGTTGGAGATATGCTTCTTATAAATCAAGAGAAAGAAAGATTTTACCTTCTGCAAGTGAAGCATAAATATCTTTAGGATTCGGTAAAGGATAATGTTCCTTATTTAAAAATCGGTGTATCGTTACTTTAAAATCTGCACAAAGTCGAATTCCACCTCCTGCTTTAGGAACTACTACCAATGGAGTAGCCCAGTTACTATGAACTACTGGAATTAGAACATTTTCTCTTTCCAGTCTCCTAATTGCTATTCCTGCGTTCGCTTTCAAAGCATACGGAACTGGTCTCGCTTTGCAAAACACAGGAGTTGGATTTCCCTTTAAAACTAACTTAGCCTCAAAATCTTTAATATTTCCTCTTTTAGAATCAAAAACTTCTGGAAACTATTCTCTGAGTTGAATTATCAATTGATTTTTACTTTCAAAATTTCCTTGTACGTTACAAATATTTCTGTTCCAAATAACATTGAACTTTTCAATCCAATCACGTCCTAACAAAGTAGGCAAATTCCTATTTCCGCAATTTAATACTAATGCTTCTAACGGTACGTATTTGTTGTCATATTTTACAAATACTTTGATTTTTCCCAGTAAAGGTAATGGCTTTTCAAACCAATATGCTGACAGTGAAATGTCATCACATTTTTTGACTGTTATATTAGCAGAATCTTTACGATATGTTACCTCAGGAATAATCGTGAATGCTACCCCTGTGTCAATATCAAATTTAATCAAATGATTATTAATTTCTAATGTCACTTTGTATGCATTAGGTACCTGGGCATTATTTAAATTATTTATATGAAAAAGTGTCATATTGACATTATTCTCTAAATTTTTTGTTGAGGCGATTGGATAAACTGAATGAATATTTCTATTCTTGCCATTATCTCTACACATTTTTGACAAATGTCCAATTTTTGAGCAGGAATTACATTTATAAGTCTTGTACTTACAGTTCATTGCCGAATGATTTACGCCTCCGCACCTTGTGTAGCGACCATTATTAATTTCGACCTTTTCAGTCTTTCTCTTATCAGCGACTTCATTGTAACTAAACTGTTTTCTATTTTTAAAATTAATTTTATTACCGTCGTTTCACCGGTAAATGTAAGTATTTCGATTCCTCGTTGCTTCTTCCAACATTCTTGCCTGTTCATACGTTTGCTCAATATCCAATTCTTCCATTAACAATTTCTGCCTAATTTGATCATTCCGTAATCCACTCACCAAACGATCCCTTAAAGCTTCTTTAAGAAATGCTCCGAACTTACAAATAGCTGCCAAATATTTAATCTGTACAGCATATTCTGAAACAGACTCGTTACTTTGCTGTATACTACTATTAAACTTAAATCGTTCTACGACTATTAATTTCTTCGGTTTAAAATGTACAGTTAGTATTTGCACCAAATCTTTATATGATTTACTTTCTACTTCATCTGGAGCTAACAAATCTTGCAACTGTTTTACCATCTTCGGTCCTAAAACAGTTAACAGGACAGAAACTTTCTTATCTTCATTTATATGATTTGCTTTTATATAATGTTTTAATCGCAATAAATATGTATTGATGTCTTCTAATGACTCATTAAAGGATTCCAGCTTCCCAATAGCAGTCGTCATATTTTGCGGAGAAAATATCTTCTAGATATTCTCTACACCTTGTTACATTTACAATACGTTTATTCAACTGCCGTTTTATAATTGTTTTTATATTTAGTTGCGGCTACATAACAACGCGAATTTATCTCAAAGCTTACTAAGGCCCGATTTCTTCATCTACGGACAAATTTATCCGCCAGGTAGTATCCAGGGAAACTATTATCGACACAATGGTTTCCAAGGATAATACCTGGCGGATAAATTTATCAGGAGGTGAAAAAATCGGGCATTAATCATATAATAAGTTACATACATAGCAAGCAGCTTATTGTGGTGTAGGAAATCGATGAACTACCGGGCGAAGGCATTTTTATTGCGAGCCCGGAAACCTTTTCAACGTCACTCCGTGTATAATACAAAAAAGGACGTCGCCGTCCTCGGAGGAAACCTAATATCACGTGCCGCAAAAATATGAGAAACACGCCACCCCCTAATATGCCGGGGCGTATTAAAAAGAAACAATTTAATATAGCACGCGACCTAGTCGGGATGGAATTTCGCCCGCCGCGCCGCCGAACATGCATCATGCATTTGTTTTTGCACGCTTTTTGTTTTTGTTGCTGCCGCGCATCGCCGCGCCCGCAACAACCGTCTGGAAGTCTGCAACGTCGAGCGTCAGTTTCATTCAAAATAAATTAGCCACTCAAAGCCGGGCTTGAAAGAAAGCGGCGCGTTTGCATGTTTTACATACATACGTTCATGTCATTATCGTTTGCATGTTCGCATGACGTTGCGCTTCGCTTTGTTACATTATAGTTAAATGAATTAAAATACAACCCATAGTCCCACTCCACTTTCTAGCTAGGGAACGCGGTAACATATTTTGCCGCCTCTCTTCGTGTTCACTTCGGTTCAGTTTAGAAAGGTAAAGATGAACACGAACTGCGACTTGTCTTTTGTTTTTAATCAGTTTCAATCCTCCAATACTGCAGCTGTAAAATCTGTTGAAAAAAATAGAGGCACAACAAATGGCGGCATAATGCCTGCATTTTCATTGCGTAGTTGGAGTAAACGAACGGATTCGACAAGTGCATGACATCTAATGGTGGTTGAGTTTCGTTAGGAAGCTTCGCGCGGGATTAAAATATTCAGATTTGGTTGGTTTAAGCGATATCGCGCCTGACGTCCAGACTTTTCAAATACTCCCTCGCCTGCGGTCATATGAGCTGCGGACTTTTCTTTTTCTTAGTGCCTTAAAATCACTTAATTTTCTTCTCTGGTTTTGATTTTATTCGGACCTGACCTATTGCTACCATGTGAATGAATTTACTTTATCTCCTGAATAATTAACGAAAAACGGTATAGCAAATCAGCGCTGAAGAAAACAATCAGCTGTCCTGAGCGAGCGACTTTTCAGAAAGGGACGGGCGAGGTCAAAAGTCAAGGGCGTCGGGATGAGTGACTCTGACTGATTTCTACGCCACTGCGGGGAACCGTCCTCCAAGTATCACAGCGTGCGCCAAGATTTCGAAAAATTCCCAGTAGGATAATCTACTCTTGCATCCGAAATAATTGTTCGCCGCATCGAAACCACAGATCGCACTTAAAACGTCTAATGTTCGAAGGATGGATTCGCATGAAACGAAAACATCGTGATCTCAGCAGGAATCAACGAGTATCACATGACGTAAAGTAAGCCCAATAGCGTTAAAGGTCGAAAGTAAACGCAATCCAATCTCTCCGTTGAAATAGAACCCGCAAAAAAATGTAATTCTCATAAACTAGTCCAAGCAAGAAAATAAAAAGCCACGGCGAAGGATTATCTCGCCGTGTAAACTAAATAATTTGGTGGAGTGTACGCTTGCAAAAGCTGATGTAATTATTACTAAAAAAAAAAAAAAAAAAACTCCGGACGATGTTACTTACTTAAAGCTATAACGAAGTACCGTTATTTTGAAACGGATGCAAAAAGTTATCTGAGTTGCTCTTACGATCATAAAGCAGAGCGTGAGACCGTTTGCGTTTTACGAATCCAAAGATTCCAGCGACGGAGATAATGCAGAAAGAATTATTTTTAAAATAATAAAAAAACCGTCGACATTAAAATTAAACACACAATTTCTAAATATTGCGGCGGAATCGGAGATAAATGCGATTAAAACTCGATATACAGGTTGTTTCGCGAAAAGCAATTTTTTCCAAACCGTAACAGTCTGCACGACTCTGAAGAGCTGTTTTCAATGAAGAGTTGAGTCAGGTGGCACGATATCTTCACATGCGGTGCCATGGGCCAAGCGTTGAAGTCATGGTTTAATTGAATCGATGTGTGCATAATCATGTTCAGTCCAAACTTACTGTTTTAAGAAAACAAAAAAGAAATTCTCTAGATTTTTATTTTAAGTAATTATTGGCTTCGGGTGGCATCAGATATTGTTATCTGAAATGACAGTCAATATTAATCTTCACAATATGCATCGGTACGCCGTTAGACTTAAATATAACGCACCTTAATTTATTCGAGACAACATTAAACTAAATGTACATGCAAGTGCCGGTATATCTGCGTTACATACAAACATGCATTAAATACGTAAATAAATTAAAATAATACATTACATTTGGTGGAGGTCATAAGGGTTGCTGGCCCTTAGACGTCAAACGTTACTCAGCTGTCACGTAGTATCGCCAGCTCACGTCGGCACGTCGAGTTTCGTGTGTGTCGATGGTAGCCGACTGCCGAACGTCCGTGACCTTAGCGGTGTATTCACATAATCGACTTTCATTGTACTTGATTCGCCTCCGGGATACGATAAGCGATGGAGAAATGTCGGCGAGAAATATAACAGGGCCAGAAGAAAAACCCAAAATAAGAAAGCGGAAACGAAAAGCGGATTTCCCTTTTGGAACAAAGAAATCGCATAAAGCAGGGATAGCCAAAATGTATCTTCAAATTACTTTGTCAATTTATCGAGAAGAGAACGGTTCATCCGCTTGGTAAAAGTTGTTTAAAGCAACTGAGTAGGTTCACAAGGCACAAATAATTCCAGTAAACACTGTAATTAATTTTAATCTTGCATAAAATTAGCGGTACACGTTAACACATCTGCACCTTGTAACGAGGAAGTGTAAAGTCAAGCGTACAGTAGACGCCGGGACGGAAGGACTTGACAGCCGATTAGGATTTAAAAATGGGTCACATGACCTCTACGACCCAATAGGAGCTGTGACATCAAAGCGCCCACACAGCAGTGTGGCCAACCGACATCCACTGTATCGTACCACACATGAACGTTAAAAAAAAAGAAACAGAATTAAACTGTAACATGCGGCCATTTTTTTTTTTCGATTTTATTCGGAAAGCAAAAATGTTTCGCATAACCTACAGCCTCGGGCTTGTTCCGAAATACACACCGAACGTTACAAAAGCTAAAGCTAAATCGATCATCTGGATGTTCTCGATGAAATGGGGTCAGCCGAATCATATAAGTACCAATTTTTCTTGACTTTCAGTAAGTTTGATAGATTAACCAGTCCTAGGGCCTTCGAACCCTTCGTAACCGACTGCAAGTGCGTTCTCCTTTGCCATTGTTGCCATTGTGTAGGAACAAGATTTGTGCTGAGGAAATTAATTTACAGCACAGCCAGCAGCTTCAGTCGTGATGGATGCGGGTGTTAATTATACGCGATAATAAATGAGCGCTACCTAATCTTAACCGGAAATGAGGAGAGGTTCAAAGTAAATGGAAATGACTCAATTTATGCAACAGCTTGTTTTCGTTCGAGAAATAGTAACGTGCACGAAAACAGGAAGCGACGGTCGCAAATCTTGACCTGAACGTCAAAGACGACGCTGAAAAACTCCGAGAAGTTTCAGTCCACCGGGCACCAAGTATAAGCGATTACAAAAGATGAGGTAATTATATCTAAAAATAGAAACTCCTGACGATATAATTTATTTAAGGTAGTTAAAGAAATGCCGACGCATCGAGAATTTTACGAAGGTTTATGGCCGGCATATTTTAAAACGAACGCAAAAAATTGTCTGGGTTGCACCGCATGACGTGAGACCATTTCCGTTATAATAATTTAATTAAATCGTGTGGCGGAAGCGATGGTAGAAAAAACTATCTTTACCGCAATATAAGCAGACGCGACAGGCGCGGCATGAAGCGTTTTCCCACACACAATTTCTTAATGTTCTGCAATCAAGAATAAATGCGATTTAAAGCTCGATATACCAGCGGTTTTCCAAATCGTAACAAAGCAACCCCCGAGGAAGTATCCAGGGGCCTACTGCATAATAAAATACTAGGTAATAATATTAGCATTGTAACTTATAGGTTATATAATTATGTTATGCAAATTTCAAGTTACAATACTAATGTTATTAGCTTGTATTTTATTGTGCAATAGGTCCCAGGTGGTCGTAATAATGAAGGACTGAATTCCTCCGAAATTCTCGAATATACCCTGTAATTTTTTTTACAGAATTTTTTTTTTGGGTGACCATTCTTTTTTAATCTGTAAACTTTCCCCGGTTTTTAGAGTCCGTACCCCAAATCGATTGACCGCCGCTCCGTGCGAAGCTAATTTCATCAGGCCGCTTATCGGCAGTCTGTAATTAGTCCGGCCCATTGAGCAGGTACGATCGGCCAGCGCGAAAAATAACTCACTCCGTCCCGTCGCGTCGTCGTGTTCCACTAATGGAATTTGATAACCTGCCGCCGGCAAAATTCCCGAAAATTCAATTCAAAATTAATTGCGAATTACGGGCACCCGTTCCCTTTGAAGTCCTCCGCTGCATAACGAAAGAAAGCAGTTCACACGAAGCGATTTAGTCGACCAAGTATTTTTCTTTTTAATTTTAGTTTTCAACGCGGCGGACGTATCAGTTTTAATTTCGGAAACTGAAGTTATTCATTAAACTATGCATCAATTAGTTTACACGAGTATAATTCGCTCACAAAATAAAAGTTGTCCTGCCCCCCATCCCGTCACTAACGGCCAGCTCGAGCTGAAGTATTTTTCGTTCACAAAATCAAAGTTGCCCTGTCCCTACCCCGTCAGTACCGGCCAGCTCGAGCTGGAGAAAGCAAATTCCACCCTCATAATATATTATCTTTCAAACAAAAATTAATAAATTAATAGGTAATTCTAATTTTTGGTAGCGAGTAAAAATTATATTGTAAGAATAATAATGCTAGCTGACTTCGGAGCGACACCTGCATTTATTAAAGTTCCCCAAACTGTGAGGCGCGCCCCCCGGGGGGGAGGGGGTGTCGCATAAGTCTTCAAAGGGAGGCACATGCTCATGTTAGGAAAGTTCCGCGCGATTAAAATAAAAGACGTAATTGCATAATAGTTGGTAATAATCGAAATAGTACAGGAGATCTGGTTTAAGAAATAATTGAAATTAATTTCCGCCCACAATAATTTTATATCCGTAGATACGTATTTCGGCAGCTAAGCTACCATCTTCATATATATCTTTTAGGATGATTAGATTATTGTTAGTTTTTACATTTTTATGATTTTATTAGGATGATTAGGTTGTTTTTAGATCTTCTTAAGTGCTTTTACGTTGGTAGCGGACTGAAGATGGCAGCTTAGCTGTCGAAATACTTATCTACGGATATAAAATTATTGTGGGCGGAAATTAATTTCAATTATTGGTAATAATCGGAATTGACAATCATCAAGGCATTAAATAAAGACATTGCTGTCACCTAAATATAATAATCATCTTACCTCCTGGTCACTTACTCAAATATAGTGGCAAGTTAGCGCTGAGAATCAATCAGCTGTCTCGAGCTAGTACTCTGATGGAGAAAGAGGTGGATTTCGTCAACATTAAGGGCGCCAGGGAAGACCCCAGCTGATCACTGCGCACTGTATAACCGACTCCCAAGGATTCACAACGTGCATCGCCAATGTTCGAGAAAACTTTCAGGAGAAAGACACAAAGACACTCAAGCATTCAAAATAGCTTATCGACGCCCCGAAACAGACACACAAGTAGGTTAAATATGCAACAGTACACAGTAGTCTGACGGGCTTAAAATAATGTAACCTACACTTCCGAAATGAAATATTAATATAAGGGTGCGCGCAGTAATTAATGAGACAAAATGTATGCTCTTATGGTCACGTAAACGATTGTCGTTCTTTCAAAAAAGTCAAGTTTTCAGGCTTCTCGCTTGTTTCTTGTTTTTTTTTTTGTTTGGTTCACTACTGTCAAAATATTGTGCGTCACAATTACATGGGCTAGTAATAAATCAAATTACGGGTGCGTTACGATTTCGGAGTCTAAATGGGTCAGTTATCGTCCAGCTGTCAGTCACAAACAAAGGTCACGGGGCAGCGCCGCCACTCATGGAAACGTTACTTTACGTTCAGTTACATCGCTTGTACCAACTGTCGTACACTGATGACCTTCGTGCCCTTTACTAAGCGTCGACCACGTGTAAAGGAAACTCCACCACTGCGTACTCAAATCGTACAGGCCTCAGTAGGAACGATAGTGGCAAAAGAAAGCGGTAAAAATGAAAAAGACGGATTCCGCGGATGTCAAAACAAGAGAATCAATTTTAAGCATGACTCACGGCAACGTCGTCATCTAATTACCTCTGTTTTCCAATGCAAAAACGGTTATTACGCTCGGAAGAATTTGCTTAAAACAAACCAAACGACATATAAGCCTCGAAGGATTTCAGAAACGCTGTATTTCTAGAATTTTGCATCACAATTATGCACAAACTCTCGGTAGACCACATAGACGTGTGCGCACCTTGATGTGTCTAAACGAAAGTGACCTCGAAGAGTAAAGTTTGTGGTTGCCGGAAACGAATGTCGACCAGCCAAAATGACGGCGGCCAATCAGAACGCAGAACGGAGGTAGCGTGGCCATCTAAAACCATTGTCGTTCTTTCAAAAAAGTCAAGTGTTCAGGCTTCTCGCTTGTTTCTTGTTTTTTTTTTGTTTGTTTCACTACTTTCAAAATATTTTGTATCACAATTACATGGGCATGAGTAATAAATCAAATTAGAATAGATACTCAAATGGAAATCATTGGCGAATTTTATTTGAAAAATTGGAAAAACGAACTTTGCTATACAATTAAATATTTCGTAGCAATCAGTGTTCAACGTGCGACTGTTCATCGCATTATTGGACACTTGAAAAGCCGGTGAGTCGATGAATCGACTCCACAATGGTCAATGTTGCCGAAAAATGAGCCAAATTTCGAAAGAAAGTGCTTATTTGGGTAGTCATTTCGACAAAAGGTCGGGGGCGGCTTATATTTCTGAATCGGGCTTCTCTATCCATGCAAATATATTCATAAAAAAGTGTATTAAAAGCGTCTTTTACCATTTGTTAAAAAGCGTTACCAAAACGCATGGCTCACGGTAACGTCGTCATCTAATTACCTCTATTTTCCAATGCAGAAACGGTTATTCCGTTCGGAAGAATTTGTTTCAAACAAACCAAACGACACTTAATGCTCAAAGGATTTCAGAAACATTACATATTTAGAATTTTGCATCACAGTTATGCACAAACTCTTGGAAAACTACACACACGCGTGCGCATCTCATTGTGTCGGAACGAAAATGACCCCGAAGCGGAAAGTTTGAGGTTGTCCGAAGCGAATGTCGACCAGCCAAAATGACGGCGGCCAATCAGAACGCAGAACGGAGATAGCATGACCATCTAAAACTAATAAAAACCTTGATATCAAAAGGCGCGGCGTCAGAACAGGGGACGCAATGTTACCACCTTACTATAACAAGCATGTACCACATGTGGTTACTGAAAGTAACCAGGAATTAACACATCATAACAATATTCGCGTTGAAACAACGCGTTGAAACTCAAACTAATCTTTATAAGAAATGCATATAAACGGAAAATTGCTGAATCTAAAAGGTTCTACTACAATAAAAAAATAACTATGTCAAGTAACATGTCAAAAACTTGCTGGCAAATAATCAATGATACATCAGGTAATGTTCCTCATGATACGCCCAAAGAACTACGCGATAATAACGAAACGATTACGGACTCCTTTCAAATTGCTAATGCATTCAACGATGCATTTCTAAACATACCAAAAACAACTCAATTATCATCCTCTAGAACTTGTAAGTCACACACAAATAACCAGTCTACTTTTTTATATCCCCCAACACCCCTCGAAATTTCATCACTTATTAATAAATTCTCATCTCAAAAAACAAGTGGCTCAGACAACGTCTCTGGTTATATATTAAGTAAAGATAATAAACTCATATCGATTCCACTATCATATTTAATCAATCTATCGTTTGAAGGACATTTTCCATCTTCATTGAAACTATCCAAAATCATACCTGTTTACAAAAATAAAGGAGAAATAACTGGTTGTGTCAATTACCGGCCTATTGCCCTACAATGCTCTATTGCAAAGATATTTGAATCAGACTTATAAATTTCCTAGAAAAGAATAATTTTCTCACTGCGAACCAACATGGTTTCAGGAGAGGCCGATCCACAGATTCGGCAATTTCCGATGCACTTAAATTCATTTTAGATACCTTGAACAATAAAAATAAAGTTGCAGTTATTTTTTTCGACATGTCAAGGGCCTTTGACACTATCGAACACTCTTCGCTATTAAACAAACTCAATAATATTGGTATCCGCGGACCAGCATTAGCCTGGCTAACAGAATATTTAAGTAATCGAACTCAGTATGTACAAATTAATAATTTACAGTCATCACAATAACAAAATCCGGTGGATGTACCGCAGGGATCCCTGCTCGGTCCATTATTGTTTATCATTTTTGTTAATGATGTGACACGAACTCTGTCGACGCCCGGTAGATTCATTTTATACGGTTATGACTCTACAATGTTAACTGCTGCCAATGATCTCGAAACTCTTATACATAATTCAAATAACATTGTTAATGAGATGCATTTATATTGTTGTAACAATGCACTGGTTTTGAATCCATCTAAAACTAACTTCATCAGTTTTATAACCAAAAATATTAACGTTTGCAGTAGCCTCTTAATTAAATTACAGGGTAAATCCATACGACAGGTGCAAAACATAAAATTTTTAGGTATCTACACGGACGAAAAGTTGACGTGGAATAAACACATTGAATACTTATGTTCAAAAATGAGCTCAGTTTGTTTCCTACTGAGAAGATTGTATGGACTAGTTAATTTACATGTTCAGCGTCTTGCCTATTTCGGTTTGTTTCAATCTGCCATATCATACGGGATTATTTTCTGGGGATCTTCATCCAGAGTTAACATACAAAAATTATTTGTCATCCAAAAAAAAGCTATCCGTATTATCTGCGGCGAAAAATATGACACTCATTGTAAACAGTTATTTTCTAAAACTAACATACTAACTTTACCGTGTCTTTACATATTCAACTTAGTAGTTTACGTTAGATAAAATATCTCAAAATTTCCAACCAATTGCTCCATTCATGAGTACGATACGCGGAGTAGTAATGATCTGCACACGCCCTATAATCGTCTGGCAGTATGTTGCGCCAGTCCCTTCCATAATGGTATTAAATTTTACAATAAACTTCCCGCAAACATAAAATGTTTCAAAAGCCTCAGTAATTTTAAGGAAAAATTGAAGACATTGATTGCTATTGACTCATCAGTATTATGACATACAAGAATTTTTGGACAACACAGTACTGTGATATTTTAATTTTAACTGTATTTCTTTATTTTTTTTTCGACATATTCAAGTACCATGTAAATACTTTTGTACCTTGCATTGGTGACGAATAAAAAATATTATATTATTATTATTCCTTAAGTATAATTCATTTTATGATTTTAATAAATAATGTACTTTATCTGACTACGTTTTCTTTATTCCAAAATTACCATAACATTATGTTAGGTTAACATACTCGAACATCGCGCCGATATCGTCATAGCTCAATGGTAAAGAGCGACTTGGCATGCAACCGTGACGGTACGGGTTCGAATCGCGTTGACAGCGGCTTTTTCTGCTTTATGCGTTGGAATCGTATTAGTTTTAGATTTTACTTAATTAAGCGAGAAACTGAAAGAAAAAAACAATAATTTAAAAAGTTCCCATTTACCTTCACGTTGAAATGTCCCTCTAATGACGTCACGCCGCCCCCAACAACATTGTCGGATCCTCAAATCCCGCCCAGTGATAATCACGTCAAACTTTCGGGGCCAGGGGCGGCGAGCGCGGGGGGAGGGGTACTTAATGAGCGTGCGGGGATAAAATCAGGCTGTGGCGGCATTGTAATAACGTGGAAGTCGTAATTCGATTTGATGTTACGCAGTACATCCTCCCGACGTTACGACAGCTCCTTCCCACGCACGCACAACGCCGAACGCAACGCATCAACAAAATAATTCCGAACATTACGATGCGTAATGGCGCCCCATAAATACATGTAGCGTCATGTCGGATGAGCCGAGTTTTTTTTCGCTTGGTTCCCCGCCCCCATCCCCCAAGCACCGCGTAAACAGTTCGGGGGAGAACACGCGCCATTAAACCGTTTATTAGCTAATTTTGAGCAACTGTTTAATGGATTATTAGTTTACTGCGCGTGTGACTGACGACTTCAGTTAATCAGCGATGCGGAGGCTGTGAAATTAATTTCCAGAACGTCTCAACGAATAAATCACAAATTCAGTTCGTGTTTTACTCATTTTTTTGCGTTTGAACATCACTTTAATAACAATTCTCGGAAATTCACCTGTACTCTGCATCTGGCGATCGGTTTTGCGGACAATTCTATTTTGTTTACATTAAGCGGCCGATTCACTTATGTCCTGAGCTTTCCTCGCAGTAAAGAATAAATTAGTTCTGTACGCGTTACTTGTACGATATCATAATCAATAATAATTAATCAATAATAGTTTTCTGTTACGGAACGGGTTAATCTCCAGTTACGTTTCGGCAACCACTTGTTGCATGTGCGTTGTTTTAAAGTTGGCAACGGAAATGACTTTGATACGCCGTTTGAAATTAATGATTTTCTAGCTTGGTCCAGTTTGAGCACGGTCGCGTCCTCAGTTCCGATTGGTTCGTTCATGTTGGCGCAAAAAGTCGGTTCCGGCAACCATCTTCGGCCATATTTCGCTTTATCGTTCGCCACGATGCGACGGAGCAAGCACACGCTTTACAAAATTCAATACAGCGGTTTGGTCGGAATTAAATAAGCTCCGCGTGTCTTTTGAGGTGCACCTTAGCATCCTTTCTCTACATTTCGGCAACTACGTGTTGCATGTGCACTGTTTTAAAGTTGACAACATTTGATACGTCGCGCCGTTTGAAATCAAGGCTTCTCTGGCTTGGTCCAGTTTAAGCACGTCCTCAGTTCCGATTGGTTCGCCATGTTGGCGCGAAAAGTCGATTTCGGCAACCATTATCGGCCATATTTCACTTTATCGCTCGCCACGACGCGACGGTGCAAGCACACGCTTTACAAAATTCAATACAGCGGTTTGATCGGAATTAAATAAGCTCCGCGTGTCTTTTGAGGTGCACTTTATCATCCCTGCTACATTTCGGCAACTACGTGTTGCATGTGCATTGTTTTAAAGTTGACAACATTTCTTCCGGAAGTAACGTTGACCCACCGTTTGAAATCAAGACTCTTCTAGCTTGGTCCAGGTTAAATACGGCCCCTCGCGCGTCCTCAGTTCCGATTGGCTCACCATGTTGGTGCTAAAATTCGGTTCCGGCAACCATTTTCGGCCATATTTCACTTTATCGCTCGTCACGACGCGCGACGCGACAAAGCAAGTACGCGCTTTATAAAATTCAATAAAGCGGTTTGGTCGGAATTAAATAAGGTCGTCGTGTCTTTTGAGGTGCCCTTCAGCATCTTTGCTACATTTCGGTAACGACGTGTTGCAGTGCCTTGTTTTAAAATTGGCAACGTTTCTTTGCGGAAATGACGATACGCCGTTTGAAATCAAGATTTTTCTTGTTTGGTCTTTCGAAGTTTAAGCACGGTCCTCAGTTCCGATTGGCTCGGAAAGTCGATTTGGCCAACCATTATCGGCCACATTTCACTTTATCGTTCGCCACGACGCCGACGCGACAAACTAAACACACATTTTGTTGTTACTCTGAATTTGTCTAAAACTGTGTTACAAAATTCAATAAAGCAGCTTGACTGAAATTAAATAAGCTCTGCGTGTCTTTTGAGGTGCATTTTTAGCGTCATTGTCAGCGGATTTTCAAGTTTCGCGAAAAACAGAGATATTGGTACGATTGTTAGGCGTGCGTGGGCCCGCGGTTATTTATGTTTTTCTCTGTTTGTTTGAAACAAAATCCGTTTCATCGAGGGGTGTCATAGACTGAATACTCTGTGGATCGTTGCGAGTAAGGCAGATCTCGTTCTTGTGGTTGTCTCAATTCTTCGCAGACGCCGTTTAATTGAGCGAAGCAGCATATCTGCATTGACGGAACGTCTGCGAGTAAGGCAGATCATGTTTTTGTGGTTGCCTCAATTCTTCGGAGACGCAGCGTACCTGCAGTAAAGTTCATCGACGCGACACTGGCGTATATAGTAGCGCAATCGAATATCGATGTTTAGCCGATTGAGGCGCTAGACACTAGTGTTTCCTAGAGACACTTTAATTAGAGTCTGGATAATATCGCTATGTTATATTACAATAATCAGCTATGATTGGGAAGGAAGAAAAGTAGGCGTTACCTTCTCGCCTGTTAGTTGTCAAATTTCGATTTTTGATGTAACATGTTTATAGTAAATACCGTGTCAAATTTAATTTAAGTAATATTCTGTATTGACGTTGCGCGACTTCAAGTCGACCCTGTGAAGGTCAGTACTGAACCTAAGTTAATTTCATTTATTGATT
Source organism: Prosopocoilus inquinatus (assembly GCA_036172665.1). NCBI lineage: Eukaryota > Metazoa > Arthropoda > Insecta > Coleoptera > Lucanidae > Prosopocoilus > Prosopocoilus inquinatus. The sequence goes on from CM069877.1 coordinate 11,083,879, forward strand.
AAGGTCCGGTGTAATGAAAGTAAAATAAATTTACTATACAGTTTAATGTCAATTGTAAAAAAGATGGTTACTAGGGCATTAAACTGCGAAGTAAATTTATCTTGCATTTATAACACCGGACCTAAGTTAATTAACGTATTTATTTGCTGTATCGTTACCTGTGTTAATTAAGTATTTAATTTATTTTGGGACATTAAGGTCAGCGTACAGTATTGCCAAGTTATCAGCGTGTGGCGATACATTTACTATTTATTACGTCACAGTGTTTTGCTGTACGCCTCAGGCCCTTTCTTGAACGTACGAATGTTTTAGTAAGTCTCCTGGAAGTTCTCATTTATCAGCGCACGCTGTGGAACTTTGGGAGTCGGTTCCATAGTGCGTACACCAGCTGTGGTTGCTCCCTGGCGCTCTTATTGTATTATTTAATCCACCCCAATCTCCTTCAAAGCCTAGCTATATGTCTCCAGCAAATAGTTTTTTTTTTAAACAATACCACTCGGTTATGAAATATGAAGCTAGGAATTTTCTGCGTTTCTTTTTTGCGCCAATCATTTTCCTTTAGTTTTTCTACGAAACAAAATCAATCTTTGCAAATGGCGTTGCATTCGAGTTACCTTTTCTAACTATAACTACACACTTCGACTTGTACTGTAAAGAGTCGGATGTTTGTACGGTAGGTCCTGTGCAGATCGCGACTCCCGGAGAATGAAGAAACTGCCACGTGGAATCTAACTGATGCACTTAATTGAGGATATTTTTGCATAGTAAATGCAATATCCGAACGCCATCGCATTATTAACCCTCCAAACGAAGCAAGAGGCGATAAGAAAACTTCGGGAGCAGTCGAAAAGCGCGGTAGTCTCCTTGGAGGCGTGGGTTCGAATCCCACCACTGCCGCCACCAATTGTAAAGTACGTTCGGAAGGGTGTTGAAAAACCACTCCATCCCTTCATCCCCGTCTGTCCCCAATTCTTTTAAACAACCCGTACAAAGCCGGATCTCGATTTCTTTGTTCGTAGCGCTTCTGGTTTAGTAAAACAAGCCAGAAACCGATTTTCCAAATAAATTGTTTTCCACGGTTCCACATTACTTACGAGAATATCTCAAATAAATCAGTGATCAGTGCGGTTCGTCCGAGTTCTCTGATTAAGCGCTTAAGTTCCTCGTTGAAGTTCTTTTTATTTTTTATTTTATTCTTTTCTGTCGGTCAATTTCCTCAGTTTGAAATTAAGTTCGCGAAGAAGTTATTATACTTCACGGGTGTTTGTTTCTTTTTTTTTTCTGGTAATCAATTTAATTGCAACCGGATTTCGCCTATTTTGTTAAACTGTTTTACAAGAAAATCAACGTCGGTGAGTTAAAAGAAACAAAACGCTATTTTCTAACACAAACTTTATTTTCTTTTTTTGATTTTACGCCTAATATTCGCTTCTCACTCTCCCAAACCGTTTCGTTTTGTTTTATTTAACGCTGTAATTCCATTGATATTTTTATTTATTTTGTTATTTGTAAAGTTTTTGATTTACATTAAAAAAAAAATTGCGAACGCGTTGTTGCATACGAGTGCGACATTTAATCAGCCCGACCGATTCTCCTAGGAAACCGTAGCTTTAATAGTAAGTTACGTGGGTAGGTTCTTTTGAGTTTTCTCGAAAATTTTCTTACGTAAGAATATAAAAGCTTTATGTGGTTGAAAAGGGAAGAGGATGTTCTGTCGTATTTTGCGAAAAAAAGAAAATCATGGTGCCATTTAAAAGAAATGTCGGTGACATCATGATTCCTATACAGTGTAGCCAAAAAATATTTTCATTCTTCATTCTCAACATCACATTCAAGAATATATACACTTTATTGGATGTTTGAACAAAAATAAAGGAGTTGTAGCTCGGGATCTTTATAATCAGATATACAGAGTGTTTTTTTACTGTGTGTAAATAAAAAAACCTCAGTATAAGTACACGAAATGCTACCTTCTGCGGGTATTTTTTGGTGGCTATCGTATCGTAGCCAAAGAAATTCTGATGGACCACTTGTTTGGAACCGCTGAAATGTGCCAGAAAGATAGGAAGGTCAACTTCGCCTTCCTCTAGGTATGAACACGCCCACCGATACTGCACTCGATGTTCAACGCAGAATTACGTAATAAAAATCACTGATATCGTTTATTAATAATTTTATTTAAAATTTTAATTATTTTAATTCACTGAGCGAAGTAATATTACATTTATTTGTTTTACGATATCAGCTATCGATGAAAATGTATGCACCAATTAGGCAAGCGCGTTTAAAATCTCCTTCCTTCATCCTTTTACGTAAATAAACTTTTGCTGCAATCTCGCTGCTAGCTATGAAAATATTACTACTTAGAGACCTTGGAAACAAAGTAAATGCAAAATTTTATAAGCCTTTTAAAAATAATGTTGAATGAGAAATTACAATAAGTTTTTACCTCGCTTTTAATTTGTTCGGCAATTACGAACCGCAGCTTCTTGAATTGCACTAGATTTTAATTCAAAATACTTAAACTTGTAACTACTTGCAGTGAAGTTAATTTAAATTGTAAACGTTTTGACCGACCAGATGACCGGAGCGGCGCTGATTTACGTCGTTCCTGCTCAAGATCCAGTAAGGCACTGACCCTGGCTTACTTCGGCTGCGGGTCGTAATTGAAGAGGCGGCCGCGTTCCACTTTTAGCTATGCCAGCAGTTCTCAAACGGTTTAGTGAAAATCTGCCACTGCATTTTTCTCGAAAGCTATTACATTTATGTTAAGAACCTATGAGTTCAATCGTTGCCATTTATGGTGATGTATTGCACGTTTAAATATTTGCACACAGCAAAAGAACACCCTGTATAATATAATATAATATAATAAACAGATGGTATGTAATACAAGTAGAGTGAAAAAATTTAAATGTAATAATTGTTTGAATTTTATCAGATTTTTCATCTGCCCGGATTTTATCGTGTACAATCCTTGTATTTAAGAATTTGAGCATTTTTATTCGAGATTTTCTCGCAAGTGAAGTTCTCATTTTGAAGTCCAAGGAGAACCAAATCAAAGAGAGAGAAAAGGGCGAAGCATTTGCACAAATTCTGAAAATAAAAGTTGGTAAGATGCCATTCAAGCAACCGCGGAAAATAAATTGGAAAATCGATTTCTGATTTTACCAAACCAGAAGCGCTACGAACAAAGAAATCGAGATCTAACTTCATACGGATTGTTTAAAAGAATTGGGGACAAAAGGGGATGAAAAGTGGTTTTCCAACCTCCGTTCGCACGTGCTTTAAAATCGGTGGCGGCAGCGGTGGGATTCGAACCCACGCCTCCGAAGAAACGCTTTTCGAGTGTTCCATAGTTTTTTTTTATCATCCCATCCTTCGCTTGGATAATAATAAGCGGGGGTGTTCGGATATTGCATTTTCTATGCAAAAAATCCTCAGTTAAGTGCATTAATTAGGTTCCACATCGCAGTTTTCTCATGATTACGCGTTATGAATCAATTCTATTATAATAGGAGTATTATTTAATCATAACATTTATTTTTTTTATAAAAACTTCGCATCTCTACATACCGAATATCCGACTTTTTACAGTACAGTACCGTTTGCAAACTCGGGTTTTGGGTAATCTGAATTCGCGCACGACTAAAAAGCCCCGCAGAAAGGATTTTCGATTCTTCGTTCCTTGCGCTCACGCAGACACTTACTCGCCCGCGCGCGCTCACCAAGGCAAGCGTCATTGCATCCGGCTCGAAGGACCAATCGTCGACGTAAGGAGTTCTTTTGCTTTTCAAACATACAATTGGCGTTTTGAATCGCAAGGGCTTACTGCACGATCGTGTTACGCGCTTGTCTCGTTCCATTCTTTATTAATTATTTAGGACGAGGTGAATTTTGAATTTTTTCATTGAAAGCGTCCTTGAATCTCGAATCATCGAATCATTGGTGTTACGTAGTAGTATTATACATCGATCCGATGTTACGAGAGCTCCTTCCCACGCACGCCCAACGCATCAGCAAAATAATTCGAACATTACGATGCGTAATGGCGCCCAATAAATTACTTGTAGCATCGTATCGGGTGAGCCAATTTTTTTTTTTTGCTCTCGCCCCCGAGCTGCGCGTAAACAGTTCGGGGGTGGAAAATAACGAGCCGTTAAATCGTTTATTAGCTAATTCTAAGCAAATGTTTAGTGGATTATTAGTTTACTGCGCCCCTAATGGAGCAGGGGCGGGGGCGGTGGTGTAACGGTTACGTTTACAACTTGCTTTAGAGCTCATCAAAGTTTCATGAGTTATTATTATTAATTATAACATTACGAAAATGAAGGCACTGTCATCTGTAACAGCCCCCCCCCCCGTCCTCTTCACCATGCTTGCGTCATTGATTTACTGTACCTAACATTCCTGTAAAGCACAGATCTGGCCTGATTGTAAATTTTGTAAAAAACGTTTTAAATATTTCGTGGTTTCAAGTTTGCACTTGAAAACTCAGCGGCGGCGTGCGAGCTTACTGTTCAAGGCCGCTCGGCTAATATAATTCCTCTTTTGACATGTGTATATCGAATTGGGCAATTGACTTAAGAACAGGTGCGCCGCGCTTTATGAAGCCATCACAAAACGAGCCGTCTCCCGTTTCGGCTTACGCGAAGAGCAATGCAAGCAAAGTAGCTATAATTTGACAACGATTTTATACTGCTGTTTTACTGTTACATGTGCGAAAATCGCCGCCTCTTCCTCCTCCTCGTTTGACCTGTTCAGGAACGATAGTCGCAAATTAAAGCGTTAAAACAAAAAAGACGGATTCCGCGGATGTCAAAACAAGGAAATCAATCGTAACCATGGCTTTCGGCAAAGTCGTCATCTAATTACCTCTATTTTTCAATGCAGAAACGGTTATTTTGCTCGGAAGAATTTGCTTCGCAAAGTAGCTATAATTTCCCAACGACTCTATACTGCTGTTTTACTGTTACATGTGCGAAAGTCGCCGCCGCCTCCTCCTCCTCCTCCTCCCCCCTCGTTTGATCTGTTCAGCGACGATAAACTGCTGCCAATATTAAACTCGCGCACCTATTACAACGGAAACACACGCTAAAATGGGGGATTTATCGCGCGCCGTATATCGAAAAACTTCCGGTGTTTACAACCCCCGGCGGGCGGAGATCGAATTTACGGGCGGCGGTGGAAGTTCCGTGCGGCGGTATAGTTGTGTCGTAGTTTGCCGCAATAAAACGGGCGGGCATGTAAAATTGGGGCGTTAAACATTTACAGTCGGATTTATTGGGCCGCGTTAATCCGAGTGTTCGAGACGACTTTTACCCCGTCACAACAGAATAAAAGTCTTATTATTCGGTTCGATTTGTTGCATTAGGTTACGAATTAATCGGGGGGAGGGGGGGGAGGAAGGTTGGACGAATAATATAACATGTGACGACAAAATTTGTTCGTTCGCGAAAGAAAATACGACATCCGTATCGAAGGACCAACCGGCGCGCGGCGGCGCGGTGATACAATGCATAAAAACCACCGCGTTGCTGTAAGCGGGTTTGTTTTATTTTGTCTTTACAAACACATAAATTGCAATTTGCGTGTTTTAAAACTGTATAAACATTTTATTACTCGACCTATACTTTTGAGGTTAATCGAAGAATAAGTATTTTCGATGATTTAAGATCTTCTGAGCAGACGTTGTCTTATTGCAAACGCATCGTCTGCATTCGTCGCAACAAATATCTGACAGTATCCAGCTCGAAGGACCAATCGGCGAAAAATATATGGCTTATTTTTCTTTATTTTGCCAATATGAAAAAATGCAGCTTTCGTATTTTCAGGACCTCTGCAATGCCACTGTTTTTTTTTTTGACTTGTACTTTAATATGCCAGGCCAGCTTAGGTTTTGCTGATTCGAGTTTATGCACGATTTACAAGTCCCGGAGCAAAGATTTTCTTCAATTGTTTGCGTCATGTTAATCGATTTTTCAATCGATTCGTACAAAGAAAGCTGTGGTGGCAAAATTTGCGCGTTCGCTCGCATTCGCGAAAGAAAATATTACGATATCCGTATCGAAGGACCAATCGGTGGAGCGGCGATACATTACGTAAAAACGACCGCATTTCTAACGGTGACCTTGTTTTACTTTACCTTTACAAACATAAAAATTACGTTTGCGTATTTTAAAACTGTGTAAACTGCATTTATTTTATTCGACCTATACTTTTGAGGTTAATCGAAGAATCAGTATTATCGACGATTTAAGATCTTCAGAGCAGACGTCTTCGCAGTCGTCTGCATACGTCACAACAAATATCACAGTATCAGGCTCGAAGGACCAGTCGGCAAAAAATATATGGCTTATTTTTCGTTATTTTGCCAACATGAAAAAAATGCAGCTTTCGTATTTTCAGGACCTATGCAATGCTATAGATTTTTTTTTTTACTTTGACTTGTACTTTAATAGGCCAGGCCAGCTTAGGTTTTGCTGATTCGAGTTTCTGCACGATTTACAAGTCCCAGAGCAGAGATTTTCTTCAATTGTTTGCGTCGTGTTAATCGATTTTTCAATCGATTCATTTAAAGAAAACTGTGGTGGAAAAATTTGCGCATTCGCCCACATTCGCGAAAGATAATATTACGATATCCATATCGAAGGACCAATCGGTGGAGCGGTGATGCATTACGTAAAAACGACTGCATTTTTCTAACAGCGACCTTGTTTTAACTTGTTCCTACAAACATAAAAATTGCAATTTGCGCGTTTCGACGCCTACATACATTTATACTACTCGACCCATACTTTACACGTACGTTAATCGTAGAATGAGTATTTCCTTAGATTTAAGAGCTTCAGAGCAGACACTGTCTTGTTGCAAACGCATTCGTCTGCATTCGCCGCAAAAAGTACCTCACATTATCCGGCTCGAAGGACCAATCAGCGAAAAATAACTTATTTTTCTCGGTGGAGCGGCGATGCATTAATTATTAAAAACGACCGCATTTCTAACAGTGACCTTGTTTTACTTTACCTTTACAAACATAAAAATTACGTTTGCGTGTTTTAAAACTGTGTAAACGTTTATTTTACTCGACCTATACTTTTGAGGTTAACCGAAGAATCAGTATTATCGAAGATTTAAGATCTTCAGAGCAGACTTTGTCTTCGCAGTCGTCTGCATTCGTCGCAACAAATATCTCACAGTATCCAGCTCGAAGGACCAATCGATGAAAAATATACGGCTTATTTTTCTTTTTTTTGCCAACATGAAAAAATGCAGCTTTCGTATTTTCAGGACCTCTGCAATGCATTTGTTTTTTTTTTTTTTTTTTACTTTGACTTGTACTTTAATAGGCCAGGCCAGCTTAGGTTTTCCCGATTCGAGTTTCTGCACGATTTATAAGTCCCAGAGCAAAGATTTTCTTCATTTGTTTGCGTCATGTTAATCGATTTTTCAATCGATTCGTACAAAGAAAGCTGTGGTAGCAAAATTTGCGCGTTCGCTCGCATTCGCGAAAGAAAATATTACGATATCCACATCGAAGGACCAATCGGTGGAGCGGCGATTTATTACGTAAAAATGACCGCAATTACGATATACATATCGAAGGACCAATCGGCGGAGCGGCGATACATTATGTAAAAGCGACCGCATTTCTAACAGTGGATTTGTTTTACTTTGTCCTAACTAACATAAAATTGCAATTTGCATGTTTCGAAGCTGTGTACATTTATATTACTCGACCCATACACGTACGTTAATCGTAGAATGAGTATTTCCTTAGATTTAAGAGCTTCAGAGCAGAAACTGTCTTGTTGCAAACGCATTCGTCTCCATTCGCCGCAAAAAGTACCTCACATTATCCAGCTCGAAGGACCAATCAGCGACAATAACTTATTTTTCTTTATTTTGACAACACAAAAATTGCAAGAAAATAATTTCTAAACTTTAAACGGACAAAAGTCGACTTCAATTATAACACTTGCGGTTTTCGTGTATTCAGGACTTATGCAATTCTATTTTTTTTTTTATACTTTGACTTGTACTTTAATAAGCCCGCTAAGGTTTTGGTGAACCGAATTTCTGTACAATTTCCAAGTTCTAAAGCAAGGATTTTCTTCAATTTAAGACTTTCTTTGCATCATGTTAATCAATTTTTCAATCGATTCATAACAAAAAGGCTCGAAGGACCAATCGGTGATAAAATGAAAAACACTTTTTTATTCACGAATTTATAATTTCAACATTTTTTTTTTATTTTGATAATACCTTATGCAATCATAAAATCCGCTCTGTTTTTTTTTTACTGTGTTCTATTCCTCACCTCAGTTACTACTTTAGAATTGAGCGATTTGAGTTTCTGCGGAACTTACGAGATCCAGGGCAAGGATTTTATTCAATTCACCATTTGCTTGCGCTGTCTGGTCGATCAGTTCACTCGTTCGTACCACTCGCCAAGGAAAACGTCGTCATATCCGACTCGAAGGACCACGCGACGATTGCATTACGTAATATAAACCTCCATTTTTATTCAATATCTTCCAAACAAAAGTGACGAAGTGACATTTCTTATTATATTTGAAGGTACTTTGACGTTTATACTTTTGTTTACAAACTTAGGATTGGGCGATTTGAAATTGTGTATAATTTAAGAGCCCCACAGAGGAACGATTTTCTTGAATTCCCCCCCCCCCCCCCCGATTTTTGCGTCACGCCGACCCTTGCAAATCAAAATTTACTTTATCCGCACGCACTCGCCAAAAAGGAGTCGTTACATCGGGGGCTCTAAGGACCAATCGGCGACGAAGCGAATTTTATCTTTCGTTTTCCAAACAACATAAAAATTAGATTTTTGAGTTTTAACTCCTTACTATGCGATCAGATTGCGGCGATGCGCTTCGAGTTGTTCTATTATTCTTCATTAATTTAGGATCGGTTAGCTTGAGTTTCCGCATAATTTGAGAAAGTTCCGGGGCAAGGATTTGTTTGTTCAATTAACCGTTTGCTTCCGTGTAATTTTGTTAATCAATTATTTGCCCGATTGTGCCGCTCGCCAAAGAAAGTATCGTCATATCCGGCTCGAAGGACCACTCGACGTTGAAATAAAAGCAATTTTTCTTGTTTGACAAATACAAAAATGGCAGCAAAGTTTTATAGAGTGGTTCGTTTAACGCCAAAATTTTGTTTTAGATGCTACAAAACTGTAAGCTTCACGAGAGTACTCTCGCTAATGTGCCGATGCCCTTTTCGGGGTCCTATAAAGTAGAATATTTTTGATATATCTACAATTGACAGCCCAATACGGGGTTGCTTGTGATCACGGACCGCCCTGTTGGTGTTAAATAAACGTACTATTTTTACTGAATCGGAATATCTTTAATTTTCCGATATTTACGTTTGTGGGAGAGAATCAAAAGATAGAACAACTCGAAGTGCTTATCATGACGTCATAAAACTTTAAAAAAATTGCCATTCTTATGTTTGTAAAACAAGAAAAATAGTTTTTATCTCAATGTCCTTCGAGCCGGATATGACGAGACTTTCTTTGGCGAGCGGAACAATCGAGAAAAGGATCGATTAACAAGATGACACGAAACAGTTAATCGAACAAACTGATCGTGTAGTAAGGAGTTAAAACTCAAAAAACTAATTTTTAAGTTAATTTGAAAGCAGAAAAAAATTCGTTTCACCATCGTTTGGTCCCTCGAGCAGGATGGAACGGTGCTCTTTTGGCGAGTGTTTGCGGATAAAGTAAGTTGTTTTTTATGTGTCGGCGTGACGCAAGAGTGGCTCTTAGATTGTACACAAATTCAATTTCGTTGGTCCTTCGAGCCGGATATGGCAACATTTTCTTTGGCAAGCGGTACAAACGAGTGAACAATTGATTAACAAGATAACGCAAGCAATTGGTTAACTTAACAAACAAAATCTGTGCCCAGACACTTTTTTAAATTGTGCGGAATTCAAAATTCTCCCAATCCTAGATTGGTGAAGGATGGAACAACTCCATCCTTCACCAATCTAGGATTGAATCGAAGTGCGTATCGCGATTACATAGTTGTTTATAAAACGAAACAAAAAAATTGTTTTATTTCATCGGCAAGTGGTCCTTCGGGCCGGATATGACGACACTTTCTTTGGCAAGCGGTGCAACCGAGCAAATAATCGATTAACAAGACGACACGGAAGCAAACGATTAATCGAACAAACAAAATCCTTGCCCCGAAACTTTCTTAAATCGCGCGGAAACTCAACCTAACCGATCCTAAATTAAATAATAATAAAATAAAATAAAGAATAATAGAACAACTCGAAATGCATCATAACCTGAACGCGTAGTGGGGAGTTAAAACTCAAAATCTAATTTTTATGTTGTTTGTTGGAAAACGAAGGAAAAATTCGCTTCGTCGCCGATTGGTCCTTCGAGCCGCGGATGTAACGACGCTTTTTTAGCGAGCGCGTGCGGATAAAATAAATTTGATTTGCAAGTGTCGGCGTGACGCAAGACTCGGGGGGAGTTCAAGAAAATGGTTGCCCTGTGGGGCTCTTAAATTGTACACAAATTCAAATCACCCGATCTTGAGTTTGTAAACAAAAGTGTAAACGCCAAAGCGCATTAAAATATAATCAGAAATGTCACTTTTTCACTTTTGTTTGCAAGACATCATATAGAAACGAGGCTTTAGTTTCCGTAATGCAATCGTCGCTTGGTCCTTCGAGTCGGATATGAAGACGTTTCCCTTGGCAAGTGGTATGAACAAGTGAACTGATCGACAAGACGGCGCAAACAAACAGTGAATTGAATAGAACCCTTGCCGTGGGGCTTTTAAGTTGGGCAGAAACTCAAACCGCATCTATTCTAAATTAATAACTAAAGAATATAAGAATGTAAAGAAAACAGAATGTATTATATGCTTGCAAAAGGCATTGTAAAAAAACTGTCGCAACTATAAATTTATAAAAAAAAAATTGTTGCAAATCGTTTTTATTGCAGTGAAAACCTCGAGCAGCCTCTTCAAAAAAAAATATATATAAATAAAAAAGGATTTTCCTTTTATCACCGACTTGTCCTTCGAGCTTCCTTTGGTGAATCGATCGACAAATCAATTAACATTACGCAAAAAATAGTTTAAGAATTTAAGAAAATCCTTGTCTTGGAATTTGGAAACTGTGCGTCATCTCGAATCACCAAATCCTGAGCAGGCACATTAAAGTATAAGCCAAAGTAAAAAAAAAAAATTGCAGAGGTTCTGAAAATGCGAAAACAGCAATTTTTATATTGGCAAAATGAAGTAAAATAAATTAAAAGATGCGCGGATTGGTCCTTCGAGCCGGATACTGTAACATTTGTTTTGACGGACGCAGAGCAATGTGTTTGCAATAACATCGTGCCTACTCTGAAGCTCTTAATTCTCCTTAATTACTCATTATTCGATTAAAACCAGAAGTATAGCACTAAGATATATAGCTTTAAGACAAGCAAATTGCAAATTTCTATGTTTGTAGGACAAAATAAAGCAAAGCCAATGATAGAAATGCGATTGTTTTTACATAACGTATCTCCGCGCCGCGGATTGGTCCTTCGATATACGAATGTCGTCGTAATTTTTTCTTTCGCAAATGTAGACGATCGAGCAAGATGACACAAAAGACAAGGAATTGAAGAAAGTTCTTGTTTTGGGATTTTGCGCAGAAACTCGAATCACCAAATCCTAAGCTGGTGTTTGAAGTAAGAACCGGATAAGAGTAGAATTCTCTGCCTAAACCAATCGCCAGATGCAGAGTGCAGGTGCAAACTTTTGAGAATTTCGTATTCAAGTGATTCTCTCTTAATTTGGAAATGCAGAAAATGACTGAAACGCGATTTTGTGATTTATTCGGCGAGACGTTCTGGAAATTAATTTCACAGCGTTCGCTTCGCTCGATGAAATGAAGTCGTCAGTCGTAGGCGCGAATTCATTCGGAACGCTCCGAGCCGCAATTAGGGCCTGAATGGCCTTCCGATTCGAGGCTGAAAGACGCGCGCCAACTTTTCCTTTTAAATGAAAGGATCAATCGGCGATTAAACGACGAGAAAGACTCTCGTTCTTCTGCCTTTTTGGAAGATGAAAGAAAATCTCGACTGTGAAGGCGAGAAGTAGCGCGACGAAGAGAATGCCGCCGAGATGAGAGCCTTAAGTACAGCTTCGAACGTAACACCTGCTCTCGGTTTATTCATAGGATGACCTTGACCATGCCCTCCGTGCGACGGCGCGGCGGTGGAATGAAATTCAAAATTTAATATTAATGTTCATTGTGCCACAGGGCGTTGGGTTTGTGCCCTTAGGAAACTGCTCACAGGTCCTGCACTAAGCCTCTGCTACTGAAGCTGAATTCCATCCCCCACTCCCAAACAGATAGGGTTCTTATCCCTTTACTTATGAAATTAAATTAAGGCCAGTTCCTATTTCACCACTAACGCACATAGAAAGCGCTCTCAAAATATATTCCCCTTGCAGCACGTCTCTTAAGTTTTATTTACTTGCACAGTTTCAGCGCCCAAAAAAAAAACCACCTCCGAATTTCTGCTTAACAAAAAGGCTACGTTTGCAACAACTGCCTATCGAAATCGGGGGGATTTTATGTCGGTTAATTTGCGCTTAACTTTCTCCTCTTCTCCACCAATTAAACATCTCAAACCGCCCGCCAACATCTCTTCCTTTCGTGTTCGCGAAAAAATCCAATCGGATCTAATTAATTCGAACGGCGCGCGCGTTTTTCCTCACTCACTGATTTCAATTCTGCTCATTAAAATGCAAATTTGATTAGCGGCTCGCCCGCCGCCGCCGCCGCCGGGAATTTTAAACTCACCCCCTCCTCCCCACCCACTCAAACTTTCACCGCCGGAAATCTCTCAGTTCGCCCCGGATAATCCCGTACTAGCATTAATTCAGGTTGCACTCGCAACCTGTAAATACCGGAAGCGGCGGCGGCGAGGCGATCCGATCTCGGTTTGCTTGCGTATCGCGGATGGTGGCAGGGGGAAGAGGAAACACAAAGTTTGACTTTTAATTAAATTAGTTTAAATTATTCAATGTGGGTACCTACCTTGTCGGAGGGGAGGGGGGAATTTTAAATTACCCGAAAGTTTCTTCGCTGTTAACCAAAAAAGAAACTACGCGGAGTTTTCCTAGTGAATATTAAATAAATCTGGCTTTCAGTTTTTAAACTAAAAAGAAAAAAGAATAGATCCCGAATCATCGAAGAAAAACTAAAAGGGGAACAAAATTTCGTTTGCTGCATACAAAGAAAATATAAAGATAAATCCACTAATAAAAAATGACTTTTCCTTTTTTTATATAAGTGGTCCTTCTAGTCGGATATGGCGACGGTTTGCTACAGTCGATTTTTTTTTATTTTGTCGTTCCGGATGGTTAGGGATCCTCTCCCACAAACGTAAAATTAAAGATATTCCGATTCAGTAAAACTAGGACGCTTATTTAACGCATACAGGGCGGTTCGTAATAACAAGCAACTTCGTATTGGGTTGTCAATCGTAGATACTTCAAAAATACTATACTTTACAGGACCCAGAAAGAAGGGCATCGGTGCTTTAGCGAGAGTATTCTCGCGCAGCTTACAGCTTTTTAGCATCTACAAAAAAAACTGTGGAGTTAAACGCGTAAAGGCCTATTTAGATATTTACGCCTGTTCGCATGACGCACCCGTTTGCGCAAAAGTGTAAACATTGACGGAAATACTATCGCAACGTGTATTTTATAGATCAGCGTCGCAAACGGTTCGAAAATATCAAAATTCACTCCATATTAATATTATAATGATCGTTTACTATAAAAATCTTTGAAATACTAACAAATTAATAATTATTTTACCACCCATCGTAAGCTTTAATACAATTTCTGAAAATTTAAACAAACATAAACATAAATCATGACCAACTTTTTTTGCAGACGGTTCCGATTCCGCGGTTACCTAGACAAACGGGTCAATTTTTAAATTGTTCAATTCGTTAACGAAGGCTGATGTTTTGGCGGTAGCGTAAACGTTGCGTTATGCGTACGGACGTCACTCTATAAATCGGTTTTAAGGCAAACAGGGCATCGGCGCATTAGCGGGAATACTCTCGCCCAGCTTACAGTTTCTTAGCACGTACAAAGAAAAACTATGCCGTGAGACGCGCAAGGCAAAAAGGGCATCGGTGCATTAGGGGGAGTACTCTCGCCCAGCTTAACTAGGCAAATTTCGGGACAAGGATTTCATTTGTTCAATTAACTGTTTGCTTCGTGTTATCCTGTTATACAATTATTTGCTCTTTTGGACCGCTCGCTAAAGAAAGTGGCTTGAAGTACTACTCGACGATGTAATAAAAACATTTTTGTTTTGTTTTACAAACAACTTTATAATCGCGATACAAACTTCGAGTTGTTTTATCCTTCGGCAATTTAGAATTAGGTGAATTTTGACTTCCGCGCAATTTGGAGGAGTTTCAGGGCAAGGATTTTGTTTGTTCAATATGCCACAGGCGGCGGCAATAAATAAAAGTGATCTTTAACTTCCCCCCAAAAGCGCAGATATCGTAAAAAAGATATTACGATTCAGTAAAAATAGTAAATTTATTTAACGCAAACATGGTGATCCATGATATTAAGCAACTCCGTATTGGGCTGTCAAGCGTAGATATATCAAAAATATTATACTTTACAGGACCCAGAAAAAAGGGCTTCAACGCATTGGCGAGAGTACTCTCGGGCAGCTTACAGTTTCTTAGCATATACAAAAGAAAACTATAACGTGATACGCGCAAGGCAAAAAGAGCATCGGCGCATTAGCGGGAGTACTCTCATGCAGCTTACAGTTCTTAGCATCCACAAAAAGAAACTACGACGTGAATCTCAAACAAACTCCGAAAATGCACTCCAAAGTGCGATATCACGCAACACATTGTCAGGACTAAAAATGATAAAAAAATCTTGCGTCAACTGAATTTACACCAATGGTAGTGGATGTCGAAAATAGAGTCCGGAAATCGCCGGAGTCAAGGAATAAGTCTTCCACAATGCTTCGCACGACAGCCCTATCCGTCGCGGCCTCAGTAGTACATGGAACGGCATTTTCAGTACTATGCAAGGCAAAAACCAAATCTGCACAAACACACTGTCAATAATAGAGATATATCAAAAATATTATACTTTGCAGGACTCCGAAAAAAGGGCACTGGCACACTAGCGAGAGTACTCTCGCGCAGCTTACGGTTTTTTACCATTTACAAGAGAAACTATGGTGTTAAACGCTTAAGGCAAAAAGGGCATCGGCGCATTAGCGGGAGTACTCTCGCGCAGCTTGCTGTTCTTAGCATCTACAAATAAGAAACTACCGGCGCGAATAAAAAAAAAATTTAAAACGTTACCCTCTCTGAATTTGAGTTAAACTAAATTGACAGGTGCAAATAAGCAACCAACAAAATGATACGGTATACGGGACATACTCATAACTGTGTGAGCAGATTCTACAAAAAAAAAATTAATAAAACCTCCAACTACGTTAAGGAAACAAACTAGAAAAATTAACACAAGCCAGTATGCCCCTCCCGCAAAGTTCGCAGCCAAAATATGCGCACAATATTTAACCCAAAAATTGTAAGTCCACTGATGTTGCTGGTGCACTCCGCGACAAACCCGGAAATGCACTCCGCGCGACGTCATGCAACATGCTGCCAGAAGAAAAAAAGATGGAAAAATCTTACGTCAAACTGAATTCACACCAATGCTTCCTCTCAGGAGTACAATGTCAATCCGGAAGTAGCCGGAGTTGCGACTGTTTTCAAGGAAGAGGTTTCCTCAACGCTTCGCATGACAGCCGTCGCGGCGTCAGTCGGGAATGGAACAGAATGAGAGAAAGTATGGAAATAAACAACTGCAAGCGGTAAACGCACGTGAATATCAAGTCAAAATGGCGGAACCAAATATGTCGCTTACTTTTCCGGAAAACAGGAAAGCCGATAACAGCGGGGCACACTCCACAGAACCCGTAAACGATCCCCCAGACGCGGGGAAAACTAAAGCGATGCGGTCAATAGTTCGTTCAGGACAGCTAGTTTCATTCTTCACGAAAACTTCAACACAAAACACAGCAAAGGCTCGCAGCGCGTTAAGAAATGCAACCACCAACTGATTTGCTTACTGGTCCGCAACGGAAGGAAAGGAGGAGAACGTGTGTTTGTTTTGCAAGCGCGTGCGAAGCAACACGTGCGCCACCCAAGTAGATAAATTAACAACAATATTTATTTTCACGAAGTTCACCCACATTGCCGGTGCGCTCAGTTTTAACGGTTTAAAGACCTCCCTGTACAATTGTGATACGCAGATCGGATGGTTCTATCCCTCACTAATTTAGGATTGGGTGAATTCTGAGTTCTGCACAATTTAAAAAAAAGTGTCAAGCAAGGAATTTGTTTATTCCATTAACCGTTTGCTTCAGTGTCGTCATGTTAATCAATTATCTGCTCTTTCGTACCGCTCGCCAAATAAAGTGTCGTCATATCCGCTTCGAAGGACCGATTAAGAATCATTTCAACAAGAAATTCTCAAAAATTCACTTGCACTTTGCATCTGTTGATCAGTTTTGCAGAGAATTCTACTTTGTTAAAATTAGGCCGCTGATTCATTAAAATCCCAAACTTTCCTCGGGGTAAACGTAAACGTCAGTGTACGATCATTCAATTTTTTTTATCTTTGGTGTTTGCCCACCGGATTCTTAAGTCAAAGACTTGTCAGGACCTCAGGAGCGGGAGTGTATTTTTGTGTATGTAAGTGTTTCATGACTTTATTACTTCCAAACCTCCTCGTCGTTGAAGGGGAAGCAGTGTCGAATTGCATCTCCAATATCCCCAAGTGAGTAGCGACCGCCCCCGAGAAATGTCTCGAACGGGCTGCGAACCCACGACCTTACGATTGCAAGGCCGTTCCCTTAACACTGAACCGTTCATGCGAAACTAATAGGCGGATTTCTCTGTTAGAACAAAGAAATCTAATATAAGCACGGGTCATCCTTAATGCCGTCACATGATTACCTACCTTTCTGTTTACTGCAGAAACGGATGATCCACTTGATAGCCATGTTCCATAGCTTTGTTACTTCCAAACTTCCTCGCCGCTGAAGGAGAAGCAGTGTCGAATTGCATCTCCACTATCCCCAAGTGAGTAAGGACAACCACTGAAAAATATCTCTAGCGGGGTGTGAACGCACTACATTACGATTGGAAGGCCGATCCCTTACCCCTTAACCGTTAACGCGAAACTAAAAGGCGGACTTCTCTGTTGGAACAAAGAAATCTAATATGAGCACGGGCCGCCCTTAATGGCGTCATATGATTACCTATCTTTCTGTTTACTGTAGAAACAGATGACCCGCTTGATAGATAGATAGGACCTCAGGAGCGGGAATGCATTTTTGTGTATGTAAGTGTTCCATGGCTTTGTTACTTCCAAAGCTCCTCGTCGCTGAATGGGAAGCTATTTCGAATTGCATCTCCAATATCCCCAAGTGAGTAACGACCACCCCCGAGAAATATCTCGAACGGGGTGCGAACCCACCACCTTACGATTGCAAGGCCGATCCCTTACTCCTTAACCGTTCACGCGAAACTAAAAGGGGGATTTCTCTGTTAGAACAAGGAAATCTAATTTGAGCATGGGTTGTCCTTAATGGCGTCACATAATTACCTACATTTTTGTTTATTGTAAAAACGGATGACCCGCTTGATAGATAGGACCTCAGGAGCGGGAATGCATTTTTGTGTATGTAATTGTTCCATGACTTTGTTACTTCCAAACCTCCTCGCAGTTGAAGGGAAAGCAGTGTCGAATTGCATCCCCAATATCCCCAAGTGAGTAACGACCACCCCAGAGAAACGTCTCGAGCGGGATGAGAACCCACCTTACGATTGCAAGGCCGATCCCGTTCCCTTAACCGTTCACGCGAAACCAAAATTCGAATTTCTCGGTTGGAACAAGGAAATCTAATATGAGCACGGGTCGCCCTTATTGGCGTCACATGATTACCTACCTTTCTGTTTACTGTAGAAACGGATAATCCGCTCGATAGATTTGTTATCTAACAATTCAAAGGATTCGATTAGTGTTGTATTTAGAATATTATAAAGTTTTCTTTCTCATTTTTAAAATTTCTTTTTAATACCGCTCGGTCTCGCGAAATATAAACAGGATTTTTTTTCTTTTAATTTTTATGCGATCCATTTTTCTTTAGCCTTCCTACGAAACAAAAGAAGATCCCTTACTGCACAGCAGGAGTACAACCTTTGCTAATGGCGTTGCCATCGAGTTACCCTTTCTTTTCGTTTCTTTTCTTTTTGTTAAACTTGATTTAATATTTTCTTCCAATCAACTCGTAAACAACCTTCCGCCTCTGTTTATCTTTTTTTTTTTTGGCTGTTGTTCATCCTGCTGCGGGAGTTTTCCTCGGAAACGTAAACAGATTTGGCGTTGAATACGCGCCGGCTTTGCGAGCAGGGGTTCATTAGGAGGGTTTTATTGCCCCCGAAATGAGAGAATAAATTCGTTTACCTCGACCGATCCTCTTTGACCGACCGACGGCGAGAGGACGCCCGTACGCAAAAAATAAACGGCTGTTAAGTGCGTAATAAGTGGAGGGAACGAGCAACAAATTGGGTTAGGAAATTGTGGCCCTAAACGGACAAATTTCGTTTGGTGGCGGGGGTGGGCGGTTCGTCCCACGCTCTGTCTGTTTCTTTTGGCTTTTACGTGGGTTGCTAATTATTTAATTGATTTTTAACAGACGTACGTGTTACGATGTCGACATGTATTGGGGCTACTACCGTTTGCATTAGGTTCCTCACCCTCTTAGCATGTCATCGGGTCTTATAGCCGATTGCTGGCGCGCTAAATCAACCCAACCGCAATGTCTTCCTTGCATTCAATTTTTTTTTTAAATCCGGTTAGTTTGTAAAATAAAAGTGTTGCCCTTCAGTGTGCTTGCGAAACAAATTTAACCAAATTACCTGTTTACTTTGGACCAAGAAGCGGGGGTCGCAACGTCTTAATTAAAATCCTATTTAAACACAGAGAAGTTCTCGAAAGCCCGGGGCGCTCGTCGGTGAGCAAAGAAACCGAACAATGGACGGTAACGAAGTTCGCCCTCTGCCGTCGCCGCCACCGCCGCAAAATAACTACAACAAAACACACGGAAACTCTTAACAGCAGCTCATGTATTATACTTGTCCGTCTGCATAACTTCGCCCTCGCCCCCGTCTGTTTACAAGCCCCCTTTTTGTGCCCACCTCCGGATCGTATAGCCGCCCCATCCAGTCTCACATACATGTTATTTCGCTGGCTCCGGATAATTCATGCTGTTTTTCTTTCTTTTATTTGCAGAGAGCAAGGGGAGCGAACAAAGGAGAATGGTGGATATCACGAGGGACAAGCCGATAAAGGTGGCCGTGAGGGTGGTCGTTCCGGTGAGAGATCATCCCAAGGTATGGAAGATAACTTCTTTCCCTTTTTTTTTTCTTTCGTTTTGTGCATTAAGTAAATAACTGCACCGCTTTTCCCACGCCGTCTCCACCGAGTGGGCATTTTTATACAACAATTTTTTTTCTCCATAAATTTAACACCTAAATTTAATTACATTCTCATAAAAATGTTGATTAGGCAAGAAAAAAAAACAGTCGTTATTAAATGAAGCAAAAAGTTTAATAATAATTACCAAATTTACACACAAGAAGATTAATCCTATTTACAAAATTATGTTATACAAATTTAGAAGTAGGATATCGCGCGCGCGGAGCCTTCCTTCTTCTTCCTTTCCGTTTTTGTGTCGCCTTTTAGCCCTTCCAGCCACCGTTCCAGGCGCCACCCCAGCCTCCGCGTCCTCCCCATGCACCGGCGCCGCGGCTGCCCCAGTCTCCGACCCAACCGCCACCCCAGCCTCCTCCACGTCCCCAGTCTCCGGCACCCCAGCCACCAGGAACGGCCAAGGCCACCGCCATCAGGGCGAACAACAACAGGAATGCCTGAGAAACAAAAAAGAAACCATCGTAAACACAAATAAACGATTACTTTGACACCTGTCAAACTAATCACGACATTGTAAACAATCAAAGGCGCTTGTTGTATTTCACAGCTAACTTTCGTTCAAAAAAAAAGAAAAGTTGAAGAACATGCGGTGCGTCTTTGAATTTAAGTTGAACTTTTGAAGGTCCAGTTATTGACATTACTTTGACATCTGTCAAACTAATTGTGACTATACATATAAACCAATCACAGACAATTATTTTAGGTTTCATGGCGACGTTTCATCAAAAAAAAAACATGATTTAAGTTGAGTTTGTCAAGGAGTCACAATTGACATCACAATTACTTTGACAGATGACAATTACTTTCATTGCTGTCAAAGTAATTGCGACATCGTAAACTAATCAAATATTTCTTTTCTGTGCTCTTTAATTAGATATAATTGAAAGATCGTACGGATGAATATTTCTTAATGTAAATTGAACTTTGGAAGTGGTCAATACAAATGAGTTTGACATCTGTCAAACTTATAATAACCTTAGAAAGCAATCAGATGCAATTATTTTGTGTTTCACAACAATCTTTTATTAAAAAAATTAAAATAATTTAAGTTGAACTGTCTGTTTTCAGTTACTTTGACATCTGTCACATAAACTAATCAAAAATGTCTTTTCTTTCACCTTTCATTAAATAAAATTAAATATAATACTGTAGAACTTTCTTTAAAATTTAAATTGAACCTTCGAAGCAGTCGGTTCCAAATTACTTTGACATCTGTCAAACTGATAATGACTTTAGAAAGCAATCAGATCCAATTATTTTTTATTTCACAGCAATCGTTCATTAAAAAAAAAATAAGTTGAACTTTTCAATGTGTCTGTTCCCGTTTACACTTTGACATCTGTCAAAGTAATTGTGTCTAGATAAACTAATCAAAAATTTCTTTTCTGTATTCCGCAGCCACCTTTCATTAACTAAAATTGAAGATAATGCGGTAGGACATCTTTTAATAGAAATTGAACTTTTACAGTGGTCTGATCCAAATTACTTTAACATCTGTCAAACTGATAATCACTTTAGAAAGCCATCAACTGCAATTATTTTGGTTTCACTGCCATCGTTCATTAAAAGAATAATAATTTGCGTTGCACTTTTCAAGGAAGGCGTCTATTCGCAATTATTTTTTGACATCTGTCAAAGTAATTGTGGCTATATAAACCAACCAAATATTTCTTTTTTTCTCTTTCTCCGTAGCCACCTTTCATTAAATAAAATAATTGAAGATAGAAGATGTCCCGTAGAACATCTTTTAATTTAAACTGAACTTTTGAAGTGGTCGCTTTCCAAATACTTTGACATCTGTCAAACTAATAATAACATTAGAAAGCAATCGGATGCAATTATTTTGTGTTTCACGGCCATCTTTCAATTAGAAAAAAATAATTTATGTTGAACTTTGCAAGATGTGTCTGTTCCCAAATAGTCTTTGACGTCTGTCAAAGTAATTATGACTACATAAACTAATCAAAAATTTCTTTTCTCTATTCAAATTACTTTCACATCTGTCAAAGTGATAATAACTTTAGAAAGCAAACAGATTTTGTGTTTTTTTATTTCCGATTATTTTTTGACATCTGTCAAAGTAATTGCGACTACATAAACTAATCAAAACTTTCGTTTCTGTAATCCGTAGCCACCTTTCTTATTGAAGATGATACGGTAGAACATCTTTAAAAATAAATTGAACATTCGAAGTGGTCGCTTCCAAATTACTGTGACATCTGTCAAACTAATAATAGCTTTAGAAAACAATCACGTGCGAATATTTTGTGTTGTATAACCATGTTTCATTTAAAAATTTAATAATTTAAGATAAATTTCTCAGTGTGTCTATTTCCAATTACTTTTTGACACATGTCAAAGTAATTGTGACTACATAACCTAATCAAAAGTTTATTGTCTGTATCCCGCAGCCACCCTTCGATAAATAAAATTGATGATAATACGATAGCACATCGTTTAATGTAAATTGAACTTCTGAAGTGATCGGCTCCAAATTACTTTGACATCTGTCATACTAAGAATAACTTTACTAAGCAACCAGATGCAATTATTTTGTATTTCACGGGCATCTTTCATTAATTTAAAAGACAATTAAAGTTGGACTTTTTAAGGAGTCAGTTCCCAATTACTTTGACATCTGTCAAACTATTTATAACTATATAAATTAATTGTAACTTTGTCAATTACTTTGACGTCTGTCACCTGCATAAACTATTCACTTAAA
Organism: Prosopocoilus inquinatus; assembly: GCA_036172665.1. NCBI lineage: Eukaryota > Metazoa > Arthropoda > Insecta > Coleoptera > Lucanidae > Prosopocoilus > Prosopocoilus inquinatus. Next base: position 11,106,211 of record CM069877.1, read on the forward strand.
AATTGAAGATCCTGCGCTATAACACCGTTCAAGAGACCAGATCGAAATTTCTGACATCTGTCAAGCTTATATACAGGGTGTAATTTTTATGAGGGGACAAACGTCAAGGGCTAGTTCCTCACGCCAAATTATGAAAAAAATCATATAAACATGTATCATAGTTTCTGAGATACAGTGTCCGGAATAAAGTTGGGAAACTCTTTTGTTATCGATTTTTCAGAAAAATTTATTGTTTATGAAAGTTCCCGAATCTTCCCAAACCAACAATACACTTGTCAAAATCTGAATATCTATCGTCATATACCGAGGAAATCGAAATGTTTGAAATCGACGTAAGAGTAAAGTACCTTTATTTTTCAAGACACGCGGAAATATTATTTGGAGAAGTTGTTCGGAAAAGTTTTGAAATTTAAAATATGAATTTGTGGCTGCCTACAATGATTTTGATTATATCTCTGAAACTATACGTTTGCGGACCTATGTTTATAAAAACTTTCTTTCATATTTCGGTGTGAGGAACTGGTCCTCAAAGTTTGGCCCCTCATTAAAATTACACCCTGTATATAACAGCTTTCAGTTTTTCTTTACTACAGTCTATTTTTCTTTTGCTGCAAATTAATAGCGCAGTGAATTATAAATGTGCAATAAACTTAAATAAACGAGTTGGAAATTTTGTTTTACAAACAAAAGAGAAAGATGTCGATAAAACAAAGGGAAGAAACAAAAGAGGGAAGTGGAGAGATGGTAACGAAACTCCTGAAATTTAAACAAACAAATAAAGAAGCTCACTTGATCTAGCTGTTAATTAACCGAACAGAATGAGCTTTTGTCTTTTTCACATAAAAGGAAAATTGATAAAAGGCAGAAAAACAAAAACAAAAAAAGATTATGATACATTTTTGACGGACGCAACGAAACTAACACGTAAAGCAAGTTTATTTTAGAGCTGTTTCAATTTAACTAAATACATAAAAAAAATTGTAAACAAAAAAAACGGGAAAACGTCTTTTCTGAACGACACGTGAGGAATTCTCAAAAAAAAATTTCTACACAGTGATCGATAAATTTACTTTGACGGCTAACCAAGCAAAATAATAATTTGTTTACTTACTTTGAACATGGTTGTGAGTGAGTCTCTTGATCGAAGTTTTCGAGAAACTATACCGATTCCAAAACGCGCCGAGCTATTTATACTTACCTACCGAGATAAAGCCCTTGGTCGCACTTTTCCTCAAAGAACCAGTTAATGCAAATCAGGCCAGTCCAGTTAATACCGATCGCAATTAACCTAATTAAATCATTTAAATGAAAATCGCATGATGTAACAACCCGGGAAGTGTTGTTTGCAAGATATAATTGTTTTTATTATTTTTTTTTTTTTGTTAAGAGGAGTAAGTCTCACCGCTCTCGCAGGGGGCGAATTTCGACAACCGTTCTTTTTTTACAAAAGAAAAGGAAACAATGAAAAATTAGTGAAGGACAGGCGCTTTACGGTGGTGTTTGTTTACGTGATATAAATTAATGCAGTCCGCACCCATGGACATTGAATTTTGTAAAAGTGAGCCGAGCGCGTTTTGAAAAATCGGACGGCGGCGGCGTGTACGCAATTACCCCTTTTTTCATTTCTGTGAGATAAAATAAACGAGCGGTGCGTTAAGTAGCTCGGCGAGGGGGAAAAATGCGTTTAATTACATTGCATCGTGTTTACTTCCTGTGATTGTGGCGTACGGTGTTTACATAAGAAGATGATGTAACAGAATTTGATTTTGAATGGAATAAAGTCCGTCCTTAAGAACTCTAGTCTTTATTGTTCAATAGGAAGAGACCCAGAAGGGCAGGGCCCCCGTAACCATGTGTGCAAGGCGTGGGGGTGCCATCTTCAAGGGGCGGCAATTAGCCTATTGGTCACTAGACAGGTTCTGTCATTTTTTTCGCAAAAAGAAAATTAATGGGTACCTATCTGGTAAAAATTATTCGAAAAAACTATCCACAAGTCTGAACTGTTTTGATGAAGCCGTCAACCTCACGGCAAAACGTCGACTAAAATAGAACAGTTAAATGCAGCAATGAAAAGTAGAAAAAGTTTTTCATAAAAAGTTTAACGCACTTAGTAAAAAAAAAATTATATAAGCTGTTACGATTTGGTTAAAAAAAAAAAAAAACAAATTACATTTTATTTTTTAAGTTTTTAGAAATTTAAGTTCACTTTGCTTTTGTGATTTTGTTTCTCTTTTTCTAATATTATTAACAAGCGGGCTTCACCTAATTGCATTCTGGAGGGGTCTGAACAGAGGCCTCCTTAGTCACGTTTTTGAGGACTCGCAGCAGTTAGGAACTTGAAAGAAGCGAAGGAAAATGTTTTCAGAATGAAGGAAAATGTTTCCAAAATGAAAGAAAATGTTTGAAAAATGAATGAAAATGTTTAGCAAAAATTCCCTAATGTTTAATTTTTTTAATTTTTCTGTTTCTTCCATTTTTTGTTTCTTTTAATTTTTTTTTAAATTAATGGGAGTTCTGGTGAAGCCGTCAACCTCACGGCAAAACAACGACTAAAATAGAACAGTTAACTGCGGCAATTAAAAGTAGAAAAGTTTTTGTGTGCCAAATTTTTTATAAAAAAATTAATGTACTTAATAATTTTGTTAGGTTAAAAAAATAAATTATGTAGGCTGTTACGGTTTCCTCCTTAGTCAGGTGAGAAGATTGGGTTACTCGTTTTTGGGGGCTCGCAGCAGCTAGGAACTTGAAAAAAGTGAAGGAAAATGTTTAAAAAAATGAAGGATAATGTTTGGACAATGAAGGAAAATGTTTAACAAAAATTCCCTAATGTTTAAAAATTTTCCTAATTTTTCTGTTTTTTCCATTTCTTTGTTCCTTTTAAGTTGTTTAAATAATTTTGATAATTGATCGTTTTTGTCTGCTCCAACTCATCTGTCAGAGGGCGCCAAAATATGGAGTCGCACGCGATCGGATTTTGACATCGCGGGGTCCCTGCAGAAGGACACAATATAAAAAATGACTTAACCACTAGTAACATATAGAAAAGGTAAATAAACCTTATAAGTGTGTATACAAGAATACTTAGTAATAACAAAGAAGTAAGATAAACAAAAAACTAAAAATATTTAAAATTATCATAAAAAAACACATCAACTAACTAGGAACTAACCATGACTTTAATAATAGCATCTAAAGGATCATGAAAAAAAATCAACTAATGGGCTAATATTGTTAATTAGAGAACACATCCTGTAAATTGGAGATTTAATTAATAAATTAGTGCACGGATTAGGCAAATAAAAGATCTCACAAGACCTAGAATTAAATATCGGTACTTTAAATGTCAGGCAGTTGAAGGAGGTTAGGACAATTAATTTGATTGTTCAGCAATTTATGAATATATTTAAGGTTGGCAATATTACTTCGGAATTCAAGTGTACGAAGATGAAATCGTTCCAAGAGAACGTTATGGAGGAGGAAACGAACCATCCAACTTCCAACATAAGTATTTAAGAAATTTTCTTTGGATGTATTCGAGCGCATTAAAATATGAATATTATAGTAGGGACACCAAACAGTGATGCATACACAAGTTTTGATCGTACTAATGATTCATACAGTTAACAATGAGAGAGGGTTTGAGAAAAAATTTGTGTTTCGATATATGAATCCTAATTTTCTATGACAAGAGGAAATGATGGCGGAAATGTGTTCATTAAAAGTTAAATGAGAATCGAAAACAACACCAAGATCAGTATGACAATTAACCCTAGCTACAACTTCTTTACCAAGACAATAATTAAAGTAAAAAGGTTTTTTTTTTCTTAGTGAAAGACATGACTGCATTTTGCGAGATTTATGTTCTTATGACAGACACCAAGACGCTACTGCACAAAAATCTTTCTGCAAGAATAGACTGTCGTGGATAGAAGAAATATTACAATATAATTTAAGATCATCTGCAAAAAGAAGTTTAAACCCTGAAATTTTCAACGTAAGGTCATTAATAACTATATTAAATAGTTGAGGACCAAGGGCGGATCCTTGAGGAACTCCCGAAGTTGCTGTATAGACAAATGACTCAAAACCGTTACTTTCAACAAAATGTTTCCGATCACATACATAGGATTTAAGGAGATAATAATAATAATAATAATAATAATAATAATAATAATAATAAATGACTTTATTGTTCGTAATCAAAAATAGAGGAGAAAAACAGTAATTGATAATAATGATAACAATCACAAGGCGAAGTTCAGTCAAGCCTGAGCTTTTCTGCTTTTACACTTAACCTTGATGAAATAAACTTTTTTCTTGCAAAAAAAATGCCTACATTACTAACTTAAAAGCTACTCACAAAAAGAAAAAAGAAGTACTACTGTGCACTTTCACTTGGTATTAATTAAATGAATGTAAAGGAATGGAGTAAATATACCAAAAAAAAAAAAGAAAATCTAATATGCGCTGGAGAAGCAGAATGTGATAAAGCCCATGAATTAAGAGAAATGATATTGTGTTATTTTAAGAATAAGAGCTTTTATTAGCAAATAAAAAACTTTTTAAATGCGATTTAAAAGAGAGTAATTTCGTATCCTTTACAAGTTCTGGCAGATGGTTGTACTTGGAGTACAAAGCAAAAGAAAAGGATCTTTCATACAGAGATGTTCTCTGGGGTGGAGGTGAAATCAAACCCCGAAATCTGGTACGTAAATTGTGAACGTCAGACCGGAAACGTATTTTATTATATAAGTATGGTGGGGTCTTATATAACATAATTTTATGATAAAGACTCTAAGCTTCTAGTTCCCTTCTGTTTTCCATATTCAACCATTGTGCGCCTACAAGTTTATGTGAAACATGTTGATATTTTTTAATTCCATAAATGTATCTCAAACATGAGTTTTGTATTTTTTGTATACGTAAGATCGTTATAGAATCTAGAGCTGGATGATAGACTGGTGAGCAGTACGAAAATCGAAAAAGAACAAAAGATTCACACAAAAGCTTTTTTGTATTAATGCTTAAAAAAGATCGAAAAGGAAACAATTTTTTTAATTTGTAGATAAGAGTTACTAATATATATGTCGTTATTTGATTGCGATAACGGAAAGTATTATCAATGTGCAGACCGAGATTTTTAGCTGTATTTACGAAAGGAATTTTTACACCGTTAATCATGATATTAATGGTATTAATAAGATTTTTGCAACATTTATTTTTTCCAAAAATTAAAACCTGTGATTTTTGCGGATTAAGATTTAGTGAATGATCAGAAGAAATTAAAAATAGTGATTCAAGATCTTCATTAATTTTTGAAGTAGCATCATGCCAATCAGATGGTAGAAAAGAATAATACACTTGGGTGTCATCAGCATATGCATGAGCAGTGCAAAATTTTAAGTTTACTAAAAGCCTAAATGTATAAACACAAAATAATAGAGGCCCAAGAATTGAACCCTGTGGAATTCCTTGGGTAACAGTTAGTGGAACAGATATATTATTTCCCAAAAACACACTCTGTTTACGATTTAATAAATACGATTTGATTAAATCGACGGAATGATTTTCTAAACCAATGTGTTGCAAGATAGAGTATAAAAGATCATGTTGTACCGTATCAACGGCCTTGCTGAAATCTATTAGGGTCAAAATAGTAATGAGTCCTTGATCAGATGCTGGTAGGACATCATCCGTAACTTTTAGCAGAGCAGTGGTACAACTAAATCCGTTTCTGAAACCGGATTGAGTAATTGGAAGAACATTTATATCGTTGATGTAACTGTTCAGCTGGTCAAATATTACTTTCTCAAGTATTTTAGAAAAAAACTGGTAACAGACTTATTGGACGAAGATCATTCATTTCCATTGAGAAGCAGAACTTTTCGTAAAGAATAAGTTTTCTACGTAAAGTCGATATTAAAAGAGTTTCTCCACTTGTCAAGTCGATCCGTGGACATACTGTATGTATTATAATTAGGTCAGGTATTACTTTTGAGATCCCCTGTATGTTAAGGATTGTAATTCGTCATAAAAAACAAAAATTTGTTCGGTAAATAAGATATTTATGAATTTAAACGCCTTAAACAAACAATACCATCCGGAGATTCTATTTTTATATGTAACTGCCTCATCTTTTGCAAGCGTCTGCACGTGTATTTCGAATTTTCCGCGGGAACAGAGCAATTGTTTATATTTTTGAAAGGCGAGGGTCATAAAATGGCGCTGTCGCGTCGTCTACATTTTTACATAACCAGTTCATGTAAATTAAAGTTTTTTGCGAGTGGTTATTTGACTAGTGATGGGTTGCTATATAGCAGTCTGCGATTTTTTAATAATAAACAAAAATAGGGGCATATTCTGTAACTTATTAACGGGCTGTTAAAATTTAGAGGTTCTTTAAAATTCAAAATACAGTTCCGTGATTGGTTGTTACGGTAGCATCAAAATTTTAACAGCCCTTTAAATTTAACGCTTTTGTTACATAATAGACTCCATAATCTGTCGGATAATAACAGCCAGATGTGTAGGCTGATCCATCCCTGTCTGTGTACTAAGCATTGTATTAGCAATATCTTTAAACTAGTAAAATGCGAAGCGAGGTTTAAGCTGCTGTTTTTTTTTTGTAACAGTAACAGGTTGCTACTGGAGTTTCGCCCATCATTAGTTATTTCGACGGAGAGATTAAATTGCGTTCACTCTCGACCGACCTTTAAGGCTATTGGGCTTTCTTTACGTCATCAGTTCCTATTGATGTCACGATGTTTCTAATTCGTGCAAACCCTTCCTTCGAACATTGGAGGCACGGCTGGTTTTGTTTTATTAACTTGTAACGTACCGGAGCACACTGGTCGTTTAGCGAAATCCCCAGGGCCTGTTGGTTTTGGTAGGGGCGTTGCCCCGCATTTCACGTCGTGGCCGTCCTGGAGGTCGGTTCACATTTTTGGTTGGGTTGAGGATATCCAGATTCTTCAGTTTCATCGGTTTTTACGTGGCCCTGGAGGATTGAGAGCTCGTTAGGACTTGTGTCAGCCTCGTCTTTGGAGTTCACTATAGGTATATTCATGACTGTATCTCTTTCTTTTTGTATAAGTTATTGACAACCGGCTCACTTTTCGGTGACGGCCCTTTTATGTTGGCTTGATATTCGTTTATTTACGTACGACTTACGACTTGCTGTTTATATTGGTTGAAGTACGACGCTTTTTCGACGTACTGTATTTCTACACGTCTTGTGATCGATCAGAAGAAATGATAACTTTAATGGGGTGCGCCCCTGTTCAGAATAGTTTCTTCTGTACAATTTTAAAGTCGAGTGTTTTTCGATTTCGCTACTTTCATTCCATTCCGATCAAAGGAAAGATTTCCTGTTGATATCAAGATCTACTTCACATACAATATCGAATTTTTTTGGACTAAACGCGAGGGTATTTTCGCATGCAAAGGTGCGTCACGTATGTCGGCATACCCTTTGATGGGTATACTACTACGTTCCTGGTATTACTCAATAATAGTAAACAACAATTTAGTTGTTTGGTACACTAGCGGTGATCAATATCACCATCTAGACTGAATAGTTTTTTCGCTATCACCTTAAGTACATTTAGATAAAACTTTTACTTTAGGTAACGGACGAATTAACGCATGTTTCCAATCATCAGGGATTACGCTATCAATGATACACGAGTTAATAATGTGTGTGATATAGGGGAGTATTAGAGGGCAACACATATTAATCATAGTTATATTAATACCATCTGCACCAGTCACTCCAGACTTCATGGAAACTAAATATTTGTAAACAGTATCAACATCAACAGTACAAAAAGTGAGACTTTTATTACAATGTTTTTGAGTTAAGTAGAAATTCATTAGTTCTTGAGATGGCTTGGCAGAGGAAGGTTGTTAACAAAAAAAATCATTAATTTTATTTACATCCGCAAGATGGTCGGGAACTGTTCCAAAGGGTTTCTTATTCACGCCTATATAATTTAGATTCTTCCACAAGACTTTTGGATTTCTATTACGAGAAACATAATCGAAATAAGCTTTCTTTTCCAGCCGGATAGTTTTTGTAGTTAAATTTTTTGGTGTTTTATAATATTCCCAATGCACATTTTTCTTTGAACTGCGATATTTAGCTTTGGCTTTATCCCGTATTCGCATCAAGAATTTAAATTATAGATAAATAGTTGAAAGATCAAAATAATCAAAATAATGTAGTTTAGATATCATGAGCGAATGATCAAGCCTATCAAAGGCCTTTGCATTATCGGTATAAATAACATCAACTCGCATATTGTTATCAATGCTGTGAGATATAAAATGATGTAAGATTTGAAACCGTTGAACGTTTACTCACAAATCCATGTTGATCAAATGAGAGAATGCTGTGAGTTTGATTACATATAGAATGAGAAATAATATATTCAAGAATTTTACTGAAATTAGAAATGATTGTAATGGGTCTATAGTTTTTTTATATTTGATCGATCGTTATTTTTGAATACTGGAGTAATTTTTGAAATTTTCCATTGAGTAGGAAAGACAGATGAGCTTAGACATAAATTGAAAACTTTTACCAACGAACGAGCAAAAATTCTGGCGCGATCTTTTATAAAGAAGCTTGGAATGCCATCTGGACCTGATGTTAGTTTATTTTGTAATTTACTGATAGCCATTAGTACATCCTTTTCGTTGATCAACGGTAAAGAGATAGTGGGAAAAAGTGAATGGGACATTGAATTATCATGAGCGGTAGACGAAGAGGTAAAAAAACTTTGAAAGTAAGCAGCAAAAGAATTAACAATATCTTGGGGATTGTCTACTTGTTTATCATTCTAGAAGATGTGGATTTTGAATGAATGAAAGCCCAAAACGATTTAACCTTCAATCTTCTATCATATGTGTTCGAATGACAGCTTTTTCACTTTCACCTTTTCGTATTTAAATCTATTTATTAATAGGCGCCAGTAAACATTTTGCAACCCGGCAGCTTGACGTCTAGTTACGCCATTGCTACGCATACACGAGGGCGTTATTTGGATCAGCTGTTAGCTTGATGTGAATCCAACTAGAGATTTAGTTAACGGCTAAACTTTAAAATTCGGCTCGACCTATTTGTACGGGTTTGTTTGCAAAAATCTGCTTACTTAACTCGGCCGCAAATTAGCACTTGAGTTTGCAAGAGGCTTGCGAATAAGCGCTCCAGTTTCACAATTCGCTTGTTGTTTTTCGCTGAGTTCTAGGTTTCGTAACTGGAATGCGATTAGTTTAACTTGAAGGCTTCCGCGGCCCCCGTGAATTCAATCATGGAATGCGATTAAGGCACTGATTATACACAATACATAAGTGTATTAACTATTTCCCTAAATTTTAAATGGTTTTATGGAAAATCTAATCGAGGGAATATCAATTACTTTAAATGTTGCCGCCAAAAGTTGGAGGAAGCTCGCGATCGCGGTACTTTGGTAATTTAGGGGCTTTGCGTAGAATTAGCGACCCTTTAATTAGAGTCTGGACAATAGCGTCATGTTATGTCACAATAATTAGCTATGATTGGGAAGGAAGGAAAGTAGGCGTTACCTTCTCGCCTGTTACGTTTGAAAGTTGTCAAGTTTCGATTTGTGATATAACATGGCGGCGCCAATCAAAATTTAGTTACGAATTGTGTGGACTCTCTATGTAGAGTAAACATGCAGAGACACCTGGCGTAGAGAAAAGAATTAAATGAGGCAAGAATTGATTTTTTAACAATGTCCTTAACGATCTGTCGCGCGCTCGTTGACGTTCAATGAATAACTTTATCGGAAGCAGAGGGGAAGAAGAAGAACGGGGACTATTCACTAAAGCGCATCACAGACTAAGACGGCTATACATATGTATAAATCGCAACATTACCGCCAGAGAAATAACTAAACGAAAAAAAATAACTCGCTAAATAAATTACTGATCGTAAGCGAAATCAAACTGAACAATATTTTTCATTTAATAACGAAGTAAGAATAAAGAGAGAAAAAAAATATGTACGCCAATGCTTTTGTTCGAGATGCAGGCGGCCATTCGACGTCCTCGATTAAAATCTCCAGTAACAAATGCCGCTCATCAAGATCCAATCATAGCGTGCGCAAACGACGTATTCGGACGTATTTTCCGCAAGCGAAAGATTAATAGGTAATTGCGGGGGCACGGGATCGAAAGCTCGCAGCGATCGTAATATCGCCCCCTTCCACCTTCTACCCCCGTCCCGATCACCCACCGGCTCGAGGCAAAAACTCATTCTCTTATTAACAAGCGGCGGCGTTTCCGCTTTTCTTCTTCGATCATTGGGAAGCTTGACCACAAAAAAAAAGAAATGCTGCAACTCGACAATCCATGTTAAGCGAGTTATGTTGCCATGTTCCGATTACGAAATTACAATTGATACGGTTGCGAAATCCTATCCTATTAACATTTTATCCAATAATAAAGCAATTAATCTAGCTTTTTAGGGTGTTAAGCATTCTAAGTTCATTGTTGCCAATTCTTCCAAACCAAACGTCTTGTAGATTTCCGTATAATAAGTTTCTCGCTTCCCTCCATCAACCGGTTTGGAGAAGTTGCTCAAATGCAAGAGGGTTAGTGAATCCATTTCTCTCTGTCAAACAGGATGCGGAGGGTATCGAAATGAACAAAAATGCGTCATCAAATGACCTTGACGAGGACATCCCGTTGGAAAATTAAAAAAAAACACAGGAAGAATAAAGGCAGTGCTGCCTACGAAACATGCCTTTAGAATTTTATTTAAAATTACAAATCACCTGTAAAAGTCTCCTTGGACTTGATTCTGTATTGTAACAGAAAGAGGAGTGATGACGACCCAAACAAGTCTACGTATAACCTCGCCATCAACAACATGAAGTAGTTATATAACATCAGCTGCAGCATGTTATGACTAACATTAATGATAAGAATGTCAAAATCAACGTGACTCTTCTGTGTACATACATATATGAATCATATAAATCAATGAAAAACTTAAGCGATAGATAGATGAAGCGACGTATAAATCCATTAATCTATCGATAAAACGATGAGTCAGTTAGGCGGTAGGTGCATCAAGCGACTGATAGGTAATGCGGTAGATAAATAAAGCGATGTATCAAGCGACGGATCAATGAAACGATGGATCGATATATCGACGAATGGAGCCATAAATCAATGGATAAATTAAGTGATGGATCGATGAAGCGACGTATAAATCCATCAAACTATCGATGAAGCGAAGTATAAATCCATCAAACTATCGATGAAGCGAAGTAGAAATCCATCAAACTATCGATGAAACGAGGAGTCAATTAGGCGGTAGAAGGATCAAGCGACTGACAGGTGATACGATGGATAGATATAGCGATGTATCAAGCAACTGTTGGATGAAGCGATGGATCAATGAAACAATGGATCGATAAATCGATGAATGGGACCATAAATTAATGGATAAATTAAGTGACGGATCGATGAAGCGACGTATAAATCCAATAAACAAACTATCGATGAAGCGATGAGAAAATTAGGCGATAGATACATCAAGCGACTGATAAGTGATGCGATGGATAGATAAACCGATGTATCAAGCGACTGAAGGATGATGCGATGGATAAATAAAGCGATGGGTCGATGAAGGGTTGGATTGAAGAAGTGTTCGATCGATGATACGATGTAACGATGTATTAATTAACTGATGATGCGATGGATCAATAGATTGTTGTTGAAGCGGTGCGGAGGGCCAATAAATTGATTGATGGAAACGATGGTTTGATGAAGCGACGGATCGATAGATAGTTAAATATTTTCTTACTCACGGCACTCTACGAAAATAAACAGAATCGACCAATTAAGGTGATGGCCGTCAGTCTTCATCATTTATGCAATCCGGATGGATGAAAAAACGAAGGATATGAGAAGAGGAGGACATAAGCTACTCGAAGCTACTAGAAAGTTGAGGTATAAAACAAAACAACCTCAGAACACGTTCGCGTTGATTCCAAAATCTGTGTGTTGCTGAGATGGACATCCAGTTAACTATCGGGGATATATAGATCACAAATTGAGAAAGTTTTCTAATTCAATTTGAGGAACTAATTGAGCTGTCAGTTCCACTAAGAACAGAAGATCGATTAGATGAAGAAGTTAATCGATTGTTCGTCAAAACATTCAACAAGCAGCACGGAACAACGCACCCCAGCTAGCACGTAGAACAAAAGGAGATAACTATCCTAAAAAGAATAGGAACATAATTTCAGAAAAGAGAAAGCTCGGACGGAAATGGCAACAGACAAGAACACCAAGAGACAAAACAACTCTGAACAACTTTGAAATTCAACGTATCAAAAACGAGTCAATCGGAGACCTAAGTGAACTAACAAGTGATAAAAGTGATAAAACAAAACAGATTATTCACAATGGAAGGTCACTAAGAGTCGGCTGCATAATCCCCCAGTTCGAGAGTTGAATGGAAATTGGGTCCGAAATAATTGTCATAGGTTTGCAGAACATCTTGAGAGCATTTTCTAACCAAATGACGGGGAAGCTCTTAAAGACTGGACGGAACCAGAGCAAGAAGATGTCTCGTCTCCATCAGAACTACTTAAACAAAAGAAGTCTCAGCTGAAATTAAAACAAACATCCACCCCTCGAAAAAAAACTCTTGGTTTCGAGCTAGTCACTGCCGAATAATTGAAGCAATTCCCAAGAAAAGCTATCATAAAACTTACCAATCTTATTATTCCTAAGAAGTGGAAAGTCGCAGAAGTCTTCATGATTCCTAAACCAAGGGAAACACTCCAGAAAAGCTAGAACCCACGGTAGAAGAAAAGAATCTAATTTCTTAATCTAATTAAAAGCAGAAAAAATCAAAACAATGCAAATTACTGCCCAGCGTACGTGATTCATTAGGCTGACATTCACACAAAACTTTCGTACGCTCTTGGTTCGTAACATACTTGGCACTTAGAATTGCTGGCGCTAAGAAGAAAAATTTTGCACTCCAAGTACGCGAACCAAAACCTGCGTCCAGGAGTAACTGAGGTTTTAATAAATTACATTCGGCCGAATAAGCTATCTCCAAGATGCTTTGCGTACGACGGCCTATTCATCAATCATGCGAATATGCGCATAACAAGGTCATATCGAATACCTATTACAACAGTCGTAAGTTACATCACATAACATTTACTTTTTGTTAAAACAGTGACATAGTTTCTCAAACATAGACTATTTTTAAATGAACGTATGTATTAAGACAGCGTTTTACGAATCTGTAACTGCTTTACGTGCGAGATTTCTAATCGAATTAAAGTGAAGTGAATAGAATAAAAAATTCAGTTTACGAAGACTCCATTAACACAGTTGAAAAATTTGGGTTTTTGCTGGAGCAAAAAAAAAATCAAAACAATGCAAATCACTTCCCAGCGTACGTGATCCATTAGGCTGACATTCACACAAAACTTTCGAACGCTCTTGGTTCGTAACATACTTGGCACTCAGAATTGCTGGCGCAAAGAAGAAAAATTTTGCACTCCAAGTACGCGAATCAAAACCTGCGTCCAGGAGTAACACAAGTTTTAACAAATTAAATAATAAATTAAATTTGGCTGAATAAGATCCAGGCGACGAAGTACTCAGAAGTAACTTAAGAGTTACTCTACTCTAACGCTAACCTGGAAAGCACCTAATGATACAGTTTCTAAAACGTAAACAGTTACTCAAACCCAAAAGGCTCATCGTTTTGTAGAATATCTTGAGAGCATTTTCCAACCAAATGACGGGGAAGCTCCTCGAGACTGGACGGAACCAGAGCAAGAAGGTGTCTCCATCAGAACTAGTTGACAAAAGAAGTCTCAGCTGAAATTAGAACAAACATCCACCCCTCGAAAAAAAACTCTTGGTTTCGAGCTAGTCACTGCCGAATAATCGAAGCAACTCCCAAGAAAAGCTATCATAAAACTTACCGATCTTATTAACGTGAGGCGTATTGCTAAAAAGTGGAAAGTCGCAGAAGTCTTCATGATTCCTAAACCCAGGGAAACCGCCTCATGACACAGCATCATGTAGACCTAATCGTTACTGCTAGTCATTTCGAAATTGTCTGGAAAAACACTCCTGAAAAGCTAGAATCCACAGTAGAAGAAAGGAATCTAATTTCTCTTGTAGTTCCAGTTTGGATTCAGATAAAGTCCATCGGATCACAAATATAATAAAAAAATCTCTAGAAGAAAGAAAAGTCTGCTCCGCTGTCTTCCAGGCTTTCGAAAAAATGTGGCACGAAAGCTTGTTTTGCAAACTGAACCTGTGTCTACCATAACAACTATCACAGCTTTTACGTATCACAAAAATATTTTAAAATTAAACAAGAAGGTGCTTATTCTGAATTGTAAGAAATTAGAGCAGGGGTACCACAAGGTAATGTACTAGGTCCGGTACTTTGCTTATTATATACTAGCGATATCCCAAATCTTGATCATGAAACAATTGCATCATTTCAAGAGGACGGAGCCTTTTGAGTTAGTGAAAGAATGATGGCGCAAAACAGAGCATACACGTTAAGTTTAGTGTAATTAAGTTACTACACAAGGCAAACCAGTGAGTAAAGGCCTTAGTTTAAGAATTTCAAACGCAACAATCAGGACTTTTCTGTAACATTGATACGCACATCAATTGATATGACGCGTATTAACTTGACATCACACTTAATACGGATCGCAAGTTGTTATGAAACAGTTTACAGAATACCGATTACGCAAGGTCACTTGAAACAAAGCAATAATTGCTACGTATCAAGTCCATATCAATGTAACAGAACAGACCCCAATGTAAGTTAGAATAAAATTGCTCATTGATCTGTACAAAAAGATCAGATGATAGTAACCATAAAAGGGTATTTTATTTAAAAAGAAATACATGTATTAACTTCCCTAATTATTTTACAGCAAAATTCCGTTGAGGTTTTTTAAAGAACTCTTCAAGGTGGGTCAGTCTGTGCAGTTTGAAAATTTTTCATCGGCTCACTTTCAAGATATTTAAAAAGAAAAAATCATTAACAGTTTATACCAAACTATGGAAAATGAAAACCGAATAATGGGGCCCGTAGTTCGTTAACAGTAAATACTCGATATGCATTTTCAAACTCCGATTAGGACTGCGTGACATTAAAACTAAAAACCACACGACACAATAATTAATAAAACGTTGGTGTAGAGATTAGATAATCGAAATGAAGTGAACTCCGAACTGGCGGCATCCCACGTACCCACCCGGAGGCCCGTGATCAATGATTGTGAACACTAGACAGATGATTAATAATAATTCTAGTCATTTTTGATAAGATCAAATTGATAGATCCGTGCTGATAGTTTAGTATAAATTAAATTTCGTTATTGAAACTTTTTTTCACCTCCATGGAATTTTCCTGTGAAATAATTAGGGAAGCCAGTACTCGATCATTTTTAAATTAACATGTGATTTCCTATGTTGCGTTCATCCACGATGCAGCACCCTGTATATTAGGGTGCTAGGTTTTCTTTCGAGAAAACACGCCTAGTAATGGCCAGTTGCACCAAACACTTAAGCCGAGCTTAACTTTAAGCACCGCTTAGAATGTGATTTACTGAATGTTGTGTAATCTCAAATGTCACATTATAAGCAGTACTTAAAGTTAAGCTCGGCTTAAATATTTGATGGCATTAATCTGACTGCGCTCATCGGTCGCAACAAAATCTTGTCGGGGGCCTAAGGCCGCCTCTTCACTTGATCGAGCCCATAAACAACCTCTACATTTCCTATAATATATTGATTTTCGAGACGTCTCCACTAAAAGCAACACTCCGGACGCCATTAAATTTCCATAAACATAAAAACCCGCTTCAACGCGCTATCGATGAAGAGCCATAACTTTTTTTCTTATAAGGCGCTTTAAAGCCTCAGCTTTCTCCATGAAACGTCGGCCGTAAGTCACCGCGCCCTGTGACACCCCCTTCCCCTCTCCAAATCTCGTTCTTTCCTTAATATCTATTTTTGTTTAATTATTTATTCGTAAGTAAGCTGCTGTAAACAACCGAATATCCTAAATTATTATAAGAAAATAGGTTTTAAATTTTAACCGTACGGTATTAAAATTGGAAACAGCACTCAACATTTCAATCGATAGGGAAACGTTGAGTGTTCTTTCTAATTTTAATACTGTCTTGTCTGTACTTTAATACTGTTAATACTTGTAAACAAGATTAATGCTAGGGAAATTAACATACAGCACAGCCAGCAGCTTCAGTCGTGATGGTTGTGGGTATTAATAGAAAGAGCACCACTTAATCTTGACCAGAGACAAGGAGAGAAATAAGTTACAGAAAACAGGAAATGACTCATTTTATGCAATAATAATTAGCAACCAACAGTGAGAACCAAAACTAAAATGAAACTGGTATCCAAAACCAAAAACCTGGAGGCTCAGCAAGTCATGACAACTAACACCCTAGAGGGAATAAACCATCGCATACCTCTGCTGCCGGGTCTCACTCTACGCAAAACAACACCACAACTCTCATTTATCCTTTGCAAAGCCTGAAAACTTCATTACTCAGGCTTTTATTGCGGACTTTTCTCCTCGGTATTTCTTCGAAGCCGAACCTGACAAATCAAGTGGTTCCGTTGCGCTTCTTGTATGTGTGTTAACGTTTTATAAACAAAACACGGGCCCCGTTATTCGGTTTTCGTTTTCATTATTGTATCGTGTGTGTTAATTTTTTGATTATGTCAAGTATTTGCTAAGCTTCGAAGGTACTTCTGGATTATTTTCTCGAGTGTATCAATAAAAGCAAGTGCAGTAATTGATGTTAATTTATTTGGCACTGAATTTGAACCAACCAGCAGACGATTATTTACTTGAAGGATGCCCTCCCCGCCGGTACGGAAGCGTAACGTGGCAATTTGGTGATTGAACGGAGATAACACGCCGCCAATTTAGAGTTTACTTTATTTCTGTCACTATCTAATTTACACGAGTATTTTGTTAATTGTTTGGCGTTTCATTTTTGACGTCACCTAATCAGAATCAACCTTTGAAAATAAATTATTGTTTTCAAAGCCTGGAAACTTCGTTATTCAGACTTTCTATTGAGGACTTTTCCTTGCGTTGCTTCGAAGCCGAACCTGACGAATTGAGTGATGTCGTTGAGCTTCCTGTGCGTGTGTTAACGTTTTGTAAACGAAATACGGGCCCCGTTAGTCGATTTTAATTTTATTTAATTCGCGAGCGTTACTTTTTGACTATTTGAGTATTTGCTGAGAAAACAAAAGCAAAGTTTAGAAAAAGTAAAAGAAAAATTGTAAATCTGGACGAAGGCTGTTAAGCTTCTTTTTTTAATTAAAAATTATAAAACTAAAAAAAAGATATAGTCAAATGAATTGTGGAATAGCAAAAAAATAAACAAAAGTAAGAGTTTAAGATAAAGTTAAAAAAATGTAAACCTGGACCAAAAACTGCTAAAGCTTCTTTATAATTTTTTATTAAAAATTTTTAACAATCAAAGAAATTACATTGAAGAGCAAATAAAAAGAATTAATAATAATAATAATTTGGAGTAAAAAAAACAGAAATCAGTCTCTTTTGACAAAAGACGATCGGGCTAAAGCGTCAGAGAATGCTGTGCTGCCGTTAAAAAAAATAACCAAATAAACAAAAGACGATCGCCTATCTAGCGTCGCGTCGGTCGTCAGAAGCAAAAAGAAAAACAAAAGACAATCGACTAATACACAAGAAAATTTTGATTTTAAATTTATAAATAAATAAATAAACGAGAGACGATCGCCTTTCGTGCTTGGTCAAAAGCAAAAAAAGGAAAACAAAAGACGATCGACTCATACATAAAAGAACTTTGATTTTTATTTTCTCTTTAAAATGTACCTTTTTTTAATGACGAGGCGTGAAAGGCGATTGCTTCTTATTTATTTGTTTATTGAAAACAGAATTCTCTTCCGTACCAGTCGATCGTCTTTTGTTTCAGTTCTGCTCTTAACGAGGCTAGAAAGCGATCGCGTTTTGTTTAGCGAAAATCAGAATTCTGTGTCGTTTGTCTTTTGTTTCAGTTTTGTTTTCGGCGAGGCTTGAAAGACGAACCAAAACTTAAAAAAAAAACATTTTTCAGAAGCGGTTATTTTAATCTTCATCGATCGTCTTTTGTTTCAGTTTTGCTCTTGACGAGGATTGAAAGGCGATCGTTTTTTGTTTATTTTGTTTAGAAAATCAGAATTCTCTTCTGTGTCGGTGGTCTTCTGTTTTAGTTTTGTTTTCGTTTTTATGTTTTTCAAAACTAAAAATAAAAATATTTGGCAGAAATGGTTATTATTTTATTTTTCACCGAAAAATAGAAGAATATAAGATAAGCGATTGTCTTTTGTTTATTTATTATTGTAGTTCAAAATTAAACATAACTAACATAAAAAGAAAATATTTTGCAGAAACGAGTGTTTTATTTTTAATTGAAAAACGGAGGAATATAGGAAAAGCGATAGTTTTTTGTTTTTTTTTTTTTTTAATGTAATTGGAGTCTCGAAGCTACGAGAATCGAATGAATTCGGGTTCGGCGACAGAATTCTCCGGACCACCGCGACGAAACAAACTGACGACGGAGTTTACGCAAAAGCGAAAAATCTTGAAAACCAGCGCGGATATTGTAACGTTGGCTTATTAGTAATCTGGTTGTTACCAAGAAGTAACGTATTAGGGGTTGCGTAGCTGAATTAATACAGGACAAAAAACATCAAGTACATTTATTTAAAAGTATACGAGATACACTTACATGTCAGAAGCACTATTACGAACGACATACATAGTTCTCGCACTATAATCAGATATCGATGACTTCTCTCTTGCTATCGGAAAATCTCTCGGTATATATGCCTGGAGTTGACCTACTTTCTGCTGCGTGGGCGATTGACGTGTAGCTCTGTGTTCTTGAAGTTTTCGATGATTCATTTTTCTCTATTGCCGGATTATTATGTAATCACGTGCAAAGTTATCGATCAAGGTTTTTGTTTCCACTGTATGGATCTCAAATAATTATTTAGATAATTATTTCTTCTGTTACAATATTTAAACAGTCGGCCGGGGAAACGAGTTTAGTTCGAAGTAGACTTTACAGCTACTTAATCGCTCGGCTTATATTAAAATAATGTTAATGTTAAAGTCGTGAATAGATTAGTTATTAGTTTCATCGAGTATTTTATTTTAAAATAAATGAAAGCGAAACCTAAATTCGTAACAGTATGAATAAAAACAAATGCAATAACTCGCGTTGAATTATTTAGCAGTGGATTTGAACCGACCAACTTTTTGTTAATTGTTTCGTTTGTTATTTTTGGCGGCACGCGGTGACAATCAGAGTTAAACCGAGTGTTTGCTGTTAACGTTTCGTAAATGACTTACGGACCCCGTTATTCGGTTTCCATTTTCATTTAAATTGTTGCATTTTGACCTTGCATTACTTTTTGATTATGTGAATTATTCGCGTAACCTTGAAGGTACTCCTCAATGATTTTCATGTATTTGAAAATAGACAAGTGTTTTTCTTTTTATTAATAAATGTTGTAAACTTCAATTTTAATCAACCCGTACCACTGGAGCAGCCGCAGCCGACAGTCAGAGTTAAATGAATAACCGAGTGTTTACTGTTAACGTTTGTAAACGAACTACGGGCCCCGTTATTTGTTTTATATTTTCATTTTGTTTATGAGCTTTAATCTTGCATCATGTTTTGAGTATTTGAAGTATTTATACGACCTTGAAGATACTCCTGGATTATTTTCTGCGTGTACGTGAAGACAAAGGCAATAACTCGTCTTCCTTTCTTTCTTTATTCATAACTATTGTTAACTTATTTGGCGCTCAATTCGAATCAACCAATAGACGACTGTTTAATCGAAGGACGGAAAACGTGTTAACTTGGTGACTGAACGAAGGTGAGGCGGACACCGATAGCATTTCGATTATCTAAAATTACATCAACACTTTGTTACTTGTTTGAATTTTCAATTTTGGCGTCACGCAGTCACAGTCAGAGTTTAAAAATGAATCATCGGGTGATTACTGTTTACATTTCATAAACGAATTACGGGTCCCGTTATTCGGTTTTCATTTTCATTTAATTTGACCAACTCCAGACCGTTTTACTTTGTGGAGCCTAAGCTTTAGTTTATGTTTAAGAGGGACGCTGACCTTCCATTTTTTTTGATTATGTAAAGTATTTACGTGGCCTTGAAGACACTTCTAGATGACTTTCGTTCGTTTGAATATAGATAAGTGTTTTTTTTATTAATAACTGTTGTTGACTTGCCATGCCCTTGCCTTGCTCTTGAAGACGCTCCTAGATGACTTTCAATCGTTTAAATAAAGATAATTGTTTTTTTTTATTATTATTAATAACTGTTAACTTCAGTTCAAACCAACCCGTACCACTGAACAGCCGGCAGTGAGATTGTAAGATAATTTCTTCTCGCATAATCTGGCTACGTGTGGCGTTGAAGTAGGTAGCAATGTGCCGCTTGGTAGTAGTAGGTATCCGCTGTAAACTGAGACGATATTAATTCTCCCTTTGAAGTTTTCTTAAGCGGAATGTTATTTAAGGAATCGCACGCGCCTTAAATAGACGACATCCATCCACGAGGACACGAAGAAAATCAAAGTTTGCCGCGCTGCGCGTAAGTGAAAAGTTTCCGGTTAATAAATTTCCGCGCGAGTTCCGCCCATTTCCATCCACCCCGCAGTTTAACTCTCCATGCATTTCCCATCTAAGTTTAAGTAATAGAAAACGGGCGAAGTTCGGGCGCGATTCTTCGGGGAAGGCGAAACTTTCGGGGCGATTTATGTTTTGTTTACGTCGCGCGACTCGAAGCCTCGTAATAAGGACAGTGTGATCCTCGCACGTGAAATGCGCCCCCTGACGGCGCGGCGCGGCGCGACACGACGCGACGGACGACCACCTGCTTTAAATCGCATCTGCGATGTTCCCCTCGCCGCGTCATTATTCTTCGGAATACAATGGCGGACGTAAGTGACTCATATTTCTCTAGGTCGGTTCAGTTTTGAAGAGGATGGGCGCCCCTATTTTAAGAAGGTGGAACATTTTATAAAGTTCCGCATTATCAGTAATTATGTTCCATGTTCTATGCTATTTTTTTTATTTTTATTGTTTACAAACAGTCGGGGAAATATCTAACGGAGTGAGGACGGTAGGGTAACCGAATCCAACAGTACCGCCGTTTCCCACACACTCACTACGTTACTACTTTTTTTTACATTATTTTTTCATTTTAATTAATTGTAGTATTTTTCCTGTTACTGTTTGCAAACAGTCGGGGAAATGTGTAACGGAGTGAGGACGATAGAGTAACCGAATCCAACAATAACTGCGTTTCCAACACACCCAAAACTCACTACGTTAATAGACGTGACACCTGCACCGTTTTTTTAATGGCAGTGAAGACAGAGAAATTAGCGCCCCGGACGAATAGCGACCCTGCGGCGATCAATAACGCCCAAAACAACCATGCACAAAGGGAAGCCTACTCTACCGCAAAGACAACAGCGAGAAATTATTGTAACAATCGACTGCTTTAATAACTCGGATAAAAAAAAAGTACGTATACCTAAGAAAGGAGAGCTGAAAGCAATTTGCTTATTAAATGGCACAGATGTTTAGATCTAGTGTAATAAAATACAAAAAAAAAACGTAGAAATCGATCCCATAAACAAATATCTAACGGAGTGAGGACGGTAGGGTAACCGAATCCAACAGTAACTTCGTTTCAAATACACCCAAAACTAACCACGTTAATAGACGTGACAACACCTGGCACCGTTTCTTTGCTGGCAGAAAAGAGAGAGAAGTTTGCGCTTCGTAGGAACAGCGAACCTGCGGCGATGAACAACGTTGAAAATAAACGTGCACGAAGGAAAGCGTACTCGACCGCAAAGACAACAGCGAGAAATGATTGTGACAATCGATTGCTTTAATAACTCGAATGAAAAAAAAAACTACCGATACATAAACAAGGGAGAGCGGAAACCAACTTACTTGTTAAATGGCACAGATGTTTAAATCTAGTGTAATAAAATATAAAAAAAGAACCATAGAAACCGATCCCATAAGTCGGGGAAATATCTAACGGAATGAGGACGGTAGGGTAACCGAATCCAACAGTACCTCCGTTTCCAACACACTCACTAAGTTACTACTTTGTTTACTTTCCTTTTTCCTTTTAATTAATTGTAATACTTTTCCTGTTATTGTTTAAAAAGAGTCTAACGGAGTGAAGACGGTAGGGTAACCGAATCCAACAGTAACTTCGTTTCCAACATATCCAAACCTCACTATGTTAACAGACGTGACAACACCTGCATCGTTTCTTTGCTGGCAAGGAAGAGAGAGAAATTAGCGCTTCGGACGAATAGCGACCCTGCGGCGATCAATGACGTTCAAAATAAACGTGCACGAAGGGAAGCTTACTCAACCGCAAAGACAACAGCGAGAAATGATTGTGACAATCGATTGCTTTAATGAATGAAAAAGAAAAACTACCGATACTTAAACAAGGGAGAGCGTAAAGCAACTTATTTGTTAAATGGCATCATCATCACAGATCCAGTGTAATGTTTTGTAAACGAACTACGGGCCCCGTTATTCGGTTTTCATTTTGACCGTGAATTATTTTTGACTATACGCAGCATTTACGTAACCTTGATGGTGCCCTATCATTTTTACGATACTGGGCACTAAGTATGTCGTGTTACGTCAATAGCTATCCCGAAGCTAGGCTGAGCAGAAGACGGGCGGGTTCGTTCGAAGATGTAATAATAAGGATGCTAGGGAAATAACTCTAGCTGAAGATCGCACTACGAAGCCGCTTCCCACAAGCCCGGCGACGTGCGCTGGTGCTTTTCAACCTCTAGGAGATTTATTATAACCCGTGCGTTCAAAGTAGGGTTAGATATAAAACACAACAGCGTAACGCAGAAAATATAAATATACTAATCTACACTTCCCAAGGACCCAGGGCGTGCTGTGATGTTCTTGAACCTCCGGGAGATTTAACACAACCCGTGCGTTCACAGTAGGGTTAGACATAAAACAACAGCGTAATTCAGAAAATATAAATATATTAATCTAAGCTTACCAAGACCCTAAGTCGTGCTCTGGTGTTCTTGAACTTTCAGGAAATTTATCACAAATTTGCGTTCAAAGTAAGGTTAGACATAAAACACAGCAGAGTAATGCGGAAAATATAAATATATTAATCTACACGTCCCTATGCCCTAAGACGCGCGCTGGTGTTCTTGTACCTCCAGGAAATTTATCATAGCCCGCCCGTTCGTTCAAAGTAGGGTTAGATATAAAACACAACAGCGCAATGCAAAAAATATAGACGTGTTAATTTACGCTTCCCAAAGCCCCAAGGCGTGCGCTAGTGTTCTTGAACCTCCGGGAGATTTATCACAACCCGTGCGTTCACATTAGGGTTAGACATAAAACAACAGCGTAATTCAGAAAATATAAATAAATTAATCTACGATTCCCAAGACCCTAAGGCGTTCTCTGGTGTTCTTGAACTTTCAGGAGATTTATCACAATATTTGCGTTCAAAGTAAGGTTAGACATAAAACACAACAGAGTAATTTGGAACATATAAATATATTAATCTACGCTTCCCAGTGCCCTAAGACGCGCGCTAGTGTTCTTGTACCTCCAGGAAATTTATCAGAGCCCGTGCGCTCAAAGTAAGGTCAGATATAAAACACAACAGCGCAATGTAAAAAATATAGACGTGTTAATTTACGCTTCCCAAAGCCCCAAGGCGTGCGCTAGTGTTCTTGAATCTCCAGTAGATTTATCACAAGACGTGCGTTCAGAGTAGGATTACACATAAAATACGGCGGCGTAATTCAGAAAACATAAATATATAGTAATCTACTTCGTGCCTACAATAAAACGCAATAGACCAGGCTGCTGTAAACAATCCAACTAACAACGGTAACACTTAATTGCCCCTGAAAGGTCATTCAAGACAAAGCGCGGAGGATCAGTACTGATTGAACAATTGGACCTTAAGGCCCGTGTTCAGAAACTAAACTTACGCTATGCGTTCGTTTCGTAATTTTTCGCCATAATTCATAAATTGTCCGTACTTACCGTATTTTTGGTGCATGATCAATGACAATTTAAGAAACTTATGAATTACTTTCCCGAAATGCGGGAAATACGTAAATAGGTTCATGAATTATAGCGAACTGTAAACGAACGCATAGTTTTGTTTATGAAAACCAGCGTAAGTAATAAAACGACATAATATTTCAATCAACTTAAATTGATTCAACAGGTCAACGTATGTAAATAATTTAATCTGATTTAGTGCATTACGATGCGTCGAAACTATTTGCGCTTTAAACGAAAGGCGATATAATATAAAAATATAGGAGTACGTTACTAGTAGTCAGCTGATTACGTCATTTGCTTCAACATTCCGCAGTTAGAGGGCGTATGCAGTCCACGTCGCCTGAAGATAGCGTAACGTCGCTGTCAACGTCGCTCATGGCCGTGTACAGAACTAAAGGCCGACTCATCCCTCGGGAATGTAGATGATGATCTCAACGAACGCCATAAAGCAAACTCGGAAAGACGATTTCCATGAAACCTTAAAGATAAGGAACGTATTGACCGTATTCGAACGAATCTATTGCCAACCTAAAATAAGGAACGCGCATAGAGCTTTAATGGCCGTTCACATCACCGCGATTACTCGAATCCTACAACCCGTTGGCATGAGATGTTTGAAAAGCACATCAAGAGACACGCAGAGCTCAAATCATTGCAGTCAAACTGTTTATCGGAATCTTAAACTACAATAATTTACGGGGATTCCCAAAATTAACGAAAACACGAGTGCGTCGCTTCGTGGAATGAAAATCACGATACTGGCGGAAATCATTTCGATGCAGAAAATGGCCGATCAATAAAAAATAGATGGCGAAAGAACGTTGCTACGACAGACCAATGACAAGCTGGTATTTTAAGCTGCGCATTAACGTTATCTTTAATGGTCGTTCACGTACCTGCGATTTCTCGAATGCTACAACCCGTTGGCATAAAATGTTTGAAACACACATCAAAAGACACGCAGAGTTCAAATCAATCCAGTCAAACTGTTTAACTGAATCTTACAGCACAATAATTTACACATTAATTAATTTAATTTAGAGGGTCATTTCGTAGAATGAGTCACAATGCTAGCGCAAACCATTTCGACACAGAAATTGGAAGACCAATCAAAAAATACTACAAAACAATGACAAGCTGATATTTCAAATGGCGGATTAACGTCATCTTTAACGATCATTCACGTACATTCGGTTACTCGTATTTTACGATCCGTTGGTTTGAGATGTTAAATAACACGTCAAGAGACACGCAGAGCTCAAATCATTCCAGTCTGTTTACCTGAAACATACAGCAATAATTTACGCAGATTCCTGAAATTAACGAAAACACTAGTGCGTTCTAGCGCATCTTTTTATAGAATGAAAATCACAATGGTGGCGGAAGTTACTGCGCTGTAGAAAATGGCCGACCAATCAACAAATAGATGGCGGTGGAACATTGCTACGACTGACCAATGAGAAGCTAGTAGCTAATACTTCAAATGACGAGAGTGCTCTTGCGCGTAGTTTCGTAGAATGAAAATCACAATAATGGTGGAAATCACTTTGATGTAGAAAATGGCCAATCAGGAAATAGATGGCGGTGGAACGTTGCTACGACAAACCAATGACAAGCTGCGATTAGCGATTACTCAAATCCTGCAACAGATGTTTGAAAAACACCTCAAAAAACACATAGAGCTCAAGTCATTCCAGTCAAACTGTTTAGCTGAATCTTGCGGCAGACCAATGAGAAGCTAGTAACTAATACTTCAAACGACGCGTTAGCGTCATTTCCCCGAAACGTTGCCAAGTCCACGAAGGCACCAAAGGCGTACGCGTAGTTGCCAAAATGTTTTTTTGCCAAATTGAACTGTAACATAAGTAATTTGGCACTCAATTGGTAAACGTCTTTCCAGGTGATACGGTCCGGATAAATTAAAACCGGCGCAAGCGCGCCCCCGCACGTTCATGTTCGCTCGCAGACGTAAACCTGACTTCGCTAATTTCCCACCCCCAAAAACTGACAGCAATTTGTTTCCGCTCTAATCTAATCTGTTCGGGCCCCATCAAAATTTAATTAGCCCCATTGAAGCGACAGACACGGGTTGTCGGATAATCAAGGCGTGCTGCGTACACCGGTTTCGATCGTCGTGTCGGCGCGATTTCATTTCGCGCCTAACGAATTTAATTTTCGATGTTTAATTTCGTTTGCAAGCCAGGTCGGGAGTATCAGCGGAAAATTTTACAATCCCAGGCCCACCCACCCCCCCGTTCTCCACGCCACAAAATTATCTCTGTTTCGTCTTGCTCGAGATTAAAACAGGAGAGAATCTTTTTCATGATGCCGCCCCCGATTTCATTATTTGATGAACTAAATAAATAAAAGAGGAAACAATAAGAGATAAGCGTTGTGGATTGTAAAGGATTCTTGTTGAACGGTTACCTTTGGCGCCCTTAAATAAAGTAATTGGACGGTTACCTCTGGCGCCCTTTAACAAAGTACCATCGAAGTTCGACCCCTCACACCCATCTCCACCGTTACCTGTGGCGCCCTTAAACAAAGTACATCGAAGTTCAACCCCTCACACCCATCTCCACCGTTACCTTTGGCGCCCTTAAACAAAGTAACATCGAAGTTCGACCCCTCACACCCATCTCCACCTGAGCTTGGAATACCGCGTATTTCTTGCTCCACTCTCTATTTTCATGTCGAGTTTTGGTTGACTTCTTCAGGTAAATCAAGGAGAGCGTAGAACAGCACAGATATCTGTTCCTTGACGGTTATTCAACTCAAACCGCGAAGGATCAGTACTGAATAAACAATTGGAACTTAAGGCCCGTATTCATAAACTAAACTTATGCGATTCCTTCGTTTACGATTCGCCATAAATCATAAATTGTATGTATTTCTCGGATTTCGGATGCTTAATCATTGAGAATTTAAGAACCTTCTACGAATTACATTCCCAAAATGAACGCCGGTCTAAGTAACAAAACGATATAATACTTTGATCAATTTAAATTGACTCAGCACGTAAGCGTAAATTATTTAATTTGATTTAGTGCACAACGATGTGCCAAAATTATTTGCGCTTTAGACGAAAGGCGAAATGATATAAAAATATAAGGGCATGTTACGTAGTAGTCAGCTGATTACGTTATTTGCTTCAACATTCCGCAGTTAGAGGGCGTATGCAGTCCACGTCGCCTGAAGATAGCGTAACGTCGCTGTCAACGTCGCTTACGGCCGCGCACAGAACTAAAGGCCGACTCATCCCTCGGAAATGTAGGTGATGATCTCAACGAACGCCGTAAAGCAAACTCGGAAATACGATTTCGGTGGAACCTTGAAGATAAGGAACGTATTGACCTAATTCGAACGAATCTATTGCCAACCTAAAATAAGGAACGCGCATAGAGCTTTAATGGCCGTTAACATCACCGCGATTACTCGAATCCTACAACCCGTTGGCATGAGATGTTTGAAATCATCATCAAAAAATGCGCGGAGCTCAAATCATTCCAGTCAAAATGTTCAGCTGAATGTTGCAATCGCAATTTATACAGATTTCCAAAATTAACCAAAACACGAGCGTGCTCTAGCGCGCCGTTTGGTAAAATTAAAATCACAATAGTGGCGGAAATCACTTCAACGTCGTTCACGGCCGTGCACTGAACTAAAAGCCGACTCCTCCCTCGAAAATGTGGATGATGATCTCGACGAACGCCGCAAAGCATACTCGGAAAGACGATTTCGGTGGAACCTTGAAGATAAGGAACGTATTGACCGTATTCGAACGAATCCATTGCCAACCTAAAACAAGGAACGCGCATAGAGCTTTAATGGTCGTTCACATCACCGCGATTACTCGAATCCTACAACCCGTTGGCATGAGATGTTTGAAATCATCATCAGAAAATACGCAGAGCTCAAATCATTCCAATCAAACTGTTTAGCTACGTCATTTGCTTCAACATTCTGCGGTTAGAGAGCGTATGCAGTCCACTTCGCGTAGAGACCCTTTAATAAGAGTCTAGACGATTCGCAACTAAGTTTCGATTGGCGCCGCCATGTTATATCAAAAATCTAAACATGACAACTGTCAACAAACGTAACAGGTGAGAAGGTAACGCCTACTTTTCTTCCTTCCCAATCATAGGTAAGTTAGAGAGCGTATGCAGTCCACGTCGCATCGCCTGCAGTTAGCGTCACTCGGTGTCAACGTCGTTAAGTCAAGGAGAGCATACACGTAGCAGATGGCAGTTATCTGTTCTAGTTAGAGTCTGGCGGAGTCAGTCATCGTTCAGCAAAATAAGTTCCGTCAGTGTCAAATTGGCAATACTTTTTAACCTGGCTTACTCTGTCAAAGTCAAATTTTGACAAAAAAATGTCCCGTCAGTGTCACATTGACAATACTTTCTAACTGTGCTTGCTCATTTTCAATGTCAAATTCAAACGTTGGCGCCAAACTGCGCTTCAATTCTTTCTTGTGATTGGCTGAAGTAAATTTTGCTGAAATATGGCGGAACCGACTAAAAATGCACGCCATTCTGCCAGACTCTTACTGGAGGGTCTCTAATCTGTTCCTTGATGCCCTGCCGTGACTAATTGCGGAAGCTCGTTGACAATTACTGTAAAAAAGCTTTTCGTGAAGGCGTACGTACTTGCAGAAAAGAACGAGAGATGGCCTGATTGCGCGGGAATTTCAAAACTTATCCGTGTTGAACGATTTTGCAAGTCAGATCGACTGTTCGTAGTGCTAAGGGCACAGAAAACTCGAGGAAAGTGACTAGCAAGCCCCCAGATACACAAACAGAGTAACGCGCGAATTTTGCCTTTACGAGTTGGTACCCTTGAATGCAATTAGGTTAGTGTTGATATCCGCGCATGAATGATTTATCGGGTAATCGCTTCGCATTTGATGATCTCTCCCTCCTCTCTGAATTAAGACATCAAGTGTGATAGGCGCACGTGTGCGTTCGAATGAATTGATTTTAAGTTGATTGGAGTTTCGTGTTAATTGAAAAAATATCGCTTTGTAGCGGATTAATGAAGGTCACATATTGAAGCTGAAATTCGTGGGTTGTTAGCAACTAGTTTTGTACACCGATGTAGGTAGATCATGGCATCTAACTTCTATGTTTGTGCCGCCGATTACGCCGTAAGGTAAACCACGCCATTTCGTTTTGTAAATTTAGAATGTAATTTCCTCCTTCGTTTATTAAAGGAGCAGTTTTTAGTTTTTCTTTCCTCCTCCGGTATTTCCTTGGGTATTTTCCCCCTTGGGTCCCGTGTTTTGTGTACGTGGTGTGTATCTTCGAGCCCGGACCTTTTGGCAAAACGAAGGCCGGAATCCATCAAGCAGCCGCTGTGGTGACGTCTGCCGAAGAATTAATTGTGAATTTGTGCTTCCTGTATTGAAGAAAAATCGCTTTGTAGCAGATTAATAGAGGTCACATATAGAAGTGTTGGGTTATTAGAAAGTAATTTTGTACACCGATTCAGGTGGATCATTGCGTCTAACTTCCTTGTTGGTGCCGCCGCTTACACTGTCAGGTAAACCAAGCCAACGTTTTGGCTAAACGGACGCGGGAATTCATGACACAACCGCTGTAGTGACGTCTGCCAAAAAATTGATTATGAATTTGTGTTTAGTGTAATTGCAAAAATATCGCTTTGTAACGGATTAATGGAGGTCACATAGTCAAGCTGAAATTCTTGAGTTGTAAACAACAGCCTATGCAAGTGAATCATTGCATGTATCTTCTTTGTTGGTGCCGCCGCTTACGCCGTAAAGTAAACCAAGCCATTCTTATTAGGTTTTTTTGTTTGATCACCCCTCTAGGGAGGACGCACAATTATATGCAACATGTAACATGTTTGTAACAATATATGATTTGATTTTGGGCAGAACTATAGTTTATTTACTTAGTGATTACTTTGGCAGGGACGTATATTTTTGGGGAGGCGTTTCAAAGAACATCCTTGGGGATTTTCATTCCTTTTGTATTCCCTAACGAAAGCCACTTGGGGTAAACCAACGTCTATCTTCTTTGTTGGTGCCGCCGCTTACGCCGTAAGGTAAACCAAGCCATTCTGTTGTGTGACTTTTGAATGTAATTTTCTTCTTCATTTATTAAAGGTGCGGTGGTTTTTGGTTTATTTTTCCTCCTCGAGATTTTATTCCCCTGGACGTTTTCCCCCTTGTTTTGTATACGTAGTGCGTATCTTCGAGCCTGTACGTTTTGGCTAAACGAACGCCGGAGTCCATGACACAAGCGCTATAGTGACGTCTGCCAAAGAATTGATTGTGAATTTGTGTTTAGTGTAATTGCAAAAATATCGCTTTGCGACGAATTAATGGAGGTCACATAATGAAGCTGATGTTCTTGAGTTGTTAGCAACTAGTTTGAAGCTGATATTCTTGAGTTGTTAGCAACTAGTTTTGTACACCGATGCGGGCGAATCATTGCGTCTATCTTCTTTGTTGATGCCGCCGCTTACGCCGTAAGGTAAACCATGCCATTTCGTTTAGTAAGTTTTCAACGTAATTGTCTTCTTCGTTAATTAATGGGTCGGGGGTTTTTAGTTTGTCTTTCCTCCTCGGGATTTTATTCTCCTGGGTGTTTTCCCTCTTGGGTCCCGTGTTTTGTATACGCAGTGCGCATCTTCGAGCCCGGACGCTTTGGATAAACGAACGCCGGAATCCCTCACGCAGCCGCAGTGGTGACGTCTGCCGAAGAATTAATTATGAATTTGTTATTCGTGTATTGAAGAAAAATCGGTTTGTAGCAGATTAACACATATTGAAGATGAAATTGTTGGGTTGTTAGCAATTAGTTTTGCACAGCGATTCAGGTGGATCATTCCGTCTAACATCATTGTTGGTGCCGCCGCGTACGCCGTAAGGTAAATCACGCCATTTTGTTTTGTACATTTTCAGTGTAATTTTCTCCTTCGTTTTTTAAAGGAGCGGCGGTTTTTGATTTGTCTTTTCTCCTCGAGATTTTATTGCCCTAGGTGTTTTTCTCCCGTGTTTTGTGTACGTGGTGCGTGTTTTCGAGTCCGTACGATTTAGCTAAACGAACTCCGGAATCCATCACGCAGCCGCTGGGGTGACGTTAGCCGAAGAATTACGTCGTGGAGCGTCGTCCAGCGTTGCCACCCATCGATAGGACGCCGGGTCGGGAGAACATAAATCACTTTCCCTCATATTTTTTTTTTATATTGCGCTTTGCTACCATTTTTTTTACAGTGTGAGTAGTATCATTATCAAAAAATAAATCTAACTAAAATAGTAATTATTTATGTTAAGACCAACAGAACTATTGTTCAAGATTGATAATGGTAATGGTAATTGAAATTAATGCAAACAACGACAGATATTTTGGAAAATAAGTGCTATTGTGTGCAGCAATGCGTTAATCAATGTGAAATGTAAAAATGTTATTACAGACTGAAAAGACTGCAAAAACTGAACTTCAAGCAAAATCAAGAGAAAAATTATAAGAATAAGGGCACTTTTATTAAGTACTGTAAAGCAAGGAGGCAACAGAATATAAAAAAATATTACAATCTGACGTTTGTCTAAAGCCAGTTTGTCTTGCTATTTGCCGGAAACTAATTTGTGGATTTTCGTCAACAATTTCAATCGCACAAACTTCATTCTCGACCGTAATGACTGCTCGAGCTTACATTTTGGAGAATTTTGACAAATTTTCAGCAGCAACTGCATTTTTTCGACATTTGCCATAAATTAGCGGCATATCAACCTTTTCATCGTTTGAATACAACATTGTTTCGAAAAGCACTTTGAAGTTTATATCTTTTTGACTTTTCAATGTCAAGGACGTCCAAATTAGTTACTGGTGAAAATTGTATGTTGGGTTGCATTTTAGGTTCGTCAGGCTTGTACTCTTATGATACTCACCCTGTATATATCGGGTTTGATTATTTTATTTCAAGTTCAATACTTAAGCTAGTAAGTACAAAGTTTTTTTAATCTCAAACCGGACAGAAAAATGAAGAGAACACACTCAACGTTTCACTATAGATTTATAGCTTCGTCAGGAGTGAAGCTGACGAAGCTATAAATCTATTGCGAAACGTTTAGTGTGTTCTCTTCATTTTTCTGTCCGGTTTGAGATTAAAAAAACTTTGTACTTACAATTTTCATCGGACAAGAACAAACTTCAATTAAGTTAGTAAGTTAATATCGCTGTTAAGCGAAGCCGGTTCACCGAACGTGCGGGCGTTTGCAATACTCAGACAGATTGATTTATTCACGCCTTGCACTGTTATCTCGTTGGCCAGTCGATTGTTTTGCGGCGGTTTTTGTTTACGTTCAATTTCGCAAACGGATTACGATTTCAATGGGTTTTCTTTCTTGTTTCATGTACGCGTCAAACCCACACCAATCATCAAATTTCATTTCAAGTGCCGTTTAAGTCAGCCTTCGCGAAACAATATTTTTACATCAATAAACGTATATATTTACGATTCGATCTTTTTTTTTTCTTGTTTTGTTTCTCAATTACTTGATTGTGTGTCGTTGTTTTCCCCCATTTTCTCTCCCTGTCGATTAATTTCCAATAGACGGAATCATAAGGGTATACACAGGGTGGCGCCTTATTTTGATCGACCCTCACAACCGAATGTGCTAGCCAGAGTCTTTGTGTTCCGTTTTGGGAATCGGGACTTGCGTTTCAAGTTTCAGGTTTGTTTATTATTTTCTTATGAAGCACTGAGTGTGTGGTTCTAAAGATTAAAGCGTGACAAGAGATCTACTTCCGATGCGATGCTCATGCCCAATTTCATTTTTGCTTTCATTAGGCGATGACCAGTTGAAATGAAGTCTTAAAATTTTTTAATCTTAGTTTGTATAGTTGAGGAGCACAATCGTCAGAGACGTCATTATTTTGAGCTGTTAGGCTCCTGCAAACCTAGAACCAAGTTTTTTTTTTTGAACTGTCGCATGCTAAGAGTCCGACTTACTTGATGTTCATGTTTATTAAACAATACAACTTAAGATACATTAGATATTAAAGAGCAATGGGATCTTAAGATCCAAGGTAATCATACACTGTATAGTACGCATTCGTCAATAAAATGTCTTTTAATAGTCTTTTGAATAAGTTGCTATTCTTAATCATTCTTAACTCCGGAGGAAGTTTATTGACGAATTTTTGTTTTTCTTTCCTCGGCGCTTTGCCTTGTATATAAACACAATACCTAAGACATATTTTCTATTATTTTTTTTCAAACAAATATGCCACGCCCTTCTTCACTGAGCTGCTCGGGGGCTGCAGCAGCTGATGCAAAGCAGCGTAAATTTGGATGATGGTAATGGACTCGCTGTTTTATGACAAGCAATTACGAGAAATGCCCACCCAAATTAATTAAAATAAAACAAAGCACACCGCACTGTATTTTTTTAAATTATCATATTCATGCGTTCCATTATGTTTTCCATCCGCGGGCTGCTAATGCAGGATCGTAATTGCATTAAAACCGCGTATTAACCGTTCAACTGTAAATGTTGGAAATTTTGCATTTATTTGCAGCGATGGAATTGCCTCCGGCTTGATTCGTTAAACAAAACGATCAATCTGCGAGCGCCACAACTGTTTGTTCGGTTTAGGTCGTCGAAACCCTCAAGGATCTAACCGATGTCCTGCGGGTCAGGAATCAATTGAACCGTAATCAATCGGGGCGTAGTAAAAATTCGAATTAGGTTTCGTCCGGATTTCGTTCTTGTTTTCGTTGGTGCCCATGCCGAATTTCGATTTTGCTTTCATTCTTCGATGAACATCTAGCAAAGACATTGCGATAAAATCGAGTGTTGCCAAATATGTGATAGTAAAGAATTGAAATGCATTCACTGTATTAAAGCAATTAAAACAGTGAAATTCGGTTTAGAAGTAAATGTGTAAAATAAAAAGTTACAAACTTGGAAAACAGCTCAGAGGCAGGCAGAGAAAGACAAATGCTGAAAATAAGAAGAAAATTGAAATATCCCCAGGTGTTAGACGATGCAAAGAAAAATTAGAAATGTTTGAAGTTCCGAACCATTACTTATCAGCAGAGGCGGCTTTAATAGTAGCCAGACCCCGGGCGAGAAATTTTTGCGGAGCCCTTGGGGGTCACGAAGAAAAGTTCATCTTCTTTGCATTATAAAAAAAACAAAAAAAAATATTAAATAAATTTAAAACAAGTAGGTAAAATAATTTCAAGTGACCCCTATTTGACATGTTTCAATTTTTAATATATGTCATTATTTGAAAGTGTGAAATCAAAATGTGAAATCAAAATGGAACTACGGAAACAAAAGAGTGAAATAAAAATACGAATTGCAAAGAAAAGGTAAATATAAAATAAAGATTATATAAAAAAAAGAAGAAAAAACGATTAATTGACAATCAAAGTAAACGTAAAATATCGTCAAATGTATTAAAACGAAAACAAAATCCGATCGTGGCTGAATATAGGACGTAAATAAAATACATATAAAACTAAAAATAAGTCCAATCGGTATAAACATTGATAACCGAAAATTTAATCTGTAAATATTCAACATTTAAATGAAACAAACTCAGATTGAATAAACGAAAAGAAAAAAATTTAAAAAATTGAAAATCGTATCAAATAAAGTCAAACGAAATATAAAACAAAAAAAAACAAAAGACGATGGACGAAGATTAATATCGTATAAAAAAAAATAATCGTTAAATGTCAAAGAAAAATTATAATTTAAAAATCAAATCAAATCGCATAAAAGAGCCATCGATCGAAGGGATTAGAATGTAAAATAAACCCAAATCGAGTAAGTAAATAAAACAAGAAATGAAAACAAAAGACGATCGATTAATAATCAACAAATAAAATCAAATCGCAAAAAAGAGAATACGAAAATGGCATTCGATCGAAGGAATTAAAATGTAGAATAATACGAAATCAAAAGACGGTCGATTAATAACTAATAAATAAAATCAAATCGCATTCCAGTAAATGAAACAAGAAACGAAAACAAAAGACGATCGAAATCAAATCGCGTTCCAGTAAATGAAACAAGAAACGAAAACAAAAGACGATCGATTAATAACCAATAAATCAAATCAAATCGCGTAAAGGAGAAAACAAGAATTTGCAATCGAAGAATAAATTCAAATCGAGGAAATAGAAAAAAAAAACAACAAAAACAAAAGACGATCAAATTTGATAACGAATAAATAAAATCACAAATCACATGAAAGAAAAAATTAAAATAGCGATCGACCGAAGGGATTAAAATGTAACATAAATTCAAACCGAATATATTAAAAGAAAACCAAACAAAAAAATGGCAATCGATCGAAACGATTAAAACGTAAAATAAACTCAAATCGAGTGGCTTAAGGAAAAAACAAAAACAAAAACATCAACCTGACAAACAACGTTTCAGATTCAAATTAAAAAAAAAAAAATCGCTTTTTTTTTTTGAATAATACGCACTATACAGGGTGCTCCAAATCCAAATATTTTTTTAATTATACTGCGCTGTACAGGGTGTCTCAAATCACACTCAAACAAGCAAACCATTCATTACACGAGCAGATCGAGCTATATTCGAATCGAAATGGAGGTTCTAAAAGGTACTAATATTTGTTTAAATTTTCTTGAAGGCGCCATCTTGCGTTATTAATGGAATACCAGTAGGGTTCGCAAGTTCTTGCTTCATCAGATTCCCCCCCCCCCAAAAAAAAAAAGAAAACCAAAAAAAATAATCTGCGAAAAATTGATCTGAATTTATACTTTCAATTTTATCATACAGGGTGCCCCAAAACATCGTCTCCGGCAGACAAATATTTTTTATATGTTTTTATTCAAACGTGCACCTTGACTTGTCAGATTACCAAGTAAAGCCACTTGATGCAGTTGTATCAATTTTTTTTTTTTTTAAGGTAAAATGTAAAAAATACAAGGTGCTCCAAAACACCGTCCTGTCAGAAACGAAATATTTTACAAATACTTATTTCTAAAATAAGGAAAAAGAGTTTTGATCAAAAGTTGCAGGCGATGCCGTTGGAATTTCCGAGAAAAAAAATTTATACTTTGACAGTTACGTAAATTACAGGCTGTCATTTTAATCTATTACAAACGAATACATATTAAAAAAAATTACTTAAGGACGCAATTATTTTCTTTAATGCAACGTGTTATACAAAGTGCCCCGAAATACTGTCGTTAAGAATGCAGCGTTTCGCAAACGATTCGAAACAGAGAAGAAAATTTTGATCAATCTAGATGCTAACTACAGTTTTCGAAACATTTTTTTCTTTTTTTTGTTTTCATATGGTCGCAATATTAGATGATTATATGACAGTTAGATAAAGCATGTCCTGTCACTTCAACAGATCGTGCGAATGATGCAAAAATTGTTTGTGAATTCGATCCTTACATATATTTCTTTAATGCGATACGATGTACAAGGTGTCCCAAATCTTACGTATTGGGGATTCGGTTTTCACTTTTAAGCTGGTAGAACTCGCGGTGTACTTTTTTCTTCTTTTTATTATTGTGCATTATACAGGGTGCCCCAAACTATTTTCAAGCCCGGGAGGGCTTATTCGTTTGATTAATTTCTACTTGGTCATTAATTTCGATGTAAATTTTGATTAATTTATGTTTCTCGAAAGACTTCGGAAGTTCGAAAGCACCCCCCGTATGAAACAAGGAAATTCTGAATTAATTCAAACGGCAACTTACGTCATCGTAAATGGGGTTTTACTAACGTAATTATGGATGTGGCCTTATCGATGAGGATGAGGTCGACAAGTTCAAGGCAAGACAAGCAAGTCGGTGGTCACTTCCTCTCATTTATAAAGCTCCTTTGTCTCCGGCACACTCTCACCCCTTGCCCTTAGCACTTAAATGTTCCGTAATATATCTTAATTATAGTATAATCTGACGGAATTCCGTGCGTGAGGCAAAATTAAAATTAAGGAGAAAGAAAGGTTCCACGTTTTGTGTGGGGAACACCTGCATGTCAGTGCGGTTATCGGTGTAACTTCAAAGGTCATGAACGTCGACAATCATTCCCGCCAGTGCCGACGTTTTGGCTTTTATTTGTTTTTGGTGAACTCTTGCGTGCGTATATTGCGGTGGTTACCGTACTATAGCCAAAACATATCAGAGGTACCACTTGTTTGGAACTGTTGATATGTACGTTAAAAAAAATACTAGCAAGGTCGCAAAACCTTCATATAGTCGACACAGACACCGCGCTGAGTTCCGCATTCAAACCCATTTCGTAGCGTTTCGTAACAATAATCAATAATCACTGATATCGTTTAGTAATTATTTTATTTAAAATTTTAATTCCCTGAGGGAATTAATGTTACATTTATTTAAATACTGCCCTACCTTAAGCGCGCCAATCGAAGAGGCGGCCGGCGTTGTAAACACACTTAAGATATGGAAACGCAATTTATTTATTACTTGTAAAAAATAAGACGATGGATGACGATGATGCGGCTATTTAACTCATCCGCAATTTTAAGGCGCATTTTTCGTCCAGTAATAACAATCGTCGACCAGTAATTTGAAAATATGTATTTAAAACTGTAGTTACTTACTTGGAGTAAGGTTACATTGTTTTAATAAATCCAGGCGGGTTTAAAATGTTGATTGACCGGAAGATTTCGTAATCGAATTAATTGAATCTGTAAATTGTAAGATCGATTCTTTTTTAATACACTTCGTGAAGACGAATATGAACTCGCGTAAACCGAAAGTTTTCAAAATTCGTTCCCTTCCGCATGCAGAAATTTGCCCAATGGCTGTGAGACTTCTGGCAGGTCTTTTTACCTGTTTGCAAAAGCCATTACGATCTGTTAATACGCATCATACGAATCAAACGTTCGTTCACGACAGGGTTCATGCACAAGGTTAAACCACGATAAACACTGACCGACTGACCTATTTTCGTGTCGTCATTCAAACAGACAGCCACGTGCGCGAGAGCTTAGCCACCTACACTCCTTAGTTATGCCAGCGGTTCTCAAACGGTTTGGCGAAAATCTGCCAATGCATTTTTCTCGAAAGTTATTAACTTTCTGTTAAGGACATATGAGTTCAATCGTTGCCGTTTATGATGATACATCACAGACTTAAATATTTGCACGCAGTAAAAGAACAGCCTGTATATTACGCCATCCGTCAATCAAAATTAGATAGTTTTAAATCGTGTCATTGGGATCGGGTAGGCTTTCCTTTATGCACACGTGTTAGGGGCGTGGTTGTTCGTTTTCGAACAGCTTCTCGTTCGGAACGAATGCTCTTTTCTTTTGTCTGCCAGCAACGAGACGGTGCAATCCTGTTCACGTCTCTATTACGTAGTGAGTTTGGAGATGTTTTTGAAACGACCTTATTGTTGAGATCTGTGATCCTGTACAGATGTACTCACTTTGTTAATTATTCCCTTGACTGTTTCTGGGACTGTTTTGTACGGGTCTGGTGACGTGGAAAACCCTTTTCGAGCTTGCTTTCTCCGAGCAAGGCAAGCGCCGTTTTGATTTTTCCGTCTTGTTACCTGCTTGTTTTCCACGTGCGTTTATTGCTCGCGTTTGTTAATTCCTCGCTTACCCCCTGTGTAGCAAGTAGCCCGGGGCAGATTTTCACCGGCAGTTCGATGCCGGGTGTTGGCCTCCATCCAACCTCGTGAGCGACGGTTGAGCTTCGGGATCAGCCACCTCCTCCACGTGCCTTTGCTGATAGAAAAAAAGTTTTGCCGCCTCCGTTTTTGAACTGTCGGAACCACCTTACGACGTTTCGTTCAGAAAGAAACCTTGAGCAAGAATATTCCAATTTTTCTATCTTACTGGGAAATTGTACGCGTGAGGTCATCCCCCCCCAGGAACGCGCATATTACCAGTGGCGGAGATTATGCTGCATGAGTTTTAGCAATGAATTCAGCTGAGAGGGGCGCGCTGTTTGTTGGGCTACGTAGACAGGGAAGTTTTGTCGCGCTCGTCATAATATTTTAGTCCGTCATATTTACACAGTTTGTCCTATTTTTTTTTTATTGTTTTTCATTTTGAATTCTATCTTTACATTGTTCATGTTAATAGTTTTGATAGTTGGCTCCTTCAAAGCGCGAAAAATTTAAGTAGTTTTAGAGAGTTGCTCCGTCTTGCCCGAGACCGTTCGGTTGTTTTAGCCATTACGCCCAGTGCGCCTACAACCTTAACATTTTTGTTACATTTTGGTGATTGTGATTGTAAGCAAACGCGAGAGTACTCACGTCGATGCGCCTTTGGCCTTCGGTTTTGGGCCATGTAAACTCGAATAATTCCGATAGGTTTTTCGTTTGATCACCCCTCTAAGGAGGACATATAATTATACGCAACATGTAACATGTCTGTAACAATATATGATTTGATTTTGGGCCAAACTATAGTTTATTTACTTAGTGATTACTTTGGCTGGGATGTATATTTTTGGTGAGGCGTTTCAAAGAACATCCTTGGGATTTTCATTCCTTTTGTATTCCCTAACGATCACCACTTGGGGTATATCAACGGAGAAGCGGGTCCTGGGCAGTTGTATCTTTCGGGAACAAACAAAAATACATTTTCCCGGTAAAATAAAATTAATCACCGATACTTGTGGGTTGGGTAAGCATTGCTGGGTGGCGTCCTTAATCTTTAATTTTTTCATTTTCGTTCTTAATCACTTTTTGAATTCTCCCACGCCATCTCCACTAAGCGGGCATCGTTACGAAGCTTTTCTGTACATCTTAGTCTCCGGGGAAACAACCCAGCCAGCTTCGGAGATGTGGTAGGTTACGGTTGGCGTCGCAGGCTCGTTTTTTTGCTTTTCTTTTGTGGGTCAAAACGCACTAAGCGCTCTTTTTGTTACATTCGTGCCAATCAATATTGGATCCAATTTATTTATTTGCTTGAATGTGCTATGCGTGTTCAGTTAATTTTCTTTTACTTGCGTGAGCAAAATACGGGTTCCGTTATTCGTAATAACGTCACTTGGGCATTCGTGTTTTTGAAGTTAAACTTACTAACAACGATAACGCAATTTGAACATAATTACTTTAGTGAATGAAGATACTCGAGCAGAAACTAGCGTTTCTGTATCAGTTTCTTGTAAATTGATTAGGGGGGAGGTAGTTCGTCAATCATCCCCGCGGATTACGACATTTTGGCTTCTATCTGCTTTGGTGAACGCTTGCAATGTGCGGCGGCGTGTCTTTGTCTGTAAATTTCAAAGGAGCCGCGAGTTACGTACTTCGCCATTAAATACTACGCCGCCGCGCCGTCTGTTAGTCAGACGTTTGACCCGAGGCCATGCGATTGGCAACCCTGTACGCCACCGATCGGACGAATACGATGAATCCGATTTATTAGTTGCTTCAACGTGCTCTGTATTTATCGCGCGGTAGATTAATTTTTAATTTTACTTGCGTAATCGAAATACGGGCCCCGTTATTCGTTGTTCATCACTCGAGCATTTGTGTTTTTACGTTTGAACTTGCTAATAACGATAACGTAACTTGAACGACGTACCTTAATGAATGAAGACTCTGGCATTTCTACGTCAGTTTCTTGGAAATTGATTAGTGCCCCCGTCCCCCTGCCTGACTAGCCGAATGGGGCTGTAAAGTTGATTTCCTCGCGCGACTTTAGGTGGTGGTGGCATTTTGTAAGCCAAACAAAACATTGCGTCCTGCGCAGATTATTTATCAACAGCTGCAACATGTTACAATTAAATCTGACCGCAATAACTCATCGCAACTACTATTAATAAGTACAGAGCCAATCGCCGGCCATCAAGCTTAATAATTTCTGACAGAGACTGACACTGTTCGGCCACCGAAACGGGAAACGAATTAATTAAGAAAACTCTGCAATAAATCATCGGAAGCGTGCCAAGAAGTCCTTGGCTTTGGAGCTCAAGGCGCTCAAGGTCACGGAACTATTCTTACGCCACCCCCCGCTCCACGTAAACTAGACCGCGCACATGATTATGTCATCCGGAAGAGTTCGGTTTTAGATTCCGCCTCATTACTATGTATGAGGCGATCTTATAATCAGAGGCCAGCCGGCTGAGGGCAATTTGCAATGCATATTGACGTCCAAATTGAGTTGAGCGCGCATCTGCATGATGGATTCAACTTTGATGTATTATCACTGTGTTTACATAATAGCCGCAGTGTAATCACTCGATTAGAACTGCACATACATTAAAGGCATTATTATTGCATCAAGTACATCAAGCGTACGTTAAACGTTGCTATACGCTTAAATTAAAAAAAAAAAAAAAGAAAAAGGAGGAGGTTAGAATCACTTTCGAATCGACTCTCTCGTTCTCTGTTCTGTGGTATGTTACTGAATTAGACCCGGTCCTTTCAAATTTGTAAAAAAAAGTACCTAATGAGAGTATAGGTTAACAAATAAGTGACAAAGGACTAGGTAGCAGCGCCCCTAATGTAAATTAACATCGTTACATCGAACACGTTCCAGCTGTATAGGCTATTCACTGAAATCTCCGTCGAATTTAATTTCCGGTTGGTAGTCCTGTCCGGCGCTGTAAATTCAACGGTGTTCCGTGTGCAAGGTAAACAATTAAGCGCGTTTTACGACCGCAAGCGCCTCCTCAATTCTGGGAAACACTTCATTTCGTGGTTAATCGGGTCATCACCTGATGAAAGCAGCAATCGAAAACGGACTGCCACTGCGAAAAATGTTTTGGACTCAAGGAAGACGCAATGAAAATTATTTTGGGCGTTAAAGAGAAATATCGGGAAGTCGGTGGCAAGTCGCGCTGTGGTTTCAACAGCCGTCCCGACTCTCAATGAGAAAGGGGTGGGTTAGTTCATTCAATACGGGCGCCAGGGAACAACCCCAGGTGGTGAACGCACTATGGAACCACTTCCCAAGGATCCACAGCGTGCGCCAAGAAGCAAAAAATGCCAGGAGACTTCTTGACACTCGTACGTTCAAAGTAGGGTTCGAGTGGTAGCAGAACACCGTGACCTAATTAATAATAAATAGATTGACATACTTACATATCTTTCGAATACACCGCGAGCTGGCATTAGTGGCCTCAAAATAAACTAAGTTAATAGTAAATAGTTAACATAAACAACAATTGAATTGATTTAAGATCAACACTAACCGCATGGAATCCAGTCGAGGTCGCGCAACGTTAACACTAATTAAATAAATTAAATTTAGTTTAAAAATCACGGTCTTATTCTGATCCAGAACACAATGATGTGCCGAAAATATTTACAAATTTTTCCTGCAGAAATTTTATCGTCTGCTCCGAACGGTTATTGGGAACTTTCAATCAGAAAGAAAATAGGTCGTCGCCTAACGATTTTGGAAGGTGACAACCCATGAGAGAAGAACTTCTTGGAAAAACTTTTTTTGATCAAGCGAAGTAGACTAGGAGACTTTTGCCTGCAGAAATTTAATCGTCTGTTCCAAGCGGCTGTTGTGACCTTTCAAACAGAAAGAAAGAAGGTCGTCCCCTAAGGATTCTTGAAGGAGATTGCCCATAACAGATCAAGTTCTTCCTGAAAGAACTTGGCTTGGTGAAATAAGTCACACCAGGAGAACTTTGCTGCAAAAATTCAATCATCTGTTCCAAAGAGTTATTGAGAGCTTCCAAACAGAAAGGAAGAAGGTGCCCCTTAAAGAATTTTGGAAGGAGATGACCCGTGAGAGGTCAACTTCTACCTGGAAGAACTTACACTGATGAAGCGAGGTAGACCTGAAGAGCTTTTTCTGCAGAAATGTAAACGTCTGCTCCAAGCAGCTATTGGGGGCTTTCAAATAGAAAGAAAATGGGTCATCCCATAACTATTTTGGAAGGAGGCAACCCATAAGAGGAGAACTTCTTCTTAGAAGAACTTTCTTTGATCATGCGAGGTTTCCCTGCAGAAATTTAATCGTCTCCTCCAAACGGCTGTTAGGAGCTGTGGAACAGAAAGAAAAAAGATCATCCCCTAAGGAATTTTGAAGGAGGCGGACCTGTGAGAG
Source organism: Prosopocoilus inquinatus (assembly GCA_036172665.1). Taxonomy (NCBI): domain Eukaryota; kingdom Metazoa; phylum Arthropoda; class Insecta; order Coleoptera; family Lucanidae; genus Prosopocoilus; species Prosopocoilus inquinatus. The sequence continues at coordinate 11,149,472 of CM069877.1, forward strand.
GTTAACTTCTTGGAGAAACTTGGCTTGGCGAAACAAGGCAGGCCAGGAGAGCTTTGCCGCAGAAATTCAATCATTTGTTTCAAACAGCTATTGGGAGCTTTCAAACAGTAAGAAGTATTTTAGAAGAAGACGAACTAAGGGAATTCAACTTCTTGTTAGTTTAGTGTGTTGTTTTTCTGCAGAAATTCAATCATCTGATCCAAATGGCTATTGGGGAAGCTTTCAACCGAAAGACAGAAGGTCGTCCCCAAGTATTTTGGAAGGAGGCGACCCTTAGGGTCTAACAAGCGATTTTTTTCTTCAAGTCGATCCGCGCGCACGTGAAATTCGTTATTCGTTTTGGATGTTATTTTATGCCAAAGAGGACCAAAAGCTCGGCCTCTCCAGATAAGAGAAGGAATCATCACCTGATGAAGGCAGCAATCGAAAACGAAATGGCACTGCGAAAAATGTTTTGGACTCTAGGAAGACGCAATGAAAATTATTTTGGGCGTTAAAGAGAGATATCGGGAAGTGGGACGGAACTTCTCAGGGGCCCGTTGATTCTCGTTGAGTACTCTTCTGGTCACCTACGATATCTGGTGGCAAGTCGCACTGTGTTTTCAACAGCCGTCCCCAAGCTAGACTCTGAACGAGAAAGGGGGTGGGTTAGTTGATTCAAGACGGGCGCCAGGAAACAACCCCATCTGGCGAACGCACTACGGAACCACTTCCCGGCGTGCGCTGAGAAACAACAATTATCAGGAAACTTATTGAACAGAACACTGTGACCTAATTAATAATAAATATATTAATTTTCTTATATATCTTTCGAATACAGCGCGAGCTGGCCTTAGTGGCCTCAAATTAACTAAATACTCGATGCGGTAGTTTAAAAACAACAATCGAAATGATTTAAGGTCAACACTAACCGCATAGAATCCAGTCGAGATCGCGCAACGTTTACACTAATTAACTGACTAAATTAAATTTTAAGTTTAAAAATCACGGTCTTATTCTGATCCGAAACACAATGATGTGCCGAAAATATTTACAAATTTTGTTGCAAAACATTTTTGATTGCAGTGGACCCCTCCTGCTTATTCTTTTCGAAAATATTTACGTTATGATAGAACGAAATAAACAGAACATGCCTCGTCCGTTACTTAAAACAGCAATCTAGGAATAGTTATACGTCAATGGTTGTCAAAGGCGTCAGCGCCTCTCTTGGCCTAGCTCTAAATGCCTCTTTCCCAGTAAAGGTCGTGAATATGGCGGCTTCTTTCTATACAGTTTCGCTGGACAGATGGATGGCCTGCAACTGCCACGAACAGTTACAGCCAAAAGATTGATTCACCGGACTTGTAACGGTTCCCAGAGTACTCGAAAATATACCCTCGCAATAAAACGGAAAGGAACAGGAAAATGAATCCTCCTGTTCACGCTACATACCTCTGGATTTCCACAAAACTTGTCAATCCGTTAGCGAGGATGCTTAAATGCACCTCAAAAGACACGTAGAGCTTATTTCATTTCGGTGAAACTGTTTTAGACGAACAGCTTATTTTATTTCGGTCAAACTGCTTTACACGAACCTTATAACACAGTTATTATTGTTTTTTTTTAAGTAAATTTGATCAGATTTACTTTATAAGTCATTAATAACACAGTTATACACATATTCATACGAACAACGAACTACGTGCTTGCTCTATCGTGCAGCCAAGTAAAGCGAAGCGTCCGAATGGCGGCTTTATAGCTGTTATGTGGTATCGAAAGGAGCGCTTTGCGGACTTCGACTCAAAGAAACCCAAACGTAGCTTACCGTGCCTCTAGAAGCAAGATCGGTCGTTCCCGAATTAGCTAAAACAAGCAAAACAAACAAACACAAAAAGGAGACACACTCCAAAATTACGTAAAATTTCGCTCTCTGAATGAGCCGAACAGTTGAATGGTAAGGGAATGTAAGGGACAAAACTGTGTAAATATAGTTCTATGAATTAAAAAAAAAAAAAAACTCCCCTGACAACGTTACACAACAGGCTAGGCGTCCTTCCCCTCCGAATTTGTCGATGAAAATTCTCGTAGACCCAACCCGAACTTCGCCACTGGCAAGATGTGTTGACTTCATGCACCCGTTTTCGAAGGACGAGAAGGAAAAGTTGAAAAAGTCAATTTCCTTCGGATCGAAACGTCGTTCGATGAGATAGCTGTGACCATCCGAAAACGAAAACGATTGGACATTTTTCTCCCAGCAAGAAGCACGTGGAGATCGAGTCGTCTCTCGATGTTCAAAACAGTGCTCACGGGGTTAAGCGGAACCCTGCGACGACTCGGCCGGTGAAAATCTGCCCCGGACCACTTGCTATAAAGGAGATAAAGTGTGAAATTATACTTGACGCGTTTGGTTTTAAAGTCGCGTTGTCCGTAATTTCAGACATTTGTTTAGCGTTTTTTTGCGCGACCCGTCTGGTCGGATTTGGATTTAATTGAAACGCCAGTCCTTTGAGGACTCCCCGCCTTAATTTTGGCGATATTTACCTTCTGTGAATTTTAGAGTTAGTGCAGCGTTGTTCTTTTCGGATCAGAATAGGTTTATTTTAGTGTAATTTGAGGCCTTCCGCCTCCTTTTTCATCGTGCGTCGCTTGGACACGAACTGAGCTTTCATTGCCGATACCATTGCGCCCTATTTTGACAATTTTTGGGTTGTGTAACCTTTTTTTATTGGTTGAATAAAACTTTATTTGAGGAACTTTGGACGTGCCGCGTTTTTCGTAGTTTTTTCCGCGTTCCTAAAAATAAAAATTCAGTGGCGCCCTCTTGGCTTAACTATCGCGTTGGTTTAAACATAATCCCGGCCCGTCTCATTGCAGCTGGCTGGCGCCATCGAAGTCATTCATCACCGTGTAAACCTTGCTAAATTACCTGGACAGGTAGGTAGCAGCAAAGATGTGATTCGCCGGACTTGTAACGGTTCCCGGAGTACTCGAAAATATACCATCGCGATAAAACGGACCTATGTCAATCTGAAAAAGACAGGAAAATGAATTCTTGTATTCACGCTTAACGATCGTGCCACATACCTCACATAGATTTCCACAAATCTTAAATCAGTCCGTTAGCAAAGCTGCCTAAGTGCACCTCAAAAGACACGTAGAGCTTGTTTCACTCCGATCAAACTGCTTTAGATGAACTTTGTCACACAGTTCTACGCAGATTTTAAAAACAACGAAATACGCGATTGCTCTGTCGTGACGGGAAGTAAAGTGAAGCGTCCGAGATGGCGCTCGGACTCCATTTTCTAACAAATACGGCGAGCCAAACGAAAAGCAAAGCGTCAAGGAACGTGGTGGTAACAGGCCGATGAAAAGTCTTGATTTCAAGCGGCGCACGAACGTCACTTCCAGAAAATGTTGCCAACTTAATGAACAACGCATATGCAACACGTGGTTTCCGAAATGTGACTACAGATTAACTCGTAGCATAGTCGGGGGCTTAATGTAGACTCTTGATGCCCTACACAAAAATGAAATACTGAGAATAGAGCTGGGATTAAGAATTGAGCGTTCGAATTAAGAATTCGGGACGATTGTCGAACGACCTTGGGTGTTCGATGTGGTCCTTGAAGAAAATCTATGGTGAAGAGGTTAGAATAACTGCTGGAAACTATGTATGTTAGATGTCGTACACGCTGAGCAACTCGACTCGAAGACTTGGTCGTAACGTGTATGCGCAGCGTTTCGAGAACTTGCTAGTGTTGTGTACGTTGAGCGTCTCGAGGACTTACTCGTGTTGTGTATGTTGAGCACCTCGAGGACTTACTCGTCTTCTGTAGGTTGAGCGTCTCGAGGACTTACTCGCGTTGTGTAGGTTGAGCGTCTCGAGGACTTACTCATGTTGTGTATGTTGAGCGTCTCGAGGACTTGCTCTTGGTCAAAAACTGTTTGTCTTTTGAAGTTCAAACTGTTTTCTGATATGTATACTTAGGTCCCCCCCCCATCACTACTGAGGGCAATCGATCCTCCTCAAGTATGTGGACTTTTTCTGAAACCTCTTGACCCTTGCAGTGCCGTAGCAAGGGTTTCTGGCGCCCAGGGCAAGATTCCGATTCTGCTCCCTCGAGAATTATTTCATCAAACGTATCACAATTAACAAATCATGTTAATCACTCTTACAGGAGATCATTTTACTTTTATGGATATTTATGAAAATCTAAATTAATCGATAACTATTATGAAACTACAAGCTTAAAAAGTATTTACGATCAAAGATACGAACCGAACCGAATCGATTGTGTTTTTCTCGAATCATGAACCTGAATTACTGAACTGTCATGTCTGGACGGGGCGGGGGGACTGTCCAGGACTGTCCTGTCCGTTACGTAAACTGTTGTCTTTAATTACTATCACTTACGTGTACTTGAAATTTATAGATAGACAAAAGTATCTTCAGTTTACATAGTATTTTCACACTGATGAAAATGCTGGAATGAAATATTATGAATACTTAAAAACACGGTATTTATAACAAGAAAATTACAAATTATCGCGTCCGTTCGCCGTTTTCTGAACTACAATTAATACATCTGAAATGCAGTTTACATTGTTTGCTTCTGAATTAATGAAAATGACAAATACGTCAAATTTGTTTTTGTGTCTACTTAATCCCGTGAAACTACTAGTACTAATGTGATTTGTGAATGTAAATGGTAAATGACTACTTTTACGTTTAAATATGTTATAAATTTGACGAATCTTATACACATTTTGTGTCAACAAGAGAAATAAAGACTTGAATTGAATTGAATTGAAAAGTAAGATGAGAATTAAAATTTTCAAACACGGCAAAAATTATTAAAAAGAATAAGATTTTCTAAGAAATCAGTAATAAAAAAGTTTTTTCCTTTGAAATCACCTATACGTGGACACGCTGTAGATTATTATATTACATACCGGGTGCCCGTTTTTCGACTTTAAGCATGGAGATTTCACTTGTCTTAACAGATACGACGTTTGGTAAATTAGAAAGAAAAGTATCGTATTTTCATACTAATTTATAACGTAAAAGTCAATTTAACTTATTCCTTTTCATTTTGAAAAATTGTGAAAAAAAAACGATTTCTGTATTTTTATTTTTTTTAATTTTCTACGATATTTTTTTTTTAGTAAACTGCGTACAAAACTTAAAATTAAAGATTTTTTTAAGTGCGCCCATTGCTTGACTTGCACTCGTTTATATTAGCGCTCTCTTTTCCTGTGTTATATTTTTATTATTAATTAAATATCGTTGCGCCCTATCGGATCTGCGTCCCTGGTGCAGGCTTCTCTTGCCCGGCCCTAGCTACGGTGCTGGACACTTGTTACCAGCGCTGAACGATTACGGAACGACTTAAATAAGCCTGATAAGTCCAATCCACGCCAAACGGCTCCGTTACCACTAAGCCACCTCTTAATTTATTTAGCTTTGTCGCTAACCTGCAAAGCGAGCGTTGCAATATGACGATGATACCCGACACAATATTATTCGTCGGTCGCTGGATGATGAAAGCAAAAATGAAATGCGGCAAGGCTGCACGAATAAAAACCAAATTTCGATTTGTTATATTTAATTCCAGAAATTAATTTTTGCGCTAAATTCGCGGTGCCAAAGAAGGAGAGAACCAGGTTCAATTTCTCTCTCGTTATTTAATTATAGTCCGGTTGACGCTGTTCTGTGTGTGTTTTTGCGCTGATTCCAATTTGTTGTTACGAACTCTCTCTTAAAAAAAAAAACTTCTAAGAGAAGCAAGAGAAGTACACCTATGCAGAGCCGGCTATCAGATGCAAGGTACACGGGCCCCCGGCTACAAAAGGTCGTTTCATTTTCATTGAATTTAACTTTATCTAATGATAGTCCGGTTGACGCCGTTCTGTCTGTGTTTTTGTGCTGTTTCCAATTTGTTTTTACGATCTCTGTCTCTCTAAAGAAAAAGTTCTAAGAGAAGCAAGAGGGGCAGGGCCCGCCTATCAGGTGCAAGATACCCGGGCCTCCGGCTACAAAAGGTCGTTTCATTTTCACTGAATTTAACTTTATGTAATTATAGTCCGGTCGACGCCGTTCTGTCTGTGTTTTTGCGCTGACTACAATTTGTTTTGACGATCTCTCTCTCTCTCTCTCTCTCTCTCTCTCTCTCTCTCTCTCTCTCTCTCTCTCTCTCTCTCTCTCTCTCTCTCTCTCTCTCTCTCTCTCTCTCTCTCTCTCTCTCTCTCTCTCTCTCTCTCTCTCTCTCTCTCTCTCTCTCTCTCTCTCTCTCTCTCTCTCTCTCTCTCTCTCTCTCTCTCTCTCTCTAAGTTCTAAGAGAAGCGGGAGAGGTACACCTATGCAGGGCCGGCTATCAGGTGCAAGATACCTGGCCCCCCGGCTGCAAAAGGTCGTTTTATTTTCATTGAATTTAACTTTATCTAATTATAGTCCGGTTGACGCCGTTCTGTCTTTTTTTGTGCTAATTCCAATTCGTTGTTACGATCTCTCTCTCTCTCTCTCTCTAAATAAAAAGTTCTAAGAGAAGCAAGAGAAATACACCTATGCGGGGCCCAACTATCAGGTGCAAGGTACCCTGGCCCTGAACCACACAAGGGCCCCCGAAAAGCGTTAAAAATCCCCTTGCCAAAGAAAGAGAGAGCCAGGTTCCATTTCTCTCTCTTTAATTCCGAAACAAACAATTCAATTTCCCCCGAAGTAATCAGGAATTCGTTCCGTTTCGATTCCGATCGCATCATCAGGCATGACCGGACCCGGACAGCCGACGTTGTTTTGGGGTAGTAGGCAAACGAAAAAAATTCGGGTTTGCTCCCCCCCCTCCCTCGCATACGTCGAAAGAATGAAACCCCGCCCCCGTATCGCGCTCGTGCTTCATTTATTTCACAATCAACTCGGACGTTAGATTTATTATTGGCAAACTTTTGCTGCTGCTGCCGCCGCCGCCGTCCGAACAATTGCATTTGATATATGACGGCGGCGGGCGAAGTTCGCCGCCCCCCTCCACCCCCTCCTCCTCTCCGAAACCCGTTTACAACCCCAGAGCCACGCGAACCTCCGCGCGCTTAATCAATCTTGTTGAAAAGTTAGATTAGGTCTTCAGCGTCGCTCCTAATTCTTCGGTTTGTTTCGAATTGCGGAAAACGAATCGGAAACTTTCGTTTATTAAAACGGGATTTCGCGTGGAAAACGAGGTTTCTCGCAATACGTCTTATTGCTGCTTACGGCATTGATGAGATGGCGCCGAGTGGTGGTTTCACTCAATTAAATCGATTATTATCTGCGACGCAAATAAATAATGTCCCGGGCGGGGATTTTCCGACGTCGCCGCCGCCGTTACGTACAAGCTTGGCGCAGTCATTAGTAGCAGCTGAATTATTCGCAATAAGCAGTACACGACGGCGTGCCTGTGCTTAACAACGAATATTGCATGAGACACAAGAGGGAGCCGCGCGCGTATCTCATAGAAAATCCCCGCGCTTAACGACCTTAGTCCCCCCCCCCCAACAAATTTCTAACTCGCTTTTAATTAAATACGAGTTAAAACTCAACGCCTCTCGATTATTTATTAAAGGCGGAAGCCGGCAGCTCGGCGCACGCATGAAAACTTAATGGGACGGGCGGCGGCGGCGGCGGCGAGTTCGTCCGCTCGAATAACGAATAACTTCGTTAAAGATGCAAAAATGATGGGGTGTCTTCTTCATCATCATCATCATCTTCCTCTTTTTCTTCTTCGTCTTCTTAGCAAAACTTACGCTCGGGAGTCTGGGGCTGAACGGCATTAATCGCGAACAAGCAAATCATAACCTAATCTTAAATTACTCCTATTTTTTTTTGTAGTTAATAAAAAAAAACAGACGCAAGGGTAGGTTAAGATAGGAAACTGGATTATTAAAAGCCTTACAGGAAAAGAAGAAGAACTACAAAATCATAACCTGGAATACGCAGGAATAACGGAGACAGACGAAAAAAGGGTCCGGAATAGAGAAGTCAAACAGCCATTAGATGATGTGGTTAAGGGTCAAAGCGGAGAAATTCGCAAGGGCGGGGGTTGCTTTAAACTTCAAAAACCACGAAAACGTGGGGAACGTTAAAAATCAAAAATATACATATAAATGAGAGAATACTCTCAGTAACATTACGGAGAAAAATGAACAAAACACATTAGTGGTGGCTTATGGGCCAACAGAAGATGCAAAAAAGGAGGAAAAAAGAAATTCTTCCGAGGATTTACAAAAAGAAATAGGTGACAGTAAGAAAAGAACAATTATCTTACGAGGCCCTAAGTGGGAGAGTAAGAAATGTAAAAAGAGATGTTGGATAGTCCCTCGAAAGGGAAAACAAATGGGGAAAGAGTATGTTACAGTTTATTTTCCCCTTATTGTTTTGGGGCACCCTGTATAATAAATATTCCGGAGTTATTTTAATTTTTAGAAACCTCTAATCAAAGTCCCGAGCGAACATATTGCGCGTTTCCCTTTTCGTCCGCCGCGCTTACTTATTTTTGTGTGTGTTGGCGAATTCGATAGCTTTTCTTTTCGCCTCATTAAATGTGTTCCTTTATCGAACTCTCAGTTTCGTTTTAAAGATAGAAATACGCTCGTTTTATTTTCATTGAATTTAACTTCATCTAATTTTAGTCCGGTTGGCGCCGTTCTGTCTACGTTTTTGCTTTGATTGCAATTTGTTTTTACGATCTCCTTCTCCCTAAAGAAAAAGTTCTAAGAGAAAGAGGAGAAGTACACCTACGTAGGTACAAGGTACGCGTACAGGGGGGGGGGGGCTATCATTTATTTTCGCTGAATTTAACATTATCTAATTATAGTCCGGTTGACGCCGTTCTGTCTGTGTTTTTGTGCTGATTCCAATTTGTTTTTACGATCTCTCTCTCTCTCTCTAAAGAAAAAGTTCTAAGAGTAGCAGAAGTACACCTATGCAGGGCCGGATATCGGGTGCAAGGTACTCGGGCCCCCGGCTGCAAAAAGTCGTTTTATTTTCACTGAATATAACTTTATTTAATTATAGTCCGGTTGACGCTGTTCTGCCTGTGTTTTTGCGCTGATTCCAAGTTGTTTTTACGATCTCTCTCTCTCTCTCTAAAGAAAAAGTTCTAAGAGTAGCAGAAGTACACCTATGCAGGGCCGGATATCGGGTGCAAGGTACTCGGGCCCCCGGCTGCAAAAAGTAGTTTTATTTTCACTGAATATAACTTTATTTAATTATAGTCCGGTTGACGTCGTTCTGTCTGTGTTTTTGCGCTGATTCCAATTTGTTGTTACGATCTCTCTCATTCGTTAAAGAAAAAGTTCTAAGAGAAGCAAGAGGGGCAGGGCCCGCCTTTCGGTGCAAGGTACCCGGACCTCCAGCTACAAAAGGTCGTTTTATTTTCATTGAATTTAACTTTATCTAATTATAGTCCGGTTGACGCCGTTCTGCCTTTTTTGTGCTGATTCCAATTAGTTGTTACGATCTCTCTCTCTCTCTAAAGAAAAAGTTCTAGGGTCTGCAGGGGAAGTGCACCTGTGCAGGGCCGGCTATGAGATGCAAGGTACCCTGGCCCTGAACCACACAAGAGCCCCCGAAAAGCGTTAAAAATCCCCTTGACTCTTTTATTCGAGACTGGTCGGTTTCCGAATTTGAAATTAATGGTTTGAAAGTTAACAAACAGTTTACTTTTATAAAAATGTGTTATATTCTTTTACATTCGTGTTTCTGTTGAATTGATGTAATTTATAAAAACAAATTTATAAAACATAAAATATTTACTTTGTCAAAAGTATGCTTTCTAATGATAATAGTAATTATAATTCGGTATTAAATTTCACAGAAAGATCAGAGATTTAAACAAAAGGCCAAATTGTGAAATATTTAGTTTTGCACACCAAGGCGGGTGGATTTATCTCGTTCAAACCACTTATTTGTCGCCGCTTACGCCGTAAGGTAAACCACGCCATTTTGTGCAGGAATTCCTGAATATAATTTTCTCCTGGTTTATTTAAGTGGCGAATCAATTCGGAATAATTGATTTACGTTTTTTTTTATATATGCATATCTTCTGGTTGTTTAATATTTGACATATTTTTGTAATGAGCCGTTCTAAAAATTATATTATACTTATTTTGATTGGTAAAATTTTATCAAAAAAAAAAAAATTAATTGCAAACTTTCTTTTTCAAATTCTTTTCTAACGCATTTTATTTTATTCTACAGAAAATGTTTTAAAAAAAATTATACGGTAACAAAAATTAAGGATAATTTAAGGTTAAGTTTGATTCATGAAATTAAATGTTTATAAAGCAAGTAGATATGTAATGCCTACTTAATTATTTGTTTCTTATATTTGTGCTTTTAAGAACGTCACCGGAAGTTATTAATTTTTTTTTACTATTTACTAGTTTCATATCTTTATATTTTTACAGGAAAGATTCAAGAAATCAAGGGAAAAATTCAAAACTTCGAGGAAAAGACCCCACTCTTCTCAATTACTGCGAGAGATAAATAAAAGAAATATATATCGGCGGTAATCATTTTGCAGAAGTTGCAAGATTTCTATTTTAATTTTAAGATTATACACGAACAAAAATTATTATTATTATCCTTGTTTTAGTACACTTAATTTAATTACGAAACATAAATTAGAAATCATAATTTAAAAACACAAAATGTAATGCGTGCAGCTGCGAGCTTTTATAACGAAAGCTTTAGTCGGCTTAAAGTAAACCAAGAAATGAAATAAAAGCCGCATAGCGCAAAATACCTTTGAATCATGTAAATGAGTCATAGGAAAGCTCTTAGCGCGAGCGAATTCCAGGAAATTCCGGACTAGTTTAAGCTACTCGCGTAACCCTGAATCATATAATAAATACCACAAGAGAAGAAAGATGGAGTGACTTTGTTTGTTTGACACCGCGTCTCAATTTTTCTCGTCAGGAAATTGTTCCAGATTCAATTTTTTTTCTTCTCCCAGTTTAATTTAAATAAAGTGTACATAAGAAGCATCCACGACTGGCGAGGGTGAGATTGGAGAAAATAGAATCGTCTTTACTTAAAATATAGCATCTCGACAAAGCCTATAAAAGTGTACCAATATCTCTTTTATGATCTTCCCTTCTCTCTTTCATATTCTAGTTACAATTCTATTAATTGATAAAATTTTAGCAAATTTAAATTGTGATACTTTTCCAGTCCAAAAAAAGTTTTTAAACTCTTTGTTATGGTACGAAATGTTCTCTTAGATTTGAATGCATTCTGTTATTTGAAAATTCGTTTCTTATTTGAACCATTGTTAAAAGCAGGTGTTGGCATGGTAGGGGAGGCTGATGGGGTAACGCCCTTTCTTCGCAATATTAGTAGCGCGCTAATCACAGCAACCAATGCGACACGAACATTTTTTTAAAACTTCCATGAGAACACACTTGTGTATTAATGGATTCATTCAGACCGTCGAAGAGAAGAGATACTACGAGCTGGCTCTTTTCGGATTTATATGCCCACGTTTGATTAAAAGGAAGAACTACTAATTAAGCTATGAAAGAGATAAGGATTGGACTAATTTTCTAAATATACGTAAGTAGAAACCGTTCGAGCCATCAGTAGAAAACAAAGCAGAAAAAGATTTCTGAATGAATGATTTTCTTTTCGAAAACCAGACGCTACTAACAAGGAAAATCGAGCTTCGGCTTTATACGAACTGCTAACAGAATTGGAGACAAAAAGGAGGTGAAAAAGAGTTATTTGGTTTTATAGTTATTATTGAAATTTGTTTGCAGTGGAGACGAGGGATGGAAGGCTCTCGAGCATCAGCATCAAGACCATACTCCCAGGCGAAAAAAAAAAGGAAACACCAAAATCAACAAAATCTTCAAGAAGGTGACGACGCCAATACTTACATAAGGGTCCAAAGTGTGAACGAAAACACAAGGTCAGAGAAGTAAGATACAAGCACCGAAATGAGGTTCCTCAGAAAGATTGAAGGGAAAAACAAGATTGGGCATAACACACGGAAAACAGTGGCAAAAGTAAAAAAAAAGAAGAAGAAAATTAGTTGAGGTGGTTTGGACACCTACAAAGAACGGGACAAGAAAGACTAGTAACTAGTAACAAGAGTGTATGAAGCAAAAAAGAACAGAAAGGGAAGTATTGAGAGATTGCGAAGAACATGGAGAGAAGACCATCCCAGCCACCAAGGACGCCACTTCGTCCAGGACCATTGGCAGAATTGCGGAAACTGGGGCGAGCGATTACATCAAGTGATACAAAGAACACAGGGCATATTACGAATAATGCGATGCACGATTAAACAAAAATTACGTATAAAAACTGCGGATAAAAATTTGGAGAGCAATTGAGCGCAGCTGGACTCCGGTGGGCTTTAGTGCCAGCCTACTCGAAGAAGGCGAACCATCCCAGCCACCAAGGACGGTATTCCCGAGATCACTATCATCCTGAGGCCGATGGTAGGACGCCTCTCTGCCACCCCCTGTCAACTCCAGTCAACTTCACTCCCGGTCAATCACAGTCCCGGTGAGCCGAACCAGCCTGCCCAGCTGAAGCCACCACCGCACCCCTGCTTGCCCGATCAAGAACACGCCACTTCGTCCATGACCAAAAAAAGGACCGTAGTCACCCGCTACCGATCGCCATAGCGCCGCAGACGACGCAACGACCCCGACCTTGACATCGCAGCTACAACCGCAGCCCGCACGCAAAGTACGCCACCATCCGAGCTAGGCCAACGCTAACTGCAGCCGCCGCACGGACGACCAGGACCGCAACCACCCCATTTTGGACCACGAAAAAACCTCAATTTAACACTTAATATTAAATAAAAGGTATTAATTTTTGTAAACCCTTTCATTTAAAGCCCTTCTACCTTCCGCAAACCCTACGCGCCACTCACGTGACGTGGTGAAGACGCTACCCTGTTAGCGTAGTTTGGTAAACGGATCAACCCCGGTAAGCGTGACAGTACAGTACGGAAATCACCAGCATGAGTCGCACCAGTCTACATCCACCTCTTCGTAGTTTTAATTTTCTGCATGGCATTAAATCGCGATGGCCGCTTTGTTTTACACGCAGACGTGGCAACGCCGCTCTATTCACACCGGAAATGATCTCATAGCACCGTTTGAAATGCTGACTTCTTATTTAATTACTTTACTTCAAATATTCTGACGCCACCTTTTCGCAATTGGCCATCTTAGTACGGTTAAGCAACGAGAAAAGCAGGAAGAGTGCATTTGCGTGCGATCTTCTCGCCATTATCGATACCGACACTTAACGACACAGGTTGTGTGTGTTGTATTTTCTTTGGAATTTGTGCTGAATTTATTGCAAATTCGAATTAATACAGTTTCATCTTCTGGAATTAGATCAACTCGTCGTGTCCTGTAAGCTGCCGATGGCATTTGAACCAACGATCTGTTTAATGAAAACAATCGTTTTTAATTGGAACTACTTTTAATTGGGCAACCTTTTATCGGACGGTAGATAAATCTTCTTAGTAGAGCTTTATTGCCGGATTAATTATTATTTTTACTCTTTTTGGTCCTGGCATCATGGCTAAGGATTAAATAAAGCATTTTTTTTGTACAAAATTCCGGTTTCTTACACTGACGTAATATGCAGCAAAAAATTAACGGCGGAGGCTGTGGTAATTTCATCGGGCTTTGTATTGTATTGCCACAACACACCTTAACGTAAACGAGAAGAAGATTGTGACGGTGCGAGTGTATGACTGAAATAGAGCTAATACTTGTCGGTCATAACCATAGTCGCTCAAATTAACTAATTCGGTTTTCACTGGCTTTTCAGGGGTAGAGGGGTATCGCGTCAGGACCTAAGTGCACAACGCTGAATCGTGTCCTTGAATTATCGTGATTATTTGTGACTGTGGTCATAACATAACCTAGTTTTGTTTTTACCGTCACAAATGACATTCTTTCTCACGTGTGGTAGGTTCGATATCCATAAAAAAAGCGAGCTCTCCTCTCACAATCACATCAATATCTGTTCTTTCTTTGTAAGCATTGTTCCGCAATTCCCATGAACCGCGCCGGGTGTTATCGCCTCGCCCCTTCCTCCCTCATCTTCGAGTTTGGGCGCGTTTATCTTCGTCCCGGCATTGTGAGCCGGACGATTCATCAGTGTCGGCGGCCGTAGGTGGGCCTCGCCGCCGCCGCGGAATCCTCGCGGGGGCTCCCCAACATAATGTACGAGTTTTACGATGGTGTGAGCGTTAATCCCGCGCGGGATTACCCGCGAAACGACGTGCGCGCTTAAATGTTTGATATGTGGATATGGACAGACGAGCTCTATACCTAACATGCTCTCGCGTGAAAGCGCTCGAATCGCTTAAATCCGACGTTTCGTCTTCTGTAAAATTAAAATTCATCTGATCCGGGCAAGAATTCCTCCAATCTAAACTGCGTTGAGTGGAGACCGTCGAATTTCAGTCGCAAAGACGGAATTTTTACAATCCGGTTGCAATCGCCGCTCCAAACCGAAAAGAACAAAAGACTCGTTTAAGTAATCGTGCGATTAATTCTTTTTTATTGCATAAAGGGGGCGGGTTATTAACTATTTAAAATAAAACATTGGAATGCTCAGAAGAACTTAAACAAATAGGAGGTTAAAGAGGGGAATGCGCGTCTCAGCTTGAAGAGCTCTAGACGAACGTTTTTCGGGAAAAAAGCTCTACCGACCACGCTGTATAGTCTCAACGAGCGAAAAACAAAACAACTGTCGCTAAGGTATATTAATGCCGTAAATTATTTGGCAACGCTGCTCCGGATCGGAAAGAACAAAGGATTCGTTTATTATTTATTTCAATCACCAACGAATAATTTTTTATTATCGTTATTATAAATCACTGATCGTGGGATTAATTTTTTTATTATTGTAGAGGGGGGGGGATATTAACTGCTTAAAATAAAACATTGAAATAGTCAGACGGACTTAAACAAATAGGGGAGGAATGGCGTCTCAGCTTGAAGAGCTCTAGACGAATATTTTTCGGGAAAAAGCTCTATCGACCGCGCTGTATAGTCTCAACGAGCGAAAAACAAAACAATTGTCGCTAAGGTATATTAACGCCGTAAATTATTTGGCAACGCTGCTCCGGATCAAAAAGAACAAGGAATTCGTTTATTATTTATTTCAATCGCCAACGATTAATATTTTATTATTATTATTATTATAAATCACTGATCGTGGGATTAATTTTTTATTATTGTAGAAGGGGAGGGGGGGGAGCGGGACGGGATATTAACTGCTTAAAATAAAACATTGAAATATTCAAAGGGACTTAAACAAATAGGGGAGGAATGGCGTCTCAGCTTGAAGAGCTCTAGACGAATATCTTTCGAGAAAAAACTCGACTGACGATCGATTGTTTGAAAATCGAACATCCGGTCTCGTCTTTTCTTTTTTTGTCGATCGTTTTTTTGTTTTCTTTTTTCTTTCTCGTCGGACGTCGCTTTTTTTTTAATTCTAATCGAAATGGTATTAGACCTCGCTTTAAAAAAAAGTCGATCATTCTTTGTTTTTGTTTCTCTCTCTCTCTCTCTCTCTCTCTCTCGTTAATCGTCATTTGTGTTTGTGTCGAAAAAAATTTCATACATTTTTATATTCTATTTTGGCGGATCAAATGTCTCGGCTTCAAAAAATCGATCGCCTTTTGTTTTTTCGTGTTTCCTGTTATTTTCTTCTTCTTATCTCGACCTTCATGAAGGCCTAGTCGACAAGAGTATTCGTTGTTATCTTTTTCTTTTGTTTCGAAGAAAAATCGTATCGACACTTTTTTTTTTTTGAAAATCGAACGCCTGTTGTCTTTTCTTTATCGTCGGGACCTCGGCTTCAAAACATCAATCTTCTTTTGTCTTTCTTGTAATATTTTCAGTTATCTTATCTGCATTATTTTGACCTTCATGAAGTCAATTCAGGTAAATAAGAATTCCCATTTGGTGTAACCTTTTCGACGATTTCTTTTAAAAATTTTTGTTTCGAGCAAAAAAAAAAATTCAAAATTCGAATTCTGTTTTGAACGTCTTCGAACGTCTGCTCTCGTCTCTTCTTGTGTTTTTTTTTTTGTTGTTTCGATCGGTTTTTCTTTCTCGTTATGATAGTAGTTTATCTCAATTTTAATTTCAAAGTTTCCCTTTCTTTAATTCTTATCTCGTACATCGGATTTATTATTGGATGTTAAAAAAATCGATCGTCTTTTGTTTTTGTTTTTATTTTATTTTCTGCTATCTTGTTGTTTTGCTTAATTTGAATTTCCCGTATTAACTTTACGCTGTAGCAAGTCTGCTCAGATTGGTGTGGGGCCCTCAAGAGGAGTTGGGGCCTCATCAGCAGAAGAGTAGCTCGAGAAACTCTTGCTGCAGCGTAAAATTGCGATGACACGCGAATATGTCCGCATTGGCCGCTTTGGTGATTACAGCTTACCAGGCAGCAGTACAGTTGCCATTTGCTGTAAACTTTCGCACAGTACAAGGTCAAGCCCCTGCCGGCCTGAGGGCGCGCCTTAAGATGTTCCCATATGAAATCCAAGTCAATACGTAAACCTTCTGAAAGAATTTTTTTAAAGGAAAAACTCCTCTGTCAAGTCAAATTTGTTTTGAAAGTCCTCTTCTTTTTTGTCGATCGTTTTTACCTTTGTTTTTCTAAGACCTGAGGACTTCGGAGGTCTTCAAAACCTACGCCCCTGACATCTCTAATGTAATCATTTCTAATCTTAGGTCGGTCTGGGAAGAATTGATGGTCTAGGACGAATCCTTCCAAGTATGCTGAAGGAAATATGTTTTTTTTTAAAGAACTGAGAACTTCGAGGTCTTTGAAATCTATGCTTCTGACAAATTCTTTTCTAATCTTAAGTCATTTTGGGCAGACTTCGAGGCCTATGACGCATCCTTCCTAGTGTGTCAAAGGAGTTGCTATCCAAAACTTATGTTTTCTTGAAGACCTGAGACTTCTAGGTCCTTGAAACCTACGCCTCTGACGTTTTTAATGTAAACATTTCTAATCTTAGGTCGATCTGGGAAAACTTGGTCGTCTAGGATGAATCCTTCCAAGCATGATGAAGGACCTATGTTTTCTGAAGACCTGAGCACTTCGAAGGTCTTTGAAACCTATGCCTCTGACAACTCTAATCTAATCATTTCTAATCTTAGGCCGGTCTAGGAAGAATTGAAGGGCTAGGACGAATCCTTCCTACTGTATCAAAGGAGTTCCCATTCCCATCCCAAAAGTTTTTTTTGAAGACCTGGGGACTTCGAGTTCTTTGAAATCTATGCCTTTGACAAATCCCATTCTAATTTTAGGTCGCCCTGAGAAGACTTAAAGGTCTATGACGTGTCCTTCCAGTCATCTAAGTTAAAGGACGTTTTTATCCAAATTATTGACGACCTAAAAACCTCGGCGCTTTGCAACTTAAACCTCTGAAACTTCTACGAATGTCATTTGTTCCTTCTCCCTAACGATGACCTACTAATTGAAGAAATGAATCCCTCCAATGAAGGATCTAACTCTCAAATTTGTTTTCCTTGAGGACAGCAGGATTTTGTGACTTGTGGGTTACTGAAACCTAGTTTTCTGACCTTTAGATACGTCTTCCGAACGCTGACCTCTGACAGTGACCTGCCAATTAAAGAATGCAACCTTTCAAAAGAGTATCTCTCTTCTAAATTTGTTTTTCTTGAGGCCCAATGAGTTTTTTAATCATTTTGAGTCTTCAGGGTCATTGAAGCGTGATTTCCAGAACTTTAGTCACGTCTTACGAAGGTTAATCCCTAACAATGACCCGCCGATTAAAGAATGCGTCCTTACAATGAAGGATCTCTCTCCTAAATTTACTTTCCTTGGAGACCGAAGGATTTTATGACTGTCTTATGTCTTCGGGGTCATTAAAACCTGATCGACTGATCTTTATTGATTCTTCTGAAGGCAGATCCTCAACAATGACCTGCCGATTATTAATTTTTTTTTCAGGTTCTGCTTCACAAAAATCTTTCGATTTAAATTTAGAACTGGGAATTAGGACTTCAGGAAAAAGAAGTAATCCTTAAGAAAAAAAGAATCGTTTTTGAGTTGTCACCTTGTACATACAATGTTTCCGAAATATTTTTATAAGTTACTACCTCTTACCACTTACATCTTATTTTTTTTTTGTTTTTTTTTTGTTTAGTTTCAACTCGAAGTAATTTTCTGCTTGGTTTCAGTCGGATTTGGTCACACGTGAAACTCAACTTCATCCTTCTTAGCTGCGCGCGATTCTTAAAGAAATTGGGACCAGGTCGTTGTTGAATCCCTCCTCCCCCTCCCCCGGTTCTTACGTCCGATAGGAAAAATTCACGCGGGAAGAAACTCTTAACAACTTGATGCCGTAAACACCAACTAATAGAATGTGAAAAGTTAAAAATATCTTGCGTGGCACGGCTTGATACCGTAAACACTAACCAATAGGAATCTAGAAAGTCAAGAATATCTTGTATGGTGTATCAAGCGACGAAAAATAGCGTCAGGAGATCGCATGTGATCTGAACCATCTGAACGAATTTACTTTATCACTTGAATAATTAACGAAAACCGGTAGCAAATTAGCGCCGAAGAAGACAATCAGCTGTACCGAGCTAGCTCTCAGAGGGAGACGCGCGAGGTCAAAGGTCAAGGGCGTCAGGAGGAGTGACCTGACAGATTTCTACGCTACTGCGGAACCATTCTCCAAGGATCGCAGCGTGCGCCAAAATTTCGAAACATTCCCAGGAGAATAATCTATTGTTGCATTCAAAATAATTGCTCTAACCCCCCTCCGCACAACAACTATCTCGTACACAACATTTTCTTGTTTTAATTTTTGATTTCTTTTTCTTTTCCAATAGTCCTAATTGTTTCCTTGGATTTCATCCACTTTGGTAGGTTAAATTTAGTTGGGTTGGGTTGACCTTGAATCCTTTACTTTACAATTTTTTTGCTTTGTGTTTTTGAAACTTCTTTGCAATTTTTGTCTTTGTTTAGTTTTATTTTTTATCATGTCTTTTTACAGCTATCTCCTTGGGTGGGATCGTGAAACTGATACTGCAAATTTTTGTTAGAGTGCGAAAATTTTTAATTTTTGGTTGTTTCTTGTTTTAATTATTTATAATTTACTTATTTTGATTAATCTTGTGCTTGGGCTGCCTCGAATTAGGTTAGTTTCAATTTGTTTGGGTTGGACTTGAAACTGATTTCCAAATTGCTTGCTTTGGCTTTTGAAATCTTTTCTTTTTGTTTTATTTTTTTTTATATAATGTATCTTTTATAGTTCTTTCATAGTTCTTTCCTTGGGTAGGATTTAGTTAAGTCGAGTTGGGTTTACCTTAAAAGTGCTGCTTCAAATTTTCTGTTGTTTTTAGAAATTTTTAATATTTATGAGTTAATAATTTATAATAACCTTCTCTTTTTGTTATAATTTGTCATAATTTATTAATTTTTTTCATAATTCCCTCTTTAGGCTACCTCCACTTAAGATCTCTCCTTAGGCCATTAATTTAGGCACTTAGGTTCTTTTTAGTTGGATTGGGTTGGCCTTGAAGACGTTTCTTGAAATTGTTGGAATTTTGTATGATTTTTAGTTTTTTTTTATTGCTTTAGTTTTTCTTATAATTCTCTTCTTTTTATTAATTCATTAGTTGAATTCTTTACACTAAGGTTGGATGCAGTTGAATCAAGTTGGCCTTGCAACCCTTTCTTGAAATTGTTAAGATTTTTGACAATTTTAGTTTTTTGTTTCTTTTTTTCGGATATTTAAAAAAAATGCTTTGAACTGTTGCTGTTGCTTCAATTTTTCAACAATTTATTTTTTTATTAATTCTTTCGTTAGATTATTTTTTACTGAAGTTAGATGCATTTGGATTGGGTTAATCTTGAAGTACTTTCTTCAAATGGTTATGATTTTTGACTTGCTTGAGTGCTTCTTGCTTTGTGCTTTTGACACTTCTTAACAAATTTTAACTTTCTTTTGTTTTATTTTTTTATCATATTTTTTTATGGTTGTCTCCTTAGGTAGAATTTAACTGGGTTGGGTTGACCTTGAAGCTGACTTTGACACAATTTTTAACTTTCTTTTGTTTTATTTTTATCATATTTTTTATGGTTCTCTCCTTGGTTAGGATTTAACTGGGTTGGGTTGACCTTGAAGCTGACACTGACACAATTTTTAACTTTCTTTTGTTTTATTTTTTTCGTATTTGTTTATGGTTGTCTCCTTGGGTAAGATTTAACTGGGTTGGGTTGACCTTGAAGCTGACACTTGTTGGATTGATCTTGAAGCCGTTTCTTGAAATTGTTAAGATTTTTGACTATTTTTAGTTTACATTTTCTTTTTTCGAATAAAAAAAAAATTCTTGTATTGGAGAGGATATGCAGTTGGGTTGGGTTGGCCTTGAAGTCCTTTCTTTGAATTGTTAAGAGTTTTGACGCGATTTAGTTTTTGTTTTCTTTTTTTCGGAAATTAAAGAAAAACATGACGGTACAAAAGACAACGACACAACAGGCCTGACTCCAAGAAGTCACGTACGTGCGCGGCACTGAAAATAAGCGACTTAATCCCTTAAACAAACTTCAATAACGGTCAATATTAATCTTCACAAAATGTGAATCTGTACTCTATCAGACTTAAATAAAACGCAGCTTAATTTATTCGAGACAACGTTAAAATAAATACGCCAGACACAAGCACGACATATCTGCGTTATATACAAACATGCACAATCCATAACGTAATTAAAATAATACGTTAGATTTGTCGGAGGCCATAAGGGTTGCTCGCACGTAGATGTCAAACGTTACTCAGCTGTCAGGTAATGTCGTTAGCTCACGTCGTCCGCCCGTCGATTTTCGAGTGGGTCGACGGTTACCAACTGCCGGACGTCCGTGACCTTAGCGATGCCCTCACGTATTCGACCTTCGTTGCACTTGATTCGCCTCCCGGATGCGATAAGCTTCGGGAAAGTATCGGTGAAACTTAACAGAGCCAGAAAAAAGCCCAAAACGAGAAAGCGGAATCGAAAAGCGGATTCCTCTTTTGGAACAAAGAAATCGTATAAAGCGCGGATAGCCAAAATAGATCTTCAAATTACTTTCTCAATTTATCGGGACAAGAACGGTTCATCCGCTTGGTAAAAGTTGTTTACAGCAACTCAGTAGGTTCCCAAGTCACAAATAATTCCAATATACTAAATAATTAACAGAAGACGGCAGCAAATTAGCGCTGAAGAAGACAATCAGCTGTCACGAACTAGTTCTCAGAAGCAAGATGGGCGAAATCAAAGGTCGAGGGTGCCAGGAGGAATGACCCTGGCTGATGTCCACCCCACTGCAGAACCGTCCTCCAAGGATCGCAGTGTGCGCCAAAATTTCGATAAATTCCAGGAGAATAATCGATTCTTGCATCCAAAACAATTGTTTATCACAACAACATCACATATCGTACTTAAAACGTATATTAAAACAAAACTGGATTCTAACCCCCGTTCGCACGTCTTGCAACATATTGTTGTTTTAATTTTCGATTTTTTTTCTTTTTTAATACTCCTAATTTCCTTGGAATTCATCTTCTTTGGTAGGTTAAATTTAGCTGGGTTGGTTTGACCTTGAATCCTTTTCTTTGCATTTTCTTTGCTTTGTGTTTTGTCTTTCTTTAGTTTTATTTTTTTATAATGTCTTTTACAGTTATCTCCTTGGGTGGGATCGTGAAACTGATACTGCACATTTTTGTTAGGGTGGGAAAATTTTTAATTTTTGGTTGTTTCTTGTTTTAATTATTTATAATTTACTTATTTTTAATAATCTTGTGCTTGGGCTGCCTCGAATTAGGTTAGTTTCAGTTTGTTTGGGTTGGACTTGAAACTGATTTCCAAATTGCTTGCTTTGGCTTTTGAAATCTTTTCTTTTTGTTTTATTTTTTTTTATATAATGTATTTTTTTATAGTTCTTTCATAGTTCTTTCCTTGGGTAGGATTTAGTTAAGTCGAGTTGGGTTTACCTTAAAAGTGCTGCTTCAAAATTTCTGTTGTTTTTAAAAATTTTTTATATTTATAAATTAAAATTTATAATAACATAACATAACATGTTTCTTTAATAAATCTCTCTTTAGGCTACCTCCACTTAAGATCTCTCCTTAGGCCATTAATTTAGGCACTTAAGTTCTTTTCAGTTGGATTGGGTTGGCCTTGAAGACGTTTTTTGAAATTGTTGGAATTTTTCACGATTTTTAGTTTTTTTTATTGCTTTAGTTTTTTTTATAATTCTCTTCTTTTTATTAATTCATTCGTTGAATTTTTTACACTAAGGTTGGATGAAGTTGGATCAAGTTAGCCTTGAAACCCTTTCTTGAAATTGTTAAGATTTTTGACAATTTTAGTTTTCTTTTTCTTTTTTTTCGGATATTTAAAAAAAATTTTTTTATTAATTCTTTCGTTAGATTATTTTTTTACTGAAGTTAGATGCATTTGGATTGGGTTAATCTTAAAGTACTTTCTTGAAATGGTAAAGATTTTTGACGATTTCTAGCACTTCTTGGTTTGTGCTTTTGAAATTTCTTAACAATTTTCAACTTTCTTTTGTTTTATTTTTTATCATATTTTTTTATGGTTGTCTCCTTGGGTAGGATTTAACTGGGATGGGTTGACCTTGAAGCTGACACTGACACAATTCTTAACTTTTTTTTGTTTTATTTTTTTATGGTTGTCTCCTTGGGTAGGATTTAACTGGGATGGGTTGACCTTGAAGCTGACACTGACACAACTTTTAATTTTCTTTTGTTTTATTTTTATCATATTTTTTTATGGTTCTCTCCTTGGGTAAGATTTAACTGGGTAGGGTTGACCTTGAAGCTGACACTGACACAATTCTTAACTTTTTTTTGTTTTATTTTTTTATGGTTGTCTCCTTGGGTAGGATTTAACTGGGTTGGGTTGACCTTGAAGCCGACACAATTTTTAACTTTCTTTTGTTTTATTTTTGTCATATTTTTTTATGGTTCTCTCCTTGGGTAGGATTTAACTGGTTAGGCTTGACCTTGAAGCTGACACTGACACAATTCTTAACTTTCTTTTGTTTTATTTTTTTTATCATATTTTTTTATGGTTGTCTCCTTGGGTAGGATTTAACTGGGTTGGGTTGACCTTGAGGCTGACACTTGTGGATCGATGTTGAAGCCGTTTCTTAATTGTTTGGATTTTTGAGGATTTTTATTTTATTTTTTTCAGAATTAAAAAACTGCCTGAACACTTTGTTGCTTCAAGATTTTCATAATTTCTTTAATTAATTCCTGCGTTGCATTCTCTTCTCTAAGGTTGGATGAAGCTGGGTTGGGTTCGCGTTGAAACCATTCCTTGAAATTGTTAAGATTTTTGACGATTCTTAATTTTCTTTTTCTTTTTTCGGATTAAAAAAAAATTCTTGCGTTGGAGAGGATATGCAGTTGGATCGGGTTGTCCTTGAAGTCCTTTCTTTGAATTGTTAAGAGTTTTGATGCGATTTAGTTTGGACTTGAAACTGATTTCCAAATTGCTTGCTTTGGCTTTTGAAATCTTTTCTTTTTGTTTCATTTTTTTATATAATGTATTTTTTTTATAGTTCTTTCCTTGGGTAGGATTTAGTTAAGTCGAATTGGGTTTACCTTAAAAGTGCTGCTTCAATTTTTTTGTTGTTTTTAGAAATTTTTAATATTTATAAGTTAATAATTTATAATAACCTTCTTTTTTGTTACAATTTGTCATAATTTATTTATTTTTTTAATAATTCTCTCTTTAGGCTACCTCCACTTAAGATCTCTCCTTAGGCCATTAATTTAGGCATTTAGGTTCTCTTTAGTTGGATTGGGTTGGCTTTGAAGACGTTTCTTGAAATTGTTGGAATTTTGCACGATTTTTAGTTCTTTTTATTGCTTTAGTTTTTTTATAATTCTCTTCTTTTTATTAATTCATTCGTTGAATTTTTTACACTTAGGTTGGATGCAGTTGGATCAAGTTAGCCTTGAAATCCTTTAGTGAAATTTTTGACAATTTTAGTTTTCTTTTTCTTTTTTTCGGATCTTTTAAAAAAATTACTTTGAACTTTTTATTTTTTTATAATTTTTGCTTTTTATTAGTTCTTTCATTAGATTATTTTTACTGTTGGTAGTTAGACTAGACTAGACTAGATGCATTTGGGTTGGTTTGGTCTTGAAGTAGTTTCTTGAAATGGTTAAGATTTTTGAAATTTCTTAAAAATTTTTAACTTTCTTTTGTTTTATTTTTTTATCCTGTTTTTTATGGTTCTCTCCTTGGGTAGAATTTAGTTGGATTGGCTTGACCTTGAAACTGACACTTGTTGGATTGATCTTAAAGCCGTTTCTTGAAATCGTTTGGATTTTTTGTTTTAAATTTTTCATTATTTTTTTTAAATTAATTATTTCGTTGCATTTTCCTCTCTAAGGTTGGATGAAGCTGGGTTGGATTGGCATTGAAACCATTTCTTGAAATGGTTAAGATTTTTAGTTTTCTTTTTCTTTTTTCGGATTAAAAGAAAAATTCTTGCGTTGGAGAGGATATGCAGTTGGGTTGGGTTGGCCTTGAAGTCCTTTCTTTGAATTGTTAAGATTTTTGGCGATTTAGTTTTTGTTTTCCTTTTTTCGGAAATTAAAGAAAAATACTTTGATCTTATTAGATAAAAAACATGAGAGTACAAAAGACAACGTCACAACAGGCCTGACTCTCAGAAATTAGGCGTGCGTACTCGGCGTTGAAAATAAGTGACTTAATCCCTAAATAAACTTCAATAACAGTCAATATTAATCTTCACAAAATGTGAGTCGGTTCTCCATCAGACTTAAATATAACGCAGCTTAAATTATTATTCAAGGCAACATTAAAATGAATGCACAGTCAAGTGCCGGTATATCTGCGTTATTTACAAACATGCATTAAATACGCAACATAATTAAAATAACACGTTACGTTTGCCGGAGGTCATAAGGGTTGCTCGCATGTACGTAGATGTCAAACTTTACTCAGCTGTCGGGTAATGTCGCTAGCTCACGTCGCGTCGGCCCGTCGAGTTTTGTGTGTATCGACGATTGCCAACTGTCGGACGGCCGTGACGTTAACGATGCCCTCACGTATTCGACCTTCGTTGAACTTGATTCGCCTCCCGGATGCGATAAGCGACGGAAAAGTAACGGTGAAACTTAACTGAGCCAAAAGAAAAGCTCGAAACGAGAAAGCGGAATCGAAAAGCGGATTCCTCTTTTGGAACAAAGAAATCGCATAAAGCACGGATAGCCAAAATGGATCTTCAAATTACTTTCTCAATTTATCGGGACAAGAACGGTTCATCCGCTTGGTAAAAGTTGTTTACAGCAACTCAGTAGGTTCCCAAGTCACAAATAATTCCAATATACTAAATAATTAACAGAAGGCGGTAGCAAATTAGCGCTGAAGAAGACAATCAGCTGTCACGAACTAGTTCTCACGGACAGCCAAAATGGATCTTCAAATTACTTTCTCAATTTATCGGGAAAAGAACGGCTTATCCGCTAGGTAAAAGTTGTTTAAAGCAACTGAGCAGGTTCACAAGGCATAAACAATTCCAGTAAACACTGTAATTAATTTGAATCTTGCATAAAATTAGCGGTACACGTTAAGACATCTGCACCTTGTAAGGACGAGATGAAAAGTAAAGCGTACAGGAGACGCCGCGACGGAAGGACTTTTGAGCGAGTCAAGATGGCCAGCCGATTAGGATTTAAAAATGGGTCACATGACCTCTACGACCCAATAGGAGCTGTGATATCAAAGCGCCCATGCGGAAACAAACAGCAGTGTGGCCAACTGACAACCACTCCACACATGAATTTTAAAAAGAGCCAAACTGTACTAACAAGATACCGAAAATGTTAAATTAAAAATCGGGATTGCGACTTCTAAAATCGGTTTAGTCGGAGGTTGAAAAACTCAACGTCATTCTGTTTTTTTTTTTTTTTTGGTAAGTGGACGTCGACGAACGTCATTGTTTCCGGTTTTAATTAAAACGCGAATTAATACGCCCGCTTCTGCACAATCGCGCGGACAAAGCAGGACCGTAACAACACGAAACGAACGCCCCAAATTTTTTACGATTTATCACGCGCCGTAAAATTACTTAATGTTACCGAATTTAATGACGTTTTCAAATTCAAAATCGTTATTTTTATTATTATTATTATTATTATTATTATTATTATTATTATTATTATTATTATTATTATTATTATTATTATTATTATTATTATTATTAAATAACCGCCGAGGAGAAATTTGATGACTAGCAAACTACTACTAGTCATTAAACAACTCATTTCCGTAAATAGTTACGGCATGTGATTACGACTATAGTAAACCAACGGTTATTAAACTGAAACCTTTCGGTTTTACAATAAACTGTTTAATTCCACAGGGCTACTCAAAATTTGTAGTTGCCCATCAAATTAATCTGTTTTTGTAAGCGGTCTTTAAGGGCGAGCGCGTTTGATGATGAATCACCAGCTGAGCTAGGGAAAAGCGCGCTTGGGGTCTTCGATCGGAACAGTAATTAATTATTTCTTTCTTTCTTTATTTGCAGTTCAACTTCGTGGGTAAATTGCTAGGGCCGAAGGGCAACTCGCTCAAGAGGCTGCAGGAGGACACGATGTGCAAGATGGCGGTGCTGGGGCGAGGTTCCATGAAGGACAGACACAAGGTAGGTTGAGAATGATAAATGGGTGGGGGAGGGGGGGGGGTGTAGTCAAGTCACGTACATCTAGGAGGGTGTTATTTAGTGTAGTTAGCGAGAGATCTCCCGCGCTCGTAACACAATTTGCCATCTGGCGCCCCCGAATCGTGCGCGCTTTTCACGTCGTTGCTAATTTCTTTTGGTTATTATTCGAGATGTTGATTTAACAGAGAGTACTTCATAATGTTTATTTTACAGAAAACGTTAGATGGAATTGATGGTTTTCCACATTTGTACAGGGCAAATCATGAAACTCTGCTCACTTATACAGGGCAATCCTGATGTGAAAACGAGCGGAGAGGGCCGGGGGTTGGAAACCCACTTTTCATCCTCTTTTGTCCCCAATTCTTTTAAACAATCCACGCAGAGGTGGATCTCGATTTTCATTGTTAGTAGCGTCCGGGTTTTCGTATGGAAAGGCAGGAATCGATTTTCCAATTCGTTTCCCATGTTTCAGAATGGTCGAGAATGCTTAAAGAGGAACTTATCGCAACTAATATTGATCAGGCTAATATTGACATTGCACTAGTGCTGAAGATTTTGCAAAAAGTGGGCTTAAATGAAGACGAATTTAATTCTGTTCGTCTCGGTAAATTTGATAGAACCAAACGGGATCGGTGCCGTCCTCTCAAGGTCTGTTTAACCAACACTAACTCTGCTAGAAAAGCTATACAAACTTCTGCTAATCTTAGAAACCCTGTTGAATTTACCAATTGTTTTACCACACCTTACAAACAAGAGCCAACCAAACAACACGGAAATGCGGAAATAAATTGTTCAAAGACCCGAAAAAGCTTATTCCAAGGAATAAATAAGTATATAATTCCCTGTTATTTGATACCTAAAAACCTAAAAATCCTGAAAATATATATATATATTATGTATAAATCGTCAAAAAACAACCTACAGATGAGAGCAAATCACAACCATACACCACAGGTTAAGAGCACTTTAGGAAAATTTATCTCGGAGATCCTCTCCTTATGTAATATCCAGTGCAAATGCGCTTAGCTGACTCTAACACCCCTTTATATATGATTTAGATAACGACATCTGGCGGATGATTTCTGACATAACAAGTACGACATCTAGCGGCCAATTTTTGACTTAAGATCTAGAAAATAATAATGATAATAATCATAATAATCATATATCTAAATACGGACCGTCAAATAACAACCTACAAATTAGAGTAAATCAAATAATACGGAATTAGGTATTGGTCCGTTGTCTGAATTCATTAAATTGTTTTTATTTTCCCGAATAAAAATACTTTCACAATACAGGACACAGTATTATTAAGGATAATTTAAAACTCCTTAAGGAAGTTTCAAATAATAGGGAATTAAATGCTTACGAAAGTATTTTTATTCGGGAAAATAAAAACAAATTAATGAATTCAGACAACGGACCAATACCTAATTCCGTATTATTTGATTTACTCTAATTTGTAGGTTGTTATTTGACGGTCCGTATTTACATATATGATTATTATGATTATTATCATTATTATTTTCTAGATCTTAAGTCAAAAATTGGCCGCTAGATGTCGTACTTGTTATGTCAGAAATCATCCGCCAGATGTCGCT
Source organism: Prosopocoilus inquinatus (assembly GCA_036172665.1). Taxonomy (NCBI): domain Eukaryota; kingdom Metazoa; phylum Arthropoda; class Insecta; order Coleoptera; family Lucanidae; genus Prosopocoilus; species Prosopocoilus inquinatus. The sequence goes on from CM069877.1 coordinate 11,177,828, forward strand.
ATCTAAATCATATATAAAGGGGTGTTAGAGTCAGCTAAGCGCCTTTGCACTGGATATTTCATAAGGAGAGGATCTCCGAGATAAATAAATTTAAAGTGCTCTTAACCTGTGGTGTGTGGGTGTGATTTGCTCTCATCTGTAGGTTGTTTTTTGACGATTTATACATTATATATATATTTATATACCTATATATATATATATATATATATATATGTTAATCCGTAGGCTTCCGCGGGTGTTGAATGCTGTAGTATTCTTCTGGGTAGTCCTCCGCGTTGAGTTCTCTAAAGAACTATTTGTCTTCTGACAACGTTTCGGCAAGGTCTCACTTGCCATCTTCAGGTCTTCGCTGCTGCTTGCCTGCTTCTGCTCCTCGTCGTTACTCGAGTCACAGTGGCTTCTGGTCGCGCTGGTGGTGGTTTAAGTACCGTGTTGCGGTCACGCGTCGTTACGCTTGGTGGTTTTTCCGCTTGACTTCTTGTTGTTAGTTGATTGGGTCGTGCCTGTTGACTGCTTTCTCCTAATCCTGATGGTCCGGGGTTCGCTGGTTTCTGGCTTCGGGTTACTGGTCCTCGACGGTCGGTGGATTTTCGGATCACTGGCCTCCAGGTGGGTGGTAGTCGTAAGGCATCATCTCTGGTGTTTAAGTTCATCTGATGTTTCTCGATTTCTATCGCTTCTCGGATGATGCGTTTGGTCTTGTGTTCTATGCTGGCAATTGTTCTGGTGTTGTCGAAATCTATTTTGTGTGAAGTCGCTTTTACGTGTTGTGCCAATGATGATGTTTTTTCGTCCTTCTCGACGGCCTTTCGATGTTCTTCTCTCCTGACGCTTATTTTTCTATTTGTTTGGCCTATGTAGACCTTGTCGCAATCTTGACAGGGAATTCCGTACACGCCTTGGCTTTCCAGTTGTATTTTAGTTTTGACTGTTGGCAGGATGTTTCCAATTTTCTTGTCGGTGTTGAATGATGTCCGGATATTGTGTTTCTTGAGTATTCTGCTGATCTTCTCTGTTGTCCCTTTAACAAATGGTAGGCATGCTGTTCCTACTATATCTTTTTCCTCTTCCTGTGTCTTGGGTTTGCGTTGGTGTTCGGCTTTCCTGATTTGTTTGTCCTGATATCCATTTTTTATTAAAGATGAGCGGATTTTCTTCATTTCTTCTACCTTGTTTTCTGAGTCAGCCAATCTTTGGGACCGGGTGACGAGGGTCCTTACCACTGATTGCAATTGTGCTGGATGGTGATGTGATTGTGCGTTCAGGTACCGTTCCGTGTGGGTTGGTTTTCGGTATACGGAATGTCCAAGGCTTCCATCTGGTTTTTTCTTTATAAGTACATCGAGGAATGGAAGTTCGTTGTTTTCTTCGATTTCCATCGTGAACTTGATCTTCGGATGGATTTCATTCAGGTGTTGCAGAAATCTTCGTAGTTGTTCTTCTCCATGCTTCCATATTATGAAGGTGTCGTCCATATATCTGAGCCACAGGTGTGGTTTGTGACTTGCGGTATCGATGGCCCGTACTTCGAAATCCTCCATGAATAAGTTGGCGATTACAGGAGATAATGCTGATCCCATGGGTGATCCTTCTACTTGTTTATAACGTTGGTTTTTGAAGATGAAGTAGGTGTTCTTCAAGCAGTGCTTCACCAGGTCCATGGTGTCGTCTGGGATGTGGTGTTTTAGATGAATGATATCCACTGCTTCGTCTATTGGTATGTTGGTGAATAGTGAGACCACGTCGAAACTTACTAGCAGATCTCCTGGTTCTACGGTGAAGTCCTTTATACGCTCGATGAAGTGGCCTGCGTTCTTTACGTAGGATTCTGCTTCTTCGGCGTATGGCTGCAGTCGTTTGGCCAAGAATTTTGCTAGTGGTTGTAACGGTGATCCGATGGAACTGATGATTGGCCTCAGTGGTATCTGTATATGACTGCAGCCATACGCCGAAGAAGCAGAATCCTACGTAAAGAACGCAGGCCACTTCATCGAGCGTATAAAGGACTTCACCGTAGAACCAGGAGATCTGCTAGTAAGTTTCGACGTGGTCTCACTATTCACCAACATACCAATAGACGAAGCAGTGGATATCATTCATCTAAAACACCACATCCCAGACGACACCATGGACCTGGTGAAGCACTGCTTGAAGAACACCTACTTCATCTTCAAAAACCAACGTTATAAACAAGTAGAAGGATCACCCATGGGATCAGCATTATCTCCTGTAATCGCCAACTTATTCATGGAGGATTTCGAAGTACGGGCCATCGATACCGCAAGTCACAAACCACACCTGTGGCTCAGATATATGGACGACACCTTCATAATATGGAAGCATGGAGAAGAACAACTACGAAGATTTCTGCAACACCTGAATGAAATCCATCCGAAGATCAAGTTCACGATGGAAATCGAAGAAAACAACGAACTTCCATTCCTCGATGTACTTATAAAGAAAAAACCAGATGGAAGCCTTGGACATTCCGTATACCGAAAACCAACCCACACGGAACGGTACCTGAACGCACAATCACATCACCATCCAGCACAATTGCAATCAGTGGTAAGGACCCTCGTCACCCGGTCCCAAAGATTGGCTGACTCAGAAAACAAGGTAGAAGAAATGAAGAAAATCCGCTCATCTTTAATAAAAAATGGATATCAGGACAAACAAATCAGGAAAGCCGAACACCAACGCAAACCCAAGACACAGGAAGAGGAAAAAGATATAGTAGGAACAGCATGCCTACCATTTGTTAAAGGGACAACAGAGAAGATCAGCAGAATACTCAAGAAACACAATATCCGGACATCATTCAACACCGACAAGAAAATTGGAAACATCCTGCCAACAGTCAAAACTAAAATACAACTGGAAAGCCAAGGCGTGTACGGAATTCCCTGTCAAGATTGCGACAAGGTCTACATAGGCCAAACAAATAGAAAAATAAGCGTCAGGAGAGAAGAACATCGAAAGGCCGTCGAGAAGGACGAAAAAACATCATCATTGGCACAACACGTAAAAGCGACTTCACACAAAATAGATTTCGACAACACCAGAACAATTGCCAGCATAGAACACAAGACCAAACGCATCATCCGAGAAGCGATAGAAATCGAGAAACATCAGATGAACTTAAACACCAGAGATGATGCCTTACGACTACCACCCACCTGGAGGCCAGTGATCCGAAAATCCACCGACCGTCGAGGACCAGTAACCCGAAGCCAGAAACCAGCGAACCCCGGACCATCAGGATTAGGAGAAAGCAGTCAACAGGCACGACCCAATCAACCAACAACAAGAAGTCAAGCGGAAAAACCACCAAGCGTAACGACGCGTAACCGCAACACGGTACTTAAACCACCACCAGCGCGACCAGAAGCCACTGTGACTCGAGTAACGACGAGGAGCAGAAGCAGGCAAGCAGCAGCGAAGACCTGAAGATGGCAAGTGAGACCTTGCCGAAACGTTGTCAGAAGACAAATAGTTCTTTAGAGAACTCAACGCGGAGGACTACCCGGAAGAATACTACAGCATATATATATATATATATATATATATATATATACATATATATATATTTTCAGGATTTTTAGGTTTTTAGGTATCAAATAACAGGGAATTATATACTTATTTATTCCTTGGAATAAGAAGCTTTTTCGGGTCTTTGAACAATTTATTTCCGCATTTCCGTGTTGTTTGGTTAGCTCTTGTTTGTAAGGTTTTCTGACAGTTAATTTTGGGTGTTCATATATTTTCTTTCCGATTTATACATTAACATATATAGTTTTTTACATATTAATTTATATTTACTTACATTTAGACATATATATCTTTTAGGATGGTTAGATTGTTGTTAGCTTTAATATTTTTATGATTTTATCAGTGTGATTAGGTAGTTTTAATTCTTTCTTAGTGCTATTAAGTTGGTGGCGTACTGAAGATGGCAGATTAGCTGCCGAAATACGTATCTACGGATATAAAAATTATTGTGGGCGGAGGTTAATTTCAATTATCACTGTATCCTGGTTAAATGATTCTGTTAAGAATAGCAAACTTTTTTCTTCTCGATGTGATGTTGTAAGGTGCGACAGGAATTTCTGCGCCACAAATAAATCAACTGGCGTTGGTGTCATTATTGATATTTCTAGAAATATTGCATTTGAAACCATTGATGCTTCTGATTTTTTTAAACTCATTCCTTCAATTGATTATGTTATTTGTAAATGCCAGTTCTTAGTTTATTTTATATTGCATCATTTTATGTACCACCAAATCTATCTATTAATGACTATATGAGATATTTTTCGAAGCTCTGGAAGTATTTTCAACTAATAAAACTTTAATAATTATTGGGGACTTCAATCTTCCTAAGTTCATTGATATTAACACCACATGTTCAAAAGTGCGATTTTTGTAATTCTTTAGAATTTGTGAAATATAATCAGGTATGTAACGGTGATAATAAATTACTAGACTTGGCTTTATCTAATCTTCCACATGAAGTTAATGTTCCACATGAAGATCAGCCTCTCGTTGTTGAGGATGTTTAACATCCCGCTTTGGCTATCACAATTAAAAGTTTACCACTTGTAAGACCTTCTACCTTTCCTGTTGCTCAAGCTAGAAGGTATAATTTTCGTAAAGCGAATGTTATTGAACTATACAATGATCTTCTTTATAATAACACAGTATAAACGGGACCTCACAATATGACTACTCGAAGATCTCAAAAAAAAAAAAAATTAGGTAAACAGCGAAATGGTATAGAGACCCAACTCAGTGAGGTTGCCGCCGCAAAAATAAATAATAATAAATCCGCTGGTTCACATCCGTGCCGCACGAGTCGACACCGCCGGTGAGAGGACAGAAAAAGAAGACAGAGATGGTACGAGCTTACGTGATTGTCAAAGAAAGACGGTTAAAAATTAATCTGGCCCCGCGCCTCACTACTTTTAATAATAGAAGTTGCATCGGTCGCCTTAGTTTGATTTGAACTGACGCTGCGGCACTGTTACAGTTTATTTTTCCGTTCATTTTTTCATATAGTACGAGGTTCTTTATTGCATCATACTGTACGCCGCCGAATCGACTCACTTCTCCACGGCTGCTGCTACCTAACTCCTTGCACTTACTTGGAAGCTTCTTGCGTTTTCTACTGACGTTCATTTATGCCCTGAGTGCGCACTCAGAGTATCTTCATCTTCTTCTCACTTCGTGTAATAAAATGAAATAGTAAGGGTATTAGCAAAATCACGACACAAATGGAAAGTAGCACGAAAGTGCGTGGTTATACCCGAAAATCCCTAGTTCGAGTGGAGAAGTGAGTCGTGGGTCGAACTTGAACGATAATTATTTACAGGCGTCAGAGATAAATTGTCGAAGATCTCAAAAAAAAAGGAATTAAGTAAACAGCGAAATGGTATAGAGAGCCAACTCAGTGAGGTTGCCGCCGCAAAAATAAATAATAAATCCGCTGGTTCACATCCGTGCCGCACGTATCGACACCGTCGGTGAGAGGACAGAAAAAGAAGACAGAGATGGTACGAGCTTACGTGGTTGTCAAAGAAAGACGGTTTTCCTCGATCCAAACGGGTTCCACTTGCGTCGGTTCCCAGACGTTCGAGTTTTCGAGTTTTACTTCTCTCTAGGGGTGTTGGCTAAGTCGACGTGAGGAACAAAAGAAAAACGGCGAACCAAAAAGGCTGAGCTACGCCGCCAGCGTCGGATTCCTCAATTTGAATCGACAGGCTTCCTCACTTACGGGGGGGGGACTCCAAACAAGTTGCTTTAAGAAAGGTATATTGTATATTGTATCATATACAAACGAAAACGTGGTCAGCAAATGGCGTTCGTACAAGAGAGACGGAGAGAAGAAAAAAAAAATGACCTCATGAAGATACATGAGCACCCTCACAGGTCGTTAACCAAATTCGCCAACAGCAACGGAGAAAACTTTCTTGCGGTGCAAAAGCCCGAAGAAAAACGGGGGTCCAATTAACTTCCAAAGCAACACAGAAATGAGACCACCACCGCAAGCGACGTGCGTAAGTAAAGTGAAGTCAGCGCGCGCGACTCTAAATCACGCATCACTCCGTCTCGTGATGTTGGCCTCTGATGAGGTAAATAATAAACTTTGATTGATTGATTGATTGTATTCGATATTATAAGCCAGTTGTTCTGCAAAATATTGTCGATTAAGCGAGTAACTCTACAAGTAATTTAAAAGCAAGTGTTTGTTTCTACGGAGTGGACTAATACGGAATTAATTATGTTCGGTTTTAAAATGATGAATCATATACATAGGTACTCGACTAATGCCCGATTTTTTCATCTCTTGATAAATTTATCTGCTAGATAATATCCTCGGAAATTGTTATATTGATACAATGGTTTCCATGGATAATACTTGGCAGATAAATTTATCGGGAAGTGAAAAAATCGGACTTATGGGCCAGCTGCACCAAACACATAGGCCGACCTCAATTTTAAGCACCACTTAGAATGTGAGTTGTATTAGTATTATGTAATTCCAAATATCACATTATAAACAACACTTAAATTTACGCTCAGCTCGGTGCAAGTGGTCATAAGTGGTGCAAAGACAATTTAACATTGATTGAACATTTGCTAATTTAACTTGAGAGTTTAAATGTAAGTTAACAGTTCTTAAGTAAAACCCCGCAGGACGTAAAAACGAATAAACTTATCAATAACAACCACGCCACCTTATTTTCTTTTTATCGTGACATTCACGTAGTTCGTTCAAGACAATACCATGACATTCTAAGACATTTTCTGCCGGTGGTATAATTAGCGGAAAGTCGGGTTCAGGCAAAAGTAACATATTAATCACGTTACTTACGCACGAACTAATCACTATGTGTGAAGTAAGGAAACAAAAGTATGATGCTTCCAGCTGGTCATTAAGACCTGTCATTCGCTTCTTGTGATGTATTCTGTGAGTATATAATTTATTCAACAAGTACAAAATGAGAGAACTTCTACAATCGTAAACTCATTATGTACTCCGTGATTCAGAAATATCTCCCGATATTTTCAGGATGAATAGAACATCAAAAAATAAGGTCACCTTTTTTATATAATATTCTTTCCAAAACTGAATAATAAGGGAATTATAACCCGTGAAAAAGAGGTGAAAATTTTATTTATATCTTCTAGAATATTTGTCAGATCCTTCATCCTTTCTAAAGGGTAGTTTCGTAGGGGTACCTTTCAGTATGTTATCCCTAACTTCTTATTTCTTACATATTTCGTCAAAAATTTGCGAGGAAAATATTCTTTAGACTATTTTTGGCACAAAAAAAAATATTACATTTCGCTAAACTCAACCGTTTTGGAGTAATTGATGTTTAAAAGTTCGTACGCGCCTATTACATAATGCTAATACCCTAAAATTTACTAATTTCTTATTTTTCACTTTTCGAAAAAAAATATATATGAAAAGGTGACCTTATTTTTTGATGTTCTAGTCAGACTGAAAATATTGGGAAACATTTTTAAATCACGATGTATAACATGTAACGAAGGGATGCAGCTCTTGGCAGGCTCGTCGAACGTAGTGGTGGCTCTTGGACAGGAACGCCGTGACACCTTGGCGATGGTCTTCAATAGTCCGCTTCTTGGGGGTTGTTGTCTTCACGGGCACGAAGCTGCAGACTTCGTTGACACGTACTGGGCTGGTATATTGTATGTGGAAACAGCGTTAGCTGGTGTATACGTGAAGAAGTTTTGGGGTTCGCCTGACTACAATAATAGAGCGCTGGGCGAATGTATATACACAATAACCTGACTACAATAATAGAGCGCGGGCTATTGTACTTATTGCGGCGATCGTAGTTAACTCTGCTTGCCCCGGTAGTTGCCGTAGAGACCAGATGAGATATGCAGCATTGTTACCTGGCTAATCGGAGATCGAATGCAAGTGTATCCTAATTAGCTAAGGGGCGTCGGTCATGGTTTCATGTTGCTGTTTCATGACGGTCGTCATCGTAACATAAGCCGTTTTTCAATTGCACAAATGAGCAACTCGGAGCTCCTCCGAGCTGATTAAACATGTTTTAATTGCGGAACGCACTTGAACTGGTCCGTAACTAATCTTTTTTACTTTCCCCCATCCCCTCACGCTCCTTACCTATGGCTACACATGTATCTCGCTTATATGACTTATGCAGCGTTCCCATTAAAATCTCGGAAGTGTAGTTAGGATCAGATCAGTTCAAATCATCGCTCGTTCCGCGGCTTGCTGTAGTAGCTGTCAAAGTGACATCTCCAAACTCTGTCAGCCTGACGTTACTTGGCAACTGTCAGATTGACGTCTGTCACCTTGACGTCGCTCCTTCTGTCAGTTTCACGTTACTTGACAACTGTCAGACTAACGTCTGTCACTTTGACGTTGCTCCATAGGTTGCTAGGTGACGGACGGAGCAATACAAGTCAAGTATGACCAAATTTTTTCCTTGATTCATCCATCCATGATTTTCTGCCGCAGGTATAATTAGCGGAAGATCGGGTACAGGCAAAAGTAACCTATTAGTCGCGTTGCTAACACACGAACTTCCTGTCGTACCATTAATTAGTTGAGAAAGAGGTCAAGAGGGCGGTTCCTGTGCACTTGTTTATTACCCGCCCCCCCTTGCAGCACCAAGTACCAACAAGAATTATTTGATGGGGCGGTTTAATCAAAATTTAATCATCGAGCGTCGATGCGGAAGCCATAAAGCTCAATCTTCGCCCCTTTTATTAGCGACATTATTTACGGAAGAGCAAAACGCGCAGGCGAACAAAAACAAATAAAGAATTTACAACCCCCTGCTGCTGCTACTGCAACATCAGCGCCGCTCAGACGGTACTGCAGGAATTATTTAAAAATTTAAAGACGTTTGCAACTCGAGCTTTTATTTGCTCGAGTGATAAGAAGAGTTTTAATACCGGTTTTTTCTTTCGGGGATGGTGACGGACGGGGTGGGGCAGGAATATTAAAGACTCCAACGTTACGACCTAATATATTTTATACCCGCCTGAAGTTATAAGTTATGACGGGCCCTAAGGCCCGAAGTAAAGTATTACAGGCAACAAACACTAAACTCGTTTTATGTGTGTTTAATTATGGCATTTCCCAGCGCACCCTTCACCGCCGACCCAATAAAAAATATAAAAATCCAATTATGATTATGATTTCCATTACCTCGGTAACGGTTTCTAACGACTCGCGCGCCCTCAACTAACGCGAAATCTCTCAAATGTTGTTGTTGCGGGATTAACCGAATCGGAAGTTACGTTACTCGCTGCCAGCTCGCTCGTAATAACGAAGAGATGAGACCCGCAAAGCTTTAAATATGTAACGGTTCAAGCAAACTACTCTTAAAATAATATTTGCCGATGTGCAAGTTCGTGTTTGCTTAATCCCCCCTCCCTTCCTCCCTCTCCGTGCCCCACGTCGACCTCCGCCACCTCCGCCCCGACCGACGACGTCGAACGATGAGAAAGTTTCCGTGTTTATTCGACGAGCTGCGCGCTCGTTAAGTAGCGTCGCACCCGAAACAGAGCAAAAACGTATATAATTAAACTTACCCCCGCAGCGAGTGCGACGGCGGCGGCGGCGTCACGCAAGAATAGCCATGCGAAACGACGCCGCACAAAGAACCCCGCCCCCGGGCCCCCGATTTTATCGGAACCACTTCAAAGTCGCGAAAGGCAGACGCTCCGGAACTTTCGGTCACGGGCCCCGGCGGCGTTTGATTGTTTTCAAGGCGTTAATTTCGTTATCGCCAGCGAACCGAAAAGGGCTGTATACGCACGCAGCAAAGTCAATATTAATTCGGCGGTGGACCACCGCGCCCCCGCCGCCTCTCCCCCATCACAACACACACACACAAGCTCTTCAAGCACCATCGATCACATCAACTTCTCCATTTAAGGGGGAAGGGATCCAAGGCAACGCGGTGCACAAGCTCGTATCGTGGCTTGAGTGAAAGAAACAAAAAGGGAAAGAACGAGGAACCGTCTTATCGTAACGCGAATGTATATCTGCGTTTGTTAAATAGGGGTCGTATTTTACAACTTGCAGATAGACGTGGTAGCTTGATGGTAAAACGGAGAAACGAGCGGAGCGCAGTAAATAGACCGCACACACGTCAACGTCCCACTAAACAGTTCCGTTCTCTTTCCTCGGGAACGCAGAGCGCCGGGGGCATTCATAATTTAGCGGCGTCTTCGTTTTATGGGGGAGGAAAAACTAAACTGGCGCCGCCACCACTTTTAATAATACTAAAATAGACTGAAATTAACTTTTAATAATAGAAGTTGCATCGGTCGCCTCAGTTTGATTTGAACTGACGCTGCGGCACTGTTACAGTTTATTTTGCCGTTCATTTTGAGGCTCCCTACAGCGTACGAAGTTCTGTACTGCTTCATCTTGTGCGCCGCCGAATCGACTCATCTCTCGACGCCCGCGCTTGCATTCTTCGCTCCGTCATTTATTATTTTCGTGGGCGTTCTTTTTCTTTCCTTCTTTTATTCTACAAGGAACGATTTTCCTCACCAGGAAAAGAAGTTTATGATGTATCAGAACGTTTCGTAATTTAAATCATAAAATTTCCTTGTATAAAAGCTTAGCTCCAAACAAAGAGGCAGCAGCAGTAATTAAATTGAAATTCTTACAAAATTAATTACGGAAAAACCGGAAAACAAAGAAACGGCCCGCGCCAGTCTGTAATCTACCGTTTCACAGAAGCCAGGTCGGTCGTTCCCTCGAAGACTGAGTTGTAGACAGGAGTTGGTTAGCGCATCCTTTCAGTGGAGACGGCGTGGGAAAACTCTGAAGTTATAAATTATGACGGGTCCTAAGGCCCGAAGTATTACAGGCAACAAACACTAAACTCGTTTTATGTGTATTTAATTATGGCATTTCCCAGCGCGCTCTACACCGCCGACCCAATAAAAAATATCAAAACGCAATTATGTTACGATTTCCATTAGCTCGGTAACGGTTTCTTTTCGAAAAGGGCGCCACGCAACGGTGGTTACGCAACCTAGAAATATAGAAAATACACAGCCGGAAAAGTGTCTCTTGGTGCGTCCTTGAAAAGTATAACCTCCCAGAACCCGCTATTTCGTTGATATATCCCCAGTTATTGAACGTTAAGGAAAGCATTGAGAAAGGGTAAACCAATAAAAAGAAAAAAAAAGAGAAATTACTGTACCCTATTTTTTGAAACCACTTCCCAAGGATAAGTGTCCCAAACAATGTCATTATTCAGAAAATCAACTCTGGTTCGGCCCAAAAACAAATCATTTATTAAGAGACACGCCACCGCACAATTCAGTAATAGTACGAAACCCCTGATGGGGTGATCGGCCGTAATTTTATTTGATATATTCAGATTAACAGAGCCCAAAATGAGGAAAAAGCGCTTCGACGTGAGTACTCCCGTGTCGGCTTACAAAAGCCAACATGAACATTTATAACGTGTGTTTTTTTTAAATACCATAAGGGCTGGCTGTGGAAAATACATTTCATGCCATTGCTTGATTTATACACGTTTAAGTACATTATTTCTGACATTTAAAGAATGTGACTAAGACACAATTTTCCTCGATCCCCAAACGGTGTCGTAACGCAAAACTGCCGTTCTCTTATTAATAAAAAAATCCAAGGAATTTAATAGTTGTATCGAATTCTTGATACGAACGCGTCCAGAGCCAGATTTCAAACAAACACGTACGGCCTTCGGGTTTACATGCGACACGATCAATTTCGATTATTTCCCCGCCATCTTGAATCGAAAAATCGAATCGATGTGCAGACCGGTGGTCCGTACAACATTAATGCCCGTTTGCACCACTTTCACTTAAAACTTTAGGTCCCACTTAAAAGATTAAGTGACACTTTTTCCATAATAGAAAGTGTCACTTAACCACTTAAGTAGAACTTAAAATTTTAAGTGAAAGTGGTGCAAACGGGCATTAATCTCAAATACAAAAATAGCGTTCTGAAAAGCCGGAAAACGATAACTTAGAAATCGATTTCTAACTATCTGCGGATTGCTCGAAAGACGTCTGCTTATATTTTCAGAATCGTCGAATCGATCCACTCCTTATCTCCTTCTACGTTTAGTTAATAGTCCTTTCTTATAATAGTTCAAGGAAAAAATCCGAATCTTTAATTAACAAAACGAATTCAAATCTAAGAGAAATTTTCATAGAATTACAAATAGATTACAAACAAAATAACATGTGACAGAGAAGGGAAGATCAACAAAATCAGTTTCCTTCTAAGAACCTTTGATGGGCTGCTAAATTTTAAGCAGCAATGCGACCTCGTTCAAACTCACCCACCCTCGCCGGTCGTAGACGCTTCTTAGTTACACTTTGTTTAAATTAAATTAGAAAAATTGACAGAAAATATTTTCAAATTTTGAAAACTTCACGACAAGGAAATTTAGGGCTCGTATTAAACAGACTAACTTTAAGTCATATTCGAAACTCCGCGAGTTTTCTTCTCTTGTCGTATTTATTACGATCAAGGATGACGTGGCGTAGCTAAAGCTAGACTGGGATTTCGTAGAATTGGCTTGCACCGGAAGCTGCACTAAGGCAACGCATGGAATTTTCCCATGACCATCACCGCCGATTCAACCATATTTTGCGTTCTATAAAGCAGTGCAATGCAAGCTTATTTTTTTCTTTAACATGGCACCCTAGTATGCTCTCATTTCTCGGTATGCTTGGTAAGCTGACTAATACTTCTATTTTAAAAGCAAGCAGCTGCATAGGTTTCATTTGTTTTTTCGAATGAGTCGTACTTCGACATGAGTTGTAATTTAATGAAGTGTCTTAATTAAATAAAGTGTACTGAATCGCAAAACAAAAATTATAAGAATCTGAATTTCCAATCTCCACTAGTCGAGACATTTCATCTCATTGTCCTTGCAAGATATTTGGTCAACGAAATCAACTCTAAAAGAAAGTATCAAAATAACACAGACAAAGCGCGTCATCGTGCAACAAAAATTGGCGCTCCCTTGCTTGATGCATCTGGAGCCGTCGCCCCCATCCGCCCCGCTCTTACTACGGCGCTGTACAAGATCCGTTTATTATCAATCATTTAAAAAATGATTCTGACATTTCAAATTTTTTATTTCAAACTAGTTATAAATTATTTCGTTGATCGCATGGTATCAGTTCGGCGGGCCGTGATCAAAATGTTCACTTTTCTTTCGATTTGCATTTTAAATCGCTTTATTATGCTTAAGACGTATCGAAAACCCATGCATTGAAAATCATGCGAGCAGCGCCATCTACGGCAATTTTCAGAAATTGAAGCGAATCTTTCCGTCTTACCCACGGCCAGCGCTGATTTGATATGTCACATACGGCCAGTCAAAAGACGATTAAAATTGTATTTTGGAAAAAATATAAAACGTGTTTCCAGTGGCGCCCTCCTCAAATTCAAAAGTAGTAACAAAATTACTGTCATCTTAAAAGTTTTAGTTATGAGAAATATCAAGTCGTCTTGACATTTAAATTGTCAAAATAAGCGTCGGTGTCGTAACTACGGTAACATCTAATTAATGAGTATGAGAAGGCGCTATTTGATGGCTTGCTTTACTGGAACACTTTTTTAGGTGAGTTGGAGTGGCCGTACGTGACATATCAATTCAGCTGGCCGTGGTCTAATCCTTTTTTTTTTGACAAAGAGAATCACAAACTAACACTAATTATATATTAAATTCGATTGACACTATGGACAATCTAACAGAGTCCGAAGAAAATAGGTTAGGACTGACGGTTTCACAGATGCGACTGTCAACTGTCGACGGTTTGTTTTTCTTTTTCGGGGGCGTTACCTATTTTTTCCCCCCGTAAAGTTACGAGGATGTCCAATTTATTTCTCGTGTCAAAACGTTCGCGTTTTCTTCGACATAAATTTTAAATCGTTTTATTGTGGCTAGGACGTACCCAAAACCCCGCGTTGAAAATCATGCGAGCGGCGCCATCCATGGCAATTTTCAGAAATTCTCTTTGTCAAAAAAATTGATAAGACCACGGCCAGCTGAATTGATATGCCACATACGGCCAGTCAAAAGAGGATTAAAATTGTGTTTTGGAAAAAATAAAAAGCGTGTTTCCAGTGGCGCCCTCCTCAAATTCAAAAGTAGTAACAAAATTCCTGCCATCTTGAATTTTTTTGTTATGAGAAATGTCAATTCGTCTTGATGTTTAAGTTGTCAAAATAAGCGTCGGTGTCGTAACTACGGTAACATCTAATTAATGAGTATGAGAGGGCGCTAGTTGATGGCTTGCTTTACTGGAACACATTTTTAGGTGAATTGGCCTGGCCGTACGTGACACATCAATTCAGCTGGCCGTGGTCTTATCAATTCTTTTTGACAAAGAGAAACACAAAATTGACTATTTTTATATTAAATTCGATTGACATTATTGACAATCTAACACAGTCCGAAGACAATAGGTTAGGACTGACGGTTTCACAGATGCGACTGTCAACTGTCGACTGTTTGTTTTTCTTTTTCGGGGGCGTTATCTATTTTTTCCCCCCGTAAAGTTACGAGGACGTCAAATTTATTTCTCGTATCAAAACGTTCGCGTTTTCTTCGACGTAAATTTTAAATCGTTTTATTGTGGCTAAGACGAACCGAAAACCCTGCGTTGAAAATCATGCGAGCAGCGCCATCCAGGCAATTTTCAGAAATTCTCTTTGTCAAGAAAATTGATAAGACCACGGCCAGCTGAATTGATATGTCACATACGGCCAGTCAAAAGAGGATTAAAATTGTGTTTTGGAAAAAATAAAAAGCGTGTTTCCAGAGGCCCCTCCCTCAAATTCAAAAGTAGTAACAAAATTACTGTCACCTTGAAATTTTTGGTTATGAGAAATGTCAAGTCGTCTTGATGTTTAAGTTGTCAAAATAAGCGTCGGTGTCGTAACTATGGTAACATTTAATTAATGAGTATGAGAGGGCGCTAGTTGATGGCTTGCTTTACTGGAACACATTGTTAGGTGAATTGGACTGGCCGTACGTGACATATCAATTCAGCTGGCCGTGATCTTATCAATTTTCTTTTTTTTTGACAAAGAAAATCACAAGATTCACTATTTTTATATTAAATTCGATTGACATTATGGACTATCTAACAACACAGTCCGAAGAAAATAGGTTAGGACTGACGGTTTCACAGATGCGACTTTCAACTGTCAACTGTTTGTTTTTCTTTTGCGGGGGCGTTATCTACTTTTTTCTCCCCGTAAAGTTACGAGGACGTCAAATTTATTTCTCGTATCAAAACGTTCAATTCTATGGTCTTATTGATCAAATGATCAAATAATGCAAAAACTTGCCCAAAAACAAATCATTTATTAAGACACACGCCACCGCACAATTCAGTAATAGTACGATTCCCCTTATGGGATGATCGGCCGTAATTTTATTTGAATATTCAGATTAACAGAGCCCAAAATGAGGAAAAAGCGCTTCGACGTGAGTACTCTCGTGTCGGCTTACAAAAGCCAACATGAACATTTATAACGTGTGTTTTTTTTTAAATACCATAAGGTCTGGCTGTGGAAAATACATTTCATGCCATTGCTTGATTTATACACGTTTAAGTACATTATTTCTGACATTTAAAGAATGTAACTAAGACACAATTTTCCTCGATCCCCAAACGGTGTCGTAACGCAAAACTGCCGTTCTCTTATTAATAAAAAAATCCAAGGAATTTAATAGTTGTATCGAATTCTTGATACGAACGCGCCCAGAGCCAGATTTCAAACAAACACGTACGGCCTTCGGGTTTACATGCGACACGATCAATTTCGATTATTTCCCCGCCATCTTGAATCGAAAAATCGAATCGATGTGCATACCGGTGGTCCGTACAACATTAATGTCCGTTTGCACCTCTTCCACTTAAAACTTTAAGTCCCATTTAAAAGATTAAGTGACACTTTTTCCATAATAGAAAGTGTCACTTAACCACTTAAGTAGGACTTAAAATTTTAAGTGAAAGTGGTGCAAACGGGCATTAATCTCAAATACAAAAATAGCGTTCTGAAAAACCGGAAAACGATAACTTAGAAATCGATTTCTAACTATCTGCGGGTTGCTCGAAAGACGTCTGCTTATATTTTCAGAATCGTCGAATCGATCCACTCCTTATCTCCTTCTACGTTTAGTTAATAGTCCTTTCTTATAATAGTTCAAGGAAAAAATCCGAATCTTTAATTAACAAGACGAATTCAAATCTAAGAGAAATTTTCGTAGAATTACAAATAGATTACAAACAAAATAAAAATGTGACAGAGAAGGGAAGATCAACAAAATCAGTTTCCTTCTAAGAACCTTTGACGGGCTGCTAAATTTTAAGCAGCAATGCGACTTCGTTCAAACTCACCCACCCTCGCCGGTCGTAGACGCTTCTTAGTTACACTTTGTTTAAATTAAATTAGAAAAATTGACAGAAAATATTTTCAAATTTTGAAAACTTCACGACAAGGAAATTTAGGACTCGTATTAAACAGACTAACGTTAAGTCATATTCGGAACTCCGCGAGTTTTCTTCTCTCGTCGTATTTATTATGATCAAGGGTGACGTGGCATAGCTAAAGCTAGACTGGGATTTCGTAGAATTGGCTTGCACCGGAAGCTGCACTAAGGCAACGCATGGAATTTTCCCATGACCATCACCGCCGATTCAACCATATTTTGCGTTCTATAAAGCAGTGCAATGCAAGCTTATTTTTTCTTTAACATGGCACCCTAGTATGCTCTCATTTCTTGATATGCTTGGTAAGCTGACCAATGCTTCTATTTTAAAAGCAAGCAGCTGCATAGGTTTCATTTGTTTATTCGAATGAGTCGTACTTCGACATGAGTTGTAATTTAATGAAGTATCTTAATTAAATAAAGTGTACTGAATCGCAAAACAAAAATTATAAGAATCTGAATTTCCAATCTCCACTAGTCGAGACATTTCATCTCATTGTCCTTGCAAGATATTTGGTCAACGAAATCAACTCTAAAAGAAAGTATCAAAATAACACAGACAAAGCGCGTCATCGTGCAACAAAAATTGGCGCTCCCTTGCTTGATGCATCTGGGGCCGTCGCCCCCCTCCGCGCCGCTCTTACTACGGCGCTGTACAAGATCCGTTTATTATCAATCATTTAAAAAATGATTCTGACATTTCAAATTTTTAATTTCAAACTAGTTATAAATTATTTCGTTGATCGCATGGTATCAGTTCGGCTGGCCGTGATCAAAATGTTCACTTTTCTTTCGATTTGCATTTTGAATCGCTTTATTATGCTTAAGACGTACCGAAAACCCATCCATTGGAAATCACGCGAGCAGCGCCATCTACGGCAATTTTCAGAAATTGAAGCGAATCTTTCCGTCTTACCCACGGCCAGCGCTGATTTGATATGTCACATACGGCCAGTCAAAAGACGATTAAAATTGTATTTTGGAAAAAATATAAAACGTGTTTCCAGTGGCGCCCCACTCAAATTCAAAAGTAGTAACAAAATTACTGCCATCTTGAAATTTTTGGTTTTGAGAAATGTCAATTCGTCTTGATGTTTAAATTGTCAAAATAAGCGTCGGTGTCGTAACTACGGTAACATCTAATTAATGAGTATGAGAGGGCGCTAGTTGATGGCTTATTTTACTGGAACACATTTCTAGGTGAATTGGACTGGCCGTACGTGACATCAATTCAGCTGGCCGTGGTCTAATCAATTTTTTTTTGACAAAGAGAATCACAAAATTCACTATTTTTATATTAAATTCGATTGACATTATGGACAATCTAACAGAGTCCGAATAAAATAGGTTAGGACTGACGGTTTCACAGATGCGACTGTCAACTGTTTGTTTTTCTTTTGCAGGGGCGTTATCTATTTTTTCCCCCCGTAAAGTTACGAGGACGTCAAATTTATTTCTCGTGTCAAAACGTTCGCGTTTTCTTCGACATATATTTTAAATCGTTTTATTGTGGCTAGGACGTACCCAAAACCCCGCGTTGAAAATCATGCGAGCGGCGCCATCCATGGCAATTTTCAGAAATTCTCTTTGTCAAAAAAATTGATAAGACCACGGCCAGCTGAATTGATATGCCACATACGGCCAGTCAAAAGAGGATAAAAATTGTGTTTTGGAAAAAATAAAAAGCGTGTTTCCAGAGGCGCCTCCCTCAAATTCAAAAGTAGTAACAAAATTACTGTCATCTTAAAAGTTTTAGTTATGAGAAATGTCAAGTCGTCTTGACATTTAAATTGTCAAAATAAGCGTCGGTGTCGTAACTACGGTAACACCTAATTAATGAGTATGAGAAGGCGGTAGTTGATGGCTTGCTTTACTGGAACAAATTTTTAGGTGAATTGGACTGGCCGTACGTGACGCATCAATTCAGCTGGCCGTAGTCTAATCAATTTTTTTTTTGACAAAGAGAATCACAAAATTCACTATTTTTATATTAAATTCGATTGACATTATGGACAACCTAACAACACAGTCCGAAGAAAATAGGTTAGGACTGACGGTTTCACAGATGCGACTGTCAACTGTCAACTGTTTGTTTTTCTTTTGCGGGGGCGTTATCTATTTATTCCCCCCGTAAAGTTACGAGGACGTCAAATTTATTTCTCGTATCAAAACGTTCGCGTTTTTTTCGACGTAAATTTTAAATCGTTTTATTGTGGCTAGGACGTACCAAAAACCCCGCGTTGAAAATCATGCGAGCAGCGCCGTAGACGGCAATTTTCAGAAATTGAAGTCATCTTGTCTTTCCAAACAATTTCTTGATTTGTTTTCAATCTGCCTTTCGTTAGGCGTGTTAAAGGAGAAGAAGAACTGAAACGCTTGCGCCTTGTGAAGGACACCAACAGCGCCATCTGCGTTAACTCTACGAAATTAAATTAAATTTAACTCATTTTTTTCGGTTTTATTTCAAATATTTGAGGAACTAAAGCGCTTGCCTTGTGAAGAACAAGGTTGGTAAAAGTGATAATGCGTCTAGCAGGTTGCCTCGTTCCCATTTTAATATGTACTTTGAAAGTTATCCCCCAGGAAAAGTAGATTGTGACGTCACACGCCCGATTTTTTCACCTCTTGATTAATTTATCTGTCAGGCAATGTCCTCGCAAACTATTATCGATACAATGGTTTCCAAGGATAATACCTGGTAGATAAACTTATCGGGAGATGAAGAAATCGGTCATCGGTGAAGTAAACAGAGTGAGTTTTAATCTGTCTTCGAAAGCTTAATGTACTTCATTAAAAATGGAATCAATTCTATTGTCTTATTGATCAAATAATGCAAAAACCTGACTAATATTCTCGATGGAATTTCTCACGTGACGTGACGTAACGAGTTACGTACCCAAACCCTCTCCTCTGGATTAAAGGCAACCTTCTAATACACGGTCCAGCTCTACCAACCTTGGTGAAGACATGGCCATTTCACGTTATGTAATAAACGATTTGAAATTCTGTTGTTTATTTAATTTTAAATAGTTTGATGGCGGTACGTCATTACTTGATTGATGTTGACAGAAAAAGCAACATTTAAAACCGACAGCTTCATAAATATTTAACCACCTACTACACTCCTCTCATCCGGATACATTAGTTTGCCGCTTTGCATAACCTTGTTTATCCAGTGTCGTCGTCTGTTTTTATTCGCTTATCTCCGGCGCACACGAAGAAAACAAAGACGTCCGCAAAGCTCTCCCGGGCGAGCGGCGTGATAGATGGCACTTCAAAGATGCCGGATGGCTTACCGTCGGGCGGCGTCGCGCCGCCGGGAAGACGTAACGCAATTTTCACGCGAAAACACATCCCCGCGGCACTCCCATGATTTATTCCGGCCGGCGTTGGCGTCGGCGGCGGCGGCGTCGCGGCGTTAGCGCTAACCGGTTATTCATGTGTGTCAGCCGGGCAAGATATGTCAAGGGTGGGTGACTAAAGACGTCCTTTGAGGGCGCGCGAGAGATATGTGCGGTTACAAGGAGTAACGAGGCAGGACGTATTTTAGGTCTTCCGACGGTTTATGAATAACAAGTAACAAATTCTTGTTCAAATGTTTTATTGTTTTCTTCGGATTTCGATGATATTGAGACAATTTCCGAAAACTTTTAGACGGGAACGCCGAATAAATCCCCGCTCTACAAGGTGACGGAAGATTCCATCGCAGAGAGTAGTTTTATAGTTTTTACCACATCTCGCTGAAACTTCCGGGTTGTAGGGGCGTAGGTAGAGCTTTTAAACTATCGAATTCCTGAAATGTTTTATTCTTCTCTTCCTTCTCTTTCCGAAAGGTTCTACACTAGAACGCCGAATTACTTCTCGCTCTACAAGGTCACGGAAGACTCCATCGAGGAGTGTAATTTTATAGTTTCTACCATATCCCACTGAAACTTGCGGGTTGTAGGGGCGTAGGTAGAAGCTTTTAAACAAGCCAATTCCTGAAATGTTTTATTCTTCTCTTCCTCTCTTTCCTAAAGCTTCTACACTAGAACGCCGAATAACTTCTCGCTCTACAAGGTCACGGAAGACTCCATCGAGGAGTGTAGTTTTATAGTTTTTACCATATCCCACTGAAACTTGCGGGTTGTAGGGGCGTAGGTAGAAGATTTTAAACAATCCAATTCCTGAAATGTTTTATTCTTCTCTTCCTTCTCTTTCCGAAAGCTTCTATACTAGAACGCCGAATAACTTCTCGCTCTACAAGGTCACGGAAGACTCCATCGAGGAGTGTAGTTTTATAGTTTTTACCATATCCCACTGAAACTTGCGGGTTGTAGGGGCATAGGTAGAAGCTTTTAAACAATTCAATTCCTGAATTGTTTTATTCTTCTCTTCCTTCTCTTTCCGAAAGGTTCTACACTAGAACGCCGAATAACTTCTCGCTCTACAAGGTCACGGAAGACTCCATCGAGGAGTGTAGTTTTATAGTTTCTACCATATCCCACTGAAACTTGCGGGTTGTGGGGGCATAGGTAGAAGCTTTTAAACAATCCAATTCCTGAAATATTTTATTCTTCTCTTCCTTCTCTTTCCGAAAGCTCCTAGACTAGAACGCCGAATAACTTCTCGCTCTACAAGGTCACGGAAGACTCCATCGAGGAGTGTAGTTTTATAGTTTCTACCATATCCCACTGAAACTTGCGGGTTGTAGGTGCATAGGTAGAAGCTTTTAAACAATCCAATTCCTGAAATGTTTTATTCTTCTCTTCCTTCTCTTTCCGAAAGCTTCTACACTAGAACGCCGAATAACTTCTCGCTCTACAAGGTCACGGAAGACTCCATCGAGGAGTATCGAACAGATTAGAAGTCGGAAAACTTTGAGTATTGTCGCAAAAAGCCTTCGGCGTCTTTACTACGTCCCGCTAAGACTTCCAGGTTGTAGGGGCGTAGGC
Organism: Prosopocoilus inquinatus; assembly: GCA_036172665.1. NCBI lineage: Eukaryota > Metazoa > Arthropoda > Insecta > Coleoptera > Lucanidae > Prosopocoilus > Prosopocoilus inquinatus. Next base: position 11,199,303 of record CM069877.1, read on the forward strand.
AGAGCTTTTATGCAATCGAATTCCTGAAATGTTTTACTGTTCTCTTCAGTTTTCGATGGTATTGACAATTTCTGAAAACTTCTGAACGAAAACACCCCGCTTTACAAGGTCATGGAAGACTCCGTCAAGGAATGTCAAAGAGATTAGTAGTCGGGAAACACTGACCTTTAGTTTACAGAGGCGTAGGTAGAGCTTTTAAACAATCGAATTCCGGAAATGATTTTAGTTTTCCTTTTTCGTTTTCGACGATATTGACAATTTCTGAAAACTTCTGAAGGAAAACGCCCCGTTTTGCAAGGTCATGGAAGACTCCGTCAAGGAATGTCAAACAGTTTAGCAGTCGAGAAACACTCAGGGTTGTCGTGAGGAGCCTTCTGCGCATTTACCATGTCCCGCTAAGGCCTTCAGTTTACAGAGGTGTAGGTAGAGCTGTTAAACAATCGAATTCCTGAAATGTTTTTTGTTTTCTTTGGTTTTCAACGATATTGACAATTTCTGAAAACATCTGGACGAAAACGCCCCGCTTTACAAGGTCATGGAAGACTCCATCAAGGAATGTCAAACAGATTAGTAGTCGAGAAACATTAAGGGTTGTCGTGAGAAGCTTTCTGCGCCTTTACCATGTCCCACTAAAACTTCCTGGTTGTAGGGGCGTAGGTAGAGCTTTTAAATAATCAAATTCCCGATATGTTTTACTGTTTTCTTCGGTTTTCGACTATATTGACAATTTCCTGAAACTTCTAGACGTGAACGTTTGATAACTCCCGGCTTTACGAGCTCACGCAGGACGCCATCAAGGAGTGTCAAACAGATTAGTAGTCGAAAAGCATTGACTATTGTCGCGAGAAGCCTTCTGAGCCTTTACCATGTCCCGCTAAGACCTTCAGTTTGCAAGGACGTAGGTAGAGCTTTTAAACAATCGAATTTCTGAAAAGATTTTTGTTTTCTTTGGTTTTCGACGACATTGACAATTTCTGAAAGCTTCTGAACGAGAACGTCAAATAACTCCCCGCTCTACAAGGTCACGGAAGACTCCATCGAGGAGTTTCGAACAGATTAGTAATTGGAAAACATTGAGTATTGTCGCGAGAAACCTTCTGCGCCTTTACCATGTCCGGCTAAGACTTCCAGGTTGTAGGGGCATAGGTAGAGCTTTTAAATAATCGAATTCCTGAAATGATTTTTGTTTTCTTCGGTTTTCGACTATATTGACAATTTCAGAAAGCTTCTAGGCTAGAACGCCGCATAACTCCCCGCTCTACAAGGTCACGGAAGACTCCATCAAGGAATGTCAAACAGATTGGTAGGCGGAAAGCATTGAATATTGTCGCGAGACCTGCTGCGACTTTAACATGTTCCGCTAAGACTTCTGGGTTGTAGGGGCGTAGGTAGTACTTTTAAACAATGAAATTCCTGAAATGTTTTATTGTTTTCTTCGGTTTTCGACTATATTGACAATTTCCTAAAACTTCTAGACGAGAACGTTTGTCATATTCCATCACTCGACGAATGCGATGCGTTTTAAAACGAAAGCTACACAGCTTTCGCGGTTACATTTGCTGCCGCCGTCCTAGTTTTCATGTCGTCAAACCAAACGGCGGAGATGCGATGTAATAAAAAGTGGAGCGTCGCGACGCGGCGCAAGCATTACATGCAAATAAGCCCCCGCCGAATAAACTCGTCGCACACTTACGACGGCATTTCCCGAAAACACCACCCCACAGTGGTATCATCATACATTTGTATGCATTAAGTCGAAAATACGTCTCAGAGCATCTCCATTTGCCCCCGCCCGCCTCCCGTAACCGCAGCGCATAAATGCATCCCTCACGCTCGCTACCCCATTTGCTTGAGGACGCCCTAATTGGTTGAATTGAATCCTGGCGTTCGTGTGGAATAATTTGGGTGAATCGACCGTAAGTACGTGTGTGAGTGCGTTTGGTACGATGTTGCAGATGATCTTTTAACGATCGCGATAAAGGGAGAGAAAAAAGTACGAGGAAATCTGTACACTTCTTAAAGCACTAGCTAACTTCTTAATTTTTTTTTTTAAAGAGCTGCGACAGTTTTATTTTATTCAAACGCACCCTATTCTCGTCGGTCGAGGATATTTCTCGCTGCGATAAAGAGAGAAAGAAAGAGGGACAAATAAATCTGTACACTTCTTAAAGCATTTGGTAGCTTCTTATTTTTTTTTAGAGCTGCGACAGTTTTATTTTATTCAAACGCACCCTCGCCTCGTCGGTCGTCGTGGATATTTCTTGCGATAAAGAGAGAAAGAGAGACAAAGAAATCTGTACAGTTCTTAAAGCATTAACTAGCTAGCTTTTAAATTTTTTTTTTAACAACTGCGACAGTTTTATTTTATTCAAACGCACCCTCGCCTCGTCGGTCGTTGATATTTCTTGTGATAAAGAGAGAAAGAGGGACAAAGAAATCTGTACAGTTCTTAAAGCATTAATTAGCTAGCTTTTTAATTTTTTATTTTTAACAGCTGCGACAGTTTTATTTTATTCAAACGCACTCTCGCCTCGTCGGTCGTCGATATTTCTTGCGATAAAGAGAGAAAGAAGGACAAAGAAACCTGTATTCTTCTTAAAGCAATAGCTAGCTTCTTAACTTTTTTTTAAGAGCTGCGACAGTTTTATTTTATTCAAACGCACCCTCGCCTCGTCGGTCGTTGATATTTCTTGCGATAAAGAGAGAAAGAGGGACAAAGAAATCTGTATTCCTCTTAAAGCATTAGCTAGCTTCTTAATTTTTTTTTTCTAAAAGCTGCGATAGTTTTATTTTATTTAAACGCACCCACGCCTCGTCGATCGTGGATATTTCTTGCTGCGATAAAGAGAGAAAGAGGGACAAAGAAATCTGTACACTTCTTAAAGCATTAGATAGCTAGCTTTTTAATTTTTTATTTTTAAGAGCTGCGACAGTTTTATTTTATTCAAACGCACCCTCGCCTCGTCGATCGTGTACATTTCTTGCGATAAAGAGAGAAAGAGGGACAAAGAAATCTGTACACTTCTTAAAGCATTAGCTAGCTTCTTAATTTTTTTTTAAGAGCTGTGACAGTTTTATTTTATTCAAACGCACCCTCGCCTCGTCGGTCGTCGATATTTCTTGCTGCGATAAAGAGAGAAAGAGGGACAAAGAAATCTGTACACTTAAACAATTTGGTAGCTTCAACATGTTTTAAGCTGCAACAGAGTTTTTTTTTTTTTAATGTTATTCGAGCTGACCCCCGCCCGTCGGTCGTGGATGTTTCTTGGGTACGCTACATTTAAGTTAAAACCAAGCTAGAAAATTGACTGATGGAAAAATTTTGAAATTTCGAATTTAGGAAGAAATTTTTCGACGAGAAATGTTAAGAGGCGAAAATCAAACAAACAAAGACCACACATTAAGAACCGGCTCATAGTGGTCCCAATCACGAATCATACAAAATATAAAATAATATATATTTTATTGTATTTTGTGCGATAGTGAACGGCAATAATTAGTACTCAATATATATTTTTATGGCTCTTCGGAACCCACCTTTCAACCTCTTTTATCCCCAATCCTTTTGACAGTCCGTGTAATGTTAGAGATTTCGATTTATTTGTTAGTAGCGTCCTGGTTTTAGCATGGGAAAGCCAGAAATCGTTCTCCACGAATTGCTCGAATGTCGTCTACTTACATTTTTGGGATTTGTCGCAAATGGTCCACCACTTATCTCTCTCTCAGCTTACTCAGTAGTTCCTCTTTATAGAAATTCAAATCAGAAATCTGAATCTCTAATGAACAAAATATATTCAACTGTCTTCTACGCCCTTGAACTTCTTGTCCATTATAGACTTGTACTGCCTGTTAGGGAATATATATTTATTTATTATTATTATATGTGAAATATTCGTACAATTGCTAATAGAATACAAGCAAAGAATATGAGAATTTCGTTTAATTGATAAATTAATGAAATTTATAACAATTAGCATAAAATCGAAACTAGAATATGAGAGAGAGAAGGGCGGATGTACGTAAAACAGTTTACTTCTAGAAACTTTTGTTGTTTTGTGAGACACTTCTCAGGTACACTTTATTTTAAAATCAGTAAAATTGAATGGTGGAGTGAATTTCAGAATTTTTGAAAACTTTACGACGGGGATTTTTTTTGAGACGCGTTTTACACTGACTAAGTCATATTTGGAAACTCTGCTGGAACTCTTCCGCGGGACTGCCCTCAGCTTTCTTCTCTGGTGCTATTTATTACTGTTACTTGTTCTTGTTTTTAACATGATTAACGCTGACTAATGCTGTCGTTGATTAAACTGCACGCTTTTAATTTTATATTTTCATGTGAATCATTCTTCGACATGATTTATACTATATGTATCGCACTTCCGCGCTTCAAAACCTGCCCAGGAGCTGGTTACCTCTAGCACATCCCTTCGGAACTATGATTATTGAGTAGGCGGAGAACGTTCTCACATGGCCATTACTCACGCCTCAGAAAAAAAAAAACACGTTATCAAACAGGATGTTGTTAGGATAACATTCTTGTTTTGCTTGGAAAACTGTTTGTAAGGTGGATATGTATCGACGTTTTGCTTTTTTGTTTCGAGACGTCCAGCTTTGTATTGTCGTTTTGTCATCCTCTTGTCCGTGTGTGATGCCGAATAATGCCCGATAATGACTTAACGGATAGTTTAACTTCTGGACTTTTCCAAGCTCTTTTTATTCTTGTGGCTCTCTTCGAGGATGCAGACGTTATTTCTGTGACTATATCAACAGCATCTCCCTTTCCTCTTGAACGTAAACTTAGTTGTGCAGCAAATGACAGTTCTGCACTGTTAGGATGGATAAATATATTTTTGTTAATTCATTAAAAGATAAGTGCTTGTTAATTTCTTATTCCCACTTGTGAGGAAATTCCAGACCAATTGCATTCGCCTCTCGCACTCTAAATAAAAATGAAAAGAATTACTCCCAAATTGATAAGGAGGCGTTAGCCATTATTTTCGGCGTTAAAAAAATTCCATCAATGTTTGCAGGGAAGAAAATTCACGTTAATTACCGATCACAAGCCACTTTTATCTATTTTTGGAAGTAAGAAAGGAATACCTGAGATGGCGGCTAGTCGATTACAAAGATGGGCAATATTTTTGTCGCAATACCAATATGAAATAAACTTTGTTAAATCGGATGTGAGTGCAAACTCAGATTGTTTGTCGCGATTACCTTTAACACATATGAGTTTTCCGAACAAAGATTTTGGTCATATTTTTCATGTAGAAGAAATCTTACCAATAGATTATAAAGAAAAGCACTGGAAACTAGACGTGATCCAACTCTGAATAAAATTGCTGGATTCTGCTTACATGGTTGGTCTGATAATAGGTCTGACAATGATAGTAGAAACCATTTTTTATTAAGCGGGATCAGATTCATTTAGAACATAATTATTACCTTTTATCGGGTTACCGAGTAATTGTTCTCAAAAACATTAAGACATCGCATTTTAAATAGTTTACACGAGAGTCATTTAGGTATTAATAAAATTAAGTCAATATGTCTGGTGGCCCTTAATTGACAAAGACATAGAAAATTTGTGCAAGAATTGTGACATTTGTAATAACACAGTTAAAAGTAGTCCACCACGAACTCTTGTGTGTCCTTAGCCCAGACCGGATAATCCTTGGTCTAGATTGCATATGGATTTTTTAAGTCCAATATACTGATGCGTCAAGTAAATGGTTAGAAATATTTAAAATGACTTTTTGCACGTTTTGGTTTACCAGAAACTGTAGTGACTGATAACGGTCCTCCCATTTCTTCTCAAGATTTGAATAAAGAATTATGTCAATTTTTATTTGATTATAGAAACTATAAACATCCTACTACTGATTGTAGTCCAGCACATTTAATGTTTGGTCGCAGATTACGTTCAAAATTTGATTCGTTACTACCGGAAACATCAAAAATTGTTGAAAGTAAGTTTGAAGTAAAAACTTGTACAAGTTCAAAACAAAGTAAAACGTCTGATGTACATAGGTCAGTCAATTTTAGCAAGAGATTTTAGTGAATCGAATAATCCAACTTGGCAAAAAGGCGAAATTATTAAAAAATCGGATAATGTTATGTACGATGTTCAAAACTGAAGAGGACAAATGTACGAGGCGCCGTTCAAATCAAATTATACCACTGAGTCAAACAGGGCCCCCGTAACCATGTTTGCAATGCGTGCAGTGCACGCGGGCGCCATCTTCAAGGGGCGGCAATTAGCCTATTGATCACTAGACAAGTTCTGTTATTTTTTTCGTAAGTCACAAGTCTGAACTGTTTTGATGAAGCCGTCAACCTCAGGGCGAAACGTCGACTAAAATAGAACAGTTAACTGCAGCAATGAAAAGTAGAAAAAGTTTTTCATAAAAAGTTTAATGTACTTGATAAAGAAAAATTATATAAGCTGTTACGATTTGGTTAAAAAAAAAACAAATTACATTTTACTTTTTAAGTTTTTAGAAATTTAAGTTCATTTTGCTTTTGTGATTTTGTTCCTCTTTTTCTAATATTATTAAAAAGCTTGCTTCACCTACTTGCATTCTGGAGGGGTCTGAACAGAGGCCTCCTTAGTCACGCTTTTGAGGGCGTTTTTGAGGGCTCGCAGATCAAATCAAATCAATCAAATCAAATCATTTATTTACATAGCTAAAGATATTAGATGTGATACGTCAAAATAAATTACATTAAAATGCAGAACATCAAAAGTTAAGTCAATAATGCAAACAAGTAAAAATATAGAACAAACTTGATCACTGACATACAACATATAGAAAAAAGTGAAGTTGAGTAAAGGGCAACAATGTCACTGCTAAATGCAGGCTAAATCAATATCAATGTAAAAATTCTTTGACAGTATAGAATGGTTTATCCAATAAGAATAGCTTTTTTAAACAGTCTGTAGTTACTGATGTCGCGAATGTAAGATGGCAATTTATTAAAAAACTTCTTTCCATTATATTCAGGCGATTTTTCGAAATGGGTACTGTTGTGCTTTGTGGCTCTGAAAAATTTAGCATAACGAGTGTGACGCCCATGCACATCAAAGTTAGTTACAAAGCAACTTTTATTGGTAAAGGCATAAAGTAAGCAACGATTAATGTAAATAGAGGCGAGAGTTAAAATTTCATGATGAATAAACACATTTTTACAAGTTTCTCGAAGACCGATATTAAAAATTAATCTTATAATACGCTTTTGTGCGATAAACACCCTTTCAGCATGACTTGAATTACCCCACAATTCACAGCAATACGCAAGTACAGAGTGCACTAGTCCGTAGTAAGTTTGCATGAGACAGTTTATGTCCAGGCAAGGTTTTAGTTTTAGAATTGCAAAGTAAGCACTATTCATTTGTTTACAAACTTTGTCTATGTGAGTTGTCCAGTTGAGTCTGGAATCCATATTAACACCAAGGAGACGTACAGAGTCCACATGAACTATGTTATTACCTTAGAAAAATTTTGTGCAAATCGTTTTTGATTGCAGTGAGAACCTCGAGCAGCCTCTGGACAGCTGTTTCAGCCCTGCTTGGGGCTTCTTCAGCAGAAACGTAGCTCGACATTCCCACTGCTCGAGGTTCTCACTGCAATCAAAATCGATTTGCACAAAATTTTTCTAAAATCTTTCATTATGCTTTGACAGCAAGCATGGCCGCCTTGCATGGGGGACTCATTAGGAGCAAATCCCGCTTCAATTTGTCTATCCTACTGCAATGTTAGGTCAAAAAGCGATAGTAAGATGTCGCTATTTTATATGTTTATGTTATTACCGTTAACAGTAACCGATAACGGTGGCGACACTTTACGATTATAGAAATTTAAGCTCACAGATTTTGCACTATTTAATATCAAATTATTTTTTGAACACCATTGGCTGAATTCTGAGGCTACATCATTGAGTATTTTCTCAAGATTAGCCGCGTTCACATCTGACACAACAATCGAGACATCGTCCGCAAAAGTGATGAGCTTTCCGGTACAATTAATGTTTACAATCATATTGTCACGATAAGGATTTAATTTTTAGCTTAAAATTAATAATTATAAAATGTAAAGGAGTCGCGACGAAATATTTCCGCGAGGAATAAAGTAGAACAATTAAGACAGCAATCTTGCGAAATCTAAGCTACAAGCGGTTCACGTTTCATAACAAAACACGCGCTATATGTGGGACAAATTAATACAACAGGTGACGAAAGGAGAACACAGAAACATGTCATAACAGTCGAATAGACAGATTTTCGCCTATATAACGTGCGGAAGAAGATGGGAAGACAGTCGAACCCGACTCCGGTAGGCTTAGTGCCTACTGTATGAAGGGCAGCCGCCCTCGGAGTCGAACCAGCCGTCGACTCAAGTAGGCCTAGTGCCAACTTCCCCAGGAGGACCTTCCTCACCAACGCCGTGCAACCGCCACCCGCATCAGGACGCTGCCGTTCCCAAGAAGGATCATCATCACCGACGCCTTGTTGCCGCCACCCTCATCAGGACGCTGCCCGTTCCACGGAGGCATCCTCCCCGACGCCTTGCCGCCGCCACCCTCATCAGGACGCTGCCCGTTCCACGGAGGCATCCTCACCGACGCCTTGTTGCCGCCACCCTCATCAGGACATCTCATCGCAATTGCTGCATCCCTCGAGACATGGTGGAGGCTCCTCGCTGTCGCAGCTAACCACGTGACATGGTGGAGGCGCCTAAAGTCCCAAAATAATACGTCGTGACGATAAGAAGGGGATGCCAGGTCCATACCAAACAAGATCAAACGCAGCAAAGGAATCACCGTTTCATCCACCTCATCGCAGTACAGAAGTCGGATACGAAGAAAAGGAAGTTTTTAGTCCCAAAATAGCACTCTCAAGGTCACCGAGGAAGGAAACCACCGAGCGAGAAAATGGCCAACAACAAATTCAGAAGCGTTCAATGAACATTTTGTAAGAAGTTGCATGGAGAGACGAAACGTGTACAAGAAAGAAAACAAACAGCCTAGGTATGAAAATAATATTTATAATAATCAAGGAAATAAGAATTAGGAGCGGTGAAATAACGAGAGTCCAGGGAAATGATGAAATGGGCGAGTTCAAAACAGCAAAATTAGAGATAGGCAGTATAATTACGTAAATAGATGTAACTACCAATTTTAGAAGAAGAAGAAACTAAATAATGATCCTATGTAACATAATCTTATATGTAATACTAAGTTAAGGAAATAAGCATCAACCAAGGGAGAATGGAAACCTTCGAAGCCAGATTTCAGCATGCAGGAAAGAAAATACAATGGATAGAAGAATGGAGCAAAGAGAGAAGGAAAATTTGAAGTAATGACGGAGAAGATTAGAGACGTTTGATTTTTTTATTGTGGTAATGCCACACAGCAACAGTTGGACGAGTAAATGGCGAAAGATGATGACATCCGAAGGACTATCAAGAAATTGACGCGCGGACTACAGGCAGAATTACAGGAATTTGGAACCAATTCAAAAACAAGTTTGCAAGAAGTAAGGCAGTTAAAGACACAGATAGGAACATGGAAAATTCCAGCATTAAGCTATCTAACACCACACATCACAAACAAACATTCATATCTTAGGTAGCTCGATGAAGCACTCGGATATCCTGTCCACAGAAGAAGAAGATTTCGACAAGATTCCCTTGTCCCGGCCTAAAGGAATAGAAAGTGCACTCATCCTCCTGGCCATTTGGACAACGTTGACATTTTTTGTGATGAAGCCGACTTCTTGGATACAACCTGTATACACAAACCTGTCCGGATGTGTCAATCCAAACTGGAGCCTCAGGATCATCAAAATGAGTAAATCAGCAGATGAAGAATTTAAATATGTGAGTTATGCTAAGAATTGAGCATTATGTTATTTAAAGAACTGCTACAGCATTTACGGCAACGCCAGTCCACTGTCTTCAAGAGATGCACGAAGTAGTAGTATATGTCGCTACAATTGCATTTGTTATTATTATGATTGCTTTAAATATAATGTTGTTAAAGAGATTACTAGGCAGAAAAAGAAGAGAAGAAACTCGAAGAAACAGGACCGGGCCATCCTGTGAAAAAAAAAGGAGACGCATTAAATGGACCAAACCATAAGCTGCATCAAGGAAAAGACCCTCTGGATCATGCCAAGTCCTCCTTGAGCCACAAGGTTGGGAAACTCCATTAGACGCTCCGAAGAAAGAAGCAATCAACATTAGAATGAGTATATGAAGATATAGAAGATATAGATATAGAAGAAAATGTGCCGTCAGAAAACCAAAACGAACATGCTCCCTGCCAAGCCAATCGTCATCCCAAATCCTGGCTGAAATACGAAACGGAGGTGAAGAAATTACCAAGGTATCATTAAATGACTTATGCTTACGTTTTATTTCAACAGAACATTGAAAAAATTAAATGTCAAGGTGGTAAATACTACGTAATATAAGAAGTACGCGCCGCGAACTATAAAACTTTAGCAAACTCAACGGTTTTCTTTTTCAAGTGCAACGCGCGGGAATTGTTTCGTGACCTTACGCAACAGACAGTTTTCCGCGTGACGCGAGTTATTCTTGTGCGGGGACGCACAAGCTTAAAGGGGAGGGAAATGTCACGATAAGGATTTAATTTTTAGCTTAAAATTAATAATTATAAAATGTAAAGGAGTCGCGACGAAATATTTCCGCGAGGAATAAAGTAGAACAATTAAGACAGCAATCTTGCGAAATCTAAGCTACAAGCGGTTCACGTTTCATAACAAAACACGCGCTATATGTGGGACAAATTAATACAACAGGTGACGAAAGGAGAACACAGAAACATGTCATAACAGTCGAATAGACAGATTTTCGCCTATATAACGTGCGGAAGAAGATGGGAAGACAGTCGAACCCGACTCCGGTAGGCTTAGTGCCTACTGTATGAAGGGCAGCCGCCCTCGCAGTCGAACCAGCCGTCGACTCAAGTAGGCCTAGTGCCAACTTCCCCAGGAGGACCTTCCTCACCAACGCCGTGCAACCGCCACCCGCATCAGGACGCTGCCGTTCCCAAGAAGGATCATCATCACCGACGCCTTGTTGCCGCCACCCTCATCAGGACGCTGCCCGTTCCACGGAGGCATCCTCCCCGACGCCTTGCCGCCGCCACCCTCATCAGGACGCTGCCCGTTCCACGGAGGCATCCTCACCGACGCCGTGCTCATCAGGACATCTCATCGCAATTGCTGCAGCCCTCGAGATTGCCCTGGATCCGGTTAGTCGAATCGTCGGGTCTCTTCAACCCCAGCACGGAGGGATTCCTCATCCTCGCTGTCGCAGCCGACCCGTCGCGATTTCCGATAATTACGAAAAGGCACCCCCGCACATTTAAAGATCGTCCGCCGATAGATAAAAATATTCATTTAATAAAGGTATACATTGTTTTGGTAAACTGTGTTTTCAAGCTCTACCACTGAGAACCCGCTACCTACCCCTAACCACGTGACATGGTGGAGGCTCCTCGCTGTCGCAGCTAACCACGTGACAATATCATTTAAGAAACCTAAGAATAATAAAGGTCCTCGTGCCCTCCTTGAGGCACTCCGAGACACACTCGCGATTCCTCCGAAGAATACCCATCCACGCTTACTTTTTGTAGTCGATCACTCAAGTATGATTTCAGCCAATTGTGAATGTTACCTCTGATACCCAAAGATAGTAATTTGGTCAATAGGAATTCAGATTGCACTGTGTCGAACGCTTTACTGAGGTCAAAACATAAAGCTGCAACATACATGTTTTTGTCAAGGGACTCGTAAACATATTCAACAAATTCAATACAGGCGGTGGCAGTTGACTTTCCGTGTCTGAAACCATGTTGAGTGTCAGATAACAATTGATAGGTTTCCAGGTAGCTGCATATTCTGGTATGAACAATTTTCTCGAATATCTTCGAAATTTCATTGAGAATTGAAATCGGCCGGTAATTAGTTAGTTCATCACGTTCACCTTTTTTGTCAATTGGAAGTACCACTGCTAGTTTTAAAACATTCGGGAAGATGCCCTGACTGATGGATAGATTAAATAAGTAAGTTAGGTGTTCGATGAGAGTATTCATATTTTGTTTTACTAGTACAGTTGGAATACCATTTATCCCTGTTGGATTTCGATTTTTGAGATGTTGTACTGCTTGCATTATCTCTGCAGAATCAATAAGAAGAAATATCAGCAAAGTACATGGAATGTGATGTGGTGGCACCAATAGTACAATTTTGTGACAGACCCGTTGCGTAGTGTTCATTTAGCTGCTTAAATGCAATATTGGCAAATTGATCACCAAAGGCATTGGCAATAGCCATGGGCTCCTCAATTATTTCACCATTGTGGTGTATGAGTATCCTGTCGTCACTGTTATTTTTACGTCCAGTGATGTAATTGACATTTTTCCAAATTGCTTTAGTTTTATTTTCTGAACTTTGTATATTACGATTAACATATTCATGTTTGCTATTTTTAATTGCAATTTTATACTATTTCTTTTTTCCGCATACAGATTGCGAAGTTGGTCCTTACCAGTATCGCGACAGAGTAAATGTAGGTCTTTCAAATCCCGTCCTAGTTTTTTAATTTCATTATTAATCCAGTTAGTTCTATTTACTTTTATTTTCTCTCTGAAGGGGCAAGTCGTATCAATATACCAGTTGAAGATATTTAAGAACATAGAAAAGGCAGCATTAACATTATGTATCTCATAGACACATAACCAGTTTTCCTGAATTAGTTGGCATTGAAGAGCAGTCCTGTTGCTAGCTGATAAGCAGCGGTACTTGTTTTTTCTTTGTGGAGGAGTAACATATGGCACGTCGGGAAGCAATAACAGCATGTGACCTTGGTGATCGGCTAAATTTGTATCAATGATAGTGCTTGTGTATTTAGTATTATCGAAGTTAACTATCATGTAGTCAATCCCCGTGGCCGAAGTATTGCCATACTTGTTGGTTGAATCCTAGTTGGTTTATTGGTTGTAACATGCGTATCAAACGAGGAGAGCACATCCAGCAGGATTTTACTTTGCATAGTGTCTTTCAAGATGTCAATATTTAAGTCACCGTAAATTATGATGGACTCATACTTAACAGCTAATTGTAAAATTTGACTTAAAGTGTCTATGAATACCTCAAATGATCCAGCAGGGGGTCTATACAATCCAATCATACATGATTTCTTATTACAGAATTTAAACTCCACAGCGCAACACTCGCAGTCTCCTTCAATCGATAATTTTTCTATGCTTGTAATACACTTTTCTTTCACCTGAGTTTTGTGACTGACTAGAATTGTCACACCACCTCCACGCTTGCCTTTACGACAGTAGTTAGAAACTGTTTTGTAATCATGTATTACCATTGCACTCAAAGTGTCATCGCTACACTAGTGTTCCGTCAGACACAATATATCGGGTTTCTCATCACTAACGTAGACCTGTAAGATATCGAGTTTATTTAGTACTCCTTGAATATTTACATGGATACATTTTAGGTAACCATTTCTTCAGCAGCAGTTAGGAACTTGAAAGAAGCAAAAGAAAATGTTTGCAAAATGAAGGAAAATGTTTTCAGAATGAAGGAAAATGTTTTCAAAATGAAGGAAAATGTTTTCAAAATCAAAGAAAACGTTTGAAAAATGAACGAAAATGTTTAGCAAAAATTCCCTAATGTTTACTTTTTTTTAATTTTTCTGTTTTTTCCATTTTTGGTTTCTTTTAATTTTCTTTTTTTTAATTAATGGGAGTTCTAGTGAAGCCATCAACCTCACAGCAAAACAACGACTAAAATAGAACAGTTAACTGCGGCAATTAAAAGTAGAAAAGTTTTGTGTGCTAAATTTTTTATAAGAAAAATTAATGTACTTAATAATTTTGTTAGGTAAAAAAATAAATCATGTAGGCTGTTACGGTTTCCTACTTAGTCAGATGAGAAGATTGGGTTACTCATTTTTGGGGGCTCGCAGTAGCTGGGAACTTGAAAAAAGTGAAGGAAAATGTTTAAAAAAATGAAGGAAAATGTTTGGAAAATGAAGGAAAATGTTTAACAAAATTCCCTAATGTTTAAAATTTTCTTAATTTTTCTGCTTTTTCCATTTCTTTGTTTCCTTTAATTTCTTTAAATAATTTTGATAATTGACCGTTTTTGTATGCCCCAACTCATCTGTCAGAGGGCGCCTAAATATAAAGTCTCGCGCGATCAGATTTTGACCTCGCGGGGGCCCTGGAGTCAAATGCCAACAAACGTCTTTCTTGTCCCTTATCTTCTTTGGACATTCCGCAGTCGAATGATGTTAGCAATAGTGAAATCAATGTTAATAACGCTACTAACCAAACTAATAATGCGGATACAATAATGTTGAAACGCGATATAATTTGCGGCTTAGAATTAAGAACTAGTTTATTAGGCAAATTAAGCGAAACTGACAGTGAGAATTTTATTTTAGTTTTTTTTTTAAGAGGAGAGATATTAGGATGGATAAAATAGTTTTTGTTAATGCAAAAAAAGATAAGTTCTTGTTAATTTCTTATTCCTACTTGTGAGTTGTTTACAACCTAACAAGAGAAATAAATTCAGTACCGTCCCAGCTCTGGTCTTTGTATTATCCTGACCACAAATATTCTTTAAAATGAATATTTAAACAAATTTATAACATGCACTAGATACGGATATTACCAAAGTATCTACTCTTTTTTTTTTAATTCTATGGCTGCATTCTTGAAAACTTTTTGTAAGTCGACCCTGTCCACCACCAGGAGGATCATCTTTCAGCACTGAAACCAAATACGTGAAACACACATTTCCAGTAAACCATTCAGAGTTTTTTTTTTTTTTTAATTGAAAGCTTTTTAGAATAAAATGATTTCACTGGTTAATTTAAATGTAGTTAGGAAAAATCTGAATTCTTACAGAATGTTTTTTTTTGTGATGGGTTTCATGCAAATGACCTTGAAACTTGATTGCTGTTCCTTAACGTGCCGAGCATAAATGCGAAGCTTAACCAAAATTTACTCCCCACGCACTATTACTACACATAAATTCTCCGACTAAATCGCCTATTAAATTCGAGTCACAGACCCAGACCGTTTACCACCGAATTACGGCGAATAGTAAATCATACGGTACCATCTCCGGTGGAGCGCTTATTCTCTAATTAATATTATTGATGCTGGGTCTCCACACCTCCGGCATACGCCATCCGGGACCCTACTCGTGATTGGTTGAACGTTTCAACGTTCACAAATTTGAAATCAACCAATCACGAACTCAATTCCGAACGCCGTATGCCGGAGGTGTGGAAACCCAGCTTAATACACCAGCGGCACCACTCAAAATTTTTCGTCGCGTCCGACGTTTTCTCGTTTTGTATTGCTTCGAGGAGAAAAAGTGACAGGTGACAGTTTGTTTGTGTTTTTCCAGGAGGAGGAGCTGAGGGCCAGCGGCGACCCGAAGTTCCAGCACCTCAGCGAGGAGCTGCACGTGGAGATAAGCGCGTTCGCCACCCCGGCCGAAGCTCACGCCAGGATCGCCTACGCCCTAGCGGAAGTGCGCAGATTTTTGGTACCCGTGAGTATTCTTTTTTGTACAGTCTGCGCAGTGGTTTCCAAACGTTTAAATTGAGGCAGCCACGAGTTAAATGAATTTTTGATTTCGTCAACATTAAGGGCGCCAGGGAAGACCTGTTATGACACAATTGTTACAACACGTTGGGTGGCAAGTTGTTGTATCAAATCAGTAAAGAAATCGTAACATGTGTACATAGAACGAAGCAGGGCAGTTCTTACCTGCGTATACGGGTTTTCCAGTAGTTGACTTGTTGTCGTCATCAAGGGACATGGCGTGAAACCAACGGCAGCTTTCTAGAGTCGAAGTGGGCGTGGAATAAAAGATGGAAATCCACAAAAAAAAATAGTATATTTGGGAGGCGCCAACTGGAGTATAGAAACCACGGTATCAAATACAATTCCAACCCAAGATTAACCCCAGTTTTAACAAAGGCGGAAAGTGTCCAAGACAACAATTCAATGACAAAAAATAAATAAAAATAATAATTTCCGGTGAATAGCAATAAGCATACCGCTAACGTTTAAGTTAGGTTCGTATTTCACCAAACGATCTTAAATATTTCAATATACGAAAAGGTTTGTACGGTTGGAAATTTCCTGTCGTCTCACAATAACCCATGTAACAAAAAAAAATTAATCTCTAGTACTTGAATCGACTCAAACGTTAACAAAAGCAGTGTAATTACGATTGACAAAATATTACCGAGCAATTGATTAAAAAAAAAAATTGGAATAATTGATTTAACTTGTCTCACGCAAGGTGAGGCATAAACTAGGCAACCAAACTTGCACGTCAGTTAAAAGAACAAAAAAAAGTATCTTGTAATACGAGTGCGTAGTTAACTGATCAATCGAAGTGACGAAGATAAAAAAAAGGTATTAATTTAAATTAATTGCTGTTTAGAAGGACGAACCGGATAAAAATGATCCGTCCGTGTCCTTCGACACGTTCATTTTCTTTCCGCCCCCCAACTTTATGCAAATTTCAATCAGAAACAATCGCCACATACGTCCTTGCTTGCCTTCGAGGATTTAGAAGTAACTGCGCCAGTTAAGTAAGTTTAAAAATAATTGCTGTTGACGGACCGGATAAGATCGATCGGGTCGTGTCCTTCGACGCGGTTATTTTTTTTCCCGCCTCCAACATTCTCCAAATTTCATTTAGAAATAATCGCCACCTACGTCTTTGCTTCCCTTCCAGGATCTAGAAGTAATTGCGCCACGAGTTAAGTGAGTTTAAAAATAATTGCCGTTTAGAAGGACGAACCGGATAAGAATACTCCGGTCGTGTCCTTCGACGCGGTCATTTTTTTCCCGCCTCCAACTTTCTCAAAGTTTCAACCAGAAACAATCGCCAGCTACGTCTTTGCTTCCCTTCGAGGATTTAGAAATAACTGCGCCACGTGTTAAGTAAGTTTAAAAATAATTGCTGCTTAGAAGGACGGACCGGATAAGAATGATCCGTCCGTGTCCTTCGACGCGGTCATTTTTTTCCCGCCATCCAACTTTCTCCAAGTTTCAATCAGAAACAATCGCCAGCTACGTCTTTGCTTCCCTTCGAGGATCTAGAAATAATTGCGCCCCGAGTTAAGTGAATTTAAAAATATTTGCTGTTTAGAAGGACGAACTGGATAAGAATGATCCGGTCGTGTCCTTCGACGCGGTCATTTTTTTCCCGCCTCCAACATTCTCTAAATTTCATTTAGAAACAATCGCCACCTACGTCATTGCTTCCCTTCGAGGATTTAGAAATAACTGCGCCTCGAGTTAAGTAAGTTTAAAAATAATTGCTGCTTAGAAGAACGGGCCGGATAAGAATGATCCGGTCGTGTCCTTCGACTCGGTCGTTTTCTTTCCGCCCTCCAACTTTCTCCAAATTTCATTTAGAAACAATCGCCGCCTACGTCTTTGCTTCCCTTCGAGGATTTAGAAATAATTGCGCCACGAGTTAAGTAAGTTTAAAAATAATTGCTGTTTAGAAGGACGGACCGGATAAGAATGATCCGTCCGTGTCCTTCGACGCGGTCATTTTCTTTCCGCCCGCCAACTTTCTCCAAATTTCAATCAGAAACAATCGCCACCTACGTCTTTGCTTCCCTTCGAGGATCTAGAAATAATTGCGCCACGAGTTAAGTGAGTTTAAAAATAATTGCTGTTTAGAAGGACGAACCGGATAAGAATGATCCGGTCGTGTTCTTCGACGCGGTTATTTTTTTTTCCCGCCTCCAACATTCTCCAAATTTCATTTAGAAACAATTGTCGCCTACGTCTTTGCTTCCCTTCGAGGATTTACAAATAACTGCGCCACGAGTTAAGTAAGTTTAAAAATAATAGTTGTTTAGAAGGACGAATCGGACAAGGGTGAGCTGGTTGCGTCCTTCGACGCCGTCAATTTTTCCTACTCCCACCTCTTTGCGTTTCATGACATCCGTCACTGTGACGTCACTTCACTAGTTCTGTCCAGACCCTACACTTCTTCCTTTTCGAGAATTTAACGGAAATGACGGCCGTGAGTTAAAGAAGTTTTAAAGAAGGACGGACGAGCCGGATTAGAGCGAAACAGTTGTGTCCTTCGACGCTTGAAACATTTTTCTCCCCCCTCTCTGTCTCTTCTTTTTCGAATTTCAACTGAAACAATCGCGTATTGCAGATTTGATTTTATGGCGAGCCGGGGTTTCCCAATCGCGTTATTGAATTTGCATGCGCAAATTTACAAACTTGTTGACAGGACGTCGCGCGAACTTTTCCAATTGCCCCGCTCCAATTTCGCGCAGAAAATAATGCGATTGGCAATAACAACGGGCGGCGGCGGCGGCGCGCAAATAAAACTGTAAATCGAATCACATAACGCAAAAAACAAGTGAGATGACGTCGTCGCCGCCGCCGTCGAATGTCAAATAAAACGGCGCGCTCAAATTACGCGCGCGAGGTTGCAATAAGCGGATATTTGCATGGCGAATTTTTATGCGCCGACTTTGCACGAAATGAAGACGTATAAATGCTACTTAACTGTAATCGGCGACGGCGGGCGGCGCTCTTGGTGAGGTGTCAGAGGCAGCAGTTTCGTAATTTGCTCGAGAGATTGGCCGCTTTAGATTCAAGGCACCGCGTACGTTATCGCGAATGAATTGCGCCGTTTTGCAGTTTCCTGTAAATTACGCACTTAAAAGCGGACGGCGCGGCGCGCTATTGCTTTTCCACGTTTAAATTGCTGCTTAACGGGCTGCTGAAGTCGTAAAGTCGCGGAAAGCTTTTCTAGGTTATGTGTCAGCGAAATGCATTGATCCATGATAAGCCAAAGGAGACGACGACATTCTAATATTTAAGACGATTAGGAGCAGAACCACGTTTCGTTAAAAAGATCAAAACCGAAATATAATACGTGCACTCTTAGTTTATGTTGCGATTGACTTCGGTGCCGCCGGCTGCTACAGCGGGACGGGTCGGGATTCCAATCAAACCAAAGCGAAAAATTAATACAAGGGCGCCACTCAATTTTTTTAAAAGAACGCGAGAAGATTAAAGAAACGCGGCTACGTCCAAATTCTACAAGGCTTTATTTACCACCAAAATCAGATGCACTTGACTCCAGCGCATCAAATTGAAATCAAACAAACGTCAAACAAGTGACTAAACTTAGAGATAAATGTACCGAGGAGGGGGCGCAGAGGCTAACGTTAAAATCACCAAGCCGAATGCCCGGAAAAGGTGCGTCACACACACACCAAAACTAAATGAATTAAAATTTTTAAGTCCACTCCTCCTGGTATTTCGTAATCCGAATACGAAATGATTAGTTTCAAAACTAAATTAAACTTAAACATTCCCACTTAATTACTCGGGTTACAAAAGGCCTAAAAGAGGAATAACAGTAATTGCAAAAGTCCAATCCTGTGAAGGGTCATGCCAAACTTTTAGGAGAATTTAAAACTCCCAGAAAGATTGTCCGTAGCAAAAATGAACGGCGACAGTAGTAAGAGATAAAAAAGTTCGACCTATATGTCCGGCTAACGTAAAGAAAAAGATCGAAAACGAATCGCCAATCAGAAAAAAATGTGACATAATTGAGAGCGAATCAGATAATAGGGCAAAGGTGATGGGATGCCGACCGAACGGCGAAAACCGGAGTATTATTCGACAAAGTTAAATTCTGCGAAAATAAAACGAGCCTAGTTCCAACATTTGAAATGAAATTGTAAATCCTATAAAGAAAAAAACTTCCAATTAAATAAAGTCCGGGCAAACCGGTCATAAAACCTATGCTTGAATCAACACCTCACACACTGCCACCTGAATTTTCCATTCGGAATGACTCATTGCTAAGCTGATCCGAGGAACAGGGAAACAGGAAACCAAACGTAAAAAAAGAGATCGGAAATTAATAGCCAATCAGAAGAAAACGTGACATAACTGCGAGTGAATCAGATGAAAGGACAAAGGTGATGGGAGGCCGACCGAACGGCGCGTCAGTTGGACTATTATTCGATAAAGTTAAAATCAGCGAAAATTAAACAAGCCTATTTCCAATATTTTAGATTAAACACAACAAAATTACTTAACTTTCCGTGTTCTTGCTGATCTTCGAAGAGGGGCAAGTCATACCTTCTTGTTCATTTGAAACCACGACGCGACGTTTTCTATTATCTTCTCTTCTGATGAGCCTGCTACTTGTGGCTCTTCCGTAAAAAACAGTATCTTAATCTTCTCTTCTATTCTCTTAAAAGTCTACCAAAAATACACATCACGACACCTGATAATCTTCTTTGAAATAGGGTCGTTAAGTCCGTATATCCTTTGTTGTTCTCGCAGTATCCCACAAACAAACGTTCTTGTTATTTAGCGTCCCATTTGCACCTTTTTTCTTCAGGCACGTGTGCAAATGCCTTGCATCCAAGTACTTTTAGATGTGCTAAAGGTTAAGGGAACGTCCGAGGTTCGAGCGAGAGGAATTATAAAACAAATCAAAAACCTATGCAAGAAATCCAGGCAGTAAGGCGTCACCCGGAGTAAAATGATACGTAATATAATTCGTTTAAATTCAACGAAAATAAAACGAACTGATTTCCTGGGTTCTTTTTTTTTGTTATTCGTTCAGTGCGTGTTGCAATATTTGCCGTCCGTCTCATGAACGCTCCCATGGCCCTTAACATTTATTAAAATTCGTCCCAGCTTATGTCACATTTCGTCGGATTGGCTAATTATTCTCGATTCCTCTTTCCTTATGTTTGTTTATGTACACCCCGCTACCCCGAATCGAATTAACGACATTTCATTCCCCAGTTAGATTTTGGGCTAACCGCTCGTGTCTTGTGTGAATTGTGGTGTATCATTGGAATATTTTCGTCTCAGCCTGGCAAAGTTGATTGAAAACTGTTACCAGATGAGTTAATCGTCGTCCTCAATGTTTTAATCGATTTCCCATCCCAGTCTGTTTTTCCGTGAACACCTTAAAATCGTTGAGAGTTTCGCAGGAACTCATTTTCTCAAAAAAATCGTCAAAAATCTTTCTGCTTTGATCATCAGTAAAGGTTAAGGTACCTTGAATCTCCAATTGACGTCGTCTCCGTCGGGCCACAGAGGTCAGAATGAACTATCTGCAGAATGTCTTCAGAGCGTTTACTGCTTCGTGGGAAAGGTTAGAGATTTTGCTTACCTTGAATACAAGGGATACATGGAGGTTCTTTGCCTTGAACCTTTATTCCAACTACAGAATCCTTGCTGATTGGGAGTGTCATTATTTTTTTATAACTTAGGTTCCTAAATCGCTCAGCGTCAAGAGCTTTTGCAGCAAGGTAAACCTTGAGCAGGAGAACAAAGGATACGAATCAGATTAGCCGACAACGAAGCTCTTACCTGGGGTGGGGGGATGGGGGAGATAGCCACTAGGCTGCAACCAAAGAATGAAACCGTCAAAGCCGGCAAACAGCCGCAGGATGTTATTTCGCCCGCCCCGGGGAAATAATCCAAAATACTAGACAACAGCTTACGTTAAGCTGATCCAAGAAAGCTATGGGCTAGAAACCAAACGTAAAAAGGGAGATCGGAAATGACCGGCCAATCCGACGAAAACGTCACATGCTTGAAAGCCAATAAAAAGAAACGTCGAAGGTTACGGCAACGTCCGAGGTTCGAGCGAGAGAAGGTCATAAAACAAATCAAAAACCGACGTAAGAAATACAGACAGAAAGACGTCACCCGGAGTAAAATGAAACGCAATATAATTCGTTTAAATTCAACGAAAATAAAACGAGCTGGTTTCCTGGTGACATTTTTAGCAATACTGAAAAGAAAGAAACAAGCATTCTATAAACTAAACTCCGGGTAATTAGGCATCATCAGGAGTAAAATAAAACGCAATATAATTCGTTTGAATTCGACGAAAAATTAAACGAGCTGGTTTCCTGCATTTATAGCAACACTGAAAATCCCATGTAAAAAAAAGGAAACGGACGTTCCATAAACTGAACTCCGGGTAATTGTAGTCGTAAAAAAAAACAAACTTGTGCTCGAAACCAAAGAAAAAATATCTTGCGCTGCGTGAAAGCGAGGCTCGCGGTTTACTCGGTCGAAGTTCCTTATCGGCCAATCTAAAAACAGAAATATCCCCGGCGGTTTTATTACACAGGGTTGCACAAGGCAAAGCGGGAAAAATAAACTGTAACAAATTCCATTTTTTGCGTCGTGGTGGCTAAACGTGCTCGTTTCATTTTCATCACAAATGTAACCATCTACCGGTGAGAATATGACAGATTTCTTTACATCGTGTTTGGTCAAACGAGCTTTGTCTCTGGTAACTGGCCGGAATTGACCAAAGACAAAGCTCGCGTTTAGCGCCAAAATTCGAATTAAAAAAAGATAAGGTGTAATTGTTGATCTGAATTCGAATGTCAACGCGAAGATTGTTTGGCGAACATCGAATTAACTATTTGGATTTCAGCTCTTTTCTCCATTTAAAAACCACGTGACAAGTATCCGAGAGCAGGCGTGCAGTGGTCTGGTGTGCAGTGGCTTGAACTATCATAACCAGTTTTCTTTTTTCTTTTTTTAAATCAAAGTTGTTTGAGTTGCCCAAGCGTAACAGCGATTTGACATCGAATTACCACAACTCGTCGCTGTATCTCACTATCACTATCTCATTTATTAAATTCCACTTGTGAAATGATAAGCTGCGAAAGTACTACGGAATTGAACGAGAAAATTTTATTCGATTTTTTGAAATTTTTGTTCTGTTGCTGATGTATACCTAGGCGTCTTTAAAAAAAATTGAAATAAATTATAATATTTTAAGTAATCAATCAGATTGTTAGGCGTGGGCCGTGTTTACACATGTTTCATTATTTATCATAACAAATTCCGTTCACCGCAGGCTGTAAGACTGTGTTTTCCGCGGATTCGTTGGGAGTAAGGCAGATCTCGTTCTTGTGGATGTCTCAGTTCTTTCGCGGACGTCGCATCGCCAAATTGAACAGCGTGCCTGCATTGAAGATTACCGACTCTGACGCATGGAGAGAGAGACAGGTTGGCAGCAGCGGCAATGATTGGAAAATGGCGACTATGAACGAATGCTGAGCGTGTACTGCAATGTACCGTGTCTAATAAACTAGCGCATTCATCCATAACATTTACTTAACCTCCGCCCACTATTACCAACTTTACATATTCATGGTAGTTACAATGTATGTACATATATTTGCTCACATTCTAACAGTGTTACGTGCACTTGGATGGGTACGTTGCGTCGATCGATCCCTTCGATGGTTCGGAGATTGCTCGCGAGTTTCTGTTTATGCTAGTTCGATGTTTATGAGTGACTCATCGTGTATACCTAACTTAATGCGGACGTGCCGCGTTCCAATAAAACGCGACGCAATTCTTTGCTCCCTCCGACTTTTTTTTTCAATATGCCCCGTCCTGATTAGAAGGAAAACAGAAAATCTATTCAACACGGAAAGTGGAAATTGAATCACCCCCGCCCGCCTGACGATCGCAGAGGGAAAAATGCGAGCGGGCGAGAAATGAAATTAGATTAGAGGAGTGAAGCCGCTTTCTTTGAACGGATTCGCGAGTAATATCTCGCTCCTGAAGAGCACAAAATGATAATAATTCAGGCCAGCCGTTTACTCAATCACTAGGTTTTTTTTTGCGTTTCGTCCTTCGCGAGCATGATTCGAAGAAAGAAAACTTTTTTTTGCCCTTCCTTCGCGAGTGCACGTTGCGAAGTGAAAGAAAACAGAACGTGCCGCCGCGACGCCGGAAAAGCCGGAATTGAGCGGCTTCGCGGAACAAATAATAATAATAATAATTAAAAAAATTTATTGCAAATTGTTTTTGAATGCAGTGAAAACCTCGAGCAGCCTCTGTGCAGCTGTTTCAACCCTGTTTGGGGCTTCATCAGCAGAGACGTAGCTCGACATTCCCACTGCAGACCAAAAACGACTTGTCGAATTTATTCGCAATTGCAATCGCAATAGTGATTAATAATAATAATAATAATTTTAACTGTTTTTTAAACATGACTGAGGAAAGACCTTCAAAAGAAACAGGAATTGAATTATACACGTAAGATATTTAATAGCGTTTAAATAACGTACTTTTATGGATAGGTGGCGTAAGTGTTCCTTTGAATCTAATATTGACATTATGAATATCGGTACGAAATTTAATTTTCCTGAGAAGATAAAGCGGCATCTGATCTATGATAATTCTATGATAGAGAGATGAGGTTAATAGCTTTCTTCTGCTAGACATGTTCAACCAGTCAGCTTCTCCTAATTTATATGTTATGTGGTCATATTTACGAATAGCATACGTAAGCCGTAAACATGAATTCTGGACTCTTTGGATTTGAGCAATACTGTCCTGTGTTAAACAAGGTCCATAAATTTCAGAACAGTAATTTATCTGGGAAAGAACTAGGAAATCACAGAGCAAATTTTTTTTTACTTACAGATAAATAACGTCTTTGTGGGTAAATAAGTTTTAAATTACATTAGGCTTGACATTTTATCATATTTTTAACATGAGCACGATATCTAAAATAATTATCAACAACTAGTCGTAAATTTTTAGCTTCATTATGCAACGGAATTTTGGCGTCCTTAATTTTTAAATTTAATATGTTTTGTAGTAACGTGCAGTCATCGGACTTGCCAAGTAAAAGCAAGGCAGATTTTGAAGCGTTAATAGTTAAGGAATGCGCTTCAGATATGTTTACAATTGCAGTAAGGTCTGCTTGAATTTCAGGTAATGCATTCTGCCGATCACATATGTTAAATGAATGTTACAACTGTGTATCGTCAGCGTACATATGAATTTTGCAAGTTTCAACGTGTTTATAGAATGTTGAAATATAAATTATATACATTGATAGGTGCGTGGCCGCGAGCCAACATGAATCGGGCAAGTTCTGCATAATTTTCTTATTTTTATTTGGTGGTTCAATCAAAGTCCTCCTCGATAAGAGATATACTAAAGTGTTTGGTTTTCTACATCGAGTCAGTGAGTAGACAAAATTTTACTAAAATTTATTTAGCTACTGCATAATTAAACCTTAAAGTACGGACGAGTGACATTGCCCTAAGATTTTTAATGCACGTCGGTTCTTAAAAGTATTCTACGTGAAGAGAATCTTTTATGAATTGGAATATACCTGTTCTTAATACTAGACATTAATTATAAATACGAGCATGTATAACAAAAAAATTAAGGACTTAAAAATATTCGAGCTAAAGGAAGAATTGCGGAAACGAAAACAATCAACTTGCGGGAAAAAGGACGAATTAATTCAGAGACTACAGAGTGTTCTTGGTTCCAATTAAGTAAAAGAAGAAAAATACGTGGATGACTTAAACTCAAGTGTCGAGAGTGTTAATTCGACGGACACAGTTATTTATAACGATAAAAATAATAAAGTAAGACGTAAAAACAACAAATTAATATTTTCGTTAATTAATAAAATAAAGTCTTTAGAAAATCAAATAAATGTTTTGGAAGTTCGACTGACAAAATTTCAGAAGAATAATTTGAAAACAAAAAAACGTAAAAAGCAGTGCATCGATAAATCCAATGACTGGAAGAAAGAAATCGTTTCGGCGTCTGATGAAAATAAGACAATACCTGTAAATAATAATGGGTCAACGAAAAAATGTATAACTTCAATCAATTTTACAGACCTAAATAAAAAAAATTTGAATCACAATTTATGCAAATCAGGATCTAATGAATTAAGTGATAATCAATCGAAACATAGAGTTTTATGACAGCTATGACTTGGTGACAACCAAGCGAGGAACGCCATCTATTCCCTTAAATCTAATTTAAATAGTAGTTCAAGTGTACAGTCCGTGTTTAAACCTAATGGTTTATTCAAAGATGTAGTGTGCGACGTAAAAAATTTGGCAAAAGATTTTACTTCTCGAGATTTCGTTATAATTCTTGCTGGAAGCAATGATGTCTTAAATGATCGGAAGGTGGATAAGGAGCTTCTTCTTAACACGATCGTAAGTCTATCTCATACAAACATCTTATTTCTAGGAGTCCCCTACTGGAATGGGAAAGCACATCATAACAAACTTTCTTACGATTTTAATTGTGCATTATACAACTTTGCTAATAATGATTAATTTAATAATGTTTATTACATTGATGTAAATAGAATAATAGGAAATAACTCCAAAAAAAATTGGTGTACAACCAAGTCTGATAAATTAAATGTTATGAAACACACGGCTAACTTTATAATCAATCTTTTAAATGTGGATTTTAAATCTTCTACTGTAAATTTTAATAATTTAATTTGTTTAACATGTCATGAAATACAAACTCAAAAGGTGTCGGAGGTTCAAACAAATTTTCAAAATGTAAGCCATCTCGTTTTCGGTTTATAACGTACAACATTTGCAGCCTACGCAATAAAGTTAATGAATTAAATGTATTTTTAAAGGACCTTAATTATCCGGAAATTTTATTTATTACTGAGCACTGGCTGAATGATGCCGAAATTTTGATTTACAATATAGATAATTATACTTTTATTTCTGGATTTTCTAGGAAAACATGTAAAGGAGGTGGAGTTGCGTTGTACGTTGTAAATTCCTTACAATTATTTTGTAAACCTTTCGTGTTCAATGATTTACATGTTGCAGAATAAAATTTTGAAGTGTGCTGTGCTGTATTGCGTGTGAAAACAGTTCATATTTTATTGATTAATTTGTACAGATCACCTAATACGGATATTCATCTATTCTTCAAAAATATAGAATTAATCTTAGATAATTCAGCTTCCTTTAAGGGGCACATTGTTATTGGAGGCGATTTTAATATTGATTTTTCCAAGTATGAGTATGAATCAAGATACATGATTGATTTATTTGAATCATTTGCTTTACACAGCAGTTGGGAAACACCTACTCGAATCAATGGCCATAGTTCCACTAGAATAGATAACTTCTTTACTAATTTAGACAGTGAGTCATGTGACATACTTACTTTGGACCCCGGTTTATCCGATCATATTATGGTAATATTGGTTACTAGTTTTGATTTATCTATCACCACAGAATCTCATGTAACTAAAAAACGCATTTTTACTCAAAATTCTATAAACAGTTTTACATATGCCATTCAGTCTGAAGCATTTCAGTGTATCAGTGTTAATCGAGATTTTGATTCAAACTTTACAATTTTTTTAAACACTTTTTTGTATTATTTTAATACATACTTCCCGCTTAAGCAAAAAAACATGCTAAAGAACAGCGTAAAAATGGATTTCCCAAGAATTGATTATTGAAGGACGTAAACTAAGACAAATTGACAAAAAATTAAAAACTAACATTTGTAAGAACGGTGATTTGTTGATACAATACAATGAACAAAAAAGGAATCATCGTAAAAATATAGTAGTAGCAAAAAGAAGTTTCAACGATAATTTCATAAACACTTCTTCTAATAAAAACAAAGCAGCATGGACGTTACTAAAACATAAGAATTCTTTACCTGTTCTACCGAAATACATCACCGATATAGATAATCTCAACCATAATAATCCTCAGGACATCATCAATGCTTTTTGCAATTACTTTGTAAGCTCAGTAAATGAAATAGTTGATGACTCAGCTATAAATTCAATTAACTTTGATGGCAATAGTAGTAGTATGTTTTTATACCCTATTGGCGAAGCAGAAACCTATAATATAATTCTGTCTGTCTCAAAGAAAAATTCTGCTGGAGTCGACGGTACACCTTGTTCAATTATCAAGTATGTTGCCGAATTTTTAACTGTTCCTTTGCGCAAACTAATCAATCAGTCTTTTATGGAAGATGTTTTTTGCATCTATTCTCAAAACCTCGACAGTTATTCCTGTTCCAAAGAAAGGTACCAAGACCGATATTAGAAATTACAGACCCATATCTGTTCTTTCTGTTTTTTCTAAGGTATTTGAAAAAGCAATGTTGGCTAGGTTAATTAACTTTTTTGACAGCAATAAAATTATTGGTAAAAATCAGTTTGGTTTCAGAAGAGGACTGTCAACTAACGATGCTTTATGTGTGGCGTATAATACCATCCTGCGGAACATTGAATGTAAGGATAGAGTCGTTGGCGTATATTTTGATCTAACAAAAGCTTTTGATACTGTTCATCACAGCATTCTTCTACACAAATTAAAGCAGTATGGCATACGTGGTTCTGCTAGAGACTGGATCGCTAGTTTTCTAAGTGACCGTTCTCAAATTGTTTGCTGGTCAGATGCAGTATCAGAAGTCGCTCAAATACATTACGGTGTTCCGCATTCCGTATTCCGTATTCTTGGGCCGTTTCTTTTTATTACTTACCTTAATGATTTAAGCAAATTTATTGAACTAGGAGACATTATTCATTACGCGGATGACACCTATACTTAATTACGCATCTCATGAAGAGTTATCACATAAACTTAATATATTACTTAAGAAAATGATGGATTGGTGTTATTGCAATAACTTATCTTTAAATGTCAACAAGACAGTTTTGGTCCCTTATTCATTAAGCACTGCGCAAGTTAAACTAGAAGATCTTAATGTTGACATTCCTATTGATACAAGTGTAGATTTCTTAGGGCTAATTTTTGATTCAGGCCTTACTTGGAGTGATCATTGTCTCAAATTGGCAAAATCATTAAATTCTGCATGCTATTTACTAAGAAAACTTAATGGTTTTAAAAATGTTTTATTTTGGCTGCGTCCAATCTAAATTAAATTATGGCATCCTTTGTTGGGGAAATTCGTCTTCATCGAATTCTTTATTTATAATTCAAAAACGCATAGTAAGAGCCATGATAGATATCAAAACACAAGTAAGTTGGAGAAACTTTTTTAAAGAACTTAAATTTTTCACATTGCCTTCTCTGTTTATTCTTAATCGCCTAATGTATGTTAAGAATAACGAACAGTTGTTTATAAGAGAGACTGATATACGGAACTGTAATACTCGTTCACAAGGAAAACTCAAATTTTACTTACCACAACATCGAACAACCAAATTCCACAATAGCGTGTTTTACATAGCAATAAAACTTTATAATCATCTCCCTCTTAATTTGAGACAATTAAACTCTAACAACAAATTTAAAAAACAAATTAAGTACTATCTTGAAACAAATGCCTTTTACTCTATTGGAGAATTTTTTACATCTGTGAACCACAGTGATATTAGGTGATCTTTCAACTAAATTGTTAGTACTGTATTTTTTCGTCGCATTTTTATATTTTTATTTTTATATTATATTTTAATTGACAATTTCCATTTTGGAATAATTATCTTTTAATATGTATCAAATTTGTATGACAATTGCTAACATCTGATAACTACCGATCTAATCAGCATTAAAGAATTATTATTATTATTCTTATTATTATTATTATTCTTATTATTATTATTACAACAGTTGCCCTAGAATGAACCCTTGCGGTACACCACAAGATACCGGTCTTTGATTAGAAACTCCTATTGGTATCCGAACTCGTTACGTTCTTCCAGAGAGATATGATTCGACAAATATAACCGCAGATTCACTAAGACCAATGTATTTCAAAATAGCCAACAGAGTAACATGATTTAAGGTATCGAATGCCTTGCTGAAGTCCAGTACAGCAAGAACAATAGTTTGACCCTGATCAGTGGCAGCAATGAAATCATCCGTGATATGTAAAAGAGCAGTGGTACAACTATATGTAAGAAACTCACGCAATTGAACATTGATGATTTTTTCTAGAATTTTTGACATGACAGGAAGAATACTGATAGGTCGAAGGTCCTTAAATTCAGAGGGTGTAGAAATTTTAGGTACCGGTATCACGATAGCATCTTTCCAACAGCTAGGAAAGAAACTAGATAACAAACAAGAATTAATAATGTGAGACAAATATGGAATTATATGAGGACAAGAGTAAAGTATCATATTGTTACGTTTCTAGGGTTTAAATTAATTTAATTAATCGAATAAAACACTCGGTAAAAACTTAACCGTAATTTAATAATGATTACATTCTAATTTATTTGCAACAATTTATTTTATACACTAAGGTCCAATTTTACAATTGCAGCTCAACTTTGAGCTGAGGTTTAAACCCTTAGCGACGATTATTTCAACAATTGTTGTGAAGGATTTAAGCTTCGGCTCAAAGTTAAACCGTCATTGTAAAACTGGGCCTAAGTCTAACTTCGACGATCGCTAATTAGAACTCGACTGGCTCCTGAGTCCACCCCGGCCGATTTTATATTCTACGCTGCCTTCTCGTTTGTTCCATCTTCGAAGATACTGGAAACATCGAGTTTGTTCGGTAGACAGTCCGGCGACGCGGCGTGCCGATGACGCACAATAACGAACCGACTTCTTGACGCCTTCAGTGTGACGTAGTGGGCTGAGTGGCACGCCACAATATCTAAACTAATATCATCGTGACCGACTGCCTTGCTTTTGAGTTGCTTAAGAATTTTTAAAATATCTGAAGACTCAACAAGTCTAAAGTAAAGTTATGGAATATTGTCATTTAGGCAATTATTTGTATAAAAATTTAGAATATCGGAATTAACAGCACACATAACAGGTAAACTCTCAAGAAAATAATCGTTGATGTCGTCCGATTTTTGCAAGCAATCTGGAATGATTGTTCTAGATTTTGAAATACTTAAAGAATTAAATACCTTCCACATCGATTTAGAATCACGGCTTTTAGGCCCGGTTTCTGGAAGCAATTTATGGGCCGATTACTTTAACTAGAATGTGACATACGTTATGTTATGGTGCCTACTCTGTCACATTCTAATCATTAGTTAAACTAATCGGCCCATAAATCGCTTCCAGAAACCGGGCCTTAGTAATGTAGTTAAAATACGCTCTTTTCTCTCTAATTATAGCTTGATTGGTAAGATTTCGCAATGATTTATAATATTCCCACTTAGCCAAAGTTCGATATTTAATAAAAGTGGACTTGGCTTTATCGCGAAGAGACATCATCAATTTGATGGTGTCCGTGATCCAGGGAGCTCTTTCCTTGTCTATCCGGACTTCACGTATAGGAGCATGGAAATTAAATAAATAAGGCAATTGAGAATTAAGAAATGCTATTTTGTCCTTAATGTTACTTAGCCATATGAAAAATGCAGTCCAGTGGTATAAGTAATAAGTCATTGTAATTTTTTTTTTATCAAAGTTCTTGAAACATTTATAAGTCCGCTAGGTGGGAATAATTTTAGGTATGTTTACTGAGAGATCACAGTAAACTAGTTCGTGATCGGATAAATGTAGATCGCCAATGCCAGCTTTATCTACACCTCCACCATCCGATACGCAAATAACATCAATTAATGTTTCTGAATTATCAGTAAGTCTGGTAGGTTCAACTGTTACCTGTTCGAGCTCTAGTGACTCCAACATATTATTAAAATAAAGAGTATCAACAGCAGAAGGCTTAAGCATATCAATATTTATATCTCCGAGAAAAACTATTTTCATCAGAAAGTGACAAACATAGAGAACCACTTTGTTCAAGCTCATCAATAAAGATTTTATATGGAAACAAAGGAGGTTTATATACCACCCCTACCGCAAGGCATAAATTATTAAGCTTAATACTAAACCACAACTGTTCAATATTATTTTTAACGTCAATATTTGCATATTTAAAAATAATAAATGTCTTCGTGTGTTTGCTTTAGGTACAACAAGCGATGCTATTTATTCATTACGGATGGGGATGGAAAACAAGAGGAGAAAGAAAACGCCGAGTATTTGCATTACAAACACTAGTTGCGGGCTTGCGATTAGATGACACAGGCCAGCGAGCTGTGCACGAGCGCTCGTGCTCGCGCTCACGGTGATTAAAAGTTCCCACGCGTACGCTTTGTTTAAGTTATAATGGCAAAGTGAGCCGAGCCGGGTTCAAAAAAGAAGGTCGGGTGTCACTATCAACGTGCGTCCTTACATCCGACGTAATTACCTGATTTCCTCCTCCCCTATCGTCGAATTCACGCGGTGGTGGCAGCGGTGGGATCGTTCTTAAGAATTTGCTTTTGTATATTCAAAACTAAATTATTCCTTCCTCTTACTCATGCAACGGGAGTGATTTTCAAGTTTCGAACAATGAAATCGACAACAAGAAACACAGAATTAAAAATATTGTCGTCTTTAACATCGTCAAGTTTCGAAAAAATGATGGAAAATGGGAGGGTGAGACGTTCTTTTCGAAAGAAAACTTTAATTATCTATTTCGTGCTGTGGTATTCAACGTGTTGCCGCCACCTAAATGCATTCATGATCTCTTTCCCGAAATATGGTGGCAAGTTAGCGCTGAAAATCTATCAGTTCTCCCGAGCTAGCTCTCTGAAAGAGAAAGGGGTGGGTTTTATCAACTTTAAAGGCGCCAGGGAGGACCTCAGATGATCACTGCGCACTGTAAAACCGAACCCCAAGGGTGCACAGCGTGCGCTGCTAACATTCGAGAAAACTTTAAGGAGAAACTTTAACACCGGAGCGTTCAAAATAACTTATCGATCCAGCAAAACACCAAAAACATACTTGAAAAGTATATATTTAGATATACAGGTATGTTAAATACGCAACAGTATACAGGGCTTAAAATAAAATAACCTACACTTTCGAAATAAAATATTAATATATTCAGCTTAAATAGTGAGGGCCTCCGCGAGGCCATATATTGGTTAATATGGTATATACCGGTAAATCTCTTCTCTCACTCTTACTTACATTAAACACATTCGTTCTATCTCAATTTTCTACCCCGATCCATGTGTCGCTCCAATTTTCGTAAACGCCTCATGAGTAAATGTGTGTCAAATACAACGCACAGGGTAAATTTTTGTTAATGTGGACTCGGCTGAAGTGACGGCACACAATTTTGGGTTGTTGTTGAGGAATCTCGGTGGAGGTTTGCTTAGTTTCCTTTCCGACTTGTTATCGGTTTTGCTGTGGCCTCTGGGGGACTGAAACTCATCCGAGTTGTCTCAGCCTCGTCCCCGAAATTAATGACAAATACGGTTGTCATTGATGTTTTTTCCCGCAAGTTATTTTATTGTCGAACCTTTTCTTCCCTTACAGGCTTTTTTTTACCCAATAAAATTATTAGGTACATTAAATATTTTATGAAAAATTTAGCACACGCAAAATTACAACATTTTCTAATTTTAATTGACGCAGTTGACTTTTCTATTTTAGTCAACGTTTCGCCGTGAGGTTGACTGTTCCCATTAATTAATTTTTTTCTTGCGAAAAAAATGGCAAAACATGTGCAGTGGCCAATAAGCTAATTGCCGCCATTTAAACATGGCGCCCGCGTGCGTCGCACGCTATGCACACATGATTACGGGGGCCCTGTAAATACTAAGAGAGGTTCAATCGGGTCCTGTACAGGCCTACACAAAATGTGAAGAGATAATCCTCTTTACTTAAATTAAAGTAAACTTAAATTGCACGAAAAAATGCGTACCTAATGCAACCCAAGCATGTGTCGGAATATTTACGTCGCCAAGGTAACATACGCTAAACAAGAAACAGTTGGGTAGGTTACGATTTCGGAGTCCGAATGGGTGAGTTATCATTCAGCTGTCGGTCACAAACAAATGTCACCGGACAGCGCCGCCACTCGTGGAAACGTCGAACTTCAGTTACGTCGCTTGTACCAACTGGCGCACACCGATGACCTTCGGGAGGGTACGCCACGCCTTTCACTAAGCGTCGACCACGTGTAATCACTGCGTACTCAAATCGTACACACCGTCGACAGGAAGCATAGTCGCAAAAGAAAACGAGGAAACAGAAAAAAACGGATTCCTCTGTCGGAACAAGGAAATCAATTGTAAGCATGGCTCACGCTAACATCGTCAACTAGTCACCTCTGTTTTTCAGAGGATAATCCGCTCGAAAGAATTTGCTTGAAACTGTAACTTCCTTGTTTTCGATTCTTTTGTTGTCTCGGCATCTTTATGGACAGCTGCGGTTCTGCTCGTCGGAGTCCAGGTTCATAAAGAAAAGGCGGATGTCCTCAACATGAACTTTATACAAAATCGTTCAAAGAAATGATGACAAAATTCAACTTGTCACGAATCACACATAGGCGGGGTCATAAATGGCGGATTTACACGCGGCAGAATAAAACAGTTTAAGAGCTTAGGGTCGCGGTCGGTACGGTACGGACACTTGAAAAGCTTTAGGTCAGATAGGTAACACGGGGGCGGCGTGAACAAGGCGAGTAGCACAAGACACTTATGCGGGGGTGGTGTGAGCAAGACACTTGCTCGGAGGGCGGTGTGAGCAAGACACTTACTCGAGGGGCGGGGTGAGCAAGGCACTTACTCGGGGACGATAGCACAAGACACTTATGCAGGGCGGCGAAACAAGACTAGGAGGGTAAGAACAGCGACACGCGAATACTCACGCTCATTGAGACTATTTACTTCACTGGAAGCACTCGTAGATCTGGTGCGCTACCCTCGATCGAGCTGACTGGCCTTCTCAGCGAACTCAAACGAGTTTATATACGGACGGACAAGAGAAACGGAAAATCACTTTGCTTCAAAACAAACCAAATGACGCTTAAGGCTGAATGGATTCGAGAAACAAGTTTCTATAATTTGGCATCACAATTATGGACAAGCGTTCGATAGACTACACACACGTGTGCACACCTTAACGTGTCGAAACGAAAATGACGCCGAACTGTTAAGATTGAGGTTGCCGGAAGCGAATATCGTCCAGCCAAAATGGCGGTGGCCAATCAGAACACAGAACGTAGATAGCGCGACAATCTAACACCAATGAAAGTCTTGATATCAAACGGCGCGGCGCCACATCAGAACAGGAGACGCAAGGCTATGACCTTACTACGGCAAACACATACCACACTGGTATGTGTTTGCCGCACTGATGGCATTCGGGGGCTGTTCAGAAGCCTCTCGAGGACATTTCTGGTTTCGTAAGTTTTGAAAAAAGTGCAATCTTTGCTGGTTTTGTTAGTTTGATTGGAAAAAAAACGTAGTGAAGGCGTTTGTTGGTTTCCCAGAAGGCTTGTGCAGGCATTTCAAGTTTGTAAAGTTTTGAATAGTGTAAAATCTTTCCTTATTTTGCTTACTTTTTTGGAAAAAGAGGTACTGAAGGCATTCGGTAGTCGCTCAGAAGATTCTTGAAGACATTTTGGGTTTACAAAGCTTTGAAAACCGTGCAATCTTTGCCTGTTGTGCTTGTTTAAAAAAAGAAAGTATACGGTGGTTGCCCAAGAAGCTTGAGGAGATTTAAAATTTGATTTTTGCTCATTTTTTCTTCGCCTAACTTGGAATACTTTCTGGTAATTTAAACTGCGCAAGTCCAAAGAGAGAACTCGCACTGATGGCATTCGGGGGCTGTTCAGAAGCCTCTCGAGGACATTCTGGTTTCGTAAGTTTTGAAAAAAGTGCAATCTTTGCTGGTTTTGTTAGTTTGATTGGAAAAAAAACGTAGTGAAGGCGTTTGTTGGTTTCCCAGAAGGCTTGTGAAGGCATTTCAAGTTTGTAAAGTTTTGAATAGTGTAAAATCTTTCCTTATTTTGCTTACTTTTTTGGAAAAAGAGGTACTGAAGGCATTCGGTGGTTGCCCGAAGGCTCTTGAAGGCATTTCGGGTTTACAAAATTTTGAAAAACGTGCAAACTTTGCCTGTTTTGCTTGTTTAGAAAAAGAATGTATACGGTGGTTGTCGAAGGGGCTTGAGGAGATTTAGAATTTGATTTTTGCCCATTTTTTCTTCTCCTAACTTGGAATTCTTTCTGGTAATTTAAATTCCGCAAGTCCAAAGAGAAAACTCGCACTGACGGCATTCGGGGGCTGCTCAGAAGCCTCTCGAGGACATTTCGGGTTCCGTAAGTTTTGAAAAGTGTGCAATCTTTGTGCTTGTTTTGTTGGTTTAATTGGAAAAAAACGTAGTGAAGGCGTTTGTTGGTTTCCCAGAAGGCTTTTGAAGGCATTTCAAGTTTTGAAAAGTGTAAAATCTTTCCTTATTTTGCTTACTTTTTTGGAAAAAGAGGTACTCAAGGCATTCGGTGGATGCTCGGAAGGCGCTTGAAGGCATTTCAGGCTTGTAAAGTTTTGAAAAGTGTACAATCTTTCCATATTTTGCTTATTTCCTTGGAAAAAGAGGCACTGAAGGTATTCGGTGGTTGCTCAGAAGACTCTTGAAGACATTTCGAGTTTGGAAAGTTTTGGAAAGCGTGCAATCTTTGCCTGTTTTGCTTGCTTGTTTAGAAAAAGAGGTACTGAAGGCTTTCGGTGGTTGCCCGGAAGGTTTTTGAAGGCATTTCAGGTTTGTGAAGTTTTGAAAAGTGTGCTTGTTTTGTTGGCTTGATTGGAAAAAGTCGTAGTGAAGGCATCTGGTGGTTTCTGAGAAGGCTTTTGAAGGAATTTCAAGTTTGTAAAGTTTTCAAAAGTGTGAAATCTTTCCTTATTTTGCTTCCTTCTTTGGAAAAAGAGGTACTCAAGGCATTCAATGGTTGCCCGGAAGGTTCTTGAAGGGTTTTCAGGTTAGTAAAGTTTTGAAAAGCGTGCAATATTTGCTTGTTTGGAAAAGGATAGACTGAAGGTGTGTGGTTACCAGGAAAGACTTGAGAATATCTGGAATTTGGCTTTTGCCAGTTGTTTCTCCGACTAACTTGAAATACTTTCTGGTAGTTTAAACCGCACAAGTCTAAAGAGGAAATTGATTTTGCAAAGAACCCTTTTCATTAAAAGAATCAGTTTTGTGTAATCGTTCTGGAATAGCCCGGTTTCAAAAAGGATGTCTTTTCTTTTTCTGCTGCCAACTAAGGTATCCATCCATGTTAAGCCTTAAATCTCGCTTTCAGTTTTCGAAGTTTGCCATCTTGTTCGTGTGAATTGCTTAGTTTAGTTTTAGTTTCGTTAGTGCTCCCAAACGAACTTGATATTTATTTATTGGCCCTAGAGGGCTGAAGTTTATAATGTCCTATAATTTCAAAAATCTTGAAGCCAACGCAGGGGGTTAGCGTCGTTTCATTTGCAGTTTACCCTCTAAGCTTGTCGTGCCCTATTTACTTCTTTCAGCATATCCCGTGAGCTGTGTGTGTGTGTGTGGATGGATAATGTGTGTGTAGGGTATAGGAGTTCTCTTCGAAGGGGAACGACCTCCCAATAACTTAGGAAAATAATAATCGAAAGGCACGGCGTGAAATTGGAAAAAAATCCTAAATACATCCCGCTTTTTAAAACTGCCGAAGGAAGAAGAGGAAGAGGAGAGGCTCCGCGCAGCATACCAGTGTGGTATGTGTTTGCCGTAGTAAGGTCATAGCCTTGCGTCTCCTGTTCTGATGTGGCGCCGCGCCGTTTGATATCAAGACTTTCATTGGTGTTAGATTGTCGCGCTATCTACGTTCTGTGTTCTGATTGGCCACCGCCATTTTGGCTGGACGATATTCGTGGTGGTTGGTGAAAGTAACCGGGAATTAACACGTAACAGTGTTTACATCATCCTCTTCTGGAAAGTTTTACCTTGATCGGCATTCAAGATTTGCAAAGAAAAAGAAGAGAGAAAGAAGAAAAATAGAATTATCCTTTTTCTGGTGTGGTACTCGACGTGTTCATGCCCTCCTTTGCTGAAAAGCTTTGTCTTGATCGGAATTCAAGTTTTTTTTTCAGAAAAAAAGAAGAGGAGCAAGGAAGACAGAAAGGTTTAATTCTCTGCTTTGTGGTGCGGTACTCAACCTGTTTGCATCACGCAAGTAGTTACCTTCAAATTTCGAGGTTTCTGACTAGCTATCTCGTCCGTTTTAAAATCGTTCATTGCAGGCCGTTTCAATTACGTTTGCCAAAGAACGCCATGGTTACAAAAAACAATCTCATTCATCACTTACGAAAAATGACACGAGTTAACGATCCCACCTCCGCTGCCACCAGTAACTTTTTTTTGTGAATTTACTTAAACAGCTTTCTGAGCGCAAGACTTGTTTATTTACTTATCAGCACATCAGTTAGTTGTGAGATATTTTTATGTTAAGCAGAGTTACGAGCGCCGCAGCGCGTAGAGTGCCGCATATGAATTTAGCGTCCAAATATTCGGATTTATTGGTGACGGAACGACGCGCGCCAGATCCGAAACAAACTCTATTACGATTTCGCATTATCATAAACAACGGCGCGGTAATTCACCGACGGAATTAAAATCCGAACGGCCGCGCCCGGACGCACCGTCCGCGCCACGTCGCCAGCGACAACGCAAATCAATTATATTAATTCCGTTCGCGCGACGAGTCGCCCGCCCGTCAGCTTTAAATCGTCGAATAAATAACGCGTCGATTAATTAATTAATTATTGGATGTTGCAAATTGCAAAATATTATGAGTAATATTATCGATGGAATATTCGACGCCGGCGTTTGTCAGAGCGTTCGGGGCTGGTGAGAGGGGGGAGGGGGGGGAGGTGCTCGGCTTTAATTTTCGAAGTGCACGTTGCAGCTCGCCGTAATAAATTGCCAAGATTTGTCGCGTAATGCGAGTAATTGTATTAGGACATGAATTTCATGTTTCACCGCCGACTTAATCGCGTAACAAACGGCGAACTAAATCTTGGCTTAACTTCCGGATCTTTCGATTCACGAGAGTCTGCGAGGAAGGGGTGGCGGGGAGGCAACGATTGAATTGCATGAAAAATGTAAATAAATTAAGATTTTTTGTTATTTTTATGTCTGCCATCCCACCGCTGCCACCACTTTGTAGCCGGGGACGGGGTGAGGTTGAAAAGTGTGGATCAAGGCAAGCAAATTAACGAAAGAGCAAAATTATGAACTCTTGAACGTAATACAAAATAATTACGCGCTAATTTGCGTCAGGCGCATTTGCAGTTCTAACCTCAAAACTTCTCAAATTTTCATTTGTTTTTTGCAAGTGCCGTCCACGATGTTCTATCGGAAAAGTTTCGCACTGTCAATTAATTTCGTGTATTCACCAATAGCAGCGTGTAGATGACAAGTAACGAAATGAAATTAATTGGTTTAAAAAATAACTAAATAAAAGACGGTTGGCAGAAAAATTGAAAATAAAATTAAAAAACAGTGACAATTCTGATAAATCGAGAAACGACATACAGCAGGAAGTTTAAAGTAAAACAAATTAATAAATAAATAAGAACAAAAAACAGTCGGCAGACAAAGGAGAAGCAATTTTCAATTTTCACCGCCGACTTAATCGCGTAACAAATGACGAAGTGAACCTTGACTTAGCTTCCAGAACTTCCAATTCACGAGACTCTGCGAGAGGGGGGGGAGGGGGGCAACGATTGAATTGCACGAAAAATGTAAATAAATTAAGATTTTTTGTTATCTTTATTTCTGCCATCGCACCGCTGCCACCACTTTGTAGGCGATCGGGGGTTGAAATGTGTTGATCGAGGAAATCAGATTAACGAACGACTATGATTATGAAGTCTTAAACAGAACAGAAAATATTTACGCGTTAATTTGCATGAGGAGCAGAGAAACGGATGTCTTACGTTTAAAAATTCTAACCTCACAACTTCTCCAAATTTCATTTGTTTCGTAAGTGCCATCTATAATGTTATTTTGGAAAAGTTCTGCGCTGTCAATTAATTTCGATTATTCACCAATAGCAACGTATAGATGAGAAGTAAAAAAATGAAATTATTTGGTTTAAAAAAAAAGTAAATAAAAGATGGTTGGCAGACAAATTAAAAATAAAATAAAAAAAACAGAGACAATTCTAATAAAACAAAGAGCGACATAGAATGACAAGCTTAAAGTAAAAAAAAAAATAATAGTAAATAAAAACAGAAAAAAAAACAGTCGACAGACAAAGGAGAAAAACAAACGATTGCAAATTTCGTGAAAGAAAAGGAAAAATGATAGGCAGCCAAACAACAAAGAAAAGCGAAGAACTTAAAATCGATCTACAAAATAAATAGTGACATCCGACGTTCAGTAAAAAAAAAAAAACAAATGAATGTCGATACTCATAGAAAGAAAGAAAAGCGAAAGTTTTACCAAAAAATAAATAAAATAAAAGACGATCGGCAAACAAATATTAAAAAAAGAACGGAAACAATTTTAATAAACCGAAAAGCAACGAAAAATATTAAATTTGAAGATTAAAAACGAAAACAGAAAAAAAAAACAGAAGACAGTCGGCAGACAAAGAAGAAAAACAAGTGACTGTCGATGGACATTTAATTTTTGTAATAGCATCACCGCGAAAGAAAGAACAGATGATGATCGCCAGCCAAACGAAAAAATAAAATGAACAAGTTGAAACGACAAACGACACCCGATGTTCAGTAAAGAAACAAATGACGATCGATTAACATTAAAAAAATACAAGGCAATTGGCAAGTTTGAAATAAAAAATAAATAAATAAAAACGAACGACCGCAATTTTCGTAATACCCCACAGCCTGACCACAAAAAGGAAAACAAATGTCGATCGGAAGCCAAATAAAAAAAGACAACATACAACTTGAAATTGATCTCCAAAATAAGAATGACAACTAACACTTTGCAAAATAAAAACAACAAAAAAAGAACAAATAATGACGGTGGAAGGAAAAAGAAAAAAGACAGGCGAGCGACGTTCGATCAAGAAAAAAACAGTGACGGTCGATTGTTTGATCAAAGAAAACAAAAGCAACAGGCAATCGACAGATATGAAGAAACAAACAGTTGACATCGATAGAATGAAAAAGAAAAGAAAATAACAAATAGTGTTAAAAAATGACAATCGATGAACACAGAAGAAAGACAGATAGAGACGTGACCTTTCTTTTACCAAAAGCAGAAAAACAAAATGACGATCGACAATCGAAAAAACAAACAAATCTGAACTGGTAAACAAAAGGTAAAAGAAAATTACAAGCAACTTATAATTTAAGGGAAAAAGAACGGTAACTTTGGCAAGAAAGAAACTAGAAACCAATCGACAGACCAGGAAACAGAAATACGTTGAAATCGACGAACAAAAAGGAAAAATCTCTCAAAAAAAGAGTAGTTACGGGCTCAATTTGATTTAGATGCATTCCCCAGTCTGTTGCTAAATTCACCTCTGACGTCCCGGACTGTCATCTGAATCCGGCCATGCCCATTAGTTTTCACGAGAATTTTAACTTTTTCGAAACTGATCTGAACTTTCTAAGTACTTAAGTTAGTTTCCGTATAACCCATTGTCCTTACTAAATAAGTGCTAGATTTGAATACGAGCGTACCGTCGAGATATTCGCCGAAGCATTCTTGTAAATAATTTTTTGTGTCTTAGCCATTTTTGGTTGTCATTGTTGCCAATCCAATTCCAGAATTTGACGGTCGATTTTAGATACCCTTTTTTAGTGAATTTTATGTTATAAGCAGACTTTCCATGACCTTCGTTGGTAAATAATGTAAGAATCCGAAAACTTACAACACGTATATTGTAAAAAAATATTCAATTTCTTTCCTGTATCACGTAGACGTTAGATCTGCTTCGACAGTTAGTTTCTACGGGAAAAAGTAATACGATTGCTTACCTTTCGCGTATTCAATGCTATACGATATTTTATAAAATCCTAAAGTTTCATTTTCTGTTTAATCTATCACGTACTGTCGAATCAGCATCCTAGGCCCAGGTCTGAGAGCGTTGGAAGTTTAGGAAAAATAAGGCAAAATGACATAGTTACACCATATAGTTTTGAAAGCGTCTCGCGCGGGGGGGGGGGGGAGTTGCGTTAACATTTGATTTTGGAGTTAGTTAATCCGCGGGCCTTCTTTCAACTTCAGAAAGGTCGCGTTTTCTTTCTCGTTCCGGGCGAT
Organism: Prosopocoilus inquinatus; assembly: GCA_036172665.1. Classification (NCBI taxonomy): domain Eukaryota; kingdom Metazoa; phylum Arthropoda; class Insecta; order Coleoptera; family Lucanidae; genus Prosopocoilus; species Prosopocoilus inquinatus. The sequence continues at coordinate 11,241,234 of CM069877.1, forward strand.
TTTAACTGAATTTCAGTTTTAATTTTTATCTCATTAAAGTCAATAAATTTTCTCAAAGTTTGCAATTCGCGTACGGAAGGCAGAAGCTCTCCCCGTGTAGTGAATATCTGTGTACTTAAAACCGTCCGAACTGAATATTTTATTTGCTTTATATAAAGTCATTGTGTTTAGTCCTTAATTTTTGGATTACGAGAAGACCTTTCGATTCAGTTTGGTAAGCTAACATACCACTTAAAAACTAATTACTGCAATCGAAAGTGCAAGCCTTGTCTCTCCCCCTTTTTAGTCATTGTTATTTTTGTACGTAAAGTTTTGATTCCTTGTCTAACGATTGTGAAAACATAAAAAGTTTGATTTTACAGTGTATCTACATATTCGTTATTTTTTTTTGTTGTTTTATTTCTTGCTTTCATTTTTTTTTTTCTTATTTTTAATAGACTGGTTAAAGTTTTCAAACTCTTTTATTTATTAATTATGAGTTCACTCTTTACCTTCTCCAGGCAGTCTGAGGAGAACATCTTCGTAAGGAGAGAGACAACGACAGGAAAGAGATTTGACAATCTTCGGGCGACTACAACGGCACTGTTTCGACTTTTCGGGGAAGACACCGTGGAAAGTATATTTTTGGCTAACAAGAAAATTGCTTTCTACAGTGGCCCGTTGGTCAAAAGAGGAGATTGGGTTTTCTATAAGACGCGGGGGTGGTTTCAGGTTGTTCAGGGTGAATAAGTTTCGAGTAAGTATTCAGGCTGACCACCCCTAAATTCTAAAGAAAGATAACCCGCGTCCATTACAGTAACAATCCAGTTCTTATACTGAAGGGCTGCGTTACATTTCCACGCCGGCCAAATTGATTGAAGGCCATTGACGGGTTTCATAACCTCTTTTGGCGACACAAGCCGAAACGAAGCGAATTTACTTTTCCCTTTGGAAGCTGTTCTCGGCTATTATCGAGGCCAGCCAATCCGACTGCCCGTCATAATCTCTTTTGGCTTATTTTTTGGACTGGCTTGGTATGTGATTTTATCTCTTTTCTCGAATTATACTTAGGGTTTCTTTGTTCACTTGTAGGCAATTTTCCGCTGCATTTTTAACGGTCATTTTTGTTGATCCGTTCTGATCGAGAACAATCGGACAAGTACCAGGCGTTGCATCAGCCCCTAAGGCCATCAAGTCCACCGACCTGTGCAGAAAACTTGTCTTATTTATTTGGTAGTCGTTGTTGCTCGTTTGAAAAACTATCTGAACCTGTCGTGCTGTTCTGTACGCGATTTTCGTAACGTTGGCAAATAACGCTGAGGTAAAATTCGTCTTCAACGCTCTTATCGTGGATGACCGTTGCGGATCATATATTGCCGAACATTACTTTCATTCAATTTTCAAATTTAAGTCGCGTTTGTCGTCATTTTTTTAAGTTAACTTCTTTTACAAATGCTTACGTCAATTTAACTCAAATTAATCATTGTGTTTTTTTTTTTGGTTCGTTTTTGAGATAAGTGCTAATTTTAAAGTTAATTTTCACAAATGTTGAACTATCAAAAGATTTCAGTGAGAAAAAGGAAATTTCCTAAACACGTACCGATTTGCGTCTTTGACAAATTTTAATATGTTTTTGAATTTTAAGTATAATTGATATCAAACTTTGAATTTAAAAACGCTCTTGATATTATTACTGTTTGATCTCCGGGGGGCATTATTGAATTGTTGTCTTGGACATGTCCACCTTTTGAAAACTGAAGTCGTTTATAGTTGGGTGTAGTGATGTAAAATGACGGTCATTTAAAATTGTGACGTCATGTTGGTAATTTAAGTATAAATGACGGTCTTGTCGTTGTTATCATCAATCGCGTATTAAATGAAATAAATACAAAATTTTTACGAAACGAAATTTAAATCAAAACAACGAAGGTAAATACCCTTAGGCACGAGGACAAAAAATTGTTTCCGTAGGACTAAAACTCCAATTACAGAACTGTTTCATCAATTCTTACAGTTTACAGATAAGGCATACAACATACAGCATACTCGCAACTGAAATTAAAATCTTTTATCTAAACAAAGTCATTAAAATTTATCAAAGTCAGAACGGTACAAGTGGTAAGGGGGCCGACCTTGCAATCGCAAGGTCGTAGGTTCGAAAGACACTCGAATTAATTCTCGGGGAGAACGGTATTCACTACAGGTCCTCCTTCAGTACTACGGATACAATTCGATACCAAATTGATGACTTAATACCCCAATATCAGTCTCCATTTGCTCATTTTTATAGTCAACTTGTTTCTTTTTTTTGTGAGGATATAGTCATAAACACTGAAGGACCATATATTTTTATTTTACGTGAAGTATTTTTCCAAATAGCAGTACACACGCGCACACACACCTATTTACACGTGTATCTGTGACTGTCATTTATTTAAATGACGGTCATCTATTACAAATGACAGTCATTTATAAAAAATGACAGTCATGTATTAAAAATTATGGTCATTTATTAAAAATTACAGGCATTTATTAAAAATGACAGTCGTTTATTAAAATCATCATTATGCGTCATTTTTAAAACGACCGATCATTGTAACGTGACCGTCATTTTTATTGTGACCACTGTCATAACCGGTGTCATTTAAGGTACTTACATCACTAGTTGGGTGTAATCGATACCTTTGGTGTGTTTACTATTTTAAATATACTTCTAATGTGGAATTCTCCTTATTTTTTATCCACAACCCCCTCAACGAATTTACGAGCTGACCGCTGGTTTTGCAACGGGAAAGATCTGCTCATTATATGTATACAAACGTGTACTTCGATTGAACATAACAAGTTGGCCCTCAACGTGAACGGTTACACATAACAGCCACCAAATTGTAACGAGCGGGAGATTCAAAAAAAAAAAAATGGTCAAACAGAGCGCATTAAAGAATTTAATTAAAGCAATTCGCTAATTATAAATACGCGTTAGTTTGCATCATTGCGCACGCGGGGAATAGATTTCGTTTAAAAATTCCATCTCGTCTTGAATACTTACTTTCAAAATAAAGTTGCAAGAAGCAGGTAGGTACTTAGAGTCGCTGAAAATTATGCTTTCACCGCCTCGTCTGTGAAGATTAGTTTCCTGCTTGCTTGGACCTGCGACGACGGTTTTTTAATCATTTTGAAAGGCCTGCGAGTAGTTTACTATTTATTTTTATCCGGGCGCTCAGTAGCCTCTCGCGAAAAATAAATAAATAACGCGCAATGCATTACTGAAATTAAAATACAATTTTTCATTCTGTGTGTGTGAGAGAGAGGTGCAGTCGGCGACTTTCAAGCTGCATTTTGAAACAAGAATAATAATATAAATATATGTGTCAGGAGTTCAGGAGTGCAGTTTATTCTCGCGATCGATCCCACCGCTGTCACCAAATTGCATCTTGATATAATAAATTTTTGAAAGGCCGGTTGGGAGTTTGTTATTTATTTCTATCCAAGCGCTCGGCGGCCTCGTGGAAAATAAATAAATAATGCGCAGTGCATTAATAAAATTGAAACGCAATTTTTCATTTTGCGAGAGACGGAAACGCATTAGTCATTGACTTTCCGGCAGAGGATTTTCAATTAATTAGTTAGTTAATTAATTTATGAAAACTTGGAACTGAAGCAATTACGTATCTATGCCCTGCATTTAATTAGACTTATGAAATTAACTTTTCCAAAGCCAAGACGACATCTACACTGTTGTCTTCGTTTAACAAAAAAAAATTTGAGTGGGGAAAAAATAAATTTACTTGAATTTCAAATTTCCGAAAAAAAGGAAAAGAAGAATATGTTTTTTTTTTTGGTCTATGAGACGTCAATTTCTTTCTCTTTTATTTTTGCGGTGTAAATTCTTTATCTTTAGGCTGGCGCCATCTATCTTCGCTAGCTTCAACTGCATAAATTAAAGCAATTGACAAAAAAAAAACTAAATAACTGCGTTAATTTGCTTTTTAATTCGACAAAGAGAATCAAAGTTAAAATATTTTTTATTTTACTTACATTTAGCGACAGAAAGAAAACTATCAGCGACATCTGTACTGATGTATGTGCAATTAACAGAACAATTTTTGATGCACGCTTTTGAGCAGAAAAAAATATTTCACGTGAATATCAAATTTACGAAAAGAAAGAAACAGGTTTTGTTCGTGAGATGTCAATTTCTTTCTCTTTTATTTTTACGGCGTCAATTCTTTAACTCTAGCGTGGCGCCACCTATCGTTGCAAGCTTCAACTGCACGAATTGAGGCGCCAAATTTAAATTAACAATAAAAACTAAATAACTGTAGTAATTTGTTTTTTTTTTATTCGTCCAAGAGAATTAAAGTTAAAATACTTTGCTTAGACTTAAATTGATAATAAAAACTATAAAGTTAATTTTTTTTTTATTTTACTTACATTTAGCGACAGAAAGAGAACTATCAGCGACATCTGTACTGATGTATGTGCAATTAACAGAACAATTTTTAATGCACGCTTTTGAGCAGAAAAGAATATTTCACGTGAATATCAAATTTACGAAAAGAAAGAAACAGGTTTTGTTCGTGGAATGTCAATTTCTTTCTCTTTTATTTTTACGGCGTCAATTCTTCAACTTTAGCGTGGCGCCACCTATCGTTGAAAGCTTCAACTGCACGAATTGAAGCGCCAAATTTAAATAAACAATAAAAACTAAATAACTGCAGTAATTTCTTTTTTTTTATTCGTCCAAGAGAATGAAAGTTAAAATACTTTGCTTAGACTTAAATTGATAATAAAAACTGTAAAGTTAATTTTTTTTTATTTTACTTACATTTAGCGACAGAAAGAAAACTAGTAGCGACATCTATACTGATGTATGTACATTTAACAGAACAATTTTTAATGCACGCTTTTGAGTGTAAAAAAAAATAAATTCACGTGAATTTATTTTTTAATTATAAAATAATAGGTATATGTTCGAGATGGAAATTGTTTTCTGTTGCATAGGGGTTATGCAATGTTACTGTAAAATTTAAATGCCGAATTTTAATAAACATCTAATCTGTAAAACATGAAATAATACCATTTTTTTACATTGAAATGTCAATATCTCAAAAACTATTAGGTTTAGGTACATAATATCCTTATAATAAATTTATTTACTCTTAAAAACGAATCGAAATAAACCATAATATTTAGAACTGTCAACTTATTATTTATTTCCCATCGTATCCAACCGCACAGCATAAAATAGCATCAATCACAGCCTCCTCTAATTATATGACCACCCGGTACTTGCTTCTGCAATATCTTAATTACCAATCCCTTTATATCAATTGTTTGTATTATAAATATTTTGACAAATCACATTTTGATTTATTGATATCTGAGTACGAGATCTGTATGTCGAGTGCACTTGGGGAGTGTGCTCGCATCTTTCTCACTCAACAATTTTTAACTTATTTTTCATCTCGTCTTTTATTTCAAAAGTCTTACATTTAAATTATTTCCTTGACAAAGGGTCATCTTTTCATCCGCCTACCTTAAGGGGAGTATGAAAATTTTGTCCGTTATCAAGAAACTGATGTAAATGCAAGACTTCTTGAATCATCGTGCGAGATGAAAAATAAACTAAAAATGACGAGTAACAAAATAGTTATTTGTATCGTTATGCCAGAAACTGTCATTTTGCAAGTGCGAGCACAATTGAAAGTCTCGCGAAGTCAGCAGAGACTTCGCAAATGAGAGCACTTTCAAAACAGCTTCTGGTCGTGTAATACACACAATTTTTTTGTCCGATTTATTTTAAATTGTCTCAAAAAGTTCAAAAAAAAAAAAAAGTTTGCGCTAGAAATGTATGTATTCAGATTGGCAACACAATGTCCAACACCACATTTCGAATTTGAATTTAACAATGTAGTTACCTACAGTTTTTTTAACATTTAATAAAAACCAAATTTAATATTGTTCAAGTACGTCTTGTTATCGTTTATAAGTAAAACGGATATTGAATTGTGACCTGAAAAGTCTTCCAGCAGATATTGGAAGAAATGTCAACCACAGATGTCAATACTACTAACATTTGGTAAATTTTTTGATGGCCTAAGCCTTCAATAGAGCTGTTTCCGGACGATTTTGACGAATGCAATACCAACATTTCTGGTCGGAGGACCAAAAATGCTATTACATATCCCAAATGCTTGTGTTTTCGAACACACCTTTAAATAAGTTTCACGCGATTGTACATTGTTCAAGAATACAATGTAACATACAACTGTAAAGAATGTGTGTTTAAAAAAAAACATATCAATTCTACAAATTCAATTGCCATCAAAAAATAAATTAAAATTAACGAGAAAAGTAGAAATGTATTTTTCGAGGAAATTGAAGTGCAAATAAATCAGTCCTAACAGTTTTTCATCGTTAATATAAATATTTTATGGATGAATGAACTCGTATTTTGTATAATACAGGGTGTTACTAAAGTACCTATACAACGTTTGACAAGTGATAGTAGAGATCAAAACAAGAAAATAATTCTAGTAAACCCATGTCCAATACTCAATACAGGATGTCCACGCTATGTGTTCACTCTCCTAGAGTTATTATTTTATACCTACAATTCGGGATCGATAAATTAAATAAAAAGATGAATATTCCGACGTAGCACTGACCACCGTACAACTTCCGGATTCGCTGAAATGACATCAACTTTCCTATTGTAAATAGAACGTCCTGTATATTTGTACGTATTTGGAATCTACAGGTCGTTGTGAGACAGAATATATGTGTCACTTGGTAATTTTGGTTTCCATGACAACGATTTTTTTTTAATAATTATAAATCATGCATATTTGTTCTAATGCGTTCAAGTAATTCGAGTAATTCAAGTAATTCGAGAGCCACTAGTTTGATTGAGATTTTTGCAGCGTATTAAATTTTCATCAGATCATAACTTATTCTTTTCAAATGGAACGTCTTACGACCTAACGAAAATTTAATGTGCTGTAAAAATGTTAAAAACAAGAATTCATTTAAAGTAGTGGCTTTCTCGAATTCCTTGAACGCATTAGAACGAATATGCACGATTTATAATTTAAAAAAAAATCGTTAGAACGAAAAATTCACAATTTACAGCTGCGCAAAATTTTAAAAAAAAAACAAAAAAAATGTTGTCATGGAAACTAAGATTACCAAGTGACACACATTCGGACTCATAATAACCTATAGATTCCAAATATGTAAAAATATACAGGCCGTTCCATTTAAAATTAAAAAAAATTGATGTTACTTCCGGCCAAACCGGAAGTCGGCCAGTTTATCGATAATGAATTTTATTAAGCATTCACTCTTTTTTCTCGTCAGAGTAGACTAGTTACGACGGCACTTTTGTTGGTGTCACAATGAAGCACAGACGTCAGATGGAACAGTTACGTTTACTTTCAATTGCATTCATAGCAGATGGGTACTTCTTCGTATTTGGCACTATAGTCAGATTACTGGTATGGAATTGTCATAATATTTTTCATTTCATCTAAGCATCCAATTAAAAAAAAAACAAAAATAACTTTGGTCTGGCACAGCCACACGGAATAGTAAAGTTGATAAGTACAGTAGGATCTGGTTCTAAGTCTTTTCCACGGAAAAAAAGAGAATATGATTTCTTATGTTTCGCGTACTCATGTTATACGATGTTTTATAAAATCCTTATATTTCATTTTCTGTTTAATCTGGAACGTTCTGTCGATTCAGCATCCCAGACTCCGGTCTGAGCCGTGGGAGTTCCAGAAAAAAAAAAAAAACAACGCAAATTGACATCATTTCTTCAATTAGTTTTTGAAAGCGTCTAAGGTAGAAGCTCGTCACAGATACGCGGGGGAGGGAGGATCGCGAGATCATTCATAAAAAAAACGTTAACATTTGAATTAGGAGGCGGTTAATACGCCGCCTTCAAATCAGCTTCAGAAAAAAAGCTCGCGTCTCTTTCTCGTTCCGGGCGATTCTAAATTGAACTTCAGTTTTAAGTTTATTTCATTAAATTCAGCCATTTTTTCTAAGTTTGAAATTCGCGAACGGAAGGAAAAAGCTTTTCCCGCGAAGTCAATTTTTTTGTGTATTTAAACCGTTCCGAACAGTCTCTCATATGCCTTATATAAAATCATTGTGTTTTTCTTATTTATTTTTGGAGTACGAGAAGAATTTTCGATTCAGCTAATATACCGCTTGAAAAACCAATCACTGCAATCCTTAGATCAAGCCTTGTCTCTCTCTGCCTTTTTATCATTTTTATTTTTGTAAAGTTTTGTTTCCTTGCGCAACGTGTTTGAAAATATTTGATTTATTTTGTAGACTTTCTATACGTCAGCTGTTGTTTTATTTTTGTTTTGTAATATTTGCATCGTTTTTCTTTTAATAGATTTGTTAAAGTTACCATTATCTTTTATTTACTAATTTTTAAGTTCACTCTTTTTTATCTTCATCGAGAATTCCGGGGAGGAAATTCTCATAAGGAGAGAGACAACGACAGGGAAAAATTTGACAATCTTCAGGAAATTAAAACGGTACTGCTCGATTTTTCGAGAAAAACACCGTTGAAAGTGTATTTTTGGCTTTTATCTCAAATTAGCCGTCGAACAAAAAAGTTGTTTTCCAAAAGTGCTCAGGTAGAGCAGGTTCGGTTTTTTTTTTTTAAAGGTTGAACCGTGTTGTTTAGGAATTTCAGATAAGTATTGAGAGTGATCTCCTCTAAATTTGACAGGAAAATAACAAATAGCAAATACAACATCCGATATTCCCCACTTACATAACAATCAAGAAGGGAAAAGTTCTTAAGCAGAGTTGAACCGTAAAAGAAATCGATCTTCCGGGTCCTTCGAGTCGAAGCCTCTAATTACACGCGTCGTGTCGTCGTTGAAGAATAATTTTTTTAATTGCAATTTTTTTTCAATTAGTCAATTTCCTCAGTTTATAATTAATTTCGCGAAAGAAGTTACAATTGTGAGGCTGACCACCCCTTGTTTTATTAATCAATTTAATCGTAACCAATTATTTTATTATTTTAGTATAAATTTTTTTGAAAGAAAACAAGAAAACCTATTTTCTAATAAAGGTTTTTTTTTTAATTTTATACTGAATGTTAGAGTTGTATAATTGTTGTATACCATAGGTAAGTAATAGCGAAAATAGGCTTTAAAATCTGCATTAATGTAGGCGCTAAGCCTCTAATTATGCGTCGTGTCCTCGTTGAAAAATAATTTTTTTAATTGCAATTTTTTTTTCAACAATTTGACAATCTTCAGGAAATTAAAACGGCACTGCTCGACTTTTCGAGGAAAACACCGTTGAAAGTATATTTTTGGCTTTTGTTTGAGTAGTCAATCCACCTGAATTTCAAATTTACGAAAAAAATAAAAAAAACATGTTTTTTTTTTGTTTATGAAACGTCAGTTTCTTTCTCTTTTATTTTTGCGGTGTCGATTCTTTAATTTTAGGCTGGCGCCATCTATATTTGCTAGCTTCAACTCCATAAATTAAAGCAATTTACAATAAAAACTAAATAACTGCGTTAATTTGCTTTTTTATTCGACAAAGAGAATCAAAGTTAAAATATTTTTTATTTTACTTACATTTAGCGACAGAAAGAAAACTATCAGCGACATCTATACTGATGTATGTGCATTTAACAGAACAATTATTAATGCACGCTTTTGAGTGAAAAAAAATTCATTCACGTGAATATCAAATTTACGAAAAGAAAGAAACAGGTTTTGTTCATAAGATGTCAATTTCTTTCTCTTTTGTTTTTACGGCGTCAATTCTTTAACTTTAGTGTGGCACCACCTATCGTTGTTCGTCGTTCAACTGCATGAATTGAAGCGCCAAATTTAAATTAACAATATAAACTAAATAACTGCAGTAATTTGTTTTTTTTTATTCGTCCGAGAGAATTAAAGTTAAAATACTTTGCATAGACTTAAATTGATAATAAAAACTGTAAAATTGAACATATAAAATAGCGACATCTTACTATCGCTTTTTGACCTAACATTGCAGTAGGATAGACAAATTGAAGCGGGATTTGCTCCTAATGAGTCCCCCATGCAAGGCGGCCATGCTTGCTGTCAAAGCATAATGAAAGATTTTAGAAAAAATTTTTTGTGCAAATCGTTTTTGATTGCAGTGAGAACCTCGAGCAGCCTCTGGACAGCTTTTTCAGCCCTGCTTGGGGCTCCTTCAGCAGAAACGTAGCTCGACATTCCCACTGCAGACCAAAAACGACTTGCCCAATTTATTCGCAAATGCGATGTAAGAATGATGAACATATAAAATAGCGACATCTTACTATCGCTTTTTGACCTAACATTGCAGTAGGATAGACAAATTGAAGCGGAATGTCGAGCTACGTTTCTGCTGAAGGAGCCCCAAGCAGGGCTGAAACAGCTGTCCAGAGGCTGCTCGAGGTTCTCACTGCAATCAAAAACGATTTGCACAAAAAATTTTTTGTAAAATTGAAGTTAAAATATTTTTCACTTAGATTTACTGACAGAAAACCGACAGCAGCGATATCTCCTCTATACTGACGTTTGTTCATTTAATAAGAATAATAATAATAATTTAACAGAGAAGTCTTTAATGCATTTTTTATTTTTTTATTTTCATATTTAGAAGAAAAGACATTTTTTCTCATTTATTTCTCCCGCATCGATTCTTTAATTTTTCTGTGGCGCCATCTAGCTTTGCAAGCTTCAACCGTATCAAAGATGCGGCAAATTCAAATTGACAATAAAAACTAAGCAACTGCAATTATTCGTGTTCTTTTTTTTTTCACAGACACAGAACTAGTAGCGACACCTACATTGACGGTTGTTCGCTTAGCAGAAAAATTTTAAAGAGCGCGCGTTTTCGAGCGAAAAGAAAAAATCAATCCACAAGAATTTTGTATTTAAACAAAAAAAAGGGAGGAAAACGGATATTGTTTGAGATGTCAATTTTCTTAACTTTCGCGTGGCGCCATCTATTTTTGCAAGCTTCAACCGTATGAACTGATGCGCGCCAAATTCAAATTGACAATAAAAATTAAGTTTATGAAAGCGAGTTTGAAAGAAGCGCAAAATAATTCAAGCCTATCCAGAGAAAAATCTTTTCTTCACAAAACGACAAATTAACAAACAAAAAATAACCATTGCTAAGCACGTTATTTGCGCGCTCGATCCCACAGCGCTGCCACCAAATTTTTCAAATTACTTTTCAATCGTGAAATATGTAACATTTTTTTTAGTTACTCAGTCGCTCAGTAAATTGTTTTATTGCGGTCATTTCGTCAGTGCTAAACGGGGCCGTGCTCGATGATGAGATTAATTAATTTGCGTCGAACATAACGTAATGGACGATTTTATTAGCGAGCGCGCGCGTATATTTCACGTGATAACTTTAATATCGTAACCGTCGCATTGATGTGACGAATTGGATTGTTAATATTCGCCGAGCTGAATTAATTACCGCGTATAAACCGTTTGTTGTTTTTAATTAAAGGAAAACGACCGGGTCACGCTGATGATGATGATCCCGTAACAACGTTACGGCGCTGTCATCACAACGGGAATTAGAGGCGGACTATTTAAATCTTCTTTGTTCAGCCGCATGATTCCGCCACGAGATCGGCCTAAGAAGAAATATTTATTCCGATCACCAAATAAATTATTTTTGTGGAAAATTAACTTATATATATAATTTTTTACCGAGTGTTTTTTTTCGGCAATCCCACCGCTGCCACCACGTTGTGATTTAATTAACTTTTACTGATAACCTAACCTAACTCTTTTTATCCAACGAGCCATCACTGGAAGACGATTTTCTTGTTCGGTAGTTAGTTTGAGTTTTGAAGCCAAAAATACGCTCCCGGAGATTTCCGCACGAAAATCTAAAATCGTATCCTTAGTTGCCTAAAGATCGTCAAATTCTTCTCCCTCGTTGTCTCTTTCCTTATAATGGTTTACCTCGATGAATTTATTGAAAATATTGAATACATCTTCTTAAAATTAATACTTTACAACTTTACGAGTTGGTACCCTTGGATGTAATTAAGTTGGTGTCGATCTCCGCGCATGATTGATTTATCAGGCAATGGCTTAGCGTAATTTAAAAAAAAATATTGCTTTTCCGCTGGGATTAATGGAGGTCACATATTGACGCTGAAATTGCTGGGTCGTCAGCAACTAGTTTTGCACACCGGTGCAGGTGGATCATTATGTTTAACCTCCTTTTTAGTGCCGCCGCTTACACCGTAAGGTAAACCACGTCCGTCAGCAACTAGTTTTGCTCACCGGTGCAGGTGGATCATTGCGTTTAACCTCCTTTTTTGTGCCGCCGCTTACACTGTAAGGTAAAACATGTCCGTCGGCAACTAGTTTTGTACACCGATTCAGGTGGATCATTCCGTTTAACCTCTTTTCTGTGCCGCGGCTTACACCGTAAGGTAAACCACGCCCATCAGCATATAGTTTTGTACACCGATTCGGGTGGATCATTCCGTTTAACCTCTTTTTTTGTGCCGCCGCCTACACCGTAAGGTAAACCACGTCTGTCAGCAACTAGTTTTGTATACCGATTCAGGTGGATCGTTACGTTTAACCTCTTTTTTGTGCCGCGGCTTACACCGTAAGGTAAACCACGTCCGTCAACAACTAGTTTTGCACACCGATTCAGGTGGATCATTCCGTTAAACCTCTTCTTTTTGTGCCGCCGCTTACATCGTAAGGTAAACCAAGCCATTTTATTTTGTAAGTTCCGAATGTAATTTTCTCCTTCGTTTATTAAAAGGGCGGTGTTTGGTTTGTCTTCTTCCTGGGTGGAGAAAAATATCCCTGGAACTCGTGTTTTGTGTACCTGTTGCGTACCTTCGAGCCCGGACGTTTAGACTAAACAAACGCGTTTAACCTCTTTTTTTGTGCCGCCGCTTACACCGTAAGGTAAACCACGCCCGTCAGCAACTAGTTTTGTACACCGATTTAGGCAGATCATTGCATTTAACCTCCTTTTTTGTGCCGCCGCTTACACCCTAAGGTAAACCACGCCCGTCAGCATCTAGTTTTGTACATCGATTCAGGTGGATCATTCCGTTTAACCTCTTATTTTGTGCCGCCGCTTACACCGTAAGGTAAACCACGCCCGTCAGCAACTAGTTTTGTACACCGATTCAGGTGGATCATTCCGTTTAACCTCTTATTTTGTGCCGCCGCTTACACCGTAAGGTAAACCACGCCCGTCAGCAACTAGTTTTGTACACCGATTTAGGCAGATCATTGCATTTAACCTCCTTTTTTGTGCCGCCGCTTACACCCTAAGGTAAACCACGCCCGTCAGCATCTAGTTTTGTACACCGATTCGGGTGGATCATTCCGTTTAACCTCTTATTTTGTGCCGCCGCTTACACCGTAAGGTAAACCACGCCCGTCAGCAACTAGTTTTGTACACCGATTCAGGTGGATCATTCCGTTTAATCTCTTTTTTTGTGCCGCGGCTTACACCGTATGGTAAACCACGCCCGTCAGCAATTAGTTTTGTACACCGATTCAGGTGGATCATTCCGTTTAATCTCTACCTCCTGTTTTGTGCCCCCGCTTACACCGTAAGGTAAACCACGCCCGTCAGCATCTAGTTTTCTACACCGATTCGGGTGGATCATTCCGTTTAATCTCTTTTTTTGTGCCGCCGCTTACATCGTAAGGTAAACCACGCCATTTTATTCTGTAAGTTCCGAATGTAATTTTCTCCTTCGTTTATTAAAAGGGTGGTGTGTGCTTTATCTTCCTCCTGGGTGGGGAAAAACACCTCTGGAACTCGTGTTTTGTGGACCTGTTGCGTACCCTCGAGCCCGGACGTTTAGACTAAACAAACGCGTTTAACCTCTTTTTTTGTGCCGTAAGGTAAACCACACCCTCAGCAATAGTTTTGTATACCGATTCAGGTGGATCATTCCGTTTTCCTTTTTTTTTTGTGCCGCCGCTTACACCGTAAGGTAAACCACACCCGTCAGCAATAGTTTTGTATACCGATTCAGGTGGATCATTCCGTTTTCCTTTTTTTTTGTGCCGCCGCTTACACCGTAAGGTAAACCACGCCATTTTATTTTGTAAGTTCCGAATGTAATTTTCTCGTTCGTTTATTAAAAGGGCGGTGTTTGGTTTGTCTTTCTCCTGGGTGGTGAGAAACACCCCTGGAACCCGTGTTTTGTGTACCTGTTGCGTACCCTCGAGCCCGGACATTTAGACTAAACAAACGCCGAAATCCATCAACGTGACGTCAGCCGAAGAATTAAGGGGATCACACACTTCGTTCAAATCGCGTGAATTAGACCGCTCGGACTTGTCCGAACGTGCTAAAAATCCAGTATGCAGAGAAAAAAACGGTGCGGCGGAAAATCTGTTTTGTACAATTTGTTTTGCGCGATTTGGTTTATGCGGTCCAATTCGCGCGAATTGAACGAAGTGTATGGCCCAGTTTACGTCGCCGAGCATCGCGTCGTCCAGCTTCGCCGACCATCGACAAGACGCCGGGAGAGGATAAGTTACTTTCCATTTACACTTTTTCATTGCGCTCTCTCACCAATTTGATTATTTTATTTGAAGTTCAGTATTTAAGTTAATAAGTTGATAGCGTTGTTAACCGAAGCCGGTTCACCGAACGTGCGCGTGTTTGCAATATTCACACCGATTGATCTCTTCAAGCCAGGCAAAACTATTTCGCTGGTCAGTCGACTGTTTTACGGCAGTTTTATTAACGTTCAATTTCGAAAACAGGTTATGATTCCAATCGGCCGGAATAAAGTTTTCTTTTGTTTTTGTTTTTATGTACCTTGTTCATGATACTTCAAACCCACACCAATGTGAGTCAGCACGGCACAATTGGTCGATTTTCTATTACGCACAGCTAATGGATTCCCAGAAATGTAATTTTATTTAGCGGCAAATTTCGAATGTTCGTTTAGTCATGAATCAGAGAACAATAATTGAAGCACACAAAGTAATTCTAAAATGTACTTAATAGCTAAAACAGCGACATCCTACGATCGCTTTTTGATCTGACATTTCAGTAGGAAGAAATCCTAAATAGGGCTGAAATAGCTGTACAGAGGCTGCTCGAGGGTTTCGCTGAAATCAAAAACGATTTGCAACAAGATTTTGTAGTAAAATGTACAATTAACAATACAACATCGGTTTACAAAGGCAAAATTGACCGATAATAAGGTTTAGTCATGAATCAGAGAACAATAATTAAAGCACACAAAGTAATTTCATAATTAGAAAATGTATAATTAACGATACAAAAACGGTTGACAAAGGTAGAGATATATCAGAACGAGTCGGCCAATGGGGGCGCAATTGCGAGTCCGTTTACCGATGTAGGCGGCGTTTAGAATGTTTGCGAAGACGCGGTAGTTTCGCAAGTTAAATCGTTCCGAAAAAAAACGCGCACTTGTCACCGCAGCACATCACTCATTTGTCATCTGGGGGTCACACTTTTATCGTTTCGGCCAAAACTTGCGGCCCAATAATTTCGCGGGAATATGTTTTTGACGAAACAATACTTCCTATTGGTTAAAACGATTTTCTTTAACGCGCGGCCAACGGAAGAGAGAAGAAGTGAAATTTTATTTAGCAGCAAAAGTCAAAAATTGATCGGTATTAACGTTCAGTCGTGAATCAGAGAACAATAGTTAGAGCACAGAAAGTAATTTCATTCATTAGAAAATATATAATTGGCGGTTTACGAAGGCAAAAATATATCAGAAGAGGTCAGCCAATGGGGACGCAATTTCGAGTCCGTTTATCATTGTAGGCGGGGCTTGGAAGATTTGCGAACATGTGATGAGGAGTTTCACAATTCAGATTATTCCAAAAAACGTACAGTTGTCACCATACCACAGCACTCACTTGTCTCCTGGAGATCACACTTGATAAGGACGACGTCCGCCTCGCGCACTGTGCCTCAACTTGCTTCTTTTTATCTCTTCGGCAAAAACTTGCGGTCCAATAATTTCGCGGGAATATGTTTTTGACGAAACAACACTTCCTATTGGTTAAGACGATTCTCTTTAACGCATGGCTAACGGTAGAGCGGAAGTGACATTTTATTTAGCGGCAAAGTTCGAAAGTTGATCGGTAATAACGTTCGGTCGTGAATCAGAGAACAATAGTTAGAGCACAGAAAGTAATTTCATTCATTAGAAAATATATAATTAGCGGTTTACGAAGGTAAAAATATATCAGAAGAGGTCAGCCAATAGGGACGCAGTTTCGAGTCCGCTTACCGTTGTAGGCAGGGCTTAGACGATTTGCGAACATGTGGTGAGTAGTTTCACAATTCAAATTAGTCCAAGAAACGCGCTGTTGTCACCGTACCACAGCACTCACTTGTCTCCTGGAGATCACACTTGATGACGACGACGTTCGCCTCGCGCACTGTGCCTCAACTTGCTCCTTTTCGTCGCTTCGGCAAAAACTTGCGGTCCAATAATTTCTCGGGAATATATTTTTGACGAAACAATACTTCCTACTGGTTAAGATGATTTTCTATAAAGCACGGCCAACGGTAGAGCAGAAGTGAAATTTTATTTAGCGGCAAAGTTCGAAAATTGATCGGTAATCAATCAGAGAACAATAGTTAGAGCACAGAAAGGAATTTCGTTTATTAGAGAATGTATAGTTAACGATACAAAAACGGTTTACAAACGCATCGATATACTAGAACGAATCAGCTAATGAGGGCGCAGTTTCGAGTCCGTTTACCGTTGTAGGCGGGGCTTAGAATATTTGCGAAACGCGGTAGTTTCACAAATTGGTCCGAGAGACGTGCACTTGTCAAGAAAGAGAGAGATCACACTCGTCGGCGACGTGCGCCTCGCTTGCTGCGCTCTCAGTTTGCTCCTTTTTATCTCTTCGGCCAAAACTGGCGGCCCAATAGCGTCAAAGTTTAAAAATTGATCGATAATAACGTTTAGTCATGAATCAGAGAACAATAATTAAAGCACACAAAGCAATTTCACTTAATAGAAAATGTATTATTGACGATACAAAAGCAGTTTACAAAGGCCAAGATATATCAGAAATAGTCAGCCAATAGGGGCGCAGTTCCGAGTCCGTTTACCGTTGTAGGCGGGGCTTAGAATGTTTTGAGAAAACAAACTTCCTCTTAACTGAATTTAACTTCGTGCGGTAACATTGTTAAGAATAGAAAGCAATTTAATAATACAACAAGTCTGATTATATTATTGATGGGGGAAAGATGTGAGAATCGAATAAGTCCGATTATTAACGACAGAGTGGGTGATTGTATCGTTGCAACTCGACGAGGCGAGTTGGAATTTTCGATGCACCCCCTCCCACGCACGTATTTGTCATCAACTTTCACCGATGCGACCGAGATGGCGCACCTAAACAAAATCGTTTCAGCTTCCGGTTTAATTTGTAAACAACAAAGTTCTCTCGCTCACGACAAATCCCTTCTCGCTCCTCGTCCCGGCAAATGCGTTCCCGAGCTTTCAGACTGACGGAGAATTAAAACGACATTTCGGTTGTCATTTGTAAGCAGGCAAGCGAATTAACTCCAACCGCCTCGCACCCCCTCCCATCTCCCTAATAATTCATCATTCAATCAAAAGCTACTCCTCAATTAAAGAGACCGTTTCGCCCGCGATTAATCGAAAGCGCCCAAATCAAGCAAGTTAATTTATCTGCATTAGTTACCGCCCTCCTCCTTCTCCTCACCGCCCCGTCCGTGACCCCGCCCTTGACCCCCCTGCGGTGCTTAATTAAATTGGTGAAAAACAATTAGCGCAAGTCAACAACAGCCAGCAATATTTAATTGTACAACGACCGCAACAAACGTTCGGCTCGAATGTTCGGTTATTCATTATCATTCGGAACTGTAATTATTGAGGCGTCGGTCGGGGCAGGGGCCGGGGCCGGGGTTTCCCCGCGCGCTACCCGCCAACTTCACTAATTGTTCCCATCTTAGTCATTTGTTTGGCGCTCTAAGACGTGTTTTGTTTCCGACGACTGACAGCGCGCCCCCCAACTTTGCGCACCGCCTACGGTTTAACTTAATTAACAGACTTGGCTGTTTGTCATTTATACAATGAACGACGACATAGACACTGGTGAATTAACGTTATTACTTAACTTCGACTAATTTGTTGCTTCCGCCTTCTAAAGGTACAAATTCTTCTTCTTCTTCTTCTTTGTCCTCTACCCCTGCTGCTTTCATTCTTTTTTTTTAATTAATTCCAATGGAATAAAAGGACTCTCTTAGGACAAACAATGCACATGTTAAGACTAGCTTTCTGCCAGTTCGTATGTTGCATTCATTTTTTTTATCCATCCTCCCTAAAAAAAAAAAAAAACAAAGTTTGAGGTTAGGAAACAAATACCTAAAAACTAATTTATCGTATTTATCATATTGTTGGGGAGCTTTTCGTGGTCCAAAATGAGTGGTTGTGGTCGTGGTCGTCCGTGCGGACGGCTACGGTTATCATTGGGCTGGCTGGGTGGCGACGTACTTTGCGTCCGGGATGTAGTTGCGATGTCAATGTCGGGTTTGTTGTGTCGTCTGCGACGCTATCGGTGATCCGTGGAGGATAACTATGGTCGAGATATTTTGGTCCTTAGTGGCTTCAGCCGGGTAGTCTCGTTCAGCTCACCGAGACTGTGGTTCACCGAGGTTCAAGTTGAAGCTTCTGGCTGTAGATTGACAGAGGGTGGCGTCCTACCATCGGTCTCAGAATGATGGTGATCTCGGGAATAGCGTCCTTGGTGGCTGGGATGGTCTTGGGTGGTTCCCCTCCTTCGAGTTGGCTGGCACTAATGCCCACCGGAGTCCAGCTGCGCTCGATTGCTGTCCAATTTCTTACCCCCACTCTTTATACGTAATTTTTGTTTATTCGTGCATTGCATTATTCGTAATATGCTCTGTGTTCTTTGTATCACTTGATGTAATCTCTTAGGACAGAGGATGCACATGTTAAGACTTACTTTCTGCCGTTTCGTATATTGCATTCATCAAGAAAAACCAAAGTTTGAGGTTAGGAAACAAATACCGCATTCATTCTGTTATTTGTACCCAAATTTTACGAACTATTTCTTCCCGCCCCTTTTTTATTCGTTTTTTCGTCCATCCTCCAAAAAAAAAAGAAGAAAGTTTGAGGTTAGGAAACAAACACTGCATTCGTTCTATTATTTTTATCCACATTTTACAAACTCCTTCTTCCCGCCCCTGTTTTTATTAATTATATTCGTCCATCCTCCCTAAAAAAAAACGAAGTTTGAGATTAGGAAACAAATAATAATAATAATAATATTTATTTTCAATAAAAAACAAAGAAGATACGTCATTGTTAGAAATTGAAAATGTCAAATGTAACAATACTTTGATGAAAAGAAAGAAGAAAAAATCAATAGAAAATTTATATCTGTTGTAGGGTGAATTAAAAAGTAGGTATTATTCAATGTGATTCATAAACTCCGCTACGGAGTAAGGTTCCATTGCTAATAGAAAGTTGAACACTTCTCTTCGAAAGCTCCTGGAACAGATTGTAGATTTAATTCTTGAAGGTAGTTTGTTGAAGTATAACATGGCACTGTAAAGTGGCGTTTTTTCGGTGACTGATAGCCGATGTATTGGTAGGCTGTAAATGTTGTGTCTGGTTGCATAGCAGGAAACGTCAAAGTAATTTTCGAATTTCTCTCTGTGTTTTTGAAGAAAAAGCAAACAGGACTTTATATATACGGCTGGCACTGTGAGTAACTGCATTTCACGAAATTTTCCTCGACAGGATTCTTGATAAGACTTATTACACATTACACGCACAGCTCTTTTATGAGCGATGAAAATTTTATTGGAATGAGTGCTACGTCCCCAAAATATAATACCGTATGATATTATAGAGTTAACATAAGCAAAATAAATCATTCTTAACGTTGCAGCATGCGAAACAGGTTTCAAGATTCGAAGCATGAAGCAAGCTTTATTCAGTTTCTTCACCAATTCAGATATGTGTTCTTGATCATTTAGCTCTGCATCGAGAATTAATCCTAAGACTTTTGCAGATTTACTTACGGTCACTTTCTCATGGTCAAAATGCACTTGCTCAGGAGGTGTATAGCCAGGATGATTAGTTCTAAAGAGAACGCACGCAGTCTTCGTTTGGTTTAAGACAAGACTGTTATTCTTAAACCATTCCTGGATCCTTGGAATTAGTTGCCGTAGAAGTTCATTTAGGTCTCTGAAATCATGTGCCCACACTAGAAGATTTGTGTCATCAGCGTAGTTTACTATTTTTAAATTTTCGTTAGATATTGAAGTGAATAAGTCATTTATAAAGATAACGAAGAGGATTGGCCCGAGTATGCTGCCTTGAGGTACTCCACTGACTATATTTGCTTCCTCGGAATAATATTTTCTACCTTCTACTGATACGTATAGGTTCTTTGACGCCGGTTTGCCAAATAAGTCTGGAACCATTCCAAAGCTTTTCCTCTAAAGCCGTAACGTTCCAATTTATCCAGAAGTAGACAATGTACTACGCAGTCGAACGCTTTAGACAGATCCAAGAACAGTCCGCATGGTACACTTCCCTTTTCTAAAGCCAGCATTATTGTCTTCATCAAGTCAAAAATTGCGGTATTGATCGATCGTCCACTGATGAACCCGTGCTGGGAAGGATCCATGGCATTACAAGATTGAAGAAATTCTTTTATTCTCTTACACATTAAAGACTCAATTATTTTGGCGAACGTGCTAAGTAAGCTGATGGGTCTGTAATTTTCAACATTACAACTATCGCCTTTTTTGTATATAGGTACCACATCCGCAAGTTTAAGTAGGTCAGGAAAAATACCATTTGAAAACGATGAGTTTATTAACCCATATAATACCAAGGAAGCTTAATCGAGGAAAGTTAATTTTTTGAGGTATTTGTGCATCTAAAATGATGTTGAAAATATAAAAATGGAAACAAAAAAAAAAAAATTTTTCCGTTTATTTAAAATTCAAGATGGTGCAAAAACGCACCGTTGGTGAAATACATAAACAAACTTAAATACAAAGTTTTTATTTTTACAGTGTTAATGCTTAAGAACTAATACAATACATTCTGTTTTTTGGTAACACAGTATTTATAAACAAATTTCAAAATTCTGTAAAGTTTAAATAACTCAAACGTGCATCAAGGTGTTGGTGCAAATAAGCACCATTGGGAACTAACATGACTTCGATTTTTTTATTTCGTGTGGTATTTTCAAAACATTCTACATGTAAATATGCATTACACTTTCGACACATATGAATTGTGTGTTTATGGCAAATTTTACATCTTCTGCGTGCCTTAGATTCATGTGTTATTATAGAATGACCATAATTATCAAATCGAGCTTCAGTAATAGATGTAGTTGGTAGACTGTGATGAATGGTTATAGCTTTACCACATTTCATGAGGCGTAGAGCTATATAAGATTTAAAATCTAATTGCGAAATCTTAGTGTTGTTAGCTATATTGTATATTTTCCACGCATTGACCACTGTACTGTCGACAGAATTGATGAACACAGGCCACCACCATTTTTTCCCCAAAATTCTTGATCTATAATTAGCAATGCCATTGTCGTGTAGATCTACACCATCCATAAATTTGTTGTATTGAGGTATTGCGTGTGGCTGACCAATGTTTATTTCTTTTTTTTCTTTTCTATTATATCTTTTAATAGAATGTACAGGTTGAACATTTAAATAATTGCTGCAAACAGTGACTACGGAATTATCATTCCATCGTACAAAAGATATTTTTGAAATGTTATCGTACACTGAATCAAAACTCCCTCTCTCTTTCTTTGAGATGGTATTTACACTGTCTATCGGACAATTTTTTTTCTGTTGTCACGTATTGTTCCCGTAGCAAAAAAGCCTTTATTTTTTAGATGGGCAAACAAATCAAATGACGAAAAAAAATTATCAAAGGAAACTGTGTGACAATGAGGATTTGCTACCACCGTCAATAAGTCTACAACTACTCGACCACTCAATCCTAATTCTAACGGGTGCTTTTTATTTTTATTTTCGGCCCTGCTGTACGGTTTGGAATAAAATAAGTACCCATTTGACGAACAGAGGCACCAAAGCTTGAACCCGAACCTCACCGGTTTGCCCTTGATAAACATATTACAGGAATGACGTCCGAAATAAGGGATCATCTGTTCATCTACAGATAAATTACGACAAAATATGCCGAACTGAAGATTCTTTTTATTCATAAGATCAAGAAATGGCCTCACCTTTGTAAATTTGTCGCACTTATCTAATGAAGTATTATCGGATAAATGAATATTTCTTTTTATGTTCTGAAATTTATTACGACTCATTGTTGTTTTGACTATTTCTATTCCTTTGTCTTCATCATTAGACCAGTACAGAGGTATTCGTGGTAATGTATGGTATCCGGAAAGTAGTACTATGCCCAAAAACTGTAAAAGCTGTGTTTTGTCAAACTGAAAATTTTGACGATTGTTATCACGTGCGTATTTTAGTGAAAAATTTACAATTAGATCTACAACTTCATCATCAAAATACAAGAAAAATATTTCTAATGGTGTCTTTCCTGCAAAACGTTCACGGATAACCTGTTGATCGCAAACTTCTGTCGATACCGGAGAATGGGTGTAATCTATCTCACCTTTTATCCATTTTGGATCACTAGATTTGATTGCTATAATTCTATGTCGTTTAGAAGCAAGAGTTTCTTCATCGGAAGAATCAAATTCTTCATCTACGTTATCTGCAGAACTTGGAAGTTGAACTTCAAAGGTACCAGCGATATCTGCTTCTAGATAATCTTCCACAGGCACATTTTCGTCGTCGATGTTCTCTTCATCTGTTAGTTCGTCGACAGCAGGAGGTATATAAACAGCATCAGCAACAGCTATAAAATTAGAAATATAAAAAAATGCTTTGTTTTATGACAATAAAAAATAACTTACCTCCTTTTTTTTCTGCTTCTAAGTTAAGAACTACTTCTTCGAGAGCAATATCTAATTCTTTATTAGTTAAATAACGAGACATTTTATATACACTGGACACTTCTCACTTGCAAAACACAAAAATAAAATGAATTCTGCAGTGGCTGTCGCATATACTAAGAGCAAGTTCAGTCCTGCAAGAACTCGTCGTTCTGCAAAATATTACACGCGTAATCGCACTGGTGCATTATTGCACCACTGGTGTTCGTAGTTATATTTTTTACATTATATGTAATTATTTCATCTTTCAAAATAAATACAACAAAGAAAACACTTAAAAGTTGCAAATAAATAAGATATTGATGATAAATTTACCTTATAAAAATTTTTGTTGTTACTTTCAAGATCTTACCATCTGAAGGTTAAATTCTCTACCAATTTAATTAATAAAAAAAAGCCATCTTCGGAACATTTTATTATCATTGTTTTTGTGCATTCTTCTTAATAATATTACAGAAAAGCTATTGACGTACTCGCAAACGAAACATATTGAGCTATGATTATGCAAAAAATTTTTAGATGTTATGGTGCGAAAACGCACCGATGGGAGTAAATGGGTTAAGTAAGTTATCGGTTTTATGATATTAAATAACGTGCTCTTGACAAATTTAACTGGTACTTCATCATATCCGGGAGAACCATTATTTAAAGTATTGACAGTGTTTATTATATCCTGCTCATTTACAGGGTATAGGTAAATACTTCGATTTATCTTCGGAAAATTAAGATTATTATAAGAAGTTGAAGAACTGTTTCTTAATATTTGTCCGACATTTACAAAAAAAAAGTATTTAGCTCATTCACAGTGTTGACCGGGTTAATTTTCAAAAAGTCTTCTACTTCATTAAGGCATAAGTTAGCGTTAGTTGCCTCTTTGACAATGTTCCAAGTGGTTTTAATTTTGTTGTTAGAATTGGCAATTCGGGAACTAATTGCATTCTTCTTACACTCATTTATAAGGTGTGTGTATTCCCTTTTAGCTGCAAGATAATTCGGTACTAATTCATTGTGATATCTGGATAGTGTTAATAAGATGTCCATTCTGTTTTTGGCATTTATGACATCAGGAGAATTATAAATTTTTCGCAGTTCAGACATTTTGTGAACTTTTTTCATAGGGAACACTGAACTGAAAAGTTGAGAATATGTTGCAAGAAAGATGTTCCATTGTGAATTTACATCAGCTTTATTAGTGTCGTATATGGTCTGCCAGGTTTCGTTCGCTAACATGTCATTCATGCGTTTCGTATTAGAAGCACTGAATATGCGCCTAGAGACTAATGCCTCATTCACATTCGTTCTATTATTTGTTGTATTATTTGTCATTTGTACCAACATTTTACAAACTATTTCTTCTCACCCCTTTTCTTATTCATTTTTTCGTCCATCCTCCCTAAAAAGAAACAAGTTTGAGGTTAGGAAACAAATACCACATTCGTTCTATTACTTGTACCCCCAAATTTTACAAAACTGCTTCTTCTCGCCTCTTTCACCAAAATTTTAGTCAAACCGTCGAGGATCCAAGCCGCAAATCCTCCTCTGGTTGCGCGCTTCTAGTGTGTTTGTGTTTGTTTTTTTTTTTCTTTTTAGTAGCTGGGAATCCCTCCTCATCGGCGCCCTTTACTTACGAAATAAAATTTTGGCCTTTGCCCAGGAGCACATATTTTTATAGGAACATCGAAATCTTTATTATTCATTCTCGTTATTCTTATTTTCGCGATGATTTTTTTACTAGCGATCCCACCGCGCTGCCACCGGATTGTAATTGTAAAGGTTCGGATATTCAGTACGATTCACTACTTCTTCTTTTAGGAAAATTTTAGTCAAGCAGGATCCAAATCGCAATCCCTGTTCTAGTTACGCGCTTTTGATGGATTTTCTTTTCAATAGCCGGGAATCCCTCCTCAATGCACTCTTGCTTACTAAATAAAATGTTAACGCTTACCCAGGGGCGGCACGTATTGCAATGTATTGGCCTGGCTGGTAGCTCTTCTTGTTGTTGCTGTTGTTGGTCAAGGTTTTGGGTTCTGAAGGGACGGAAACCCTTCACCTCTTATTGCAGATGACCAAAAGACGCTTTATACGCGTGAGAACCCCGGAATTCACGTTAGTCAAACCATCAGTCCCGGATAATAGCACTTTTGACGTGAATTTTACTCTCGTTTTGTTTGTTTAAGTACTGAAGCCGAATTTTCCATTTTAAAATAGTAACAAGGAGTGACGGCTTGCGCCAAGCCATCGCTTATTAGCATGATTAGATTGTTTTGATTTTCATTTTATTTTATCCAATCTATATTGTGATGTCCTGGCTCCAAATCCGGTTGTTGTTCGTCACTTCGCTTTCAAAATAGATCAAAATAATTTTTGATGACATAGTGTTTAAAAATTAATGACAAATAATACCTTTTCACGATAGTTACTAAATTAAGTTGGCATTATTGCCTGAATTTTAAGTTGTCACTCTGTTTATGATTTGATATAAAAATTTTGATAGTTTGTATTATTTTTTCGAACTCTTATGCTATTATTTCTTAAAAATTGTTATAATCTGAGTATAATTTTGAAAATGGATCTCTTCGAAAGCCAACTTTTTCTAACCTATCTAATGTAACCTATATTTCGATTTCTATTGTTTAACAGTGGTTTAAGCTTTGAAAAATAATTAAAATTGTATTTTGAAAATTAATGACAAATAGGTAGTAAAGTAAATTTTCCCCGTGATGCATTTTCACGATAATTACCTGAATTTGCCTGAATTTTAAATTTTAAATTATCATTCGGTTTATCATTTGACATAAAAATTTCGTTGGTTTATATTAACGTTTTCGAACATTTAATTATAATTTTTTAAAAATTGTTATAATTTGAGTCAGGGTCTCCGCGAGGCTAAAAGCCGCCCGCGTGTCACTCCATATTTTGGCGCCCTCCGACAGATGAGTCGGGGCATGCGAAAAAAGGTCAGTTATCAAAATTATCAATAAAATTAAAAGAAATAAAAAAAATTAAAAAAGATTTAAACAGAAAATTGTTCAACTTTTTTTAAACATTGAACCCCCAAATGAGTTGGGGCATGCAAAATCGGTCAATTATATAAATTATCAACAAAATTAAATGCAATAAAACAAAGATGAAAAAAGTCAGCCAACCTTGCCCAGTTGACAAAAAAATCTCTTTTGCGTTTTTACATAACGGACGGTGACTAAGTTATAAAGGATTGTGCGAGGGCTCGTCGGATACCTCTGGAAGAGGCGAGAAGGGCGAGAAGAAAAAAATTTAATAAATCTCCGCCAATAATTTTACAAAGAGAAGAAACGGCGCTCTCTACTGCATAATTAAAACTAAAGCCGTGGTTAACCTCTGTTGAATGATCTTTTTTTTTTTTTTCATTTTTACTCCTCGTCAAAAAGTGACAACGAACGCGAGAGGAGAAGCTGATTTCTTATTTTCGCGATCGTTTTCTAACTGACGATCCCACCGTTGCCGCCAAATTGTAACGGACTGTGATTAAACGATTAAGGAAAGTAAGAGTTGTTAATTTCTTTTGATTAATCTGTTTGATTTTTACTTACCTAAAGATGATACTGGACGCCGGAGAGGGAGGAGCGGGAGCATTGGAACGAATTTTGTGAACATAACACTACGAGGTGATTATTCAAATGACGTCAATTCTGGCAATGTGATGATACTATTAATGTCATCCAAATTGTCACCTTTCATGCAGTTTCTGAACCGAGGAGCTCCGATCATTGACCGGTGGGGAGGGCAGGGGAGGCGGGAGATGTGACAATCGAACAAGTCAAGTCGATTATTAACGAGGGAAAGATGTGACAGTCGAACAAGTCGTCCGAATATTATTGGTTATTGTCACGATAAGAAGGTAGCGGCTCCACTAGGTCACGTGAGTGGAAGAGTGTCGCAGGGTTTGCAGAGGGTAGAGCTTCAAACACAAATATTTTACAAAAGTTGATAACTTTCGATTAACATTAAGCTTAAATTGTTGGGAATTTTTCGTGATCCAAATTTGTGGTTGCAGTCCTGATCGTCCGTGAGGGTGGCTGCGATTAGCGTTGGGTTGGCCCAAAGTCAGTATATGGGAAGTTATCTCATACAGTATCGGACGGATTCGAGATCTGTCGCATGGGTCTAAGGTATACGTCACTCGTCTAAGCTGAAGCTCCATTTAAAATCGTCATAATAGTTGCGTTGTTATGGTAACGGCACCGACTGTGCATGCGCCGTGGATCATGACCAATTAAATTCGCCGTATTATGGTCTGACCCCCACCAGCGCGGCCAGACGATCGGTGTTACGCATGTAAATTCAATCGGATGAGATAACTTCTCATGTACTAACTTTGGGGCTGGCCGGGTGGCGACGTACTTTGCTTCCGCGCTGCGGTTGTAGCTGCGACGTCAAGGTCGAGCTTGTTGCTTCGTCTACGGCGCTATCGCTGATCCAATGAGGATGACTATGGACGATATTTTGGTCCTGGAGGAAGTGATGTGTCCTTGACGAGGCAAGCAAGGGTGCGATAGTGGCTTCAGCTAGGTTGTCTCGTTCAGCTCACCGGGACTGTGGTTCACCGGGGTTGAAGTTGAAGCTTCTGTCTGGGGGTTGACGACGGGTGGCAGAGAGTCGTCCTACCATCGGCCTCAAAATGGTGGTGATCTCGGGAACAGCGTCCTTGGTGGCTGGGATGGTCCTAAGCGGTTCCCCTTCCTCGAGTTGGCTGGCATTAATGCCCACCGGAGTCCAGCTGCGCTCGACTGTCCAAATTTTTACTCGCACTTTTTATACGTAATTTTTGTTTTGTTTTATTTTGTTATGACATGGGGACCGTGTTACCTCATTTATTATAATAACATTCCGACACTGTTGAAATTGTCCTCGACTTCACAAGCCCGTGCTTTAATACTTTCTTTTTATTATATTTTACGAGAAACTCCCATCGATACATTATTATCGACGAGAGGAAGATGTGACAATCAGTTATTATTTAGTAAAATGAACTACGCCGAATCTAAAATCGAAAACACCTCGGAAACTCTTGCATGCAAAACAATATTTCTTTTAACATCGATCGCTGGGGTGCTCGGCGGCCCTCTACATACAAAGCTGACATCTTCCGTCGCATAAACAAACAACCCCTTCTAAGGAGATGTCCGTGTCGTCGCGACAAACTTGACCAGATTGTCCAAGGCGACCATTTCCGCCTCATTAGCTTTCCCGTCCCGTCGCAAACTTAACCCCCGAGAGCCGTCCTCGCCTGAAAAGGGGCGAGGGGGGCAGGCGGACAGGAAAAAACAACATCACGCGGCGTCGCCAAATTAAATCAACCCTCCGCGACCTGTCTTCGGGGCACGCACCCACCCCCCCGCTTACACAATTTTTTTCCCTTCGCGACGATAAAAGCAGGAAAAAGCGAAATTTCGGCGGCTGTTTTGAGATCGCCGGGAAGAGGAAGAGGAGGAGGACTGTGTGTTTGAAGAGCGCCCCTCGACTAACGCGTCTGTCATAACGGGGCCAATTTGGACGGTCGTCATGGCGACTGCCTTTGTAGTTCGATTTCTCGTTATCCTTTGCACCTGTCGCCTTGATTACACTCGACTAGTCAAGCGATTATTGATTTCGGTCGCCGCGCATCGCATCTCCGCCGCTCGTTTAATTAATAAGCGCGGCGGATTTAATTCATGGGGGGGGGGGGGCTCTATTGACGTGGTTTGTCTGTGTGTGCGATGCGATGGAAGAGGTCAAGGACGCAGAGGAAAATAACAATCAATCTGAAAGGAATATTATTTTTGAGAAAGTTGCCAAAGATTGAATCTGAACATCAGCAAGAAGTGCCGGGAAAAGTAACTTCAGCACAAAGCCAGCAACTCAGCCGTGACGGGCGTGAGATATCGGCAAGATGTTCTGAGGAAATTAACTTCTGCGTCGTGTCCAGTCGTGACGGATGTGAGAATCGACGATTACACGCGAAAAGTTTAGCGTCCCTTAATTTTGATCAGAAATTAAGAAAGGAATTGAATTAACTCAGTTTCCACAACGGTGTCATACAACTTAAGGTATGCAACAAGTAACTTCAGGGTGTGTATGCCTCTTATTTTGTGAGGTGCACGCGCCTTACTTAACAGTAAACTTAATCGAAATTAAGAACAATTTAATTGAAAGTCGTTTTAAACTCATCATGACTTGGCTACGCCTCTAAACCAAAAGGTAAGACGTTCAACAACAATCATTGCGCCTAGCAATGCAAAATCCCCACACCCCACGTACACCGCATATAGCGTGATGAGTGCAAAACAGAATGCAGTGTAAGCAACCGAAATTCTTTTGGTTTTTCGCCGACAAAGAAAGCCGAACCCCAGGAATTCGCTTTAAACGCAAATTAAAAAAAAACGGTACACTCTAAAATAAACGTTTGTACATTCCCGGAGGACGAGCGGCTTTTTAGGTATGACAAGTAGCCAATAGTATCCTGAAACTGAAGCCGATGTCCTGATTAGCCAGTATTTCTTCGTGATCTGAACGGCACTATCCGCTAATTCGTGCAGTCCTTTGCGCTATGCCAAGCCTGACAACCATCATCTCAACAATCAGGTTTTTATGACTAGCGATTGCTGTACACATTTCCGTTTATTTTTTTATTTTTTTCTTAAGATTTTAGTCTTAGTTTTGATCTTATTATTGGTGCTCGCTGTTCCCCGTTTAATAATCGAATACAAACTCAGTGAAATAGTTACTTATTATTTAACGGGCATTAAGCACGTGTTACACAATTTTCTAGATTAATCCTATTGCGCAATATCACCAGATATTAATAAGCTGCCGCAAAATAAATACGTTAAAGCGTTTATTTGATCTTAAGCCGTCAGACACGCCGCCTCTGCGCAGCCGTACGAACACTGCAGACAATTGCGTACCTAACAAAAGAAATGCGACGTAGATTCGATTTTAGAGCGACAGGTGATTTGAAGAACTATTTAAAGTAGCACGCTAGAAATAGTTTACATGAAAATAACTTGTTTGACTTGTTTGGACATGTACGGATTTTGGCACCCTAACAGTACCCGAGTTCCCAAGGGTGAATCGCGCGTTCCAATTTGTCGTATTAACTTGCCTCATCAGCGGTATATCTTCCCTGCGTCAATCGTCAATCGGATTTCTTCGATTGTCGCTGCAATAATCGGATTTGCTTGATCCTCACGTCTTTCCCCCGTCTACAATCGGACCTGTTCGATTATTACATCCCCTCCGTCTGTTTACAATACGTCTTCATTACGGGCAAGGGTTCTTAGATCCCCAAGGGTTTTAAATTTTGCGTGAAAGGAAAAGAATTTCCGAGCACAAAAAATTCCTTAAAATCGAAGCCCGAGCCTTCGGGGTTAATAAAGACGACGTAAAGTTTTGAGTCCGCGTTATTAGGGCGAAACTTTGGGATGCCGCCGCCGCCGCCGCCGCCGACGACGACGACGTCCAACTTCGAATATCACAATATCGAAACTTGGAGGGACTTTAAAACTGTCTCCGCGCTCTTTCCGGCCGAGACGTATCGCATTACGTTCGGCCGACCCGAAGCGGCGGAAGTCGTCTCGTCCCGAGGGCGAGGGGGATGGGGGCAAAAAACACAGCCGAAAATCAATATTCTCGTATTTCAAATAACACATTACGTCCTTGGGGGCAAATTTCGCGACCGTCGGGCGCTTCATCATCACCTGTCGTGATTGATCGTGACTGTTTCTCGATTCGGTCAATGTTAACTTTGCCGCCGATAATTCATTTCGTCCAAAAAAAAACCTGACGTATTCGGTTTGAATTGACCTTATCTGTGTACATCACGCGAGCTCCGGTCATTGACGAAGTTAAAGCGCACCCGGTCGTCTCAATCGAAGTATTATTCCGGATTACGTTTTTTCTTTTTTTTTTTTAATCCGGATCTGTACGCCTTCGCATCCAGAATTCGACGCAACGGTTTTCTTGGATTCTTTTGCTCACAGGAGAGGGCAGTTTCGCGTTGTGACGCCGCCACCATTTAGGGGTAGAAAAAAATTCGCGTTTTCTTCGAAACGATCGCATATCAGATGAAACGTCTCGGTGAGCGGAGGTGGAAAATCGTGCCGATTCGATTTTTTGATCCTAAGCGGTGGTGGATTGTTTAGAAAGCCGAAAACGTACGCTTTTTTTTAAATCTGGATCTGCGCGCGTTCGTATCCAGAATTTGATGCAACCAGTGAATTTTTTGGAATTTTCTACTCACGTAAGGGCGTGGCAGTTTTGCGTTCTAACGCGATTTAGGAGGCGAAAGCGATTTTTTTTCGAATCGCTCAGAACACCGTGTTGCATATCAGATGAGACGTCTCGATAAGCGGAGATGGGAAATCGCTTTGGTTCAACTTTTCTACTTTTTAATTCCGGATCTGTGCGTGTTCGTATCTAAAATTCGACGCAACTAGTGGATTCCTTGGAATTTTCTACTCGCATGAGGGTGGCAGTTTTGCGTTCTAACGCTATTTAGGGAGTCGAAAAAAATTCGCGAAAAAATTCGCGAGTTTTTTTCGAATCGGTCACACTGTACACTGCACTGCACTGCACTGCACACTGCGTCGCATATCAGATGAAACGTCTTGATGAGCGGAAATCGAAAATAGTGTCAGTTCCATTTTTCGATCCTAGGCGACGGTATGAGCCCGGTGAATTATTTAAGGGACCAGAGATGCAAGTTTTTTTTTTTTTTGAAATTCGGATTTGCACGACTTCGTATCCAGAATTCGATGCAACCATCGGATTCCTTGGAATTTTTTATTCACATGAGAGCAGCAGTTTCGAGTTTTGACGCCGTTTAGGGGTCGAAAAGTCGAAAAATTTGAGTTCGCTTCAAAAAAATGGTGCCGGTTCGATTTTTCCATGTTAAATAGCGGTGTAAGGTCGGTGGATTGCATTTATTTTTGAAGTCCGGATCTGCGCGCGTTCGTATCCAGAATTCAACGCAATCATCGGATTCCTTGGAATTTTTTTATCACATGGGGGCAGCAGTGTCGCATTTTGACGCCGTTTAGGGGTCGAAAAGTCGAAAAATTTCAGTTTGCTTCAAATCGGTCAGTTGGTTTCATGCAAATGAAATGTCTCGACGAGCGGAGATGGAAAATCGTGTCGGTTTGATTTTTGGATCCTAAGCAGCGCGGCGGCATAAGGCCGATGAATTATTTATTTATTATAGGCCTGAGGACGCAAGTTTTCTTTTAATACGAACCTGCGTGCGTTCGTATCCAAAATTCGATGCGACCGGATTCCTCGGAATTTTTTACTCGCGTAGGAGTGTCGGTTTCCCATTTTGACGCCATTTGGGGGTAGAAAAATCGAAAAGAAAAAAACGTCTCGGTGACCGGAAATGAAAAATGGTGTCGGATCGATTTTTCCATCTTAAGTAGCGGTGTAAGGTCGGTGGATTGCATTTATTTTTGAAGTCTGGATCTGCGCGCGCTCGTATCCAGAATTCAACGCAACCATCGGATTCCTTGGAATTTTTAATCACATGGGGGCGGCAGTTTCGCGTTCTGACACCGTTTAGGGGTCGAAAAGTTGAGTTTGCTTCAAATCAGCTCACTTCGTCGCGTAGCAGGTGAAACGTCTCGTAGAGTGGAGGTGGAAAATCGTGTCGGTTTGATTTCTCTACTTTAGACGGCGATATAAGGCCAGTGGATTATTTAACGGGCCGAGAACGTCCTTTTTTGATCCGGACCTACGCGTGTTCGAATTTTTTTTTTCAAATTGACGGGGACGGGCGCAAACTAGATATTTGGCCCTAGGGCATAACATTTCTTGACTACGACACTAAGAAAAGACACTCGGTTTTAACAACAAACTTATAAAATGAACTAGTCCGAGTGTAGGCGAGGGAAAGATGTGACGCTTATTGAAGGGGGACAGTTATGACGCTTATTGAAGGGGAGGCAGATGTGACGCTTTAGCTTAAAAGATCAAGTTGGAATTTGCAACGCACCTGTTTCTATGCAGCAAATTAATGCCACGAAAACATATTTTCACCGCGTCGGATTTAATTACCACCCACCCCAGCCTGCCATTAAATTGTATGAGAGGGAAGAAACCCGATGTAAACGTCGACCGCAAATCAAACCCGCGCGTCCCCAATTACGCAAGCGAAACGTACGCGGTTCATTTCTTCTAAATGAAACGCGATCAATCACGAGCGAACGGACGGACGGACGAAATACAGGCAAGTACAACGCCGCGCCCGCGCCGTAGGAATTTACGTCGATTTAAAATCCGGACAGACGCGCGCCGCGTCGTTTCGGGGCTAAATGACGGATGAATGTCGCCATCAATATTCGTCGGGTCACTAGATTATTTCGCGCTTAGCCCAATCAACGGGGGATGATGTAATATTTGGTGAAATATTTCTGGCCGGCGCTGTGTTAATTGCCGACGTGCGGTGATTTGTGAAACGCCCACGCGATTACGTTCCAAAATAGTAATACTTTTTTGCGAGTTATGTCAACAAGTAATTGCGTGACGTAAACGTAATAAGTTATAAAATTCTGAAAAAAAAAAGTATTAACACGAGAGAGAGAGAGAGAGGTACTCTTTATGCGAAACATCCATGCGATTACGTTCGGAAATAATAATAGTTTTTTTTTGCGAATTATGTGAACAAGTAATTGCGTAACGTAAACGCAATAAGTTATAGAATACTGAAAAAGAAAGTATTAACATGAGAGAGAGAGAGAGAGAAAGGGAGAGAGAGAGAGAGAGAGAGAGAGATGTACTCTTCATGTGGAACGTCGTTATGATCTTCAGATCCCACCGCTGTCACCGTTATATCCAGGGCCCCCGTAACCATGTGTGCAAAGCGTGCAGTGCACACGGGCGCCATCTTCAAGGGGCGGCAATTAGCCTTATTGGTCACTATTGGTCTGTAATTTTTTTTCGCAAAAAAATTTTATGGGTATCTATCTGGTAAAAATTATTCGAAAAAACTATCCAGAAGTCTGAACTGTTTTGATGAAGCCGTCAACCTCACGGCGAAACGTCGACTAAAATAGAACAGTTAAATGCAGCAATGAAAAGTAGAAAAAGTTTTTCATGAAAAGTTTAATGTACTTAGTAAAAAAAAAATTAAACAAGCTGTTACGATTTGGTTTAAAAAAAAAGCAAATTACATTTTACTTTTTAAGTTTTTAGAAATTTAAGTTCATTTTGCTTTTGTGATTTTGTTTCTCTTTTCCCAATGTTATTAACAAGCGGGCCTCACCTATTTGCATTCTGGAGGGGTTTGAACTGAGGCCTCCTTAGTCACGTTTTTGAGGACTCGCAGCAGTTAGGAACTTGAAAGAAGCGAAGGAAAATGTTTTCAGAATGAAGGAAAATGTTTTCAAAATGATGGAAAATGTTTTCAGAATGAAGGAAAATGTTTTCAAAATGAAGGAAAATGTTTCCAAAATGAAAGAAAATGTTTGAAAAATGAATGAAAATGTTTAGCAAAAATTCCCTAATGTTTACTTTTTTTGATTTTTTTGGTTTTTCCATTTTTTGTTTCTTTTATTTTTATTTTTTTTTAATTAATGAGAGTTCTGGTGAAGCCGTCAACCTCACGGCAAAACAACGACTAAAATAGAATAGTTAAATGCGGCAATTAAAAGTAGAAAAGTTTTTGTGTGCCAAATTTTTCTTAAAAAAAATTAATGTATTTAATAATTTTGTTAGGTAAAAAAATAAACCATGTAGGCTGTTACGGTTTCCTCCTTAGTCAGATGAGAAGATTGGGTTACTCGTTTCTGGGGGCTCGCAGCAGCTAGGAACTTGAAAAAAGTGAAGGAAAATGTTTAAAAAAATGAAGGAAAATGTTTGGAAAATGAAGGAAAATGTTTAACAAAAATTCCCTAATGTTTAAAGTTTTCTTAATTTTTCTGTTTTTTCCATTTCTTTGTTTCTGTTAATTTCTTTAAATAATTTTGATAATTGACTGCTTTTGTCTGCTCCAACTCATCTGTCAGAGGGCGCCAAACTATGGAGTCGCACGCGATCGAATTTTGACGTCGCGGGGGCCCTGATTATATCTCAGCAGCTGTATTTAAAAGCAAGGTGTAATGGGGGCAGCGGTGGGATCTGAAGAGGGGTGATGTTGTATGGCTTCAGATCGCACCTCTCGCTACCACCATCACACTTTACTTTCCGCGTGAATTAAGAAAGTGAATAAAATCCAGAAGAACGGCGAAACAGTTCAAAACAGCAAAATTATGAAATTATGAATAATGAAAAGAGCCTTGATTATTATAGGCTGCGCAATTTCTAGATGAAAATTTTCATACAAAGGGGTCTGTAATTTTGAAGGGTAAATAATTTGTTTATTTTTCGCCGGTAAACTGAACCCCGCAACGAAATCTGAAGTTACGATCTTAGCGCCTCCCGCCCCGCCGCCGCGGAAAAAACTGGAATAATAAAAGGCGCAAATATTTGCGAGCGTAATTTAACGAGGCGAGCCAATTACGCGCCCAGCCAACTATGTTTATAATTTTATTACGCCCCAGCTACGCTACCCTGACATCTCAATATTTCGTTCATTTTTTGTTGCAAAGAAAAAAGCAAAAGGTTTCGAGTCAAGGTTATTTGATAACACTGACATTTAACTACCGAATATTATAACATAAGAAATAATTGTGTCAATGCGGCTCCTAATTCCTAAATACAAGCAAACCCTGGCCTACATTCGCACATCGGTCACATGGGTTACATAACAGCAGCTGCCAGTAAAGTAAAATGAGTCACCGAGATTTTTCAAGACGAACGCCCTAACTCAAACCTTATGTAAACTGGAAATTAAGTCAATCATTTTCATATAAAACTAGGTAGCTTCTCTCTGCTCAGAAGTTAGTTCGACAAAACGCTGGCGACAGTGCGCGAAACTGTCGTCTAGTAAAGCGCCTATTCAATTTGTCATGTAAGTTATATCTTGCACTTCCAATAAATCTACCCTGTATGTATTTTATGTTGGGTTAAACCTGACTACGCCCCGCAACCCCTAAAATATACGTTGGTTTTACTACAAACTTGTATATCAATAAGTTAATGTTACATTTGGTGAAGCGCCAGGCTCTGTAGGTTTAACGTAACAATGTGACTGGCTGCAAGCAGTCAGATGTTTTAAACACACACCCCCTCCCTCTCAGAGGCGTTTCGTCGGCAGCTCCGATACCATACGTCCCACTACCATCTTCACTGAGCTCCAACTTTTGTTCGGACAAGTCGTTTTCGGGACTTGGCGCCGTATACTCTACCAGATTTGACTACCTATTAGCTCAACATCCCTCCACCGACCATCTCCTCTGAGCTGGGTATTAAATTTTGCATTGTGGACCGCCCCATTAGTCTTGGGAATTTCTGCTTGCTTAGTTTTCGCAATTACGATATTTCTGGCGTTATGTGGCAAACACTTTTGTTCGTAAAATATTTTAAGCCAATTGACGCCTCTACTCTACCGGATTTGGCTGCCTGTTAGCTCCTCCACCGACCATCTCCTCTGAGCTGGGTATTAAATTTTGATTTGTCGGCCGCCCCATTAGTCTTGGGAATTTCCGCCTGCTTAATTTTCGCAAATACCATGACCATCAGCGTTGATTCGGGCACTAAATTTAGATTTTTCAACATAAGTCTTCGGAATCTCTGTCTGCTTAGTTTTCGCAAATATTCATGGCGCTATGTCGCAAGCGTTTTTCTTCGGGCAAATCGTTTTATTACGACAGCCATCTGCGCCGTCTGCTCTACCGGATTTGGCTGCCTGTCACCTTGAAATCCCGCCCACGGCCATCTCCACTGAGCTGGGCATTTTTCTGCCCCCAAGACAGCTTGGTTCCCAAAGGTCGTGATCAGCCTTCTTATTATTGGTAAACAAGCAAAGAGCAGGTGACAAGGTATTACTAATCCGCGATTGAAATAAAAAACTAGAGAGAAAACGCAGAAGGCTGATATACAGGATGTCCCGCTTAAAGCAGATTCTTTTATATTTCTCCAGTTATTAATTTTACGAAAAAATGTTTCAAACGAAAGTTTCACAGGATCGTATGGAGCATATTTTAAAATTAGTTTGACGTATACAGAGTGTTCCGTTTAGCCTGGGCGTTAGGTCACTTCGTTATTTTAAATGGAATACCCTAAATATTTTTACATTTTAGGGTTTTGGTTTGAATTTTAATGTGACCTTGTGTACCATACATAGGGTCTAATCTAAACCGTTTTCGCGTTATTCAACTTAAAAAAAAAATATCGCTCTTACAGTATCTCAAACAAATGCAAATATCATCCGAACAAATGCCGTTAGAGACTTGTGATTTTTTGCAAAAGTTTCGTCTTGAAACGCTTTTTTAGTTACACTATTATTATTATTATTATTATTAGATGCGCTATTTAATTCTCTTTTCAATGATACAGTGTAGTCGATATCTGTCGTTAATAAATCAGCTTTGGTAAGATATAATGGTCAATCAATACCGGTAACGCCATCTTGTAGGTTTCTCGGAATGGAACTTGACTCTAAATTAACTTGGAAGTGTCATGTGGAACAACTCGTCAAAAAATTGAGTGCACAAACTTTTCTAATTTTTCGTTTGCGGAATACAATATCATACGAAGTACTGAGGATGGTGTATTATGGTTTGATTCAGGCTGCACTTTCTTATGGAATCATCTTCTGGGGAAATTCTTCGGATGCTTCAAAGGTGTTTATCGTTCAAAAAAAAATTATAAGATTAATGGCCAATGCTTCGCCCAGGACAACTTGTAGAAATTTATTTCTGAAGTTCGAAATAATGACAGTGGCGTCCCTATTTATGTATAATGCTATACTTTATGCTAATACCCTAGACGATATTGCACAAAATAAAGACTTCCATGACTACGGCACTCGTTCAAGAGATGATATCCGGTTACCATTTAATCGCTTAACTACTAGTCAAAATGGTCCTTTGTATGTAGGTCTCAAGTGTTTGCGTAGGATAAGACAGCTTTGGAAATGTGATATGCCGACTAGTCCAGGTAGTTTTAAATCAAAATTAAAGTCATTTTTTGTTTCTAATTGTTTCTATTCAATAAACGAATTTTTGCTCAATTATGATAACTGAAACTCTTATTTGTCGCTGTTTTCCACATTTCATTTCATTCTTTCTTCCGCTTTCTCGCTTTTATTTACTTATTGTTTATCCGTCTCTATTTTATTCCATTTTATTTTTTTATTTTATTTTATTTGTAATTGTTTAATCGGGTACTCACCTAGACAAACTCATGTACAGTTTGATTTTGTATCACTTATTATACTGAGAATAAACTTGAATTTGAATTTGAATTTGAATTTGAATAGTTCTTTTCAGTATTTAGATTTTTCTTTACGATTTTTAAAAATACACGAATTATTGAGACATCTGTTAGTTGCTATGGTTACAGAATAAACAAGAGAAAATCCCCACAACATAAGTTTTTACAAAAAAATTAATAAACTTGAGAATATTCAAACTACAAAAACTATTTTTTTTTTTTAAATATAATGCCATATAACTTTTACAGATTGTTTACTCTGTCACTATAGCAACTAACAAATGTCTCAATATTTCGTGTATTTTTAAAAATCGTAAAGAAAAATCTAAATACTGAAAAGAACTATTAATGAAAGATATCGACTACACTGTATCATTGCAAAGAGCATTAAATAGCGCATCTAATAATAATAATAATAGTGTAGCTGAAGAAGCGTTTTAAGATGAAACTTTTGCAAAAAATTACGAGTCTCTAACTTTATTTGTTCGGAAGATATTTGCATTTGTTTGAGATACTGCAAGAGCGATAATTTTTTTATAAAGTTGAATAACGCCAAAACGACTTAGATTATACCCTATATATGGTATACAAGGTCACATTAAAACTCAATCCAGAACCCGAAAATGTAAAAATATATAGGGCATTTAAAATAAGGAAGTGACCTAACTCCCAGGCTAAACGGAACACTCTGTATACGTCAAACTAATCTCGAAATGTGCTCCATACGATACAGTGAAACTTTCATTTGAAACATTTTTTCGTAAAATTAATAACTAGAGAGGAATGACGGAATTCGCCTTATGTGGAACACCCTGTACAACAAAACGCCCTTTAATTTCATTCGTCAAATACGAATTTTCTTTTGTGCTGACGAGTGAATTGTCGTTCAGAACTGTCCTCTGGAAGCAATATGTTCGTTCGATCCAATTAATAATTCGATTCAATTTCCTAGCAGAGAGACAGAGAGAGCGATAGCGAGAAGGAAAGGGAGAGAAAGAGAGAGAGATGCAAACCGCATCGAGTTAAATTGTGTAACGGCCCTAATGGAGAGTAATTGCATAAGCCGCCATAAGTTACGGACGACCCCGGAAAGCAGAATGCACTGGAGTATTGTGCATCAAGTGTTGCCGTGGTCGTGAGGATCCATTTCGATTAGATCTGTTTAATTAATTTCTATACTCGCCGTTATATGAACAGCGCCGAACGGATTCTGTGAAAGGAACACTTCTGAGACATTTATATGCACCCGCTTCCTTCCCCTCTCTCGACACCAACCCTTCTCACTTGTCTCCTCTTCTTTTTCTTCAAACCTTTACCTTAACAACTTGCGTTTAAAGATTTTTTGGATAGCTTCAAGCGCACTGTCAGTTTAATGAAGATCGACTGACCAAGGCGGACTACTTCCCGACTTCGAAATCTATCCCCGTTTGAACGTAAATAACGAAAACTTCGTATGGGTACATTTTGCATGCAACTGAAGAGTATCATGCATTTGACAAGTTCGAGTATACAAAGTAACGGCCGTAACATGAGCCTTCCGTCCGTTATTATCAAGAAAAGTCGAGAAATTTTTAACCA
Source organism: Prosopocoilus inquinatus (assembly GCA_036172665.1). Lineage (NCBI taxonomy): Eukaryota > Metazoa > Arthropoda > Insecta > Coleoptera > Lucanidae > Prosopocoilus > Prosopocoilus inquinatus. The sequence continues at coordinate 11,281,172 of CM069877.1, forward strand.
AACCCCCCGGAGAGTGAAGGTGAGCGCAAAACCAAAATAGTCAACCCTCAATTATCCAGTGGAAAATGAACCCGAGGAATTTTCAACGTCCTTGCCCCAAAAATATCACGTTACAAAAAATTATTACTTTGTTTTGAGGAGTAATCTCGATATTACATGATTGCGAACACGATTATGAGATAATAATACCTGAGTTGCAGCCGATAATGCGCGATGCGGCTTCAAAGCCTTTATACTCGCTGTATAACGCTGTTAATTGCGGCTTCCTTTAATTGAAATTCGGATAATACCAGTACGCCGAGCGAGTTGGTCCCTGACGTGAGACGTGAGTGTAATCACGTGATCCAAGCGAGCTTCCAGAATATTAATTAGATTCTAAGTTTGGCGCGGCTTGAACATTAGAGTTCGAATTCCTTGGAGCCGAACCAAGTTTTTTAAATAAATAGAAATGAAATACAAGAGAGCGTCTCTTAAAGTAAAAGAAAGAGGTGTCGAGGATAAATAAATACACATGTCTGCGAGCGGAAAGTTTCAGTGAGTAGAGTTAAGAAGATGGGACACTTGAAGTTGGCTTCGCCAAATAGGTCGATTGACTCACGTGACGCATTAGACGGGACGCTCATTTGGAGCATGTAAACTCGATATAAGGCGTGTGGGTACATTTTGCATGAAAGTGAAGAGTATCACGGATTTCACAGCTTCGAATATACAAAGTAATGACCGAAACATGAGCCCTGCGTTCGTTATTATCAAGGAACGTCGAGAAATCTTTAATCAAACCCTCCGAAAAGTGAGGGTGAGCGCAAAACCGAAATCGTCAACCCTCAATTTTCCGGCATAAAATTAACCTGAGCACTTTTCAACGTCCTCGCCTCAAAAATATCACGATACAAGAAAGATTATTTTTTTCTTGAGGAGTATCTCGATATTCCACGATTGCGAGTGCGATTACGAGGTAATAATACCTGAGATGCAACCGATAATACGCGATGCGGCTTCAAAGCCTTTATGCTCGGAGTAACGCTGTTAATTGCGGCTTCCTTTAATTGAAATTAGGATAATACCAATATGCCGAGCGAGTTGGCCACTGACGTGAGACGTGAGTGTAATCACGTGATCCAGGCGAGCTTCCAGAATATTAATTAGATTCTAAGTTTGGCGCGGCTTGAACATTAGAGTTCGAATTCTTTCGAGCCGAACCAAGTTTTGTAAATAAATAAAAATGAAATACAAGAGAGCGTCTTAAAGTAAAATAGAGACGTGTCGAGGATAAATAAATACACATGTCGGCGAGCGGAGAGTTTCAATGAGTAGAGTTAAGAAGATGGGACACTTGAAGTTGGTTTCGCAAAATAGGTAGATTGACTCACGTAACGCATTAGAAGGAACGCTCATTTGGAGCATATGAGCTCCATATAAGGCGTGTGGGTACGTTTCGCATGCAACTGAAGAGTATCACGCATTTGACAGCTTCGTATATTCAAAGTAATGATCGGAACATGAGCCTCGCGTTCGTTATTATCAAAGAAAGTCGAGAAATCTTTAAGCAAACCCCCCAGAAAGTGAAGGTGAGCACAAAACCGAAATCGTCAACCCTCATTTTTCAAGTGGAAAATGAACCCGAGCAATTTTCAACGTCCTTGCCTCAAAAATATCACGTTATAAAAAATTATTATTTTGTTTTGAGGAGTAACCTCGATATTACATGATTGCTAGCACGATTATGAGGTAATAATACCTGAGATGCAGTCGATAATGCGCGACGCGGCTTCAAATCCTTTATACTAGGAGCAACGCTGTTAATTGCGGCTTCCTGTAATTGAAATTCGGATAATACCAATACGCCGAGCGAATTGGCCCCTGACGTGAGACGTGAGTGTAATCACGTGATCCAGGCGAGCTTCCAGAATATTAATTAGATTCTAAGTTTGGCGCGGCTTGAACATTAGAGTTCGAATTCCTTGGAGCCGAACCAAGTTTTTTTAAAAAAATAGAAATGAAATACAAGAGAGCGTCTCTTAAAGTAAAAGAGAGAGGTGTCGAAGATAAATAAATACACATGTCAGCGAGCGAAAAGTTTCAATGAGTAGAGTTAAGAAGATGGGACGCTTGAAGTTGGCTTCGCAAAATAGGACGATTGACTCACATGACGCGTTATAGGGGACGCTCATTTGGAGCATGCAAGGCTTCATAAAAGACGTATGGGTACATTTTGCATGCAACTGAAGAGTATCACGAATTTCACAGCTTCGAATATACAAAGTATTGATCGGAACATGAGCCTCGCGTTCGTTATTATCAAAAAAGTCGAGAAATCTTTAAGCAAACCCCCCGGAAAGCAAACGTGAGCACAAAATTGAAATCGTCGACCCTCAATTTTCCGGCATGAGCATGTAAACTCGATATAAGGCATGTGGGTACGTTTTGCATGAAAGTGAAGAGTATCACGGATTTCACAGCTTCGAATATACAAAGTAATGACCGCAACATGAGCCCTGCGTTCGTTATTATCAAGGAACGTCGAGAAATCTTTAATCAAACCCCCCGGAAAGTGAGGGTGAGCACAAAACCGAAATCGTCAACCCTCAATTTTCCGGCATAAAATTAACCTGAGCACTTTTCAACGTCCTCGCCTCAAAAATATCACGATACAAGAAAGATTATTTTTTTCTTGAGGAGTATCTCGATATTCCACGATTGCGAGTGCGATTACGAGGTAATAATACCTGAGATGCAACCGATAATACGCGATGCGGCTTCAAAGCCTGTTAATTTAACGCATGCAACTGAAGAGTATCACGCATTTGACAGCTTCGTATATTCAAAGTAATGATCGGAACATGAGCCTCGCGTTCGTTATTATCAAAGAAAGTCGAGAAATCTTTAAGCAAACCCCCCGGAAAGTGAAGGTGAGCACAAAACCGAAATCGTCAACTCTCATTTTCCAGTGGAAAATGAACCCGAGCAATTTTCAACGTCCTTGCCCCAAAAATATCACGTTACAAAAAATTATTATTTTTTTTGAGGAGTAATCTCGATATTACATGATTGCGAACACGATTATGAGGTAATAATAACTGAGTAGCAGCCGATAATACGCGACGCGGCTTCAAAGCCTTTATACTCGGAGCAATGCTGTTAATTGCGGCTTCCTTTAATTGAAATTAGGATAATACCAATACGCCGAGCGAGTTGGCCCCTGACGTGAGACGTGAGTGTAATCACCTGACCCAGGCGAGCTCCCAGAATATTAATTAGATTCTAAGTTTGGCGCGGCTTGAACATTAGAGTTCGAATTTCTTGGAGCCAAACCAAGTTTTTTTAAATAAATAGAAATGAAATGTAAGAGAGCGTCTTAAAGTAAAAGAGAGAGGTGTCGAGGATAAATAAATACACATGTCAGCGAGCGGAAAGTTTCAATGAGTAGATTTAAGAAGATGGGACGCTTGAAGTTGGCTTCGCAAAACAGGTCGATTGACTCACGTGACGCATTAGAGGGGACGCTCACTTGGAGCATATAAGTATAAGTATGGGTACATTTCGCATGCAACTGAAGAGTATCACGCATTTGACAGCTTCGTATATACAAAGTAATGATCGGAACATGAGCCTCGCGTTCGTTATTATCAAAAGAAGTCGAGAAGTCTTTAAGTAAACCCCCCGGAAAGCAAAGGTGAGCACAAAATTGAAATCGTCGACCCTCAATTTTCGTACAATAACAAAAAGTTTACAGCTTCTTGCTTATTGTCGTCGTAAATCAATTCGTTTTAAGTTACGGCCCCGTCCCTTTCTCCCCCACAGAAAATTACAAACAGTTTCACAGCGCCGCGACCTTAAAGGGGTGAGACGTTTAACAGAGCGGGCCCTGCCATTCACGTCGTTAATAGAAATTCCGAAAGTTCACGGCTCGTTTAGCGCCCTCCGCGGTTTGCTCTAATCCGGAGAGGATTTCTTCATTCAATTCGTTCCGGCCCAGGGTAAACACCCGGCCGACGGTCGTACACCGCAGCATCCGGCTGGCTCGTGTTTCGCCCACGAAACAAACGTCGACGTTTATGGGCGAGCAAGGAGCAGTTAAGAGAGAGTGAGAGAAAAAGAACGAGGGGGAAATAAATTCCAGAAGGCAGGTCACTATCTCGATCCAAAAAAGAAAAATAGGTCTTGAAAAGCGTCGACAACTGATTAAAGCGCAAAATATTGTTCGTATGCTATTATAAATCACCCTGTACATGTCTGGAAACAAAAATATGTTACAGTTTGTTTTGCCACTATTTTTAACCCGCTCTCTTTGGTGTGTTCTTTCCCATTCCCTTATGCTCCCCGTTGCGTTGGTGGCAGCGGTGGGATTTCCGGAAGGACGAGAAATCATTATTGTTATAAATTCTCTTCATGAATTAATAATCTTGGTCTTTCGTTAGTACTCCGAAACGGATGAAGGTGTTTTCAGGTCACCAATAGGTCTTGTGCAACGCTCGTTTTTTTTTTATAATTTCCTGTCTATTTTGTTTCATAACTCTGACTAATTCCGTTCTGTTATTATCTCATATAAATTTGATATCTCGTATAAGTTTGTCTAATATAGAGATAACGAAGCTTGGTTTATAGATATACAGCGCAATGGGTCACGGGTTCGAAATTAAACGAACTTTAAACTCGAGTTGGCCGGAAATCATGAATAAATAAGGTACGCTTCTCTCCGCCGAGGCGATATAATCTGGTTCCGTTCGCCGTTGCCGCTTTAACAACAGATAGCCGTAATGTACGGCGATTTCATGAACAGGTCTTTAACTGCATCCGCTTTTTCGTTTTTCTTTTCTTTTTTTCTTTTTTCTCTCCTCCATCAATTCAGCGCGATAATCGCGCGTCACGCCCGCCACGGATGATTAACGACCCGGCGGCAAACAAATCGTGTTTTTAATAGTTCATTTAGGCCGGTTCATTTAAGATTCTTTTTTCGCGAGTAATTTTCAGGCTTCGTCGCGTCCATAAAATACGGGCCGCTAAATGCACGGCGATAAATCACTTCGCCGCCGGTGATTTTTTCCTCCGGGCATAATAACAAATTGCGCGCTTGTTTTCTACCGGTTCGCTTTTCAGGATATTTCGGCAAATTTATCAGAAACGCCGCGTTTCTTTTACCTTCGGATGATTAATTGCGTCTTTTTGGGGGGAACGCAGTGAAATATCACTTGACAACAGAACCGGATCCATGCATCCTCCCCCATGGCTGTTCCGTTATAAATAACAAAAATATCGCGTGGGTATATTTTGCATGCAACTGAAGAGTATCACGCACTTCGCGACTTCATACACACAAAGTGATGCTCACAACATGATCCTCTCGTTCATTATTATAAGAAAAAGTGGAGACACCCTTAAGCGGACGCCTAGAAAAATTGGGGAAGGCAAAAAACCAAAACCGTCGACCCCTTACCTCAATACTTGCATTTAACAATTGTTTTTAATAATGTCAAGCGCGCTTTGAATTTAATGAAGGCCACCTAATCATTCCTGACTACCCCCTGACACCGAAATGCAACTATTAATATAAAGGTGGATTTATACAGTAATTAAACTAACAACTAACGCGTAATAATTAATGTTTTAAGGCCGTTTTCTCAGTCATAGTTTAACTTTAATCTTCTGTTATATAATATTATAAGTATAATTGTTCCTATGGCAATAAAGATTAAAATTAAACTATGACTTAGAAATCGGCCCTAAAAGATTACTTATTACGAATTAGTTGTTAGTTTAGATACTGTATAAACTCGGAATAATACACACGCAACTGAAGAGTATCATGCGTTTAATGACTTCCTATAAACAAATTAATGGCAAGAAACTGAATGGTCAACCCTTTACACACAGTAATTGGCGAGCGATTTTTTACATAATTTCAAAAGCGTTTTGAGTTTAATGAAGGCCGTCTGACAATTTTGGTCTGTCCCCTGACACCAAAATCGAAATCCAAACCTTAATATAACAGACAGGTGAAAACTTCGTAGCTGAAAATACACTCACATACGTACATTTTGCATGCAAGTGAAGAGTATCATGCGTTTTATGACTTCATATACATAGAGTAAGGTCCACAACATGATCCACCCATTTATTTTCATCAAAAAAAGATGAGGCACCCTTAAGCGGTCGCCTAGGAGATTGGGAGGAGGCAAAAAACCGAAACCATCAACCCTTTACCTCAATACTTGCGTTTAACAATTTTCCTAAAATAATTTCAAGCGCGCTTTGAGTTTAAAAAAGACCATCTGACGATTTTTAACTGTCCCCTGACATCGAAATTCAACCCTTAATGTAACAGACAGGCGAAAACTTCGTAGCTGCTGAATATAAACTCGCGTGGGAGTATTTTGCATGCAACTGAAGAGTATCACGCGCTTTATGACTTCATATAATCAAAGTAATAATCACAACACGTTTCTCCTGTTCATTATTATCAAGAAAAGTCCAGAATCCCTTAAGGAACGCCTAGGAAAATGTGGAGAGACAAGAAACTAAGGCCTTCAACCCCTTATCTCTGTATCTGGCGTTTTCTTTATATAATTTCAAGTGCGCTCTGAATTTAACGAAGGCCATCTGACGATTTCTGACCGCCCACTGACATTGGTATCCTGCCCTTAATGTAACATACAGGTGAAAACTTCGTTACTGCTGAAACTAATCTCGCGTGGGTGTATTTTGCATGCAACTGAAGAGTATCACGCGTTTTATAACTTCATATAATCAGAGTAATGACCGCAACTTCATCCTTTCGTTCATTACTATCAAGAAAAGTCGAGAAACTCTTAAGCGGACGCCTAGGAGAATATCGGGCGGCAAAAAATTAAGCCGTCAACCCTTTATACTTCAATATCTTGCGTTTAAAGATTCCTTGGATAAATTCAAGTGCACTTTGAGTTTAATGAAGGTCGACTGACCATTTCTAATCACCTCTGTCATCGAAGTCCAACCCTTAATGTAATAGGCAGGGGAAACCTTCGTCGTAAATGACAAAAATTTCGTTCGGGTGTATTTTTCGTGCAACTGAGAAGTATCATGCATTTCATGACTTCAAATATGCAAAGTGACAAATGTAACAAGAAGCTTCCGTTCATTTATCAAGTAAAATGAAGAAACGCTTAAATTTAAGCGTAGAAGAGTAAGGGAAGGCAAGAAACTAACAAAAAAATTCACGTGGATATATTTCACATGTAGCGTAAGAGTATAATGTATTTTATGACTTCGTACACGCAAGCTAATGACCGTAGCATGAGTCTTATTAAAAGAAAAATGAGAAACCTTACACATCCTGACGCGAAGAAATTCGAAAAATATGTGAAATTTGATTTTTTTCATCGTAGACAGCCATGATTTCATATCTAAAGTCTCATAATAATTCTGAACACCTTCTTCAAACAATATTTCCACGCATCTTGTAAAATAAGGGTCCTTTATTCTTATGTAGATTTGGAAACTTTTGTTTTCCTCGGTATATGACAAAGGATTTTCAAACCTTGATAGGTGCAACTTGAGTTTGGGAAAATGCAGGAGCTTCCATGAACAATAAATATTTCTGAGAAATCAATAATAAAAAAAATTACCGTATGTTTCATAACTTTATGCCGATCTTTTTACAACTTCAAGAGCTCCTTGAGTCTAATGAGGGCCGACTGACTATTGCTGACTGCTTGTTAACGTCGAAATTCATCCCTTCATGTAATGGACAGGTGAAACCTTCGGGCTGTTTCATCATAACTGGCAATAATTTTACGTGGGTATATTTTGCATGCGACTAAAGAGTATCATGCATTTTATGACTTCAAATATACAAAGTGATGACCACAACTTGATCCTTTCGATCATTACCATCAACAGAAGTAGACAAACTTTTAAGCGGACGTCTAGGAGAACGTGGGAAGGCAAAAAACTAAAACCGGCAACCCTTTATACGTCAATAACTTGCGTTTAAAGCTTTTTAGTTAAATTCAAACTCACTTTGAGTTTAATGAAAGTCGACTGACCATAGCCGACTACTCCTCGACTTCGAAATCCGTCCCCGTGTGAACGTAAATAACAAAAATTTCGTATGGGTGCGTTGCACATGCAACAGAAGAGTATCACGCATTTGACAACTTCAAATATATAAAGTAATGACCGTAACATGAGCTTTGCGTTCGTTATTATCAAGAAAAGTCCAGAAATTGTTAAGCAAATGCTCCGGAGAGTGAAGGTGAACTCGAAACCAAAATAGTCAACCCTCAATTTTCCAGTATAAAGTGTACCCGAGCAATTTTCAACGTCCTTGCCCCAAAAATATCACGTTACAAGAAAGATTATTTTTTTCTTGAGGAGTATCTCGATATTCCTCGATTGCGAGTGCGTTTAGGAGGTAATAATACCTGAGATGCAACCGATTATGCGCGATGCGGCTTCAAAGCCTTTACACTCGGAGCAATGCTGTTAATTGCGGCTTCCTTTAATTGAAATTAGGATAATACCAATACCCCGAGCGAGTTGGCCCCTGACGTGAGACGTGAGTGTAATCACGTGATCCAGGCGAGCTTCCAGAATATTAATTAGATTCTAAGTTTGGCGCGGCTTGAACATTAGAGTTCGAATTCCTTGGAGCCTAACCAAGTTCTGTAAATAAATAGAAATGAAATACAAGAGGGCGTCTTAAAGTAAAAGAGAGAGGTGTCGAGGATAAATAAATACATATATGTGTGAGCGGAAAGTTTCAATGAGTAGAGTTAAGAAGGTAGGACACTTGAAATTGGCTACGCAAAATAGGTCGATTGACTCACGTGACGTATTAGAGGGGACGCTCATTTGGAGCATATAAGCTCCATATAAGGCGTGTGGGTATATTTTGCATCCGACTTAAGAGTATCACGCATTTGACAAGTTCGAATATACAAAGTAATGACCGCAACATGAGGCTTGCGTTCATTATTATCAAGGAAAGTCGAGAAATCTTTAAGCAAACCCCCCGTAAAGTGAAGGTGAGCGCAAAACCAAAATTTCAACCCTAAATTTTCCAGTATAAAATCAACCCGAACAATTTTCAACGTCCTTGCTTCAAAAATATCACGTTACAAAAATGATTATTTTTTTCTTGAGGAGTAATCTCGATATTCCACACAATTGCGAGTGCGATTACGAGGTAATAATACCTGAGATGCAACCCATAATGGGCGATCCGACTTCAAAGCCTCTGTACTCGCAGTAACGCTGTTAATTGCGGTTTCCTTTAATTGAAATTAGGATAATGCCAATATGCCGAGCGAGATGGCCACTGACGTGAGACGTAAGTGTAATCACGTGATCCAGGCGAGCTTCCAGAATATTAATTAGATTCTAAGTTTGGCGCGGCTTGAACATTAGAGTTCGAATTCCTTGGAGCCGAACCAAGCTTTTTAAATAAATAGAAATGAAGTACAAGAGAGCGTCTTAAAGTAAAAGAGAGAGGTGTCGGGGATAAATAAATACACATGTCTGCGAGCGGAAAGTTTCAATGAGTGGAGTTAAGAAGATGGGACACTTGAAGTAGGTGAAATAGGTCGATTGACTCACGTGACGCATTAGAGGGGACGCTCATTTGGACCACAAAAGCTCCGTGTAAGGCGTGTGGGTATATTTTGCATGCAACTGAAGAGTATCACGGATTTGACAACTTCGAATATACAAAGTAATGATCAGAACATGAGCCTCGCGTTCGTTATTATCAAAGAAAGTCGAGACATCTTTAAGCAAACCCCCCGGAAAGTAAAGGTGAGCACAAAATTGAAACCGTCAACCCTCAATTTTCGTGCAATAACAAAAAGTTTACAGCTTCTTGTTTATTGTTATCGTAAATCAATTCGTTTTAAGTTACGGCCCCGTCCCTTTCTCCCCCACAGAAAATTACAAACAGTTTCACAGCGCCGCGACCTTAAAGGGGTGAGACGTTTAACAGAGCGGGCCCTGCCATTCACGTCGTTAATAGAAATTCCGAAAGTTCACGGCTCATTTGGAGCATATAAGCTCTATATAAGGCAAACCAAATCATCATACATGTTACCTCGACAGAAGCTCGAGTAATTTACAAACTCAAAACGAGATTATTATTTTTCTAGTGAATTCTGACGTGGGATAAGGATGAGCAGATGTCTCCCCGGCCCCGTAAATTCGGATTCCAAAGTAATCGGATAACACAGCCGCCCGAAACATTTAATTAAGTCTGTCAGAGATCCCAATTAAAAGTTGTCCCGTCGTCTAGACCCCACCGCCGCTGCCACCAGCCGCCGCGCCGCGCCGCCCCGGCCGGACCGTTCTCATCCATGATGCATCATTAAAAATAAACAGGGCCGCCAAAGAAGACCGGCGAACTTAAATTAACTTCTCGTATCTAAGACTGTCTACAAATTGGAATTCGCAGATACAATCGCGAAGAAGATTCATTTCGCATTCGGCGGCGCTTCCGCCCCCGTCGCCTGCCGGCCGGCCGGCTAAACTAAAAAAAGTTCGGAAATCGAAGATTCCGGAAGGCAACGCAAATTCCAATTACTATTCTCTCTCTGTTTGTGATATAATTTTTTTATTGCAGCGTCATAAAAGCTGTTTGTGGCATTTCGTGTTTCATCGAAGACGGGCGGCGTGCAAAAATTCAAGGGGGATGGGGGCGGGAGGCGGCCGGGACGACTTGGCCGTTTGAGCGTGAGACAAATCATCATTTCACTTTGAAGCTCCCCCAGGACACTAAAGCTCGGCGTATATATCTTATCGGGGAGTAATAAAGATGAGTTGTTGCCGCACAGCTTTTATTCCCTAAATCATTTCCGTTATTACGCTGCGCTTAAGGACCTTATGGCCCGTTAAACGGTGTAAACATATTTTTCCCGGGCTTTTACGTCATGTACATAAAAATTTCCGGAACGTAAACTTGTTTAAAATGACAACAAAAATAATCACTGACTCTCCCCATACCCCTCCGTAAACTTACGACCCAAAAGCGTCGCGTAACAGAAGGAGGAGTGATGAGGAGTGATGACTCATCCAAGAGAAAATATCGCCGTGTAGATTCTTGTGTCTGCATTGGCTAGAAGTATTAAGTGACATCATTGTAGGTCACATCTGCGCTACTTTTTTTAACGATGGGGGGGGGGGAATCCTTCGAAGGACACCGCGACACCCGTGTGGTTGGTAGTGCCAGATTTCTACCGGCTAAATACCCTCCTTTTAACTCCCACCCTCTCAAAATCTCCCTTCAAATCCTGGAACTACACGAGTATTACATCAGGACTAAAGCTGCGGTTTCCTAGGAGTCAATCGGGTAGAAAATAATCGCGACCAACGCGACGTCCCGCTCTAACTAAAAGCAATGAAAACCGAGCAAGGTCTAGAAACCCATCAACCCATTAATTTTTTGCTTTTGGTTAGAACGAACGTCGGTCGCGGTCAGTTTCACCCCGACTGACTCTCCTAGGAAACCCCAGCTTAAGAGGATCTATCTCGTTTGGTCTTTTACTTCCTTTCTCCTCTTCATTGCTTGACTAACTAGCTCTTCATCGCCCTCTGGGTCATTTCTACTCTTCTTGCTTTCTCCCCTTCGTGGCATTACTAGCTAACGCTTCGTCGCCTCCCAATTTTCCAATCAATCCAAAGTTCCCTTCACTGAAGATCGGTATGTTCTTGTAAGCTTTCTTCTCTTCTTATTCTCTCTTCCTCATGGCCTTAATGACTGGACTTATTCTTCGCAACTTTATTTACTGGCCCTTCATAGCCCCCTGCGGTCATTATCTTATCTTTCTTCGTGACTTTATTAACTATCGCTCCGTCCATCTCAATTTTCTGACAGTTCCAGGACTCTCCTCGTAGAGGATCTATGTGTTTACCCCTCTCCTATACATTAGTTTATTCTCATCTTGCTCCCACTTCTTTGTGGCTTTATTAATTAGCCTTCATCGCCTGCCGATTTTGCAATTCCAATATTTTTCTCGTCGCTTCCTGCATAATAAAAATAATAGGGGTAACAAATTGCGCGCTTGTTTTCTACCGGTTCGCTTTTTAGGATATTTCGGCGAATTTATCAGAAACGCTGCGTTTCTTTCACCTTCGGATGATGAATTGCGTCTTTTTGTGGAACGCAGTGAAATATCACTTGACAACATGCATCCTCCCCCGTAGCTCCGTTATAAATAAATAACAAAAATATCGCGTGGGTACATTTTGCATTCAACCGAAGAGTATCACGCATTTCGTGACTTCCCATAAACAAAGTGACGATCACAACATGATCCTCTCGCTCACTATTATAAGAAAAAGTGGAGACACCCTTAAGCGGACACCTAGAAAAATGGGGGGGAGGCAAAAAATTGAAACCGTCTACCCCTTATCTCAATACTTGCATTTAACAATCATTTTTAATAATATCAAGCGTGCTTTGAGTTTAATGAAGGCCGGCTAATCATTTCTGACCACCCCCTGACATCGAAATGCAACTTTTAGTGTAAAGGTGGATTTATACAGTAACTAAACTAGCAACTGGCGCGTAATCACGAGTGTCACGCTTTTCGCGACTTCATATACACAAAGTAATGATCGCATCATGATACTCCCGTTCATTTTTATTAGAAATGTCGAGGACACCTCTAAACGGACGTCTAAGAAAATGGGGGGAGGCAAGAAACCGAAAGTATCAACCACCTGATCATTTTTGACTTGCCGCCGACATCAAAATTCAACCCTTAATGTAATACACACAGAACTGAAAAGTATCGCGCGTTTTATGACTTCATATAAACAAATTATTGACCGTTACATGATCCTGTCGGTGATTATTATCAGGAAAATCGAGTAACGCCTTGGAGAATGAGTGGGAGTGAGGGAGGGCAAAAAAACTGGAAGCGTCAACCTTTTACCTCAGTAACTGACGATTTCTTATACAATTTCAAGCGCGGTTTGAATTTAAAGAAGGCCATCTGACCATTTTTGACTGTCCCCTGAGATCGAAATCCAATCCTTAATGTAACAAACAGACAGATGAAAACTTCGCAGCTGAAAATAAACTCGCGTGGGTATATTTTGCATGCAACTGAAGAGTATCATGCCTTTCTTGACTGTATATAATCAAAGCAATGATCACAACACGTTCTTCGTGTCCATTATTATCAGAGAAAGTCGAGACAGCCTTAAGGGGACTTCCTGTAGGATCACCTTTGGCCACCATAGTTTCTCCAAATCCCTCTCCTCTCGATAACCGCATCTTACGTCATCTATCTTCATAATGGCGCAGATTAAAGGCAATCCGTAGGTTTTCCTATCTCCTGTAGTCATTTTTCTCCTCCTCCTCTCTCGTCTTCATGACTTTGTTTACTGGGCCTCCCAGTTTTCTATTGATTCCAACATTTTGCCCACAACGTTTTGCGGGGTCAGCATCTGGCCAAATAATGTCTCATCTTCCCTCCTTTCTCTCTCGTCCATCTGTCATATGTCAAAACCACGTGTTCTATATCATCTGGGTCGGATTCACAATATTCGCACCTTGAATCTTCCATTTTCCTTATGATGCTTAGATAACCTCTGAAGCAACTATAACCACTGAAGAATTGCAACTATAACCACTGAAGAATTGGGTCAGATAATAATCCAATTCCCTGTGACCCCTCTCGCTTCACGTCCTCACCTCAGGGATCAGCCATCCATCAGTCATCCTGGTCCATTTGCCTTTTTCCCTCATATTTCATGTCGCTTACCGTCTCCGTCAAGTTTCTTCTTTCTCTTATTTCCTTTTCGGTCCTGCCCGGCTATCTTATTGTGATATTTCCACCATCTCTCCATTAGCTGTTCTTTTATTGGAATATTACCACCGCCGCCTCTTTGAACACCGTACGATACGCACTTGATACTCGAACAGTCATCTTCCTCTGTATTCTTGAGTTCCGCCCGTTGACACTGGATTTTCAGCGACCCCGCCCACACCGGAGTCGCCTAAAGCATTATATACTTTATCACACTCGCCAAAATCTTCCTCTTGCTTGCTCTCGGACTTCCAACCCTTGGCAGTATCCTGGCGAGGGCTGTCGCCGCTTTTTACGCTTTTCCCATGACATCCAAAAGACGATTAGGTTACGATTAATCCACACCTCCAGATATTTTGTTCCACCACCAGCAGTAACGTTCTGGTTTTCGGAAGGAAGCCAAAAATCGATTTCTACTTCATTTTTCACGGTTTGCTCGATTGGAATCTACTTATATTTTCAGAACTATCGAGATCGGTTAGCGGGTTTTAGTTTCCTTCTGTCTCTCGTTAAATGATTTTTTAACTTAATAAAAATATTTCAAATAAAAATACCAAATCGTTAATTGTTTAATTATTCGCAATAATGATTTTTATTTTAACTCATCGTCGCAGGGCTGGAATCTTTCTTGGAACATCGAATTTAAATTGAACTCACTATAATTCGATTACGATTAAATTGTTCACCGTAAACAAACCAGAAATCAGGCTGTGAAGAGTTGTTTCTTGATTCGCGAAAATAATTACAAACAAAATTTTAAAATAAAAAAAAATCCTCGACGAGGAAAAAGGAACATGTTAACGGTTACCCAAATCAGGAACTCTGGAGCTTCTCCCTTTAGATGCCCGCAGCATTTTTTAAAGGTTTTTTCCACCCGAGATCCACGATAGCGGGCCACGTCATGCGATTGCACTGCAAATGCATGGATGCACAATTTCCATGGATTAAATAATTAACTGCAATATTGCTTATTTGGCAGAAAATACTCACTCTTTCTTCCGTGGCGTCGACGATTAGGTCAAGTTTCGAGAATTTTAACATAACGAGCTGCTATTCTTCAAGGCTGACCTTGCACGTGTTCTGTTTTCGCGGTACAGTGTTGTTACGGTAACTTTGTTGGGATGAGGGGCGTAGTCAGAGTAAAATAAAATAAAACACGTTTATTATTAAATAATAAATTAAACTTACGTGGTCGTGGCATCTGCGCTAGGGAAAGTTTCTTATCTAAGGGTGTGTCATCGTTATCAACTGTCGTCAACTGTCAATATAATGCGAGTTCAACTATTTATAGGCATCATGACGCCTAATTAGTGGAGAGGATATCAAGCTGATGAAATCTTATCGCGATTTGATTTGTCAGGACCAAGGCCGTTCGTACCGGAAAATTGCGAGCAACTCTAACTTTTTGCACACGTTACTATTTTGCGCGATTTTACCTAATGAATACCGATGTCTGTTCGAAGTCATCTCGCATTATGTTATTTACAATTAATTCTCGCAACATAATTTCTACTCGCTACAATATTATCACACTGCGATTTACTTTCTAATTTATTTTATTTATGAGTACTAAAAAATTCGAATCCTTGCAAAATGAACACCCGGATATTCCATAATTACATCCGATGAAATTAGGTCGCTCGAATCATATAGATTTTAAACAGTTCACGTCCTCACTACCTAATTGATGGACTCTCGAAGAGAAAAAAAATTGAAGAGGGAAAAAAATACGGCGTTCGTCTTCCCGCGTTTAAATTATTATTCGAATTGCAAACACGGCTCCGTAAATTAAAGGCAACTTTTTGCACCCGGATATTATGCAGATAGTCAACGTCACGTCAGTCGCAACAGGTAAGTAATTGCTTCTCCACGTGTTCCGAATGAGAGTCTGCTGTTCTTTCCGCCGCCGCCATCCTGATGAATGGCTGCAATTAACGGCACGAAACGTTCGCTCGGTCTAGAACGAAACGCCGCCCGCGCCGCCGCGAATATAATGAATCGACGCGGTACAATCGCGAACTCCTTCTTGCTTGAAAAACGAGCACGCACCGCACAAAGTAATCGCGAAGAACAAAAACCGCAATCACCTTTGTGTAGGGGGGAAGGCTCGAATTGTTACGTATTTAATATTCTTTAGGGGTGAAAGCGTTCCGTTTTATCCACCGGCCCGGCCGTAAGCTTTCATTCTGCTTATTGAGGAAGATTCGGTTTCATTGTATTGTGCGGTGTATTAAAAGCGCCCTTTGTTCCTTTGCGCCATTTCAAGCCTTTGTAAGGCGATTCGAATTTTTCAGTACTCATAAATAAAAGAAAATTTTAGAAAATAAATCGCAATATGATAATGTTATAAAGCGTGCAAGATCAGCCTTGAAGATGCTCCCACCTGAATGAATGTACATTACCTCCTAATAAATTTTACAAAAACGGTTGCAAGTTAGCGCTGAAAAGAGATTATGAGCTGTCCTGAACTAAATAAAACTCAGATGGTGATGGGCTAGATCGAGTTTCAAGGGCGTCAGGGAGAATGACCTCCGCTGATTGCTACGTCACTGCGGCACCGTCCCACGAGGTTCACAGCGTGCGCCAAAATTTCGGAGGACTTTCAGGAGAACTTTCCCCTCTTACATCCAAAATAATTTGTCGTCACAGCTAAACAACAGAGTGTACTTAAAGCGCATATTAAGTCACACGAACAAATTCAAACGTCAACGGCTCACAGGCCTAACTTAACTAAACAACAATCTTTGACTTCGATTCCTAAAATAGTATTCGCTTCGACTCCACAGGATATGATTCGGTAATCTGTTGATTCTTAAATACACCCTCAACTTAAACTATCCAAAGGAACATCTAAATTAATGCACACACATGTGCCGGTATATCTGCGTTATATGCAAACGTGCATTAAGCAAATAACAAAAATAAAATGGTACGTTACGTTTGTTACAGGCCTAATTTAACTAATCAACACGTAGGTGATGTCCATTAAAGTCTTTGACTTGGATTCCTAAAATAGTGTTCACTTGGACTTCACAGAATGTGAGTTTTTCATAAAAAATAATAATAAAAGGAATTTATTAAAGCACGGGCTTGTGAAATCCAGGGCAATTTCAACAGTATCGGAATGTAATAACAATAAGTGAGGTAACCCTATATATAGCACGGTTCATATTTCATAATAAAACAATCGCTGCAACTGGGGCAAGCGATTACATCAAATAATACAAAGAACGCAGGGAATATTACGAATAACGCAATGCGCGAATAAACAAAAAGCGCAGCTTAACAAGATGTGTATTAGTTCAACTGTAAGAAGGGAAGCCGCCCGGAACCATCCCAGCCACCAAGGACGCTATACCCACGATCACCATCGTAACCATCGTAACACGTACGTGAGTCCCATTAAAATCTTTGACTTGGATTCCTAAAATAGTGTTCACTTGGACTTCACAGAATGTGAGTTTTTCATAAAACATAATAATAAAAAGAAATTATTAAAGCATGGGCTTGTAAAATCGAGGGCAATTTCAACAGTATCGGAATGTAATAACAATAAGTGAGGCAACCCTATATATAAGACGGTTCATATTTCATAATAAAACGATCGCTGCAACTGGGGCAAGCGATAACATCAAATAATACAAAGAACGCAGGGCATATTACGAATAACGGAATGCGCCAGTAAATAAAAATTGCGTATAAAAAGTAAGTATAAGTTAAAATTTGGACGGCAGTCGAGCGCAGCTTAACTCGTTGTGTATTAGTGCAACTGTAAGATGGGGAGCCTCCCGGAACCATCCCTGCCACCAAGGACGCTGTTCCCACGATCACCTTCATTCTGAGGCCCCCGTCAACTCCCAGCTAAAACCTGCCCACTCCAACTCCCATCAACCACAGTCCCGGTGAGCCGAATCAGCCTGCCTAGTTGAAGCCACTATCGCACCCTTACGTGCCGCATCAAGGAGAAGTCACTTCGTCCAGGACCAATAGATCGACCGTAGTGATCTACCATTGATCGCCGATAGCCCCGCAGACGACGCAACAAGCCGACCTTGACATCGTAGCTACAGCTCGGACGCAAAGTACATCGCCACTCGGCCAGGCCAATGCTAACCGCAGCCGCCCACACGGACGACCAGGACCACAACCACCGATTTTGGACTACGAAAAACCCCCAACAATTTAAACTTAATATTAATAAAAGGTGTCAACTTTTGTAAAACATTTCTGTTTAAAGTTCTACCCTCTGCAAACCCTACGCCGCCCCTCCACCCACATGACCTAGTGGAAACGCTACCCTCTTGGCGCAGCTTACTATGGGGACCACCACGGTAAGTGTGACAATAAATAATATGGTGCGTTACGTTTGACGAACTTCGAAAGATTAGTTTTCATTCGCCTGTCAGCTGTGATCCAATGTCAAGCAACAGTGACACTTTGTGTCGGTTCGTCGCTTGCGTCGATGACCTTGTAAAAGGACCCTTTATCGCCAGGCGTTTACGATTTTCCGACCTCCGTTGCGCATTTGAAATCGTATTCACAGCCGGAACGGATGAACGTCAAACGAAGGAGAAGTATCACAGAAAGGGAAACGGAACCGGAAGAAAAGATAAAACAAAAAGCGGATTGAAACAAAGAAATCGAATATGAACACGGGTCACTCGGAAGAAAAGATTAAAGCGCATTGAAACAAAGAAATCTAATATGAACACGGGTCACTCGGAAGAAAAGATTAAAGCGCATTGAAACAAAGAAATCTAATATGAACATGGGTCACGCTCTGACAGCGTCACTAATTACCTTTCTATTTGTGGTGTAAACGGGTTATCCGCTTGGTGAAACTTGCTGATAACAAAACAAATGATGCACAAGGCGCAAAGAATTCCAGTAACCGCAGCAGTTAATCGAAATCTTGCTGCTCCAAATAGCAATAATTCACGAGAAATGTTCACAGCGTCTGCAAAGTAACGCCATAGCTAGTCGCCGGAGGCGAACGCTCCAACGAACCAAATGGCGGCCAATCAGAATAAGGTAAAAGATAGCGTGACCTCTGGGGTTGAATGAAAACTGTGATATCAAATGGCGCCAAACAAGGAAAGCAATGTGACCACCTGTCAGCAGAAAGAAACGTACCACGCATTGCTGCTGAAAGTAACCAATAAATTAACCTATACCTTGTGATCTTAAAATTCTCGGAATTACGAGTTGGTGTTACAGAAAACAGAGCGAGTATTGTATGCAAGCTTGCATCTTGCAAGACAAACAATCGTCAAAAAAGACGCGATTTATCTCTCTCTCGTACATTCGTTGTCTACGTTTCCGTTTTACATCTGAACCGCTGCTATCTATGCTGTTGATATCAAACGCAATTATTTTGTTTTTGTCATCAAAGGAATTGTCGAAAATACCAACTTTTGACGCTTGAGGTTACATTCGCCGCCGCTTGTTGTTTGCCGTAGAGTACTCAAACGGCCTAGGCAGCGTGCCTCCTCTTAAAGTGCACGTGTGTTTTGCGCATCTGCGAGATCAAAGGATACCGCTCTTTTCTTATTAAATTTCAAACGGCATCGCAGTATTACAGTTGATTATTCAATCGATCGAAATTTTCCATGTCTTTGCAATGCAATCGCATCATGTGCTCCACTATCACAGAAATCGGGTGGAGAAAGTCATTTAAAAAACGCCACGAGCACCTAAAGAAAGAAGTTTCCGGAGTTCCTGATTTGGCCGACTGTTGACGTGTTGCTTTTCACCTCCTTGCGATGTTTATCATTTGTTATTTTCCTCAGGTTATAATTATTTTCGCGAATGAAGAAACGACTCTTCGCGGTGCGTGAATCTAATTTATGGTGAACTATTTAATCGTAGCCGAAAAATTTAGTTGATTCAATTTAAATTCAGTGTTCCAAGAAGAATTCCATGATATCAAATGCAACTTCTCGTCGGCTATGAAATCTGACGACTCAAGATTCCAAAGCGAGCGCGGGTCGGCGGCGGGAGCAATTTCTTTCCGGGGAAACGCGGGCGCACTTAGTAAATGAAATTCTTTCAACTTCGATAACGTCTACAAAATACGTCTAGACGGCGTTGCCGATTTGCATAAGCGTTAATTCCGAAATAAGCCGGCAACGGAAGCGGATAAAAACCCCAAGCGGGATAGGGGGGTGTAATTAATTACGCGCTGTATTCCGGTAAATGCAAGCGAGCTTTCCGTTGCATAATCGATCCGCGCGCGTGGGCCGCGTACTTTTCCGCCAAGCTCGGCTGTCTGTGACGGCGGCGGCATGAAAACATTAATCTGCAGCGAGCGCGACCGGACGTTTTAATTTATTAAAACTTTTTTATTCGGACGGGACGCGTTCTAAAAAAATTACGCCCGCCGCTTTTCATTCGGCCGCCCGCCCGCCTGCCCGCCTGCCTTTCCAATTTGCAAAAACTTGTTAAGCGAAATTACTTTGGGCCCATTTGCTCCCCCGGCCCCCGTCACCCCTGGTCCCCGGTACTTAACCGAACTAGGACGTAGTAATAAATAAATCGACGGGCCGGGACGGGCCGTGTTTTTTCAATCGGAAGTTAATTATTCAGGACCGCGGCGGTTTTATAATCTGGTCTGTTTCGTTAGGCATCGACAGGCGGTGACATCCGGTTGACGTGGATTTTGGGGGTTCACCCAACCGACCAAATCCTCATTGGATTACGTGCGGAGCGCGCGTACGGACAGTTCCCCAAGGGCGGCGAATCAATACCATCAGATCTATTGTCAGGTTTTACAAGCCAGCGCGGACCGGCGGCGGGAGTAAAAATTTGTCAAGCAAACGCGGTCGCACACATTAGTTGATGAGAATCATTCCTCGTCTCGATTACGTCTGCAAAACACGTCTAGACGACACTGTTATTAACTTCAAAATCATATTAGGTAATTAGGTCTACTCTGTACGCATTTGGTAGCTTGTTACGATTGATTTTGTTTGAACTTGAGGGGTTCTGAAATAATACTTTAACCAAACACAATGTTTACACAACAAGAAATACACATTAGTATTACTCTCTAACACTCATTTTAACAAATAACGCCATAATCCGATGTTTATTCGCCTGAGATGCGCTGACTATCGCTCGCTAAATAAGGACTGTCCCGGCTGGGCGCCGCCGATACGCTTTTATAGTTAACACACCCGCCTTTACATGCGTAAGGAAACGTCCAGCTGTGTTTGCGGTCACGCTGGAACAGTCCGCAGCTTTCCCGAACATACCTGCGGCCATGGGCGTAGCCAAAGTAGGGCAATTGCCCACCCCTAGCTCATGGGAGGATGAAAACCACGTCTCTATAAATAGTTTATTAAATAAAAAAAAATGGGTTGTTGACTAGAAGACAAAAAAAAAACTGAAGCAAATGGATGCAATCGAAAAAAAAAGATGAAAACATTGAGGTAATGGAAGGAAGGTCAGGGAGGACGAGGCGATAAAGAAATGGAGAAAGTAAATAAATATAACAACAGAGGCTAATGTAAAGAAAAGAAGGAAATGAGAAATGACAAACAAGATAAAAAGAATTTGAAAAAGAAGAAAACTTGTTGTTTTTTCTTTTTAATGCAGGAAAAAAAAGACGGATGAAGACTCCCAAGCAAGAAAAGATCAAAGACGGAAAACGATGAGCGAAAGAAAATCGCCAAAGATTCACAAGCAAGGACAAATAGAAAGCTTTTGTTACAAGTAAAGTATTGAAAGCGATTCTTAAAATGAATGGCTTCCTTTTCATTAGTTTGTAACATTTTTTCTTTCAATTTTCTGGTTTTGTTTTTCTTTTTATTTCTAAAAAGTTTTAAAACTCAGCATATTTTGCTTCGATTTTTAATTTCTTACATTTTTATTATTTTTGTGAAAACTTTTCTTCAGCTGGGTTCAGCTTAGTTGGGTTTGGTTAACCTCGAAACGCTTTTCACGTTTTACTTTCGGAATTATTTCGTTGTTTAATTTTTATGTTTTTAACGTTTCTTGCTTCCTTCGTCTGCATTCAAGTCTACTATCTCTTTATCTCGAATTAAACAAGTTATTAGATTAGTTGAGCTTCCTTATAATTAGTTTTTAACATTTTTGTTTAATTTATTGGTTTTTTATTTTATTATTTCGTAAGATTTTTAAAACTCAGCACTTTGTTTCAATTTTTAATTTTTAATGAGTTTTTTACAGTTTTATTTTATTATGATTTTTTTTCTTCCGCTGGGTTCAGTTTAGTTGGGTTGGCCTCGAAACCTTATACAGTTTACTTTTTGGATTGTTTCATTTTTATGTTTAACGTTTCTTATTTCCTCCGTCTGTATTCAATCTCTTTGTATCTCTTTTTATCTCTCTGTCACGAGTTAAACAAGTTGTTGTTTGATTGGTTTAGACTTCCTCTTAATTAGTTTTTAACATCTGTTGTTTCAATTTTCTGATTTTTAATTTTTTATTTCTTAAAATTTTTAAAACTGCATTTTTTTGTTTCGATTCTTAATAATTCCTTATATTTAATTTTTTATGAAAATCTTTTCTTTGGCTGGGTTCAGCTTGGTTGGGTTGGGTTAACCACGAAACGCTTTTTTCGTTTAGCTTTCTGGATTGCTTCATTCGTTTAATTTTTATGTTTTTAACGTTTCTTGCTTCCTTCGCCTGTATTCAAATCAACTATCTCTTTATCTCTCTATCTCGAGTTAAACAGGTTATTAGATTAGTTGGGCTTCCTTTTAATTAGTTTTTAACATTTTTGTTTAATTTTTTTGTTTTTAATTTTTTTGTTTATTATTTCTTAAGATTTCTTAAATTTTTATTTTATGAATTTTTTTTTCTTCAGCTGGGTTCAGTTTATTTGGGTTGGTGGGTTGACCTCGAAACGCTTTCTACATCTTACTTTTTGGATTGTTTAATTTGTTTTTTAATTTTTACATTTAAGGTTTCCTGTTTCAATCCTTTGCAGTTTTTTCGAATTTTCTTAAAATTTTTCAATTGTAACATTTTTCTTTCGATTTTTGTTCATTTTCTTAATTTTCTTAAAATTTTTAAATTTTAATACTTTTATTTCGATTTTTGATGACTTTACATATCTTTTGTAAGATTCCATTCTTTGATTGGATTCGTTTAGGTTCAGTTTAGTTGGATTGGTTTACCCTTGAAACGTTTTTATTATTTCAAATTTGGTGTTTAAAAAGAGTTCGGTCGTTTTGGGTTTAGCATAATAGGGGTTACTTCACTTAGGTTCGGTTTAGTTGGGTTGACCTTGAAATATTTTCCCATTTTTTAAAATGTTGTGTTCAAATTTTAATTTCTTTATTTCTTATTTCTTGTTTCATGTTTCATTGTTTACACAACATGGAACATGGAATACACAACTACACTTATTACAACTAATAACACTATAATTCTCCTGAGATGCGCTGACTATCCCTCGCTAAATAAGGACTGTCCCGGCGGAGCCCCGGGATGCGGGAAAAGAAAAATGGAAAAAGACCCCAAGTAAGAAAGGATCAAGGAGGGAGGGAAAACGTTGAGAGAAAGAAAATGTGCGATCCAATAAAGAGCTTTTGTTATAAATAGCTGAAAGCAATTCTTAAAAGTGAAAGAAACGAAATTTTAGAAATTCAATCGACCATCTCTTTCCTCGAGTTAAACAAGTTATTAGATTAATTAAGCGCCCTTTTAAATACTTTTTAACATTTTTCGTTTCAAGTTTCTGGTGCTTTTTATTTCTTAAAATTTTTAAAACTCAGCATTTCTAAAATCTTTTCTTCGGCTGGGTTCAGCTTAGTCGGGTTGGGTTAACCTTGAAACGCTTCTTACATTTTACTCTTTGAATTGCTTTATTTTTTTAATTGTTATTTTAATGTTTCTTGTTTCCTCCCTCTGTATTCATATTTGACAATCTCTTTGTGGCATTTTTTGTTTCAATTTTCTGAATTTCAATTTTTCTTATTTCTCAAAATTTTAAATATTCAGCATTTTTTTGTTTCGATTTTTTACGATTTCTTACATTTTACTTTTTTTATGAAAATAGTTTCTTCAGCTCGACGGTTTGCCGTAACTTCAAAGGTGCCTTGATTATTTACAATGTTTTAAGTGAAGAAGATTCGATTTAATTCGTGTTTCATTTATTACTTTTATTTTTTACGACTCGAACGTTCTTTCCCTATTTTCTTTTTTTATTTAATTTAATTCTAATTGCTCTCCAACTAAATCTGGCTTTTCTCAAATCAATCGTGCTTTCTAATTGAAATTTCAGCGATCGTCTTTTGTTTTCGTTTTCGCTTCTCTCCTACCTTGAATATTTACTTTTCCGTTGATCGTTTTTTTTTTCATCGTTTAAATGAATTCGACGCCAAGTGGACTTGAACTACAAAGTACGTAACTTGAATCTGAATCAAACTAACAGCGTCTTCGCTCTTTTCAACCCGGAATTTCGTTTTCCCCGGAGCGTCTCTTGGTTTCATCATTTTTTTTTTTTCATCGAAGCCGCCAAATATTTTGCGGCAGCCCAAGGTCAAATCATCGGAATTTTTATATCGAGGGTGAGGTTGGTCTTGAGATGATATGATGTTTTGGCAGAGACAGTTTCCGTTTTGATCCACCAGGACCTAAATGGCATTGGCGTTGCGTGACCTTGGGCACTCGTTGAATATCAAAGTAATTAAAAAAAAAGCAAAAAAATTTGTTCAGTTTACATAAAATGTGAAAAACAATGCCCGATAAATAAATTAAAATTTGTGTCGGAACTTTTTAGCTTTGCCGGCCGAAATTAAAACCTAACGCTCCCGCCGCTTTCAATAAATAAAATAATAATTCCAATAAAACGTTTATTATTCGGGCGCGCATAAATCAGGAAGGAGATTTTATTACGGATAAATCCCGACGGTCGTTTTTAAAATTTTAACAACCGGCGGCGTGTCTCCGCGTGCGCAAAAACCGGCGTCGATAACGAACAAAATAATAATTCCGGCCCTGCGCCCCAAAAAGCTTCATATTAATTTATGTATCGATAAAAGCGCGCGACTATAATTCAATTAGCGCAATAAATGAATTTACACACGTCGTAACGAACGATTTTAACATTTAACGTGGTATTGCCACTCAATAAAACACGCTGTGATTAAATGTCGAAATTGTGTTTTCAATTACGTTGTAAATTGCAAAAGTTGCTTTATAAAAAAAAAAAAAACAAAACAAAACAAAACAAAACGGACAGGAGAGGTTACACAGCCAATAAATTATTAAATTATTATTTGTCCGCGTGTGCAAAGTTGAACCTCGATTTTCTTTGTTAGTAGCGTTCTGGTTTTCGGTAGGAAGCCAGAATTCAATTTCTACTTCGTTTCTCACGGTCAGTGCTCGAATGGCGTCTACTTATGTTTTCAGATCTGTCGATCTCAGATTGGTCCACGGATTTTAGTTCGAAAAGCTTGCTTTTTACTTATGTTAAAAATATTTCGAATAAAAACTACAAACCTTCAATTTTTTTTAAGCTTTCGTCAAGCGCAATGATGATTTTTCTTTTAACTCCTTCTTGGAACACTAAATTTAAATTGAAATCGATAAAATTCGGTTACGATTCAGTTGTTTACCATAAACTGGAAATCACACCGTGTTGTTAGTTGACTCGCGAAAATAATTACAAACAAAATTTTAAAATAGAAAAAGAAATCCCAACCAGGGAAAAGGAACGCTTTAACGATCAGCCAAATCAGGAACTATGGAACTTCTCCCTTTAAATGCCCGCAGCATTTTTTAAATGCTTTTTCCCACTCGATTTCCGTGATAGCGGGCCAGTCATGCGATTGCACTGCAAATGCATGGATGGAAAATTCACATCAATTAAATAAAATTAACTGCAACGTTGCTTATTTGGCAAGATGTAAGCTCGCGGACAATACCTGCTCTGTTTTCCGTGGCGCCGACGAGTAGTCAAGTTTCGAGAATTTTCAGAAAACAATATGCTATTCTTCAAGGCTGACCTTGCACGTGTTCTGCTTTTGCGTTAGAGTATTGTTACGATGATTTTGGGATGAGGGGCGTAGTCAAAGTAAAATACAATAAAATACATTGTCGTTATTTTTCCCCAAGATGTAAGCGGGGGATCGCTTTCTGCGAATTTGATAGCGATTTTAATATTTCTTCTGTACCTACGTGCAACGCAGGGTAAGTTTTTTTTGGCGATCTCGTGGTCATTCTTTTGTTAATTGTTCCCTTCTCATTTCCCGTTGTTATGGTGGTAGTGCCAGGCAAAGGGCAGCTTCACACTTTCCTTTTGATATCTCTTCTGTACCTACGTGCAACGCAGGGTAAGTTTTTTTTGGCGATATCGTGGTCATTCTTTTGTTAATTGTTCCCTTCTCGTTTCCCGTTATTATGGTGGTAGTGCCAAGCAAGGGGCAGCTCCACACTTTCTTTTTGATATCTCTTCTGTACCTTCGTGCAACGCAGGATAAGTTTTTTTTGGCGATATCGTGGTCATTCTTTTGTTAATTGTTCCCTTCTCATTTCCCGTTATTATAGTGATAGTGCCAAGCAAGGGGCAGCTTCACACTTTCCTTTTGATAT
Organism: Prosopocoilus inquinatus; assembly: GCA_036172665.1. Taxonomy (NCBI): domain Eukaryota; kingdom Metazoa; phylum Arthropoda; class Insecta; order Coleoptera; family Lucanidae; genus Prosopocoilus; species Prosopocoilus inquinatus. The sequence continues at coordinate 11,307,514 of CM069877.1, forward strand.
CTCTTCTGTAGCTACGTGCAACGCAGGGTAAGTTTTTTTTTTGGCGATCTCGTGATCATTCTTTTGTTAGTTGTTCCCTTCTCATTTCCCGTCATTATAGTGGTAGTGCCAAGCAAGGGGCAGCTTCACACTTTCCTTTTAATATCTCTTCTGTACCTACGTGCAACGCAGGATAAGTTCTTTTTGGCGATCTCGTGGTCATTCTTTTGTTAATTGTTCCCTTCTCATTTCCCATTATTGTGGTAGTGCCAGGTAAGGGGCAGCTTCACACTTTCCTTTTGATATCTCTTCTGTACCTACGTGCAACGCAGGGCAAGTTTATTTTTGGCGATCTCGTGGTCATTCTTTTGTTAATTTTTCCCGTTATTATAGTGCTAGTGCCCGGGAGGGGGCAGCTTAACACTTTCCTTTACCCCAGTTGCGACTGTGAGAAGGCTTTGCAGTGACGAATCCTTTCCAACATCGACCGATCGCCGTTTGACTTGCATCAGCGATACGAACCTGACAGCCGCCATCTTCTGTCCCGTTGAAAACGGCCGCTATCGCTCGGACGTCCTAGGCAGAACCGTCGTTGAGTCGTCGTCGCGGCGCGGAGCCGCATCGGAAGCATTTTAAGGTCGTTTTCTCTTTTTTTCTTTTCTCGTCACTGTTCTTGCGGGGTGACGTCTTCGTTTTACATCGTCGCTGTGTGGAAAAATGCAGACGTGGTCCAAGTTCCGAACGCGTGATGTGACTGTAGACGGAATCTCGAAAATCGACGGTTAAGATGTGGGTCAAGATTCAAGGATTCAAATATTCGGTACGTAGAGATGCAATGTTTTATAAAATTAAGTTACGATTAAATTATGTTATTACTAGGGAAAAGAATTCGGCCCACTTAGAGTTGGACACTTTTTACACCGAATGTACTACTTACTCGATCTGCGGTTCCGATGCATTTAAACTTCTATTGAGTGGGAGGGGAAGGGTTACAATGCGAGCGTTCGCACTTCGCAGAAGTTACTATGGGCGAGGATTAATACAGTTCGAATACTAAATTTTTGTACTGCTCGCGGAACAAGTGCGCCGATTTTTTTCCCTGATTATAACGAATTAAAATATGAACGAGTTCAGTATAAGAAGGGGGTAGAATTTCTTCGAACTACGATGCACACGGTATAACTCACTGCAAGGAATAACGGAGTCGAGCCGTTCTTGCACCTAATTATGCACTTGATTAAGGATTTCTTTTGCATAGCAAATACATCATCCGACGTTCTTCACTTGATACATTTCAAACGGGCGGAGGGCTGTAAGAAAGACCGCCGGAGACGAAAAACAAGCATTCGGGTGCAGTCTCCTGACCTATTTGCGTGTGCCTCGTTGTAAGTTTATTTTTTTATTTTAATTTTTTTTTCAAATCAATCAGTTTCCTAACTTTGTAATTAATTTCGCGAATGAAGATAGAACTCTTAACGGTGTGATTTCTGGTTTATGGTAGACAATTTGATAGTAACCGAATTTTAGTTAATTCAATTTAAATTCAGCGTTGCAAGAGAGATGACAGGTCGGCGTTCAAATAAAAAAAATTATTGCGCATAAGGCTTGAACAAATTAAATATTTGGTATTTTTATTTGAAATATTTTCATAAGGAAAAAACCATTTATCGGTTGTTGGTTTTTTTTTCAATTTAATAGTTACCAGGTTTTCTTTCATTAAATCATTCGGACTTAATTAAAAAGAAAATCGTTCGTATTAGTTAATTTTTTTATGTAATTGTATTGGAACTGAATTTCACGTTTGTTTTTTTTATTATATATATTTTACATTTAATTATATATTTTACATTTAATTTTTTCTAAATCGTATGTAAACTAAATTTTTTTAAATATCTATCAATATTTCCTCAAACCGAGATGCACACGGCCCGACGCGGCGGCGCGGCATTAGTCGAGCAGAGCTCAGTCGAAGTTATGGAAATTGTAATATTGCACCTAATTAGTGCACTCAATTAAGGATGATTTTTGCGTAACAAATGCAACATGTTGCAACAAGATTCCCCGCTCTTCCGCATTGTTATTTATGTTGCAACCACGTGATTGGGACGTTTGATGCAGGCGCGGGATTCGGCTCGCTGACAACGCTCGTTGAATTTTTCTTTCTCTCAACCCCACATTTTCCTTAATTTACGTTTCCTTTGTAGCACGATTAACAAAAACCCTTAAGGAGACTACATTTTCAGAAAGCAACTTCATGTCGATTCTATTTTCAAATATTCGCAGCAATCAATTGTTTTTGGGAGAAAAAAAAATGATGATGCAGTTACATTCAAAGTCAGTCTTGCCGACGCAACGACCGACGGACGCTTGTCTTAGCTTGGTTTATATTACCTCGTAGCGTCACATCTTTCCCTCCTCGCTAAAAAAAAAAATATAAAATGAATGACGAAATGATAAAAATTTAAAAATAAAAAATCTCAAGGAGGCAAAAGAAACGCGTTAACGGTCAGCCAAATCAGGAACTCTGGAACTTCTCTCTTTAAATGCGTGTAGCATTTTTTAAAGGCTTTTCCACCCGATTTCCATGACAGTGGGGTACATCATGCGATTGCACTGCAGATGAATGGATGGAAAATATTATTTATGAGTATTGAAAAATTCTAATCCTTGCGTTATTATTTATTTAAGCGCAGTACGTGTCCATTTTTATTATCTGAGATCAATACGTGGACATTATTAATTAAGAGCAACACGTGCACATTTTTATTATTATTATTTATGAGCAACGCGTGCACATTTTTATTATTTTTAACAAAATTGTTAAATGTGGTGGATACTTCCAAATAAATTTAAAAAAAAACAATGCACTCACGTGAAACAAAACAACAAAGGCTCGGAGCTCGACCCTTTTCGAACATAATTTTATAATTTTACCTTGAATGAAGTTGGAATTTTATTATTCGTTCGAATATGTCACGGATATGCGTGTGGTGTTATTTTGTTTTTGGTTTTTCTTTTTTTTTTTTCGTAATGACGACGGTTCGTTTCAATAAAAACAAACACAAACAAATCAGGTCATCCTGCAGCAACATCCCAACCCCAACAGAATCAATAACCCCGATAGTTTTAATAAATATTTATTATGCGACGCTGCCGCGTGCACTCGACCCCGTTAACGCCCCGCTAAATCAATTTGCGTCGCCCTCTGACATTTATTTCCTTATTTAACTGCCATTATAACGCGCCTATAAAAACGGGCGAGCGGAGGGCGAGGGAGGGCGATTAAAAATTGCGGCGCGCGCGCTCGCGCTTGGCAACAATGCCCGATTTTTACTCGTCCGCTCCCCCGCCCCCGCCACTCCGTCCGGATAGATAAACATTTATTTCACGTGTAATTTATGGGCGATGTTAATTTCTACGGTTGTGTTTCATCATTATTGCTCGACTATGAAAACGTTTATTGCCGTTAAATTTCACCATTTGCACTCCGGCGGTGTATTATTTATGGCAGTGACATCGGTGATTCCATGTTTAAAAAAAATTAATGGTCGTGATACACGTGCTTTATTATGTTATATTTGCGTAGGACATGAAAAGGCATTTTCAAAACGAAACGTTTTAAACAAACAACCGTCATCGTGACGCAATTTGAGACTCCATTTTGGCTATCCATGTTTTATGCGATTTCCTTGTTCCAACAGAGAAATCCGCTTTCTCGTTTTGGACTCTCTTATGTTTTGCCGATACTTCTTCATCTGTTATCGTATCCCGGAGGCGAATCAAATGCAGCGAAGGTCGAATACATGAGGGCATCGCTAAGGTCACAGACGTCCGGCAGTTGGCAACCATCGACACGCACGAAACTCGACGTGTCGACGTGAGGTGGCGACGCTACGTGACAGCTGAGTAACATTTGACATCTACGTGCGAGCAACCCTTATGACCTCCACCGAATGTAACCTATTATTTTATGTATTTAATGCACGGTTGTGTATAACGCAATTCCTTCCGATCGTGAATGTAAGTATGAGGTGTTTTCGAAAAAGCAAAAAGAAAACAAATTTCAATTTGCCTCCATCTGAACATCACCCCGCAATAAATCAGCATTTCGCTGGCGCAATATGAAACGAAAATCTGTATGATGTGTTGCCCCACATGCTGCAGCGAAGCTCAAAATAGATTTATACACCATCGAGTGCAGTTAATCGATTTCGCCGGAGAACGAAATGGAATAGTCACCGCCGGCTTTGACGAGAGGGCGCTGAAGCGTGCCCCGAGAGTTCTTCATTTCGCAGCTCCGCTCACTTCTCCGTCCCGACCGAACGAACAGACGACGATGATGATGATAATCTGAGCAAATTTACTCTCGGGCGTAAATTATTTTTAAGCGAGGATAAACTCTCTCTGCGGCGAAGGGCCCGGATGTGTGGCGTAACGTGGGATTATGAAATTACCGTTAGGGAACCGTATTTCAAAGTAAATCTCCAGGTAATATTGAACCCGGTGGAAAATTCGTTTCGCGTTAGGGATTTACGTCTGTAGCGTTTAAAGATGATGTCCCGTTCACAAAATTGCCAAAAATAAATAAGTATAACACCCAGAATGTTTAATTTCAATTTCGGTTAATTAAAAAGTGTCCAGTTTTGAAGCACCCTGTACATAATTTTTTTTTTCAAATAATTTGTATTCAAAATTGTCTTGAATTCTTTTTTTAATTATTGTTTTCTTAAAAAAAATAATTGTCATTTTACATTAAACAACATTTAAAAAGAAAAACTATCGTTTTTACGGGTAACGCCATCTACATACACTTTCCTTAAAACTTTGACCGGACGGACGTATGTAAATTAACGTTCAAAAAACAAGACAAAAAAATAAAACATCATTTCTGTAATACTTACGCAAGAAAAAAAAGACGCGATCGGTATGAAACATTAAAAAAAAAACGACTGCCTTTGAGAAGGAAAGAAAACAAATGACAGACGGCAAACACGATTTTTACGCTATTGCTCGGCGATGCCGCAAAAAAAAACAAAAAGAATCATTTGTGTAACTCTACGCAAGAAAAAAGAAAAAAAAAGAAAACGCGATCAGTATTAAACATTAAAAAAAAAACTATTGCTTTTACGAGTAACGCCATCTGTAGATTTTTCTGACAACTTTGACAGAACGTATCTAAATAAATGTCCAAAAAACAAAGAAGAAAAAATAAATGACAATCGACGGATGTCCAAAAGAAGAGGGGAAAAAAACAAATGACAGTCTGCAGACATTATTTTTGCGCTATCGCTCGGCGTCGCCGCAAAAACATAAACAGAAGACGATCGGTAAGAAAAAAACGGAAATTTAAAATCTGATGGAAAACTGAAAAAGCGAGTTGCCGTTTCGAAGGGGCAAACAGAACAAATGACGGTCGGCAAACATCTTTTCTATAATACTTACAAGAAATTATTGACGCAAGAAAAAAAAAAGAAAATGCGATCGGTATTAAACATTAAAAAAAAAAAATTGCTTTTTCGACTAACGCCATCTGTACATTTTTCTGAGAAGTTTGACCGAGCGTATCTAAATAAACGTTCAGAAACAAAGAAAAAAAAAAAGAAATGACGATCGACGGACGTGATTTTTCTAAAATTGTCAGTAACCAGAAACGAAAACAAAAAGGCGATCAGCAGACAAGTAAAAGAGAGAAAGAAAAACAGGAACAATTTGAAATCAAAAACGAAAACGGAAAACGAAAAAAGGAAGTCAGACGGTCAGCGGTCAAGAGAGGGAAAGAAAACAAATGACAGTCGGCGGACATTATTTTTATGCTATCGCTCGGCGTTGCCCCGCAGAAAAAAAAAGAAAACAAAAGATGATCGATGAGAGATTACGGAAATTTAACTTCGAAAGATAAACTGAAAAAGCGAGTGGCAATCAACGTTCGAAGAAGAAAAAAGAAAAACAAATGACGGTCGGCAAACTACATTCCTGAAATACTTACAAAAAGTTGTTGCCGAACGAAAAAAAAGAGAAAACGCGATCGGTGTGAAACATTGAGAAAAAAAAACTATTTCTTTTTTAAGTAACGCCATCTGTACATTTTTCTGAGAACTTTGACTGGGCGTATCTAAATAAACGTTTCGTAAACAAAGAAAAAAAAATCGACGAACGTGATTTTTGCAAAACCGCGCGTTACCGTAAACAAAAACAAAAAGCGATCAGCTGACAAGCAAGAAAAGAAAAACAGAAACAATTGAAACAACGAAATTTATGCAAAATATTTCACTTGAAATATTTCGGCTTTACAACACTATCTGTTGCTAAATTAATTTCTGACGCCCCGGACTGTCACCTGAATCCGGCCATGCCCATTAACTTAACTTTTTCGAAATCGTTCGGTTTCTAAGTATATAGATCAGTGTCCGTAAAATCACTGAATGAGTTCCAAGCTTCAATTCGAGGTTTCCGTCGAAATATTCCATTAGCCATTTTTAGTTGTCATTGTTGCCAATATATTCAATATTTTAACGGTCGCTTTTAGATTTACCCTTTTTTAATGGATTTTATGTTAGAAGCGGACTCCCCTGACCTTCGTTTTATCCCGCACGTCTCGTTTTATTCTTCATCAGTAAAAATCCAGCTCTTATACTAAACGACTGCGTTACATTTCCGCCAAGGCCAAATTTATTTATGGCTGTTGATGCGTTTTCATAATAGCTTCAGGTGACGCAAGCCGAATCGAAGCGAATTTTCTTTTTCCTTTGGGAGCTGTTACTCAGCTATTATCGAGGCCAATCAAACCAACCAACTACCCTTCATTATCTTTTTTGGCTTGCTTTTTGGACTGGTTTGGTAAGTTATTTTGTCTCTTTTCTCGAATTATACTTAAGGTTTCTTCGTTTTTGTTTACAGTGGAAATTTCGAGCTACGTCTCTGCTGACGAAGCCCCAAATAGGGCTGAAACAGTTGTACAGAGGCTGCTCGAGGTTTTCACTGCAATCAAAAACGATTTGCAACAAAAAATTTTTAAGGTTTCTTCGTGCACTTGTAGGCAATTTTCTGCCGCCCTTTTTAACGGTAATTTTTGTTGATCCGTTCTGATCGAAAACAATAGGGCAAGTACCAGGGGTTCCATTAGCTCTAATGCCCTCAAGTCCACCGGCCTGTGCAGAAAACTTGGCTTATTTATTTGTCCGTCCTTGTCGCTTGTTTGAAAAATCATCTGGACCAGTCGTGCTGTTCTGGTTCTCGAGGCAAAATCCGTCTTCAACGCCCTTATCGTGGATGACCGTTGCGAATCGTGTATTGCGGAACCTTACTTTCATTCAACTTTCAAAGTCAAGTCGCGTTTAACACCATTTTTTTTAATTAACCTCATTTTAGTGCTTTAAGTGCTTACGTCAATTTAATTCAATTTAATCATTGTTTTTTATTCGCTTGTTTTTTAGATAATTGCTAGTTTTAAATAAATTTTCACAAATTCAGAACTGTCCAAAGATTTCCGTGAGACAAAGGAAATTTCCTAAGTACGTACCGATTTACGTCTTTGAAATATTTTAAGATATTTTTCAATTTCGAGTTAACCGATATCAAATTTTGGATTTAACTAAACCAGCAACATCCTACGTTCGCCTTTTGACCTAACATTGCATAAGGATTGACAAATTGAAGCCAGCTTGCCACATAATAAGTCATCCCATGCAAGTCGGCCATGCTTGCTGTCAAGAAAGTTTTACAAAATTTTGTTGGCAAATCGTAGCTACGTTTCTGCTGAAGAAGCCCCAAATAGGGCTGAAATAGCTGTACAGAGGCTGCTCGAGGTTTTCACTGCAATCAAAAACGATTTGCAACGAAATTTTGGATTTAACGTTCTTGGTATTATTATACTATTTAATTTCCGCGCATTATTAAATTGTTGTCTTGAACACGTCCACCTTTCTAAGACTGAAGATATTTACGGTTGGATGTAATCGATGTACTTTGATAAATGAATGGTTTTTAAACTTTAACCGCACAGAATTTTATTAGGACGTAGCACTCAAGTTTTCACTATCACGATTAATAGCTTCGTCGGAAGTAAAAACGAGTAAATAAACAATTACGGACATCTTCGTCGTATTTACTTCAGTTGACGTCTACCGGTAACTATTTTAAATATACTTCTATTGTGAAAATTCCTTATTTTTTTCCACGACCCCCTCTCCGATGCTCCGAGCTGACCTAACACCTTCGAAATTACGTCGAAATAGAGTTCATGGATTTTTTTTCTTAGCGAATCATACTCACCCTGGGCGGGGCTTACTGGGAAAACAACACGCCGCGCTCTAATACCTTCGCGATTACGTCGAAGCGAAGTTCATGATATCTTTTTTGGCCAATGATACTCGCTCTGGGTGGGGCTTACAGAAAAACAACACGCCCCCCTCTAATACCTTCGAGATTACATCGAAACAGTTTATGAGTTTCTTGGTAAATCACACTCACTCTGAGCGGGGTTTACTGGGAAAATAACGCGCCGCTTTAAAGGCTTCGAGATTACATCGAACTAGAGTTTATGGATTTGTTGGCCAATCATACTCACTCAGGGTGGGTCTTAATGGGGAACACAACATGCCCTTCCCTCCGTCTAATACCTTCGAGATTACGCCGAAACAGAGTTCATGGATTTTTTGGCCAATAATACTCACTCTGGGCGGAGCTTATGGAAAAAAACATCACGCACAGCCCCTCTGACACCTTCGAGAAAACATTGGAACAGAAAACGCCGCAATTTCCAGGTAAGTAATCTTACGACTTGGCCATGAAGAACTTTTTGGAGAGAAACCGACGTGACTAGATGACGGCGCGGCGGATAAATCGAGGGGAAGTTAATTGGACGGTAGGCGGAGCTTAATCAACAGCAGAACACATCGGCGACTGTACAAGACCAAAAAGTGCCATTTATTTTTGGCTATAATCATGAGGAGCGAGGATGCAGAAAAACAAACAATTTAAAAAAAACATGACAGGAAGCGTTTCTTGAACCAAACATACTTGTACTGGGCGGAGCGACTCTAGCTATCCAGGGGCGGAGTTATATAAGCGACTCCAGGTGACACGGGGCGGAGTTAAATCATATTTTTTTAGGACAACAACACTTAGACTGGGCGGAGCGACTATAAGTGAGACGGGGCGGAGCTAAATGAGCGAGTAAATTCCAAACGTCCCTCCAAATCTTTGTCTTGGAACACGCTCACGGCGATATCAGGACGAAAAATTGCGACGCTTAACTCAAACTTGCTATTTTATAGTAATCCTGTGGTGCGGTGATTTAGAAAATCACAACAATCAGTCAACGCTTAAAGTGGAGCAACTCTAAGTGACGTCGGACGGAGTTAAATGAGAGAGTGAAATCCAAGCGCGCCTCCAAACTCTTGTCTTGTTAATAACGGAACAAGCTCATGATTATATCGGACGAAAAATTCCAAACGTCAAATTAAACTTGCTCTTTTATGGTAACCCTGCCATGCGGTGATGCGAGAAACAATGGACAGTCATATTTTCTAGGCCAATAACACTTAGAGTGGGCGGAGCGACTGTGAGTGATGCGGGGCGGAGCGCGTACATTCTAAACACGCCTCTAAACTCTTGTCTTGTCATTAAAGTAACGCGCTCGTGATTAAATCAAAACCGAAACGTACTTTGGTTAAATCTAACTTACAATTTTGCGGTAATCCTGCGACGTGGTGACGCTTGGTGATATTTTTAGGCCAATCGTACCTAAAGTGGGCGGAGCGACTGTAGAAGACTCGGGGCGGAGCTAAATGAGCGATAAGAGCGAGTGACGATTCTAAACTCTAAAATGCTTCGGTTTGCAGGTTTCTAGCTAATCATACGGTTGGACAATGCGGGTAAATAAAAAAGAAATAACTAAAACTCGCTTTTAGCGTGTCATCTTAACACTGGGAGGAGCGAATCTACTAAAATGAAAGCTGACGGCTCGGCTAATCAAATATTTAGTAGGGCCACAGGGGGTTGTAACAGCCAATCGTATGGTACACTGACGCAAATCAACAGCCAAATAGCTGGTATTACGCAATCGCGTCCACTCGTGACGACGTCAATTCAGTGGTGTACGCAGGTAAGACCTGCTCGTTATACGTACACTATCGTCTATAAGTGGATTGAAACGTTACAGAGCGACGATCGATCGACGAAACAAAAAAGTGAGATAGTGACGTGTAACTTTTTTTTTGCAGTGCACCTCAGAGCTTGCCCCAGATGCACGAAGCACGACTCTCGCGTGCTTCAAGCGACGTTTCAAGTGCACTTTTACACTTCTAGAATACGTAACATTTATCTGGCTTGACAGATCAAGTCGTCGTGTGAATCCGCGAATTGAAAAACGGCGCTGCGCGACTTAACGACGTACTTCACGACGCGACGCGACGGCGAACGGGAAGCGCAATCCTCTAATTGCAACTTGACGTGCAAATGAAGGAAGCAGCCCAGCCTCCGCCCCGTTTAATCGCGACGATAAACGGCGTCTATTTGCTTTATGTTTCACGCGCTTGATGAATACCGCCAAGTCGCATTTACGGTTACGGTTGTGTTTTGCCTTAATTGTATCGCCTGAAATAATAATAAACGTTGCAGTTTGGAAGTTGCGAACTAATTTAATTATTGAGTTTACGGTTGCCAATTCCGCAGACTCGAGTAAAACTTTTAGTACGAGCTTAACTTGAGGGACCCTGTATACTAATAATAATAATTTAAAAAAGAAAGCACTCTCTTTTTAATTTAAATTGAATGTTTTTTTTTTGTAGATAAAACAAGTGATAAGGGAAAGAAACAGGTTTCGTGATTGGTTGAGTTTAATTTTTCTTTGGAAAACTGTGAAACCGTGAAAACTTTTGCAAATAGCGCCATCCAGCTACTTTATAATAAATTAGCCGGAGTCGTTGAATGGAAATTTTAAATCAGCTGAAAATTTCGTTTCAAACGAGCCGAAGTTCGTTTATTTCTGATAAAGAGTACAGAAGTTATGATATTTTTAAAAGTAAATAATTCAACTGTTTTTTCCACCCTTATTAATGGGGATACGATAATAAGTCTGAAATCAAAATTGTGCGGAATTAATTCAACTTTCTAATGGCGCTGTCAAAGCTGCACCTTATTCTGAGACTTTTGTTAGTAAAATTAATTTCTATTGTTGAGCCCGTTGATTGCGCCCTCTTGCCGTCAACTCAGATACTTAAAAATATTCTCTTTGGATTTCGCTTGGTCATTTTGATTATAATTTTTTTTCTCCTGAAGCTGCAGGTCTTACGGTTTGCTATACAGGCTGTCCACCGGGTGCCGCGGTCTTCTCTTCCATCTAAAGTATACAAGATAGAAAAGAAATTCAAACGAGCTGAGGTGTAACTCAGTCAGCTCTATTTTCTAAAATTATTTTTGGCTATACAGGGTGTTCAGTAACTGAGAGTCATACCATATTTTTTTAATAATAACCGAAATTTTCGGAAGTTTCATTTAGGAGTTTTTAAGATATTAATGATAGTGAGTAGTATAGCTAGCGGGATCCTGGGACAGTTTGACCTTGAAAGAAATTGCTGATAGCATGCGTCCATCCGAAGTGACTATCGGTGAAGATCATCCCCATAAACTAGGGGAGTGCTTTAAGAGATGAAATGATCTTAGAACTGCTGCAAAAGAAAAATGTCTAAACTCTTGAGAAACACTGCCTTAATGAGCTTTCATAAAACGCCAAATATGAACATATTGAATTACTTTGAACACAAAATAAAAAACATATTCATTGATTGATCATCTAACTGAAACAGAAAAACCGGACGGAAAGGCTAAATAACGTTAATATTGAAAGAAAAATAAATAGTTCATTGCTGCCTCGCGATTTCTTCAGTTTAGACAACAAAATTTGGCATTTTATGAAAGCTCATTAAGGCAGTGTTTCACAAGAGTTTAGACATACAGGTGTTCCATTTGAAAATTTTGAGAAAAATTAAGTTTTTCAAAACTGTCATCCTTGTCATTCTTAATTTGTTCATTGTTTTCTGTTATTTTCTAATTTAATACTTATTATTCTTAATTTGTACATTATTTGTTATTATGTAATTTATTAATTAAATAAACTAATATTTGTTAATTTATTAACAAAATAAAACAGAAGCACCGGTCGAAAAGGCTAAAAAACTTCAATATTGCAATTAAAAAAATTATTAATTGCTGTTTCCCGATTTGTTCAGTTTGGACAAATACATTTATTGTTTTATGAAAGCTCATTAAGACAGTGTTTCACAAGAGTTTAGACTTACAGGGTGTTCCATTTGAAAAAGTTGAGAAAAACTAACTTTTTCAAAACTCTAAACCCTGTACACACAATAACTAATAAATTGAATCTGTTATGAAAATTCTGTAGACGAGATATTGTATTGACTACCTACAAAAATTCGCAATGAAATGTAAATAAATAATCAAACTATAAGAGCTCAAATTAGAGAAATCTTTTTATACACTATAATAGTATAGCTAGCGGGATCCTGGGATAGTTTGACCTTGAAAGAAATTGCGGATGGCATGCGTCCATCCGAAGTGACTATCGGTGAAGATCATCCCCTAAGCTAGGGGAGTGGTTTAAGAGATGAAATGATCTTAGAACTGCTGCAAAAGAAAAATGTCTAAACTCTTGTGAAACACTACCTTAATGAGCTTTCATAAAACGCCAAGTATTTTTGTCTAAACTGAAGAAATCGCGAGGCAACAATGAAATTTTTTTTTCTTTCAATATTAACGTTATTTAGCCTTTGCGTGTGGTTTTTCTGTTTCAGTTAGATGATCAATCAACGAATATGTTTTATTTTGTGTTCAAAGTAATTGAATATGTTCCTATTAAACTAATTCGTATGTTCCTTTAAGTTAAAAATATTTAAATAACTTTTTACATATCTCGAAAGTACAAATAACGAGTAGGTAATAACCGAAAATTTCGGAAATTTTATTTAGGAGTTTTTCAGATATTAATGATAGTGATTAGTATAGCTAGCGGGATCCTGGGACAGTTTGACCTTGAAAGAAATTACGGATGGCATGCGTCCATCCGAAGTGACTATCGTTGAAGGTCATCCCCCTAAACTAGGGGAGTGCTTTAAGAGATGAAATGATCTTGGAACTGCTGCAAAAGAAAAATGGAAATCGATTACCCAAAAAATAATCCAAAATCTTCCTTTCAGCTTACCCAGAAGAATGAGGGCAGCTGTTCACGCTCGAGGAGGAAATATTTACTATAGAAAGTCATTTGTTTTGGTATAGATACGTTTTTTTTAAGTGTTTAGTTATTAATTATGTGTAATTATTCTGTTAAATCTCCTTGTTCAATAAATTGCGTTGTGGATTTTATATACCAAGAGTTATTTGCCATTTCCTTGACAGATAGATTAATTTAAGCTTAAAACCAACGATTCAGCACAGTTATATCCTTATTACTTCTTAAACAGAAGAGAAAACAAGCAACATAAAAATATGTATATAAAGAAAAAGCAACATTATTGGTAAAATTATTTTTCGAGAAAATTCAACAAATAAGAGTAACCTGCTTACATTACAGTACATATATACATACATAACGTAACAAGCAATATTTCTTATGCAAAAATAGTATAAAACAATTCTATTATTATAAAAATTGAAAGCGAACCGCCATGTTTTAATTTTTACGAGAAATTTTCTTCCATTTGAGTCCGTATTTAATTAAATATCGTCTTCAAGCATATGAGGTAAAAAATGTTCTACAAAAATAACGCCGATTCCAACGAAATACGTTTGCCCTAAATGTAAACCGATATACCGAGATGAAAATGTACACCTTGTCTCACAGATCAATTGTTAACAGAAATTCATGGAAAAAACAAATAATTCAGTTATTATTATTACGTACACACAATAACTAATAGATTGAATCTGTTTTGAAAATTCTGTAGACGAGATATTGACTACCTACAAAAATTCGCGATGAAATGTAAGTAAATAATCAAACTATAAGAGCTCAAAGTAGGGAAATTTTTTATACACTATAGTAGTATAGTTAGCGGGATCCTGGGACAGTTTAACCTTGAAAGAAATTGCGGTCGGCATGGGTCCATCCGAAGTGACTATCGCTGAAGGTTATCCCCTAAGCTAAGGGAGTGGTTTAAGAGATGAAATCACCCATTTAGCTCTTGCAGCCAAAGAGGTCGTTACAGAAAAAATCTTTAGTTCTTCCAGCTCTGAAGAATGTTGACAGTGACGTCATAATACCAGAAGAAGTTGTTGAGAAAAAAATTAATCTAACCCAGGTTTAGTTCTTGAAGAAGGGTTGTAATTTATCCAGACGTGTTCGTTCAGTATAAATGAGTCAACGAACTTTGAAAAATATGCAGATTTAGCAAAACTACTCCAAGGCTTTTTTTTATCGAACGCACTTGTAATGTGTAATGTATGCGTGTCAAAGTGCAAGCTTGCTCAAGTTTTTTACGCTCAATTCTGTAAATATTACTTAAGAAAATACTTAATATATTTAAGGACGCTTTAAGGTACTTCTTTTCCATCAAAGAACTTATGAAAATAAATTACGTGCAGTCATTGCAATTGCCATTAATGTATTTTTTATGAAACTGCAAACCATTGTACAACTGAATAATACGTAAATATCAATAATTTAAAAACTAAATTAAAAATCAGTAAATTTCCAAGGAAAAAAGTAAAACACGGCTCGCTTGCAATTTTTAAATAATAATAGGATCCGTTTGTACTTTTTCGCATAAGTGTAGAAAATTTAGTGTAGAATCCAAAAATGAAGTCAAAACGGGGTATTTCATTTAAAAAAAAAAACGTAACTTTAATATTTTTATAATGCTTGGACACCCTGTATATAAACGAAAATAATTTTAAAATGTGCAATTGAAGCGCTTCTATTATACAAAAAAAAAAAATATTGAGTCGATACCTGGAATAGCAAGAGTTATGGAACTTACGGAGCTGTGGGACACCCTGTATGTACTGTTATGTAAGCAGGTTACTGTTATTTGTTGAATTTTCTCGAAAAATAATTTTTCCAATAATGTTGATTTTTTCTTGCTTTTTTCTTTACACACATATTTCTATGTTGTTTGTTTTCTCTTCTGTTTAAGAAGTAATAAGGATATAACTGTGCTGAACCGTTGGTTTTAAGCTTAAATTAATCTATCTGTCAAGGAAATGGCAAATAACTCTTGGTATATAAAATCCACAACGCAATTTATTGAACAAGGAGATTTAACAGACTAATTACACATAATTAATAACTAAACACTTAAAAAAAAAACGTATCTATACCAAAACAAATGAATCTCTATAATACATATTTCCTCCTCGAGCGCGAACAGTTGCCCTCATTCTTCTGGGTAAGCTGAAAGGAAGATTTTGGATTCTTTCTTGGGTAATCGATTTCCATTTTTCTTTTCCAGCAGTTCTAAGATCATTTCATCTCTTAAACCACTTCCCTAGCTTAGGGGATGACCTTCAACGATAGTCACTTCGGATGGACACATGCCATCCGCAATTTCTTTCAAGATCAAACTGTCCCAGGATCCCGCTAGCTATACTACTCACTATCATTAATATCTTAAAAACTCCTAAATAAAACTTCCGAAATCTTCTGTTATCACCTACTCGTCATGTGTACTTTCGAAATATGTAAAAATTTATTTAAATATTTTTAACGTAAAGGTACATAGGAATTAATTTAATGGGAACATATTCAATTACTTTGAACACAAAATAAAATATATTCATTGATTAATCATCTAACTGAAACAGAAAAGCCAGACGGAAAGGCTAAATAACGTTAATATTGAAAGAAAAAAATTTTCATTGCTGCCTCGCGATTTCTTCAGTTTAGACAAAAATATTTGGCGTTTTATCAAAGCTCATTAAGGCAGTGTTTCACGAGAGTTTTGACATTTTTCTTTTGCAGCAGTTCTAAGATCATTTCATCTCTTAAACCACTCCCCTAGCTTAGGGGATGACCTTCAATGATAGTCACTTCGGATGGACACATGCCATCCGCAATTTCTTTCAAGGTCAAACTGTCCCAGGATCCCGCTAGCTATACTTCTCACTATCATTAATATCTTAAAAGCTCCTAAATAAAACTTTGGAAATTTTCGGTTATTACCTACTCGTTATGCGTACTTTCGAACTGTGTAAAAATATACTGGGTTTTCCATTTAAAAAAAAAATATTACTTTGGTATGACTTTCAGTTACTAAACACACTGTATAGCCAAAAATAATTTTAGAAAATAGAGCTGACTGAGTTACACCTCAGCTCGTTAGAATTTCTTTTCTATCTTGTGTACTTTAGATGGAAGAGAAGACCGCGGCACTCGGTGGACACCCTGTATATCGTCGATCACCACCCATATTGACACACCCGGTATAACAAAAAAATTAAATATTTTATGTTTTTTTTCTTGTTTGCATCCTTATTGTTTCTAGATTGTTTCTTTAAACTAACTAAGCGCGTAAACTACACAATACACCCGCACCATACGTAGTTTAGTGATTGATTATAACCACGGTAAACGATATGTTAGGTGACGCCATAAGAGCACTCGATACGTGCATGAATGCGCGAGATCAGTTTCGAAAGCGACAGCTGAAAGACGGATGCAAAGGATCAATGCGCAAGAGAGAACGGTGTTTAATCCTTCAGCATGAGATGACATTACAATATTTCTGGCAGTTGCGTGCACGTTCCGAACGCTCGCGCTACTACCTATTGATTCTTCCCTGTGATTATAACAACTAAGGTTGGTTGAAATCGCTTCCTTGCTGCAGGACTACAACGACGACATTCGGCAGGAGCAAATGTGGGAGATGCAGGTCCTGTCTAGTCAGCGGAACAACAACAAGGGCGGCGACGAGGCGAGCGGGGGTTCGAGTTCGGGCGCTGAATACCCAAGCGAGGACCGGCTCAGCGGGGACACGGCGGAAGGGGACCCCGAAAGCCCGCAGGACGAACATCCCGCCTTGCGAGGATTCCAACCTGGTGAGTACGTTATTAATTATCTGCGACATAAGCTGCTGTGTCAGTGCAATTTGCTCCTCGCTCGCTGGTTTGCCCCTTGAATCTCTCTCCCCCCCCCTCCCCCTAGGGACCACCGACTTGACGTGACGAGGGGGGCGGCGAGCTCAAAAAGTCGATTTCCTTCATATTTTTCAATTAGGAGCGAGAAGAAAATTCCTACTTCCAAAAAAAAAAACCAAATCATACAGGGTGATTGGAAATAGGTTCCCGCCGATATTTTCAGGATGCATAGTACAAGAAAAAATAAAGGCAACTTTTCATATAAACTTTTTTCCGAAAGTTCATAATAAGGAAGTTATGATCCGTGGAATGAATACATCGGCGCGGGGCGGGCGTCTTGAATCTTATTGTATACAGGGGGCGTATGTATGGACTGGAGTAAGCTGTCGGGCAAATACCCTCAAATTAATCTTTCTTCTCGATCCGAACGGGGTCTCATAAGAACGAAAAGTGGGGTCCACGGGGGCGTATAATGCAGGTCCTGGGCGTAATGTAAATAATGTCTGCTTTTTGCTCGACGGGCGTAAGCGTGGAGGAAAAACACTCGTCCGACGATGCGAAAATGATTTATTTGCGCCCCGCACCGTGGCGGACGCGAGCGAGCGCCGCCGCTGGTTTTTACTGGGCCCCATACTTAATCCACTTGGGCACGTTTGTTGTTGTTTTGTTTTTTTCTTTAAATCCGTTACGCGTAATTAAAATACCCTCCGGTAACTACCACGTGGCGAAAAACTAACGCGCGGGAATTTTTTTTTTTTTCAAGAAAATTATATACCTACAGGGTGTTTCGAAGAAAAGTTATAAAAATTTAGGAGATGGTAGTACGGACTATTTAGAAAAAAAAGAGTTCATTTGAACCATCGACCGATTCTCATTAGTTGCGGAGATACGGCCGTCTGAAAGGGACTATAAGATAAAATTCACGAATGTGTCACGGCAACTGAAATTAATAACCGAACAGTTATCGAGCATTTTCAAAAAAATAAACAAATGACGATCGACTGTGTAATAAGTGCTTTAAAAAAAATTGTCTTCACCTTAATAAAAAATAAAATGAAATAAAAGACGATCGATTAAGTGAGTGAGTAGAAAAGTTCATGTAAACACTTGGCCGATTCTGATTGGTTGCGGAGTTATATACATATACGGGGTGTTTCTGGAGATAGTTGTAAAAATTTAGGAGGTGGTAGTACGGACCGTTTAGAGTAGAAAAGTTCATGTGAACACTTGGCCGATTCTCATTAGTTGCGGAGATACGACCGTTTGAAAGAGACTTATCTACAGGATAAAACTCACGAAGACGTCACGGTAACTGACATTAATATCCGTGCATTTATCGAGCATCTTCAGCATTTTTTTTTTATCTCGAAAATCAAAATAAACAAATGACGATCAAATGCGTAATAAGTGCATTTTTGAAATAAAAATTGTTTTCGCCGTAAGAAAAATAAAATAAAAGACGATTGATTAAGTGAGCAAGTAGAAAAGTTAAATTGAACACTTAGTCGATTCTGATTGGTTGCGGAGTTATACATATACAGGGTTTTTCGGGAAGTAGTTGTAAAAATTTAGGAGGTGGTAGTACAAACCGTTTAGAGTTAAAAAGGTCATGAGAACTCTTGGCCGATTCTCATTGGTTACGGAGATGTGGCCGTTTGAAAGGGACTAACCTACAAGACAAAACTCACGAAAGCGTTACCGGCAACTGACATTAATATCGAGCATCTTCAGCATTTTTTTTTCGAAAATCAAAATAAACAAATGACTATCACCTGTGTAGCAAGTGCTTTTTTTTAAATACAAGTCTTCGCCGTAAGAAAAACAAATAAAAGATGAGTGATCAAGTGAGTAAGTAGAAAAGTTAATTTGAACACTTGGTCGATTTTGATTGACTGCGGAGTTATACAAATACAAGGTGTTTCGGGAAGAAGTTGTAAAAATTTAGGAGGTGGTAGTCCGGACCATTTAGAGTAGAAAAGTTCATGTGAACACTTGGCTAATTCTCATTGGTTGCGGAGATACGGCCGTTTGAAAGAGACTTACCTACATGATAAGACTCGCGAAGACGTCACGGTAACTGACATTAATATCCCTGCATTTATCGAGCATCTTCAGCATTTTTTTTTTGTCTCGAAAATCAAAACGAACAAATGACGATCAACTGTGTAACAAGTGCTTTTTTAAAAGAAAATTTTTCTTCGCCGTAAAGAAAATAAAAGACGATCGATTGAATGAGTAAATAGAAAAGTTCAGGTGAAACTTGGCCGGTTTTGATTGGTGACAGAGTTATACACATACAGGGTGTTTCGGAAGATAGTTGTAAAATTTTAGCAGGCGGTAGTACGGACCGTTTAGAGTAGAAAATTTCATGTGAACACTTGGCCGATTCTGATTGGTTGCAGGGTTATACATATACAGGGTGTTTCTGGGGGTAGTTGTAAAAATTTAGGAGGTGGTAGTCTGGACCATTTAGAGTAGAAAAGTTCATGTGAACACTTGGCCAATTCCCATTGGTTGCGGAGATGCGGCCGTTTAAAAGAGACTAACCTATAAGGTGAAACTCACGAAGGCATTAAGTGCATTTATCGAGCATTTTCGACAACTTTCTTGTTTCGAAAATCAAAATAAACATACGACGATCAACTATGTAGCAAGTGCTCTTTTAAAAGAAAATTTGTTTTCGCCGTAAGAAAAAAAGAATAAAAGACGATCGTTTGAGTGAGTAGCAAATGTTACCAAGGTCACATATTTTCATTGCGTCGGTCGACGAAACAAAAAAAAAACAAATGAATTCGATTCACCTTTTCCGGAGCATTTTCACCCCTTCGACAACAAAAGAAAAAACAAATGACGGTCTGTACACTGTATACCAAATGTTTATTTGAAATAAAGGAAAATGAATTGTTTTTCCGCCGTAAGAAAAAAGAAACAAATGCCGATCGTTTGCGTAATGATTCATAAGTATTCAACAAAAAAAATCGTCGAAAAGAAAAAAACGTGCGAAACAAGACGCGATCACATTTTACACCTTATTGACGAAAATTCGAAAAAACAAAAGAAAACAAATGTTGCTCTTCGAAAACAAAAAAGAAAACATCGATTGTACAAATGTTTTTTTTTTATTTAAAAGAAGAAAGTAGTAGAAAACAAAACAAAAGACGGGACGGCCCATGAAAATATGTATTTTCGATGATTACTTCTTCGCCAAATAAAAAAAAAAAAAACCTTTCGTATTTTCTTTCCGTCTCTCTTTAAAAGCAAAAATGAAAAACAAAAGACGATCGACGTACCAAAGTAAAGAGGACGATCGATCATGCAACTTTCGAATTTCGCTTTCTTCTTTAAAAAAAGAAAAGAAAAAAGAAACAGAGAAAGCTCGGAGGCGGCTTTTTCCCTCTTTGCAGAAACAAAAGAAAGAAAAACTCATCGCACACTTTAAACACAAATTAAACTGAACGAAAGGTTTTTTTATTTTCATTCTTCGTCGACAAAGAAAAAGAAAAACTATAACCAAATTGATTGCGTTCTTTCTCCTTTTTCTTCTTCTTTAAAAACAAAAAAGAAACGATGCACGGGAGAACTGAAAAACTTTGTAAACCCTGTGAAAAGAAAAAAACAAACAAAAGAAAAAACAAAACCAATCGGGGTTCCCATAACAAATGTTAATTAAAAAAAAGAAATTCGTTCTTGAAAGAAGAAAAGAAAAAAGTAAATAAAAGTCGATCGACCGCAGTTACAAAAGAAAACGTTGAATTTAGAAACCCGAAAACAAAAAACAAGACAAAAGATAATCGGCCGCGCCGCAGTTACGTAAGCAAACGTTGGATTTGAAAACAAAATGCGATCACAATTTACACCTTATTGACGAAAATTCGAAAATACAAAAGAAAACAAATGTCTCTCTTCGAAAACAAAGAAGAAAACAAACGAGCATCGATTGTACAAATGTTTTTATTTAAAAGATGAAAGCAGTAAAAAACAAAACAAAAGACGGGGCAGCACATGAAAGTACGTATTTTCGATGATTACTTCTTCGCCAAATAAAAAAAAAACGCCTTTCGAATTTTCTTTCTGTCTCTCTTTAAAAAAGCAAAAACGAAAAACAAAAGACGATCGACGTACCAAAGTAAAGAGGACGATCGATCACGCAACTTTCGAATTTCACTTTCTTCTTTAAAAAAAGAAAAGAAAAAAGAAACAGAGAAAGCTCGGAGGCGGCTTTTTCCTCTTTTCAGAAACAAAAGAAAGAAAAACTCAACGCACACTCTAAACACAAATTAAACTGAACGAAAGGTTTTTTAATTTTCACTCTTCGTCGACAAAAGAAAGAGAAACTGTAACCAAATCGATCGCGTTCCTTTTATTTTTCTTCTTCTTCTTCTTTAAAAACAAAAAAGAAACAATGCACGGGAGAACTGAAAAACTTTGTAAACTCTTTGAAAACAAAACAAAGGCATTGAAAGGAAAAAACCAAAACCGATCGGAGTTGACATAACAAATGTTAATTAAAAAAAAAAAGAAATCACTCGTCGCAGTTACGTAAGCAAATGTTGGATTTGAAAACAAAATGCGATCACATTTTACACCTTATTGACGAAAATTCGAAAAAACAAAAGAAAACAAATGTCGCCCTCCGAAAACAAAAAAGAAAACAAATGATCATCGATTGTACAAATGTTTTTATTTAAAAGATGAAAGCAGTAAAAAACAAAAGCACAAGAAAGTATGTATTTTTGATGATTACTTCTTCGCCAAAAAAAAAAAAAAACTAAGAAAATCAATCAATCAATCAATTTTCGATTTTTATTCTTCGTCGACAAAAGAAAGAAAAACTATAACCCAATCGATCGCGTTCTTTTTTCTTTTTCTTCTTCTTCTTCTTCTTCTTCTTTAAAAACAAAAAAAAACGATGCACGGGAGAACTGAAACACTTTGTAAACTCCTTGAAAAGAAAAAAAAACAAAAGGAAAAACAAAACCGATCGGAGTTGTCATAACAAATGTTAGTTTATAAAAAATATTCTTTGTCGAAAGAAGAAAATGGAAAAAGTAAATAAAAGTCGATCGGTCGCAATTGCAAAAGAAAACGTTGAATTTAGAAACACGAAAACAAAAAACAAGACAAAAGATAATCGGCCTCGCCGCTGTTACGTAAGCAAACGTCGGATTTGAAAACAAAATGCGATCACATTTTATACTTTATTGACGAAAATTCGAAAAAACAAAAGAAAACAAATGTTGCCCTCCGAAAACAAAAAAGAAAACAAACGATCATCGATTGTGCAAATGTTTTTATTTAAAAGATGAAAGCAGTAAAAAACAAAAGACGGGGTAGGACATAAAAGTATCTATTACTTCTTCGCCAAATAAAAAAAAAACAAATAAAGAAAATCAATCGCTTTTCGAATTTTCTTTCTGTCTGTCTTTAAAAAAAGCAAAAAAAAAACAAAAGACGACCGACGTACCAAAGTAAAGGACGATCGATAATGCAACTTTCGAATTTCACTTTCCTCTTTAAAAAAAAAGAAAAAAGAAACAGAGAAAACTCGGAGGCTCCCCTTTGCAGAAACAAAAGAAAGAAAAACGCATCGCACTATAACTAAAAAAAAACTATAACCAAATCGATGGCGTTCTTTTTTCTTTTTCTTCTTCTTCTTCTTCTTTAAAAACAAAAAAAAAAACGATGCACGGGAGAACTGAAAAACTTTGTAAACTCTTTGAAAAGAAAAAAAAACAAAACCGATCGGAGTTGTCATAACAAATGTTAATTTAAAAAAAAGAAATTCGTTGTTGAAAGAAAAAACAAAAAAAAAACGATGCAAGGGAGAACTGAAAAACTTTGTAAACCCTCTGAAAAGAAAAAAAAAACAAAAGAAAAAAAAACAAATCCGATCGGAGTTATCATAACAAATGTTAATTAAAAAAAAAAAGAAATTCGTCGTTGAAAGAAGAAAAGAGAAAAGTAAATAAAAGTCGATCGGCCGCAATTACAAAAGAAAAAGTTTGAATTTAGAAACACGAAAACAAAAAACAAGACAAAAGATAATCGGCCGCAGTTACATAAGCAAACGTCGGATTTGAAAACGAAAACAAGAACAAAACAAAAGACGATCGAACGCCAATCAAGAAGTGTTGATGACCTTGAGAACATCTAAAATATGCTTTAATATTGTGAAATTAAAATAAGAATGTGAAATCAGAACTGATTGCGTCCAGTTTAAAGGTATAGTCTATTTTTTTTTTTTTTGATAGGCGGAAAACGCGAAGTTGTAAATTAATGTGGCTGTCCTACTAGTCAGTTATTTGTTTTCTTTTTTTTGTTTTATTAAAACAGCAACTAGTTACTAACGATTAGGGTCAACTTTGAATTTTTTTTGTTGCCTGCTAGTTGTGTAACACGTTAAAACAATATGTAAATTTCCGCCTATCAATAAAAAAATAGAGTATAGTTGGGTCATTGTCTCGAATTTCCAGATGCAACTGGGTCGCTGTTCACCCTGGCGCCTTTAATAATGTCATTCCTTACTGAACTACAACAGGGCAACATCAATACCTTGAAATTGCGTGAAAAACAAAAAATAAAAAAATCGTTAATTCACATGAAATGTTGGTAACTTCGATTCAAGTAAGTGATCTCGTTAATAAATTGTTAATTTAACAATCGTACGCCGGCATCCAGTGCGTCTATGGATGTCTTGCGCGTTAAACTAGTAACGAGGTCAAAGGACGGTTACCCTCTACGCAGACGAGATCCAGATTTCAAATTCGCGAGTCATGATGCTTCGAAATTCGGCATGAAAATGAGTTCCCCAAACTCACAGTCAGTACACAACCCCGTTACACCGTAACAATATAACCTGAAAGGGCGCATTCACGACGTATTTACATCTATTTGAATATTTGCATGTGTTAGTCGTTAAAATAACAGAGCCCCGTACGAAATTAGCATTGTCCGATTCAATAATTTGTCATTAATATGAGCGTGCGACTGGTTTAAGCCGGATTGTAGTGTGTGTGTGTGTATGTGTTTTATGTCCGTCCAATAATTCAAAGCGGGCATTATTTTGCATACAAAGCGGTAACGAGCGCCCGATTATATTTTAATTATGATTCAGCGAAGCCCATTCGACGTGCACTCACCGTATTAATTCCCATGCGTACAGCGACGGACAAAATTTGTAACAAACGTAACAAAAATCGGTTGGTTACTCCTTCCAGCACTTTCTTTGAATTGACTCATTTTGAGTCAATTAGAATGACACCGCCCCTCAAGATGTTTCCTTCAGGTTAAATCACTGAACTGATAACGTTTAATAAAAGAAAACAGAAATAGAACGTTTGGTAGCCACATTAACAACAGAGAAAAATTGAACGGAGGCTGTGGATTTCCTCTCAGTCTTGGAACTGTGCACGCAAATTAAAATCCTTAAAATCTTAAGCTGGAAACAGTGTATTGAAAAATAAAATTTTACAGGACTTTGCAGTTGAGAATTAACAAAACGAAACCTTTTACCGAATAAATGGCTTTTCTTTCTTCGGGCTCCGGCTTGACTGGTGGTTCCAATCAAGCGGGACTCTTCATTTTACGAGTCAGTCGCACGGCCGATTTAACTTTTAATACAAATTACAAATTTCGAAAGGAAGAGGCTTGACTTTTGCTTCCAATGATTTACATGGCTAGTAACGAACCGATTAATCAGTTATTAGTAATTAATTATTAATAATTGAAGTTTGTTCTTGTCCGATGAAAATTGTAAGTACAAAGTTTCTTTAATCTCGAACCGGACTGAAATATGAAGGGAAAACACTCGACGTTTCGCTATATATTTATAAATATAGGAGTCTGTAAGTTGAGCATGAGTACTCCCGCTAATGCGCTGACATCCTTTTCCTCGGGCTTTGTAAAGTGTAATTTATTTCTGACAGTCCAGTAAATTAATAGTAGATTAATTAATTATTAACAATTGTTAGTAGAAAGTTTCTTTAATCTCGAACCGGACAGAAATATGAATATATATTTATAAATCTATAGCGAAACGTTGAGTGTTTTCCCTTCATATTTCTGTCCGGTTCGAGATTAAAGAAACTTTGTACTAACAATTGTTAATAATTAATTAATCTACTATTAATTTACTGGACTGTCAGAAATAAATTGCACTTTACAAAGTCCGTGTAAAAGGACGTCAGCGCATTAGCGGGAGTACTCATGCACAACTTACAGACTCTTAACATAAAAAGAGAAGACCGGCGTCAAACGCCTAAAAGTTGAAACAGTCAAAAACAGTAGATTAAAGTCTAGTATTATAACGTTATTTTCTCTGAGTTAATTAATTATTATTTTTAATTCATCTACTGCGCTATCAGAAATAAATTGCACTCTACAGACTCCGAGCAAAAGGACGTCGGCGTATTAGCGGGAATACTCACGCACAGCTTACAGATTCTTGACATAGACGGCTTGACTGGTGGTTCCAATCAAGCGGGACTCTTCATTTTACGAGTCACTTGCACGGTCGATTTGACTTTTAATACAAATTACAAAATTTCGAAAGGAAGTGCTTGACTTTTGCTTCCAAAGATTTATATGGCTGGTAGCGAACCAATTAATTAATTATTAATAATTAGTTAATCTACTATTAATTTACTGGACTGTCAGAAATAAATTGCACTTTACAAAGCCCAAGCAAAAGGACATCAGCGCATTAGCGGGAGTACTCATGCACAACTTACAAACTCCTTAACATAAAAAGAGAAAACCGGCGTCAAGCGCGTAAAAGTTCAGACAGGCAAAGACAGTGGATTAAAGCTCCGGTATTATTTCGTTATGTTCTCTGAATTAATTAATCTAGTGCGCTTTCAGAAATAAATTGCACTTTACAAAGTCCGTGTAAAAGGACGTCAGCGCATTGGCGGGAATACTCATGCACAACTTACAGACTTCTTAACATAAAAAGAGAAGACCAGTGTCAACCGCGTAAAAGTTCAGACAGGCAAAAACAGTAGATTAAAGTCTAGTATTATAACGTTACTTTCTCTGAGTTAATTAATTATTATTTTTAATTGATCTACTGCGCTATCAGAAATAAATTGGACTCTACAGACTCCGAGCAAAAGGGCGTCGGCGTATTAGCGGGAATACTCACGCACAGCTTATAGATTCTTGACACAGACGGCTTGACTAGTGGTTCCAATCAAGCAGGATTCTTCATTTTACGAGTTACTCGCACGGTCGATTTGACTTTTAATACAAATTACAAATTTCGAAAGGAAGGGCTTGACTTTTGCTTCCAAAGATTTACATGGCTGGTAGCGAACCAATTAATTAATTATTAATAATTAATTAGTCTACTATTAATTTACTGGACTCTCAGAAATAAATTGCACTTTACAAAGCCCGAGCAAAAGGACGTCGAGGCATTAGCGGGAGTACTCATGCACAACTTACAAACTCCTTAACATAAAAAGAGAAAACCGGCGTCAAGCGCGTAAAAGTTCAGACAGGCAAAAACAGTAGATTAAAGTCTAGTATTATAACGTTACTTTCTCTGAGTTAATTAATTATTATTTTTAATTGATCTACTGCGCTATCAGAAATAAATTGCACTCTACAGAGCCCAAGCAAAATGGCGCCGGCGTATTAACGGGATTACTCACGCACAACTTACAGATTCTTGACATAGACAGCTTGACTGGAGGTTCCAATCAAGCGGGACTCTTCATTTTAAGAGTCACTCGCACGGTCGATTTGACTTTTAATACAAATTACAAATTTCGAAAGGAAGGGCTTGACTTTTGCTTCTAAAGATTTACATGGCTAGTAGCGAACCTATTAATTAATTATTAATAATTAATTAATCTACTATTAATTTACTGGACTCTCAGAAATAAATTGCACTTTACAAAGCCCGAGCAAAAGGACGACGGCGCATTGGCGGGAGTACTCATGCACAACTTACAGACTCCTTAACAAAAAAAGAGAAGACCGGCGTCAAGCGCGTAAAAGTTCAGAACAGGCAAAAACAGTGGATTAAAGTCTAGTATTATAACGTTATTTTCTCTGAGTTAATTAATTATAATTTTTAGTTAATCTACTGCACTATCAGAAATAAATTGCACTCTACAGACCCCGATCAAAAGGGCATCGGCGTATTAGCGCACAACTTACGGACTCTTTAACATAAAAAGAGAAGACCAGCGTCAAGGGCGTAAAAATTCAGACAGGCAAAAACAGTGGATTAAAACTCCAGTAATATCGTTATGTTTTCTGAATTAATTAATCTAGTGCGCTATCAGAAATAAATTGCACTCTGTAAAGTCCGAGCAAGAGGGCGTCGGCGCATTAGCGGGAGTACTCATGCACAACTTACAGACTCCTTAACATAAAAAGAGAAAACCGGCGTCAAGCGCGTAAAAGTTCAGACAGTCAAAAACAGTGGATTAAAGTCCAGTATTATAATGTTATTTTCTCTGAGTTAATTAATTATTATTTTTAATTAATTTACTGCGCTATCAGAAATAAATTGCACTCTAGAGAGCCCGAGCAAAATGGCGCCGTGCGGCGTATTAACGAGATTACTCACGCACAGCTTACAAATTCTTTAATACAAATTACAAATTTCGAAAGGAAGGGGATTGACTTTTGCTTCCAAAGATTTACGTGGCTAGTAACGAAGTGATTATTGCTCGTTCAGCAAGGCGGGAACCTGACCTTCTTCAATGAGCTAACCCTTAAAAAAAAACTCGGAGGGATCCTCATCGTTTTATACGCCAACCTTCTCCTGGCTAGCTGGTATTCGACCAGGACGAAGACGAATGCCAGCCCTGTCTCGCACGAGCAGGATTAAGGAACTCGACCCGTAATGAACTCAAGTGCGCCGCGTTCTCTAAATGCTTCGCGTGTATGAAGGATGTAATATGCGGCGCTTCTGCCTCGAGTGAACATTTCTCGACGTTTCATGTAATCGCTAAAATTTATCGAGGAAGACACCAAGGAACGTCGCCGTCGGCGTCGTTACCTAACGCTTTCGAGTTACATAGATACGTGTCGCTCGGCTAATTTTTATTTGCATAAATAAAGGCTAACACTTAAGCACATTCAAGCTAATTAATTTATAATATTGGTCGCCGGGCGTTACTTGTCCGTGCTTGACTTCCGCATTGCGATTGCTCTCCTACACCGGCAGGCAGCTTATATATCCCGATACCATTCCGGAATCAACTTAACGCGAAACGTCTGTCTATGGATTTTTCGAAATCACCGGCGCGACCCTTAAATCATTGCGATATCTCTAGCCGAAGTATGTTTTGAAAAAAAAAAACGAGGCCCGGTCAAAATATGTAATTTGCGTGAGTCATTCATTAAGCGGGGGAAGTGATTGACGATATTTCGCCCGCCTAATCTGGGGCGGTTTCCCCGACGAGGGCTTGCGCTCGCTGCAAAACCTGTTATTCCGCTTATTGTGCAAACAGGGCAAATCACCGCCGCCCGCAAGGGAAGTGTATCTAAATGGCGCTAAAAGCGCTTTTTTTTTCGACACGTAAATTCCGCTGAAATCGCTGAAATGCGTTTCAGATTGATGATGAAAGGGATGCGTCGGCGAATGTTGGCGGAAAGTAGAAATTAATAAATTACGCCGCCCACGCGTTTGTTGGGGGAGAGGGGGGAGAGGATCGAACGCGACGGAATAAATTTGCGAATTTCCCAATGAAAAAGAAAGAAGACTAAACAATGCAGGGAAAGTATCTAGCGAGGTATTTATTAAAAAAATTTCAAACTTCCGTTCTTTTTTTGTAAAGAATTTTTTTATTAAAATCATTGCCGATTTCGTATTTCGATTTTGAAAAATCGCCAAATCGCACAAAAAAAGCATTCTGCATTCATATAATTACGTTACCTATTAATTACTTACCGAAATATGGTGGCAAGTTAACGTTGAGTGTCCAATCAGCTGCTCCGAGCTAGTACTCTGATGGAAAAGGGGGTGGGTTTTATTAACATTAAGATCTCCAGGCCGGACCCCAGCTGATCACTGCGCACTGTATAACCGACTCCCAAGGATTCACAGCGTACGCCGCCAACAATTGAGAGGACAAGGACCGAAATATGGTGGCAAGTTAACGCTGAGAGTCCAATCAGCTGCTCCGAGCTAGTACTCTGATGGAGAAGGGGATGGGTTTTATTAACATTAAGGTCACCAGGGAAGACCCCAGCTGATCACTCCGTACTGTATAACCGACTCCCAAGGATTCACCGCGTGCGCGGTCAACAATTGAGAGGACAAACTTTGACACTCGACATTCAGAATGACTTGTCGACGCAGCCAAATACCAAAGACATACGTAAAAGGTATTTAGACACGCAAGTAGGTTAAATAAGCAACAGTATACAGTAGCATGACGAGCTTAACTTTGACACTTCTGGAATGAAATATGAATATATTCAGCTTTAATAGTAAGCGAGGTCCAGTAATCAGATCCAGTACTGGTCTACATG
Source organism: Prosopocoilus inquinatus (assembly GCA_036172665.1). NCBI lineage: Eukaryota > Metazoa > Arthropoda > Insecta > Coleoptera > Lucanidae > Prosopocoilus > Prosopocoilus inquinatus. Next base: position 11,337,073 of record CM069877.1, read on the forward strand.
AAATATGAAGTGACAATCCACTTTACTTACATTGAACTAAACGTAAATTGCACGTGAAAATGTTAACCTAATTCAACCGAAATATGTGCCGGAATATTTGCGTCATAAGATAAGTCCAAAGTCCAAATAGGTCAGTTGTCATCTCTTCTGTACCTACGTGCAACGTAGGGTAAGTTATTTTTTTTTGGCAACCTCATGGTCATTTTTTTTGACAACCTCATGGTCAATTTTTTTTGTTTGTCAATTTTAGCTAACGCTTTGGGTGTGGCTGTTTCGAACCTTATGCCACGAATTTCCTGTGAATCGGCCCATATTTTTGTGAATTTCTCGCCCGTCGTTATTCTTCCCCAGATGCGAGCAGGAATCTCTTTCTGTGGATTTGACAGCGATTTTGATATCTCTTCTGTACCTACGTGCAACGTAGGGTAAGTTATTTTTTCTTTTTGGCAACCTCGTGGTCATCTTTTTGTTTGTCAATTTTTGCTAACGCTTTGGGTGTGGCTGTTTGGAACCTTATTTCACGAATTTTCTGTGAGCCGGCCCACATTTTTGAGAATTTTTCGCCCGTCATTATTTTTCCCCAAGATGTAAGCAGGGAATCTCTTTCTGCGGATTTAACAGCGATTCTGGTATCTCTTCTGTACCTACGTGCAACGTAGGGTAAGTTATTTTTTTTTTGGCAACCTCGTGGTCATTTTTTTTTTGTTTGTCAATTTTTGCTAACGCTTTGGGTGTGGCTGTTTCGAACCTTATGCCACGAATTTTCTGTGAGTCGGCCCACATTTTTGTGAATTTTTCGCCCGTCGTTATTTTTCCCCAAGATGTAAACAGGGATCTCTTTCTGCCGGTCACAAACAAACGTCACGCGGTAGCGCGGCCACTCGTGGAAACGTCGAACTTCAGTTACGTCGCTTGTATCAACTGAAAACCTTCAGTAGGGTACGCCGCGCCTTTTACTAAGCGTCGGTTACGTGTAAATGAAACTCCACTGCGTACTTAAATCGTACGCACGCTCGATAAGAAGGCTGGTCGCAAAAGAAAACCGGGAAACGAAGTTCTCCGTCAAAACAAAGAAATCAGTTATAAGCGTGTCTCACGCTAACGTCGTCATCTAATTACATCTGTTTTCCAGTGCAGAAACGGTTAATTCGCTCGGAAGTATTTGCTTAGAACAAACCAACGCCACCTAAGGCTTAAAAGATTCCAGAAACAGAGACCACACGCACACACACACTCACATACGTGTGTGCACCTTGATGTGTGAAAACGAAAGTCACGCCGAAAGATTGGTATTGCCGAATGCGAGATACAAAGGAGAAAAGGAATATTTAAAAGTGTTAACATTTACAAGAAAGTAAAAATTAAAAAAATGTCTGCTAAGTTGTACAGTTATGATAAATAAATAAAATAAACAATTTGGTACGTTACAGTTTCGTTCGGAATTCGCGAGAGGTCGTGGTTATCCATCCTGTCAGTCGCAGACAAACGTCACAGAGCAGCACTGCCACTCGTGGAAAAGTCATACTTCAGTTGCGACGTTACTGGTGCCAACTGTCGCGCTCTGCCGACCGAGCAAGCCGTTTCAATACGTTGCTCATGTTGAATGGAACTCCGAGATGCGTATTACTAGAACGTTCGGACAGATCTGTGCGAACTAATTCGCGCGAATTGAACGAATTATGTGGCCCTTTTAACAGCGGAGCGACAATCAATGAAGCGAGATAATTCGCCGAAGACGGTCGGGTCACCAATTCCAAAAATTAATCACTTTAAAAACGCCCCAATTCTCACCTCATTAACAACGTACAAACAACGTCCGTTCTCAAGCGTGACGTACGGAGAAAGTGAAAGGCTAGAAAATTCCACCACCGGCCACAGGCCGTAACGTCGCGAGCAGCAACACGCAGAGCCCAATAGCACGGCGGGAAACCTACTCGATTATAAAATCGACGTCGAGGAAATTACGGGCGAAAAATAGGTGTTGCGTAAATGTGCCCACTCAGTGGAGAAAGCAGTGATTTGCACAGGTAGTTATTCGATTTCTACAAATTTATTAAGCAAGGCCCTACACAGCCAGAAAGTAGAATGACCCCAAAAAGGTCTAGTTGCTTGCTCTCTTTGCTTTGCGCAGTCCACCTCCCATTTTGCCTTTTGGTGTTAACCATTCCAGGCAGTCACCATTAACTATTTTAGCTGGGTCAGTAAACGGACAACACAAAAATCCATGGCCCTGGTGGGATTCGAACCCACGCTGCAACGTAATCCGACCTCCAAAGTCGGCTAGGCTTGCCGCTCGGCCACGCTACAGCCCAAGGCCTAGTTAACTGTGCCTTGTAACTAGCGTGATGGAAAGTCAAGTGGTAACCCTGCTCACGGATAGTTCAAAACTAATCACAGCAGTGGCAGCTGTGAGTAAGTTGTTCTGCAATGAAACGTCGGCAGTAAAAGAATCGTGACGCGGTTCCAACCGGAAACCAATTCAGTTACGGACGACGGCCTCGGAAGCCTCCAAATCTGGATTACTTTTGGAACATTCTGAGCGTGGCCAGTTGGAAAGCTCGGTTTTTTTCACATTTATCATTTCGACCTATCGTCGCAATACAAAGACACCAAGACAGCACTTCGCCCGTATTAATAAACGACTTTAGTTCGGTAGAGCCCTGTGTATGTAGGGCGACACAAATTGGAATAGTTTCGCATCGCATTTCATGTGAAGCTCGTCTCGTTCGCGGCTCTTTAAATATGCAAGGAATTTTTGATGAACGATGCGGGACGCGGATGATTTGTTATTTCGGCGGTGCGGCGCGTGTAACGTTTGAATAAATGAGAAACGTCTGCGTGCATACGTCAAGTTCAACTGCAAAAACAAAACTCGGAGCAAGTCGACGCTCAACATCAACAACATACTTGCTGCAACATGAATAATTTACGATGCGCGTTCCATCTCCCGGGGCGTTTGTGTTTTTATCTCGCAATAAAATAACCGGAAGTGCACAGGGCGAGTAACGTAACGAGAGACGACCGGGGGCGGTTTTTGCCGTTCGTCTGAAAGCGGAATGTTTGTTTGTAAGGAACGAACCAACGAACGAACGAACGCAAGCAAACGACATGCCGAGTAATTAATGAAACGCGCTCTTGACACAGGTTGCACCACCGCACCGGGGTTCTTGCATCCTCCTTCTTGCTCTTCGGAAACTTACCTAATTAACAGTTGCTGTTACACGTTACAAGTTTTTCTTTTACGTCAACGAACGCTATTAATTAATATGAGGTACCCTCGCAAGAAAAAATGTTTTCTTTGTCGCGTTGTTACATTTAACCACGTTGGAGCGCCAATTGTTACGTTGGGTATCAAATTGTTACACCTAACCCAAGGGCAGTTCTTACCTGCGTACACAGGATTCCCCGATGATGAATTGTTGTCGTCGCTGATGGACACGATGTGATCCCAGCGGCAAGCTCAAGGGTTTCGGAGAGATGGGTCGTGGACAAAAAGAGGGAATTCCACAAAAGCAGTAAATTTAAAATTAATTACCGGTAGGCGCCAATTGAAACACAAATACGATATCTAATACATTCAACCATAAATTAACTTCGATTTAAGAAAAAGGTGGAGGTATCCGAGACAATAATTCAATAAAGCCCAACAAGCAAACAGCAAAAGTATCAAAAGAACGTTAAAGTCAACGATCGATGTGGATTAAATTCAAAATTCAAAACTGTCTTAAAATATTTCACGAACATAAGCTGGTACGTACGTAAGAAAATCTCCTTTCGTCTCACAGTGATCTTAAACAATTTGGAAAAAAAAATAAGAGAAATCGATGATTCAAAAGTTAACAAATTATTCAAAACTAAGCAAAAAAAAAAAACTAACGATTAAATTTGAATTAATTGAATTTAAAATAACTAAGTTGAATTAAATTGTCAATAACAAATTAAAACAGAATTACTTGACAAAAATACACAACGTGAGATGAATTAACAGATTTAAATGAAAGAAAACGTGAAAAGGTGAAAAACGGAAAAGGTTTACCTCGTGGTGAAGGTGTCCACGGTGCGAAGGTCGCACAGTGATGAAGTCAGGCCCGGGAGTTCTCTTCGGCAACTGCAGGGTGACCTCGTAACGAACAGCGGGAATAACTGGTAGTAACGGCGACTAGAGCTTCGAAGCTTTTGCGGTCCTTCGTCTGGTACAAGTTCGCAATTTAAAAAAAGAACGCCTTGTTACGTTAAGTTTCCTGAAATCAAGTTTCATGAATGGTTTCCTTTCTCTTTCCCGCGTTTTTGAGTTTCCGACGTTTAGGTGTCGCCTGATGTTCCATTTTGTAGGGGCCAATGTGTCGCTTTGCGGTGTTTGGTGGGAGGAATACAGGTGTACACGCGCTCGGCAGGGACAAGGTCAATTTTCGCTAACAACTTGGCACTTGCCACGAATTTTCTATGAGTCGGCCCACATATTTGTGAATTTTTCTCCAAGATATAAGCAGAGATCTCTTTCTGCGTACTTGACAGCGATTTTGATATCACTTCTGTACCTACGTGCAACGTAGGGTAAGTTATTTTTTTTGCAACCTCTTGGTCATTTTTTTTTATTTGTCAATTTTTGCTAACGCTTTGGCTGTGGCTGTTTCGAACCTTATGCCACGAATTTTCTTTGAGTCGGCCCACATTTTTGTGAATTTTTCGCCCGTCGTTATTTTTCACCTTTGATGTAAGCAGGGATCTCTTTCTGCGGATTTGACAGCGATTTTTATATCTCCTTTGTACCTACGTGCAACGTAGGGTAAGTTATCTTTTTTTTGGCAACCTCGTGGTCATTTTCTTGTTTGTAAGTTATTATTTTTCTTGGCAATCTCTGGTTATTTTTTTGTTTGTCAATTTTTGCTAACGCTTTGGGTATGGCTGTTTCGAACCTTATGCCACGAATTTTCTGTGAGTCGGCCCATATTTTTTTGAATTTTTCGCTCGTCGTTATTTTTCCCCAAGATGTAAGCAGGGATCTCTTTCTGCGGATTTAACAGCGATTTTGATATCTCCTTTGTACCTACGTGCAACGTAGGGTAAGTTATCTTTTTTTTGGCAACCTCGTGGTCATTTTCTTGTTTGTCAATTTTTGCTAACGCTTTGTGTGTTACTTTTTCGAACCTTATGCCCCGAATTTTCTGTGTGTCGGCACGCATTTTTGTGAATTTTTCGCCCGTCGTTATATTTCCCCAAGATATAAGCAGGGATCTCTTTATGCGGCTTTCACAGCGATTTTGATATCTCCTCTGTACCTACGTGCAATGTAGGGTAAGTTATTATTTTTTTTGGCAACCTCGCGGTCATTTTTTTGTTTGTCAATTTTTGCTAACGCTTTGTGTGTTGCTTTTTCGAACCTTATGCCCCGAATTTTCTGTGAGTCGGCGGCACGCATTTTTGTGAATTTTTCGCCCGTCGTTATATTTCCCCAAGGTATAAGCAGGGATCTCTTTATGCGGATTTCACAGCGATTTTGATATCTCCTCTGTACCTACGTGCAACGTAGGGTAAGTTAATATTTTTTTTTTTTTTGGCAACCTCGCGGTCATTTTTTTGTTTATCAATTTTTGTTAACGACTTGGGTGTGGCTGTTTCGAACCTTATGCCACGAATTTTCTGTGAGTCGACCCAAAAATTTTGTGAATTTTTCGCCGGTCGTTAATTTTCCCCAAGATAAAAGCAGGGATCTCTTTCTGTGGATTTAACGACGATTTTGATATCTCTTCTGTACCTACGTGCAACAGGGTAAATTTTTTTGCAACCTCGTGGTCATTTTTTTGTTAATTGTTTTCTTCTTGTTTTACATTATTATGCTAGTTATGTGCTAGTGCCAAGCAGGGGGCAGCTTCACACTTTCCTTTAGTCCCGTGCGGCTGGAAGAAGGCTTGGCAGTGACGAATACTTTGTAACATCGACCGATCACCATTTGACTTCCATCAGCGAGACGAGCCCTTCAGCCGCGTTGAAAAGGACCAGTATCACCTCAAATATCCAGGACAGGACCGTCCAGCGACGGTCCTGTCGCGGCGTTGACGACTCAGCAGTCGTCAACGCCGCGACGGAGGGATTTTATGGTCGTCTCATTTTATTTATTTTTTTTTGTTTTCTCCTCACTATACCGGGTTGAGGTCTTCGTTTTACGTCGTCGCTGTGTGGAAAATTCTTCTTCCCCCCCCCCCCCTCGGAGCCTTCGTTGGCGCACTGCGCATATTTTGTTACGTCCTTATATTCCCTTTTGTTTGCACGAATTTAAATTTTGCTGTCACTGTCGAGGGGCTCCTTAAGAGCGTTAAACATTGTTGGAAATTTTGAACATGTTTTCAATTCCTTTTGTATTTTGGAAAAGAGTGTATAGTTAATTGTTAAATTTCCTTTTTCTTGTTTTGGCACTTTCATTTAGTTTTGAACGTTGTTTTTTATGTTTTGGTGTAAGCTTACGTGTGAGTACTCCCGTCGACGAGTTGGGCTTTGTATATGAATTTATTTAAGGCGACCATCAAAATATCGAATTATATTGGCAACAATAAAGATTGAAGATGGCCGCGGGATAAAAAAAAGTAAGAGAGCGAACGTTTTCGAAAAAGTAAAAATTCTGGCTTGAGTTAGCACAAAAACTATCGTCGACAATGGCCTGGTTCAGCTGACGGCTCCGAGGCCAATGGTGATAGAATGGAATAGTGCATCTAAATCAAAAAGCAACATCTTTCCCCCCTCGAAAAAGAAGCTTCGCGTTAAATAAATAATTGCGGAAAACGTAATAATTGCCTGTACTCTCCGCGAAGCACGCTCGGGGATTAAGTTTAAAGCACCTGTTTATCTTGCTGCGCTTAAGACCCTCCCCCCCCCGTCCTCCTCTACGGCAGCGCGGAGGATAAATAACGGCGGTAAATAACGCAGCAGCTCGCCTAAAGCATTTCCCGAATTCCGTATACATACATATATATTCCTCCTGGCCGAAGCATGTAACACGCGTGAATAATTCAGAACGCGGAGGACTTGATTAATGTTGGGGCGCGTTCAACAATGCGACGCCGGGCGGCGCGGAACTCTTCTCGGAAAACGACGACGACGACGCGACGTCGCTCGCCGGAATTAACGGACGAATCGAGTTTATGGTGGCCGTTTGAGGCGGAGGCGACGGACTGCCCGGAGTAAGTAATGGGCAACTTGTTGCGAAATTAATTTCGCATAGTTCATGTGTGCAGCACAGAATTAGTACCTACCGTACCGAGCAAATCACAATTGAAATTAATTATTACGTGTAACGCTTCCGCGATATAATTGGTTGGGGGGGGCTTCGCGAGACTGCAGAAGTTCGAGGGGGGAAAGATGTAACGCATGCAACGCCGCCCGTACGTGGATGACGAAAAATGTCTTGCTTTGATTTATTTAACCGTGTTGTAGTTTTTTTTAAAACAATTTGCAATTTATGATAAATACTTCAAATTAAAGTAATTATGTGATCGTTTAAAATTAATAAGAGTTCCCAGGCGAAGGGAGCCCCTACGCTTGTGCAAACTCCTCAGGATGTCCCATTAAACGATTGAGCGCTTCTGCGATTGCGCAAATTAATCAAAAAATAGACGAACAGACACGAGGTCACAATTAGTCTCGCCTGAATCGAGAAAATGAGTGAGGGCTTGTACGATTATGCACACTTATAAATAACAGACGATGTTACGCGATAACTAAAGGAGCGCCTTGCACGTTTTGACTCACCATTTGTGGAACTGCGCCAACCGTAACCTACCGTGCCTCTAGAAGCAAGATCGGTCGTTTCCTCGAGGACTATGATGTGAAGAATGCAAAGAAGCGTAACTGTTTCCACTCTCAGTGGAAACGGCGTGAAGGATTCAAAAGGTGTTACGATTAAGGGCGCTAGAAACGGCGTGAAGGATTCAAAAGGTGTTACGATTAAGGGCGCTACCCAACAAGGAGACTACGTGGGTTATTTAAAAGGGTGCCACCCAGCAAATGTTATGCAAGCCACAAATAAAGGGTGATTCATGGCCGGAAAATTGTAACCCTGTATGTACCCTAAAGGTACAACTCCTCAGGACCTGCTTCCCTAATAGTATACCTCTGATGAAGTTAAAAGAAAAGGAACAGATGTGATCCTCGAGTTCCCTCCCGAAAGTGTAAGTTGATCACCAGGGAAAAGAATTCAGGCCGCTTAGTGTTGGACGCTTTTTACGCTGGATGTACTATTTACTCTTCCCACCTTTCCGCAGTTCCGATGCATTGAATTGTTATTGAGTGAGAGGGGAAGGAATACAATGCGCGCGTCTGTATTGCGCAGAAATAATTGTGGGCAAGGCTGGATACAATCCGAGCATTAAATTTTGGTCCCGTTCGCGGTACAAGTGGCCTGAATTCTTTTCCCTGTTGATCACAAACAAAAAGAGTTGAGTTAAGTTTGGCCAAAAAAGCGAGAGCGTTTATTGATTCTCACAAATAAGAACGTGAATGTGAACAACCACGAATTGGGTTTTCGAACGCGAAAATATGAAGTATGTTCGGGATTGCACGGCCCAAACAAAAAGGTATTGGCGCATCGGCGCGAGTACTCTCGCGTTGCTTACGGTCTCTTAACGTATAAGCCAACTACCAAAAAGAAAATATGATGTGAAGCGCGCAGACCGAACTGAACGTAAAAAAAAACAAAACAATCAACACAATAAAAGGAGAGAAACTCTAAAAAAAAATACGTAAATTCACTCTGTGATTTGAGCCGAATAAAATTGACAGTTACCTGAAAAGAAACTTGTAAAATGCGGAAAAACATGGGACGTTAACAGCGTAAACAGGATTCTATATGTATTCAAAGAAAAATAAGAACTCCTTGCCTACGTTATCACAGAAAAAGAAACATCCCTCCCGCAGAATTTGTCGGTATAAACACCAGACCCCGCCGCTGGTTCGAAACACGCCTGTGGAATGAAGTCACGTCTCCAAGGAACCAGAAAAGAAAAGATGAAAGAGTCTTACTCAGTCTCTCGGGAGTGGGACGTCGAAGAGATGGCCGCAGCAGCCTAAAAACGAGAGCGGTTTATTTTCCTCTCAAGGCAATGCACGAGGAGATTGTGTCAACCCTCGAGTTCAGAGTGATGCTCACGGGATTAAGTGAGGCGGTAGTCACCCCGCTCTGAATTAACAGTAAAAAATCTTCGCTAGAAAGAAAAAATTTTAATTAATAACCGCGAGCAGTAAACGCACGTGGAAATCAGTCATGTAACAAAATGGTAAAACAACATGGCGCGTACTCTGCTATGAACCGCAAGCCCAAAAATAGAATGGCATGGCCCTCAAAATCAATCAAACGGTCCCAAACCTTCTGGAACAGCTACGGCGGCGATGATGTGGCTGTAATCCGTTCACAATGTCGGGGGTTTACTGATCCTTCAACAAAATTATCCATACAACACAAAGCTCACAACGCGTTCAGAAACGTGTCAACCACTTAACAACAGCTCGCTCTTCAGTGGCCAGAAGAGAGTGACGCAATTTGCCCGCGGTAAAACCTGACACCGAGTGGGGCGTTACAAGCTAAGCAACCACAATGCACCCGACAGGCATATACAGAGAATGGCCTGCCCGACCGGAACGGTCAGTACGAAATTATTTGATAGTAACAACGAGCAGACACGCAGTCACAATTCCTCTCGCCTGAATCGTTTTCAGGCTTTTCACTATATAGGTTAATGTGTTTCTTACTGTAATTTGTAGGCCGTCAATGTCCTCGCTGCATATTTACGTTTACACCATGGCTTTCCATGTCTGTGTACGTAAGCCAAGTGAATAATAAGCAATGATTGATTGGCGCCGCACTAGTAACTTCGCTCAGTGAATCTGAACATAAATTAAGTCCCTTTCCGACAATAATCTCAGAAGTAACCAAACCAACGGTAGGGCCGGGAAACCTCTCGTGAAAAGGAAAATGTCACGTGTAGGGTCGACCAAGCAAAAGTGTAAAGAAGAAAAGTCTGTAATAACAAAGGACGCAACGAAAAAAAAAATAATGATTAACAGACGAACAGACACGCAGTAACAATTTCTCTGGCCGGAATCACTTTTCACTAATTAGCGCGAACACCTGCCTTTAGACTCTATACAGGTAATTTTTAATGCGTTTGTAAAGTTTCAGCTATTCAGTAGTACGCAGAGATGCAATGTTTTCATTAAAGTTAAATAATATACAATATTAGAATGAGTAATCACGCGTACAAGGTCAGGGTCAAGTAGTAAGACTGAGTATTTCTTCGAACTTTTTCACAAGGCACGACTGCTCGTAGGGAAAAATGAGATCGAGCGTGCGGAGACTGCACCTGCGCAGTAATCTGGAAGGGAATAATGCTTAAGTAGTGCGGGACCGTACAAGAAATCGATCTTCCGTGTCCCTCGAGTGATACCTCTAGACCTAATTACGTTTTACGCTCCTTGTTGAAGTTTATTTTTTTAATCAGTCAGTTTCCTCAGTTTTTAAAATTATTTCGCGAATGAAGATACCAATTCTACACGGTATGTAGCCAGAAATCCCTCCTCAGTACCCTTTACTTACAAAATAAAATTTTAACCCTTGAGCGGGGGCAAGGTGGAATTGTCGAAATCTTTATCCATTTTCGCTATTCTTATTTTCACCGCGCTGTAAAGATTCGGATATTCAGTACGGACAGATGCAATGTTTTATAAACATTATGTTTGTGATTAAATACTATTGTAATGAATCATCGCACACAAGCTCAAAATGAAATGAAACAAGCAGTGGAGGCTGATTTTCCTAGAATTTTGCGCCCGGCACGCAGATTAATGAAATCGAATTTACGACAGTTGCAATATTTCGACTAATTTATACACACAATCAAGGATGGTTTTTGCATAGCAAATGCGACATGCGATATCCCCCACTTACATAATAATCGAGAAGGGAAAAGTGCTTAAGTAGAGCGGGACCGTACAAGAAATCGATTTCACGTTTCGTTAATCTTGAAAATTTATAGATCTTTAAGAGATTATTATTGTTTCTTTTTTAATTCTTGAGGCAACAAACTCTTCAATTACGGTTGCCTCGTTCAACCATGGCCCGTTTCGCTGTTGTATTAAATTGATTATGGTTGAAGTCGACTCTTGTGGTTTTAAAACTTATTTATTTACAAATTGATTATAGAAAAACGATTTCTATAGAAATAAATAAATAAATGGCAGATATCCGATCTTGAAAAATAGTTTTCTTTAAGTTCGCGTCCGCTGCGTATTAGTTTTGAAAAGTTGTCTCTTACCAGTTTACCAATCGCGCAGTTCTCGTTAACAAATCGTCCTGAAGCGAATTCGGTTGTCATCTCTGAACCTAGACTATGAGCAAAAAGAAAGAATTACGTGTTGCGTAAATGTGCCGCCCACTCAGTGGAGAGACGGCGGCGTGAAGCAAAATAGTGTGTTGCACAGTTAGCTGTTGAATTTAAGGATAAAAAAAAATTCACATAAAAATATCCACTCAGTGAAGATGGCGTAGGAAAAACAATAACGAAAATCCCTTAATATTGAGCAATAAGGTCTGCACGGAGACAAGAGAACAAAAGGGTAATAAACTGCACTTTTTTTTTTTGAAAACCCCTTCCGAAGGATATGTATCTAAAACAGCGAAGTTATCTGCCAAATCAACTCTACTTCGGCCCAAAAACGAATTCTTTATTAAAGTAAACGCCAACACAAAGTTCAGTATGAGATTCAACCCCATAATCAGGTCGTCGGTCATAATTTTAATTAAAGAATTAAATAGCTAAAATACCATAGCTTTTTGACCTAACATTGCATGAGGATTGACAAACTGAAGTGTGTTTGTTACATAATAAGTCACCCCATGCAAGGCGGCCAAGCTTGCTGCAATCAAAAACGATTTACACAATATACAATTTTTTTTTAAAGCATTGAAGGTTTCAAATCGAGGGCAAAAAGTGCTTCTACGTGAGTACTCCCGTGTTGGCTCACACAAACCGACATAAAATTAATAAAAGTCTTAACTAACAACCCTAAAACAAAAGTTGTGCGTAAAACGCAACAGAAAAATAGCATGAAAGTTCTAGTTCTTTTACGCTGTGAAGAAGCCCGTAAATATCATAATCAACACGGAACAGTACACGTTAAAATAAGGAAAATTACTAGACACAATCGGGTAAATACAGCTCACAGTAAAAACTGGCTACAAAAGAATAGGGGACAGAAGCTTCTTTGGCCACGTACTACGATCAGAAGGCACGCCCCTCTTCACTGGAACAAATATCAAAATATCCCCGCGGCCCAACTCGATGCGCCGCCACTGACAAGGTGAACGCACCACTCCACACCGCAAATGGAAGAAGGAGGAAAAAATAAAATAGGACGTTCTTAAGCTGAGCGTCCACTAGGGCGGTCGCGGCGCGGCACGGCTCCTAAACGAAAGGAATGTAAAATCAAACAAGACGCGTCCATTAGGGCGGGAGCGCAGCGCAGAATAGTGCCTCCCTGGTGGACGCTCAGCTTTACACGGATTACTTCCGCGTAGACAGGTGGTGCGTGTTTATGGTGGTTTCAAGTCGAGACAACAATACCTTCCTCAAATAGTCCAATTCAAAAAGCGAAGGCACGACGGGGGAAGGGGGAGCGCTTCTACAGCTCAAACATGGCTGATCTGGATGCGACGCGGAACCTCTAAACGACGCTAAATGCCGTGGCAATTCTCCCCACTTCCAGAAGTTTGCCCCTCACAAGGTGTGTAAAAGGAGAAAACGAAATAAAATTAAAGACCGTGGAAAGTAGAGGGATAAGTGGAGCACAAAACGGAAGATAACAAGACTTACCTTGCCTCAAAAAGCAAGCTCCAAATCTCCACTTCACCCAAAATCCATAAAGTCACGAACTCCGCAAACAGCAGGGAAAACTTCTATCTATGCGATAACATCCGTAAAACGGAGGGTTGATCAATCCAAGCAAAACAACTGCCAACACTCTTCTCGCTTTTATAGCGCACGGAAGAAGTACGAGGCCCGACCTTAACGCTTTCAACCCGGTCGGATCTAAACCAGCAAGTCGGAGACCGCCTCGTCCCCTGGCAACGGTCAGTCCTACACGAAACAACAACGCGTATAGAAACCCACTCCACAATGTGAACAATAGTGATGAAAATGAACATAACAAATATTTTCCAAACGTGAACGGTGAAAATAGTAAACACCGCGGCACCGCTCATAGATGCGATAACATCCGTAAAAAGAAGGATTGTTCAATCCAAGCAAAACAACTGCCAACACCCTTAAGGCTTTTATAGCGCGCGGAAGAAATATGAGGCCCGACCGTAACGCTTTCATTGCGATTGGATCTAAATCTCAACAAGTCGAAGACCGCCTCGACCCCTGGCAACGGTCAGCCCCACACGAAACAATGAATCCACAATGTGAAGAATAATGATGAAAATGAACATAACAAATATTTTCCAAACGTGAACGGTGAAAATAGTAAACACCGCGGCGCCGCTCATAGATGCGATAACATCCGTAAAAAGAAGGGTTGATCAGTCCAAGAAAAACAACTGCCAACACACTTCTCGCTTTTATAGCGCACGGAAGAAGTACGAGGCCCGACCTTAACGCTTTCAACCCGGTCGGATCTAAACCAGCAAGTCGGAGACCGCCTCGTCCCCTGGCAACGGTCAACCCCACACGAAACAATGACTCCACAATGTGAAGAATAATGACGAAAATGATCATAACAAATATTTTCCAAACATGAACGGTGAAAATAGTAAACACCGAGGCGCCGCTCATAGATGCGATAACATCCGTAAAAAGAAGGGTTGATCAGTCCAAGAAAAACAACTGCCAACACCCTTATCGCTTTTATAGCTCGCGGAAGAAGTATGAGGCCCGACCATAACGCTTTCACCCCGGTCGGATCTAAATCAGTAAGTCGGAGACCGCCTCGTCCCCTGGCAACAGTCAGCCCCACACGAAACAATGACTCCACAATGTGAAGAATAATGACGAAAATGATCATAACAAATATTTTCCTAACATGAACGGTGAAAATAGTAAACACCGCGGCGCCGCTCATAGATGCGATAACATCCGTAAAAAGAAGGGTTGATCAGTCCAAGCAAAACAACAGCCAACACCCTTCCGGCTTTTACAATGCATAGAAGAAGTATGAGGCCCGACCGTAACATTTTCATCCCGGTCGGAACTAAATCAGCAAGTCGAAGACCGCCTCGTCCCCTGGCAACGGTCAGCCCTACACGAACCAACAACACGTGTAGAAACCCACTCCACAATGTGAACAATAATGATGAAAATGAACGTAACAAATCTTTTCCACACCAAATAGAATACGACTCAACATCAGCGCAAACTTAAGCAACGAAATGCAACCGCGTAACAATTATATAAATAAAAGAGAAGTTTTCCGAGTTTAGAAAACGGATGGAGAGACGCGCCGCGGCGCCCGGCGCGGCGTCACTTACAAAGAAACTCGCCGGTGAAACAATAAACCGAAAACAAAACTCAAAAAACCCAACTAAATTCAACTCATTCCGAAAGTTTTTAGCACAAAATTTAAACTAGTGTCAAGAGGAAAACAGAACAAGTCCAAACAAAGAATGACTCCTCGGAAACTTCTTTTAAGCCGCTTAGCGCTCTGCAAAGCTGCGAAAGAAGTGGTAAACACGTGCGCCGCCCTCCAAAAGAAAATAGCTCCGCGAACGCGAAACGATTAATAATTGGCGGAGGAAGGCACCCCCGAGGGAAATGGTGGGGCGGGGGGAGGAGGTCGCACTACAAAATACTTGACAAAGGATTTGCAGGGGCGTTTTTATTTATACGTAAATCTCTTGTCGTTGCCGTTTCCAGATGATGAAAAGACTCCTCGCGCAATCCGGTAACGTAACCTATAAATAATTTAAGCAGGTGCGCGCTTTGTTCTTTTATTTACGCGCCCTTTTTTTATTTACCGGACCTGAAACTCTCTCGAACACAGGAATGACTACTATCTGCACGTAAATAAAATGCGCCCGTTTAGAAGGGTCGAAGTGGTGAGACGAGGTGGGGGGGGGGGGGCAGAAAACAAACAATTATTTTATCTTCTGTACGTACGAATCGTGTTACGCTCGAAATACTGCGGTTTTGTATTTTTATGTCTGGTTTGCGCTCTGAGATGTTGCGGCAATTGTTTTGCAGTCAAGCAGAAGTAAGATACTGCCGGTTAACCCCCGGGGGAATTTTTCCGAATGATAGGAACTCTAGTTGTAAGTGAGCTGCATGTTTTCCTTTTTTTATCTCAACTCGTTAGATTTATTTAATTTACATGTTTCTTGTCACACTGTGTAGCAATATCAATGTAAAACGTGCGAACGGGGCGGGGGTTGAAAAGGTGACAGGAAAAAGTTAACAAGGGCAGTCTCTTCACCAAGTCAGAACACGAAATAACCCGCTTTTCATCCCATCGCCTTTCGCCTCACGATTCTTTTAGCAATCCGTACCAACTTGAGAACCTCGATTTTTTTTGTTAGTAGCGCTCTGGTTTGCGGAAGGAAACCGGAAATCGATTTCTACTTCGTTTTCCACAGATTGCTCAAATGGCGTCTACTTATATTTTCAAAATTGTTGAGATTGGTTCACTCTGGTTTTAGTATTTTTTTTTTTATTTAAATGGTACTTTACACATGAAAATATTTCAGATAAAAATACCAAATTTGTCGCGTTGTTGTAACAAAAGAAGCGCCTAGCGGGTTTTGACCCTCGCAAGAAAGAGATACGAAAAGGGGCTGCGCCTATTGTAACCTACCATAATTCTGATGCTGTGTGGGTCGTTCCCCCGGAGACTATGATGATGGGGAGGGTTGCATAACAATGTCCACTCAGTGGAAACGGCGCGGCGTGAGAAACTTCAAAAGCTGTTACGATTAAGGGCGCCATTCAGCGGTGATTACACAACCCAAATGTTTCCGGTGACATACAACCGGGAAAATGTGTCCCTATCTACCCCCGAGAAGTACAACTTCCTAGTTCCCGCTTCCGGATACCCCAACTGACGTTCGTTAGGAAACTCAAAAACAAGAAACTCCAATAGTGCTCTTTATTTTTTTTTGCGGGGACCGCCACAAATATGTGACCCACCCAGTATGGTTAACCAACAAATAAATTCGAGTTCGGCCCACAAAAAAAAAAGTTGTACGAAATTCCAAAGTTATACGCGCCCCTTAGTGGGGTGTTAAAAAATGTAATGTGAGGAAAATTCTCATTTACAAGGCCCATACCGAGGGCAAGACCCGCAATGACGTGAGTACTCTCGTTATTGCTTACAAATACGAATAAGAACATCAATAAGCCAAACGGTAAATCAAAATTAACTTGGACGTGAAGCGCTAAGCCGAAAACTATCAATATTTACTTTCACGTTCGGAAGAAGCCAGAAATCAAACAATGAACACAATATCAGGGTAAAAATAAAAATGCAAAGGCAGGCAAAAAAAAAACAAAGTACACGAAATGACACAGTGGGTAAAAAAACTCAGGTACAAAGTGGAAAAAAATAACGTGAATCCCAAAAGAACTCCCTCAGGTCACGTCGTACACCACCAGTAGGGCTCTCCTCGCCGATCTCGCAGCTCAGCCTCCAATTCTACGCTAATGGTCCGGGGCAATAACGTCACGCGAATTCCGCGAACGGGAATAATAAGAAACGGAAAATCCTTACTTGTAGGCCTTTGAAATCTCCCTGGAATACAAGGGGAAAAGTGGCTGCAAGCTCAAACTCAAGGCGGTGCGACCTTCTTAAACCTCTTCTTAAAAGGCACGTGGAGAAAACGAAGGACGTTCACGCTGCGCCAAGCGGCACAAAATGGGCATGCACCAGGCGTCACTCTGTTGGCGAGCAAGAAAGAAAGATTAACTAATCCCGTACCAGCTGCTAGAAAAAAGGCATGAACGACATAATACAATCGCGAACAGTAAACGCCCGTGGAAATCGCCTGTCCCACTACCTAGAGTCGGTTGAACTTACCCGTTTGAGAATAGGCCACACACAATTCTCCTCTTCTCATTTACTAACCGGAGAGGCCCAGGCCCTTTATACCAACTGCTTGGTTCCACTCACAGTGGAACATGTCATTGCCCAGTGTCCAACCCTTGCACCGTTGCGTCTAATAAGCGGTATACACGGCACTGCAGCTGAAATCCTATCAGATAAAGCCTCTCTTATACGTTCTGTATTAGATTTCATCAAAACAGGCAATCTCTATAATCGTGTGTAATGTCCCGTATGCACGCACCTACTTGTCCTGTTTGTTTTATTCACACCCACACATATTTTTCTTTCATCCATTTAAATATTTATCTATTACTACCCATTTTTAATATTTATTTATTTATTAACTAGTCTAAGTCATTTATAACTGTGATATTTCATAGTACATATACATTTCCAGCCCATCTGTAATACTTTAATCGTACTTTTTTTTTGATGTATAGACTTATCTTTGCTGTGATATTGTAAGCACCTTCCAGACACATTAACCATCAACTAACCCTCAATTAGTACACATTGATGTTTAACTTAGGACACGTTTGCCAAACGTCGGACGATTTATAAGCTAATGGTCATGCATATCGACGCCCAAAACAAAAAGAGCCCGTGGAAACAAGCAGGTAAAAAAAGAGATGAGTGAACAGAAAGCTGCTTGTAAGAAAAGCAAGCCTCAGATAAATCCCGTCGAAACGCCCCCATAAACAGCGGGCTAACAAATAACGAAGCGAAGTAAAATCCGTCGAAGACGGTCGGGTCACCAAATCCAACAAGGAAATTCACCCAGAACTCATCCCAAGCACTGCGGCGGGTAGCAACACGCAGCGTCCGAAAGCTCGGCGGAAAATCTACTCGTCAGAATGATTGAAATTCAGACACCGGGTGGGGCGTTACAAGCTAAGCAACCACAATGCACACGACTGGCATGTACAGAGAATGGCCTGCCGGACCGAAACGATCAGTACGAAATTATTTGATAGTAACAACGACCAGACACGCAGTCACGATTCTGACGAATCTGGAGGCGAGTCGGGGCTTCGAAACGGCGCTAAACTGTTGTAACAATTCTTTCCAAAAGTTTGTTCCTTACAAAGATGCTTGAAAGGTAAAAACGAAATAAAATTAAAGATTGTAAGAAATAGACGGACAAGTCGAGCACAAAATGGAAGATAACCAGACTTACCTTTCCTCAAAAAGCAAGCTCCAAACTGAAGTAAAAACTCCACATCACCCAAAATCCGTGAAGTCACGAACTCCGCAAACAGCAAGGAGAATTTTCTATCCATGCGATAACATCCGTAAAACGAAGGATTGATCAATCCAAGCAAAACAACTGCCAACACCCTTCTCGCTTTTATCGTGCGTGGAAGAAGTATGAGACCCGACCGTAACGATTTCATCCCGATCGGAACTAAATCAGCAAGTCGGAGATCGCCTCGTCCCCTGCAAACGGTCAGCCCTACACGAGTCAACAACGCGTGTAGAAACCGACTCCAGAATGTGAACAATAGTGATGAAAATGCACGTAACAAATCTTTTCCAAACGTGAACGGTGAAAATGGTAAATGCCGCGGCGCCGTCTATCGATACTATAACATCCGTAAAACGAAGGGTTTATCAATCCAAGCAAAGCAACTGCCAACTTTTCGCTTTTATAGTGCATGGAAGAAGTATGAGGTCCGACCTTAAGGGTTTCATCGCGATCGGAACTAAATCAGCAAGTCGGAGACCGCCTCGTCCCCTGGCAACGCTCAGCCCTACACGAAACAACAACGCGTGTAGAAGCCAACCCCACAATGTGAACGATAATGATGAAAATGCACGTAACAAATCTTTTCTAAAGAAGGGTTGATCAGTCCAAGAAAAACAACTGCCAACACCCTTATCGCTTTTATAGCACGCGGAAGAAGTATGAGGCCCGACCATAACGCTTTCACCCCGGTCGGATCTAAATCAGTAAGTCGGAGACCGCCTCGTCCCCTGGCAACAGTCAGCCCCACACGAAACAATCACTCCACAATGTGAAGAATAATGACGAAAATGATCATAACAAATATTTTCCAAACATGAACGGTGAAAATGGTAAACGCCACGGCGCCGCCTATAGATGCGATAACATACGTAAAACGGAGGGTTGACCAATCCAAGCAAAACACCTGCCAACACCCTTCTCGCTTTTATAGTGCGTGGAAGAAGTATGAGGTCCGACCTTAAGGGTTTCATCCCGATCGGAACTAAATCAGCAAGTCGGAGACCGCCTCGTCCCCTGGCAACGGTCAGCCCTACACGAAACAACAACGCGTGTAGAAACTCACTCCACAATGTGAACAATAATGATGAAAATGAACATAACAAATCTTTTCCACGCCAAATAGAATACGTAAAATAGAATAGGTAAAAAAAGAGATGAGTGAACAAAAAGCTGCTTATAAGAAAAGCATGCCTCAGAACGTAAATTTCCACGTCAAAGATGAATCCCGTCGAAACGTCCCCACGAACAGCGGACTAACAAACAACGAAGCGAAGTAAAATCCGTCGAAGACGGTCGGGTCACCAAATCCAACAATGAAATTCAACCGGAACTCATCCCGAGCACTGCGGCGGGTAGCAACACGCAGCGTCCAAAAGCTCGGCGGGAAATCTACTCGTCAGAATGATTGAAACTCAGGAATTAATGTAACAAATTTTTAAATATAAAGCATGTTCAAATAAAAACGTGACATTTTGTTTACAAGAAAAAATGCACTTTGAAGTTATAAAAGGGGAAGTCTCAAATTTCAATTTAATCAAGTTTTCTTTGATAAGAACAATCTGAAATAATATGTGTTTCTTCGTATAAAAATAAAGATAATAATAATTTAACAATAAAACTATAGCTAAAGCTTTGGCTGAAGCTATAATTATGATTTGTGGAGAAAGGGGCGAGTAAATCAGTACTCAAGGTCTGAATGGTCCAAGTGGTAAGGGCCCGGCCCTGCAATCGTGTGGTCATGAGTTCGCATCCTACTCGAGGTATTTCTCGGAGGTGGTCGTTACTCACTTCAGGCACCCTTCAGTGTTGGGAATACAATTCGACACAATTTCCCCTTCAGTGGGGAAGAGGTTTGGATGTAACAAAGTCATGGAACGCTTTACACACACAAAAATACACTCCCGCCCCTGAAGTCCTGACTTAGGACCACGTTGGGCAAGCACCACAGATAAGAAAAAATAAGCCTTTGTTATGCGCGATAATGATTTTTATTTTAACTCACCATCGCCGGGCTGGAAACTTTGTTAGGGCTTAAATTAAAATGAATTAACCAAAATTCGATTGCGATTAAATTATTTATCATAAATTACAAAGAACGGTTTTTTCCTCATTTGCGAAAGTAATTACAAACTGAGGAAAATGACTGATGAAAATTTAAAAATAATAGAAAAAATCTTAACGAGGAAAGCGGAACGCATTAACAGTCAGCCAAATCAGGAACTCAGGAACTTCTCCTTTTAAATACTCGCAGCTTTTTTTTTAATTTGCCGTTTTCCCACTAAATTCCATGTTAGCGGGGCAGATCATACGATTGCTCTGCAAGTGCAATACACGGAAAATCCCCATCGATTGTATAATCAACTGCAATATTGCTTATCTTGCAAGAGGCAAACTTCCAGACAATACTCGCTGTGTTTTCCGTGACACCGACACGAAGTCAAGTTTCGGAAATTTTAAAATAACAAGTTGCTATTCGTCAAGGCTAACCTTGCACGTGTTCTCTTTTCGCGTTTTAATATTACCCTGGCGCGAATAAATTCCTAATTTATTTTATTTCTGAGTACTAAAAAAATATTAACGCTTACGTTATTTACTTAAGAACAGTATGTGTCCTTTTTTGTTATTTTCTAAGAGCAACACGTACACATTTTTATTATTATTATTATTATTTAGGAGCAACACATGCACATTTTTATTTTATTTTTAACAAAATTGTTAAATGCGGCGAATTTACGTTTCCTTTGTAGCGCTAACCCTTAAGATGACTACGTTTTCAGAAAGCAACTTCATCTTGATTCTATTTTCAAAAATTCGCAGCAATCAATTGTTTTTTGAAGAAAAGAAATTACGATGCAGGAACATCCGAAGTCAGTCTTGCCGACGACGCTCGTCGCATCTTGGTTTACATTACCGCATCGCGTCACATCTTTCCCCCCTCGCTAAGGAAAATATGAAATGAATGATAAAATGATAAAAATTTAAAAATAAAAAATCTCAACGAGGGAAAGAAACGCTGCTACCAACGGAATGTATTTACGTTACCTCTTGTTTAATTAACGAGACCGGTGGCAAGTTAGCGCTGAGAGAGGCTAACAGCTGTCCCGAGCTAGAACTCAGATGGAGATGGGCTGGGTCAAAGTTCAAGGGCACCGGGGAGTGAGACCCAGGACGTACTTAAAAGACTCATATTAACACACAAAAATATATCAACAGTACAATAATAATAGCAGCCCGTCGGCTTCAAATATTTTGGTCAGCCCTTCGGCAGTATTACTAAAGTGGACGACTGTAATTATGGGCCGGTTTTTCAAACACAAATTAACTTTAGCCTTCAGTTTATTGCCATGGAAACAATTGTCTTCGTACCTCTTACCAGTCTTACCATAGGAATAAACAGCAAGCATGGCCGCCTTGCATGGGGGACTTATTATGTAGCAAATCCGCTTCAATTTGTTATCCTACTGCAATGTCAGGTCAAAAGGCGATCGTAGGACGTCGCTGTTTTATCTGTCCAAAAGTTAAGGTTAACTTGTGATTGGGAAACTGATTTCTCAGCGAGTTTCACATTCAATATTGGTCTACACAAACGTGAACCGATAATCTGCTCTACTTAAGTTAAACGCAACTTAAATAATTCAGGAAAATAATTGAAAATAATCTCCGCCTACAATAATTTTTATATCCGTAGATACGTATTTCGGCAGCTAAGCTGCCATCTTCAGTACGCTACCAACTTAAAAGCAGCTTAGCTGTCGAAATACGTATCTACGGCTGTAAAATTATTGCAGGCGGAGATTAATTTCAATTATTTCTTAAACCATAGTCTCCTTTACTATTTTAGTTTAATTCGGGAAAATGTTAATTTAATTATAGCATGCGATAAATAAATAAAGTAACCAAACTCGTGCGTTGCGATTTCTGTTGGAGTTCGAAATGGATCGCTGCCTTCAGTTGTCACTTGTAACAACATCACGGGGCAGCGCCGCCACTCATGGTACGTCAGACTTCAGTTTCGTCGATCGTTGCCAAGTGTCGTGCACCGGTGACCTTTGGAAGGGCGCGCTGTTACTAAGCGATTATCATATATGGAACACCGCTGCGTACTTAAATCGTATACGCTCTCGATAGGAAAAGGTTCTCCGAAAAAAAAACAAGGAAGCGATAAGACGGGAAGAAAAAGCGGATTCCTCTGTTAAAACAAAGAAATCAATTGTTAGCGTGGCTCACACTAACGGCGCACGTCGTCGACAAATTACCTTTCTGTTCGAAGTAGAAAGGGGTTATCCGCTTGGAAAAATTTGGGTGCGGCGAATCAAACGTCACTCAAGCCTCAAAAAGCCTCCGGTGGTTGCTGAAAATTGGGAAAATAACCAAGAATTTACACGTAACAACGCGTTAACAGTCAGTCAAATCAGGAACTCTGAAACTTCTGGAACGAAAAAAAAAATGTATTTTCGTCACATCTTTCCCCCGTTGCCAAAAAAATGCAAATCGTGGGTATACGGTGCGTTATAATCGGAAAGTCTACATTTTATGCATTTTATCTCGAGCCCAAGCGTAACGGTTTTCATTTGAGACATTAGCAAACTGCACAAAGTCGTTACTGTCTCTCAATTGGAAAAACTCGAATAATTTTTTCGGTCCACGACAACAATTGCATTGCTCCTGCCGTTGCATTCACAAATTTACGGCTTAATTAACAGAGGGCGCTACAAACAAACGGCGCCACTTACGTACTTGAGAAATTTCTTTGAAACTTGTTTTCTGTTCGATTTAATTTTGTTCGAAATTGTTTTAGTTTTTGTAACATATTTTTTTTTGAATTTGAATTCGAATTAGCGTTTTTTAGTTGCCTTGAAATTTCTTCCCCGCAAATAAAAAAGACTCATGATAACAGATGGCGCCACAAGTGTATTTTTTATGTTCAAAGTCGTTTCAAGAACGTCGCTCTTTTGAATATTCTCAAGTTTTCCGGTCGTTTTCCGGTAAATCAAGAGTGCAATGTTACGGCGCAGGGCAACAGATGGCGCTACACGCGCATGTAAACCATAGATACGTAAGTTCTTTCGCTTTATTAATTATAAACATCCTGGATTTTTGTAGCCAAATATTTTGGGAAGATCAAGGATGAGTCTTGATTCCTATAAATATTTAAAGTGCAAAGATATTGATATTGGTTTTCCACAAATAAAGATGACAAAGTTTCCATTCGTGGAACAGATGGCGTTTTCTTATTGAAAGTTGTTTTAAAAAACATCGTTCTTGAGCGTTCTGAAATTTGTTTCTAGCCGAAAACAGCCGAAACTATCGGAATTAGAAGACGCAAAAGTAATTCCGGTTACAGATTAACAGACGGCGCCACTTACGTACTCGTGAAATTTCTTTGAAACTTCTTTTCTGTTCGATTTAATTTTGTTCGAAATTGTTTTTTTTTTTTAATTTGAATTTGAATTCGAATTAGCGCCGTTGTTGTTGTAAGTTTAGTCTGTTTTCAGGAATTCCTCGTCTATCGTGAATTGTTTTTAACATTACAGTCAATTTTGTATTTTTTCGATGAGACGCGCACGTACTATCGGAACTTCTTGACGCACATGCGAACCTCCGAAGTTATTGTCACAGCCGAGACGCGCAAACAGATCTATTTTTAGCTAGCATCAGTCACGTCACCTTGCGTCACAGAACGTTACCGAAGCTACGCGATCATTCTAGTAAATTCGAGTAAAAGAGGGTTCTGCTATATAAGCCGTGCGATCCGCCAGGAGTTTAGTTATGAAGTTAGCGAGCGAAGGGTTCATACCTCGAATAAATAGAAAGTATATTTTGTAAAAGTTTTATTTGATAGACAGCTCATTACTATCGTGTTGTTAATTGTGTAAAGCGGCAGCTTGTAATTAAAGTGTTCTGAAATTTAACGACTATAATTTGTGAACCCCCAAATTCGTAACATTATTATTACCAGCGAAGCATGCTCATTGCGTCTTGGTTTATATTACCTCGCCGTATGTCACATCTTTCCCTCCTCGCTAAAAACAATCATTTATTTGTCACATCTTTACCCATCGCAAAAAAATTGCCCCCCGCAGCTTGGTTTAATATTACCGAGTAGCGTCACATCTTTCCCCCTCACGCGAAGAAAAATAGTTTGGTCACATCTTTCCCCTCCCCCGCAAAAAAGAACAAATCGCAAACTGACATGGTGCAAAATGTGTTGCTCTATTTTTTTTTTATCGGAGAGTTAGTAAACTGTACAAAATGTAGAAAGTAATCGAGTTGGAAATCCTGACGGCCGCCCCCCAAAAAAAAAGCGAAACGAACTTAAATTTAAAATAATAAACTCCGAGACGTCTTTATCAACGCGTCGTTTGTTCTTCTGCGTAAGTAAATTCGAGCCGACAAAGACGGGGGCCGGAGGGGGCACGAGGGGGGGGGGGTCGTCACTACATCACACAGCCGTTCTTATCTGTTGAATTGCTCGCAACAAGAAAAGTGGTGGTGTTGTGGAACTCCTCGCGAGATAAAATCATCAACGCCACCCCTCGAGTGTTATTTCATAATTTGCTTCCGCCCCGTCGCGTCGCGACGCCGACAGCCGAACGCGACAACGCACCCGCCTCCCCCTCGACCCTTCCACCCCCGGCAACAAGACATGGGACGCTAAGCAAAAGTTCACGGCGCTAATTGGAGTAGTAACTCTCGTGTGACATTTTTTTTTTGCTCGAGGACGTTTCGTCCGTCCGTCGTCAGCCTCCCTCCTCCTCCTCCTCCTCCTCCTCCTCTTCTTCTTCTTCTCTACAAAACGCATTATCCTCGACGAGTGGCGGCGGCTTCAAGGAGAGAGCCATCTGCGATGTGTCGTCTTACATTTTTCTAGGGCACTTCTACATTAAGGGTGGTCGGGGGAGAGGGGGAGAGGAGGTGCGTGAAACAATGGGGCGAAACAAAAACTCGAGTAATTACAAAAACTCGAGTAATTATCTCCGCGCGCACAAAGAAAGTCGACGGGTTTACAGTTTCGAAGCGAAATCCTTTTGTTTGGGGGGAGGTTTTATGCTCTGGATGTCTTCCTCCTTCCTTTGTTTCGCGCGATTCTATTAAAATCGGATGGACTTCCGATTCGCGCGAATGTCACAAACGAAATTGTTCCGATTACAGTTTTTTTTTTTTTGCCTCCACTCGACACCATCTCGTCAGTTTTATTAGCTAAGTGCCGACTACGCTTAAAATTGTAATTATTATTTACTTGCCCGTCACAGCTTTCCCCCTTGCTCATCACATCTTTCCTCTTTGCTTGTCACATCTTCCCCCCTCGTTTGAGACGTCAATTTTAAGCGTAGTCGGCACTTAACTAATAACGCTGACGAGATCGTATTGAGTGGAGGCAAAACAACAATTTCGTTTGTGACATCGTCACATCTTCCCCCTTGTTTAAGAGTCTTGGTCATATCTTTCCTCTTTACGTACCAAGTACACTTAAAATTTTAACAACTGTTTACTTACGTGTCACATCTTGCCCCGTTGTTCACCACATCTTTTCCTTTTGCTTGTCACATCTTCCCATCTTGTTTGCTTTTGTTTGAGACGTTACATCGTCACATCTTCTTCCCTTGTTTAAGAGTCTTCGTCACATCTTTCCCCCATTAGGTATCGAGTACGCTTAAAATTGTAATAATTATTTACTTGCTTGTCACATCTTTCCCCCTTGCTCATCACATCTTTGCTCTTTGCTTGTCACATCTCTCCCCCCCCCCCTTATGTCCTCGTCATATCTTTTCACTTTACATACCAAGTACGCTTAAAAATTTTATAATTCTTTATTTGCTTGTCAAATCTTTCCCCGTTGTTTACCAAATCTTTTCCCTTTGCTTGTCACATCTTCCCCTCTTCTTTGCTCTTGTTTGAGACGTCACGTCCTCACATCTTCTTCCCTTGTTTAAGAGTCTTCTTCAAATCTTTCGCCTTTACGTGTCGATTATGCTTAAAATTTAAAATTACAATAATATTTACTTGCTTGTCACATCTTCCCCTCTTGTTTGAGACGTCACATCATCACATCTTCCCCCCTTATTTAAGAATTTAAGACTCTTCGTCATATCTTTCCCCTTTACGTACCGAGTACGCTTAAAATTGTAATAATTATTTACTTGCCTGTCACATCTTCCCCCCTCGTTTGAGACGTCACATCGTACCACCCTGTTTAAGTGCCTGTGTCATATCCTTCCCCTTTACGTTCCGAGTACTCTTAAAATTATAATAATTATTTACTTGCTTGGCACATCTTTCCCTGTTGTTCACCACATCTTTTCCCTTTGTTTGTCATATCTTCCCCTCTTGTTTGCTCTTATTTGAGGCGTCACATCATCACATCTTCTTCCCTTGTTTAAGAGTCTTCGTCACAACTTTCCCCTTTAGGTACCGAGTATGCTTAAGATTACAATAATTATTTACTTGCTTGTCACGTCTTTTCCCTTTGCTTGTCACATCTTTCCCTTTTGTTTGCTTTTGTTTGAGACGTCACATCGTCACATCTTCCCTTGTTTAAGAGTCTTCGTCAGATCTTTCCCCTTTACGTATCGAATACGCTTAGAATTGTATTAATTAATTATTTATTTTACTTGTTTGTCACGTCTTTCCCCCCTTGCTCATCACGTCTTTGCTCTTTGCTTGTCACATCTTCCCCTTGTTTAAGAGTCTAAGTCATATCCTTCCCCTTTACGTACCGAGTACACTTAAAATTGTAATAATTATTTATTTGCTTGTCACATCTTTCCCCATTGTTCACCACATCTTTGCACTTTGCTTGTCACGTCTTCCCCCTCGTTTGAGACATCACATCGTCCCACTTTGTTTGAGAGTCTACATCATATCTTTCCCCTTTGCGTTCCGAGTACTCTTAAAATTATAATAATTATTTACTTGCTTGTCACATCTTTCCCCTTTGTTCACCACATCTTTTCCCTTTGTTTGTCATATCTTCCCCTCTTGTTTGCTCTTGTTGGAGACGTCACATCTTCTTCCCTTGATTAAGAGTCTTTGTCACAACTTTCCCCTTTAGATACCGAATACGCTTAAAATTGTATTAATCATTTATTTACTTGCTTATCACGTCTTTGCCCCTTGTTCATCACATCTTTGCTCTTTGCTTGTCACATCTTCCCCTCTAGTTTGAGACGTCATATCGTCATATCTTCCCCCTTGTTAAGAGTCTTCGTCATATATTTCCCCTTTACGTACCTAGTACGCTAAAATTGTAAAAATTATGTACTTGTTTGTCACATCTTTCCCCTTTGCTCGTCGTATCTCCTCTTGTTTGAGACGTCACATCTTCCCCCCTTGTTTAAGAGCATTCGTCACATCTTTCCTCCTTGCTTAAAACGTCACATCTTTCCCTGTTACCTGTCACATATTTTCCCTTTGCTTAAAGCGTCACATCTTTCCCTCTTACCTGTCACATCTTTCCCCCGTCGCGTCGCAAAAGTATTATCCAAGTTAAAATGTGTCAATTTTGAGTTTTTTTTGAGTTTTTCTTTTTCTTTCCAGCTACCGGAAACACCCCCACAAGTGACACGACGGCAACAGCCCCGAACACGAACAGTTCCAACAACGACCAGTTATCGCCGAGCAACGGCGTCGCGACGGCGAACGCCTCCACGACCGTGGGCATTTCGATGGCGAACGCAGGAAGAAAAAGGCCGCTCCTGGCGGGCGGCCCGAGAACTTCAATGACGCCTACGAAACGGACGGTGATGAGCTTGCTCGCACGCGCCAGGGCCGCCCAGGCCAAACAGTTACCGGCCACGTTCCAGCGGGGCACGCCAGAGTAAGTTTGCGCAAAAAATTCGCGCCGCGTTTCGGAACACTCCGTACGCAACTACTTCATTTAATTTTTAATTTCAGCGCACGCTTTGATTCACCTTGCGCTCGTAAAAGGCAAAAGCAAACATCAATTAAGTCGGTCACAGTCGCACCAATGTCGAAAATCTCGAGCGTTCCGAAACGTCGCTCGTCTTTTTCAAATTCACTAACTTCTCTCTCTCTCTTTTCGTACATGTACGTGTAAAAGCATCCACACGCACACAAACACACACACACACATGAATTGATTGATTGAATATAGCGCTGATGATGACGTGGCGTATGTATGTTGTATGTTGATTTTTTCTAGGTATTGTGTGTCTGATGAGCTTCCATTGCAATGGAACTGTATAGAGAAACCCAGCTCTCCGCAAAAGATTATTTGCAGGACAAACAGCGGCTCAATTTTAGAACGATTTGAATATCTGTCATGACCGACCTTGCAAATCGAGGTTAGTTCTTGTTTCTGACCGAATACTAAATTCTGAACCGCGCGTTGCGTACAGGCCGCCGCGTCTCGAGCGATCTCGAAGACAACGAACTGTAAGGATGGTACGAATCGAAATTTACTGGATTCCCCGTGGATTTCGGAACACCCTGTATAATCTGATTGCTAATCGAAAATTTAAAAAGAAAGAATCGCCAAGGGCGACATTCTACTGCTAATAATATTTTTCTAAACTAGAAAACGGTGAAAGAAAAAAATAAATAAAGAGCTCGGTGTACTATAATACAGGGTGCCCCAAATTCAAATCATGTCTTTAGAAACAATTACGGTTAGAAGGAAAAATGCTTCGCTTCATTTGTCCACTTCCTCCGCTTTCAGAAGATTAATTATTGTCAAAATTAACGAAAAAAAAAACTATTTTCGAAATACGATGCACTATACAGGGTGCGCCAAATTGAAACCGTCGTCAACCTGACCACGATCTTTTCGATACAGTTCGAACTAAAAGGAATGAATTACTACGTTTCGTACCCCCCCCCCTCCCTTCTCTTCAATGAATGCTCAAAATAAAGGAGAAACAAGAGGAATTTATGTTTTTAATACAGGGTCTCCCAAACTCAAACCGCCACCAATCATTCATCGAATTAAAGAAAAAACAAGAAATTGTTCTTTTTAATAATAAACACTAGAAGATTAATTATTATCAGAATTAAGGAAAAAGAAAAACTATTTTCCTAATACGGTCCACTATACAGGCTGCGCCAAACAAAATAATTTTTTAAATTAGAAAATTTTGAAGAAAAAAATTAATAAAAACATCGATGCATTCTACAGGGTGCCCAAAACTGAAATCATGTCTTAGAAACAATTAGGGTTACAAGGAGAAAATGCTTCAATTCGTTTGGTCAACTCTTCCCCTGCAGAAGATTGATTAATATCAAAATTAAGGAAAAAGAGAAACTGTTTTCCGAACACGGTGCATTATACAGGGTGCGCTAAACTCAAATCGTCGAGGACCTGACAAGCTATATACTAAAAATAATTTTCTAAATTAGAAAATGTTGAGGGAAGAAATAAATAAAAATCTCGGGGCGCTATACAGGCTGGTGCGAATCGAAATTTGCAGGGTTTTCCGTGGATTTCAAAACATCCTGTATAGAGATTGTTAATCGAAAATTAAAAACAAATTAAGAACGACATCCTACAGCTAATAATAATCTTCTAAATCAGGAAAATGTTAAGGAAAAAAATAAATAAAAAACTCGGTGCACCAAACAGGGTGCCCCAAACTCAGATCATGTCTTAGAAACAATTAAGGTTAAAAGGAGAAAATGCTTCGATTTGTTTGTCAACTCCCCTCCCCCCCCCTGCAGAAGATTTATTAATATCAAAATTAACGAGAAAGAGAAACTATTTTCCGAACACGGTGCACTATACAGGGTGCACCAAACTCAAATCGTCGACAACCTGACAAGCGCTCTGCTAAAAAATAATTTTCTAAATTAGAAAATGTTGAGGGAAAAAAATAAATAAAAAAACTCGGTGCAATATACAAGCTGGGGCGAATCGAAATTTGAAGAGTTTTTCGTTAATTTCGAAACACCTTGTATAATCTGATTGTTAATCGGAAATTCAAAAAGAAAATCAAGGGCGGCATTCTATTGCTAATAATAATCTTCTAAATTAGAAAATGTTGAGGAAGAAAATAAATAAAAAAACTCGGTCACTGTACAGGGTGCCCCAAACTCAAATCATATCTTAGAAACAATTAATATTAGAAGAAGAAAACGCTTCGATTCGTTTGTCAACTCTCCCCTCGCCCTGCAGAAGATTTATTAATATCAAAATTAAGGAGAAAGAGAAACTATTTTCCGAACACCGTGCACTATACAGGGTGCGCCAAACTCAAATCGTCGACAACCTGACAAGCGCTCTGCTAAAAATAATTTTCCAAATTAGAAAATGTTGAGGAAAAAAATAAATTAAAAAACTCGGTGCAATATACAAGCTGGGGCGAACCGAAATTTGCAGAGTTTTCCGTGAATTTCGGAACACCTTGTATAATCTGATTGTTAATCAAAAATTCAAAAAAAAAATCAAGGGCGACGTTTCTATTGCTAATAATAATTTTCTAAATTAGAAAATGTTGAAGAAAAAAATAAATAAAAAACTCGGTCACTATACAGGGTGCCCCAAACTCAAATCATATCTTAGAAACAATTAGTATTAGAAGAAGAAAACGCTTCGATTCGTTTGTCAACTCCCCCCCTCCTCCTGCAGAAGATTTATTAGTATCAAAATTAAGGAGAAAGAGAAACTATTTTCCGAACACGGTGCACTATACAGGGTGCGCCAAACTCAAATCGTCGACAACCTGACAAGCGCTCTGCTAAAAAATAATTTTCTAAATTAGAATTTTAATTGCAAAGAATTGCTCCGTTTTGTATGCTTCCCCCTCCTCTTTCAATGAATCATTCAAAATATAGGAAAAACAAACAAGAGAAATTATATTTTTAATACAGGGTGCTCCAAACTCGAACCGCCGTCAATCGATCTTCAAGTTACAGAAGAAACAAGAAATTGTGTGTTTTTTTTTAATAATATGCAGTATACAAGGTGCTTCAAATTCAAATATTTCTTTTAATGCCCTGCGCTGTACGAGGTGCTGCATTATACAGCGTGTCCCGAAACACTTTCTCTGGTGAAATATTTTTTTTTCCTACAAACTTTTCAGATTACCAAGTAAAAGCACTTGCCGCAATTGTATCAAGTCTTTTTAAAACAGAACGTTATACAGGGTGCTGCAAAACACTATCCTGTCAGAAACGCAATACTTATTTCTAAATAGGGGAAAAAAGTTTTGAGCAAAAATTGCAGGCGATGCGGTTGGAATTTCAGAAACAATTTTTGTGTTAATACAACCGCCATATTGGATTGTACTTTGACAGTTACGTAAATTGTAGGCTGTCATTTAATAGGTTATAAACGAATACAAATAAACAAAAAAATTGCCGTAGAGATTAAGTACGCAACTATTTTCTTTAATATAGCACGTTATACAGGGTGCCCCGAAAAACCGTCATTAAGAATACAAACCATTCGAAACTAGAGAAGAAAGTTTTGATCAAAATTGTTGCTGGAGATGCAGTTTTCGAAATAATTCTTTTTTTTGTTTTCACATGGCTGCCATATTGGATTATTATATGACAGTTAGATAAATCATGTGCTGTCGCTTTAACAGATCGTATGAATGATGCGAAAATCATTTGTGACATTTGACCTTTACATTCCCCGAATGCAGTACCATATACAGGGTGCACCAAATCTTATGGATTATGAATTGTTATATGACAGCTCAATCGGTTTTTACATTTTTCAAATTGGTAGAACTGGCGGTGTGACGACAGCATTTCCTTTCTTTCTTCTTCTTGTTTTTAACATTGTGCATTATAGAGGGTGCCCCGAACTAATATTAGCCTCCTTAGAAAAAGAATACTTAGATTCTTTAACGGTCAATAAACAAAAGAGACATGTAACGACAGCGTTTCCTTTTTTTTTTCGTTTTAATATTATGCATTATACAGGGTGCCCCAATCTAATATTAGGCGAATATCAAACTACCATCCTTACAAAAAAAAAAAAACAATAGATTCTTTAATGATCAATCAACAAAAAACCTTTTTAATATAGTGCGTTATACAGGGTGCCCCAAACTAACATTAATTGAGTACCAAACTACCATCCTTACAGTACGCGTCGCAGCAAATTTCGCGTTAGAGCAACAATAAAAAACAAAAACAAAGATGAAACGAGGATTTTTCCGTGCCCCGCACAGCGCAGCGTCCTCCCTTAATTTTTCTCTCACTCTTTCTTGTTGCAGACGTACAACTACGTTAGTTCCGCTCTTAAGAGAGGACTACATAACGGGAACCGTTAACCTTAACCTAATTTAATTCTTAAGTCTTTCCCTTCCACCGGAACGCACGAACGAAGCGAGCCCAAGCCCGGTTCTAGCTGAAGAAGAAGAAGAAGAAGAAAAATCATTTTTTACGATATGTAAATAAAGTTATTGAGAGAGAAAGAAAGAGAGAGAAGAATCATCGCGTGATTCTTGCTTGTGTAAACGCGGTGGTTCTTCTGATTTGTATATGTATGTAGATGAAGGCACGAAACGACGACAACTTCAGAGATTGATTATTTCAGGAGGATATGTCAACTGACGGAATGTCACTCTTAGGAATCGCCCTATATAATAAAACGATTTTTGAAATTTTTTTGTAAATCAAATTCAGAAGCTAAGTCTTCCGTGTAAACCTTTCCATTGTATATCTCATTAGCTAATAAACTGTTTAGTTGTGGATCACCCTATATAATTGAATTGAACTTTCACGTTTATTTATTCGTTTGTTCTGCAACATTCAAAAAGGCGAGTATCCCCATGGCCATGGGGGGAATGCATGTTGCAGGGTTTCTCACTTTCCATTAACTTTGATTACTTTTCAGTCGTGAGTCACCCTGTATAATTAAATGATTTTTTTTTTCGTCATTTAAATTAATGGCTGCCGACATCGGCTTATGTGACAAAAGAAACATCGTTTTTTGCTTTTTAAATAAAACTTCTTCATCCTCCCCCCCCCCCTCGGGGAGAATATATTATGCAGAACTTCTGACTTTCCATTGACTTTGACTTTGACTGTTTGCAGTCGTGAGTCACCCTGTATAATCGTATGATTTGTTTCCCCGTCATTTAAATTAATGGCTGCCGACGTTAGCTTACGTCAAAATAAACTTAACAAAATTAAATTTACAAGTAACTTAAATTAACTTTCGCCTGAGATCATCCTCTCGGCATTAGAACTTTAATTGTGTTTCGAATTGCTTCTAAAAATAAGCAAAAAAGAAAATCTTTTTCACAATTTAAGAAGTTCAAGGTTTTCCTGCCTTCATCGTCGTTCACCCTTTTAAATTAATCATCCCTGTCTTTTATAAAGAGGAGTGGCGGAAGAACTTTTTTTTGTTTTCTTTTTTTTTTCAATTAAATTAATCGATTGTAACACACGGACCAATCAGAATATTTTGTATGTTAATCAAACAAAAAAAAAATTGAAGAGAATCTACTAAAAGTAAAATATGTAATAAAAAGAATTATTGATGTAAAGGCGAGAGAGTAATAGTAATTTAATAATCTCCTGTTGAGTCGTTGTTGCGTTGCAAAGATGATAAAGAAAGAAAAAAAAAAGAAAAACGTACGTAATTAATTTCACTGTTCCTTATTGTGTGTATCTGTGTAGACTTACTTGTTCACAACGAATTTTGTAAATCCCTGTTCCCCCATCGTTCTACTTTTAAGTCTTCTGCGTAAGCTCAGCTGGAAATTTAAGCAAGAAAGAAAAATATTAAAAAATAAATAAATAAACGCGAATGTACAGGGTGCAACTGCACTCGAGCCATTTAATGAAAAGAAGAACATCTCTCAACTTAATCGTAATGGCGCAAATTTAACCAAAATAATTTTTTTTTTATTAAATGCCAATGTACAGGGTGCAACCGAACTCGATACGTTTAATGAAACCAAAACCTCACTCATTAATTTAACCAAAAGAAAAATGTAAAAAAAATTAAATGCACAAAGGTACAGGGTGCACCCGAACTCGAGTCATTTAATGAAACCAAAATCTCATCTCATAACCTAATCGAAATGCAATGCCGAAAATTTAAACAAAAGAAAATGACTTTTTTAAATTAATTACGAATGTACAGAGTTCAACCGAACTCGAATCATTTAATTAAATCAAAATTTCATCTCGTAACCTAATCTAAACGCAATGGCGGAAAGTTAAAGAAAAGATCTTTTTTAATTAAATGCGAATGTACAAGGTGCAACCAAACTCGAGTGATTTAATGACATCATAATTTAGTCTCATAAATAAATCGAAACGTAACAGCAGAAATTTAAGCAGAAGCAAATTTTCAAATATTTTTTTTATTTAAATATGAATGTACAGGGTGCAATCGAGCTCGAATTATTCAATTAAATCAAAATTTCATCTCGTAACCTAATCTAAACGCAATAGCGGAAATGTAAGCAAAAGAATTTTTTTTTTTAATAAATTAAACGCAAATGTACAGGATACAATCGAACTCGAGTCATTTAATGAATTTATTATTTAATTTAATGGAAACGCAGTGGCGGAAATAATTTAAACGAGACAAAATATTTTTTTAATTTAAATACAAATGTATGTTCATACAAGGTGCAACCGAACTCGAGTCATTTAATGTGAGTGAAGTGAAAAAATTTCATCTCATGACTTAATCGAAACACAATGGCGGAAATTTAAACAAAATACTGTTTTAATTAAATGTAAATGTATAGAGTGCAACCGAACTCAAGTCGTTTAATGAAATTAAATCGATTTCTCATCTCGTAATCTAATCGAAACGCAATGGCCGAAATTTAAGCAATAGAAAAAAAATTAAATGCGAATGCATAGGGTGCAACCGAAC
Source organism: Prosopocoilus inquinatus (assembly GCA_036172665.1). Classification (NCBI taxonomy): domain Eukaryota; kingdom Metazoa; phylum Arthropoda; class Insecta; order Coleoptera; family Lucanidae; genus Prosopocoilus; species Prosopocoilus inquinatus. The sequence goes on from CM069877.1 coordinate 11,372,202, forward strand.
TCGAGCCGAGATGAAATCAAAACCTCTCTCATAACCTAATCAGGACGCAATGGCGGAAATTTAAGCAAAAGAAAAATCAAATGCGAATGTACAGAGTGCAACCGAACTCGAATATTTAAGGCAAATTTAAGAAAAATAAATGCCAATGTAGAGAGTGTGACAGAACTCGAGTCATTTAATCTAAAGATAAACATTCTAAAATACAGGGTGCGCCAAACTCAAACTGCCGCGCCGTCAACCTGACAATTATTACGACATTATTTTGTTTTGTATGCCTCCCCTCCCTTCCACAGATTCAAATTCAAATTAAGGGAGAAACAAAAAGAAATGTGTTTTTAATAATACAGGATGTCCCAAACTCAAACCACCGTCGATCAATCTTCAAATTAAAGAAAAAACAGGATTTTTTTAATAATAAAGCGCACTATACAGGGATTTACAAAGGGAGTCTTAAAACCCCAAACATGCTGGTGGCAGCGGTGGGATGTACCCTACCGAAAACTCTGTCATCATGACTGTAATATTTTGGATTAATTTCGGCCTTGCCATCGCCCCGTATTGTGTAGCAGTGGCAACGCTCAGCGCCCCCCCCCCATTCCTCGAAATATCCGTGTAATAATTATAAGTCAGAATTTTTTTGATGCACGATTACCATCACTATTAATTTTATTGTTGTAGTAGTTTTAAGATGGGCTATGATTAAATTTAAAAAAAAAATAATAACAATGGCTCAAGCATGGTCACACCCTGTATAAAATCTGTCGACTTAAAGGACAAAACAAAATCAACAGTAATAATGACTCGAGTATAGTCACTCCCTGTATAAAATTTAACTGTCACAAATTTAAAAAAAAAATGGCCGTAAGGAGTAAGAACGCGATTTTTTTTAATGCAACCGGTTATACAGGGCGCCCCGAAACACTGTCTTTAAGAATACAGCGTTGCGCTAACGATTCGAAACGGAAAAGAAAGTTTTAATCGAAAATTGTTGCTGGAGTTGCAAGAGTTTTACAGTTTTCGAAACAATTCTTGTTTATTGTTTTCACATGGACGCCATATTGGATTATTATATGACAGTTAGAAAAGTCATGTGCCGTCACTTTAACAGATCGTGAGAATGATGCAAAAATCGTTTACGACTTTCGACCTTTACGTTTTCTTTAATGCAGTACGACGTACAGGGTGCCCCAAATCTTATGGATTGTTATATGACAGCTCAATCGTTTTTCACTTTTTTTATATTATTAATAGAACTGGCTGTGTAACGACAACGTTTCCATTTTTTCTCCTTTTTAATATTGAGCATTGATACAGGGTGTCCCAAATTAACTTTAGGCGAGTATCAAACCACCATCCTTAAAAAAAATTAGATTCTTTAACGATCAATCAACAACAAACATGTTACAACAGCATTTGCTTCTTTTTAATACTGTGTATTATACAGGGTGCCCCGAAAATTAAAAAAATAATCATAATAATGGCTCAGGCATAGTCACACCTTGTATAAAATCTGTCGACTTAAAGAAAAAATCAACAATAATGACTCGAGCATAGTCACACCCTGTACAAAATTTAACTCTCGACTTAAAAAATAAAAACAAAACAGCTGATTACGTGCGACCATGTTTATAATGAGGGTATGTTTACCGTGCGATGCGAAACACTCGTCGCTAGATTTTACCTGAAGCGGTAGGCAACCACGTTGACGTCACAACGAGCACACCAAGCACGTTCGCTCTCGCAGCCGCTCGTGGTGTTGATTGGGTTGCCTACGCGTTCGCACTTTTATTGTCGCTGTGTAATGCTGGTGATCTATATTTTCCGGTTTCTAAGAAGTACATGACACCTAGTAAAGGCCTCGCTTGCTTGCCTGCTTGCTTGCTTTCCTCAGAATCATTTGTTTTTTTTTGTGAAGTTTAAATTCCGAAAGTCTTCCAAAGCATTCTTTTTTGTAATTTCTAAATTAACACTTATGTTGGGCAGGCATTAATCGCGGCATAGTTTCGTTTCGTGTTTTGTTATGAAGATGAGTGTTTAGGTATGTGAGTGAGCCCGAGCCCGATCGGATGGGTAATGGGCCCAGGCACGAGGAAGCAAATCATTGCTTTCTGCAGCTGCTGTTAAGTGATGGACCCGGGCACGATTCTGTTAAGAAAATGTTATTTATGTATTTCCAAATAAATTAAACTTGATTTTTATTTATTATTATTTTTGTATTCATTTATCTACATTTACTTACTCATTTTTTTTTTTGAGGAAAACCTGAAGTAAGTTGACTGCTCGCTAGAAAATATATATGAGCGATTGCCTAAATTTTGAAAGAATAAGAGGCCGATTATTAAAAACCAATTTGTTACTGAGTGGTGGGCCCAGACCGCGATCGCAAACTTCTTCTCGTTGCGTCGCTGCAGCTAAAGAAATTTCAATTCTGCTTGGCAACGCCGCTTCCTCTTTTTATTTATAAGAGTCGCTGTGGCTCTTTCTTCGAGAGAAAGGAGGCAATTTGTTACCGGGTGATGGGTCCTGACCCCTTTCTTCCCATCGCTGCAGCTGAAAGAAATTTCAGTTCTGCTTGGCAACGCCGCTTCCTCTGTTCATTTATAAGAGTCGCTGTGATTCTATCTTCGAGAATAAAGCAATTTGTTACTGGGCGATGGGCCCTGACCCCGATCACAAACTTCTTCCCGTCACGTCGCTGCAACTGAAAAAAATTTAAATTCTGCTTGGCAACGACGCTTCCTCTTTTAATTTGTAAGAGCCGCTGTGACTGGTCTTTGAGGGTACGGCAATTTGTTACTGGGTGATGGGCCCAGACCGCGATCACAAACTTCTTCTCGTTGCGTCGCTGCAGCTAAAGAAATTTCAATTCTGCTTGGCAACGCCGCTTCCTCTTTTCATTTATAAGAGTCGCTGTGACTCTTTCTTCGAGAGAAAGGAGGCAATTTGTTACCGGGTGATGGGTCCTGACCCCTTTCTTCCCGTCGCTGCAACTGAAAGAAATTTCAGTTCTGCTTGGCAACGCCGCTTCCTCTGTTCATTTATAAGAGTCGCTGTGATTCTATCTTCAAGAATAAAGCAATTTGTTACTGGGCGATGGGCCCTGACCCCGATCACAAACTTCTTCCCGTCACGTCGCTGCAACTGAAAGAAATTTAAATTCTGCTTGGCAACGACGCTTCCTCTTTTAATTTGTAAGAGCCGCTGTGACTGGTCTTTGAGGGTACGGCAATTTGTTACTGGGTGATGGGCCCAGACCGCGATCACAAACTTCTTCTCGTTGCGTCGCTGCAGCTAAAGAAATTTCAATTCTGCTTGGCAACGCCGCTTCCTCTTTTTATTTATAAGAGTCGCTGTGATTCTATCTTCGAGAATAAAGCAATTTGTTACTGGGCGATGGGCCCTGACCCCGATCACAAACTTCTTCCCGTCACGTCGCTGAACTGAAGGAAATTTAAATTCTGCTTGGCAACGACCTTTCCTCTTTTTATTTGTAAGAGCCGCTGTGACTGTGTCTTTGAGGGTAAGGCAATTTGTTACTGGGTGATGGGCCCAGACGCGATCACAAACTTCTTCTCGTTGCGTCGCTGCAGCTAAAGAAATTTCAATTCTGCTTGGCAACGCCGCTTCCTCTTTTTATTTATAAGAGTCGCTGTGACTCTGTCTTCGAGAGAAAGGAGGCGATTTGTTACCGGGTGATGGGTCCTGACCCCTTTCTTCCCGTCGCTGCAGCTGAAAGAAATTTAAATTCTACTTGGCAACGTCGCTTCCTCTGTTTAAGAGTCGCTGTGACTGTGTCTTCGAGAATAAAGCAATTTTTTACTGGGTGATGGGCCCTGACCCCGATCATGAACTTCTTCCCGTCGGCGCAGCTGCCGAAAGACTGAAGAAATTCTGCTTGGCAACGCTGCTTCTTCTTTTATTATTATTAAGATTTTCTCGTCACAGCAGATCTTAACTATACCAGATGATAAGAGGTGCCAAAAAAGTTTTAGACAATCTCAAATAGATGGCGTTTGATACGCCAGAACGCTTCAACCCAGGCAATCGCTCACATATTTTGAAATACCCCCCTCCCCCCACGTCTCTGTCGTTTACTTTACTAGGTACATATCGATTTGAAATAATTTAAATTAAAAAAAAAGTATATTATATAAATGTAGATACATAATATATTTATTCACTCTTTATAATGTCTGTAATGAACGGCATAGTTTAAATTTCTTAAATAATTATGATTATCGCGTAGATTGCGTATAGTAGCTGTAATAATAGTGAACCAAAAAAAAAGAAAAAGAAAAAAGAAAAAGAGATATGATTTATTGTAAATCTAGCCGTAAGCATAGTTTAAATATAAAATTAAAAATACATAATATATGAGAAGAGACACACTGTTTAATGTTTAAGGTCTATAAATAATAATTATATTTATTAAGGACGACATAAGACATACCTACATACACGTACACAAACACACACACACACACACACACACACACACATAGTTAATTAAATTAAATTAAATTAATTCAACGGTGAATAATATGTTTTGAGCGTAACTTTTAATAATAATAATAATGTTAACTAATTGTAATTTTTAATATAATTAATTAATAAAATGTTACTGTTAAGGGGCATGTTAAATTCTATTCGTTCATAGATGATAATTAATTAATTAATTAATTAATTAATCGATCGATCGATCAATCTCACCATTGATTTGTCACTTCGCTAAATTTTATGAATGTCTTTAAAATAAATAAACGCCGTTTTAAAATATGGAATGCTTCTGGTGATGAGGATGACGCCTGCCCCCGTGCGAGGGGCGGGCGCTCGAATGTAAATGTGAATATGAATGTGAGAGAGAGAGAACGTGTACGGAATAAACTGTATTTAATATATGTACTTGCGTAATAAGTGTATAAATTAATAAAAGTCTATGAAAACGTGTTATCTCTTTGTTTTTGCATTCGATTTCCCCATCTGCGTATACAGGGTTTCATCGAACTTAACTCGAAATTCAAAAGAAAAAAGGAGAAGTTAAAGTTACTGTATGCTACAGTGTCTCGTCAAACTTGATTTTTTCTTCCAAAAATATGAACTTCGTTGCGTTTCAGTAATATATAGGATTTCATCCAACTTAAATCTTCAAACAAACAAAAAAAGACAGTAAAAAATAATTATAAAATTCGAATAAATTAATAAAAGTATGAGGAAATGTGTTATCTCTTTGTTTTTGCATTTGATTTCTCCATACGCGTATACAGGGTTTCACCAAGCTTAACTCGAAAATTCAAAAGGAAGAAGACGAAATTAAAGCGACTGTACACAGGGCATCGCCAAACATAAATCTGTCCTCTAAAAAATTAAACTTCGTTGCGTTTCAATTATACATAGCTTAAATTTTCAAAAAAAAATAAAGTAAAAAATAATTATAAAATACGTTTAAATTAATAATAGTATGAGGAAATATGATATCTCTTTGTTTTTGCATTCGATTTCTGCATCTGCGTATACAGGGTTTCACCAAGCTTAACTCGAAATTCAAAAGAAAGAAAAAGAAATTAAAATAATTGTATACAGGGTATCGCCAAACTTAAATCTGTTTTCTAACAAATAAAATTTTTTTGCGTCTCAGTTATGCATAGGATTTCACCCAACTTAAATCTTCAAATAAAAAAAAAACAGTAAAAAGTATTTAAAAAAATACGTATAAATTAATAAAAGTATGAGGAAATGTGATGTTTTTTTTTTTTGCATTCGATTTCCCCATTTGCGTGTACAGGGTTTCACTAAGCTTAACTCGAAATTCAAACAAAAGAGTAAGAAATTAAAGTAACTGTGTACAGGGTATCACCAAACTTAAATCTGTCCTTTAAAAAAAAAATTTCCCCATTTGCGTGTACAGGGTTTCACTAAGCTTAACTCGAAATTCAAACAAAAGAATAAGAAATTAAAGTAACTGTGTACAGGGTATCACCAAACCTAAATATGTCCTTTAAAAAAAAATAAACTTCGTTGCGTTTCAGTTAAACATAGGATTTCACCCAACTTAAATTTTCAAATAATAAAAAATAGTAAAACAATAATAATATAGTGTTCGTATAAATTAATAAAAGTCTATGGAAATGTATTATCTCTTCGTTTTTTGCATTTGATTTCTCCATCTGCATATACAGGGTTTCACCAAACTTAACTCAAAATTCAAAAATATTCAAAAGAAAAAAGAATATCAGTATATACAGGGTTTCGCCTAACTTAAACCTGCTTTTGAAAAAAAATTCACTTTTTTTAGAAAAAACTATACGTATACATACAGAGTTTCATCAAACTCAAACCTTCAGTAAATAGTAGAAGTAAACATTCATAATAATAACAAATATATGAATAAAATAAAATATAAACAGAAATATAAACATAAACAAAATAAAACAAACAAAATTTTCCTTTATTTTCTTTATTCAAGGCGAATGTGTTTCTTGGTTCTTTGTTTTTTTTTCTATCGGTAAACGCCTCTATTTTTTTTAATTTTTTTTTTTTCGTCTTTTTCCAAATCGAAAGGAAATAATTTTAATTGCGCGCGGATAGAAAACAAAAGAGGATCGATTTAAAACTCAAACCGTTTCTGTTGAGGAATAAACAAGTTACTAGAAAAGTGCAAATAAAAAAGAAATGTTTTTTTATTCTTGTTTTTTCTCTTTTTTTCCGTTTTTCTTATCGTGTTTTTAAATAAAGAAACAAAAGAAAAACGTAATTTTTATTTGTTCTTTCGATTTAGTCTTTGTTTTTTATTTTTTATTTTTAACGCTGTTTATGTCACTTCGTTTCTTCGTTTCTATTCTCTTCTTTTCCATTTTATCTTTTCGTTTTTTTTTTATAAAGAAACAAAATAATTTTTAGTTATTCTTTCGATTTAGTTTTTGTTTGTTTTTTGTATAATTTTTAACGCTGTTTATGTCACTTAGTTTTGTTTCATAAAATTGAATTTTAAGTGAACATGTGTTTTGTTTTTTGCTCCTCTCTTTTGTTTCCCAAAGTATCGTTGTATTTTATTTTTTTGAGCTTTTCATTATTTTTTTTTCATTTTCGATTTTAAACGCCATTTAAGCTACTTTCTCTCTTTTTCGTTTTTTTTTATAATCCTTTTCAAACTTTGAGCGAGCCGCTTTTTCTTTTTCTTTTTCTTTAGTCAAACCGATTCCTCAAAATCATTTTCGACAATCAACAGATGGCACTCATGGCAACGTTATTATTAAAGTTCCGATATAAAATTCAATTGTCTGCTTTCATTCTGGTTATTTTTGACCTAAGACTGCGAAACAATCACCATAATCCGGCTTAAGAAGATCACGTAATAGTAATAACATTTTTTCTTTCACCGCACATAAATTTCACGCGGATAAAAAAACAAAAGAAGATCAATTTAAAACACAATTCGTTTCTGTTAAGAAACAAACAAGCAACTATAAAAGTGCAAATAAGGCTTTTCCGTTTTTTCTGTTCGTTTTTTTTTTAAATAAAGTAACAAAAGAAAAAATAAGTTTTACTTGTTCTTTCGATTTAGTTTTTGTTTCTTTTTTTTGTTTTTAATTTTAAATGCTGTTTTTGTCATTTAGTTTGATTCATAAAATTGAATTTTAAGAGAACCTATATTTTGTTTTTTACTCTCTTTTTCTCCTAATTTGTTGTTGTATTTTATTTTATTTTTTTGAGCCATTTAAGCTACTTTCTTTTTTTCATATTTTTTTATAACCTAAGTTTGTAGGTTCGTTTTCTCTTTTATATTATCACCGAAATCCGGCCCAAGAAGATCACGTGATGATAGTAATAATCAGGGAAAAGAATTCGGGCCACTTGTTCGATGAACGATACGAAATACGCACAACGTGCCACTAAGTGGCCCGAATTCTTTTCCCTGGTTATAATATTTTTCGCCTTGAAAGAAAGTCTAAGATTGCGGAAGAACCACCATAATCCGGGCTAAGAAAATTTCGTGATGATAACAATAATCAAGGAAAAGAATTCGGGCCACTTGTTCGACGAACGATACGAAATACCCACAACGTGCCACTAAGTGGCCCGAATTCTTTTCTCTGGTTATATTTTTCGCCTTGAAAGAAAGCCTAAGAATGCGGAAGAATCACCATAATCCGGCCTAAGAGGATTTCGTGATGATAATAATAATAATCAAGGAAAAGAATTCGGGCCTCTTGTTCAGCGAACGATACGAAATACGCACAACGTGCCACTAAGTGGCCCGAATTCTTTTCTCTGGTTATATTTTTCGCCTTGAAAGAAAGCCTAAGAATGCGGAAGAATCACCATAATCCGGCCTAAGAGGATTTCGTGATGATAATAATAATAATCAAGGAAAAGAATTCGGGCCTCTTGTTCAGCGAACGATACGAAATACGCACAACGTGCCACTAAGTGGCCCGAATTCTTTTCCCTGGTTATAATATTTTTCGCCTTGAAAGAAAGTCTAAGATAGCGGAAGAACCACCATAATCCGGGCTAAGAAAATTTCGTGATGATAACAATAATCAAGGAAAAGAATTCGGGCCACTTGTTCGACGAACGATACGAAATACCCACAACGTGCCACTAAGTGGCCCGAATTCTTTTCTCTGGTTATATTTTTCGCCTTGAAAGAAAGCCTAAGAATGCGGAAGAATCACCATAATCCGGCCTAAGAGGATTTCGTGATGATAATAATAATAATCAAGGAAAAGAATTCGGGCCTCTTGTTCAGCGAACGATACGAAATACGCACAACGTGCCACTAAGTGGCCCGAATTCTTTTCTCTGGTTATATTTTTCGCCTTGAAAGAAAGCCTAAGAATGCGGAAGAATCACCATAATCCGGCCTAAGAGGATTTCGTGATGATAATAATAATAATCAAGGAAAAGAATTCGGGCCTCTTGTTCAGCGAACGATACGAAATACGCACAACGTGCCACTAAGTGGCCCGAATTCTTTTCCCTGGTTATAATATTTTTCGCCTTGAAAGAAAGTCTAAGATAGCGGAAGAACCACCATAATCCGGGCTAAGAAAATTTCGTGATGATAACAATAATCAAGGAAAAGAATTCGGGCCACTTGTTCGACGAACGATACGAAATACCCATAACGTGCCACTAAGTGGCCCGAATTCTTTTCTCTGGTTATATTTTTCGCCTTGAAAGAAAGCCTAAGAATGCGGAAGAATCACCATAATCCGGCCTAAGAGGATTTCGTGATGATAATAATAATAATCAAGGAAAAGAATTCGGGCCTCTTGTTCAGCGAACGATACGAAATACGCACAACGTGCCACTAAGTGGCCCGAATTCTTTTCTCTGGTTATATTTTTCGCCTTGAAAGAAAGCCTAAGAATGCGGAAGAATCACCATAATCCGGCCTAAGAGGATTTCGTGATGATAATAATAATAATCAAGGAAAAGAATTCGGGCCTCTTGTTCAGCGAACGATACGAAATACGCACAACGTGCCACTAAGTGGCCCGAATTCTTTTCCCTGGTTATAATATTTTTCGCCTTGAAAGAAAGTCTAAGATTGCGGAAGAACCACCATAATCCGGGCTAAGAAAATTTCGTGATGATAACAATAATCAAGGAAAAGAATTCGGGCTACTTGTTCGACGAACGATACGAAATACGCACAGCGCGCCACTAAGTGGCCCGAATTCTTTTCCCTGGTTATAATATTTTTCGCCTTGAAAGAAAGTCTAAGATAGCGGAAGAACCACCATAATCCGGGCTAAGAAAATTTCGTGATGATAACAATAATCAAGGAAAAGAATTCGGGCCGCTTGTTCGGCGAACGATACGAAATATGTACAACGTGCGAACGCCCGCATTGTACGATTGCACTCCTTCCCCTTCCACTGAGTAAATAACAACTTCATGCATCGCATCGAAGGCTGCGGAAAAGTGGCACGTGTAAATAAATAAATAAATTCGGTGTAAAAAGCGTCCGCCAACACTAAGTGTTCCGAATTCTTTTCCCCGGTAATAAAATTTTTCGTCTGGGAAGGTAGCAGGTTATTTTTGACCTAAAAGTGCAGAAGACTCACTATAATCGGGTCTAAGAAGATCATGTGGTAATAGTAAAAAAAAACTGCCAGAAAAGAAAATCGGTTATTTTTGACCTAAAAGTGAAGAAGACTCACCATAATCCGGCCTAAGAAGATCACGTGGTAATAGAAAAAAAAAACTGCCAGAAAAGAAAATCGGAAGAGTGCGGAAGCACCACCATAATCCCACCTAAGAAGATCACATAACAATAGTAATAACATTTTTTCTTCTTTCGTGGAATGCTGCCAACCTCACGAAACTCGCCGTGCATTCGAAAGCGATTCGCTTTTATTATTGCCGCAAGTTGCCAAAAATTAAGTTATGCGCCTTCGAGCAATTTTATTTTCTATTATCTTGTCCGCCGCCCCCCTCTCCCGCCCCGCACGCTCACGAGTTACACTTTCTTTACTTCTTGAAGCCCGGCTTTTAATTTGCCTCGCCCCAGGCCGACGGAAACGCAAGGCGTATTAAAATAAAGAGCGAATCCCTCTGAGTACACGGGACCTCGAAGTTTAATCAAAGCAACCGCGATCTTCTCCCCTCGAGTTAAAAAAAAAATGAACAATACAGAATTAATTACGGCGGTTCTCGGGGAGGAGGGGGCGGAATATTAAAATCGGAGGGCGGCGGGCGACGCGGCGGCGTGAAGTGGGTTATCGACAGGTTGCAGCTCGCGAAAAGAATCCAATTTCACCCCCAGAGCCGCAATATAAAAATGGAGGAAGAAGCACTTGGATGTGTAAGTTTCCGTTAGTTTTAAAAGAGAATTTAAAAACTGTTTTATTTCCGTTTTCTGCATTTCCGCGCCGTACTGTTTGTTACTGCAGGAACATTCCAGTTACGCTTACTTACGCCGAAACTAGGAATCAAGTTTGAGGTGTTTTTCATTGGCCGTTGCCCGGGAAACTCAGTGAGGGCTGGAGATGGTCCAAAAGGTTGTTTTAGTGTTTCCAGTACGCCTTGAACTCGGGTTAGTTCGCTCGTTAAAATGGCCGGGGGTTATAAAACCCGCACAGGCAATGGGGGGGGGGGGGGCGTAATTGACACGAAAACACGAACAATTTCATACAATTACCCTTGGGAGTATAACTAAGTTACATCAACCACCATAATACAAATGTTACGCTTTGTGTTTTAACTCAGACGCTTTCGTTGCGTTCGCTTTAAAATACACCGGCCATAAAATAGTGTAAAATTCTCGATGCATCGACACTATTAGTTATGGTTTTAAATAAATAATAGGAATAATGCGATTCGTAAAACATCAAGTGATCTCACGCTTTGTGTTTTAATTCATTTTAAAATATTCCGGCCATAAAATAGTGTAAGATTCTCGATGCATCGACACTATTAGTCATGGTTTTAAATAAATAATAGGAATAATACAATTCGTAAATATCAAATGATCTCACGCTTTGTGTATTAACTCAGATACTTTCTTTTGCATTCATTTTAAAATATTCCGGAGATAAAATAGTGTAAAATTCTCGATGCATCTACACTATTGGTTATCGTTTTAAATAAATAATTTGAATAACACAATTCGTAAAACATGAAATGTTCTCACGCTTTGTGTTTTAATTCATTTTAAAATATTTTGGAGATAAAATAGTGTAAAATTCTCGATGCATCGACACTATTAGTTATGGTTTTAAATAAATAATAGGAATAATACAATTCGTAAAACATCAAATGATCTCACGCTTTGTGTTTCAACTCAAACACTATCTTTTGCATTCATTTTAAAATATTCCGGAGATAAAATAGTGTAAAATTCTCGATGCATCGACACTATTGGTTATCGTTTTAAATAAATAATGTGAATAACACAATTCGTAAAACATGAAATGTTCTCACGCTTTGTGTTTTAATTCATTTTAAAATATTCCGGAGATAAAAGAGTGTAAAATTCTCGATGCATCGACACTATTAAATAATATCGTTCTGAGATTCTATTTTTAGATGGAATTGCATCATCTTTTGTAAACGTTCGCTGAGCTCATTTCGTCTGTTTCGTGAAAGCCGATCGGAATAATCATTATTCCACGTGGTTAGACAGTCATAAAATTTCCGCCGACGTCTATTTTTTTTTTATTGAACTAGTCTATGTGAATCACAGGTTTCTGCAAGTTAATGCAAAGATTAATTTGGTTTCTCTCTTGACCTTTAGCATCTTTGGTTTTTCTTGACGTCGTCTCTGAAATACGGTTGATTCCTGCTGATGTCACGATGCTTTCCATTCGTGCAAACCCTTCCTTCGTAATTTAGGGGCACGGCTAGTTTTACTTTATTAACCCGTACTGTGCCGGGAGGCAGTCACTCGTTTAGCGAAATCCCCGGCGCGGCACCTGGTGGTGTTGTCTGTAAGGGGCGCGGCCCCATTTGCGCGTCCTGGAGATCAGTTCACATTTTGGTCGCAACTGAGGACCATCGGCAGAGGTTTCCTCGTCGTCGTATGATGTCTCGCTAATTTAGATTTCTTTATTGCACTCTGTGATATGACGTTACGCAATACGTCGCTGAGAAAGGAAGAAAGGTGGAAAAATCTTACGCTTCCTCTCCGGAGTTCGACGTCGAAGGGAGAATCCGGGAGTTATCGGGATGGCAACAGCTTCCAACAACCGAAAGCGTTTCCTTAGGCTTCTTGTTTGGGCGACTGCCTACTTTGTACGACCTCTTTCGACGTACCGTGTACATCTGCGACTATCCAGTTGAGGGAACAGACTGAAGTATCCGTACCGGCTTCGTGCCAGCAACATCGAGTCGGAATGGTTCGTGTTGTTGGTTCCGTGATTAATGAATCAGGTGGGATGTTCCGATTGTTAGCGCTATGGGCTTAAGACTCTATGCGCATTTACCGTTGCTTTAGGCGCTTCACTCCAAATATTAGCGATTCACGTTTTCTTTCTTGTAAAGCTAGTGCCGATCCGCCAAAGGTTGGTTTGAATTAACTGAGAGATATTTTTTTGTTGTTGCTATTACATTTCGCTTTAAAGATTTTGTAAAATTACAAAATTAAGCCGTGGTGGCGTTAAGTCCGTCACACACTATGACGATGTATTTCCTTATTTGTTAACATTAAATATTATCGCGTAAGTTGAGTCATTTCCTTTTTCCTTGGTCCTCTCCTCGTCTCGGGTTAAGATTAGGTGGCGCTCGTTATTTGTCGCGTTTAATTAACACCCGCACCCGTCACGACTGGCTGTGCTGCACGTTAATTTCCTCAGCACAAATCTTGCTTCTGCGCAGGTAGGTTGTACAATCCGGCGTGCTAGAGAGCAATATAACTTAATAGAAAGGTGCATGCGTTACGTCAAGGTCTAAAAGTCAGGCATCCAGATCCGATCAGCTGCAAGGCGAAGCATCACAAAGCGCCTTCTGTACGAGCCTTCTTCTATGAGGTTGTGTTGGTCCTCAAGCCGTAGGATTCCGACAATAATCAAAACAAAAGTAAAGCGAAAACAAAACCAGAATCCAAAAGTTATGCTGAGTTTTCACACCTATCTCCACACGGCATGCAGCATTCGGAATCCTCTTCGTGATTGGTTGATTTAAATTTTATGAATGTTTCAGCCGTGGTATACAAATACAAGAACAAAGTAAACTAGAAAAAAATTACTGTAATCGATTTTTTTGAAATTAACTGTAGCTTTCTAACAGAAAAGTACAGTTCATTTAGCCAGGCCATGATAAAAAAACAGACCCTGAGAACCGTCAAAATTTCTATTATGTCTTTCAGTTTGTCGATGGATTGAATCTTTTCAAGACTCAAGTTCAAGATTCGCTGTCCTCTGTGTTCTTTTAATATTTCATATTAATTATTCCACATTCTCATTTTTTCCGTTCTCATTGATCTGATAAGATTCATTGATTATGTTCGTAAGCTTACCGTGTTTGTAAACGGAAAGCTTAATTTCGTTTCTTTATTTTTAAATATTCGAACTGTGGTTACATTATTTTACGTTGCTCCTTTTCTTGGATAGGAAGGTAGACTCTTGTTGTTGTGTATTCTTTTAATATTTTTTTGATTTTTTTCTTTTTGTTCTGTTATTTTTCTTGTTAGCCTATGCTTCTTGGATACCATTTTGTATTTTTTTTTGTGTATCATTATAATTGCATTAAATTTTATAAGAGGAGGATACGTATATGAATTAAATAAATTAATACAAGGAAACAAACACTAAGAGGAAGATAGAAAAACATTTACAAAGGATCCTTGCTGCGAAACCGAGAGAGGCCCGGGTTCAAATCCCGAAAGTGACAGAATTTTTATGTCTTCTTCCTGTTAGTGTTTCCTTCCTTGTATTAATTTATTTTATTAGAATAAATTATATCCAAATAATCTAATCATGACGGGTGGGAAAATATCTAACGTACTTTCTCAAAATTTTCAATCTATGCGTTGTTATATCGGATGTTCAATTAGAAAGGGTAGCCACTGTAATTTTTTTTATTTTTGATGATACAAATTCGGTTAAATTAGGAAAGATTCTCTAATTTCCATGTTGATTCTAAATTTGTAAATAATTGCATTGCTGGTCAAAACGTAGTACGATCCAAGGTTGGTAGAGCTGGACTGTGTATTAGAAGGTTGCCTCGATCAACGGAGGGGACTGATGGTGTGTAACTCGTTACGTCACGTCACGTGATAAATTCCATTGGGTATATTAACGAGATTTTTGCGTTATTTAATCAATAGGACCATAGAATTGATTCCATGTTTAATGAATTAGATTAGGCTTTAGGAAACAGATTAAAACTCACCCTATTTACTTCACTGTGACGGATAGAAGTTTCGCGTGACGTCATGAGTTACTTTTGCGGGGAGGAAATTTCAAACTGCATATTAAATGGGAACGACGCAATTTGCTAAACGCAATATCAGTTTCACCAACCTAGGTACGATCTTATTTTTTATTTTTCAACAGTATAGTAATTTTGTGTTTCATTCGGTAGAGATTTCTGTTTACAACGATGCCAACAACAATTTCTTAAATTACTTACAACATAACTAGATAATAAGAGAAGAATATTCTCGAATTAGTAGGCCATGTTCATAATGAAACATCATCTCTATCTTCGCTGCAGATTCACAGAATCCTCATTCTGAGGAACGAATTCTGTGAAAGTCTTAGTAATGGCAAAAAAGTACCAACCTTTTTATTTCGCTGGGACTAATCATTTTGTAGCAAAAAAGTGTGAGACCTATTGTGGGACATGCTGTATATTACTGCATTAACGTTTATATGTTACAAATTTTAGCTAAATTTGCGCTAATATGCGAATTTAAAAATTAATTTGTTTCAGTTTCCTTTCATAATACTTCTCTGATAACGCTGAACTTAACTTAACATAACACCAGAAGTCTTTTGTAATTTTTGGTTATGAACCGATGAATGAATCGTAATTTAATTTTCACCGACTATTATAAATAGTATTAGTATTATCTATACAAATTTTCATAAAAATCTGTACACCTATGTAGCTGCAGTAGCCATGTGCAGTAGCCTATTTATTTTTTACCAAATATTTATTAAGAAAAGCTCTTTAATTTGATCTCCCGCAGCTACCATTTTAATCTCCTCCGTAGGTTATGAGACGCCCAGTATATTTAGGAAGCTAAATTAAAAAACTGCTTACAAAGATGAGCGAGCTCTCTTAACAACTAACGGTAACGAAGAACCGAGGAATAATATCCGAGGCAGTTACATTTATAGCATGGAAACAAAACGCAAACATAAAAAACCAAATAACTCCAGCGCTGGAGCTCATCGGAAAATCATAAATAATACCTATTCGTAAAGAAACGATATTTAAGAAATCCAAGACGTAAATTAATGAATGGGACTGGCGAGGAATAAAGGCTGTTTGTTGTGTTAGCACTCGTGCATGACTATACGTGTGGTAGGCCAGACTACAAAAAAGAGCGCTTGGCGTGTGTGGTACCTACCACGGTGGTATCGAGTCTTTAGTTGTTAAGCAACGAACGAGAGCGTACAAAATAATAGACGGTCGTTTAGTCCGCCGACAAATCTCATTACAACGCGACGAGGAGTTTAATATACTTTCCCCTTCATCTAGAAGCGGAGACTATTAAATGAAACTCCTTTTGCAGCCGTTACGTTGTACTGCAACATAATAAACAACGCAGGCAAGTCTTTGCTTGCTTTTCGCTGAAAAGCAACAAAGCAGCAGCATCTTTTATTAAAGCGCGCTCGGAACACGCCGGTAATTATTATACATTATTTGTTTGAAGTTTTCGCCTCTCTCTCTCTCTCTCTCGAAAGCTCGGGAGCTTAAGAATCATCCGTGCTTTTTTTGTTATTCAAGAACAAAAATGCACACCCTTTTTCTAGCACGTCTTGATTAGATTAATCTTTGTGATGCTAAGTATGCACTAATTAAAATAAAGTAGTTGTATTTCGTGTTTCAAGTTTTGATGAAAAAGAAAAAAAAAAAAAGTAGAAAAAGAAGATTACAGCCTCGTCGCGAAATACTTTTAGCTTGTAAAGTAAAACTCTTTCGCGCTGGATTGTAACGAAAGATAATTGGACGTACTCGCGCTCGTTAGCTTTCCGCTCCCTTTACTTTAATTACATTTAGATTTACGGCTGCAGGTATATTCGTTTCAATTTCGGCCGCTTTGCGACGACGACAAAAAAAAAGGCGAAAATAAGAAAAAAAGGAAACGCTTGAAATCTGCGCGTCGCAAGTTCGCCGCCGCGGCGGCGCACAGTGGTCCAACTCGTGAATCTAGCTGGACAAAATTAATAATTTACAAAATTGTAACATTTTAAATGAGATGTTATTTAGAACGTAATCAAATTGCGTTTAATATTTACATTTTTCATAATTCATCACTGGATGATGAACTAATTTCATCAGTTGTATCTTCTTCGTCCATGTTAGTTTCTGCTTCTGCTGGAATGGGAGCATTTTTTAACAGTAAGATAACTTCGTTTGGGAGAGATTCTTGACGCTTTTGCTTTATTGTTCTCTTACTTGTTATTAGTGGATCAGATGTAATTAGTAACATATGCAGGAGATCTTCATTGGTTGTTTTTCTTGATATCTTTCTTGTATGGTGTTCGCGGAATCTTTTGCAATCTTTATTTCGAGCTTCTTGAGCTTCTTCCGATAGCTATCCGATTGGCAATAATGCTGATTCAATAATTTGTTTGCCATGGATTAATAATTTATGAACACTTGCTGGCATGTAATACCAGTTGTAGTTATCTACATATAATTTCACTGTATCTGTAGTATATTTTGCAAAAGCTTCAATATTGATGTCATAACCACTCGAAATTGTTCTTAGAATTATGCCAAACCGTATAATAAGCTCTTCATTGATACCAGTAATTGAAGCTGATAATGGTGGATGTGAAAAAAATGTACGTGCAGTATTACCATCATTTGTCGTTCCGTAACCCGGTTTCGGAATGTCTATTAGTAAGCCAAGTTCTTTTCGAAATTTAGTTTGAATAATCCTCTTTCGTGCTTCGACACTTTCCTTGTCCGCTTGTTTAACTTGCCATTTCTTTCTTTCTAATCGATAAGCAATGTGCAGCAAACACTCAAAACACCTAATCCACGAATGGAGACTTGACAAACCAAAAGACAAAGTTGTTTCATCTGTCGGTCGCGGTCTTGCAATATGATACTCCAAATTATTGATTTCTTTTGGTGTTGCACCACATATGTAGCATTTTTGAAATGACTGTTGTGCAAGAGTGCTGCAGATTTTTCCATCTACCATAGTTAACAACATTTGCTGTGTGACCTCCAATTCTTTCGAGTGACCAGAAATTTTTGTCGGTGGAAGAATAGCTATCTGTTCTTCAATTTTACGAACTTCTTGTCTAGTAAGTTCTGCCGTTTCTTTCGCAAAGAGCAATTTAATTGGTCGACAATAACGAGTTGAAGACGGTCTTGGGTTTTGCCATAAAGTTTCGCCTTCGCATTGTAGCTGCAGAGGTACCAACGAAATCACAAACAAGGATGAATCATCATGCAATTCTTCTGTTTCTTCGGTTGTATGCTTGCTTATAAGAACTCTGCCCGGAAGCTCCATCACAACCCCATTTAAATATCATAATTAGATTAGTTGCGGATCTGGATGCTGCATTGTCTAAAACGTCGTTGTTTGCCATAGAGAAACGTTGAATCGTATGATCAAGTAAAGCTTGAAGCTTTACTTCTGCTGATATTTCAGTAATGACAATATCATTCGGATAACATTCTTTTTTTGCCGCAAGAAGTTTGTTATAAGAAGGATATATATTCGCATTTTGCTTTTTGGTTTGATCACGAATCAACACATACTGATGTTTCGTTAATTTCGCGTCAACATGCAAAGCTAAAGCGTCTTCTTTAGCGAGCTTGTTTGGTGCAGATAGTTCTGGAGATTTGAATGCTATTTTTATTCGAGTGGCTCTCGTAGGGGAAGCGCTAATTTCTTTGATAATTTCAGCTGCATCTCTTTTTTCTTTTGAACGCAAACTGATTTGTGACGCGTAAACTAATTCATCTGAAGTTTCCACTCTTCTTTTTTTCGTCTTATCACTGGAATCAACAAATGCTTTTCGCGGCCGACCTACAGTGCTGCTAGTTTTCGGTGTTGTGGTATCTTGAGATGATGTTCCTGGTCTTCTTAAAATAGCGGCATTAATTACTATATCCGGAAATTCTAATTCACAATTAAGCCAGTTAGAGTTTTTAGATAGAAAATTTTTTAATATACGATGACTTTTTTGCCATCTATCCCTTAAATGTACGCATAGACTGTCTATAACTTTTTTAACACACACTGTGATTTGCTCATCGCAGTCTTCCAAGTGCAAATTGTTTATAATATAATTATACAGAACATTATTTCTGTTAGCAATATCCTCCTCATTGTGCCAGATCTCGAATAATGCTCGACGCGTGAGTTCACCTTCCATTACTGAATTTTAAATAAATCATAAAGTTGCGAAGATATGCAGCTACATTGTTTAGGATATATGTCAATAGATGTATTTCACACATTGATTAAAATTTGCACTACGGAGAATAGCGCAGAATTTTTTCTAAGCTTGAGTAAATATGTGTTAGTTTTGGTAATTCTATTTAAATTCTAATTACATTCTTTTCTATGTTCTGCATTGGTTATAATTTATATGACAATATAGCACTTACCTATAAGTAATATTTTCAAGGCACAGAATTTAAATAACACTGTTATTGTTTATTCAAATAATGAACGTTCGCAACGCGCACGGTTACAATACTGAAATCAGTGGTCGCATCAAAGGCCTTTTCTGCCCACTACAGGTAGAGAGATAAGTACTTACGGGGAAATTTAATAACAATTTCTAATGAAATGGTCATTAAGAAGTACTTTTGTATCATTAAGATCGTTTTCTGAGACATACTGATTTTGGAATTTTGTCCAGCTAGAATTAAACTTTGGACCACTGTGCGGCGGCGATCAAAAATGAATTTTCCTTAATGAAGCTAATTCAAGGCGACGCGGCGGTGCCACCGTCCCGGAAGAGTTTAATGAAAAGCCAGGCTCTCTGCAGCGCAATAATTCTCAATTTCTTAGAGCGAGCAGATTTGCTAATTACGACGAGTTAAAAACGCACTAAATTTTTATTAGCTCGCTCGACTTGGTCTCCGCGAAAATTATCTGCGCCAAGAAAGTTTGGAGACCGCTGCTTTAAATTAATTTAGCGGCACGTTATTTACGACCTCGGTGTTTTCGCTTTTAAGGCAGAACTGGACTTTAGACGTTTTACCGATTGATTGAAGATGCAGAGAAAGCTTCGGTTTGAATCGCCAGCAAAAAGAAAGAAAACGTCACCAGCTGCTCGCCATTTATGTAGGCGGAAAGAAAAACAAACGAAATCCCACCGCTGCCACTAATTAATATAGGGCGGATGTTGTCTCAGGAAGATCCCACCGCTGCCACCATTTAGGCGAGGCGCAAACCAGAGCAGAAACGCGCGCGGTAGCGGATTTGTACGTTCTCCTAATGGCTGTATCGCCACCGCGCCGTTTCCACTCTGGTTTGCACATTGCTTCAATTTACGAAGGATGTTGTCGCAGCTTTGCTTTTTCTTGTAACGACCTAACATTAACGTACAAAAATATCATTTTTTTACTGCAATTCATTTCGTGAGAAACGAGTTATGAAACAGTGCATAGGAGTAATCGTATTTATTTCTCGTTTCGATTTTTAACAATATCTTACATTTTAATTTTTTTTATGAAAATCTTAAGGTGGATTGTCCCGGAAACGTCTTTTACATTTTATACAGGCTGATCTTTTACTGTGTGCAAATATTTAAACCTGTAACGCATCACCATAAATGGCAAAGATCGAACTCATATGTCCTTAACTGAAAGTTAATAATTTTCGAGAAAAATGCATTGGCAGATTTTCGCCAAACCGTTTGAGAACTGCTGGCATAACTAAGGAGTGTAGGTGGCTAAGCTTTCGCGCACACGACTACCTGTTTGAACGATGACACAAAAATAGGTCAGTCGGTCAGTGTTTAACGCGGTTTAACCTTGTGCATGCACCCTGTCGTGAACGAACATATGTTTGATTCGTATGTTGCTTATTAACAGATCGCAATGGCTTTTGCAATCGGGTAAGAAGGCCTACCGGAAGTCTCTCACAGCTATTTGGCAAATTTCTGCTTGCGGAAGGAAACTAATTTTGAAAACTTTCGGTTTATGCGACTTCGTATTCATCTCCACGAACTATTAAAAAAGAATCGTTCTTACAAATTACAGATTCAATTAATTCGTTTACGAAATCTTCCAGTCAATCAACATTTTAAACCCGCCTGGATTTATTAGAACAATGTAACCTCACTCCAAGTAAGTAATTACATTTTTAAGTATTTTCAAATTATAGGCCGACGATTATAATTACTGAACGAAAAATGCGCCTTGAAATTGCGGATGAGTTAAATAATCACATCGTCGTCGTCCATCGTTTTATTTTTCACAAGTAATAAATAAATTGCGTTTCCATTTCTTAAGTGTGTTTTTACAAAGCCGGCTGCCTCTTCGATTGATGCAGGGCAGTATTTAAATAAATGTAACATTAATTCCCTCAGTGAATTAAAATTTTAAATAAAATAATTACTGAACTATATCAGTGATTATTGATTATTATTACGAAACGTTACGAAATTGGTTTGGATGCGGAACTCATGCGCGGTGTCGGTGTCGACTATAGGAAGGCGTTGCGACCTTGCAAGTATTTCTCTGTCGCATATATCAACAGTTCCAAGTACCTCCCAAATTTTTTGGCTATAGTACGGTAACCACCGGGAAATGCGCACAGAAGGTAGCATTTTATGCACTTAACTGAGGTTTTTTTATTTGCACACAGTAAAAGAACACCCTGTATATTGAATTTTTTTGAATTTTTACGTTCAACGATCATTTTTCCTTAATTTTTTTATATTTTTATTTCGATTTTTAATCATTTCTTACTATTTTACTTTTTGTAAAATTGTTTTTCTAGATTGGACTCGCTTAGGTTAAGTTTAGTTGATTTGGTTTGACCCTGGAACGTTTTTAATGTTTCACATCTTGTATTTAAAACAAGTTAAGTTCATCTAGGGTTTGGTCCAATAGGGTTTGGGTCCGCTTAGCTTCGGTTTGGTTGAGTTGGGTTCGATTGACCTTGAAAATTTCTTTTAATTTTTAAGAGTGCTTGTTTCAATCTCCCACAATTTAATTTTCGAATTTTCATAATTTTTTTTGCATTTTTTATCCATTGTAAAATTGTACTCTTGGGTAAACTTCACTTACGTTCAGTTCAGTTGGTTTTGGGTTGACTTCGATTTTTTTTCTAATTTTAAAATATCGTGTTTAAATTCTCAACGATTTTCAATTTCTTCATTTTTATTTATTAATAAAATAATATAATTTAATTTTGAATCACAGTCATGTTACAGAGTTTTTTGTCATCTTCAGATGTATTGCCTACTGTAAGAAAAGAAGAGGATGACAACAGTTAGTAATACCTAAAACTAGTATAAATAAGCTAAAAAACTTACAGTTTTTGAGTCACTTCAACATAAGTAAGCAATACAACTGAACATGACAAAAAAAACCCTTGTCGAAAATGTTGTAACGAACAACAAGAAAAGAAAAAAAAATACATGACTGTGATTCAAGAAAATTATATTAATTTATTAACATTTTTCAGTCAAAAATTTATGAACTTTTTTGACTTTTCTTCTTTCAATTTTTCATAGTTTTTCGAATCTCCTTAAATCTTTTTTTTTAATTCGGTAAGATATAATATACTTTTGCCCTCCCATGAACAAGATCCTAGTTACGCCCATGTGTTTTAGTAGAAGAACATTTAATTAAAATTAAGACATATTCTCTCGCTGTCACGTTTTAAATAATTTTATACTTGTTTGTAGTCGAAAATAAAGAAACATAAATATTAAATAAGAAACATATTATAAGTAAAATAGGAAGAAAAATAAACACAAAATTTATTCTTTTGTCATAACAAAGAACGCTTCTCTGTCTCTTTTTATATAACAATACGATTTTGTCTGGATGGGATGGTTCCGGGCGGCTCCTCTTCTTCCAATTGGCATTAAGAGCTCCACCGAGTCGATGCTTAGCTCGACTATGCGGGCAGTTCCCCTTTTTACAGTTGCGTTCTCAATCAGCCTGATATGATGGTGATGGTGGGAACAGCGTCCTTGGTGGCCGGGATGGTTCCGGGTGTTTCCCTTCGTCGAGTTGGCACTAGAGCCCACTGAGTCGATCCTTTGCTCGACTACCGTCCAAATTTTAACCCGCACGCGCTTTTAATACGCGGTTTTTGTCTCTTTGAACAGTGCATTGTTCGTAACATGCCCCGTGTTCTTTTGCGTCACTCGATGTAAGCACTCGTCGCAGTTGAAGCGATTCTGTCGATGTTTTATTGTGAAACAGAACGGAGTTATATCGGGCTCCCTCACTTATTGTTTTTTTTTTTTAACTCCGACACTATTGCAATTGCCCTCGATTTCACTAGCCCGTGCCTTAATAATTTTTTATTACTTCTTATGGAAAAATCCCATCGTGAACATCCAAAAGAGTGTTCAAGTGAGTATTTCACGAACTTCAAGATATAATAATTGTGACTGGAATCCTAGTTACGCCCGTGTCTTTTAATAAAAGGATATTTAATTAAAATTAAGAAATATTGTCTCACTGTCACATTTTAAATAATTTTAAACTTGTTAGTAGTCGAAAATTTAAAAAAATCGCATTAAATGAGACACATATTATAAGTAAAATAGGAAGAAAAATAAACACAAAATTTATTCTTTTGTCATAACAAAGAACGCTTCTGTGTCTCTTTTTAAATAACAATACGATTTTGTCTGGATGGAATGGTTCCGGGCGGCTCCTCTTCTTCTAGTTGGCATTAAGAGCTCCACCGAGCGATGCTTAGCTCGACTGTGCGGGCAGTTCCCCTTTGTACGGTTGCGTTCACAATCAGCCTGATATGATGGTGATGGCGGGAACAGCGTCCTTGGTGGCCGGGATGGTTCCGGGTGTTTCCCTTCGTCGGGTTGGCACTAGAGCCCACTGAGTCGATCCTCTGCACGACTGTCGTCCAAATTTTAACCCGCGCGCACTTTTTATACGCGGTTTTTGTCTCTTTGAACAGTGCATTGTTCATAACATGCCCCGTGTTCTTTTGCGTCACTCGATGTAAGCACTTGCCGCAGTTGCAGCGATTCTGTCGATGTTTTATTGTGAAATAGAACGGTGTTATATCGGGCTCCCTCACTTATTGTTTTCTTTTTTTTTTAATTCCGACACTGTTGCAATTGCCCTCGATTTCACTAGCCCGTGCCTTAATAATTTTTGATTACTTCTTATGGAAAAATCCCACCGTGAACATCTAAAAGAGTGTTCAAGTGAGTATTTCACGAACTTCAAGATACAATAATTGTGACTGGAATCCTAGTTACGCCCGTGTGTTTTAATAAAAGAATATTTAAATAAAATTAAGAAATATTGTCTCACTGTCACATTTTAAATAATTTTATACTTGTTTGTAGTCGAAAATAAAAAAAAACGCATTAAATGAGACACATATAAGTAAAATAGGAAGAAAAATAAACACAAAATTTATTCTTTTGTCATAACAAAGAACGTTTCTGTGTCTCTTTTTAAATAACAATACGATTTTGTCTGGATGGGATGGTTCCGGGCGGCTCCTCTTCTTCCAGTTGGCATTAAGAGCTCCACCGAGTCGATGCTTAGCTTCTTGGCAGTTCCCCTTTTTACAGTTGCGTTCTCAATCAGCCTGATATGATGGTGATGGCGGGAACAACGTCCTTGGTGGCCGGATGGTTCCGGGTGTTTCCCTTCGTCGAGTTGGCACTAGAGCCCACTGAGTCGATCCTTTGCTCGACTACCGTCCAAATTTTAACCCGCACGCGGTTTTTGTCTTTTTGAACAGTGCATTGTTCGGAACATGCCCCGTGTTCTTTTGCGTCACTCGATGTAAGCACTTGCCGCAGTTGCAGCGATTCTGTGATTCTGTGATTCTTTTTGATCTCGCGCTTTGGGTTTTTTACATTCGTTTTAAAATACTCCAGCCATAAAATGGTGTAAAATTCCCTGTGCATCGGCACTTTTATTTTGCGGTTCTAATTAAATAGACGACTCCGACCATAAAATGGTGTAAAATTCTCGATGCATCGGCACTTTTATTTCGTGGTTTTAATTAAATAGCACTTTTAGAAATATCTATTTAAAAAAAAATTTTAAAAAATGTTGCAAATCGTTTTAATGAAACGTTCAACGGTCAAAAAGCGATCGTAGGATGTCGCTGTTTATTAAACTATTCATTATTTATTTTTAGATAGAATTGCATCAACTTTTTAAACACTTGCAAGGAGCATTTCATCTGTTTCGTGAGAACAGCACTTTCGACCTTGAAAATGTCATTGGTTTTTCTTTACGTCATGTTGATGCTCGTTGGTTCCTGCTTGAGGTCACGATGTTTTCGATTCGTGACCGTCCTGAAGTTCGGTTCACGTCTTGGTTTTCGGGAGGAACCTCGGGGAGGTTTTCGCCTCGTAATTTCTTTCAAATAACTTACAAGGCTTGGGTTGCGTGCAAACAACGATGGCATGATGCTTTAGTCTGCGAACCTGAGGTGTCACTTCGACGTTTGTGTACAAACTGAGACCCACATCCCTAAAGATTGCGTGAAACTGCTCAGAATGTGTCTAGGAGGCCAATACACAGACGTGTTCAGAAATACTCACAATCAGTGAAGGGCGGACGTGATACAACCCCCAAACCCTCTCAGTGGTCCGACTCTGACTCTTGTACGTACGTGCGTGATCGTCGCAGAAGGGCTTTTTTGTGCTACGACCTCGCCGAGACCGTCATCCTCCCTCGATAAAAAAAAAGAAAACGTATTAGGGCGGCAAATTAGCCGGAACGGCCCCCCTTACCCCCCCGGAAAAAAGACACTTCGTGCGCTTAAGTGTCAGGACGGGTTTTTACTTACAACGACGACGACGACGTCCACTCGGTCACGCAAAAACCCCCCCCCGACGCGACGACGTAAAACAGTAACGTTCGGAGAAAAGTGACGTTTCACGCGAAATGAACGAATCGCCCCCTTTTTTTTGGGGGGAGGGCAGCCGAAGGATGACGAACATGAACAAACACTTTGCAGATTACATGTAAACCCGACGAGGTTACGATGCAATTCACTCAAAGGTCGTAACTCGCCGCTTAAGTTACTACGCAGTAAACATAAAGGCAACATTAATATTGCCTCCCCTCCTCCGCCCTACGCCCCGCTTATTGCGCAGTCTTCATAAAAAAGGAAAAACAGTGGCGTGCAGATATAATTTTTCTTTTTTGTAAAATGGTGTGTTGTTCGTCCGGCCCACATCTTTTTTCTTTAAAGGGCGCGCCGCCGAAAAAATCCCCTTCGCAATAAATTTCGCGGGATTAAGATTGACGCCGCGCCAGCTCTAACAGGTCCGTATCAGGGGCGGTGAAATACGGCACGTGTCGGATTATTCATGTGAACCGCAGCGGTTATATCTGGCTACCAGCGTAATGCCGCCGCCGCCGCTTGCCCTGAACGATTATCGATGACCGCAGGACCTATATTTATGGCAACCCTATCAATTCGACGGCAGTGGCTGTTGCAGTCGCCAAAGCCCGGCCGAGCATAATAACCACCAGATTATACATATGTATACAAACTATCCAGGCGACGATTTTTGAAAAAAAGAATTATTTTGAAAAAAGAATATTAAAGTAAAAAAAATAGGTTTGTCAATGATGCACGCGTAATTAAGTCGGAAGACTGCACTCCACTCGAATGCTTGCTTTTCGTTTCTGGCGGTCCTTCTTGTAGCCTTCCAACCGTTTGAATTGTGTCAAGTGAGGAATGTCGGATTATGCATTTGCTATGCAAAAAAAATCGTTAATTAAGTGCGTAATTAGGTGCAATAATGGCTCGACTAGGTCATTCCTTACTGCGAGTTATGTCATGTGCTTAACTGCATACTGAATATTTGGATACTTACATCCTGATCCACATTTTAACCGCCGAATCCTTGCTTTTCGTCTACGGCGGTCCTTCTTGTAGCCTTCCATCCGTCTGAATTGTATCAAGTGGAGAATGTAGGACGATGCAAAAAAAGTCCTTAATCATTTGCTTAATTAGGTGCAATAATGGCTCGACTCCGTTATTCCTTGCAGCGAGTCATATCGTGTGCATAACTGCGTACTGAATATTTGGATACTTACATCCTGATCCACATCTTAACCGCCGAATGCTTGTTTTTCGTCTATGGCGGTCCTTCTTGTAGCCTTCCATCCGTCTGAATTGTATCAAGCAGGGAAAGTAGGATGATGCAAAAAAAGTCCTTAATCAATTGCATAATTAGGTGCAATAATGGCTCGACTCCGTTATTCCTTGCTGCGAGTCATATCGTGTGCATAACTGCGTACTGAATATTTGGACACTTACATCCTGATCCACATCTTAACCGCCGAATGCTTGTTTTTCGTCTATGGCGGTCCTTCTTGTAGCCTTCCATCCGTCTGAATTGTATCAAGCAGAGAAAGTAGGATGATGCAAAAAAAGTCCTTAATCAATTGCATAATTAGGTGCAATAATGACTCGACTCCGTTATTCCTTGCAGCGAGTCATATCGTGTGCATAACTGCGTACTGAATATTTGGATGATACTTACATCCTGATCCACATCTTAACCGCCGAATGCTTGCTTTTCGTCTACGGGGGTCCTTCTTGTAGCCTTCCATCCGTCTGAATTCTGTCAAGTGGGAATGTAGGATGATGCGAAAAAAGTCCTTAATCAATTGCATAATTAGGTGCAATAATGGCTCGACTCCGTTATTCCTTGCTATGAGTCATGTGGTGTGCATAACTGAGTACTGAATATTTGGATACTTACATCCTGATCCACATCTTAACTGCCGAATGCTTGTTTTTCGTCTATGGCGGTCCTTCTTGTAGCCTTCCATCCGTCTGAATTGTATCAAGCAGAGAAAGTAGGATGATGCAAAAAAAGTCCTTAATCAATTGCATAATTAGGTGCAATAATGACTCGACTCCGTTATTCCTTGCAGCGAGTCATATCGTGTGCATAACTGCGTACTGAATATTTGGATGATACTTACATCCTGATCCACATCTTAACCGCCGAATCCTTGCTTTTCGTCTACGGCGGTCCTTCTTGTAGCCTTCCATCCGTCTGAATTGTATCAAGCGGAGAATGTAGGACGATGCAAAAAAAGTCCTTAATCATTTGCTTAATTAGGTGCAATAATGGCTCGACTCCGTTATTCCTTGCAGCGAGTCATATCGTGTGCATAACTGCGTACTGAATATTTGGATACTTACATCCTGATCCACATCTTAACCGCCGAATACTTGTTTTTCGTCTATGGCGGTCCTTCTTGTAGCCTTCCATCCGTCTGAATTGTATCAAGCAGGGAAAGTAGGATGATGCAAAAAAAGTCCTTAATCAATTGCATAATTAGGTGCAATAATGACTCGACTCCGTTATTCCTTGCTGCGAGTCATATCGTATGCATAACTGCGTACTGAATATTTGGACACTTACATCCTGATCCACATCTTAACCACCGAATGCTTGTTTTTCGTCTATGGCGGTCTTCCTTGTAGCCTTCCATCCGTCTGAATTGTATCAAGCGGAGAATGTAGGACGATGCAAAAAAAGTCCTTAATCATTTGCTTAATTAGGTGCAATAATGGCTCGACTCCGTTATTCCTTGCAGCGAGTCATATCGTGTGCATAACTGCGTACTGAATATTTGGACACTTACATCCTGATCCACATCTTAACCGCCGAATACTTGTTTTTCGTCTATGGCGGTCCTTCTTGTAGCCTTCCATCCGTCTGAATTGTATCAAGCAGGGAAAGTAGGATGATGCAAAAAAGTCCTTAATCAATTGCATAATTAGGTGCAATAATGACTCGACTCCGTTATTCCTTGCTGCGAGTCATATCGTGTGCATAACTGCGTACTGAATATTTGGACACTTACATCCTGATCCACATCTTAACCACCGAATGCTTGTTTTTCGTCTATGGCGGTCTTCCTTGTAGCCTTCCATCCGTCTGAATTGTATCAAGCGGAGAATGTAGGACGATGCAAAAAAAGTCCTTAATCAATTGCATAATTAGGTGCAATAATGACTCGACTCCGTTATTCCTTGCTGCGAGTCATATCGTATGCATAACTGCGTACTGAATATTTGGACACTTACATCCTGATCCACATCTTGCATTTGCTATGCAAAAAAATCAATTGCATAATTAGGTGCAATAATGACTCGACTCCGTTATTCCTTGCTGCGAGTCATATCGTATGCATAACTGCGTACTGAATATTTGGATACTTACATCCTGATCCACATGTTAACCGCCGAATGCTTGTTTTTCGTCTATGGCGGTCCTTCTTGTAGCCTTCCATCCGTCCGAATTGTATCAAGCAGAGAAAGTAGGATGATGCAAAAAAAGTCCTTAATCAATTGCATAATTAGGTGCAATAATGACTCGACTCCGTTATTCCTTGCAGCGAGTCATATCGTGTGCATAACTGAATACTGAATATTTGGATACTTACATCCTGATCCACATCTTAACCGCCGAATGCTTGCTTTTCGTCTATGGCGGTCCTTGTTGTAGCCTTCCATCCGTCTTAATTGTATCAAGCAGGGAAAGTAGGATGATGCAGAAAAAGTCCTTAATCAATTGCATAATTAGGTGCAATAATGGCTCGACTCCGTTATTCCTTGCTATGAGTCATGTGGTGTGCATAACTGAGTACTGAATATTTGGATACTTACATCCTGATCCACATCTTAACCACCGAATGCTTGTTTTTCGTCTATGGCGGTCTTCCTTGTAGCCTTCCATCCGTGTGAATTGTATCAAGTGGGAATGTAGGATGATGCAAAAAAAATTCTTAATTAATTGCATAATTAGGCGCAATGAAGCAACTTCCGAGGTTCGACTCCGTTATTCCTTATAGCGAGTCGCGCCATGTGCGTCACCAAATTAAATACAAACCACCCAGGCGACAATTTTTGAAGAGAAAAAAAGAAAATTGGAGTGGATTGCGAAGTTACGAGGGTGACGTGATCTATAAATAATCGCGGAATTAAGTTCTTTGTCCGGAATTAAAAAAAAAATATTCGGGAAATTGAAATGCGACTGAGTCGGAATTCATTTATTATTATATTTCTACCGACAAACCTGTAAACTAGTCAGTCAACTATGTGTATATTTTCGGGGCATTTTCGAAATTTAATTTAATTGTAACCGAATTTTAGTTAATTCAATTTACATTTAGTGTTCCGAGAAGGATTTTCATGTATAAAGGAAAAAATAAAGTAAATCTTCTGGCTTTATTTGAATTAACTATTGCGAATCCGATGTATAATGGAATACTGTATTTAATTGCCATGCACCGCCGAGTCACAGTTCAACCTGTCGCCTTTAATAACATAACATACGTCGCCGTTTATGGCTCCGTAATGCTCGTATTCATCGGTTCTAAATAAGAACTGACCCGACATTCGTTTTTATAGTGAATGCATTCGCTTCCAGATGCGCTCCGGAAAAGTCCAGAGTTTTCGCGTACGCACGGGATTGTTCTGCAGCTTTCCCGAAACTCTACCCGCGGTATTAAGCCGAGCGTCCCCGGCAATCCTTCTCGCAGAGGCAGTCGAAGTACCCGGGCGCCCCGAGCCCATAATGTAAACCGACCCAATGATTTGCGTTTAAATAAAGACGACGCTTCAAATTTCCTTCAGCGTCACGAGCCGAGGGGCTCTTTTTTTTTGCTGCGCAAATTTGCAATTTAAAGCGACGCGAAGCCCATGTACAGGTACTCTAATTAAAGGTTTCACCTTCGGCTGCAGCGGTCTTGCATTCACCGCCGTGTTTATATTCCGGCGCTGCTGCAATCTTGTTAATTAAATATTTTAATTAGCGATGGACGGCGCCGCCGGACGGACTACGGGTTTCAGTTGCGTTTGGTTAGACTTACAGACTTATTAGACATGTGCACTCGGTTATACGGAGTCATTGAAAACGTAATGACCGCCTCTTTGATTAAAACGCACATAAACAGACTCGTTCGGCAAAATTAAATCCTACTAGGTACATCTCGAACATGATTGGTCGCTACCGGCTGAATGAATTTACTTCTTTATCTCCTGAATAATTAACGAAAAACGGTAGCAAATTAGCGCTGAGGAGGACAAT
This sequence comes from Prosopocoilus inquinatus, assembly GCA_036172665.1. Lineage (NCBI taxonomy): Eukaryota > Metazoa > Arthropoda > Insecta > Coleoptera > Lucanidae > Prosopocoilus > Prosopocoilus inquinatus. The sequence goes on from CM069877.1 coordinate 11,403,107, forward strand.
CAGCTGTCCCGAGCTGGTTCTCAGAAGGGAACGAGATCAAAAGTCAAGGACGCCAGGAGGAGTGATTTCTACGCCACTGCGGAACTATCCTCCAAGGATCGTAGCGTGCGCCAAAATTTCGAAAAATTCCCAAGGTCATAATCCATTCTTGTATCCGAAATAATTGTTACTCGCAGCAAAACCGCAGATCGTACTTAAAACGTATATTAAAATAAAAAATAAACAATACGAGGGTACAAAAGACAGTGGCACAACAGGCCTGATCCTAACAGATCACGCGTACGTACACGTAATTTATATTACTAAAAGCTTATCTCATTGTAAATACCACCTTTACGCTGATGATACTCAGCTTTGTTACTCATTCAATAAAGAAAACGTTCATGCAGCCGTGTCTTTCGTAAATTATGATTTGCAATCCCTTACTTGAACTTTCTGTCAAGCATTGCCTTCGCATTAATAGTAAAAAGAATTCTGTTCTTGTTTTTGGTCGCACTAAGTCAAGAGCTTCTGTTATTAATGCTATCAAGGTGAAAATTAATAATGATGTTATTTCTATTTCTGATTCCGCCCGGGATTTAGGGCTGCATTTAGATACTAAATCACGATTTAAGGAACATGTATCTTACTTGATCAGGCGAGGGTATTGTAATCTTAAATTACTCTATTAAGTAATAGAGGAAAGTAAGGATTGCCTAGTTAGTCCTCTAAGAAAAAAAATATGTGAATCTCTTGTACTCTCTGGCTTTAACTTTTGTTCAAACGTTTATTACCATTGCCTAGACAATGTGGATAGAATTAGGATTCAGCGTCCACAGAATGATTGCTTAAGATTTATTTATAGTATTCGTAAACATGACAGAATATCGCACACACTCGCATGGGCTGGATGGTTAAAAATTAGAGATGGAACGAACATCCTGCCGCGGTACTGAATCCGGCCGATTCGGCCTATGAACGAACGGTCCGGTTTCGGCCGAACAGTTCGGTGTACCGGCCGGACCTTTGTTCATCTTAGGATGTCCGGATGACGATCGTAGTCGGAATTTCATGGACGCATAATAAGTTAAAACTTGTGTACGCACGTCGCGCTTCTCATCAGAAGAATTCACTCCATTTTTTATACAGGCTGTCGAATAGTGTTTGCAATATATTTCATGATTTGGTTTTTATCAATTCCTAATGGCTGATATTACTAAAGGAAGATTTTTATATTTACCCCAAAATCTAAGTTAAATACAACATTTCTCCTCTAAAATTTAGAATGTCGTTCTGTGATCGATTGTCACCGTAGCATCAAAATTTAACATCCCATATACAAGTTTCAAATTTTTTGATATCACTTTATGGGATAAGTTTTACCCGTTTAAAATTGTTGGAGGAATGATTAAAATTTAACACATTTGCCGAGGAACGATTGTTGTAATTAATTAAAAAAAACTGTGTTTGCTAAAAAAAATGTGAAAACATTTACGAAATATTATTGAGTTTTTTTTTAAGAAACATTGAACTACGTTGCAAATCTACTAAGGGCCATTTGCACCACTTTCAGTTAAAATTTAAGGTCCACTTAACTCCATAGAAACGTTTGTTACAATAATTATTTCTATGGAGTTAAGTGGAGCTTAAATTTTAACTGAAAGTGGTGCAAATGGCCCTAATAGGGACAAAAATTGTTTTCAAACAAGACATAAGAGATGGTTACAGTCCTGTGTTGAATTTTTTGAAACGCATCGGTTAGATGCACAACATTTCTAAACAACATTTCTAAAATTCTCTTTAGACATATACAGAGTGTTCCATAAGAGTGGACGACCCTAACATATATTTTTTGAAATGGAACACACTATATCAGTAGTACCAGAGGTAAACTATCGTATCTCCACATTTGGACAAATGTACGAAAAACGGTCATTTACGTTGTGCATCACCCTATGTAAGGTACACGAAGGAATTTCGAATTGATTACACATTTCTGTTTTCCAATAGTTAAATAATGTGTCTATAAAACTTTAAAGCAACATGTTTAAAAGAAAGCTAATTTACAGTAACAAAGTTTGTCATTTTTTCCGGTAAATTGTCAATAACTCAAAAACCATAAACTTTAGATCAATAAAACCCTATGCTATTTTCATCCACTCATAATGAGCAATAGTGTAATAATAGTGCAATAATATACAGGTGTCCGTCAAGTGCCGCGGTTTTCTGTACTGTCTAAAGTGTAAAGGTAGAAATTCAATTCAAACTAACTAAGGTATAAATCAGTCAGCTCTATTTTATAAAATTATTTTTGGCTATACAGGGTGTTAAGTAACTGAGAGCCATACCAAAGTTATATTTTTTTTGAATGGAACACCCAGAATATTTTTACATATTTCGCAAGTACGCATAATGAATATGTAATAACCAAAGATTTCAGAAGTTTTTTTTAAGAGTTTGTAGGATACTAATGATTATGTGTAAAAAATTGCTCTATTTTGAGTTCTTATAATTAGTTTAAGTTTTAAACAAAGTTAATTTTTTTCAAAATTTTCTAATGGAACACCCAATACATCTAAACTCTTGTGAAACACTGCTTTAATGAGCTTTCATAAAACGCCAAATTTGTAAAAGTAGTGTGTCACTAATCTAAACAATCGTTCTTTCAATTAAAACTTATGGCAACTGTTTTCCTCTTTTCTAGCAAACGGCAACGTGATTTTGAATTTTTTTTTTATTATTTCAATATTTAAAGTTATTTAAATATTTTAAAAATAAAGGAAAACAGGAATTAGTTTAATAGGAACATATTCAATTACTTTGAAGAATTTGAACAATTAAAATAAAATAAAATAAAATAAAAACATTTCCGTTCATTTATCTTCTAGTTGAAACTGAAAACCCGGATGGAAAAGCTAAATAACGTTAATATTGAAAGAAAAATAAATAGTTCATTGTTGTCTCTCGATTTTTTCAGTTTAGACAAAAACATTTGGCGTTTTATGAAAGCTCATTAAAGCAGTGTTTCATGAGAATTTAGATATACCGGGTGTTCCATTTGAAAATTTTTAGAAAAATTAATTTTTTCAAAATTTAACGCCCTGTACGTAATAACTAATAGATCTGAGCTGTTGTGAAATTTCTGTAGACGAGATATTGTATTGACTACCTGCAAAAATTCAGAACGAAATGTAAATAAATAGTCAAACTATAAGAGCTCAATATAGTGCAATTTTTTACACATAATCATTAATATCTTACAAACTCCGAAATCCGAAAAAAAACTTCCGAAATCTTTGGTTATTACCTATTCGTTATGCGTACTTTCGAAATACGTAAAAATATACTGGGTGTTCCATTTAAAAAAATATAACTGTGGTATGGCTCTCAGTTACTGAACTCCCTAGTTAGCCAAAAATAATTTTATAAAATAAAGCTGACTGATTTACACCTTTCTATCTTGTACGGTTTAGACGGTAGAGAAGACCGCGGCACTCGGCGGACACCCTGTATAGGCTGTTCCATTTAGAAAAATATATGTTCGGGTAGCCTAGCTCTTACGAGACACCCTGTATATGCCTAAATAATTTTAGATTGTACATCTAACCGATATGTATGTTAGTGCGCATACAGATTTCAAAAATGTTCAGCAGTAACGCCACAATCTTCCTCCCACGCCTGTTGGTTCTCCCTGTATAAATGAAGCTAAAATTTCCAAAATTTTTCTGTTTCAATTATTTAAGTAATTGAGACACAAATCTTACTAATAATAATTTTAAGAATTAAGTTATAGTCGTATAGACCGCAGCGTAAATGTTTGCCGTATTTTGTCTTCAAGGCATAAAATGCCATAATAATTAAAATCCCTCATTGTTTTCCTATGACTCAGAAGAACATACCTACTTTTTTTTTTCAAATCAAATTCACGCTGTACTAAAAAGGGACACACAAAACGTTAAGTCTTGCCGAAAAACAAGATAAGATTTTCTACATATTTTTTTATTTCTTGACATGTTTTGTATTAATTTTTGTATCATGTTCAGTCAGTTTCAGGGTTTGCAGAAAATTAAAAAAATAAATAAAATTGCTGACATGTGTATAAAGCCACGTTCATTAGTATTAAAATTCTACAAATTTTACTTGCCAAATATCAATTATGTAATTGATCGTCAAATTTGTTTTAAGATCTATACTGAAGAAGCGGTAAATAAAGTAAAAATAATTTTGCATAAAATTATAAATATAAGAAAAAATCTGACTCTGTCTAAGAATTGAACCACGAACATTCGCATTACGAAACATGAACGTTACGTCTGAGCCACGCACTCAATTAAAGTTTATAGTAATAATTTCCTTTATCAGCTATGTTGTAAATATGTGGCAGTAGGTTCGGCCGGACCTGTTCGGTTCGGCGACAGTATCTCGGTGTTCGTTCGGTCCCGCGAGGTCCGTTCCATCACTATTAAAAATGCCACGTAAAGCTGAATTTTGTTCTATGAAATTTTATCATAAAATTATTTATTTATTTATTTTTTCAAAAAGCCGACCTATCTATATCGTAAGCGCACTTTTAGAACGTATGTGCACAATATTAATATTAGAAATGAGGGGTTATTAACTCCTCCAACACATCATCTTGAAATCTTTAAAAGGCCTTTCTCTTATAACGTTGTGTACTTTTTTTAATGTCATTCCTGCTTCTCTGCGCACGTTAACACTACCATCCCTTGTCCGTCAGCTACGGAATTATTTCCATCTAAGTGATTTTAGCTTGTATAATTCAGATTGAATATGATTTTGCTTAGCCGTTTTTCTGCGTCTTTGTTTTTACATGTATACTTACAGCTAGTAATATATTACTATTATTTTTGCTATTTAAAATTTTTTTTGTTCGAGTGCTCAGAAGGTAGAGCAGCTGCTTCCTGTGAAGTAAGCTGATTCTGAGCTATTGGTAAACTTATGAATGTATTGTACCTTGTCTTGTAATTCCTTTACTTACCAATAAAACTACTATTATTATTATTATTATTATTATTATTATTAAATACTGCTCGCACGTAGATGTCAAACGTTACTCAGCTGTCACGTAGCGCCGCCGCCTTACATCGGCACATCGTGTTTCGCGTGTATCGACGGTTACCAACTGTCGGACGTCCATGACCTTAGCGATACCTTCATGTATTCGACCTTCGTTGCACTTGATTTGCCTCCGGGATGCGATAAGCGACGGAGAAGTGTCGGCGAAATATAACAGAGCCAGAAGAAAAGTCCCAAACGAGGAAGCATAAAAACGAAAAGCGGATTTTTCTGTTGGAACAAGGAAATCGTATAAAACATGGATACCCAGAACTAAGCCTCAAATCATAGGCGCCGCTACGTCGGGTGCACGGACCTTGTGCACCTGACAAATAATTTTGTTGGGTGCAAAAGTATTAGAGAGCACCCGACAAAGTGGTATCTTTTTGTTTACTAAATTCAAAGAAGCAGAAATTATTTGACGCAGAATTTATTTGATATTACACAGTTTTTAAAAAAAAATCCGCAATTGACAGGATTACCTGCTGGAAATTCAGAAATTGTTTAAAATATTGCTAGCTCTTCCTGGTTCATCGTCCAAAGCAGCAATAATTCAAATCTGAGGTGTTTTGTTGCAACAACTACGGAATCCAGTTTCAAACTATTCGAAACCAGATTCAAACATTTAAGCGAAAGAAAGCACTTACTGTTAAAATGAAAGAAACACCCATCAACCATTAATCTATCGTAATTATTAAAAATTCAGAACTCATAACCTTGTCATTTATTTCACATACTTGTCACTTTATTAAGTGCTTTCTTTTGCTCACAAAAACGTGATCCAAGCGCGTTTAGATTCAAAGACGGACGTTCTTTTGCAAACAGATTAATCCCCACTCTCCTTGAAATTTCAGTTCAGATTGGTAATTTCCTTTTCCCTTCGAATTAAACTATTTTTATATTTCGTTCTGATTAAATTGCAGTTATTTGCAGGCGAACTATCACATCAATAATTCAAAACGAAGGTGTTTGTTGCAACAACTACAGAATCCAGATTCAAACTAGTCGAAAGCAGATTCAAACTCTTATGCGAAAGAAAGCACCTGTTATCGAGTTTCTAACGAGAACGCCGTTGCCGGTTGTATTCTTCATAAGGCAACATCGGCAGTGGTCTTTTCATTTGCGAATAAATTATATGTATTATACATATTATAAACTGAACTATCGACAAAAATTGAACCCAACAACATTTGCAAAATCCGGCGCTATATGCCTCAAATTACCATATAATTTATCGGGAAAAGAATTCTTGGTAAAAGTTGTTAAAAGCAGGTTCACAGGGCACAAGAAATTCCGGTACACGCTGTAGTTAATTCGAATCTCCCATAAAATTAGCAACAATTCCCGGTACACGTTAAAAAGTCTGCATCTTGTAATGACGAAATGCAACTGAAAGTAGACGCCGGGAGGATTTGTGAACGAGCCAAGATGGCCAGCAATTAGAACTCAGTAATGGGTCACATGACCTCTAGAATCCAATGGAAGCGGTGATCTTAAAGCGCCCAAACGGAAACAGAAGTGTGGCCAACTGACAACCACAGTATCATACCATACGTGAATGTTAAAGAAGAACCAGCGGGAAAACAAACTGTAACAGGCGACGAAATGCAACTGCAGTAGACGTCGGGAGGACTTGTGAACGAGCCAAGATGGCCAGCAATTAGAACTCAGTAATGGGTCACATGACCTCTAGAATCCAATGGAAGCGGTGATCTTAAAGCGCCCAAACGGAAACAGAAGTGTGGCCAACTGACAACCACAGTATCGTACCGTACGTGAATGTTAAAGAAGAACCAGCGGGAAAACAAACTGTAACAGGCGACGAAATGCAACTGCAGTAGACGCCGGGAGGACTTGTGAACGAGCCAAGCTGGCCAGCAATTAGAACTCAGTAATGGGTCACATGACCTCTAGAATCCAATGGAAGCGGTGATCTTAAAGCGCCTAAACGGAAACAGAAGTGTGGCCAACTGACAACCACAGTATCATACCGTACGTGAATGTTAAAGAAGAACCAGCGGGAAAACAAACAGTAACAGGCGACGAAATGCAACTGCAGTAGACGTCGGGAGGACTTGTGAACGAGCCAAGATGGCCAGCAATTAGAACTCAGTAATGGGTCACATGACCTCTAGAATCCAATGGAAGCGGTGATCTTAAAGCGCCCAAACGGAAACAGAAGTGTGGCCAACTGACAACCACAGTATCGTACCGTACGTGAATGTTAAAGAAGAACCAGCGGGAAAACAAACTGTAACAGGCGACGAAATGCAACTGCAGTAGACGCCGGGAGGACTTGTGAACGAGCCAAGCTGGCCAGCAATTAGAACTCAGTAATGGGTCACATGACCTCTAGAATCCAATGGAAGCGGTGATCTTAAAGCGCCTAAACGGAAACAGAAGTGTGGCCAACTGACAACCACAGTATCATACCGTACGTGAATGTTAAAGAAGAACCAGCGGGAAAACAAACTGTAACAGGCGACGAAATGCAACTGCAGTAGACGTCGGGAGGACTTGTGAACGAGCCAAGATGGCCAGCAAATTATAATTCAGTAACAAGTCACATAACCTCTAGAACCCAATGGAAGCCGTGATCTTAAAGCGCCCAAACGGAAACAGAAGTGTGGCCAATTGACAACCACTGTATCGTACCACACGTGGATGTTAAAGAAGAACCAGCGGGAAAACAAACTGTAACAGGCGACGAAATGCAACTGCAGTAGACGTCGGGAGGACTTGTGAACGAGCCAAGATGGCCAGCAAATTATAGTTCAGTAACAAGTCACATGACCTCTAGAACCCAATGGAAGCCGTGATCTTAAAGCGCCCAAACGGAAACAGAAGTGTGGCCAACTGACAACCACTGTATCGTACCACACGTGGATGTTAAAGAAGAACCGGTGGGAAAACAAACTGTAACAGGCGCCCGGTAAACGTTCTCAGAGGACGGTGCATGTCACGATCTAAATTAAATTTAAGTTACACTCGTTTCACACACAACGATTTTGGACGTACGTTAACAAAACGTACGTCCACATTCCGATAGTGAAGTGAAGAGGTGCATGAGACTTTTCACACAGAACGGTAACGGTACGATACCGTGGTCGTGCCGTTCAGCTGCCGTCCATTGTCACTAAAATGCACGGCGGCCGTGCCGTTCTAAGAAAACAGTGGCCGACGTGTCCAAATGCAGCTTTTCATACGCAACGAATTTTAGTCGTACGTTGGCATCCAGCGTGGTAAAACTTTTAGTTAAAATGGCTGCAAACATTGATGCTGAAGTTCTAATTTCCTTAATTGAAGCTAGACCAGTGTTGTGGTATAAAACCCTGGATGTTTTTAAGGATAGAATCGCAACGAGAATTGCTTGGCGTGAGATATGCGTGGTATTGAAGCCAGATTTTGAGCAGGTTGAAGATACAACAAAAAATAAATTTGGTAAGAATCAGTTTTTCATTATTAACTGTCTAAAATACAACACATACTTTGAACTGCGAGTATAATATATATAACTTAAACGTTTTCCCTTACTTAACATTTTACTTATAGGTATTAAATAAAATTTCATGACATAAATTTTAAATTAAATTAGAAAAAAATATTAATTTTAAAAATTATTACCTAATTAAATCTTTGACATTTGCCAGGGTACGCTTCCGGCACATGATACAAAATAGGTACAAAGTATGTTTCTAATATTATTTGCTGTTAGACCCCCTCGTAGTACATTCTCTTGTGGTACATCTTCCAAACCGGTAATTATTGTAATATTCTCAATCAAAAATCCATCTCTGTCATGCACAAAATTATGTAATACAATGCAAGCCTTCACAATATCGACAGCAAAATCTGGTTGTACATTAATAGGTCGATGCAGCACTCGCCATTTATTACTGAGGATGCCAAAAGCGCATTCGACGTACTGCCGAGCTCTGCACAACCGATAGTTGAATATTCTTTTTTCAATTGTTAAATGAGTTCCCCCAAAAGGTCGTAACAAATGTTGATGTAATCCAAATGCTTCATCTCCCACGAAGAAGTATGGAAGTTTTGGACTCTGCGTTTCTGATAGAAATTTGCCTTCCGGTAGTTGTTGAGGAAAACATATACGTCTTATTTGCCCATTTTCAAGTGGATCAATGTATTTCAACTATAAAGATTATTACTCTGTCGTCTTAATGGCAGTGGCAGATTCCAGATACCGATTTGTTTTATCGACATTGGAAGATAGAAATCAATAGAAATAAACATTTCTATTGATCGCCATAGACTGGATTTCTTGAATATTGAAGCATCGCAATCTTTACCGTAGCTTCCAATGTCGATAAAACAAATCGGTATCTGGAATCTGCCACTGCCATTAAGACCACAGAGTAATAATCTTTATAGTTGAAGTACATTGATCCACTTGAAAATGGGCAAATAAGACGTATATGTTTTCCGTCGACTGCCCCTATGCGATGGGGGAAATTTGCATTTGCTTCAAAATCGGAAGCGATGGATACCCATAACTCCTTTGTGAGTGTGGGTATACAATCCACTCGCATGACTGTCCAGATTGCTGTGGTTACATCTTGAACTATCTTACTTGTCGTAGATATTCCAATTCGATACGTGTAGTGCAGGTCGGTAAACGTACAACCACTTGCCAGGTATCTGAAGAAAATGTTGTTATCATAACTCAATCATTTAATTAATCATGATTTACATAATTTGCTACACGTACAGCAGGATGAAAACTAACAAAACTAATCAATTTATTTATTTGCTTATTTTCAGGTAATGACGTCATAAAGAGATTGACAAATCTTCGGGACGCATTCTGTATGTAAGTCCAATAAGAAGATAAAAGAAAGCAAGACAAGTGGATCCGGAGCAAAAAAACCCAAGAAATATGTCTTCAACGATCAGCTCCAATTTTTAAATAAGTTGTATGAAGATAGAGCAACAACTAACAGCTTGGATGATGATGCAGGCGAAGAGAGTGTTGAAGAGACGGAACCCGTTGATACACTTGATAAACCTACAGCGGCAGTTAACCAAACAGCAATAGAAGCACCCCCTCCCAGAGCCAGAAAACACCGCAAACCTGACGAGGTTGAATTAAAAATTCTGAAAGCGTTGGAAGCGGAAAAACCGAACAGCAAATTATCTTTCTTCCACAGCTTGTTTCCCCACTTGGATAAATATGACGAAAGTGAAATGCTAAAATTCCAAATAGTTGTTCTACAAGTTATTTCGAAAATTAATCAAAAAAAGAAGATGGTTTCATTTCGCCCTTCTCCACAATTGTCCTCGCAAGTTAGCTGCCCGTATCAACCGCAGCAGCTCCCTGGCAACATATCTTTGCCCTATTCATTCCCATCAAGTTCAACGGCCCAGCACTATCAAAATTTCAGTCTGTCTTCTGGACCCGCATCCCTAGAGGACTATGATAGGAACATTTCGACTCCATTTTCCTCAACATCGTCAGCAGTTGACAGTGTGGATTTTGTTTAATAGTGAATTGTTCTTGTTTACGTTAAGAATTTGCATGCACAAAATTAACTAATATACATAATAAGAAATACATTCATACATAAATTTATTATATTTATTAACTTACCTTAACGTCACAGCCAACATTTCCACAGGTTGAATGCAATTTCTCATTTTTGTATTTTGTCTTTGAAAAACGTACTTAAGCCTTTCATGTAATTCATCGAAGGAAGTTACTGACATTCGAAAATAATTAAAAAAATGATTTCCAACATTCCTCAGCTCTGCAAACAGCTTGTAGAAGATACCAGCTTCCTCTCTCCTTCTCTCCTTTGATTGATCGGATGTACCCATAGCAGTCGATTACGTTTCTGCCTTTTTCTACGACGAATATTAACCATAGCGCAATAACTTTTCTGCGATTCATTTCAGCACGCTATGATTTCAATGACATCAAGATGCGTACTGCGCTCAAAAAACGTCAATAAATCGTTGTATGTGAAAACAAGTACGCTACGATAAATTATCGTACATTTTGTTAACGTACGTCCAAAATCGTTGTGTGTGAAACGAGCGTTACCCGTTAGCTGCCTTTCGCCCACGACCATCTCTACTGAGCTGGGCATATGTGGAAGCGTTTCCGGATATGTCCAGCATATTTCTTTTTCAGTTCACTACCGACCCGCCCTCTGTGTTCGGCGATCGAGATCGACTCCATGCCCCGTCGAATAATCATGATCCTGATAACTGCTGTTTTGGGTCAATATTAACCCAGGTTCCATCTCGCGGTGACAATTTCCGTACTCAATGATTAACCATCCCCTTCCTCTAAAACTCGACTGACTTGAGGGATGCCCGGGGTGGGTATCCGTCAAGTGAGTCATCCCTTAAGTTGAAGACCTGGAGTCAATTTCGGTCTTTGGATGGTCTACCGAGGGATGCCTACTTGGGGCATGAGGTATGAGAGACTCTCATCCCTCATGCCATCCGACGACCGAAATTGACAGTATGTTGGGTGATCGTGATCTCGTCGGATATACAGGGTGAAATGATATACAGGGTGAAATGCGATTGCTGTCCGACGCTAATTTATTTACAGCTGCGCTTCGACAACTACAGAGGAATAAGCGCCGCGGCGCCGCTGTTAATCACGAGGAGGTAGGTCAGATCGTTTCGTCGCCGGATGAAATCCAAGATGGCGATGGCCGTCCGCCTTTGGTTTGAAAAGAAGACGAGGCCCTCGGACGTGAAGTGAGCAAGACACGAAGTCCGCGCGCGCCGTGAAATTTAACGACGTACACCAAACTGCGCTTTCCAATTACGACGTTGTAACAAGAACCAGAATAATTCACAGGAAGAGCTGCTGGGGGGGGGGGGGGGCAAGGGGTGGGTGGAGTTTAGAGCGCTTCTCAAATTGCGACGTAAACTATTACGACTTACATGATACTGAATACGAGGCAGGTTGTAAATCTTCGTGCATAATAGTAGTGGGAGTTACGATGAGAAGTTATGGAGAGGGGGGAAGGGGGGGATTAATGGCAGTGGTCGCGTAGTGGACAAAATTAAATTATGCTTAATTGTAGCACGTGCGAGCAATGTCTGTTAGTGTGAGGCCAAAAAACCGCTCCATTCACATGTAACTAATGCATTTAATTTTAAATCATTTAGAATTTTTAGATTGTACAAAAACTATTACTTAAAACACTTAAACACTAATTTATTTAGATTACTGGAGGAGGAGCGTAATTTGTACGCTGTTTTCCGCCGTGAGTGTGTGTGCTCCTCTTTTTCTCCGGCGTGAAGGGTTGCTTATGTCTCCCGATACTGTGCTGAAATCATTTCTTCGCGAGAAAACGTGAAAATCTCCACTGAGCTGGGCATACCCGAGCTGAGCGTTTACGGAAGGAACATGGAAGAAATACTGGAATTTTCTGCAAGTGTGAGAGGGGGCACCAGGGTCTCTCGACGACGCGGCGTGATAGGTTTGGAAGGAATCTTCCATGGGGTAGAAAGAAGAATATACTTACAGGTGGTGGTTTCAAGCAGCGTCGCAGTAAGGGCGGGGTGGTGGGGCGCCAATTTTCGTTGCATGATGTCTTTTATCTGTTTTATTTTTATTTTTTTATATCTTAACAAAAACGTGAAATTTAGTTCCAATACAATTACATTTTTAAAAAAAATAATTTTAATGCTTCAATTAAAACCGAATTCAATTTGAAAATGAAAATGAAAAGAAATGAAAATATAGTTAATTAAAAAAATGATACTGAGAGAAAGGCGAATATTCAGTTCGTAACAAGAAAAGCCTTTGTTAGAAAATGGCTTTTCTTTAAACGCGAAATAGATTTTTCGTGTCAACTCACCAATGCCGACTTTCTCAAAACACAGAATTTAAATTAAACTAATAAAAAAAACGGTTACGATTAAAGTGAATATAAAAAACGAATATTCAGTAAGAAAACAAAAAAAAAACCCTTTTTTTACGTGCAAAAACTGAATTTTCGTTTCAATTCACCAACGCTGAGCTGAAAAAAAAGCTAACACACCGTAAATAATTGTATCTTCATCCGCGACATTAATTTCAAACTGAGGAAACTGTCTGATCTTTCAAATCTTTCAACGAGGAACACGACGCGTAATTAGGTCAAGAGGCTGTACTCGAAAAACTAAGAAGATCGATTTCTTGTACGCTTCCGAAATATTTAAGTATCATTCCCTTTCAGAGTGCTGCGCAAGTGGGGTACATTGAATGTTTCATTTGCTGTGCAAAAGTTATCTCTAATTGGGTGCAAAAATTAGGTGTAATATTGCAATTTCCGTAACTTCGACTTCGTTCTGCTCTGTGCTAACGCCGCGCCCGCCGGGCCGTGTGCGTCTCGGTTCCAGAAAATAACAATGTATTAAAAAAAGGTAAAATTTACTTTTAGTAGATCTCTGTCTTCTGGACTTTATTCGTACTTGCTGGAATCATCGAGAAGCTTCGATCATGTTCTGTGACGCAAGATGTCATGACTATCTACTAAAAATAGATCTATTTGCGCGTGCCGGCTGTAACAATTGACCTTGACCTTCTACGCGGTATCATTCATTATGATATTATTTAATCGCAACTCAATTTTTAGAAAAAAAAATATACGTACTGAATATCCGAACCTTCGTAAGAATTCAGATTCTTTTATGATTATTTTTTGATGTGATTCACTATACTCTATTTAATTAAGATACATTACCTAGGAGTTTAAATTTAAAGTTACTTTAACCTAAAAAAAGTACATTTGTTTCCCTATACTTAAAGTGACTTTAAATTAAAGTACAAAGTTTTTTTAATCTCAAACCGGACAGAAAAATGAAGGGAAACACAGTAAACGTTTCGCTATAGATTTATAGCTTCGTCAGCTATAAATCTATAGCGAAACGTTGAGTGTGTTTCCCTTCATTTTTCTGTCCGGTTTGAGATTAAAAAAACTTTGTACTTACTATTTTCATCGGACAAGAACAAACTTCAATTTAAATTAAAGCTTCCTTAAAGTCTGATTATGAAAACGGCCATAAATTAGAAATTAGAAATCATGATGCAGAAATATGACTCACTTGAAAATATAAAATGAAACACGTGCAGCTTATACATATGTATAACGGAAGCATTAGTCAGCTTGAAATATACTAAGAAATGAGATTATACTGGGGTAACGTGGTAAAAAAAAGAACAAACTTGCATTGCGCTGCTTTGCAGAACGAGAAATATCAACAGTGACCCGTGGAAGAGCTTCATGCGTTGCATTAATGGAGCTCCCGGTGCAAACTAATTCTTCGAAATCTAGGGACAGGGGCGGTTTTAGGAACGGGCGAGTCAACCAATCGCTCGGGGCTTCGCGTTTCCCGCCCCATTTGCGACATGTGAATTTTTCAAATTTTTAATGATTGAAGATTATTGAAATCTGCATAAAATCTACAATCATATAAATACGGAAATACTTTGCACATCTGCATAAAATGAACATATTAGAAACTTGACAATATATCTAAGCATATTTATTTCTTGTTGCTTTCCATTTACGTGTAACATTTTGCTAAAACATTCAGGTACGTAAGAAAATGTGCAGTAAGGATATTCAGGCGCTGTTACCTCCCACACCCTTTCCAGTAGCTTTCGACTCCATGCCCCGTCGACGAATGGTCGCTACAGCTGCTGTTTGGGGTCAATATTAATACGAGTTCCTTTTCGCGATAACGATTTTCTTACTTATCGTTATTTGAAGAACTATTTAAAGTATTAAATAAACCACATTTTCTGGAAAGTTCGAGTATAAACAGTAACCACCTAACGAACGGAAACTGGCACCGTAACAAGGCGACTAAAGCTCTCATCCAATACTTCGAAGAAGTATACGGGTGGGGTTTCGTCGCCGACATAGAAAACTGCGTGTCGTAAAAGGCAATTCATCAAAACCAATTATTGATGCGGTAACAAAAAAAATTTCGGAGAATCCGTAAAATACAGATGTTTTATTTCGATTCCGCAATTAACGCCCGCCCACATATCACGTCGCCACCCAACAAAGCGTAACCGCGTAAACCCGAAAACACGCGCCCGGCTAATCCCGACTCGTTAAAATCCAGCTCATGCGACGAGCAAGCGGACGCTTCCTGCTCACCTCGTTTCCGGTTATAATAAGGGCCAATCAAAAGGTTGGGGGAGCGTGAGACGCCTGCTGATGCTCTCGGGGGCGATTATGATTACGAGTCGGACGGGCGGCGGAGCTTAAGCTTGTCTCCGAAAGTGGCGTTTCGGATGGAGGCGGTGAATTAATATCTGGCTGGATGGTGTAATGGAAGTCTGAGACCCGGAATTACGGAGGCGGCGGGCGTCGGGTATATTAAAGATGCATCGCCGGTGCATCACATTTGAATAAAAGGCGGCGGCTTAAATTAACATTGTCGGCTTGAAACTTAGTAGGGACCACCAGGTAAGCAGATTTTCATTTTCAAATTTTTTTTTACAAATTCGCTTACAAAAATAGTGATATTACGATGCCGTTACAGTTTAATTCCCTGGTTCTTTTAAATAGTCATGTGTGGTACGTTTTAGTTGTTGATGACCGTTGGCCACACTGTTCGTTTCCGGTTTAGACACGTTGCTATTAGGCTCTCATTGGGTCTGAGGGTCACGTTATTTGTAATTGTAATCTGATCGGCCGAAATTGTGTTCATGAGAGAATTTACTTTCGGCCTCTTGCCCTATCGCCATTCGGCACTACGCCAGCACGGAGTACTACAGAAACGTATACATACTTCGGTGTGAATTGTTGCAATTTAATAATCAAGATGGCAGCGTTTCGGAAAACATAAAGAACAAAGAACACAGGGCATATTACGAATAACGCAATGCTCGAATGAACAAAAATTGCGTTTAAAAAGGTTGAAATTTGGACAGCAGTCGAGTCAGGAGCGACTCCGGTGGGTATTAGTGTCAAATGTAAGAAGGGGAGCCGCCCGCACAGTCGAGCTAAGTATGGACTCAGTAGGGCATTAGTGCCAACTCGAGGAAGGGGAGCCGCCCGGAATCATCCCAGCCACCAAGGACTCTGTTCCCGCGATCGCCGTCATCCTGAGGCCGATTGTAGGACACATCTCGGCCACATCCCGTCAACCCATGCCACAAGCTGCCAACTTCAACTATCGTCAACCGCAGTCCCGGTGAACCGAAGCAGTCTGCCTGGCTGAAGCCACTAACGCACCCCTGCTTGCCGCATCAGGGACACGCTACTTCGTCCTGGACCAAAAGATCGACCGTACTCATCCGCCACCCATAGCGCCGCAGACGACGTGCCGAGCCAACCTCGCACAGCTCCAGCCCTGACGCTCCCGCAGCTACAGCCCGGACACAAAGTACGAACCACCCGACCAGGCCAACACTAACTGCAACCGCCCGCACGGACGACCAGGACCGCAACCACCCATTTTGAACCACGAAAAGCCTCCAACAAATTAATCTTAATATTAATAAAAGGCATCAACTTTTATAAAGCATTTATGTTTAAAGCTCTACCCTCTGTGAACCCTACGCCACCCCTCCACTCACGTGGCCTAGTGGAGGCGCTACCCTGTTAGCGCAGCTTACTAAGGGGACCACCCCGGTAAGCGTGACATCATGGAAGCACCACCTTCTTAGCGTCACATGGTGGAGGCACCACCTTAAGCGTGACAAAATCGAAAATTCTAATCAGCTTCAGTGATAACCGGTATTGCTTGTGCATTATGAACCTGTGGAGTTGTTGTAAGCAGCTTATCCCAAGCTGATCTTTCGTTTCTGTGTTAAACAGTCAGGCATTTATGTGACGCCGTTCCAACGACTCATGCTCATATTAGATTTCCTTGTTCCCACAGAGAAATCCGTCCGGCAAGGGATCGCTTCACGACCACCACCAAAAGATGTCTGGAGGGTTTATCTAGAAAGTATTTTTACATATTTTCGATAAACTTCTCCTGCACCCCTCAATAACGAAAAATATCGCGATAAGAGGCCTGCAAGTGCAATTACCCAAAGGTTCGATGTCCGCAATCGCTGCGGGCCGGGCGATCGCTGCACTATTGCAACCAAAAGTCGTGCGAAGGATTTATCTAGAAAGTATTTATCTAGAAAGTATTTATTTTCAAGAAAGGATTTTTGATAAACCTCCCCGGTTTTCCACAACAAAGAAAGGAAATCGCGAAAGTGGGTTTGTAAGTGCAAATCTATTGATATCCATCTCCCGCCGCTGCCGATAGGCAGACGATCGCTCCACGGCCGCCACCAAAATCGTCAGAAGGATTTACCTAGAATGCGTTTTACAGTTTTTCGATAAACCTCCCTGGCTTCCCACAACAATTAAAAAATTCGCGAAAATGGGCTTGCCACGAAAAGTTGTCCGGAAGATTTATCTAGAATTTTCTTTTACAAATTTTCGATAAACCTCCTCCGCTTCCCAAAATGACGGAACAAAAATTGCGATAAGAGGCCAAAAGTCGCCCAAAAGGAGTTATCTAAAAAGCTGTTACATGGTAACGAAAGGAGCGCCTTGCGCGTTTTGATCCACAGTTAGTGGACGCCAACCGTAACATACCGTGCCTCTTAAAGAAAGGTCGGCCGTTCCCGGCCGAAGACTACGATGTGAAGAAGAGCTTGTTTGTGCTTCGTGAACTTGTGGAGTTGTTGTAAACAGCTTATTCCAAGCTGATCTTTCGTTTTCGGGTTAAACAGTCAGGCATTTATGTGTCGCCGTTCCAAAGACCCATGCTCATATTAGATTTCCTTGTTCCCACAGAGATATCCGCTTATCTATTACCTCCCTGATTTCGTTTTTCGAATCTTCTGTCTTTCGATAATACTTTTTCATTTGCTGTGTACCTGTTTCGACGTCTTTTGAGAGACGACGCCCTACAACATAGCGTCCTATTAGAAGATCATCGTTCCACGCAACACAACACCAGCTCAGCGAACCGCCACGAGAGGTCGCTGCGAAGTCTGACACTTGAACGGATCCGACAGGTGTTTGACAACAGGAGCCGACTTTCGGACCACAAAATTGTAACGTATCGTTTAATATCGTTATTTGTTTAATCTAAGCCGCTTATTACTCAGTTATTTCGGCACTTGTGAGTGCATCGTATCGAGTAATCTCTAGTTACGTTTTACCGTGAAGATTTATGTTAATTTATAGTTAATAAGGCCCGATTTCATAATCGAATTAAAGGAGACTTTGAAAGAAAAGTCACAGTCATATATCGGAAAAGATGCGAAAACGTAGTTATTTATACATCAGATTGTGACTTTTATTTAAAATCTTCTTTAGTTCGATTACGATACCGGACCTAAGTTAAGTATAGTTTACGCCTCGTACATACCTGTGGCCTCTTTAATTTAAACTCGAGAGTCGATGTGAATTTAAGTTGTGAACAGCAGTATACGATTTAAGTGCGTACTGTTGTTTTTGTGGCGATGAATCAATTATTTTGCATGCACGAGTGTTATCTCCTTCTGAAAGTTTTCGAAATTTTAGCGCACGCTGCGACCCTTGGAGGACGGGTTCCGCAGCGGCACATCAGCTGGGGGGGGTTTGTTCTCCTGGCGCCCTGGATCTCTTTGACCTTTGAACCCGCCCATCTTCAACTGAGTACTGGTTCGGGACAGCTGAATTTTCTTTCTCAGCGCTAACTTGCCACCGTTCTCGTTAATTATTCAGGAGCTGAAGTAAATTCATTCAGGTGGTAGCGCTGCCTGAAGTTGTTCTGCGTTGGTCTTTGTTAAAAGGGAGGAGGAATCGCAGTCGATAGCCGGCCCCGGTGGCGGCGCTTCCGTAAGCTTTGTTTATGCATAATGGTCGCAAACGGCCGTTCATTATTGGACACGTATCAGCAAACAGCTATCGAAACATATCAACGTTTGACCGTGCAATGTTTGCGCTTCCTCTTACGGCAAGAGAAGACAAACAAATAAATAAATTTAATCGAAAACACGTAACTTTTTATTACCTCCTTTATTTGAAACGTCCTTCCAGTACGCTATAACTTTAATTAAATAAAAGAAAAGATAGATTAGATTAAAAATTGTTTACATAGATTAAATAATCTGCTCATTTGACGACGTCGTAATATACATGTCGGGATCAAATTACGCCACGTGAAACCAACCCTAAAATCTCCCTCCCCCTGTCCGAAAACAGATTGACGACGGAATGTCGAACATAAACGTCAGCGGTTAGTTAACAACACGTCATAAAAGCTCATTTTCATTTATGACGCTCGTCCCCCAATTCGCGCGGGCATTTTAATCATTGATAACACAACGTCCGAAGCTGACGTCGCAGGTTAATTAAAGCGAAATTAAAATTCCTACCCCAAATGATAAACACGGTGCGCCGGAGCACGTTTTTGAATTATGACGCTTGTCATTATTCTTATTATTATTATTATTATTGTGTCGGGGGCGGGGAGTGGCTGTGTTGTTTGGCGAGTTCCGTGGAATTCCGACGGGCGGCGGGCGCGCGCATTAAAATTCTCATTTCGCGTTTTATTAAGGGCGCGCGGGGGCTTCATTCCTCGAATTATGATTTACAAAGCTTCTCTAATTAGATTCGCTGATTGTTATTGCGCTGCCGCCGCTGCGGTGCCGGGACCTAGCTGCTGGGGTCGCATAATCACTAATTACGCGATTTTGTTGCCACTTTGATTGTGAAATCTGATGAATCTTCGCAATAAAACTAAAGTAATTAGAAGAGGGGGCGGCAGACGCTCAAGTTATTCCTTGAGCTGAAAATGTTCGTGCATCACCCATCTCGCTCTAACAAACAATAAAATTCGCAAAATTCACTTATTCATTTTTATAGTATACAAGGTGATTTTAGTACTTTTGCGAAAGACTACTTGACTCAATAATATAAAAGTTTTTTTTGAAAAGTCGATTTTTCGAATGTGGATGTGAGGGCTTCCACGAGCACCGTAACCGAAAACTGTCATCACCATCGAATTACTTGGTCCGTTTTATCTATGATGTAATAATCCAAGCGCTCCGATGTACCAGAAGCCGAAGAATGAAAATGCGAAAAGAAGCCTGCAAGTTCAATCCTCACAGGTATTCACCCCCGCAGTGGCCATCCGCTAAACGATCATTCCGCGACCACCACCAAAAGTCGTGCGAAGGGTTTATCTAGAAAGCGTTTTTACGAATTTTTGATAAACCTTCCCGGCTTCCCACAATAGCAGAAAAATCGCGAAAAGAGCCTCGGAAGTGCAAATTCCCGATATATCACCCTCCCGCCGCCGCCGAACGGCATGTTATACCTTCGCTACCGCCACCAATAGTTATCCGAAGGATTTATCTAGAAAGCGTATTTACGGATTTGCGATAAACCCTTCTGGTTTCCAACAACAGCGAAAAAAATTCGCAAAAGTGAGCTTGCAAGTGCAAATCTGCTAGTATCTGTCTCCCGTCGTCGCCGAACGGCGAGCGATCGCTCCACCACCGCTACCAGAAGTCGCTAGGAAGATTTATCTAGAAAGCGTATTTACGGATTTTCGATAAACCCCTCCGGTTTCCTATAACAGCGAAAAAAATTCGCGAAAGTGAGCTTGCAAGTGCAAATCTGCTAGTATCTGTCTCCCGTCGTCGCCGAACGGCGAGCGATCGCTCCACTACCGCTACCAGAAGTCGCTAGGAAGATTTATCTAGAAAGCGTATTTACGGATTTTCGATAAACCCCTCCGGTTTCCTATAACAGCGAAAAAAATTCGCGAAAGTGGGCTTGCAAGTGCAAATCTGCTAGTATCCGTCTCCCGCCGTCGCCGAACGGTGAGCGATCGCTGCACCACCGCTACCAGAAGTCGCTAGGAAGATTTATCTAGAAAGCGTATTTACGGATTTTCGATAAACCCCTCCGGTTTCCTATAACAGCGAAAATAATTCGCGAAAGTGAGCTTGCAAGTGCAAATCTGCTAGTATCTGTCTCCCGTCGTCGCCGAACGGCGAGCGATCGCTCCACTACCGCTACCAGAAGTCGCTAGGAAGATTTATCTAGAAAGCGTATTTACGGATTTTCGATAAACCCCTCCGGTTTCCTATAACAGCGAAAAAAATTCGCGAAAGTGGGCTTACAAGTGCAAATCTGCTAGTATCCGTCTCCCGCCGTCGCCGAACGGCGAGCGATTGCTCCACCACCGCTACCAGAAGTCGCTAGGAAGATTTATCTAGAAAGCGTATTTACGGATTTTCGATGAACCTCATCGGTTTCCCACAATAACGAAAGAAATTCGCGAAAGTGGGGTTACCAGTCCAAATCGCCTTCCGCCGTCGACGAACGCCAAGCGATCACTTCACGACCGCCACTAAAAGTTGTCCGGACGATTTATTTAGAAAACGCTTATACGGAGTTTTCAATAAACCTCCCCCACTTCCTACAGTACCGAAAAAACTATTGCGAGAAGAAATCCGCAAGTGCAATCACCCAAAAATTCGTCAACCTCCACCGCCGCGTGCCGGACGATCAGTCCGCTGTTGCAGCCAAATGTCGTTCGAAGAAATTATCTAGAAAGCGTTTGTACGGATTTTCGATAAACCTCCTCGGTTTCCCAGACAACGAAAAAAATTCGCGAATGTGAGTTTGAAAGTGCAAATCCTCTAGTATTCGCCTCCCGCCGCCGCCGAACGGCAAGGAATCGCTTCACGACCGCCACCAAAAGTTGTCTGGAGGATTTATCTAGAAAGTGTTTTTACGAATTTTCGATAAACTTCCCCCGCGTCCCTCAATACCTAAAAAAACAGTCAGGCAGTTAAACAGTCAGGCATTTATGTAAAGCCGTTCCAACGACCCATGCTCATATTAGATTTCCTTGTTCGCACAGAGAAATCCGTCCGGCAAGGGATCGCTTCACGACCACCACCAAAAGATGTCTGGAGGGTTTATCTAGAAAGTATTTTTACAGATTTTCGATAAACTTCCCCTGCACCCCTCAATAACGAAAAATATCGCGATAAGAGGCCTGCAAGTGCAATTACCCAAAGGTTCGATGTCCGCAATCGCTGCGGGCCGGGCGATCGCTGCGCTATTGCAACCAAAAGTCATACGATGGATTTATCTAGAAAGCATTTTTACGGATTTTTGATAAACCTCTCCGGTTTTCCACAACAACTAAAGGAAATCGCGAAAGTGGGTTTGTAAGTGTAAATCTATTGATATCCATCTCCCGCCGCCACCGAACGGCAGACGATCGCTCCACGACCGCCACCAAAAGTCGTTCGAAGGATTTGTCTAGAAAGCGTTTTTACAGTTTTTCGATAAACCTCCCTGGCTTCCCACAACAATGAAAAAAACGCGAAAATGGGCTTGCAAGTATAAATCTAGTAATCGGCTCCCGCTGTCACCGAACGGCAAGCGATCGCTTCACAACCGCCACCAAAAGTTGTCCGGAGAATTTATCTAGAAAGCTTTTTTATGGATTTTCGATAAACTTCCCAAAATAACGAACAAAAATCGCGATAAGAAGCCAAAAGTCGTCCGAAGGAGTTATCTAAAAAGCTGTCACACGATAACGAAAGGAGCGCTTTGGGCGTTTTGACTCAATTAGCGGACGCCAACCGTAACTTATCGTGCCTCTGAAAGCAAGGTCGGCGTTCCCTCGAGGACTACGATGTGAAGAAGACCTGCATAACTATGCTCACTCAGTGGAGATGGCGCGGAAGACTCAAAAGGTGTTGCAATTAAGAGCGCCACCCAGTAGATATTACGAAAAAGAGTATCCTTGCATGCCCTCGGAAGGAGTTAAAATTTAGAGGTCCTTTATAATTTAAAATATAGTTCTATGATAGATTGTAAGAATATATTTACTCAGCTAGCATAATCTTTTAGATTTCAGTGCCTTCTGTAACATCTATTTTGATTATTTAAAGCAGCGTCGCGCTCCAGATAAGACGAATCTCATATCAAATACTTTATTTAAATTTCATCCGCCCCGATCGTCTCGGCGTAGCTAACTCAAACAAGTTGCCGGCATATTGCAGCGGCGTACTGCGCATATTTAAAGTCGATTTTATTGTTGAGCCCTCTACTCGATACATCAAACATAAATATGCAATAGGATTCCGCCGTAACAAACCGAACGTACAATATAAAGCAGACGAGGATACGGTTTAAAGATGGGGTTGGGGCGGCTGGTGTGAAGCGAAACAGTTGGGGTGTGCGAAGTAAAGAACGTTTAGGAGCAGTTCGGCGTAACGCCCGCGGGGATACATTTTTCTTCAAGTCGAACTCCTGCGTGGTGATTCCGATAGACACGCCATCTGTATTTGATAAATACATCCGCAAATGCAAGTTTATCACGCTGGCTTTTCTATAAAATCGCGAGATTTATCTCGGAATCTTCCGTTTTGTCAGCTTGAGGTTTTATGCGTTCGAAAAGCTTTCGCCGGAATTAACTTTTCGGCGCTGTGCTGGCGGGGGCGAAGTTTCATAATTTTTCTTTCCTTGCGGCGGCTGTGGCGGCAGGAAGGGGAGAGCTTTATTTAATATAGATCTTATTGTGTGAATTTTGGAAGTTTTCGGATGAGCTGCGCCGTAACTTTTAAATTCGCTTCGCAAGAAGGAACTCGAAGGGTGAGGAGCGTTTTCGTAAATGTAAGAGCATTTGCAAGTTCAAATTACGACGACCAATACGGCAAGGCGATAAATTTAATTTAATTTAATAATTCATTTGTTGTCAAATTTTATATTTAAAAAATTGAAAAGTCTATGTGAACTTAACAAATTATTCTGGTCCCCCACAGAGTCTTAACCTAACCCTACCTGGCGTGGTCAACCCGCCATTCCTTCCTAGCAAATAATCTGCAAGTCAATTGCAGGATATTAACCATTCCATCCTGGCAAGTATTCTGTTGGTCATCCGCAGGATATGGACCGCTCCCTTCTCTAGTATAATCTGCTGGTCAACTGCAGGATATGAACCGTTCCCTACTGGTGTGATCTTCCCGCCAAGCCCGTTTCTTGGTTAAGGTGGCCAACGTCCTTCATCTACAACGCCCCGCAGTGTCCGTGAAAACCCAGGCCGCCGCAAGGAACATTCCGTAAGGCCACGTTGTTTATTTTGTTATCGTTATTATATTTTGTTAAGTGTTAAATATATTTTTTTATTATGTTATAACCTGGACTTATATATATTATATATTATATATATATATATAATCCAGGTAAAAGGTTAACGCCAGTACACTACAAAGTAGAGAGGGAGGTTAACGGCACTAACTGGCAAGGAAAAGTAACTGTCGACGTACGTTTCGATGTTATTAGATCTCATCAGGACAGTATAACCAAGGTGTAAGGTGTGAACACTTGGAGATGAAACATAACAAATGGAGCAACAGACCAGGAAACCAGGAGGGTGCACATTTGTCACGACCACTAGAAGACCTTCATTTCGATAGGCTACATCTAGCAAGCATATCCAAGTGTTCACACCTTACACCTTGGTTATACTGTCCTAATGAGATCTAATAAGATCGAAACGTACGTCGACAGTTACTTTTCCTTGCCAGTTAGTGCCGTTAACCTCCCTCTCTCTCTCTATTATATATATATATATATATATATATATATATATATATAAATGCTAATATATATGAAGACGGCAACCTCCAGTAACTTCGCCGATATCAACTACTCCCATACAAACAGTCTCCCCTGCGGGGGGCAAAAGTTACTAAAAAATGATGGGAAAAAAACTTTTAAAAATGCTGCGAGTACCTAAAGAGAGAAGTTTCAGAGTTCCTGATTTGGCTGACTGTTAACGTGTTCTTTTTTCCTCGTTGAGATTTTTTTTATCATATATTTTCCTCATTTTGTAATCATTTTCGCGAATGAAGAAACAATTTAATAGCAACCGAAAATGCCATTTTTTTTTTTAACAAAAATTTCACGCATTTATTTGAATCTATTTTACATCTAGAGATTTGGTATTTTTATTTGAAATATTTTTATAATTAAAGTATTTATCTAGGTAGAAAGAGCGAACAAATCTCGACAATTCTGAAAATATAAGTAGACGCCAATCGAGCAAACCGTGGAAGACGGAGTAAAAATCGATTTCCGGCTTCCTTCCGAAAACCAGAACGCTACTAACAAAGAAAATCGAGGTTCCACTTTGTACAGACTGCTATAGAAGAATTGGGAAACGAAAGGGGGGAGGTGCAAAATGGGTTATGTGTCATTTTGACTTGGTTGAAGTAACTACCCTTGTTCAGTTTTATTCTGTCACCTTTTCAACACGCGTCGGCGCGTTTACATTTTGTACTGTCGAAGCATCGTCGAACTTTAGAACTTGCATGATTTGGATGACCTAATTTCCGCAAGATCGTGCAAATATGTGTTTTAGCTTACGTATTGCCAGGCGTTCATCTTGTTACGAGTTTAATTCTTGGTTACTTTCAGTAATCACATGTGGTATACATAGATCTGCTCTTGTAATGTGGTAACATTGCTTCCCGTTTGATATTGTTACGTTTCTAGGGTTTAAATTTATTTATTTAAACGAATAAAACACTCGGTAAAAACTTAACCGTAATTTAATAATGCTTACAATCTAATTTATTTATAACAATTTATTTACACACTAAATCCAACTTCGACGATCGCTAGTTAGAACTCGACTGACTCCTGAGTCCACCCCGTCCGATTTTATATCCTTTGCTGCCGTCTCGAATTTTCCAACGCTGGAAAATTCGAGTTTGTTCGATGGTGGCGTGACGGCCGATGACGCATAATAATGAACCGACTTCTTGACGCCTTCAGTGTGACGTAGTGCTGAGTGGCTCGCCACAATATAAAAGCATTCATTGGTTCTAGATGGTAACGTATCTATTTCTGTATTCTGATTGGTGGCCATTTTGTGACTCAAGCCCGGCATCCTCACGTACAGCGTCACTTTGCGTTTCGACATTACAAGGTGCACATTTGTGTGGGACTTCTCGAGAATTGGTGCAATTCTAAATAAATACAGTGGTACTAGCATCTCTTGATGCCTTCTATTTACTCTAAGCAAATTATTCCGAGCGGATAACCCGGTTTTGTTTTAAAAAGAAAGGTAATTGGAAGTCGGTGACTAGCGTGTCCCATATTTATAATTGATTTCTTTGTTGTGACAAGGGAATCCGCTTCTTTTCCCCGCTTTATCATTACCCTGCTTTCTTTGGCGAATATCTTACTAAACGGTTTGGTTACGCATCGAAGTTCCGTTTCGCATGAGCAACGTACTGAAACGGCGCGGCCTGCTCTTCCGAAGATCAGCAGTGCACGACAGTTGGTAGCAGTAAAGCAACTAAAGTACGACTTTTCCACGAGTGGCGGCGCTGCTCTGTGACGTTTGTCTGCGACTGTCAGCTGGATAACCTCGACCTCTTGCGAATCCCAAACGAAACCGTAACATACCAAATTGTTTATTTTATTTATTTTGTTTTTTTTTGTTCTTTTTTATTTTCTTGTAAATATTCCTTTTCTCCTTTGTATCTCTTGTAAATCAAAACTCAACTCAGAATAAAAACTGTGTTCACTCCGAAGAATTTAACTAACTAGTCATAACCTAACCTTATCTGGCGTGGTCAAGACGCCGTTCCTTCCTAGCTGGTCGACCGCAGGATATTAACACGGCCCCAGAACAATTACCCTGCTGGTCCCTCACAAAGTCATAACCTAACCCTACTTTACATGGTCAACCGCAGGATAATAACCGTTCCTTCCTAGCAAGTTGTCGTGTTTTTTTTTTATTTTTTATTTTCTTGTAAATATTCCTTTTCTCCTTTGTATCTCTTGTAAATCAGAACTCAACTCAGAATAGAAACTGTGTTCACCCCGAAGAACTTAACTAACTAGTCATAACCTAACCTTGGCGTGGTCAAGCCGCCGTTTCTTCCTAGCTGGTCAATCGCAGGATATTAACATGACCCTGGAACAATTACCCTGCTGGTTCCTCGCAAAGTCATAACCTAACCCTACTTTACATGGTCAACCGCAGGATAATAACCGTTCCTTCCTAGCAAGTTGTCGTGTTTTTTTTTTATTTTTTATTTTCTTGTAAATATTCCTTTTCTCCTTTGTATCTCTTGTAAATCAGAACTCAACTCAGAATAGAAACTGTGTTCACCCCGAAGAACTTAACTAACTAGTCATAACCTAACCTTGGCGTGGTCAAGCCGCCGTTTCTTCCTAGCTGGTCAATCGCAGGATATTAACATGACCCTGGAACAATTACCCTGCTGGTTCCTCGCAAAGTCATAACCTAACCCTACTTTACATGGTCAACCGCAGGATAATAACCGTTCCTTCCTAGCAAGTTGTCGTGTTTTTTTTATTTTTTTTTTATTTTCTTGTAAATATTCCGTTTCTCCTTTGTATCTCTTGTAAATCAGAACTCAACTCAGAATAAAAACTGTGTTCACCCCGAAGAATTTAACTAACTAGTCATAACCTAACCTTGGCGTGGTCAAGCCGCCGTTTCTTCCTAGCTGGTCAACCGCAGGATATTAACACGGCCCCGGAACAATTACCCTGCTGGTCCCTCGCAAAGTCATAACCTAACCCTACTTTACATGGTCAACCGCAGGATAATAACCATTCCTTCCTAGCAAGTTGTCGTGTTTTTTTTTATTTTTTTTTATTTTCTTGTAAATATTCCCTTTCTCCTTTGTATCTCTTGTAAATCAGAACTCAACTCAGAATAAAAACTGTGTTCACCCCGAAGAATTTAAGTAACTAGTCATAACCTAACCTTATCTGGCGTGGTCAAGCCGCCGCTTCTTCCTAAGTGGTCAACCACGGCCCCGGAACAATTACCTTGCTGGTCCCTCGCAGTCATAACCTAACCCTACTTTACATGGTCAACCGCAGGATATTAACCTAGCAAGTCGTCGTGTTTTTTTTTCTTTTTTTTTATTTTCTTGTAAATATTCCTTTTCTCCTTTGTATCTTTTGTAAAGAAACTCAACTTAGAATAAAAACTGTGTTCACCTCGAAGAATTTAACTAGTCGTAAAAAAAAAACAAATTCATTCCTTTGTTGCCCGGCCAAGGAGCAAACCGAGAATTCGTCACGCTGTAGACATACATTCCAAACAACAGTCAATAGCAGCGAAGGACGACGAACATCGCCGGTAACATCAATAATCAATGCGTAATTGAACCGAGAAGAATCGGAAGTCTTCAATTATACAAGAATACTTAATATTTAATTAAAACTTCAATTACGCTAATTTTTACTGACATATATTGTTTTTTCATTCGAATTTAATACTGAAAGGGAAGACCCTTGTATCTAACTATTTACGTATAGCTACACGAAACGCTAGCTCGCGCCCCCTAATCCAAAATAAAATATAATTGCGTCTACCATACGCCCCGAAACTGTAGCTGCCAAATCCTAATCCTCTTTGTTATGTTATCTGCTGTGCGTGCTCGTCTATGGGCTTCACATTACATACCTGTTATTTGTAATCACATGAAATAACATTCCGCGGAATTTATAAGCTTCCAGTGCCTGTGTAATTGGACTTGCCCTGTAGTAAGGATTTCCCTCTAATTTATTAATTCAGTTAAAATTTTGTTTTGTTGCTTTGCTTTTACCTTTTCGAAGATTTCAACTTTCGCCGTGATAGTAAAGAGTGAATGCAATTGTGTCACCTCCTGATTACTTAACAAAAAAGGTGGCAAGTTAGCGCTGAGAGAGTCTATCAGCCGTCCAGAGCTAACAAAATCATCGGTGATCGTTACTAATATCTTTCACTTAAATAAATAGCCCAGGTTCAATCAGATCCACTACTTGTCTACAGAAAATGTGAACCAACGTTCCGCTTAAATTAAATTATTCTCAACTTAAATATAAGTTAAGTGTCCGGAGGTTTTTAGGCGAGATGTGTGCGGCTAGAATGGCTAGGAAAAGTACCTGCCGTTAGCAACAGAGTTCCAGGGGAAGTGCCGGTGCGACGTGCAGCCGGTACTGGAGTCTGGTGGAAGAAGTTGAAATAGATTGAGGAATCGTTGGGGAAAGCCTCAATCTGCCTACTCTTTCCCTGAGTTCAGTTGAGAACTGCCAAAAAAAAAAGAATGGACTCAGCTTATACACGAATTCCTCGCGAAAATTCCGAGTTTCTCTCTATAGGGACCAAAGGTGACGTTCGATTTACTCTAAGCAAATTATCCCGAGCGGATAACCCGTTTTTGCTTCAGAAAAAAAGGTAATAGGATGTCGATGCTAGCGTGACCCATACTTATAATTGATTTCTTTGTTCTGACAAGGGAATCCGCAACCGTAAAAAGCCCAAAATTTTCTTGAACTTTAACCGTAACCTGTAATAACCCTAATCGAAATTGAAACCTTTATTAATATTTCGGTTAATTTCTATATCATTTCCATGTACCTACTAACATCACATCTCAGGTGTTTTCTGAAGTAAAGGATGAGTATTTAAGCTTAAAGAATGAAAAATGTAAAAAAAAATGTTGCAATGTCAGGTCAAAACTGGAACTCTTGAGCTAAGCGTTTACCGAAGAAGCCCTAAATAGGGCTGAAACAACTGTACAGAGGCTGCTCGAGGGATTCACTGCAATCAAAAACGATTTGCAACAAAATTTTATTTTATATAAGATTTTTATGTTTGTGTTTAAAAAATGTAAGTTCTATTTCATTATAATGCATTTACTTCTCTTCTTTTTTTTTCAAGAATGTACCCCTTGAAAACCTAAAAAAACCTTAACCCAAACTGACAGAAAACCCTGTCTGAAACCGTAATCGAAATCAGCTTAAAATTCAAACCGAAACCTTAAACCTAACCTTTTATCCCTGGTAGGGATTTCGCTTCTGACGTCACAAAAGAGTGAGTATGTCGCTTCAAGTCCACATGCAATCCGCCTCTACTCTGTAGGGTTTCCGCCTAGTCGCGTCAGGGGCGCGCCGGATTTGCGAAGCCGAAGTCACATTGCTCCGCGAAGAGGCGTGGTCTCATACAGGTGTAGTCAATTTGAAGGTGTCTGGTAGAAGAAGTTGAAACCTTAATCCTAACCTTTTATCCCTGGTAGGGATTTCGCTTCTGACGTCACAAACACAGTGAGTATTTCGCTTCAAGTTCACATGCAATCCGCCTCTACTCGGTAGGGTTTCCACCTAGTCACGTCAGGGGCGCGCCGGAGTTGCGAAGCCGAAGTCGCATTGCTCCGCGAAGTGGAGTGGTCTCGTACGGGTGTAGTTGATTTGAAGGTGTCTGGTGGAAGAAAGTGAAACCTTAATCCTAACTTTTTATCCCTGGTAGGGATTTCGCTTCTGACGTCACAAACACAATGAGTATTTCGCTTCAAGCCCACATGCAATCCGCCTCTACTCTGTAGGGTTTCCGCCTAGTCGCGTCAGGGGCCCGCCGAGGTTGCGAAGCCGAAGTCACATTGCTCCGCGAAGTGGCGAGGTCTCTTTGGTGCAATTAAGCTGAATCGATAGGGGAGGAGGAAAGGATGTAAAAATAGTGCAAAAATCCGCAGAACAAGTCCCTCATGATCATTGAAAATTAAGGTGAAATTTTCTCAGGTTCCGTATTTTCCTGAACTTTCGTAGGAACGTAGGGAATTGTACGTCTGAAGTGCCGGCAAAGTTTCACGAAAATCCCTGCTGGGAAACCTGAGTAATTAATGTTCGAATTCTGGCCATTGTCTGTCTCCACTATGCCAGCTTTCAATTGTCGCACGCTCTGCCTGCGATCTTTCTAATTCTAATAAGAAATATTACGAGCGTATCTTAAGCGCCAAATTCATGCAAAAGAATTATGGCATAAAATGTAAAGAAATGACTAAAATTTAAAAAAAAAATACGCGGCGGTAACATCGGTTACTTTTCGATCTCATGGTCCGCCATGTATTGAGCAAAACTCATTCTGAGCTATTTAGATACAATCACAGTATTCATACCAGTGCCAGAGTAAGGGCGGGCGAAGAGGGTAACATCCCCGGGCGCATCAAGCGGAGGGGAGTCAATTTGTCTTGCATGATGTCAACTTTTATATGTGTTATTTTTAATTTTTTTTTTTAGAGCCGATTTTGATAAATAAATATCTTGCAAGAATGATGCGATGAAATGTCTCGACGAGTGGAGGTCACAAATCGTGTCGGTTCGATTTTGAGATCCAAATTGGCGGTGCACTAATCGGCATCGACCGTGATAAACTCGCGTTGTCGCATATCAGATAAAAGATCACGACGAGCGACGATTGAAAAAGCCGGATTATTTAAAGGACCGAACGGTACTTTTTTTTTAATCGGGACCTGCGTGAGTTCAACGCAACCATTGGATTCCTTGGATTTTTTTACTCGTATGAGAGTGGCAGTTTCGCATTCTGACGCCGTTTAGGGGTTGAAAAAAATTCGGTAAAAAATTCCTGAGTTTGCGCCGAGTCGATTATTGCGCTTGGCCGCATATAAGATGAAACGTCTCGCTGAGTGGAGGTAGAAAATCGCGCCGGTTCGTTTTTCCTATCCAGGATAGCAGCATAAGGCCCATGGATTATTGAGGGATAGAAAAAGTTCGTGAAAAAAAATCACGAGTTCGCATCGAAACGGTTGGTACGCTTTGCCGCATATCAGATGAAACGTCTCGGTGAGTGGAGGTGGAAAATCGCGCCGGTTCGCTTTTACGATTCAGAATGGCAGCGTATGGCCCATGGATTATTTAGGGGTCGAAGAAAAATCATGAAAAAAAATCGCGGGTTCTCATCGAATCGGTTGGTACGTTGGCCGCATATCAGATGAAACGTCTCGGTAAGTAGAGGTGGAAAACCGTGTCTGTTCGATTTTACGATCCAAGAAAGCAGTGTAAGAGCGACAGATTATTTAAAGGGCCGAAGACGCACGTTTTTTTTTTAAAATCCGGATCTGCACGTGTTCATATCCAAAATTGAATGCAACCGTTGGATTCCTTGGATTTTTTTACTCGTATGAGAGTTGCAGTTTCGCGTTCTGACGCTGTTTAGGGGTTGAAAAAAATTCGGGAAAAAAATTGGCGAGTTAGTGTCGAATCGGTTGGTACGCTTTGTCGCATATCAGATGAAAGGTCTCGATGAGTGGAGGTGGAAAACCGCGTCGGTTCGATTTTTACGATCCAAGGAAGCAGTAAAAGGGTGATGGATTATTTAAAGGGTCGAAGGGTCGCACGTTTTTTTTTCTTGAAATCCGGATCTGCGAGTGTTCGCATCCAAAGTTGAATGCAACCATTTGATTCCTTGGATTTTTTTACTCGTGTGAGGGTGACAGTTTCGCGTCCTGACACTGTTTAGGGATCGAGAAAAATTCGTGAAAAAAATTCGCGAGTTTGCGCTGAATAGATTAGTACGCTTGGCCGCGTACAAGATGAAACGTCTCGGTGAGTAAAGGTGTGAAATCGTGTCGGTTCGATTTTTACGATCCAAGATAATAATAAAAAGGCGATGGATTATTTAAAGAGTCGAAGACGTTTTTTTTTTTTTTTTGAAATCCGGATCTGAACGCATTCGTATCCAAAGTTCAATGCAACCATTGGATTCCTTGGATTTTTTTACTCGTATGAGAGTGGCAGTTTCGCGTTCCAATACCGTTTAGGGGTCGAAAAAAATTCGTGAAAAAAATCGCGAATTCGCATCGAATCGATTGGTAGGCTTCGTCGCATATCAGATGAAACGTCTCGGTGAGCGGAGGAGGAAAACCGTGTCGGTTCGATTTTTACGATCCGAGAAAGCAGTATAAGAGCGATAGATTATTTAAAGGGCCGAAGACGCACGTCTTTTTTTTTAATCCCGATCTGCGCGTGCTCGTATCAAAAGTTGAATACATCCATTGGTTTCCTTGGATTTTTTTACTCGTTTGAGGATGACAGTTTTGCATTCTGACGCTGTTTAGGGGTCGAAAAAAATTCGGGAAAAAAATTCGCGAGTTTGCGTCAAATCGGTTAGTACGCTTTGTCGTATATCAGATGAAACGTCTCGGTGAGTGGAGGTGGAAAACAGTGTCGGTTTGATTTTTACGATCAAAGAAAGCAATATAAGGGCGATAGATTACACTAGCCTGCGAAAAAATATATTTTTTTTGCGGATGAGATAAGACTATGTGCTCTTCAAAGATTTCAACATTATAAAAAAGAATCTGTTATTAGTTTTTTTCTATCACGTCAGGATTCCAGAAAAAAAATTAAACTTTTTAGAGGGTTTTTTGTTTACATTTTGTACGATACTTGTACACTTTATTATCAGACATATAAAAAAATGTTAATTGTAAACGTTTTAGAGATTTACCTGAACCACCAGAATTTACTAAAAAAAAAAAAAAAAAACAAGTGACGATTGGAAATGAGAATCAACTTAGTTATTCTGATTGAAGTCGAATTTTATCCAATTTTAAAACTGTCCAGTTAAAGTTTTAAAAACTATTTTCTTTGATATTTTAGATTAAGAATTCAGTAAATTTTCTCGAATTAACAAAAATTCTTCTTTTTACTTCCAAAAATATATACAGTCACACCTCTCTTAACCTCCACAAATCGACGTTTTCTGTAAGTCTAAATTTAGTGATGGTCCTTGCATACTATATGTAACTGCTATCTATTTCTTTAATTGGAAATCTCTATAACTCGTAATTTTCCGGTCCCTTGAAATTTCAGTTATGGAGGTTCGATTGTAGTTTGTCTTTCAAGAGCCCTGTAGAGTGAAGGTCGGCTGTAGTGAATCCGTCTGTAGACGACTCTCGGTTATAACCCTACTAAATACATACTTCGTTTTTATCTATCGGTTATAATAATAATAATAATAATAATAATTTTTATTGCCAGAAGATTATAAATAATGTCAGCAGTTGTCGGATTGATTACATAAAAGTATAAGAAGAGTATAGTATTAAATTCGATCAGAATTTGTCAAGTTTAAGATAAAAATAGAAACTTTAAAAGTTAATAATAAAAAGATATTACATGAACAGTATGAGAGGACTATGCACTACAACAATACAATAACAAGAGACAAAAGATGGGAGATCACCTAATGCTTTAATTCCGAGAAAAATATTCCTCAATCGTGTAGTAAGGGTTTTTTAAAAAGTGGTCTTTAATTTGTTCCTTGAAGCTTTTGAAATGTTTTAATAGCCTTACATTTATACGGAGGTGATTGTAAAGTTTTAAAGTCAAATAAAACATACTGTTATGAAACTTTGACGTACGGTGTTGGGGTAAATAAAGATAGTGTTTATCTTGGGAACGAGTGTTACGGTTACGTATCTCCGATTCTTTGGTTAGCAAAGATTCATTTCGTTTTATATATAGCAAGGAGTTGTAAATAAACAAGGACGGGAGAGTGAGAATCCTTAATTCTTTAAAAAAATTTCTGCAACTAGTTCGTGCACTTACATTCATGATTGCTCTAATAATGCGTTTTTGAATTATAAATACGGACCGTGCAGCGGAAGAGTTCCCCCAACAAAGAATACCATACTCTAACTTCGACTGTACACAACCAAAATAATACAGTCTCATTATTTCAATAGATACACTTCCGCTCAACTTCCTTAATGTGTAGCACGCAGTATTTAACGATTTTTCTAAGATGAGGCAATGGTTACTCCATGTTAGGCCGGAATCAAAGGTAAGTCCTAGAAATTTTACAGTTTTTTCAACAGGAATTTCAAATTCCATATCAGTTAACTTGGAAATTAAGAGAGTGATGGCATTGTGATTGAAAGTATTATAGGGAACTAAAACAGTTTTACTCACATTTAGTGATAGATTGTTTCGGCAGCACCACTCTGTCATGTTCGTAAACAATAAACTAAGTCGTTCTGAAAGTTGTTCGTCAGATTTATAATGTAAAATTGAGGAAGTATCATCTGCGAAATGAATAACATCACCTAATTGTAAGAACGAGTTTAGATCATTAAAATATATGATAAAAAGTAATGGCCCGAGTATACTGCCCTGAGGAACCCCGTGATGTACTTCAGTTACTCTCGACTTTACACCCAGCCAAGAGACAATCTGGAAACGGTTTTTTAAAAGACTAGCGATCCAGTTAAGGGTGGGGCCGCGCACACCATATTGGTATAATTTGTGCAGAAGTGTGTCGTGATGCACTGTGTCAAAAGCCTTGGTAAGATCAAAATATATTCCAACCGT
Source organism: Prosopocoilus inquinatus (assembly GCA_036172665.1). Taxonomy (NCBI): domain Eukaryota; kingdom Metazoa; phylum Arthropoda; class Insecta; order Coleoptera; family Lucanidae; genus Prosopocoilus; species Prosopocoilus inquinatus. The sequence goes on from CM069877.1 coordinate 11,438,320, forward strand.
CTTTTCTCTGAGTTCGATATTTCGCAAAATAACGTTGTATGCTAAACATAGCGCATCATTAGACGAGAGACCCTTTCTAAAGCCGAACTGGTTTTTATTTATGATGGTATTTGCATCAAAGAAGTTAATTAATCTCGCCAACATAGCTTTTTCAAAAACTTTTGAAAAGATGGACAAGATAGAGATAGGTCTATAATTTCTTATATCTGTTTTTTTACCTTTCTTATATACAGGAATTATTTTAGCCGTTTTTAGGGCTGAAGGAAAGGAACCGTCGTTGAAGGACTGATTAATTAACTTGCAAAGTGGAGCAGCTAAGAACTTAGCCAAATATTTGAGAATAAAGCAAGGGATATCATCAATTCCTGCAGATTTCTTGCAGGAAACAGTAAGGATTATATTATAAATCTCAACTTCAGTGACGGGGAATAGAAACATGTTGCAATCATTACTTTTTATATTAATTGCATTACCCGAAGATTGACAAACAAGTTCATTAACTGAATTAATAAAATAATTACAAAAGGCATTACTAATATCTACCGCATTAACATGATCGTGATTATTTATATCAGTGATATATTCTGGACAATCAACAGAATTATTTTGTTTTAATAATATCCAAGCGGCTTTGTTTTTGTTGGAGGAGTTGCAGATAAAATTGTCATTGAAATTTCTTCTAGCAGATATTAAATTTACCCGATGTTTGCCTTTCAATTCCCTATAAAGTAAAGCGAGGTCAGAATTTTTGTTAGAAGGTCTTTCTTTTAATTTTCTATGAATACTCCTCAATTCACGTCCCTCCTTAATTAATGCCTCCGAGATCCAGCTCTTATTACGTGGTTTATTGAGATTTACTTGTTTAACTGGAAAGTAGTAATTAAAGTAATGATTGAAAGTATTCAAAAAATTTTAAAAATTCGTGTCGAGATCCTGGTCATCTTTGACACAATGAAATTTTTCTACTCTGATAGCAGATACAAAATTTTCGATTGATGTTTCGTCAAAAAACCGTTTTTTAATAATACGGGTTGAAACGCGATCAGAAACTTCACAATGCACAAACAGAGTTATCATTCGATGATCGGATAATGCAGAATCAGTAATATTTATAACACAGTTATCCTTTTCTAAATTTGTAAAGAAATTATCAATTCTGGTATTAGTACTTCCATTTATGCGCGTAGGCGCTTCCACGAAGCTATCAAGGGCAAAGGATTCAAATAAATCGGTCAAATATATTGACTCAGGAGTTAATTTTGAAAAATCAACATTAAAATCACCTCCAATAATGATGCGCCCATTAAAAGAGGCAGACATATCTAAAACAACTTATGTCCGCATTAGGTGATCTGTACAGATTGACTAGTAAAATATTAGTTGTACTCAAACATAACACCGCGGAACACATTTCAAATTTTTTTTCCGAGATACAGACATCATTAATAACGTAAGGTTTACAATAAGATTTGACTGAATTTGAAGCATACAACGCAACACCACCTCCTCTACACGTTTTCCGGGTAAAATTAGATATTAAGCTGTAGTTATCGAGATTCAAAACTTCAATTTCAATAAGGAACTTTGGACATAGCAAACCTATTTTGGTGTCTTTTTGGGTTCAACCACAAATATGGCGAAACTGAATCATTTAGACAACGTCCTTTAGTAACATTTACCTTATCATTAATTTTTCTCAATATTTGCTTAAACAGGAACACACGGTATAGTACAAACTAATATTTTGTATAGCATGAAACATATAAACACTTAAGCACAAATCTGTCAATAATAACAAGTGGAAACGTGCAAACAAGTGAGTAACATTTGGCTTATCGAAAATTATGGTTGAAAAACCTACTTTGAAATATTGTTATTTAAAAAAAAGTGGTGCGTGATGAAAAAATTATTATATTTTTCTTGAACTCACGAACATCAAATCTACTACATATACCTAGTTTTATGTCATCCGCAAAACCTTCGCAGCTAGCCTGCGAAGGTATGTTATTTAAAGGGCCGAAGACGCACGTTTTTCTTGAAATCCGGATCTGCGCGTGTTCGTATCCAAAGTTCAATGCAACCATTGGATTCCTTGGATATTTTTACTCGTGTAAGGATGGCAGTTTTACATTCTGACGCTGTTTAGGGGTCGAAAAAAATTCGTGAAAAAAATTCGCAAGTTTCGGTTAGTACGCTTCGCCGCATATCAGATGAAACGTCTCGGTGAGTGGAGGTGGAAAATCGCGCCGCACACCGGAGCGGCCCAATGTTAAAAAGCGGACATGCGATCAAAATATGAAATATCGAATTTAATATATTGAACGTTGTATTGGGATTCTTTGTTATATCCTGCACATTATAGTAAAATTTTGGGTCTCTAGGACTGCAGCATTTTCTTGTATAAGCTCTCAAAGTAGACAGTGTTCGGCACAGAAAATAACTGGAACTTTTACGCTCGCTTTAAATGCAGTTTTTTTTAGATACATAGAAAAACAATTACATACGAATCTTAAATTAATATATTTTCACATGTTTTCTCATATTACAGGTGAAAGAATAAACCGTCTTTTATGAAAATTGTTTTTTTTTTGTTTGACATTTTGTTTTTCAATTTCCAACTTTGATCAAAAAAATAGTAAAATGCCCACATATGCCCGCTGTTTTAAAAACACAGTTTTGAACAACAATATGTCCTCATTATTTTCAAGCAATAATATTTTGCTACTTTTTGTTACTTTAGGTATTAATCAGTGGGAGTCTATTAATCTTAAATTCTGCATTATAATTGTTCTGAATGACTGAATATTTATCTATTTACTATTCTCTGTTATTATAAAGTCAATTTTGAAAGAATTATCAGTTTTGGGAGAAAAGTAATGTTGACTTTTACATATTCTGGGCAGTATCAAGTTAATGTTTTCATGTAGTATCAAAAAGCTTTCGGTGTGACTTCCTTAGCATATTCTTTTAGAATAAAATTTCTTCTTATTTACGTTTTAAATTAATTAAAAAAAAATACTCTTCAAACGTTCCAAAACCGATTTGTTGTTTTATCAGTAGATACCGCTAAAAATTATAAAAAAATCAAAAAGGACGTTGTAAGTAGTAGTATTGAATTTGACTAGTTTGAAATATTTTTTTTATAAATTTATAGACTGTTTAAATTTATTTCTAAAAGAAATATACTAAGATTGAATATTTAATAAATGGCAAGAACTTCAAGATGCATCATATTTTTAGATTATTCTTAATCTTTATTAGCTAATCCCATATCCCTATTAATATTGGTACAGACATTAAATGTAACAGCTGCAATATAATTTTCCAGGAATATTAACTAAACACAACCAATAGTATGTTTGGTCACATTATTCAGCCAATAATATTCATTTCTTTCAGGATTTGCGTAATCAGTTTAATCGTTAGATACGCTTTAAATTAGGTGCAGGTCTGGAAATTCATTTATTATTTGGAAGATAATATAATACCGAGTGACTTTTGCTTAGTGCTTAGTATGAATTAGTGCTCGAGAAGTAACATTTAAGTTTTATACGTTGTGTTAGTGTGTGTTCTGAAGTGTGTATTTGCATTTATAAAAATGGAAAATTTCAATAAAAATAATGACATCTATGTGTTCATAAAGAATAAAAATTTAGATTTTAGTGATGCCAACAATATATCTGAAGCTCTATTGGAAGAATTCGTTTTATCCCTAGAAGAGCCCAAATCTGCATTTATTTCGTGAAAAAATAAAAAAAATTTGCATTAAACTGAAAGAAAAATGGAACGCAGCTTGCCGTATTGAAGACAAATTTCGTAAACAAAATCAAAGTTGGCTGAACAGTAAATTTGAATTGCCATTCGAAATTCAATGTGAAATCCATGATGAAGATGAATATGAATCTGAACCATCAGCTCCAACAACAAAAAATTTCGAATGCCTTAGTGAACGACAAAAGCGACGAAAAACAGAATTAATACGTAAGTCGCCAAAAGAGCATGTTATGTTTGCTGCTAAAAAGTTGTTGAAATCATCAGATGCACAATACATTTTTGATTTCATACAAGATCATCCGCAACATATCAAGAAAATAAAACAATTCTGTGAAAATCTCGACCAACCTGTAAATAAGATACCTGCAGAAAAAGCTCTTGGTTTATACGTATCGGCGAAAATGACAAAACATCAGTACGTATTACTGAAATCTGTAACAGAAGAATCTGGTTATGAAATATATCCTTCCTATTTTCAAATTCAATGTGAAAAACAAAAGTGTTATCCGGCAAGAGAATTTATGCAAATAACAGAAACTGGTGTACAAATTCAATTACAGTCATTAATGGATATTACCGTAAGCAGATTATTACAAGCAGTGAAATTTTCATCAAATAAAGAACTTGATTTAATACTTATAAGTAAATGGGGTTGTGATGGTTCCTCTAATCTAAGCTCTTATAAACAAAAATTCTCACATTCTGAAGTTGATGATTCTTGTGTATTTATTGCTAGTTGCGTTCCGATAAAACTGTACAATTCAGTTACTAATGAAATTATTTGGGAAAATAAAAAAAAAACTTCTTCTACACGATTTTGTAGGCCCATTATGTTTGAATATACAAAAGAAAATACAAATGTTATACATACTATCACAGATAAAATTAATACTCAGAGTAATGCCTTAGTGCCCACTCGGTGTGGATGAGTTTCTATAAATCATAAATTGTTATCGACCATGATTGACGGCAAAATCTGTAACGTACTTTCTGGCAATCAAGCATCTATGAAATGTTATATTTGTGGTGCGTCCCCTGTGGAAATGAATAAATAATTTAAATTTGATTAATAAAAAGAATGTCCGAGGTGAATTTTATCAGTTTGGTTTGTCATCGTTACATGCTTGGATTAAATGTTTGGAATGTTTATTACATATTTCATATAATTTACCTTTTATGTCTTGGTCTGCACGAACACCAGAACAAAAATTACAGAAAGCAGAGCAAAAGAAGAAAATTCAATCCGATATGAAAACTCGACTTGGGCTAATTGTCGATGTGGTTAAACGAGGCACAGGAACAACAAATGATGGCAGTACTGCCAGAACATTTTTTGCACATCCAGAAATATCTGCGAACATAACTGGTATTGATCAAGAACTTATTTACCGTTTTGCAAACATTTTTGTTGACGTCTCGGGCTGTTATCTGATTGTTCAGCACCTTTACGACGTTTTTGCAATAGTGGACTGTATATGTAATGGATGAACTGTGTATGAATTAAGTTGAGTATGTACAACGAGTAAAATAGCCACAATGTTATGTGAACTTGTTTATTGAAAGTCTCGTCTACAACTAACTTACAAATTAGATTCTTAAAAGCTAAGGGTGGTACGAGGAGTTTAAATGTAATTGCGGTGCGCCGGAATCGTCACACTTCTCTGAAGAACGGCAGCTTGCATGGTGTTCGGAATACTATGAAATCCAGTAACTCTCGGTATGAATCTACTGTCCTTTCGCATTAAAATTACTCAGATATTTTTCTAGGACGTTTGTTATTAGTTTTACTAAAGAACCGAGAAAGAAATAATGACTTGCTAGTTTTTGGAATATTTGTTAATTATTAAACATGCCGCCCGCCTTGAAGGATTTTAGTCCTTTAATAATGAAATAGTAATTGAAATCAACGATAAATTAAATTAAATGACACATGAAACTAATTAAGATTAATAATAATACAATATAAACTCATAAACAATAATTGACTTTAAGCTACAACACTAATCACAGTCCATAAGCAACAAACACAACTTTGCTACAGATCGCTTGTAAGTTCCGGTAGCGGTAAGTACTGTCACTACACGCACTAAACCATCCTTTCCTGGCCACAATTTCGTTATTCGACCCATTTTCCAGGTTGCTGGAGGAGTGTTGTCTTCAATTAATATCACCAAGTCACCTTCCTTGAGAGGCCTCGAATTCTGCTTCTTCCATTTATTCCTAGGTTGTAAGGTGTGAATGTATTCTATTTGCCAACGATTCCAAAACTGCTGAACGATTTTCTGCATTCGTTGGAAGGCTGACAGTCTATTATCCGGTGTTGTTATATAATCCTGATCAGGAGCCGACGTCAGCGGACGGCCGATCAAGAAATGAGCAGGAGTTAAAGGAGAAAGGTCATTTGGATCAGTGCTCAAAGGGGAAATGGGTCTTGAATTAACAACGGCTTCTACTTGAGCAAGTAGGGTAGAAAATTCTTCGAATGTAAGAATTGTGTGACCAATAACCTTTGACAGGTGCATTTTTACTATTTTTATTTGACTTTCCCAAATTCCTCCAAAATGGGGTGATCTTGGTGGTATAAATTTCCACTCGATTGCCTTGCCCTTGTTCGATAATTCGTTTATGATCTTAACACGATCGTTGGATATGGTTTTGTGTAATTGATTTAATTCGGTATTTGCACCGACAAAATTGGTACCATTATCCGAACAAATTGTATGAGGTTGCCCTCTGCGTGCGATAAATCGCCGAAGGGATGCTAAAAATGCTACACTTGACAAGTCAGAGACCACTTCCATATGAATTGCTCGAGTATTCATGCAGATAAATAAACAAATATATGATTTATAAGTTTTGTAACCCCGAGCCCTTCTATCTCGTGTTAGGAAAGGTCCTGCATAATCAACGCCGCAAAAATAAAACGGAGGTGATGGTGTTAACCTATATGCTGGTAAATGACCCATTTGTTGATTATATGGTTTTGGTTTATATCGATAGCAGATTAAACAGTTATGAATTACTTGTCGTATTGTATTTTTGGCAGATATGGGCCAATATTTTTGTCGTAAAATGTATAACAATTGTTGGGAACCGCAATGTAAGTTTTCAGCATGTGCTTGAGATATTATTAATTTTGTCAATAAATGTCCCGGTGGAAGAATGATTTGGTGTCTTTGATTAAAGCTGAAATTTGAATGCCTAAGTCTTCCACCAACACACAAAAGACCATCGTGTAAGAATGGAGATAGTGATAAAATATTTGATTTACTATTTAAATTACTGCCTTGAACTAGATTATTAATTTCTCGTGAATATATTTCTAGTTGCGCCAACTTTATGAGCGTATGTAGAGCATTTTGTCTATCTGAAGATGTTAACATTCCTGATTGTTTGTGAGAATGATTGCAATTATATAGAAATTGCAATATGCTACGACATTTATTAATTTGTTTAAATTTGAAAATTTTGAGAAAATGGAGTTATCAATTAATACTGGTAATGAAATTTTTGTTTTTCGTTCTTCAGGAATACTCTCCAAAGTTTTATCAAAAAAGTTAAATTGAATGTTTGGTTGTGATAGCCAAGTAGGACCGTGCCACCAGAGAGCATTATTTTTTAATTGGCTAGGACTAATACCCCTTGAAATTAAGTCAGCAGGATTTTCCTTAGTATTAACATAATGCCATGATTTTATGTCAGTTAGTCTTTGAATCTCAGACACCCGGTTAGCTACAAAGGGTTTCCAGCGTGAAGGAGCTCCAGATATTCAAAATAATGTAATCTGTGAATCTGACCAAAGATGCTTGCTATTAAAATTAATATCTAAAATTTCACAAACCCTGGTTGTTAGTTCCGCTAACAAAACTGCTGCACAGAGTTCCAAGCGCGGAATTGAGATATTTTTTATAGGTGCAACTCTCGATTTGGCTGCAATCAAGTGAATGCCACATTTACTATTCTGAATTGTTTTAATGTAAACACAAGCTCCGTATGCTCGTTCTGAAGCGTCTGCGAATCCGTGTAATTCATCACGCATTTTATTTGTACTTGTAATATATCGTGGAATTTCTATATTACATATAAACTGTAAATTGTCGCGAAACTGCAACCATTTTTGTTGAAACTCAGGTTGAAGTTCTTCATCCCAGCCTACTTGCTTAATCCACAAGGATTGAATTAATATTTTTGGGACAATTGTTATCGGACAAAGTAAGCCAAGAGGATCAAATATTTTTGCAGTTTCACTAAGAATGATACGTTTTGTAACAGTACGGATATACTGAAAGAAAACTGAAACAAGTCGCTTATCGGATTGAAATGTATACCTAAAGTTTTCATTTCGTGTTTAGTTAAATCTATAGAGTCATTTTGAACATGAAAGTTTTTAGGTAAGGCAAAGAATGATGAATTACATGTCCATTTGTGGAGTTTAAAACCGGCAGACCTTAAAATTGAAGAAATGTTCGAGCAAAGTGAAATTAATTCGTTTATATTATCTGAGCCTGTCAACATATCATCGACATAAAAATCTCTTTGAATGATTGTTGATTCTTTAGGAAATGAACTTTGTGAATCTTTGGCTAATTGCTCCAAACAGCGTATTGCTAAATACGGTGCACTGGCTGTCCCATATGTCACGGTATTTAATTCGTAAGTTTCTAATTTATCGGTTGGATTTTCGCGCCAGACAATTTTTTGATAATTCCTATGTGGTTTATGCACCCAAATTTGACGGTACATCTTCTCAATGTCAGACGTCACTACGTACTTATATTGTCTGAACCTTACTAAAATTGAGAATAAGTCTGATTGTTGCGTTCGACCAATGAGTTGCGCATCATTTAATGATATGCCTGAATTTGATTTGTAAGAACCGTCGAACACAACTCTTAATTTAGTGGTTGCACTAGATTCTTTAATTACAGGGTGGTGAGGTAAATAGTAACCTGAATTTGTTAAATCGAATTGTCCCTCAATCTTAGACATGTGTCCTAGATTCTCGTACTCCTGCATAAAATCAACATACTTCTGTTTTATGTTGGGGTTTTTCTGCAATTTATTTTCTAGTGCAAAGAACCTTCTAGTGGCACCTTGCTCGGAATCACCGATAGTTTCAGAATTTTCTTTGAATGGAATATGAACTACAAACCTACCAGATGCATCACGTGTTACAGTGTCCTTAAAAATCTGTTCACATGTTAATTCTTCTGACGAAAATACGGATAAATCGTTTTTAAAATCATCAATCTTCCAAAATCGTTCGATTTCTGATTCTATACTTACATATGACAACGATGCATATGGTAATTTTGTTGAATGATTATCATATGGAATTTGTCCGAAAAGTATCCACCCGAATTTAGAATTTTGCAAGCTTAATTTGTTTGATAGACTGATTTTTCCCTCAACAATGATATCCGAAAAGACAGTTGTTCCAATTAGCAAATCGATTGATGCTGAATTGTTTAAAGTAGTGTCTGCTAATTTAATGTCTGATGGCAAATTTAATGATTTTAAATCAAATGACTCTTGAGGAATATTTTCAGTTATCTGATTTAAAATTAGAAATGGTAGGTTAAACGAATTGTTATTGTATTTTGACATAATTTTGGCACTTGTGCATTGCTGGACATTTGAATAATGTTGGCTGATACCACTAATGCGAATACTAGAATTGTGCTTATTAAGATTTAAACGACTCACGAGATTTTTGCTGATAAAATTAGACTGAGACGCTGAATCTAATAAGGCTCTTGCAATGTGTTTGTTTCCTTGATTGTCGAGAATGTAGACTTCCACAGTCGGAAGTAACGTCTGTGTATATAATGCTACCTTAGTAGAACAATTTGAGATAATAGTTTGACTAATTGGTGATTCGGTACTTGGACCTTCTTGATCGATTTCCTCTGACATATGTAGTAGTGTGTTGTGTGATGCATTGCACTTTTTACACTTTGAACATTTGCATTCATTTGACAAATGTCCTAATTTTAGGCAATTGCGACAGAGTTTTGAATGATTGACAAACTTAATTCTGTCCTGTACAGATTTGTTTAAAAACTCTTTACAAAAATAAATTGCGTGATGACTCTTACACAATGGACACGTGACATTATAGTTGCTCTTTGTTGTTGTCCAAAGGGTACGCTGATTTAATTTGATATTTTGCGAATTCTTTTTTGAAATTTCACAACAGTCTATACGGTCTTGGAGGAAGGTAATTAATTCTTGAAGAGAAAGAATGAAATTTTTGGAATATTTTGAATTTAGATGATTTTCCCAATCTCTGTGAACTCGCTGATCTAAGTTTATAAGTATTAGCGGAACTAGAAAAGCATCCCATTTTTCTGTTTCTACATTTAAAGTTTTTAAACTGCGGATATGTTGTTCGAAATAATTTATAAGGGATTTGAAATTATTGTAATTGCAAGTTAATAATTGTTTAACATGATGATAAATAATTCGTCGCGTACTGCTAAATCTATCCTTAAGGATTTGAAGAGCCTCCTGATAATTAGCGGAAGTGGTTTCTAAGGCTTGAATAGCGTTAAGCGCGTCGCCTTTTACAGCTGACCTAAGATAACATAATTTTTCTACGTCGGTTAATGTAGTACTCTGATGTATGAGCGCTGTAAACGCGTCTTCAAATGCACGCCATTTCGTAATATCCCCGTCAAACGAAGGCAATTCAATTGTTGGTAATTTAACCCTTTGATGATTTTTAGTTTTAGGTTCGGCGGTTGAATTTTGATCATTACTGATTAATGGTTGTACAATTTTTCGAATGTTATAATATCGCGATTCAAGTTCAAACCTAATGTCACATTCCTCGTCTAATTTATCTGTTAAGAGTTCGATACTTTCCTGAATTTGCTCAAAAACCGAAAATTGAGCTTCTAATCTTTGAAATCTAGAAGAAATATCGTCAATATCGTTTTGAGCTATTTGATTTTCCGTAACTGATTTTGAAAATTCATCTAAATTTGTTAACTATCTTTTGAAAACTCCTCGCTTACGATTTAATTGAGGTAAAGTTAATTTATCCATGTTGCTCAAGAGAAAACGTTTCAAATGAGAAGGAAATAGCAAGAAAGGACTTACTCACTTGATCAACTGATTGCTTGAATTTATTTATATGTTCAAATGTTGTTGGATAAGCTTGTTCCGGTTACTCCGGCTGCTTCAGCTCCTTCTGATTGTTGTTGGGTAGGCTTGTTCCGGGATGCACTTCCGGCTGCGTCAGCTTCTCCTGTAGGCACTTATCACTGATATTACCGATAACCGGCTCGAAGGACCAAATTATGTTGACGTCTCGGGCTGTTATCTGATTGTTCAGCACCTTTACGACGTTTTTGCAATAGTGGACTGTATATGTAATGGATGAACTGTGTATGAATTAAGTTGAGTATGTACAACGAGTAAAATAGCCACAATGTTATGTGAACTTGTTTATTGAAAGTCTCGTCTACAACTACTTACAAATTAGATTCTTAAAAGCTAAGGGTGGTACGAGGAGTTTAAATGTAATTGCGGTGCGCCGGAATCGTCACACTTCTCTGAAGAACGGCAGCTTGCATGGTGTTCGGAATACTATGAAATCCAGTAACTCTGGGTATGAATCTACTGTCCCTTCGCATTAAAATTACACAGATATTTTTCTAGGACGTTTGTTATTAGTTTTACTAAAGAACCGAGAAAGAAATAATGACTTGCTAGTTTTTGGAATATTTGTTAATTATTAAACAATTTTACAAGTGATAGCTTCCGGACAACCAATTAATGTAGAGAAATTTCGAGCCTACACTTTACAAACCACAGAAAGATATTTAGCACTGTATAGTTGGTACTACATGCCCGCTTCAGTTCACAAAACTTTTAATACATGGTGCTGATATTATTGAAAATGCTATAGTACCAATAGGACAATTAAGTGAAGATGCTTTAGAAGCAAATCATAAATTTTTCCGCAAATATCGCGAAAATAATACTAGAAAAATGTGTAGAGTTTATAATAATGAGAACATTTTGCATTCGTTACTATTAGCATCTGATCCAGTAATTTCCACAGTGTGTGATTTACATCAAAAATCCAAAATTTCAGAAATGTTTGAAGATGCAAAAGCACTCATAGAAATTGAAGAAACAGCTCGACCGTCATAAAATCCATTTTTTTTAAATATTACTGAATTTTGTTTCTAAATTTTTTTTTAGAATTTTAAAGTAATTTTTTTTATTGTTTTATATTAATTTTTGACGTGATTATTTTTTAATTGTTTTATATTAATTGTTGACGTGATTATTTTTTAATTGTTTTATATTAATTGTTGACGTGATTATTTTTTAAATAAATAAAAGTTATTAGTATTATTGTTATTCTTATTATACATCATCTTTTAAAAGAGAAACTAATTTTTTTTTTCAATAAATTGTCAAATATAGGTTCTCTTACATTTTCTTTACATCTTACAACACATTTAACATATATCACTCTATAAATGTCATTACAATTTGCAAATTATTAGTGTCACTACACGATGTCCGGGTCGCTCCATAAGGCCGTTCCAGTGTGCGCCGCTTCGTTTTTGCGTTCCAAGATGGCAGTATAAGGCCCATGGATTATTTAAAGGGCCGAAGACATACCTTTTTTATAATCCGGGCCTGAGCGTGTTCGCATCCAGAACTCATTTTCTTGATTTTTTTTTCTTGAGGGGAAGAGTGCAAATTAGATATGCCCCGGGCGCATCCGACACTGATTTATACTAGCACGCGGAACGCGCTCCTGTTCCTAAACAAAGGAATCTATTCTAAATAGTTTATTTACATAAAGGGTTTCATTGTTCTTCGGCAACGTCCGTGTCGAATAGGTAGGAGGAGGAGGAGGATGAGGAGGGGGCGCATAATTACGCGTGCTAAATTTAATTCGATTACACGATTTCGCGCGACGATAATTTTCAATTTGTCCACCGAATCGAACCGGAATCGAAACCGCCGCGTCGCGTCGTCCGCGAACACAATCGAATCATCGACGAATTAACAACGCGCTGCGTAACAAACTCGCAGATAACAATCTTGCAAAGGGGATATCTTCAAAGGGGGCGCATCGCGACGCCCGCATCCACCAATACGCGAACAATCCGGCGGAAATAAAGCGGGCCCGGGGCTTTGCCTTATGCCCGATGCGATGGAGCGGCGAGCAACCAAAAAAAGAAAAATGAATCGAACGCACGCACCGCGGGAGATAATAATCTTTCTGGGGTCGCCGTATTTCAAAAAGAAATTCTGATTTGTTTCCCCTAACAACGGGGGAGATTGTATTTTGAAGGCGATAAGGGGGATGGATGGATGGCTGTTTATTGATCTTCGAATTAATTAAACGGCGCGTGGTACCCTCATACAATAAACTGGCGATAGGAAACCAATAACGAGATAAAGTGATTTCAATTTAATACAAAGTTGAGGAAGAAAATTTAGATCAGTACATAAATAAATAAGGCTTTCCAAACAGAGAATATTGCGTCGTATTCTGAAAGCCGTACTCTGCGTTGCAGATCAAAGCTTTTCAAAGCCTGACGACTCGTTAATCAGGTATTTATGGCAAGCGAATTCCGAGCGCAAAAAAGGCCTGGAAGTTTGCTTCTCTCTTTCATCAATTAGGCTTCCCTAGGGACAAGCGAATTCCGACCGCAAACTAGGTCTGGAAGTTTGCTTCTCTCTTTCATCAATTAGGCTTCCTTAGGGGTGTTGTTTCTTCTCGGGATAATTCAAGGCTGAACCTGAGAAATTAATTGGTTTCGGTGAGTTGGTTCTTTTTTTTTGGGCCCCCCCCCCATACAGTTGCACTCCTGTTAATAATTAAAGTAAACTAGTTATCAGGCGTTGACTACTGACCGTACTTGGTAAACGAAATAATAAAGGGGTTTTACTTTAATACAAAGTTGAGGAAGGAAATTTAAAAGACTTTCCAAACGGAGAATATCGCGTCGTGTTCTAAAAGAGACACTCTACGCCGCAGATCAAAGCATTTTTGTATAGCCTTTCAAAGCCTGACGACTCGTTAATGAGGTATTTATGGCAAGCGAATTCCGAGCGCAAACTAGGCCTGGAAGTTTGCTTTTCTCTTTCATCAATTAGGCTTCCTTAGGGGCGTTGTTTCTTCTCGGGATAACTCAAGGCTGAACCTGAGAAATTAATTGGTTTCGGTGAGTTGGTCTTTTTTTTTGGGGGGTGGGGGGGGGGGGGGGCGAAGGACAGTTGCACTCGTGTTAATAATTAAAGTAAAGTGGTTATCAGGAGTTGACTACTGACCGTACTTGGTAAACGAAATAATAAAGGGGTTTTAATTTAATACAAAGTTGAGGAAGAAAAATTAGATCAATAAATAAATAAGGCTTTCCAAACGGAGAATATCGCGTCGTGTTCTGAAGGAGGCACTCTACGCCGCAGTTCAAAGCATTTTTGTATAGCTTTTCAAAGCCAGGAGACTCATTAATCAGGTATTTATGGCAAGCGAATTTTGAGCGCAAAATAGGCCTGGAAGTTTGCTTCTCTCTTTCATCAATTAGGCTTCCCTAGGAGCGTTGTTTCTTCTCGGGATATTTCAAGGCTGATCCTGAGAAATTAATTGGTTTCGGTGAGTTGAATCTATTTTCGGACGAAATACAGTTGCACTCTTGCTGATAATAGTAAGTGAAGTGGTTATCGGGAGTCGACTGTTGACCGTACTTGATAAACGAAATACGGGCCCCGTTTTTTAAAATTTAGTGTTAATTAATTTCCAAATTTTTGCTTCTAGGAAACTAATAACGAGATAACGTTACAAGTACATCATAAAAAGATTTTAGTCTAATGCAAAGTTGAGGAGGAGGTAAATAAATAAGACTCGATGATTTTCTAAATGGAAAATATTACGCGGTGTTCCCAAAAAGGCGCTTTACGTCGCAAATTAAAGCGTGTTTTGAAACTTTTCGAAGCCTGACAACTACTCCAGTTAATCAGGCATTTATGGTAAGCGAATTCTGAGTACAAACTAGACTTCAAAGTGTGTTACGTTCTTTCATTAATTAGGCTTTTAGGCGCTTCTCCTCAGTATATTTCAAGGCTGAACCTAAGAAATTAATTGGTTTCGCTGAGTAGGTTCTTTTTGGTGTTCACGTGTACTTGGTAAAGAAAAATACGGGCCCCGTTTGCCAAAACTTTAGCATTGATTAAATTGCAAATTCTCGCTTCTAGGAAACCAATAACGAGATACTGTTACAGACACGTCATAAAGAGATTTTAGTTTAATACAAAGTTGGGGAAGAAAATTTAGATAAATAAGTCCTGGTTGATTACGAAATGGAAAATATTACGCCGTGTTCTGAACGAGGCACTTTACGCCGCAAATCAAAGCATTCTTGCGAAGCTTTTCAAAGCCTGACAACAACTAACAACAGTTAATCAGGTATTTATGGCAAGCAAATTCTGAGCGCAAACTAGGCCTCAAACATTGTTTCGTTCTTTCACCAATTAGGCTTGCTTAGGGCTCGTTTTAGTTGGGATATTTCGAACCTGAGAAATTAATTGGTATGGTATGGGACGGATGTTTTCGAGCGAAATGCAGTCGCACTCGTGCTAATAAACTCATGCTAATAATAATAAGTAATGTGGTTAACTGTTTATGCTTAGTAAACAAAATACGGGCCCCGCTTTTCAGAATTTTGGCAAGAATGTTGCCCTTGAAAAAAACAATGTGTTAAATAGTACTTCTAATTATATTTATGATAATGTTACATTTAAATATTAAATCAAATCTAAAGTTAATTTCGTTTCGCTGTTACGTTCAAGGGGCGGCAATTAGCCTCTTGGCCACTTGACACATGTTCTGTGATTTTTTCGACAAAAAAATTAATGGCAAATAGTTTCTTGTCTGGTAAAAATTGTTTAATGTTTAGAAAATGAAGGAGAATATTTACAAAGTGAAGGAAAATGTTTAGAAAGTGCAGGAGAATATTTAAAATGTGAAGGAAAATGTTTGAAAAGTGAAGGAGAACGTTTGGAAAGTGAAAGAAAATGTTTGGAAAATGTAGGAAATGTTTAAAAAGTAAAGAACAATGTTTTAAAAAAGTAAAAAGGTTGAAAAAATTTCCCTAATGTTTCAAATTTCTTTCAATTTTTGTTTTTTTTCCATTTTTTGTTTCTTTTAACTTTTTTTAACAATCTTGATAATTGACTGTTTTTGTATGTCCCAACTCGTGTGTCAGAGGGCGCCAAAGTATGGAGTGACACGCGGGCGGGTTATGGCCTCGCGGGGACCTTGGTCATGTTCAATGGACGGCAATTAACCTATTAGCCACTGGACACATGTTATGTGATTTCTTCGGCCAAAAAAATTAATGGGAAATAGTTTCTTGTCTGGTAAAAATTCGAAGAAAATTATCCACAAGACTGAACTGTCTTGATGAAGGTATAAAAATATGTTTGGTAAGCTAATACTTACGGTTTGGTTTAAAAAAAAAAACAAAACAAATTATATTTTACTTTCTAAGTTCAGAAATTTAAGTTCTTTTTGCTTTTGTGATTTAGTTTCTTTTTTTTTCTTCTAATATTAATAACAAGCCCCACGTTGCATACCGAGGAGTCTGAACAGGAGCCTCCTTAGTCAGATGAGAAGAAAGCGCTTCGCGCTCTTTGGCCTGCTCGTTTCTGGGGACTCGCGGCAGCTAAGAACTTGAAAAAAGTGAAGGAGAATGTTTTCAAAATGAAGGAAAATGTTTTGAAAATGAAAGAAAATGTTTTGAAAATGAAGGAGAATGTTTAGAAAGTGAAGGAGAATGTTTAGAAAACGAAGGTGAATGTTTAGAAAGTGAAGGAAAATGTTTGGAAAGTGAAAGAAAATAAAGGAAATGTTTAAAAACTGAAGGAAAATGTTTTAAAAAAGTTGAAAAATTGTCCCTAATGTTTCAATTTTTTTTTAATTTTTGTTTTTCCAATTTTTTGTTATTTCTTTTAATTCTTTTTAACAATCTTGACAACTGACTCTTTTTTATGTCCCAACTCATCTGTCAGAGGGCACCAGAGTACGGAGTGGCACGCGGGCGGGTTTTGGCCTCGCGGGGGCCCTGCAATCAAGTCAAAAATTTATCATTATATTAATTGTATCTTTCTTCTTTTTTTAATTTAATATAATTTTCCTAATAATTTGACAATTAATTTACTTAATTAATTTTCTTCGTATTACGTGATGAATTTGTGAGCCAATCATATCTGAGCGGTAATTGAAAAAAAATGATTAACTATTATTTATTGTTGCATTACTTTGTGCAAATCTACATTATTTGATTTTGTATTGATTATTTCAATATGATGTTTTTTTTTCTTGCTACTTAAAATGATTGTGCTATGATCATCTGTGTTTTCATGGTATGTGAAGTAAAAGAAGAGAGAAAAGAAAAAAACAATCGGCCCTTCTCGACTCGACTACCGGAGCAGTGTTGTTGTTATTTCAGCTACAACAACGACACTATAATATTTTTGTTAACGTGCGCGAATTTTCATACTATTCTAATTCGGCCGTGACAATAACAATAAACTCTTCGTGTAAATGACACTGGTAAACGGCCTTGAAGTTAAATACAATTAAGAAGAGTAGATTTCTTTGTGTAGGCGCAGGTGCGCTTCCAACATGCTAGTACCTATAAATACCCAATTTATCTTTGCTCCTACATTACTAATTTTAAATATATTATTTTATTATTCTATTGTCGTTTTTTTTCTTTAATAAAACATCATCGCTTGATCGTGAAATAACGTTTATTTTTTTTTAAAACAATCAAAAAGCGAAAATATTTTTATTCGCACGGACACGAACGTTGGACTTCTGCCTCCAACTGTTCGCATTCTCGTCGTTCAACAAGAAGAATCGGTAATGCGAGAATCAAAGGCGAGCGTCATCATCAAAAAAAAAAAAAGACTGTCGCTTCCAGTACTCAAACCGTCATTATTCATTTATTATTATGCAGTGGCAAGCGCAAAGCGAAAGAAAACCTTTGTTTTCCGTAGGACTTTTCAGCAGCGACGCGCTCTTTGCTGAGAAAGAGAGAGGCAGAAAGACTTTCAGGTTTAAAGCGACGAAATTTAACGCACTGTTACGTGCATTAGAAGTTAACCTCAAACAGTAGAACAAAATTACGCTACTTGAGTTAAAGTGCTTTAATTAATTCGCTTGTGTACTGTAAACTAAAAAAAATTAAAGAATTTGGAAACAGACAGGAACCTTTTCTTCTGCGGATGTGTGTGGTGTGATATCCGTACTGAAAAAGGAAAAAAACAATAGGGAATAAAAACGTAGCTAATAAAAGTGGCGCCAAACGTGGAGCTGGCGCCTAATACCACCACAATAAAATTAGGGCCAAACGTTCATAGGTGATAAAAATACAATCTTTGTTTTTCTTTAATGGAACACCCTGTGTATTGTTTGCTAAGATAAAGGATCATATTTTTCTGAAAATTGAAACGAGAAATGCCAAAAATGAATTAAAAAGAAGCCCGCCAAACTTTAAACATAAAATGTGAAACATTAAAAATTGAACCTTTAAGTTAATGCAACCCAGGAAAGGAATTTTTATAAAAGATAAAAAAGTAAGAAATTATCAAAAATCGAAACAAAAAAAAAAAAAAAATAAGAAAGTACGAGGAAACTGTAAAAGATCGAAATGTGAAATGTTAAACATAAATTTTAAGAAAAAATCAAAAATCCAAAAAAATAAAATGTAAAAAAAGAACGTTTCGGGGACATCCCAACCCAACTAAATTGAACTCGGTCGAAAAAAGATTTTTATAAAAAAATCAGAAATTTTAAGGAAATAAAAAATTAGAAACCAGAAAATTGAAAGAAAAAATGTTAAAAATTAATTAATAAGAAGCCCAACTACTCTAATAACTTGTTTAACTCTAGGAAAGAGATAGCCAATTTGAAGAGGGACAAAAGAATTTTTACAATTTCGTTTCTTTCGAGAAGATGCAACTGTAACATTATTTGTATCCGGTTTGAACCTCTTCCACCTTTAAGAACTATTTTCGGAACTATTATCAGTTTAACCTCATTGATCTTTTCTTGCTTCCATCTTTCTTCTTCTGCGTTTTTAAAACAATTGATATTGTTTTTCTTTTGAATTTCTTTTTAATTGTTTTGTCTATTGCTGGAGAGAGCAACCGTTACCCTCCTTCAAAAAACATTTGAAAACCTTCCTAGAAGAGCAATGCTTCTATAATGTAGAAGAATACTTAAATTGTAAAGTTTTGTAAATTAATATTTTTGACCTTACTGTACTGGAACTATTTTCTTTGTGTGGTACAATAAAAATTATTATTATTATTATTATTATTATTCTCGTCCTTCTTTTCTTTACGTCCTTGACCTTTCGCGTCTCGTTTCCACCATATCACCGCATTTTCTTGCGCTCATCGTTTTCCCTCCTTGATCTTTTCTTGCTTCTTCTGCGTTTCTAAAACAATTATATTCGTTCATTGTTTTTTTTTTCTTTTGAATTCTTTTTAAATTGTTTTGTCTTTTCTCGTCCTTCTTTTCTTTACGTCCTTGACCTTTTGCGACTCGTTTCAACTATTACCGCATTTTCTTGCGCTCATCGTTTTCCCTCCTTCTTCTTTTCTTTCTTCTTCTGCGTTTCTAAAACAATTATATTCGTTCATTGTTTCTTTTTTTTGAATCTTTTCTTGCTTCCATCTTTCTTCTTCTGCGTTTCTAAAACAATTACATCCCTTCATTGCTTTTTTTTATTTGTGTTTTGAATTCTTTTGAAATTGTTTTGTCTTTTCTCGTCCTTCTTTTCTTTACGTCCTTGACCTTTTGCGTCTCTTTTCCACCATAGCACCGCATTTTCTTGCGCTCATGGTTTTCCCTCCTTGATCTTTTCTTGCTTCTTCTGCGTTTCTAAAACAATTATATTCGTTCATTGTTTTCTTTCTTTCGAATTCTTTTTCTCTTGTTTGGCCTTTTTTCATCTTTCTTTTCTTTACGTCCTTGACCTTCTGTGTCTCGTTTCTACCATCCCAGCATTTTCTCGCGCTCATTGTTTTCCCTTCTTGATCTTTTCTTATTTCTTCTGCGTTTCTAAAACAATTATATTCGTTCATTGTTTTTTTCTTTTGAATTCTTTTTAAATTGTTTTGTCTTTCCTCGCAACTTCTTTTCTTTACGTCCTTGATCTTTTGCGTCTTGTTTCAACCGTCACCGCATTTTCTTACGCTCAAGGTTTTCCCTCCTTGATCTTTTCTTGCATCCATCTTTCTTCTTCTGCGTTTCTAAAACAATTATACTCCTTCATTGTTTCTTTTTCTTTCGAATTCTTTTTATCTTCTTTTTCCTTTGTTCGTCTTTCTTTTCTTTACCTCCTAGACCTTTTGCATCTCGTTTCCACCATCACCGCATTTTCTCGCGCTCATCGTTTTCTCTCCTTGATTTTTTCTTGCTTCAATCTTTCTTCTTCTGAGTTTCTAAACAATTATATTCGGTTCATTGTTTTTTTTTTTCTTTTGAATTCTTTTTGTTTTGCCTTTTCTCGTCTTTCTTTTTTTTACCTCCTCGACCTTTTGCGTCTCGTTTCCACAATCACCGCAGTTTCTTGCGCTCATCGTTTTCCCTCCCAGATCTTTTCTTGCTTTAATCTTTCTCGTTCATTGTTTTTTTTCTTTAGATTTTTTTTTATCTTGTTTTGCCTTTTCTCGTCTTTCTTTTCTTTACCTCCTAGACCTTTTGCGTCTCGTTTCCACCACCACCGCATTTTCTTGCGCTCATCGTTTCCCCCCTTGATTTTTTATTGCTTTTCTTCTGCGTTTTTAAAACAATTATATCCGTTCATATTTTATACTTTGGATCCTTTTTGTTTTGCCTTTTCTCATCTTTCTTTTCTTTACCTCCTTGACCTTTTGCATCTCGTCATCACCTCACTTTTCTCATCTATTTTCAATTGTATCAATTTGCTTCAGCTTCTTTCGTCTTTTACTCAACAAGCCAACTTTTTTTTATTTGACAAAGTATTTGCAGATACAGAATTGAAATAGTTCCTTACCGCGCCGTGAGCTGGGGGCGGGCAACTGCCCTATTTGCCCCAGCTTGGCTACGCCCGTGTAAGGTAGACATCGCTTCCGTAGAGCGACTAGCGCAGCAGTCATCATAACGTCGGCCGAAGCAAAACACCGGCATCGCCTTAACCTGTGCTATCGGCGGACTGAGGGAGTACTTCTACGCTTAATGTAACACAGGAGGATCGTTCAAGCGCCCA